>OX336399.1:85363403-86699813 GCA_946902985.2 Meconema thalassinum
TGTGAATAATAATAATAATAACAAGATAAAGAAATCTAAATAAAGATTAAATTGAATGATATAAAAATATAGAGCGTTGGAGCCTTAACAAATGTATAAAACATGATGTGAATGCATGTTCTTAAAAATGGAGCGATTTATTGTCAACGGAAAAGATAAATATAAAAATTGAGATATGTATCAATTGTTTCTATGAAATTTATCAGTTCTTTGGAAGACATTTGGCCGTAAAGTAATGTGTAGCGCAATGGAACGCAATTAAATAAAAAGTCACGCTAGGAATGCGTAGAATTTAAATGTACTTGGTAAATTATTTATGAGGGGTAGTTGATTGTATTGAATTGAGATATGTTGTAAGTCCTCTAATTGTGACGTAGATCACGAGGCCATGTGTGTGTTATTATATAAAAGGGAGCAAATGTATGGTATTATTGAGCGTATGTCATATAGGCCACGGCCGACTCTAAATCGCGTCTTGTATAAGTCCTCCAATGTGGAAATGGTTCCCGAGGCATGTTAAGAGATTCGAACCTAGAATCCTCTTGTTGTTAAAGCCCCTAATTATTCGTCGTAGAATGTGTATTACTCTTCCCAATCAACGAGGACCCTTCATAATTAATAAATGCCAAGGTTACGAAAGTGGTTTATGAGCCAATAATATTGTTGAAAGTAAAACGAGGAGTAGAATGCCATGTCTCCCCCAAAGAACTGAAAAGGAAGGTTTGTTTTAAAAGCATTGAGGAGAGCTCCAACTGCGGACGAGACGGGAGGTTTCCCGCACAGTCATAAATCACGCTCAAGTATTACGGTCAGACCCTCGGAGCAGGAGGGTGGCTGAAGGCCATCTTGTAAGAAGTAATGAATACACCGGGAGTGTATAAAGTTGTTAATGACCCGGGAATTGAACCGAGGTCCTTGTAGATGAAATTATTGCTTGCCAGTTCAGATCGTAGTTTTCTTATGTGATAATGGTCTTATAAGACAAATGAATTAAATAAAAATCCCTATTGTAATGTTGTATGGGAATAAGGAATCCACGAGTTTTATGAAGGTAACTAGGTTCCGGGAGTAATCATAGTTTTTGACTTTGTCAAGTAATCTTTATAACTCTGGAGTACACAAGTAGTTTCCCGATCACCGTAGTGAAATTGCAAAACTTGAGAGAGGTGGTAAATGCTGAGAACATGTAAAATGCCCAAATATTGAAGTAGATAATTAACATGTAATTTTAAATGTAATTATATATTTGTTTTGATGATAAGAAAAGATAAAAATAGTTCTTGAGGTGTACAAAAGTATGACACCATTATTATGGAAAATATCGAGCCCAAGAAGCTCGTAGTTATATGGAACTTTAAGATAGGTACTTTATGGAAGTGAAAATAATCGTGAATTGTTGGTTTTAAAGAAAACCATGTGTTTTAATCTAATATTTGTTTTATTCTTACGCTATTCCTTGTTCACTTTGAATAAGGAGAAAGATATTGGTCAGTAGTTTATTTGTTTTATTGTTTGTAGCGCCATAATTTTGATTAATTAAATGTGTTAAAATAGGAGTTGATTTTGTTGTTATTTTTGCAAGTGTATCCTCTATTTAATCCAAAATATGTAAGTCACAGAGTGGGAGAACTTACCGCAGCCCCAAAAATCCCGAATTGAGCAATGCTGACATACTGTGATTTGCATATTTCTTGCTGAAAGGGCACAAAATATATATATATATATACTAGGTACCATGAGTGTAAGAATTAATTTCAAAATCTATAATACATTAGCCAAGAGTAAATCAAACTCTTTATGCTTATTTAAGAGATAAGCGACCTATCCAACGCCCCATCTAAACTTAGGTATAGTGAAAACCATGAACATAAGGATGTCACATTAATTGCTGGTACAGTGCAATGACAGGGTAACTAGAGGCTGTTACAACGCAGTCATGTAGTCTCCCCCTATACTTTGAGTGTGTGTAGAATTTGTCGGATAACCGGTGTTAATTGTAATGGGTGTATTAGTGCGTGTTATCTGTGATTCAGGTAAAAGGACCGCAGACGAATAATATTTTCAAGTAGTTCCTAATTTTGCTACCAAATGCTATCAAACCCAACACCTAGCTGTGAACGTGGTTACTAAATGCCATCGCAGCTAGCACGCAGTGAACGTTGGAACTAATATAGCGTTATCAAACTACCCTACACATTTTAGCTTCCACAAGTGTAGTTAGTGAAAGGTTCTTTTTCATGCTATAAATCTATGACATGGAACAGCCGGTTAGGTTATAAATTAACATGTTAAATAGCGCTGTTTATGTGAGCTACCTTAAGTGATAGAACTATGTAATGTAAATGGTAGAGAGTAGAGATTGCCTATCTAGATCTTAGGCTTTAAAAGGTTAATAAGTTCATCTAAGGAAAAAACAAAGGTAAAAGAAAAGCAAAGTCTATCTAAGAGTCAATGGTAAGATTTAGTAATAAACAATTTTAAAGTAATGGTTTTAAAAGTATGAGAAACCGCTGTGCTAACTGCTAATTAGGGATCATAAACCCTATATGCTTGCAAACAGTGGTTTAAAGACCAGGCTATACCTCAAAGGTTAGAATATGCTAAAACACTTGATAACCTGTAAAAGAGAGTGTAAATAAATAAGTCTGTTCATACAGCCAAGAATCATATCCAGGGGCTTCACGGTCATACAATTATCAAAGCAATAACACACAAAGTATCAAATTCTGTCTGCTCACATTTCAACTCTTACAGAAATAGCTGGTAGTGACTGTAGTTTCGTTCAGGCATATCATTTGCTTGTTAGTGTATTGTATAAACTGAATTATCTGTCCTATAATAATATTAAGTTAGGTTATCATGGTAATTATCTCAGTGTACTTAAGTGAGTTACATATCATGAACACGTATTCCCATTTACTTGACTGTGTTGTAAGATTAAAAAAAAATGTCAGTAAATCACTCATTAAACCCCGTTTTTGGTAATAAACTTGGGAAATCATAGTCATCAGCCTTGTTTACTCAGATCATTAGTTGCATATCGTCAAGAGACTACAAAAAAACTTTAAGTCATATCAATCATCCTACCTAGATCATTTTGGTAAATTTAATTACATTTTAAAATATCTCCTCCAAATGCTGATACAGTGATAATAGGCCTACATTAGGCCAGTTTTGTGAAAGAGCTAGTGTTGCCATAGGAATAACAACAAATATTTGTCTAGCGTAAAAGTGTAAAACCAACGAGAAACCCCGTCCATGTTGGTTAATGTGTGAACTAAACCCACCTCTTCCCTGTTTTGCCTCACGAGGCTGAGTGCATCCCGTTCGAGCCCACACGTCAGTTTCAAAATCCCCCCTGACAAAGCCGGGAATCAAACCCGCGGCCTCCGAGTGAGAGGCAAGTGCGCTACTCCTACACCACAGGGGCCTGCTAAACTGATAACCAATACAGCATAAAAGTGATCCATTTTTAGCCTACTTTCGATTTTTGCAAAAAATGAAAGTAGACTTATGAGATCAACACAGGGCGAAAAAAGTGTGTCTGTCTGTGTGTGTGTATGTGTGTGTGTGAGTCTGTGTGTGTGTGTGTATGTGTGTGAGTCTCTGTGTGTGTCTGTGTGTGTGTGTGTCTGTGTGTGTGTGTGTCTGTGTGTGTGTGAGTGTGTGTACTCTGAATGTCTGTCCCCCCTATCAATTCGAACACGGTGAATGCGAATTGAACGAAATTTGGTATAAAGGTAGCACTAGCAAAGGATACCTCAGTGTCATGTTTTATATCGCCGCCATCTTGACGGAAACGTAATGGCGGCCACACAAATGTTCAAAGCTTAAATCAAATTACGACTAACCTAATCATCCGATCTCTACCAAATTTTGCAACAACATACCTTTATGGGGGAGCATCCTTTGACCAAACCAAAAGGTCATCAGCGTAATAGTTTGCGGATGGCGGCCATCTTTGTGTGAAAATCGATTCCCCCTATTAATTCGAACACGGTGCAACCGAATGGATCGAAATTTCATACAGAGGTAGTACTAACAAAAGGCACCTCAGTGTCATGTTTTATATCGCCGCCATCTTGACGGAAACGTAATGGCGGCCACACAAATGTTCAAAGCTTAAATCAAATTACGACTAACCTAATCATCCGATCTCTACCAAATTTTTCAACAACATACCTTTATGGGGGGAGCATCCTTTGACCAAACTAATAGGTCATCAGCGTAATAGTTTGCGGATGGCGGCCATCTTTGTGTGAAAATCGATTCCCCCTATTAATTCGAACACGGTGCAACCGAATGGAACGAAATTTGGTACAGAGGTAGTACTAACAAAAGGCACCTCAGTGTCATGTTTTATATCGCCGCCATATTGACGGAAACGTAATGGCGGCCACACAAATGTTCAAAGCTTAAATAAAATTACTATTAACCTAATCATCCGATCTCTACGAAATTATTCAACAACATACCCTTATAGAGGAAGCATCCTTTGACCAAATGAATTGGACATTAGCTTAATAGTTTGCGGATGGAGGCCATCTTTGTGTGAAAATCAATTCCCCCTATTAATTCAAACACGGTGAAACCGAATGGAACGAAATTTGGTACAGAGGTAGCACTAGCAAAGGGCATCTCAGTGTCATGTTTTATATTGCCGCCATATTGACAGAAACGTAATGGCGGCCACACAAATGTTCAAAGCTTAAGTTAAATTACGACTAACATAATCATCCGATCTCTACCAAAATTTGCAACAACATACCTTTATGGAGGGAGCATCCTTTGACCAATCTAATAGGTAATTAGCCTAATAGTTTGCGGTTGGCGGCCATCTTTATGTCAAAATTGATTCCCCCTATTAATTCGAACACGGTGGAACCGAATGGAACGAAAATTAGTACAGAGGTAGCACTAGCAAAGGGCACCTCAGTGTCATGTTTTATATTGCCGCCATCTTGACTGAAACGTAATGGCGGCCACACGAATGTTCAAAGCTTAAATCAAATTACGATTAACCTAATCATCCGATCTCTACCAAATTTTGCAACTACATACCTTTATGGAGGGATCATCCTTTGACCAATCTAATAGGTCATCAGCGTAATAGTTTGCGGATGGCGGCCATCTTTGTGTGAAAATAAATTCCCCCTATTAATTCGAACACGGTGCAACCGAATGGAATGAAATTTGGTACAGAGGTAGTACTAACAAAAGGCACCTCAATGTCATGTTTTATATCGCCGCCATCTTGACGGAAACGTAATGGCGGCCACACAAATGTTCAAAGCTTAAATCAAATTACGACTGACCTAATCATCCGATCTCTACCAAATTTTGCAACAACATACCCTTATGGTGGGGGGGAGTATCCTTTGACCAAACTAATAGGTCATCAGCGTAATAATTTGCGGATATGCGGCCATCTTTGTGTGAAAATCGATTCCCCCTATTAATTCGAACACGGTGCAACCGAATGGAACGAAATTTGGTACAGAGGTAGTACTAACAAAAGCCACCTCAGTGTCATGTTTTATATCGCCGCCGTATTCACGGAAACGTAATGGCGGCCACACAAATGTTCAAAGCTTAAGTCAAATTACGACTAACCTAATCATCCGATCTCTACCAAATTTTTCAACACCATACCCTTATAGAGGAAGCATCCTTTGACCAAATGAATTGGACATTAGCCTAATAGTTTGCGGATGGAGGCCATCTTTGTGTGAAAATCAATTCCCCTATTAATTCAAACACGGTGAAACCGAATGGAACGAAATTTGGTACAGAGGTAGCACTAGCAAAGGGCATCTCAGTGTCATGTTTTATATTGCCGCCATATTGACAGAAACGTAATGGCGGCCATGCAAATGTTCAAAGCTTAAGTTAAATTACGAATAACATAACCATCCGATCTTTAACAAAATTTGCAACAACATACCTTTATGGAGGGAGCATCCTTTGACCAATCTAATAGGTAATTAGCTTAATAGTTTGCGGATGGCGGCCATCTTTATGTCAAAATTGATTCCCCCTATTAATTCGAACACGGTGGAACCGAATGGAACGAAAATTGGTACAGAGGTAGCACAAGCAAAGGGCACCTCAGAGTCATGTTTTATATCGCCGCCATCTTGACTGAAACGTAATGGCGGCCACACGAATGTTCAAAGCTTAAATCAAATTACGATTAACCTAATCATCCGATCTCTACCAAATTTTGCAACTACATACCTTTATGGAGGGATCATCCTTTGACCAATCTAATAGGTCATCAACGTAATAGTTTGCGGATGGCGGCCATCTTTGTGTGAAAATCAATTCCCCCTATTAATTCGAACACGGTGCAACCGAATGGAACGAAATTTGGTACAGAGGTAGTACTAACAAAAGGCACCTCAATGTCATGTTTTATATCGCCGCCATCTTGACGGAAACGTAATGGCGGCCACACAAATGTTCAAAGCTTAAATCAAATTACGACTAACCTAATCATCCGATATCTACCAAATTTTGCAACAACATACCATTATGGGGGGAGCAACCTTTGACCAAACTAATAGGTCATCAGCGTAATAGTTTGCGGATGGCGGCCATCTTTGTGTGAAAATTGATTCCCCCTATTAATTCAAACACGGTGAAACCGAATGGAACGAAATTTGGTACAGAGGTAGTACTAACAAAAGGCACCTCAGTGCCATGTTTTATATCGCCGCCGTATTCACGGAAACATAATGGCGGCCACACGAATGTTCAAAGCTTAAATCAAATTACGACAAACCTAATCATCCGATATCTACCAAATTTTGCAACTACATACCTTTATGGAGGGATCATCCTTTGACCAATCTAATAGGTCATTAGCGTAATAGTTTGCGGATGGCGGCCATCTTTGTGTGAAAATCGATTCCCCCTATTAATTCGAACACGGTGCAACCGAATGAAACGAAATTTGTTACAGAGGTAGTACTATCAAAAGGAACCACAGTGTCATGTTTTATATCGCCGCCGTCTTGACGGAAATGTAATGGCGGCCACACAAATGTTCAAAGCTTAAATCAAATTACGACTAACCTAATCATCCGATCTCTACCAAATTTTGCAACAACATACCATTATAGGGGGAGCATCCTTTGACCAAACTAATAGGTCATCAGCGTAATAGTTTGCGGATGGCGGCCATCTTTGTGTGAAAATAGATTCCCGCTATTAATTCGAACACGGTGCAACCGAATGGAACGAAATTTGGTACAGAGGTAGCACTAGCAAAGGGCATCTCAGTGTCATGTTTTATATTGCCGCCATATTGACAGAAACGTAATGGCTGCCACACAAATGTTCAAAGCTTAAGTTAAATTACGACTAACATAACCATCCGATCTCTACCAAAATTTCTAACAACATACCTTTATAGAGGGAGCATCCTTTGACCAATCTAATAGGTAATTAGCCTAATAGTTTGCGGATGGCGGCCATCTTTATGTCAAAATTGATTCCCCCTATTAATTCGAACACGGTGGAACCGAATGGAACGAAAATTGGTACAGAGGTAGCACTAGCAAAGGGCACCTCAGTGTCATGTTTTATATCGCCGCCATCTTGTCGGAAACGTAATGGCGGCCACACGAATGTTCAAAGCTTAAATCAAATTACGATTAACCTAATCATCCGATCTCTACCAAATTATGCAACAACATACCCTTATAGAGGAAGCATCCTTTGACGAAATGAATAGGTCATCAGCCTAATAGTTTGCGGATGGCGGCGATCTTTATGTCAAAATAGATTCCCCCTATTAATTCGAACACGGTGCAACCGAATGGAACGAAATTTGGTACAGAGGTAGTACTAACAAAAGGCACCTCAGTGTCATGTTTTATATCGCCGCCATCTTGACGGAAACGTAATGGTGGCCACACAAATATTCAAAGCTTAAATCAAATTACGACTAACCTAATCATCCGATCTCTACCAAATTTTGCAACAACATACCTTTATGGGGGAGCATCCTTTGACCAAACTAATAGGTCATCACCGTAATAGTTTGCGGATGGCGGCCATCTTTGTGTGAAAATCGATTCCCCCTATTAATTCGAACACGGTGCAAACGAATGTAACAAAATTTGGCACAGAGGTAGTACTAACAGAAGGCACCTCAGTGTCATGTTTTATATCGCCGCCATCTTGACGGAAACGTAATGGCGGCCACACAAATGTTCAAAGCTTAAATCAAATTACGATTAACCTATTCATGCGATCTCTACCAAATTTTGCAACAACAAACCCTTATAGAGGAAGCATCCTTTGACCAAATGAATAGGTCATTAGCCTAATAGTTTGCGGACGGCGGCCATCTTCGTGTGAAAATCAATTCCCCCTATTAATTCAAACACGGTGAAACCGAATGGAACGAAATTTGGTACAGAGGTAGCACTAGCAAAGGGCATCTCAGTGTCATGTTTTATATCGCCGCCATATTCACAGAAACGTAATGGCGGCCACACAAATATTCAAAGCTTAAGTTAAATTACGACTAACATAACCATCCGATCTCTACCAAACTTTGCAACAACATACTTTTATAGGGGGAGCATCCTTTGACCAAATGAATAGGTCATTAGCCTAATAGTTTGCGGACGGCGGCTATCTTCGTGTGAAAATCAATTCCCCCTATTAATTCAAACACGGTGAAACCGAATGGAACGAAATTTGTTACAGAGGTAGTACTATCAAAAGACACCTCAGTGTCATGTTTTATATCGCCGCCATCTTGACGGAAACGTAATGGTGGCAACACAAATGTTCAAAGCTTAAATCAAATTACGACTAAACTAATCATCCGATATCTACCAAATTTTGCAACAACATACCTTTTTGAGGGGAGCATTCTTTGACCAAACTAATAGGTCATCAGCGTAATAGTTTGCGGATGGCGGCCATCTTTGTGTGAAAATCGATTCCCCCTATTAATTCGAACACGGTGCAACCGAATGGAACGAAATTTGGTACAGAGGTAGCACTAGCAAAGGGCATCTCAGTGTCATGTTTTATATTGCCGCCATATTGACAGAAACGTAATGGCTGCCACACAAATGTTCAAAGCTTAAGTTAAATTACGACTAACATAACCATCCGATCTCTACCAAAATTTCTAACAACATACCTTTATGGAGGGAGCATCCTTTGACCAATCTAATAGGTAATTAGCCTAATAGTGTGCGGATGGCGGCCATCTTTATGTCAAAATTGATTCCCCCTATTAATTCGAACACGGTGGAACCAAATGGAACGAAAATTGGTACAGAGGTAGCACTAGCAAAGGGCACCTCAGTGTCATGTTTTATATCGCCGCCATCTTGTCGGAAACGTAATGGCGGCCACACGAATGTTCAAAGCTTAAATCAAATTACGATTAACCTAATCATCCGATCTCTACCAAATTATGCAACAACATACCCTTATAGAGGAAGCATCCTTTGACGAAATGAATAGGTCATTAGCCTAATAGTTTGCGGATGGCGGCGATCTTTATGTCAAAATAGATTCCCCCTATTAATTCGAACACGGTGCAACCGAATGGAACAAAATTTGGTACAGAGGTAGTACTAACAAAAGGCACCTCAGTGTCATGTTTTATATCGCCGCCATCTTGACGGAAACGTAATGGTGGCCACACAAATATTCAAAGCTTAAATCAAATTACGACTAACCTAATCATCCGATCTCTACCAAATTTTGCAACAACATACCTTTATGGGGGAGCATCCTTTGACCAAACTAATAGGTCATCAGCGTAATAGTTTGCGGATGGCGGCCATCTTTGTGTGAAAATCGATTCCCCCTATTAATTCGAACACGGTGCAAACGAATGTAACGAAATTTGGCACAGAGGTAGTACTAACAGAAGGCACCTCAGTGTCATGTTTTATATCGCCGCCATCTTGACGGAAACGTAATGGCGGCCACACAAATGTTCAAAGCTTAAATCAAATTACGATTAACCTATTCATGCGATCTCTACCAAATTTTGCAACAACAAACCCTTATAGAGGAAGCATCCTTTGACCAAATGAATAGGTCATTAGCCTAATAGTTTGCGGACGGCGGCCATCTTCGTGTGAAAATCAATTCCCCCTATTAATTCAAACACGGTGAAACCGAATGGAACGAAATTTGGTACAGAGGTAGCACTAGCAAAGGGCATCTCAGTGTCATGTTTTATATCGCCGCCATATTCACAGAAACGTAATGGCGGCCACACAAATATTCAAAGCTTAAGTTAAATTACGACTAACATAACCATCCGATCTCTACCAAACTTTGCAACAACATACTTTTATAGAGGGAGCATCCTTTGACCAAATGAATAGGTCATTAGCCTAATAGTTTGCGGACGGCGGCTATCTTCGTGTGAAAATCAATTCCCCCTATTAATTCAAACACGGTGAAAACGAATGGAACGAAATTTGTTACAGAGGTAGTACTATCAAAAGGCACCTCAGTGTCATGTTTTATATCGCCGCCATCTTGACGGAAACGTAATGGTGGCAACACAAATGTTCAAAGCTTAAATCAAATTACGACTAACCTAATCATCCGATATCTACCAAATTTTGCAACAACATACCTTCTTGAGGGGAGCATTCTTTGACCAAACTAATAGGTCATCAGCGTAATAGTTTGCGGATGGCGGCCATCTTTGTGTGAAAATCGATTCCCCCTATTAATTCGAACATGGTGCAACCGAATGGAACGAAATTTGGTACAGAGGTAGTACTAACAAAAGGCACCTCAGTGTCATGTTTTATAATGCCGCCATCTTGACGGAAACGTAATGGCGGCCACACAAATGTTCAAAGCTTAAATCAAATTACGACTAACCTAATCATCCGATATCTACCAAATTTTGCAACAACATACATTTTTGGGGGGAGCATCCTTTGACCAAACTAATAGGTCATCAGCGTAATAGTTTGCGGATGGCGGCCATCTTTGTGTGAAAATCGATTCCCCCTATTAATTCGAACACGGTGCAACCGAATGGAACGAAATTTGGTACAGAGGTAGTACTAACAAAAGGCACCTCAGTGTCATGTTTTATATCGCCGCCGTATTCACGGAAACGTAATGGCGGCCACACAAATGTTCAAAGCTTAAGTCAAATTACTATTAACCTAATCATCCGATCTCTACCAAATTTTTCAACAACATACCCTTATAGAGGAAGCATCCTTTGACCAAATGAATTGGACATTAGCCTAATAGTTTGCGGATGGAGGCCATCTTTGTGTGAAAATCAATTCCCCTATTAATTCAAACACGGTGAAACCGAATGGAACGAAATTTGGCACAGAGGTAGCACTAGCAAAGGGCATCTCAGTGTCATGTTTTATATTGCCGCCATATTGACAGAAACGTAATGGCGGCCACACAAATGTTCAAAGCTTAAGTTAAATTACGACTAACATAACCATCCGATCTCTACCAAAATTTGCAACAACATACCATTATGGAGGGAGCATCCTTTGACCAATCTAATAGGTAATTAGCCTAATAGTTTGCGGATGGCGGCCATCTTTATGTCAAAATTGATTCCCCCTATTAATTCGAACACGGTGGAACCGAATGGAACGAAAATTGGTACAGAGGTAGCACAAGCAAAGGGCACCTCAGTGTCATGTTTTATATCGCCGCCATCTTGACTGAATCGTAATAGCGGCCACACGAATGTTCAAAGCTTAAATCAAATTACGATTAACCTAATCATCCGATCTCTACCAAATTTTGCAACTACATACCTTTATGGAGGGATCATCCTTTGACCAATCTAATAGGTCATCAGCGTAATAGTTTGCGGATGGCGGCCATCTTTGTGTGAAAATCGATTCCCCCTATTAATTCGAACACGGTGCAACCGAATGAAACGAAATTTGTTACAGAGGTAGTACTATCAAAAGGAACCACAGTGTCATGTTTTATATCGCCGCCGTCTTGACGGAAATGTAATGGCGGCCACACAAATTTTCAAAGCTTAAATCAAATTACGACTAACCTAATCATCCGATCTCTACCAAATTTTGCAACAACATACCATTATAGGGGGAGCATCCTTTGACCAAACTAATAGGTCATCAGCGTAATAGTTTGCGGATGGCGGCCATCTTTGTGTGAAAATAGATTCCCGCTATTAATTCGAACACGGTGCAACCGAATGGAACGAAATTTGGTACAGAGGTAGCACTAGCAAAGGGCATCTCAGTGTCATGTTTTATATTGCCGCCATATTGACAGAAACGTAATGGCTGCCACACAAATGTTCAAAGCTTAAGTTAAATTACGACTAACATAACCATCCGATCTCTACCAAAATTTCTAACAACATACCTTTATAGAGGGAGCATCCTTTGACCAATCTAATAGGTAATTAGCCTAATAGTTTGCGGATGGCGGCCATCTTTATGTCAAAATTGATTCCCCCTATTAATTCGAACACGGTGGAACCGAATGGAACGAAAATTGGTACAGAGGTAGCACTAGCAAAGGGCACCTCAGTGTCATGTTTTATATCGCCGCCATCTTGTCGGAAACGTAATGGCGGCCACACGAATGTTCAAAGCTTAAATCAAATTACGATTAACCTAATCATCCGATCTCTACCAAATTATGCAACAACATACCCTTATAGAGGAAGCATCCTTTGACGAAATGAATAGGTCATCAGCCTAATAGTTTGCGGATGGCGGCGATCTTTATGTCAAAATAGATTCCCCCTATTAATTCGAACACGGTGCAACCGAATGGAACGAAATTTGGTACAGAGGTAGTACTAACAAAAGGCACCTCAGTGTCATGTTTTATATCGCCGCCATCTTGACGGAAACGTAATGGTGGCCACACAAATATTCAAAGCTTAAATCAAATTACGTCTAACCTAATCATCCGATCTCTACCAAATTTTGCAACAACATACCTTTATGGGGGAGCATCCTTTGACCAAACTAATAGGTCATCACCGTAATAGTTTGCGGATGGCGGCCATCTTTGTGTGAAAATCGATTCCCCCTATTAATTCGAACACGGTGCAAACGAATGTAACGAAATTTGGCACAGAGGTAGTACTAACAGAAGGCACCTCAGTGTCATGTTTTATATCGCCGCCATCTTGACGGAAACGTAATGGCGGCCACTCAAATGTTCAAAGCTTAAATCAAATTACGATTAACCTATTCATGCGATCTCTACCAAATTTTGCAACAACAAACCCTTATAGAGGAAGCATCCTTTGACCAAATGAATAGGTCATTAGCCTAATAGTTTGCGGACGGCGGCCATCTTCGTGTGAAAATCAATTCCCCCTATTAATTCAAACACGGTGAAACCGAATGGAACGAAATTTGGTACAGAGGTAGCACTAGCAAAGGGCATCTCAGTGTCATGTTTTATATCGCCGCCATATTCACAGAAACGTAATGGCGGCCACACAAATATTCAAAGCTTAAGTTAAATTACGACTAACATAACCATCCGATCTCTACCAAACTTTGCAACAACATACTTTTATAGAGGGAGCATCCTTTGACCAAATGAATAGGTCATTAGCCTAATAGTTTGCGGACGGCGGCTATCTTCGTGTGAAAATCAATTCCCCCTATTAATTCAAACACGGTGAAACCGAATGGAACGAAATTTGTTACAGAGGTAGTACTATCAAAAGACACCTGAGTGTCATGTGTTATATCGCCGCCATCTTGACGGAAACGTAATGGTGGCAACACAAATGTTCAAAGCTTAAATCAAATTACGACTAAACTAATCATCCGATATCTACCAAATTTTGCAACAACATACCTTTTTGAGGGGAGCATTCTTTGACCAAACTAATAGGTCATCAGCGTAATAGTTTGCGGATGGCGGCCATCTTTGTGTGAAAATCGATTCCCCCTATTAATTCGAACACGGTGCAACCGAATGGAACGAAATTTGGTACAGAGGTAGCACTAGCAAAGGGCATCTCAGTGTCATGTTTTATATTGCCGCCATATTGACAGAAACGTAATGGCTGCCACACAAATGTTCAAAGCTTAAGTTAAATTACGACTAACATAACCATCCGATCTCTACCAAAATTTCTAACAACATACCTTTATGGAGGGAGCATCCTTTGACCAATCTAATAGGTAATTAGCCTAATAGTGTGCGGATGGCGGCCATCTTTATGTCAAAATTGATTCCCCCTATTAATTCGAACACGGTGGAACCAAATGGAACGAAAATTGGTACAGAGGTAGCACTAGCAAAGGGCACCTCAGTGTCATGTTTTATATCGCCGCCATCTTGTCGGAAACGTAATGGCGGCCACACGAATGTTCAAAGCTTAAATCAAATTACGATTAACCTAATCATCCGATCTCTACCAAATTATGCAACAACATACCCTTATAGAGGAAGCATCCTTTGACGAAATGAATAGGTCATTAGCCTAATAGTTTGCGGATGGCGGCGATCTTTATGTCAAAATAGATTCCCCCTATTAATTCGAACACGGTGCAACCGAATGGAACAAAATTTGGTACAGAGGTAGTACTAACAAAAGGCACCTCAGTGTCATGTTTTATATCGCCGCCATCTTGACGGAAACGTAATGGTGGCCACACAAATATTCAAAGCTTAAATCAAATTACGACTAACCTAATCATCCGATCTCTACCAAATTTTGCAACAACATACCTTTATGGGGGAGCATCCTTTGACCAAACTAATAGGTCATCAGCGTAATAGTTTGCGGATGGCGGCCATCTTTGTGTGAAAATCGATTCCCCCTATTAATTCGAACACGGTGCAAACGAATGTAACGAAATTTGGCACAGAGGTAGTACTAACAGAAGGCACCTCAGTGTCATGTTTTATATCGCCGCCATCTTGACGGAAACGTAATGGCGGCCACACAAATGTTCAAAGCTTAAATCAAATTACGATTAACCTATTCATGCGATCTCTACCAAATTTTGCAACAACAAACCCTTATAGAGGAAGCATCCTTTGACCAAATGAATAGGTCATTAGCCTAATAGTTTGCGGACGGCGGCCATCTTCGTGTGAAAATCAATTCCCCCTATTAATTCAAACACGGTGAAACCGAATGGAACGAAATTTGGTACAGAGGTAGCACTAGCAAAGGGCATCTCAGTGTCATGTTTTATATCGCCGCCATATTCACAGAAACGTAATGGCGGCCACACAAATATTCAAAGCTTAAGTTAAATTACGACTAACATAACCATCCGATCTCTACCAAACTTTGCAACAACATACTTTTATAGAGGGAGCATCCTTTGACCAAATGAATAGGTCATTAGCCTAATAGTTTGCGGACGGCGGCTATCTTCGTGTGAAAATCAATTCCCCCTATTAATTCAAACACGGTGAAAACGAATGGAACGAAATTTGTTACAGAGGTAGTACTATCAAAAGGCACCTCAGTGTCATGTTTTATATCGCCGCCATCTTGACGGAAACGTAATGGTGGCAACACAAATGTTCAAAGCTTAAATCAAATTACGACTAACCTAATCATCCGATATCTACCAAATTTTGCAACAACATACCTTCTTGAGGGGAGCATTCTTTGACCAAACTAATAGGTCATCAGCGTAATAGTTTGCGGATGGCGGCCATCTTTGTGTGAAAATCGATTCCCCCTATTAATTCGAACATGGTGCAACCGAATGGAACGAAATTTGGTACAGAGGTAGTACTAACAAAAGGCACCTCAGTGTCATGTTTTATAATGCCGCCATCTTGACGGAAACGTAATGGCGGCCACACAAATGTTCAAAGCTTAAATCAAATTACGACTAACCTAATCATCCGATATCTACCAAATTTTGCAACAACATACATTTTTGGGGGGAGCATCCTTTGACCAAACTAATAGGTCATCAGCGTAATAGTTTGCGGATGGCGGCCATCTTTGTGTGAAAATCGATTCCCCCTATTAATTCGAACACGGTGCAACCGAATGGAACGAAATTTGGTACAGAGGTAGTACTAACAAAAGGCACCTCAGTGTCATGTTTTATATCGCCGCCGTATTCACGGAAACGTAATGGCGGCCACACAAATGTTCAAAGCTTAAGTCAAATTACTATTAACCTAATCATCCGATCTCTACCAAATTTTTCAACAACATACCCTTATAGAGGAAGCATCCTTTGACCAAATGAATTGGACATTAGCCTAATAGTTTGCGGATGGAGGCCATCTTTGTGTGAAAATCAATTCCCCTATTAATTCAAACACGGTGAAACCGAATGGAACGAAATTTGGCACAGAGGTAGCACTAGCAAAGGGCATCTCAGTGTCATGTTTTATATTGCCGCCATATTGA
Organism: Meconema thalassinum; assembly: GCA_946902985.2. Classification (NCBI taxonomy): domain Eukaryota; kingdom Metazoa; phylum Arthropoda; class Insecta; order Orthoptera; family Tettigoniidae; genus Meconema; species Meconema thalassinum. The sequence goes on from OX336399.1 coordinate 85,379,794, forward strand.
CAGAAACGTAATGGCGGCCACACAAATGTTCAAAGCTTAAGTTAAATTACGACTAACATAACCATCCGATCTCTACCAAAATTTGCAACAACATACCATTATGGAGGGAGCATCCTTTGACCAATCTAATAGGTAATTAGCCTAATAGTTTGCGGATGGCGGCCATCTTTATGTCAAAATTGATTCCCCCTATTAATTCGAACACGGTGGAACCGAATGGAACGAAAATTGGTACAGAGGTAGCACAAGCAAAGGGCACCTCAGTGTCATGTTTTATATCGCCGCCATCTTGACTGAATCGTAATAGCGGCCACACGAATGTTCAAAGCTTAAATCAAATTACGATTAACCTAATCATCCGATCTCTACCAAATTTTGCAACTACATACCTTTATGGAGGGATCATCCTTTGACCAATCTAATAGGTCATCAGCGTAATAGTTTGCGGATGGCGGCCATCTTTGTGTGAAAATCGATTCCCCCTATTAATTCGAACACGGTGCAACCGAATGAAACGAAATTTGTTACAGAGGTAGTACTATCAAAAGGAACCACAGTGTCATGTTTTATATCGCCGCCGTCTTGACGGAAATGTAATGGCGGCCACACAAATTTTCAAAGCTTAAATCAAATTACGACTAACCTAATCATCCGATCTCTACCAAATTTTGCAACAACATACCATTATAGGGGGAGCATCCTTTGACCAAACTAATAGGTCATCAGCGTAATAGTTTGCGGATGGCGGCCATCTTTGTGTGAAAATAGATTCCCGCTATTAATTCGAACACGGTGCAACCGAATGGAACGAAATTTGGTACAGAGGTAGCACTAGCAAAGGGCATCTCAGTGTCATGTTTTATATTGCCGCCATATTGACAGAAACGTAATGGCTGCCACACAAATGTTCAAAGCTTAAGTTAAATTACGACTAACATAACCATCCGATCTCTACCAAAATTTCTAACAACATACCTTTATAGAGGGAGCATCCTTTGACCAATCTAATAGGTAATTAGCCTAATAGTTTGCGGATGGCGGCCATCTTTATGTCAAAATTGATTCCCCCTATTAATTCGAACACGGTGGAACCGAATGGAACGAAAATTGGTACAGAGGTAGCACTAGCAAAGGGCACCTCAGTGTCATGTTTTATATCGCCGCCATCTTGTCGGAAACGTAATGGCGGCCACACGAATGTTCAAAGCTTAAATCAAATTACGATTAACCTAATCATCCGATCTCTACCAAATTATGCAACAACATACCCTTATAGAGGAAGCATCCTTTGACGAAATGAATAGGTCATCAGCCTAATAGTTTGCGGATGGCGGCGATCTTTATGTCAAAATAGATTCCCCCTATTAATTCGAACACGGTGCAACCGAATGGAACGAAATTTGGTACAGAGGTAGTACTAACAAAAGGCACCTCAGTGTCATGTTTTATATCGCCGCCATCTTGACGGAAACGTAATGGTGGCCACACAAATATTCAAAGCTTAAATCAAATTACGTCTAACCTAATCATCCGATCTCTACCAAATTTTGCAACAACATACCTTTATGGGGGAGCATCCTTTGACCAAACTAATAGGTCATCACCGTAATAGTTTGCGGATGGCGGCCATCTTTGTGTGAAAATCGATTCCCCCTATTAATTCGAACACGGTGCAAACGAATGTAACGAAATTTGGCACAGAGGTAGTACTAACAGAAGGCACCTCAGTGTCATGTTTTATATCGCCGCCATCTTGACGGAAACGTAATGGCGGCCACTCAAATGTTCAAAGCTTAAATCAAATTACGATTAACCTATTCATGCGATCTCTACCAAATTTTGCAACAACAAACCCTTATAGAGGAAGCATCCTTTGACCAAATGAATAGGTCATTAGCCTAATAGTTTGCGGACGGCGGCCATCTTCGTGTGAAAATCAATTCCCCCTATTAATTCAAACACGGTGAAACCGAATGGAACGAAATTTGGTACAGAGGTAGCACTAGCAAAGGGCATCTCAGTGTCATGTTTTATATCGCCGCCATATTCACAGAAACGTAATGGCGGCCACACAAATATTCAAAGCTTAAGTTAAATTACGACTAACATAACCATCCGATCTCTACCAAACTTTGCAACAACATACTTTTATAGAGGGAGCATCCTTTGACCAAATGAATAGGTCATTAGCCTAATAGTTTGCGGACGGCGGCTATCTTCGTGTGAAAATCAATTCCCCCTATTAATTCAAACACGGTGAAACCGAATGGAACGAAATTTGTTACAGAGGTAGTACTATCAAAAGACACCTGAGTGTCATGTGTTATATCGCCGCCATCTTGACGGAAACGTAATGGTGGCAACACAAATGTTCAAAGCTTAAATCAAATTACGACTAAACTAATCATCCGATATCTACCAAATTTTGCAACAACATACCTTTTTGAGGGGAGCATTCTTTGACCAAACTAATAGGTCATCAGCGTAATAGTTTGCGGATGGCGGCCATCTTTGTGTGAAAATCGATTCCCCCTATTAATTCGAACACGGTGCAACCGAATGGAACGAAATTTGGTACAGAGGTAGCACTAGCAAAGGGCATCTCAGTGTCATGTTTTATATTGCCGCCATATTGACAGAAACGTAATGGCTGCCACACAAATGTTCAAAGCTTAAGTTAAATTACGACTAACATAACCATCCGATCTCTACCAAAATTTCTAACAACATACCTTTATGGAGGGAGCATCCTTTGACCAATCTAATAGGTAATTAGCCTAATAGTGTGCGGATGGCGGCCATCTTTATGTCAAAATTGATTCCCCCTATTAATTCGAACACGGTGGAACCAAATGGAACGAAAATTGGTACAGAGGTAGCACTAGCAAAGGGCACCTCAGTGTCATGTTTTATATCGCCGCCATCTTGTCGGAAACGTAATGGCGGCCACACGAATGTTCAAAGCTTAAATCAAATTACGATTAACCTAATCATCCGATCTCTACCAAATTATGCAACAACATACCCTTATAGAGGAAGCATCCTTTGACGAAATGAATAGGTCATTAGCCTAATAGTTTGCGGATGGCGGCGATCTTTATGTCAAAATAGATTCCCCCTATTAATTCGAACACGGTGCAACCGAATGGAACAAAATTTGGTACAGAGGTAGTACTAACAAAAGGCACCTCAGTGTCATGTTTTATATCGCCGCCATCTTGACGGAAACGTAATGGTGGCCACACAAATATTCAAAGCTTAAATCAAATTACGACTAACCTAATCATCCGATCTCTACCAAATTTTGCAACAACATACCTTTATGGGGGAGCATCCTTTGACCAAACTAATAGGTCATCAGCGTAATAGTTTGCGGATGGCGGCCATCTTTGTGTGAAAATCGATTCCCCCTATTAATTCGAACACGGTGCAAACGAATGTAACGAAATTTGGCACAGAGGTAGTACTAACAGAAGGCACCTCAGTGTCATGTTTTATATCGCCGCCATCTTGACGGAAACGTAATGGCGGCCACACAAATGTTCAAAGCTTAAATCAAATTACGATTAACCTATTCATGCGATCTCTACCAAATTTTGCAACAACAAACCCTTATAGAGGAAGCATCCTTTGACCAAATGTATAGGTCATTAGCCTAATAGTTTGCGGACGGCGGCCATCTTCGTGTGAAAATCAATTCCCCCTATTAATTCAAACACGGTGAAACCGAATGGAACGAAATTTGGTACAGAGGTAGCACTAGCAAAGGGCATCTCAGTGTCATGTTTTATATCGCCGCCATATTCACAGAAACGTAATGGCGGCCACACAAATATTCAAAGCTTAAGTTAAATTACGACTAACATAACCATCCGATCTCTACCAAACTTTGCAACAACATACTTTTATAGAGGGAGCATCCTTTGACCAAATGAATAGGTCATTAGCCTAATAGTTTGCGGACGGCGGCTATCTTCGTGTGAAAATCAATTCCCCCTATTAATTCAAACACGGTGAAACCGAATGGAACGAAATTTGTTACAGAGGTAGTACTATCAAAAGGCACCTCAGTGTCATGTTTTATATCGCCGCCATCTTGACGGAAACGTAATGGTGGCAACACAAATGTTCAAAGCTTAAATCAAATTACGACTAACCTAATCATCCGATATCTACCAAATTTTGCAACAACATACCTTCTTGAGGGGAGCATTCTTTGACCAAACTAATAGGTCATCAGCGTAATAGTTTGCGGATGGCGGCCATCTTTGTGTGAAAATCGATTCCCCCTATTAATTCGAACATGGTGCAACCGAATGGAACGAAATTTGGTACAGAGGTAGTACTAACAAAAGGCACCTCAGTGTCATGTTTTATAATGCCGCCATCTTGACGGAAACGTAATGGCGGCCACACAAATGTTCAAAGCTTAAATCAAATTACGACTAACCTAATCATCCGATATATACCAAATTTTGCAACAACATACATTTTTGGGGGGAGCATCCTTTGACCAAACTAATAGGTCATCAGCGTAATAGTTTGCGGATGGCGGCCATCTTTGTGTGAAAATCGATTCCCCCTATTAATTCGAACACGGTGCAACCGAATGGAACGAAATTTGGTACAGAGGTAGTACTAACAAAAGGCACCTCAGTGTCATGTTTTATATCGCCGCCGTATTCACGGAAACGTAATGGCGGCCACACAAATGTTCAAAGCTTAAGTCAAATTACTATTAACCTAATCATCCGATCTCTACCAAATTTTTCAACAACATACCCTTATAGAGGAAGCATCCTTTGACCAAATGAATTGGACATTAGCCTAATAGTTTGCGGATGGAGGCCATCTTTGTGTGAAAATCATTTCCCCTATTAATTCAAACACGGTGAAACCGAATGGAACGAAATTTGGCACAGAGGTAGCACTAGCAAAGGGCATCTCAGTGTCATGTTTTATATTGCCGCCATATTGACAGAAACGTAATGGCGGCCACACAAATGTTCAAAGCTTAAGTTAAATTACGACTAACATAACCATCCGATCTCTACCAAAATTTGCAACAACATACCATTATGGAGGGAGCATCCTTTGACCAATCTAATAGGTAATTAGCCTAATAGTTTGCGGATGGCGGCCATCTTTATGTCAAAATTGATTCCCCCTATTAATTCGAACACGGTGGAACCGAATGGAACGAAAATTGGTACAGAGGTAGCACAAGCAAAGGGCACCTCAGTGTCATGTTTTATATCGCCGCCATCTTGACTGAATCGTAATAGCGGCCACACGAATGTTCAAAGCTTAAATCAAATTACGATTAACCTAATCATCCGATCTCTACCAAATTTTGCAACTACATACCTTTATGGAGGGATCATCCTTTGACCAATCTAATAGGTCATCAGCGTAATAGTTTGCGGATGGCGGCCATCTTTGTGTGAAAATCAATTCCCCCTATTAATTCGAACACGGTGCAACCGAATGGAACGAAATTTGGTACAGAGGTAGTACTAACAAAAGGCAACTCAATGTCATGTTTTATATCGCCACCATCTTGACGGAAACGTAAACGCGGCCACACAAATGTTCAAAGCTTAAATCAAATTACGACTAACCTAATCATCCGATATCTACCAAATTTTGCAACAACATACCTTTATGGGGGGAGCATCCTTTGACCAAACTAATAGGTCATCACCGTAATAGTTTGCGGACGGCGGCCATCTTTGTGTGAAAATAGATTCCACCTATTAATTCGAACACGGTGAAACCGAATGGAACGAAATTTGGTACAGAGGTAGTACTAACAAAAGGCACCTCAGTGTCATGTTTTATATCGCCGCCGTATTCACGGAAACGTAATGGCGACCACACGAATGTTCAAAGCTTAAATCAAATTACGATTAACCTAATCATCCGATATATAATTTTCAAAAGAAAAATATGTATTGTCCGTTGAGCCATTATATATTTAAACACAAATTGTGCTAAATGTTCCGGCATAACTCAACAAAATGACAGTGTTTCGCCCCGGTGTGCAATTGGGCTCTTCAGTTGGTTAATGCACACCTCGCCAAGACACTGTCTAGTACACACTGGGAAGGCCATTGCAAGACGCATTTGATACATATGTATCCACGTCACGAGCAAAGCCAGTGCACTATGGGAGTCGAAACTCCACTCCAAAGCAATTATAACCTTACCTTGGCATTGAATATATAATTTTCAAAAGAAAAATATGTATTGTCCGTTGAGCCATTATATATTTAAACACAAATTGTGCTAAATGTTCCGGCATAACTCAACAAAATGACAGTGTTTCGCCCCGGTGTGCAATTGGGCTCTTCAGTTGGTTAATGCACACCTCACCAAGACACTGTCTAGTACACACTGGGAAGGCCATTGCAAGACGCATTTGATACATGTGTATCCACGTCACGAGCAAAGCCAGTGCACTATGGGAGTCGAAACTCCACTCCAAAGCAATTATAACCTTACCTTGGCATTGAATATATAATTTTCAAAAGAAAAATATGTATTGTCCGTTGAGCCATTATATATTTAAACACAAATTGTGCTAAATGTTCCGGCATAACTCAACAAAATGACAGTGTTTCGCCCCGGTGTGCAATTGGGCTCTTCAGTTGGTTAATGCACACCTCACCAAGACACTGTCTAGTACACACTGGGAAGGCCATTGCAAGACGCATTTGATACATGTGTATCCACGTCACGAGCAAAGCCAGTGCACTATGGGAGTCGAAACTCCACTCCAAAGCAATTATAACCTTACCTTGGCATTGAATATATAATTTTCAAAAGAAAAATATGTATTGTCCGTTGAGCCATTATATATTTAAACACAAATTGTGCTAAATGTTCCGGCATAACTCAACAAAATGACAGTGTTTCGCCCCGGTGTGCAATTGGACTCTTCAGTTGGTTAATGCACACCTCACCAAGACACTGTCTAGTACACACTGGGAAGGCCATTGCAAGACGCATTTGATACATGTGTATCAACGTCACGAGCAAAGCCAGTGCACTATGGGAGTCGAAACTCCACTCCAAAGCAATTATAACCTTACCTTGGCATTGAATATATAATTTTCAAAAGAAAAATATGTATTGTCCGTTGAGCCATTATATATTTAAACACAAATTGTGCTAAATGTTCCGGCATAACTCAACAAAATGACAGTGTTTCGCCCCGGTGTGCAATTGGGCTCTTCAGTTGGATAATGCACACCTCACCAAGACACTGTCTAGTACACACTGGGAAGGCCATTGCAAGACGCATTTGATACATGTGTATCCACGTCACGAGCAAAGCCAGTGCACTATGGGAGTCGAAACTCCACTCCAAAGCAATTATAACCTTACCTTGGCATTGAATATATAATTTTCAAAAGAAAAATTTGGGTTTAAATATATAATGGCTCAACGGACAATACATATTTTTTCTTTTGAAAATTATATATTCAATGCCAAGGTAAGGTTATAATTGCTTTGGAGTGGAGTTTCGACTCCCATAGTGCACTGGCTTTGCTCGTGACGTGGATACACATGTATCAAATGCGTCTTGCAATGGCCTTCCCAGTGTGTACTAGACAGTGTCTTGGTGAGGTGTGCATTAACCAACTGAAGAGCCCAATTGCACACCGGGGCGAAACACTGTCATTTTGTTGAGTTATGCCGGAACATTTAGCACAATTTGTGTTTAAATATATAATGGCTCAACGGACAATACATATTTTTCTTTTGAAAATTATATATTCAATGCCAAGGTAAGGTTATAATTGCTTTGGAGTGGAGTTTCGACTCCCATAGTGCACTGGCTTTGCTCGTGACGTGGATACACATGTATCAAATGCGTCTTGCAATGGCCTTCCCAGTGTGTACTAGACAGTGTCTTGGTGAGGTGTGCATTAACCAACTGAAGAGCCCAATTGCACACCGGGGCGAAACACTGTCATTTTGTTGAGTTATGCCGGAACATTTAGCACAATTTGTGTTTAAATATATAATGGCTCAACGGACAATACATATTTTTCTTTTGAAAATTATATATTCAATGCCAAGGTAAGGTTATAATTGCTTTGGAGTGGAGTTTCGACTCCCATAGTGCACTGGCTTTGCTCGTGACGTGGATACACATATATCAAATGCGTCTTGCAATGGCCTTCCCAGTGTGTACTAGACAGTGTCTTGGTGAGGTGTGCATTAACCAACTGAAGAGCCCAATTGCACACCGGGGCGAAACACTGTCATTTTGTTGAGTTATGCCGGAACATTTAGCACAATTTGTGTTTAAATATATAATGGCTCAACGGACAATACATATTTTTCTTTTGAAAATTATATATTCAATGCCAAGGTAAGGTTATAATTGCTTTGGAGTGGAGTTTTGACTCTCATAGTGCACTGGCTTTGCTCGTGACGTGGATACACATGTATCAAATGCGTCTTGCAATGGCCTTCCCAGTGTGTACTAGACAGTGTCTTGGTGAGGTGTGCATTAACCAACTGAAGAGCCCAATTGCACACCGGGGCGAAACACTGTCATTTTGTTGAGTTTTGCCGGAACATTCAGCACAATTTGTGTTTAAATATATAATGGCTCAACGGACAATACATATTTTTCTTTTGAGAATTATATATTCAATGCCAAGGTAAGGTTATAATTGCTTTGGAGTGGAGTTTCGACTCCCATAGTGCACTGGCTTTGCTCCTGACGTGGTTACACATGTATCAAATGCGTCTTGCAATGGCCTTCCCAGTGTGTACTAGACAGTGTCTTGGTGAGGTGTGCATTAACCAACTGAAGAGCCCAATTGCACACCGGGGCGAAACACTGTCATTTTGTTGAGTTATGCCGGAACATTTAGCACAATTTGTGTTTAAATGTATAATGGCTCAACGGACAATACATATTTTTCTTTTGAAAATTATATATTCAATGCCAAGGTAAGGTTATAATTGCTTTGGAGTGGAGTTTCGACTCCCATAGTGCACTGGCTTTGCTCGTGACGTGGATACACATGTATCAAATGCGTCTTGCAATGGTCTTCCCAGTGTGTACTAGACAGTGTCTTGGTGAGGTGTGCATTAACCAACTGAAGAGCCCAATTGCACACCGGGGCGAAACACTGTCATTTTGTTGAGTTATGCCGGAACATTTAGCACAATTTGTGTTTAAATATATAATGGCTCAACGGACAATACATATTTTTTCTTTTGAAAATTATATATTCAATGACAAGGTAAGGTTATAATTGCTTTGGAGTGGAGTTTCGACTCCCATAGTGCACTGGCTTTGCTCGTGACGTGGATACACATGTATCAAATGCGTCTTGCAATGGCCTTCCCAGTGTGTACTAGACAGTGTCTTGGTGAGGTGTGCATTAACCAACTGAAGAGCCCAATTGCACACCGGGGCGAAACACTGTCATTTTGTTGAGTTATGCCGGAACATTTAGCACAATTTGTGTTTAAATATATAATGGCTCAACGGACAATACATATTTTTCTTTTGAAAATTATATATTCAATGCCAAGGTAAGGTTATAATTGCTTTGGAGTGGAGTTTCGACTCCCATAGTGCACTGGCTTTGCTCGTGACGTGGATACACATGTATCAAATGCGTCTTGCAATGGCCTTCCCAGTGTGTACTAGACAGTGTCTTGGTGAGGTGTGCATTAACCAACTGAAGAGCCCAATTGCACACCGGGGCGAAACCCTGTCATTTTGTTGAGTTATGCCGGAACATTTAGCACAATTTGTGTTTAAATATATAATGGCTCAACGGACAATACATATTTTTCTTTTGAAAATTATATATTCAATGCCAAGGTAAGGTTATAATTGCTTTGGAGTGGAGTTTCGACTCCCATAGTGCACTGGCTTTGCTCGTGACGTGGATACACATGTATCAAATGCGTCTTGCAATGGCCTTCCCAGTGTGTACTAGACAGTGTCTTGGTGAGGTGTGCATTAACCAACTGAAGAGCCCAATTGCACACCGGGGCGAAACACTGTCATTTTGTTGAGTTATGCCGGAACATTTAGCACAATTTGTGTTTAAATATATAATGGCTCAACGGACAATACATATTTTTCTTTTGAAAATTATATATTCAATGCCAAGGTAAGGTTATAATTGCTTTGGAGTGGAGTTTCGACTCCCATAGTGCACTGGCTTTGCTCGTGACGTGGATACACATGTATCAAATGCGTCTTGCAATGGCCTTCCCAGTGTGTACTAGACAGTGTCTTGGTGAGGTGAGCATTAACCAACTGAAGAGCCCAATTGCACACCGGGGTGAAACACTGTCATTTTGTTGAGTTATGCCGGAACATTTAGCACAATTTGTGTTTAAATATATAATGGCTCAACGGACAATACATATTTTTCTTTTGAAAATTATATATTCAATGCCAAGGTAAGGTTATAATTGCTTTGGAGTGGAGTTTCGACTCCCATAGTGCACTGGCTTTGCTCGTGACGTGGATACACATGTATCAAATACGTCTTGCAATGGCCTTCCCAGTGTGTACTAGACAGTGTCTTGGTGAGGTGTGCATTAACCAACTGAAGAGCCCAATTGCACACCGGGGCGAAACACTGTCATTTTGTTGAGTTATGCCGGAACATTTAGCACAATTTGTGTTTAAATATATAATGGCTCAACGGACAATACATATTTTTCTTTTGAAAATTATATATTCAATGCCAAGGTAAGGTTATAATTGCTTTGGAGTGGAGTTTCGACTCCCATAGTGCACTGGCTTTGCTCGTGACGTGGATACACATGTATCAAATGCGTCTTGCAATGGCCTTCCCAGTGTGTACTAGACAGTGTCTTGGTGAGGTGTGCATTAACCAACTGAAGAGCCCAATTGCACACCGGGGCGAAACACTGTCATTTTGTTGAGTTATGCCGGAACATTTAGCACAATTTGTGTTTAAATATATAATGGCTCAACGGACAATACATATTTTTTCTTTTGAAAATTATATATTCAATGCCAAGGTAAGGTTATAATTGCTTTGGAGTGGAGTTTCGACTCCCATAGTGCACTGGCTTTGCTCGTGACGTGGATACACATGTATCAAATGCGTCTTGCAATGGCCTTCCCAGTGTGTACTAGACAGTGTCTTGGTGAGGTGTGCATTAACCAACTGAAGAGCCCAATTGCACACCGGGGCGAAACACTGTCATTTTGTTGAGTTATGCCGGAACATTTATCACAATTTGTGTTTAAATATATAATGGCTCAACGGACAATACATATTTTTCTTTTGAAAATTATATATTCAATGCCAAGGTAAGGTTATAATTGCTTTGGAGTGGAGTTTCGACTCCCATAGTGCACTGGCTTTGCTCGTGACGTGGATACACATGTATCAAATGCGTCTTGCAATGGCCTTCCCAGTGTGTACTAGACAGTGTCTTGGTGAGGTGTGCATTAACCAACTGAAGAGCCCAATTGCACACCGGGGCGAAACACTGTCATTTTGTTGAGTTATGCCGGAACATTTAGCACAATTCGTGTTTAAATATATAATGGCTCAACGGACAATACATATTTTTCTTTTGAAAATTATATATTCAATGCCAAGGTAAGGTTATAATTGCTTTGGAGTGGAGTTTCGACTCCCATAGTGCACTGGCTTTGCTCGTGACGTGGATACACATGTATCAAATGCGTCTTGCAATGGCCTTCCCAGTGTGTACTAGACAGTGTCTTGGTGAGGTGTGCATTAACCAACTGAAGAGCCCAATTGCACACCGGGGCGAAACACTGTCATTTTGTTGAGTTATGCCGGAACATTTAGCACAATTTGTGTTTAAATATATAATGGCTCAACGGACAATACATATTTTTCTTTTGAAAATTATATATTCAATGCCAAGGTAAGGTTATAATTGCTTTGGAGTGGAGTTTCGACTCCCATAGTGCACTGGCTTTGCTCGTGACGTGGATACACATGTATCAAATGCGTCTTGCAATGGCCTTCCCAGTGTGTACTAGACAGTGTCTTGGTGAGGTGTGCATTAACCAACTGAAGAGCCCAATTGCACACCGGGGCGAAACACTGTCATTTTGTTGAGTTATGCCGGAACATTTAGCACAATTTGTGTTTAAATATATAATGGCTCAACGGACAATACATATTTTTCTTTTGAAAATTATATATTCAATGCCAAGGTAAGGTTATAATTGCTTTGGAGTGGAGTTTCGACTCCCATAGTGCACTGGCTTTGCTCGTGACGTGGATACACATGTATCAAATGCGTCTTGCAATGGCCTTCCCAGTGTGTACTAGACAGTGTCTTGGTGAGGTGTGCATTAACCAACTGAAGAGCCCAATTGCACACCGGGGCGAAACACTGTCATTTTGTTGAGTTATGCCGGAACATTTAGCACAATTTGTGTTTAAATATATAATGGCTCAACGGACAATACATATTTTTCTTTTGAAAATTATATATTCAATGCCAAGGTAAGGTTATAATTGCTTTGGAGTGGAGTTTCGACTCCCATAGTGCACTGGCTTTGCTCGTGACGTGGATACACATGTATCAAATGCGTCTTGCAATGGCCTTCCCAGTGTGTACTAGACAGTGTCTTGGTGAGGTGTGCATTAACCAACTGAAGAGCCCAATTGCACACCGGGGCGAAACACTGTCATTTTGTTGAGTTATGCCGGAACATTTAGCACAATTTGTGTTTAAATATATAATGGCTCAACGGACAATACATATTTTTCTTTTGAAAATTATATATTCAATGCCAAGGTAAGGTTATAATTGCTTTGGAGTGGAGTTTCGACTCCCATAGTGCACTGGCTTTGCTCGTGACGTGGATACACATGTATCAAATGCGTCTTGCAATGGCCTTCCCAGTGTGTACTAGACAGTGTCTTGGTGAGGTGTGCATTAACCAACTGAAGAGCCCAATTGCACACCGGGGCGAAACACTGTCATTTTGTTGAGTTATGCCGGAACATTTAGCACAATTTGTGTTTAAATATATAATGGCTCAACGGACAATACATATTTTTTCTTTTGAAAATTATATATTCAATGCCAAGGTAAGGTTATAATTGCTTTGGAGTGGAGTTTCGACTCCCATAGTGCACTGGCTTTGCTCGTGACGTGGATACACATGTATCAAATGCGTCTTGCAATGGCCTTCCCAGTGTGTACTAGACAGTGTCTTGGTGAGGTGTGCATTAACCAACTGAAGAGCCCAATTGCACACCGGGGCGAAACACTGTCATTTTGTTGAGTTATGCCGGAACATTTAGCACAATTTGTGTTTAAATATATAATGGCTCAACGGACAATACATATTTTTCTTTTGAAAATTATATATTCAATGCCAAGGTAAGGTTATAATTGCTTTGGAGTGGAGTTTCGACTCCCATAGTGCACTGGCTTTGCTCGTGACGTGGATACACATGTATCAAATGCGTCTTGCAATGGCCTTCCCAGTGTGTACTAGACAGTGTCTTGGTGAGGTGTGCATTAACCAACTGAAGAGCCCAATTGCACACCGGGGCGAAACACTGTCATTTTGTTGAGTTATGCCGGAACATTTAGCACAATTCGTGTTTAAATATATAATGGCTCAACGGACAATACATATTTTTCTTTTGAAAATTATATATTCAATGCCAAGGTAAGGTTATAATTGCTTTGGAGTGGAGTTTCGACTCCCATAGTGCACTGGCTTTGCTCGTGACGTGGATACACATGTATCAAATGCGTCTTGCAATGGCCTTCCCAGTGTGTACTAGACAGTGTCTTGGTGAGGTGTGCATTAACCAACTGAAGAGCCCAATTGCACACCGGGGCGAAACACTGTCATTTTGTTGAGTTATGCCGGAACATTTAGCACAATTTGTGTTTAAATATATAATGGCTCAACGGACAATACATATTTTTCTTTTGAAAATTATATATTCAATGCCAAGGTAAGGTTATAATTGCTTTGGAGTGGAGTTTCGACTCCCATAGTGCACTGGCTTTGCTCGTGACGTGGATACACATGTATCAAATGCGTCTTGCAATGGCCTTCCCAGTGTGTACTAGACAGTGTCTTGGTGAGGTGTGCATTAACCAACTGAAGAGCCCAATTGCACACCGGGGCGAAACACTGTCATTTTGTTGAGTTATGCCGGAACATTTAGCACAATTTGTGTTTAAATATATAATGGCTCAACGGACAATACATATTTTTCTTTTGAAAATTATATATTCAATGCCAAGGTAAGGTTATAATTGCTTTGGAGTGGAGTTTCGACTCCCATAGTGCACTGGCTTTGCTCGTGACGTGGATACACATGTATCAAATGCGTCTTGCAATGGCCTTCCCAGTGTGTACTAGACAGTGTCTTGGTGAGGTGTGCATTAACCAACTGAAGAGCCCAATTGCACACCGGGGCGAAACACTGTCATTTTGTTGAGTTATGCCGGAACATTTAGCACAATTTGTGTTTAAATATATAATGGCTCAACGGACAATACATATTTTTCTTTTGAAAATTATATATTCAATGCCAAGGTAAGGTTATAATTGCTTTGGAGTGGAGTTTCGACTCCCATAGTGCACTGGCTTTGCTCGTGACGTGGATACACATGTATCAAATACGTCTTGCAATGGCCTTCCCAGTGTGTACTAGACAGTGTCTTGGTGAGGTGTGCATTAACCAACTGAAGAGCCCAATTGCACACCGGGGCGAAACACTGTCATTTTGTTGAGTTATGCCGGAACATTTAGCACAATTTGTGTTTAAATATATAATGGCTCAACGGACAATACATATTTTTCTTTTGAAAATTATATATTCAATGCCAAGGTAAGGTTATAATTGCTTTGGAGTGGAGTTTCGACTCCCATAGTGCACTGGCTTTGCTCGTGACGTGGATACACATGTATCAAATGCGTCTTGCAATGGCCTTCCCAGTGTGTACTAGACAGTGTCTTGGTGAGGTGTGCATTAACCAACTGAAGAGCCCAATTGCACACCGGGGCGAAACACTGTCATTTTGTTGAGTTATGCCGGAACATTTAGCACAATTTGTGTTTAAATATATAATGGCTCAACGGACAATACATATTTTTTCTTTTGAAAATTATATATTCAATGCCAAGGTAAGGTTATAATTGCTTTGGAGTGGAGTTTCGACTCCCATAGTGCACTGGCTTTGCTCGTGACGTGGATACACATGTATCAAATGCGTCTTGCAATGGCCTTCCCAGTGTGTACTAGACAGTGTCTTGGTGAGGTGTGCATTAACCAACTGAAGAGCCCAATTGCACACCGGGGCGAAACACTGTCATTTTGTTGAGTTATGCCGGAACATTTAGCACAATTTGTGTTTAAATATATAATGGCTCAACGGACAATACATATTTTTCTTTTGAAAATTATATATTCAATGCCAAGGTAAGGTTATAATTGCTTTGGAGTGGAGTTTCGACTCCCATAGTGCACTGGCTTTGCTCGTGACGTGGATACACATGTATCAAATGCGTCTTGCAATGGCCTTCCCAGTGTGTACTAGACAGTGTCTTGGTGAGGTGTGCATTAACCAACTGAAGAGCCCAATTGCACACCGGGGCGAAACACTGTCATTTTGTTGAGTTATGCCGGAACATTTAGCACAATTCGTGTTTAAATATATAATGGCTCAACGGACAATACATATTTTTCTTTTGAAAATTATATATTCAATGCCAAGGTAAGGTTATAATTGCTTTGGAGTGGAGTTTCGACTCCCATAGTGCACTGGCTTTGCTCGTGACGTGGATACACATGTATCAAATGCGTCTTGCAATGGCCTTCCCAGTGTGTACTAGACAGTGTCTTGGTGAGGTGTGCATTAACCAACTGAAGAGCCCAATTGCACACCGGGGCGAAACACTGTCATTTTGTTGAGTTATGCCGGAACATTTAGCACAATTTGTGTTTAAATATATAATGGCTCAACGGACAATACATATTTTTCTTTTGAAAATTATATATTCAATGCCAAGGTAAGGTTATAATTGCTTTGGAGTGGAGTTTCGACTCCCATAGTGCACTGGCTTTGCTCGTGACGTGGATACACATGTATCAAATGCGTCTTGCAATGGCCTTCCCAGTGTGTACTAGACAGTGTCTTGGTGAGGTGTGCATTAACCAACTGAAGAGCCCAATTGCACACCGGGGCGAAACACTGTCATTTTGTTGAGTTATGCCGGAACATTTAGCACAATTCGTGTTTAAATATATAATGGCTCAACGGACAATACATATTTTTCTTTTGAAAATTATATATTCAATGCCTAGGTAAGGTTATAATTGCTTTGGAGTGGAGTTTCGACTCCCATAGTGCACTGGCTTTGCTCGTGACGTGGATACACATGTATCAAATGCGTCTTGCAATGGCCTTCCCAGTGTGTACTAGACAGTGTCTTGGTGAGGTGTGCATTAACCAACTGAAGAGCCCAATTGCACACCGGGGCGAAACACTGTCATTTTGTTGAGTTATGCCGGAACATTTAGCACAATTTGTGTTTAAATATATAATGGCTCAACGGACAATACATATTTTTCTTTTGAAAATTATATATTCAATGCCAAGGTAAGGTTATAATTGCTTTGGAGTGGAGTTTCGACTCCCATAGTGCACTGGCTTTGCTCGTGACGTGGATACACATGTATCAAATGCGTCTTGCAATGGCCTTCCCAGTGTGTACTAGACAGTGTCTTGGTGAGGTGTGCATTAACCAACTGAAGAGCCCAATTGCACACCGGGGCGAAACACTGTCATTTTGTTGAGTTATGCCGGAACATTTAGCACAATTTGTGTTTAAATATATAATGGCTCAACGGACAATACATATTTTTCTTTTGAAAATTATATATTCAATGCCAAGGTAAGGTTATAATTGCTTTGGAGTGGAGTTTCGACTCCCATAGTGCACTGGCTTTACTCGTGACGTGGATACACATGTATCAAATGCGTCTTGCAATGGCCTTCCCTGTGTGTACTAGACAGTGTCTTGGTGAGGTGAGCATTAACCAACTGAAGAGCCCAATTGCACACCGGGGCGAACACTGTCATTTTGTTGAGTTATGCCGGAACATTTAGCACAATTTGTGTTTATATTTAAATAATCATCCGATCTCTACCAAATTTTGCAACTACATACCTTTATGGAGGGATCATCCTTTGACCAATATAATAGGTCATTAGCGTAATAGTTTGCGGATGGCGGCCATCTTTGTGTGAAAATCGATTCCCCCTATTAATTCGAACACGGTGCAACCGAATGGAACGAAATTTGTTACAGAGGTAGTACTATCAAAAGGAACCACAGTGTCATGTTTTATATCGCCGCCATCTTGACGGAAATGTAATGGCGGCCACACAAATGTTCAAAGTTTAAATCAAATTACGACTTACCTAATCATCCGATCTCTACCAAATTTTGCAACAACATACCATTATAGGGGGAGCATCCTTTGACTAAACTAATAGGTCATCAGCTTAATAGTTTGCGGATGGCGCCCATCTTTGTGTGAAAATCGATTCCCCCTATTAATTCGAACACGGTGCAACCGAATGGACCGAAATTTGGTACAGAGGTAGTACTAACAAAAGGCACATCACTGTCATGTTTTATATCGCCGCCATATTGACGGAAACGTAAAGGCGGCCACACAAATGTTCAAAGCTTAAATCAAATTACGATTAACTTAATCATGCGATCTCTACCAAATTTTGCAACAACATACCCTTATAGAGGAAGCATCCTTTGACCAAATGAATAGGTCATTAGCCTAATAGTTTGCGGATGGCGGCCATCTTCGTGTGAAAATCAATTCCCCCTATTAATTCAAACACGGTGAATCCGAATGGAACGAAAATTGGTACAGAGGTAGCACTAGCAAAGGGCATCTCAGTGTCATGTTTTATATTGCCGCCATATTGACAGAAACGTAATGGCGGCCACACAAATGTTCAAAGATTAAGTTAAATTACGACTAACATAACCATCCGATCTCTACCAAAATTTGCAACAACATACCTTTATGGAGGGAGCATCCTTTGACCAATCTAATAGGTAATTAGCCTAATAGTTTGCGGATGGCGGCCATCTTTATGTCAAAATTGTTTCCCCCTATTAATTCGAACACGGTGGAACCGAATGGAACGAAAATTGGTACAGAGGTAGCACTAGCAAAGGGCACCTCAGTGTCATGTTTTATATCGCCGCCATCTTGACTGAAACGTAATGGCGGCCACACGAATGTTCAAAGCTTAAAACAAATTACGATTAACCTAATCATCCGATCTCTACCAAATTTTGCAACTACATACCTTCATGGAGGGATCATCCTTTGACCAATCTAATAGGTCATCAGCATAATAGTTTGCGGATGGCGGCCATCTTTGTGTGAAAATCAATTCCCCCTATTAATTCGAACACGGTGCAACCGAATGGAACGAAATTTGGTACAGAGGTAGTACTAACAGAAGGAACCTCAGTGTCATGTTTTATATCGCCGCCATCTTGACGGAAACGTAATGGCGGCCACACAAATGTTGAAAGCTTAAATCAAATTACGATTAACCTAATCATGCGATCTCTACCAAATTTTGCAACAACATACCCTTATAGCGGAAGCATCCTTTGACGAAATGAATAGGTCATTAGCCTAATAGTTTGCGGATGGCGGCCATCTTTATGTCAAAATAGATTCCCCCTATTAATTCGAACACGGTGCAACCGAATAGAACGAAATTTGGTACAGAGGTATTACTAACAAAAGGCACCTCAGTGTCATGTTTTATATCGCCGCCATCTTGACGGAAACGTAATGGTGGCCACACAAATGTTCAAAGTTTAAATCAAATTACGACTAACCTAATCATCCGATCTCTACCAAATTTTGCAACAACATACCTTTATGGGGGAGCATCCTTTGACCAAACTAATAGGTCATCAGCGTAATAGTTTGCGGATGGCGGCCATCTTTGTGTGAAAATCGATTCCCCCTATTAATTCGAACACGGTGCAACCGAATGTAACGAAATTTGGCACAGAGGTAGTACTAACAGAAGGCACCTCAGTGTCATGTTTTATATCGCCGCCATCTTGACGGAAACGTAATGGCGGCCACACAAATGTTGAAAGCTTAAATCAAATTACGATTAACCTAATCATGCGATCTCTACCAAATTTTGCAACAACATACCCTTATAGAGGAAGCATCCTTTGACCAAATGAATAGGTCATTAGCCTAATAGTTTGCGGATGGCGGCCATCTTTGTGTGAAAATCAATTCCCCCTATTAATTCAAACACGGTGAAACCGAATGGAACGAAATTTGGTACAGAGGTAGCACTAGCAAAGGGCATCTCAGTGTCATGTTTTATATCGCCGCCATATTGACAGAAACGTAATGGCGGCCACACAAATATTCAAAGCTTAAGTTAAATTACGACTAACATAACCATCCGATCTCTACCAAACTTTGAAACAGCATACTTTTATGGAGGTAGCATCCTTTGACCAATCTAATAGGTTATTAGCCTAATAGTTTGCGGATGGCGGCCATCTTTATGTCAAAATTGATTCCCCCTATTAATTCGAACACGGTGGAACCGAATGGAACGAAATTTGGTACAGAGGTAGCACTAGCAAAGGGCACCTCAGTGTCATGTTTTATATCGCCGCCGTCTTGACTGAAACGTAATGGCGGCCACACGAATGTTCAAAGCTTAAATCAAATTACGATTAACCTAATCATCCGATCTCTACCAAATTTGCAACTACATACCTTTATGGAGGGATCATCCTTTGACCAATCTAATAGGTCATTAGCGTAATAGTTTGCGGATGGCGGCCATCTTTGTGTGAAAATCGATTCCCCCTATTAATTCGAACACGGTGCAACCGAATGGAACGAAATTTGGTACAGAGGTAGTACTATCTAAAGGCACCTCAATGTCATTTTTAATATCGCCGCCATCTTGACGGAAACGTAATGGCGGCCACACAAATGTTCAAAGCTTAAATCAAATTACTATTAACCTAATCATCCGATCTCTACCAAATTTTTCAACAACATACCCTTATAGAGGAAGCATCCTTTGACCAAATGAATTGGACATTAGCCTAATAGTTTGCGGATGGAGGCCATCTTTGTGTGAAAATCAGTTCCCCCTATTAATTCAAACACGGTGAAACCGAATGGAACGAAATTTGGTACAGAGGTAGCACTAGCAAAGGGCATCTCAGTGTCATGTTTTATATTGCCGCCATATTGACAGAAACGTAATGGCGGCCACACAAATGTTCATAGCTTAAGTTAAATTACGACTAACATAACCATCCGATCTCTACCAAAATTTGCAACAACATACCTTTATGGAGGGAGCATCCTTTGACCAATCTAATAGGTAATTAGCCTAATAGTTTGCGGATGGCGGCCATCTTTATGTCAAAATTGTTTCCCCCTATTAATTCGAACACGGTGGAACCGAATGGAACGAAAATTGGTACAGAGGTAGCACTAGCAAAGGGCACCTCAGTGTCATGTTTTATATCGCCGCCATCTTGACTGAAACGTAATGGCGGCCACACGAATGTTCAAAGCTTAAAACAAATTACGATTAACCTAATCATCCGATCTCTACCAAATTTTGCAACTACATACCTTCATGGAGGGATCATCCTTTGACCAATCTAATAGGTCATCAGCATAATAGTTTGCGGATGGCGGCCATCTTTGTGTGAAAATCAATTCCCCCTATTAATTCGAACACGGTGCAACCGAATGGAACGAAATTTGGTACAGAGGTAGTACTAACAGAAGGAACCTCAGTGTCATGTTTTATATCGCCGCCATCTTGACGGAAACGTAATGGCGGCCACACAAATGTTGAAAGCTTAAATCAAATTACGATTAACCTAATCATGCGATCTCTACCAAATTTTGCAACAACATACCCTTATAGCGGAAGCATCCTTTGACGAAATGAATAGGTCATTAGCCTAATAGTTTGCGGATGGCGGCCATCTTTATGTCAAAATAGATTCCCCCTATTAATTCGAACACGGTGCAACCGAATAGAACGAAATTTGGTACAGAGGTATTACTAACAAAAGGCACCTCAGTGTCATGTTTTATATCGCCGCCATCTTGACGGAAACGTAATGGTGGCCACACAAATGTTCAAAGTTTAAATCAAATTACGACTAACCTAATCATCCGATCTCTACCAAATTTTGCAACAACATACCTTTATGGGGGAGCATCCTTTGACCAAACTAATAGGTCATCAGCGTAATATTTTGCGGATGGCGGCCATCTTTGTGTGAAAATCGATTCCCCCTATTAATTCGAACACGGTGCAACCGAATGTAACGAAATTTGGCACAGAGGTAGTACTAACAGAAGGCACCTCAGTGTCATGTTTTATATCGCCGCCATCTTGACGGAAACGTAATGGCGGCCACACAAATGTTGAAAGCTTAAATCAAATTACGATTAACCTAATCATGCGATCTCTACCAAATTTTGCAACAACATACCCTTATAGAGGAAGCATCCTTTGACCAAATGAATAGGTCATTAGCCTAATAGTTTGCGGATGGCGGCCATCTTTGTGTGAAAATCAATTCCCCCTATTAATTCAAACACGGTGAAACCGAATGGAACGAAATTTGGTACAGAGGTAGCACTAGCAAAGGGCATCTCAGTGTCATGTTTTATATCGCCGCCATATTGACAGAAACGTAATGGCGGCCACACAAATATTCAAAGCTTAAGTTAAATTACGACTAACATAACCATCCGATCTCTACCAAACTTTGAAACAGCATACTTTTATGGAGGTAGCATCCTTTGACCAATCTAATAGGTTATTAGCCTAATAGTTTGCGGATGGCGGCCATCTTTATGTCAAAATTGATTCCCCCTATTAATTCGAACACGGTGGAACCGAATGGAACGAAATTTGGTACAGAGGTAGCACTAGCAAAGGGCACCTCAGTGTCATGTTTTATATCGCCGCCGTCTTGACTGAAACGTAATGGCGGCCACACGAATGTTCAAAGCTTAAATCAAATTACGATTAACCTAATCATCCGATCTCTACCAAATTTGCAACTACATACCTTTATGGAGGGATCATCCTTTGACCAATCTAATAGGTCATTAGCGTAATAGTTTGCGGATGGCGGCCATCTTTGTGTGAAAATCGATTCCCCCTATTAATTCGAACACGGTGCAACCGAATGGAACGAAATTTGGTACAGAGGTAGTACTATCTAAAGGCACCTCAATGTCATTTTTAATATCGCCGCCATCTTGACGGAAACGTAATGGCGGCCACACAAATGTTCAAAGCTTAAATCAAATTACTATTAACCTAATCATCCGATCTCTACCAAATTTTTCAACAACATACCCTTATAGAGGAAGCATCCTTTGACCAAATGAATTGGACATTAGCCTAATAGTTTGCGGATGGAGGCCATCTTTGTGTGAAAATCAGTTCCCCCTATTAATTCAAACACGGTGAAACCGAATGGAACGAAATTTGGTACAGAGGTAGCACTAGCAAAGGGCATCTCAGTGTCATGTTTTATATTGCCGCCATATTGACAGAAACGTAATGGCGGCCACACAAATGTTCATAGCTTAAGTTAAATTACGACTAACATAACCATCCGATCTCTACCAAAATTTGCAACAACATACCTTCATGGAGGGAGCATCCTTTGACCAATCTAATAGGTAATTAGCCTAATAGTTTGCGGATGGCAGCCATCTTTATGTCAAAATTGATTCCCCCTATTAATACGAACACGGTGGAACCGAATGGAACGAAAATTGGTACAGAGGTAGCACTAGCAAAGGGCACCTCAGTGTCATGATTTATATCGCCGCCATCTTGACTGAAACGTAATGGCGGCCACACGAATGTTCAAAGCTTAAATCAAATTACGATTAACCTAATCATCCGATCTCTACCAAATTTTGCAACTACATACCTTTATGGAGGGATCATCCTTTGACCAATCTAATAGGTCATCAGCGTAAGAGTTTGCGGATGGCGGCCATCTTTGTGTGAAAATCAATTCCCCCTATTATGTCGAACACGGTGCAACCGAATGGAACGAAATTTGGTACAGAGGTAGCACTAGCAAAGGGCACCTCAGTGTCATGTTTTATATCGCCGCCATCTTGTCGGAAACGTAATGGCGGCCACACGAATGTTCAAAGCTTAAATCAAATTACGATTAACCTAATCATTCGATCTCTACCAAATTATGCAACAACATACCCTTATAGAGGAAGCATCCTTTGACGAAATGAATAGGTCATCAGCCTAATAGTTTGCGGATGGCGGCGATCTTTATGTCAAAATAGATTCCCCCTATTAATTCGAACACGGTGCAACCGAATGGAACGAAATTTGGTACAGAGGTAGTACTAACAAAAGGCACCTCAGTGTCATGTTTTATATCGCCGCCATCTTGACGGAAACGTAATGGTGGCCACACAAATATTCAAAGCTTAAATCAAATTACGACTAACCTAATCATCCGATCTCTACCAAATTTTGCAACAACATACCTTTATGGGGGGCATCCTTTGACCAAACTAATAGGTCATCACCGTAATAGTTTGCGGATGGCGGCCATCTTTGTGTGAGAATCGATTCCCCCTATTAATTCGAACACGGTGCAAACGAATGTAACGAAATTTGGCACAGAGGTAGTACTAACAGAAGGCACCTCAGTGTCATGTTTTATATCGCCGCCATCTTGACGGAAACGTAATGGCGGCCACACAAATGTTCAAAGCTTAAATCAAATTACGATTAACCTATTCATGCGATCTCTACCAAATTTTGCAACAACAAACCCTTATAGAGGAAGCATCCTTTGACCAAATGAATAGGTCATTAGCCTAATAGTTTGCGGACGGCGGCCATCTTCGTGTGAAAATCAATTCCCCCTATTAATTCAAACACGGTGAAACCGAATGGAACGAAATTTGGTACAGAGGTAGCACTAGCAAAGGGCATCTCAGTGTCATGTTTTATATTGCCGCCATATTCACAGAAACGTAATGGCTGCCACACAAATATTCAAAGCTTAAGTTAAATTACGACTAACATAACCATCCGATCTCTACCAAACTTTGCAACAACATACTTTTATAGAGGGAGCATCCTTTGACCAAATGAATAGGTCATTAGCCTAATAGTTTGCGGACGGCGGCTATCTTCGTGTGAAAATCAATTCCCCCTATTAATTCAAACACGGTGAAACCGAATGGAACGAAATTTGTTAGAGAGGTAGTACTATCAAAAGACACCTCAGTGTCATGTTTTATATCGCCGCCATCTTGACGGAAACGTAATGGTGGCAACACAAATGTTCAAAGCTTAAATCAAATTACGACTAACCTAATCATCCGATATCTACCAAATATTGCAACATCATACCTTTTTGAGGGGAGCATTCTTTGACCAAACTAATAGGTCATCAGCGTAATAGTTTGCGGATGGCGGCCATCTTTGTGTGAAAATCGATTCCCCCTATTAATTCGAACACGGTGCAACCGAATGGAACGAAATTTGGTACAGAGGTAGCACTAGCAAAGGGCATCTCAGTGTCATGTTTTATATTGCCGCCATATTGACAGAAACGTAATGGCTGCCACACAAATGTTCAAAGCTTAAGTTAAATTACGACTAACATAACCATCCGATCTCTACCAAAATTTCTAACAACATACCTTTATGGAGGGAGCATCCTTTGACCAATCTAATAGGTAATTAGCCTAATAGTGTGCGGATGGCGGCCATCTTTATGTCAAAATTGATTCCCCCTATTAATTCGAACACGAAGGAACCAAATGGAACGAAAATTGGTACAGAGGTAGCACTAGCAAAGGGCACCTCAGTGTCATGTTTTATATCGCCGCCATCTTGTCGGAAACGTAATGGCGGCCACACGAATGTTCAAAGCTTAAATCAAATTACGATTAACCTAATCATCCGATCTCTACCAAATTATGCAACAACATACCCTTATAGAGGAAGCATCCTTTGACGAAATGAATAGGTCATTAGCCTAATAGTTTGCGGATGGCGGCGATCTTTATGTCAAAATAGATTCCCCCTATTAATTCGAACACGGTGCAACCGAATGGAACAAAATTTGGTACAGAGGTAGTACTAACAAAAGGCACCTCAGTGTCATGTTTTATATCGCCGCCATCTTGACGGAAACGTAATGGTGGCCACACAAATATTCAAAGCTTAAATCAAATTACGACTAACCTAATCATCCGATCTCTACCAAATTTTGCAACAACATACCTTTATGGGGGAGCATCCTTTGACCAAACTAATAGGTCATCAGCGTAATAGTTTGCGGATGGCGGCCATCTTTGTGTGAAAATCGATTCCCCCTATTAATTCGAACACGGTGCAAACGAATGTAACGAAATTTGGCACAGAGGTAGTACTAACAGACGGCACCTCAGTGTCATGTTTTATATCGCCGCCATCTTGACGGAAACGTAATGGCGGCCACACAAATGTTCAAAGCTTAAATCAAATTACGATTAACCTATTCATGCGATCTCTACCAAATTTTGCAACAACAAACCCTTATAGAGGAAGCATCCTTTGACCAAATGAATAGGTCATTAGCCTAATAGTTTGCGGACGGCGGCCATCTTCGTGTGAAAATCAATTCCCCCTATTAATTCAAACACGGTGAAACCGAATGGAACGAAATCTGGTACAGAGGTAGCACTAGCAAAGGGCATCTCAGTGTCATGTTTTATATCGCCGCCATATTCACAGAAACGTAATGGCGGCCACACAAATATTCAAAGCTTAAGTTAAATTACGACTAACATAACCATCCGATCTCTACCAAACTTTGCAACAACATACTTTTATAGAGGGAGCATCCTTTGACCAAATGAATAGGTCGTTAGCCTAATAGTTTGCGGACGGCGGCTATCTTCGTGTGAAAATCAATTCCCCCTATTAATTCAAACACGGTGAAACCGAATGGAACGAAATTTGTTACAGAGGTAGTACTATCAAAAGGCACCTCAGTGTCATGTTTTATATCGCCGCCATCTTGACGGAAACGTAATGGTGGCAACACAAATGTTCAAAGCTTAAATCAAATTACGACTAACCTAATCATCCGATATCTACCAAATTTTGCAACAACATACCTTCTTGAGGGGAGCATTCTTTGACCAAACTAATAGGTCATCAGCGTAATAGTTTGCGGATGGCGGCCATCTTTGTGTGAAAATCGATTCCCCCTATTAATTCGAACACGGTGCAACCGAATGGAACGAAATTTGGTACAGAGGTAGTACTAACAAAAGGCAACTCAGTGTCATGTTTTATATCGCCGCCGTATTCACGGAAACGTAATGGCGGCCACACAAATTTTCAAAGCTTAAGTCAAATTACTATTAACCTAATCATCCGATCTCTACCAAATTTTTCAACAACATACCCTTATAGAGGAAGCATCCTTTGACCAAATGAATTGGACATTAGCCTAATAGTTTGCGGATGGAGGCCATCTTTGTGTGAAAAT
This sequence comes from Meconema thalassinum, assembly GCA_946902985.2. Classification (NCBI taxonomy): domain Eukaryota; kingdom Metazoa; phylum Arthropoda; class Insecta; order Orthoptera; family Tettigoniidae; genus Meconema; species Meconema thalassinum. The sequence goes on from OX336399.1 coordinate 85,406,465, forward strand.
CAATTCCCCTATTAATTCAAACACGGTGAAACCGAATGGAACGAAATTTGGCACAGAGGTAGCACTAGCAAAGGGCATCTCAGTGTCATGTTTTATATTGCAGCCATATTGACAGAAACGTAATGGCGGCCACTCAATTGTTCAAAGCTTAAGTTAAATTACGACTAACATAACCATCCGATCTCTACCAAAATTTGCAACAACATACCATTATGGAGGGAGCATCCTTTGACCAATCTAATAGGTAATTAGCCTAATAGTTTGCGGATGGCGGCCATCTTTATGTCAAAATTGATTCCCCCTATTAATTCGAACACGGTGGAACCGAATGGAACGAAAATTGGTACAGAGGTAGCACAAGCAAAGGGCACCTCAGTGTCATGTTTTATATCGCCGCCATCTTGACTGAATCGTAATAGCGGCCACACGAATGTTCAAAGCTTAAATCAAATTACGATTAACCTAATCATCCGATCTCTACCAAATTTTGCAACTACATACCTTTATGGAGGGATCATCCTTTGACCAATCTAATAGGTCATCAGCGTAATAGTTTGCGGATGGCGGCCATCTTTGTGTGAAAATCAATTCCCCCTATTAATTCGAACACGGTGCAACCGAATGGAACGAAATTTGGTACAGAGGTAGTACTAACAAAAGGCAACTCAATGTCATGTTTTATATCGCCACCATCTTGACGGAAACGTAAACGCGGCCACACAAATGTTCAAAGCTTAAATCAAATTACGACTAACCTGATCATCCGATATCTACCAAATTTTGCAACAACATACCTTTATGGGGGGAGCATCCTTTGACCAAACTAATAGGTCATCACCGTAATAGTTTGCGGACGGCGGCCATCTTTGTGTGAAAATAGATTCCCCCTATTAATTCGAACACGGTGAAACCGAATGGAACGAAATTTGGTACAGAGGTAGTACTAACAAAAGGCACCTCAGTGTCATGTTTTATATCGCCGCCGTATTCACGGAAACGTAATGGCGAACACACGAATGTTCAAAGCTTAAATCAAATTACGATTAACCTAATCATCCGATATATAATTTTCAAAAGAAAAATATGTATTGTCCGTTGAGCCATTATATATTTAAACACAAATTGTGCTAAATGTTCCGGCATAACTCAACAAAATGACAGTGTTTCGCCCCGGTGTGCAATTGGGCTCTTCAGTTTGTTAATGCACACCTCGCCAAGACACTGTCTAGTACACACTGGGAAGGCCATTGCAAGACGCATTTGATACATGTGTATCCACGTCACGAGCAAAGCCAGTGCACTATGGGAGTCGAAACTCCACTCCAAAGCAATTATAACCTTACCTTGGCATTGAATATATAATTTTCAAAAGAAAAATATGTATTGTCCGTTGAGCCAATATATATTTAAACACAAATTGTGCTAAATGTTCCGGCATAACTCAACAAAATGACAGTGTTTCGCCCCGGTGTGCAATTGGGCTCTTCAGTTGGTTAATGCACACCTCACCAAGACACTGTCTAGTACACACTGGGAAGGCCATTGCAAGACGCATTTGATACATGTGTATCCACGTCACGAGCAAAGCCAGTGCACTATGGGAGTCGAAACTCCACTCCAAAGCAATTATAACCTTACCTTGGCATTGAATATATAATTTTCAAAAGAAAAATATGTATTGTCCGTTGAGCCATTATATATTTAAACACAAATTGTGCTAAATGTTCCGGCATAACTCAACAAAATGACAGTATTTCGCCCCGGTGTGCAATTGGGCTCTTCAGTTGGTTAATGCACACCTCACCAAGACACTGTCTAGTACACACTGGGAAGGCCATTGCAAGACGCATTTGATATATGTGTATGCACGTCACGAGCAAAGCCAGTGCACTATGGGAGTCGAAACTCCACTCCAAAGCAATTATAACCTTACCTTGGCATTGAATATATAATTTTCAAAAGAAAAATATGTATTGTCCGTTGAGCCATTATATATTTAAACACAAAATGTGCTAAATGTTCCGGCATAACTCAACAAAATGACAGTGTTTCGCCCCGGTGTGCAATTGGGCTCTTCAGTTGGTTAATGCACACCTCACCAAGACACTGTCTAGTACACACTGGGAAGGCCATTGCAAGACGCATTTGATACATGTGTATCCACGTCACGAGCAAAGCCAGTGCACTATGGGAGTCGGAACTCCACTCCAAAGCAATTATAACCTTACCTTGGCATTGAATATATAATTTTCAAAAGAAAAATATGTATTGTCCGTTGAGCCATTATATATTTAAACACAAATTGTGCTAAATGTTCCGGCATAACTCAACAAAATGACAGTGTTTCGCCCCGGTGTGCAATTGGGCTCTTCAGTTGGTTAATGCACACCTCACCAAGACACTGTCTAGTACACACTGGGAAGGCCATTTCAAGACGCATTTGATACATGTGTATCCACGTCACGAGCAAAGCCAGTGCACTATGGGAGTCGAAACTCCACTCCAAAGCAATTATAACCTTACCTTGGCATTGAATATATAATTTTCAAAAGAAAAATATGTATTGTCCGTTGAGCCATTATATATTTAAACACAAATTGTGCTAAATGTTCCGGCATAACTCAACAAAATGACAGTGTTTCGCCCCGGTGTGCAATTGGGCTCTTCAGTTGGTTAATGCACACCTCACCAAGACACTGTCTAGTACACACTGGGAAGGCCATTGCAAGACGCATTTGATACATGTGTATCCACGTCACGAGCAAAGCCAGTGCACTATGGGAGTCGAAACTCCACTCCAAAGCAATTATAACCTTACCTTGGCATTGAATATATAATTTTCAAAAGAAAAATATGTATTGTCCGTTGAGCCATTATATATTTAAACACAAATTGTGCTAAATGTTCCGGCATAACTCAACAAAATGACAGTGTTTCGCCCCGGTGTGCAATTGGACTCTTCAGTTGGTTAATGCACACCTCACCAAGACACTGTCTAGTACACACTGGGAAGGCCATTGCAAGACGCATTTGATACATGTGTATCAACGTCACGAGCAAAGCCAGTGCACTATGGGAGTCGAAACTCCACTCCAAAGCAATTATAACCTTACCTTGGCATTGAATATATAATTTTCAAAAGAAAAATATGTATTGTCCGTTGAGCCATTATATATTTAAACACAAATTGTGCTAAATGTTCCGGCATAACTCAACAAAATGACAGTGTTTCGCCCCGGTGTGCAATTGGGCTCTTCAGTTGGTTAATGCACACCTCACCAAGACACTGTCTAGTACACACTGGGAAGGCCATTGCAAGACGCATTTGATAAATGTGTATCCACGTCACGAGCAAAGCCAGTGCACTATGGGAGTCGAAACTCCACTCCAAAGCAATTATAACCTTACCTTGGCATTGAATATATAATTTTCAAAAGAAAAATTTGGGTTTAAATATATAATGGCTCAACGGACAATACATATTTTTCTTTTGAAAATTATATATTCAATGCCAAGGTAAGGTTATAATTGCTTTGGAGTGGAGTTTCGACTCCCATAGTGCACTGGCTTTGCTCGTGACGTGGATACACATGTATCAAATGCGTCTTGCAATGGCCTTCCCAGTGTGTACTAGACAGTGTCTTGGTGAGGTGTGCATTAACCAACTGAAGAGCCCAATTGCACACCGGGGCGAAACATTGTCATTTTGTTGAGTTATGCCGGAACATTTAGCACAATTAGTGTTTAAATATATAATGGCTCAACGGACAATACATATTTTTCTTTTGAAAATTATATATTCAATGCCAAGGTAAGGTTATAATTGCTTTGGAGTGGAGTTTCGACTCCCATAGTGCACTGGCTTTGCTCGTGACGTGGATACACATGTATCAAATGCGTCTTGCAATGGCCTTCCCAGTGTGTACTAGACAGTGTCTTGGTGAGGTGTGCATTAACCAACTGAAGAGCCCAATTGCACACCGGGGCGAAACACTGTCATTTTGTTGAGTTATGCCGGAACATTTAGCACAATTTGTGTTTAAATATATAATGGCTCAACGGACAATACATATTTTTCTTTTGAAAATTATATATTCAATGCCAAGGTAAGGTTATAATTGCTTTGGAGTGGAGTTTCGACTCCCATAGTGCACTGGCTTTGCTCGTGACGTGGATACACATATATCAAATGCGTCTTGCAATGGCCTTCCCAGTGTGTACTAGACAGTGTCTTGGTGAGGTGTGCATTAACCAACTGAAGAGCCCAATTGCACACCGGGGCGAAACACTGTCATTTTGTTGAGTTATGCCGGAACATTTAGCACAATTTGTGTTTAAATATATAATGGCTCAACGGACAATACATATTTTTCTTTTGAAAATTATATATTCAATGCCAAGGTAAGGTTATAATTGCTTTGGAGTGGAGTTTCGACTCTCATAGTGCACTGGCTTTGCTCGTGACGTGGATACACATGTATCAAATGCGTCTTGCAATGGCCTTCCCAGTGTGTACTAGACAGTGTCTTGGTGAGGTGTGCATTAACCAACTGAAGAGCCCAATTGCACACCGGGGCGAAACACTGTCATTTTGTTGAGTTTTGCCGGAACATTCAGCACAATTTGTGTTTAAATATATAATGGCTCAACGGACAATACATATTTTTCTTTTGAGAATTATATATTCAATGCCAAGGTAAGGTTATAATTGCTTTGGAGTGGAGTTTCGACTCCCATAGTGCACTGGCTTTGCTCCTGACGTGGTTACACATGTATCAAATGCGTCTTGCAATGGCCTTCCCAGTGTGTACTAGACAGTGTCTTGGTGAGGTGTGCATTAACCAACTGAAGAGCCCAATTGCACACCGGGGCGAAACACTGTCATTTTGTTGAGTTATGCCGGAACATTTAGCACAATTTGTGTTTAAATGTATAATGGCTCAACGGACAATACATATTTTTCTTTTGAAAATTATATATTCAATGCCAAGGTAAGGTTATAATTGCTTTGGAGTGGAGTTTCGACTCCCATAGTGCACTGGCTTTGCTCGTGACGTGGATACACATGTATCAAATGCGTCTTGCAATGGTCTTCCCAGTGTGTACTAGACAGTGTCTTGGTGAGGTGTGCATTAACCAACTGAAGAGCCCAATTGCACACCGGGGCGAAACACTGTCATTTTGTTGAGTTATGCCGGAACATTTAGCACAATTTGTGTTTAAATATATAATGGCTCAACGGACAATACATATTTTTTCTTTTGAAAATTATATATTCAATGACAAGGTAAGGTTATAATTGCTTTGGAGTGGAGTTTCGACTCCCACAGTGCACTGGCTTTGCTCGTGACGTGGATACACATGTATCAAATGCGTCTTGCAATGGCCTTCCCAGTGTGTACTAGACAGTGTCTTGGTGAGGTGTGCATTAACCAACTGAAGAGCCCAATTGCACACCGGGGCGAAACACTGTCATTTTGTTGAGTTATGCCGGAACATTTAGCACAATTTGTGTTTAAATATATAATGGCTCAACGGACAATACATATTTTTCTTTTGAAAATTATATATTCAATGCCAAGGTAAGGTTATAATTGCTTTGGAGTGGAGTTTCGACTCCCATAGTGCACTGGCTTTGCTCGTGACGTGGATACACATGTATCAAATGCGTCTTGCAATGGCCTTCCCAGTGTGTACTAGACAGTGTCTTGGTGAGGTGTGCATTAACCAACTGAAGAGCCCAATTGCACACCGGGGCGAAACCCTGTTATTTTGTTGAGTTATGCCGGAACATTTAGCACAATTTGTGTTTAAATATATAATGGCTCAACGGACAATACATATTTTTCTTTTGAAAATTATATATTCAATGCCAAGGTAAGGTTATAATTGCTTTGGAGTGGAGTTTCGACTCCCATAGTGCACTGGCTTTGCTCGTGACGTGGATACACATGTATCAAATGCGTCTTGCAATGGCCTTCCCAGTGTGTACTAGACAGTGTCTTGGTGAGGTGTGCATTAACCAACTGAAGAGCCCAATTGCACACCGGGGTGAAACACTGTCATTTTGTTGAGTTATGCCGGAACATTTAGTACAATTTGTGTTTAAATATATAATGGCTCAACGGACAATACATATTTTTCTTTTGAAAATTATATATTCAATGCCAAGGTAAGGTTATAATTGCTTTGGAGTGGAGTTTCGACTCCCATAGTGCACTGGCTTTGCTCGTGACGTGGATACACATGTATCAAATGCGTCTTGCAATGGCCTTCCCAGTGTGTACTAGACAGTGTCTTGGTGAGGTGTGCATTAACCAACTGAAGAGCCCAATTGCACACCGGGGCGAAACACTGTCATTTTGTTGAGTTATGCCGGAACATTTAGCACAATTTGTGTTTAAATATATAATGGCTCAACGGACAATACATATTTTTCTTTTGAAAATTATATATTCAATGCCAAGGTAAGGTTATAATTGCTTTGGAGTGGAGTTTCGACTCCCATAGTGCACTGGCTTTGCTCGTGACGTGGATACACATGTATCAAATACGTCTTGCAATGGCCTTCCCAGTGTGTACTAGACAGTGTCTTGGTGAGGTGTGCATTAACCAACTGAAGAGCCCAATTGCACACCGGGGCGAAACCCTGTCATTTTGTTGAGTTATGCCGGAACATTTAGCACAATTTGTGTTTAAATATATAATGGCTCAACGGAGAATACATATTTTTCTTTTGAAAATTATATATTCAATGCCAAGGTAAGGTTATAATTGCTTTGGAGTGGAGTTTCGACTCCCATAGTGCACTGGCTTTGCTCGTGACGTGGATACACATGTATCAAATGCGTCTTGCAATGGCCTTCCCAGTGTGTACTAGACATCGTCTTGGTGAGGTGTGCATTAACCAACTGAAGAGCCCAATTGCACACCGGGGCGAAACACTGTCATTTTGTTGAGTTATGCCGGAACATTTAGCACAATTTGTGTTTAAATATATAATGGCTCAACGGACAATACATATTTTTTCTTTTGAAAATTATATATTCAATGCCAAGGTAAGGTTATAATTGCTTTGGAGTGGAGTTTCGACTCCCATAGTGCACTGGCTTTGCTCGTGACGTGGATACACATGTATCAAATGCGTCTTGCAATGGCCTTCCCAGTGTGTACTAGACAGTGTCTTGGTGAGGTGTGCATTAACCAACTGAAGAGCCCAATTGCACACCGGGGCGAAACACTGTCATTTTGTTGAGTTATGCCGGAACATTTAGCACAATTTGTGTTTAAATATATAATGGCTCAACGGACAATACATATTTTTCTTTTGAAAATTATATATTCAATGCCAAGGTAAGGTTATAATTGCTTTGGAGTGGAGTTTCGACTCCCATAGTGCACTGGCTTTGCTCGTGACGTGGATACACATGTATCAAATGCGTCTTGCAATGGCCTTCCCAGTGTGTACTAGACAGTGTCTTGGTGAGGTGTGCATTAACCAACTGAAGAGCCCAATTGCACACCGGGGCGAAACACTGTCATTTTGTTGAGTTATGCCGGAACATTTAGCACAATTCGTGTTTAAATATATAATGGCTCAACGGACAATACATATTTGCCTACTTTCGATTTTTGCAAAAAATGAAAGTAGACTTATGAGATCAACACAGGGCGAAAAAAGTGTGTCTGTCTGTGTGTGTGTATGTGTGTGTGTGAGTCTGTGTGTGTGTGTGTATGTGTGTGTGTGAGTCTGTGTGTGTGTGTGTGTGTGGGTGTGTCTGTGTGTGTGTGAGTGTGTGTACTCTGAATGTCTGTCCCCCCCTATCAATTCGAACACGGTGAATGCGAATTGAACGAAATTTGGTACAAAGGTAGCACTAGCAAAGGACACTGAGGTGTCATGTTTTATATCGCCGCCATCTTGACGGAAACGTAATGGCGGCCACACAAATGTTCAAAGCTTAAATCAAATTACGACTAACCTAATCATCCGATCTCTACCAAATTTTGCAACAACATACCTTTATGGGGGGGAGCATCCTTTGACCAAACCAATAGGTCATTAGCCTAATAGTTTGCGGATGGCGGCCATCTTTGTGTGAAAATCGATTCCCCCTATTAATTCGAACACGGTGCAACCGAATGGAACGAAATTTGGTACAGAGGTAGTAATAACAAAAGACACCTCAGTGTCATGTTTTATATCGCCGCCATCTTGACGGAAACGTAATGGCGGCCACACAAATGTTCAAAGCTTAAATCAAATTACGAGTAACCTAATCATCCGATCTCTACCAAATTTTGCAACAACATACCTTTATAGGAGGAGCATCCTTTGACCAAACTAATAGGTCATCAGCGTAATAGTTTGCGGATGGCGGCCATCTTTGTGTGAAAACCGATTCCCCCTATTAATTCGAACACGGTGCAACCGAATGGAACGAAATTTGGTACAGAGGTAGTACTAACAAAAGGCACCTCAGTGTCATGTTTTATATCGCCGCCATCTTGACGGAAATGTAATGGCGGCCACACAAATGTAAAAAGCTTAAATCAAATTACGATTAACCTAATTATCCGATCTCTACCAAATTTTGCAACAACATACCCTTATGGAGGAAGCATCCTTTGACCAAATGAATAGGTCATTAGCCTAATAGTTTGCGGATGGCGGCCATCTTTGTGTTAAAATCAATTCCCCCTATTAATTCAAACACGGTGAAAACGAATGGAACGAAATTTGGTACAGAGGTAGCACTAGCAGGGGGCATCTGTGTCATGTTTTATATCGCCGCCAACTTGACTGAAACGTAATGGCGGCCACACGACTGTTCAAAGCTTAAATCAAATTACGATTAACCCAATCATCCGATCTCTACCAAATTTTGCAACTACATACCTTTATGGAGGGAGCATCCTTTGACCAATTTAATAGGTCATCAGCGTAATCGTTTGCGGATGGCGGCCATCTTTGTGTGAAAATCAATTCCCCCTATTAATTCAAACACGGTGAAACCGAATGGAACGAAATTTGGTACAGAGGTAGCACTAGCAAAGGGCATCTCAGTGTCATGTTTTATATCGCGGCCACATTGACAGAAACGTAATGGCGGCCACACAAATGTTCAAAGCTTAAGTTAAATTACGACTAACATAACCATCCGATCTCTACCAAACTTTGCAACAACATACCTTTATGGAGGGAGCATCCTTTGACCAATCTAATATGTTATTAGCCTAATAGTTTGCGGATGGCGGCCATCTTTATGTCAAAATTGATTCCCCCTATTAATTCGAACACGGTGGAACCGAATGGAACGAAATTTGGTACAGAGGTAGCACTAGCAAAGGGCACCTCAGTGTCATGTTTTATATCGCCGCCATCTTGAATGAAACGTAATGGCGGACACACGAATGTTCAAAGCTAAAATGTAATTACGACCAACCTAATAATCTAGTCTCTACCAAATTTTGCAACACCATATCTTTATGTGGGAAACATATTCTGACCAAACTGCAAGAACATCAGCCCAATAGTTTGCAGATGGTGGCCAAGTTTGTGTGCAAATCGATTCCCCCTATCAATTCAAACACGGTGGAACCGAATTGAACGAAATTTGGTACAGAGGTAGCACTAGCAAACGGCACCTCATATTCATGTTTAATATCCCTATAGCACGTTGTATTTCAACAAGCTACTACAACCAACATTCAATCATACTCCTTGAAAAGGACAAAGAATTATAACAATACCCATGCATTTAGGAGAAAGTAGGCTATATGTTCTTTACTGAACATCTTGTTTTTCTTTTGAAAATTATATATTCAATGCCAAGGTAAGGTTATAATTGCTTTGGAGTGGAGTTTCGACTCCCATAGTGCACTGGCTTTGCTCGTGACGTGGATACACATGTATCAAATGCGTCTTGCAATGGCCTTCCCAGTGTGTACTAGACAGTGTCTTGGTGAGGTGTGCATTAACCAACTGAAGAGCCCAATTGCACACCGGGGCGAAACACTGTCATTTTGTTGAGTTATGCCGGAACATTTAGCACAATTTGTGTTTAAATATATAATGGCTCAACGGACAATACATATTTTTCTTTTGAAAATTATATATTCAATGCCAAGGTAAGGTTATAATTGCTTTGGAGTGGAGTTTCGACTCCCATAGTGCACTGGCTTTGCTCGTGACGTGGATACACATGTATCAAATGCGTCTTGCAATGGCCTTCCCAGTGTGTACTAGACAGTGTCTTGGTGAGGTGTGCATTAACCAACTGAAGAGCCCAATTGCACACCGGGGCGAAACACTGTCATTTTGTTGAGTTATGCCGGAACATTTAGCACAATTCGTGTTTAAATATATAATGGCTCAACGGACAATACATATTTTTCTTTTGAAAATTATATATTCAATGCCTAGGTAAGGTTATAATTGCTTTGGAGTGGAGTTTCGACTCCCATAGTGCACTGGCTTTGCTCGTGACGTGGATACACATGTATCAAATGCGTCTTGCAATGGCCTTCCCAGTGTGTACTAGACAGTGTCTTGGTGAGGTGTGCATTAACCAACTGAAGAGCCCAATTGCACACCGGGGCGAAACACTGTCATTTTGTTGAGTTATGCCGGAACATTTAGCACAATTTGTGTTTAAATATATAATGGCTCAACGGACAATACATATTTTTCTTTTGAAAATTATATATTCAAAGCCAAGGTAAGGTTATAATTGCTTTGGAGTGGAGTTTCGACTCCCATAGTGCACTGGCTTTACTCGTGACGTGGATACACATGTATCAAATGCGTCTTGCAATGGCCTTCCCAGTGTGTACTAGACAGTGTCTTGGTGAGGTGAGCATTAACCAACTGAAGAGCCCAATTGCACACCGGGGCGAACACTGTCATTTTGTTGAGTTATGCCGGAACATTTAGCACAATTTGTGTTTAAATTTAAATAATCATCCGATCTCTACCAAATTTTGCAACTACATACCTTTATGGAGGGATCATCCTTTGACCAATATAATAGGTCATTAGCGTAATAGTTTGCGGATGGCGGCCATCTTTGTGTGAAAATCGATTCCCCCTATTAATTCGAACACGGTGCAACCGAATGGAACGAAATTTGTTACAGAGGTAGTACTATCAAAAGGAACCACAGTGTCATGTTTTATATCGCCGCCATCTTGACGGAAATGTAATGGCGGCCACACAAATGTTCAAAGTTTAAATCAAATTACGACTAACCTAATCATCCGATCTCTACCAAATTTTGCAACAACATACCATTATAGGGGGAGCATCCTTTGACTAAACTAATAGGTCATCAGCTTAATAGTTTGCGGATGGCGCCCATCTTTGTGTGAAAATCGATTCCCCCTATTAATTCGAACACGGTGCAACCGAATGGACCGAAATTTGGTACAGAGGTAGTACTAACAAAAGGCACATCACTGTCATGTTTTATATCGCCGCCATATTGACGGAAACGTAAAGGCGGCCACACAAATGTTCAATGCTTAAATCAAATTACGATTAACTTAATCATGCGATCTCTACCAAATTTTGCAACAACATACCCTTATAGAGGAAGCATCCTTTGACCAAATGAATAGGTCATTAGCCTAATAGTTTGCGGATGGCGGCCATCTTCGTGTGAAAATCAATTCCCCCTATTAATTCAAACACGGTGAATCCGAATGGAACGAAAATTGGTACAGAGGTAGCACTAGCAAAGGGCATCTCAGTGTCATGTTTTATATTGCCGCCATATTGACAGAAACGTAATGGCGGCCACACAAATGTTCAAAGCTTAAGTTAAATTACGACTAACATAACCATCCGATCTCTACCAAAATTTGCAACAACATACCTTTATGGAGGGAGCATCCTTTGACCAATCTAATAGGTAATTAGCCTAATAGTTTGCGGATGGCGGCCATCTTTATGTCAAAATTGATTCCCTCTATTAATTCGAACACGGTGGAACCGAATGGAACGAAAATTGGTACAGAGGTAGCACTAGCAAAGGGCACCTCAGTGTCATGTTTTATATCGCCGCCATCTTGACTGAAACGTAATGGCGGCCACACGAATGTTCAAAGCTTAAATCAAATTACGATTAACCTAATCATCCGATCTCTACCAAATTTTGCAACTACATACCTTCATGGAGGGATCATCCTTTGACCAATCTAATAGGTCATCAGCATAATAGTTTGCGGATGGCGGCCATCTTTGTGTGAAAATCAATTCCCCCTATTAATTCGAACACGGTGCAACCGAATGGAACGAAATTTGGTACAGAGGTAGTACTAACAGAAGGCACCTCAGTGTCATGTTTTATATCGCCGCCATCTTGACGGAAACGTAATGGCGGCCACACAAATGTTGAAAGCTTAAATCAAATTACGATTAACCTAATCATGCGATCTCTACCAAATTTTGCAACAACATACCCTTATAGCGGAAGCATCCTTTGACGAAATGAATAGGTCATTAGCCTAATAGTTTGCGGATGGCGGCCATCTTTATGTCAAAATAGATTCCCCCTATTAATTCGAACACGGTGCAACCGAATAGAACGAAATTTGGTACAGAGGTAGTACTAACAAAAGGCACCTCAGTGTCATGTTTTATATCGCCGCCATCTTGACGGAAACGTAATGGCGGCCACACAAATGTTCAAAGCTTAAATCAAATTACGACTAACCTAATCATCCGATCTCTACCAAATTTTGCAACAACATACCTTTATGGGGGAGCATCCTTTGACCAAACTAATAGGTCATCAGCGTAATAGTTTGCGGATGGCGGCCATCTTTGTGTGAAAATCGATTCCCCCTATTAATTCGAACACGGTGCAACCGAATGTAACGAAATTTGGCACAGAGGTAGTACTAACAGAAGGCACCTCTGTGTCATGTTTTATATCGCCGCCATCTTGACGGAAACGTAATGGCGGCCACACAAATGTTGAAAGCTTAAATCAAATTACGATTAACCTAATCATGCGATCTCTACCAAATTTTGCAACAACATACCCTTATAGAGGAAGCATCCTTTGACCAAATGAATAGGTCATTAGCCTAATAGTTTGCGGATGGCGGCCATCTTTATGTCAAAATAGATTCCCCCTATTAATTCAAACACGGTGAAACCGAATGGAACGAAATTTGGTACAGAGGTAGCACTAGCAAAGGGCATCTCAGTGTCATGTTTTATATCGCCGCCATATTGACAGAAACGTAATGGCGGCCACACAAATATTCAAAGCTTAAGTTAAATTACGACTAACATAACCATCCGATCTCTACCAAACTTTGCAACAGCATACTTTTATGGAGGTAGCATCCTTTGACCAATCTAATAGGTTATTAGCCTAATAGTTTGCGGATGGCGGCCATCTTTATGTCAAAATTGATTCCCCCTATTAATTCGAACACGGTGGAACCGAATGGAACGAAATTTGGTACAGAGGTAGCACTAGCAAAGGGCACCTCAGTGTCATGTTTTATATCGCCGCCGTCTTGACTGAAACGTAATGGCGGCCACACGAATGTTCAAAGCTTAAATCAAATTACGATTAACCTAATCATCCGATCTCTACCAAATTTGCAACTACATACCTTTATGGAGGGATCATCCTTTGACCAATCTAATAGGTCATTAGCGTAATAGTTTGCGGATGGCGGCCATCTTTGTGTGAAAATCGATTCCCCCTATTAATTCGAACACGGTGCAACCGAATGGAACGATATTTGGTACAGAGGTAGTACTATCAAAAGGCACCTCAATGTCATTTTTAATATCGCCGCCATCTTGACGGAAACGTAATGGCGGCCACACAAATGTTCAAAGCTTAAATCAAATTACTATTAACCTAATCATCCGATCTCTACCAAATTTTTCAACAACATACCCTTATAGAGGAAGCATCCTTTGACCAAATGAATTGGACATTAGCCTAATAGTTTGCGGATGGAGGCCATCTTTGTGTGAAAATCAGTTCCCCCTATTAATTCAAACACGGTGAAACCGAATGGAACGAAATTTGGTACAGAGGTAGCACTAGCAAAGGGCATCTCAGTGTCATGTTTTATATTGCCGCCATATTGACAGAAACGTAATGGCGGCCACACAAATGTTCATAGCTTAAGTTAAATTACGACTAACATAACCATCCGATCTCTACCAAAATTTGCTACAACATACCTTCATGGAGGGAGCATCCTTTGACCAATCTAATAGGTAATTAGCCTAATAGTTTGCGGATGGCAGCCATCTTTATGTCAAAATTGATTCCCCCTATTAATACGAACACGGTGGAACCGAATGGAACGAAAATTGGTACAGAGGTAGCACTAGCAAAGGGCACCTCAGTGTCATGATTTATATCGCCGCCATCTTGACTGAAACGTAATGGCGGCCACACGAATGTTCAAAGCTTAAATCAAATTACGATTAACCTAATCATCCGATCTCTACCAAATTTTGCAACTACATACCTTTATGGAGGGATCATCCTTTGACCAATCTAATAGGTCATCAGCGTAAGAGTTTGCGGATGGCGGCCATCTTTGTGTGAAAATCAATTCCCCCTATTATGTCGAACACGGTGCAACCGAATGGAACGAAATTTGGTACAGAGGTAGTACTAACAAAAGGCACCTCAATGTCATGTTTTATATCGCCACCATCTTGACGGAAACGTAATGGCGGCCACACAAATGTTCAAAGCTTAAATCAAATTACGACTAACCTAATCATCCGATCTCAACCAAATTTTGCAACAACATACCTTTATGAGGGGGAGCATCCTTTGACCAAACTAATATGTAATCAGCGTAATAGTTTGCGGATGGCGGCCATCTTTGTGTGAAAATCGATTCCCCCTAATATTTCGAACACGGTGCAACCGAATGGAACGAAATTTGGTACAGAGGTAGTACTAACAGAATGCACCTCAGTGTCATGTTTTATATCGCCGCCATCTTGACGGAAACGTAATGGCGGCCACACAAATGTTCAAAGCTTAAATCAAATTCCGATTAACCTATTCATGCGATCTCTACCAAATTTTGCAACAACATACCCTTATAGAGGAAGCATCCTTTGACCAAATGAATAGGTCATTAGCCTAATAGTTTGCGGATGGCGGCCATCTTCGTGTGAAAATCAATTCCCCCTATTAATTCAAACTCGGTGAAACCGAATGGAACGAAATTTGGTACAAAGGTAGCACTAGCAAAGGGCATCTCAGTGTCATGTTTTATATCGCCGCCATATTGACAGAAACGTAATGGCGGCCACACAAATATTCAAAGCTTAAGTTAAATTACGACTAACATAACCATCCGATCTCTACCAAACTTTGCAACAGCATACATTTATGGAGGGAGCATCCTTTGACCAATCTAATAGGTTATTAGCCTAATAGTTTGCGGATGGCGGCCATCTTTATGTCAAAATTGATTCCCCCTATTAATTCGAACACGGTGAAACCGAATGGAACGAAATTTGGTACAGAGGTAGCACTAGCAAAGGGCACCTCAGTGTCATGTTTTATATCGCCGCCGTCTTGACTGAAACGTAATGGCGGCCACACGAATGTTCAAAGCTTAAATCAAATTACGATTAACCTAATCATCCGATCTCTACCAAATTTTGCACCTACATACCTTTAAGGAGGGATCATCCTTTGACCAATCTTATAGGTCATTAGCGTAATAGTTTGCGGATGGCGGCCATCTTTGTGTGAAAATCGATTCCCCCTATTAATTCGAACACGGTGCAACCGAATGGAACGAAATTTGGTACAGAGGTAGTACTAACCAAAGGCACCTCAGTGTCATGTTTTATATCGCCGCCATCTTGACGGAAACGTAATGGCGGCCACACAAATGTTCAAAGCTTAAATCAAATTACGACTAACCTAATCACCCGATCTCTACCAAATTTTGCAACAACATACCCTTATAGAGGAAGCATCCTTTCACCAAATGAATAGGTAATTAGCCTAATAGTTTGCGGATGGCGGCCATCTTTGTGTGAAAATCAATTCCCCCTATTAATTCAAACACGGTGAAACCGAATGGAACGAAATTTGGTACAGAGATAGCACTAGCAAAGGGCATCTCAGTGTCATGATTAATATCGCCGCCATATTGACAGAAACGTAATGGCGGCCACACAAATGTTTAAAGCTTAAATCAAATTACGACTAACATAACCATCCGATCTCTACCAAACTTTGCAACAACATACCTTTATGGAGGGAGCATCCTTTGACGAATCTGATAGGTCATTAGCCTAATAGTTTGCGGATGGCGGCCATCTTTATGTCAAAATTGATTCCCCCTATTAATTCGAACACGGTGGAACCGAATGAACGAAATTTGGTACAGAGGTAGCACTAGCAAAGGGCACCTCAGTGTCATGTTTTATATCACCGCTATCTTGACGGAAACGTATTCGCGGCCACCCAAATGTTAAAAGCTAAAATGTAATTACGACCAACCTAATAATCTAGTCTCTACCAAATTTTGCAACACCATATCTTTATGTGGGAAACATATTCTGACCAAACTGCAAGAACATCAGTCCAATAGTTTGCAGATGGTGGCCAAGTATGTGTGCAAATCGATTCCCCCTATCAATTCAAACACGGTGAAACCGAATTGAACGAAATTTGGTACAGAGGTAGCACTAGCAAAGGGCACCTCATATTCATGTTTAATATCCCTATAGCACGTTGTATTTCAACAAACTACTACAACCAACATTCAATCATACTCCTTGAAAAGGACAAAGAGTTATAACAATACCCATGCATTTAGGAGAAAGTAGGCTATATGTTCTTTGCTGAACATCTTGTTCTCTCTTGTATCTTACTTGCTGCTACTAAAAGTCAATGTGATCAGATTGTGTACAAGCGGAAACAGATTAAATTACAGCAAAGTCATCATCAGTGCAAGTGAGCATGATAGAGACAGCGTAGCAGTTCAGTCTTGTAAGGTTTCCAGGCTTGTTAACGGAATATTTCTGTCATTTATATAAGTGCATTCAGGTTAAGGGGCATTTGTGTCATGACCCCCACCCCGTGTGTTGAATACAAATGTTTTTACATCTTCTGCAGTTAGTCACCTACATTTTAAAATTTGGCACTCTAGGCATTACCTTTCCTAATATTTGTGGTTTTGCTAACAAGCTAATGTTTAATTCCATGGATAAGCGAATCCTGATACAGGTGAGTGTAAAAAAATCTATACTCTTTGAGTCTTTAGTCTTTGAATGTTTTAATGCAGTTCTCCATACCTCCCTACCCCCGGAGCTAATCGTTTCATCTCTACATAGCTACCATAGCCCTACATTGAAGCAATCTGTTTAACATATTCTAACCTTGGTCTACCCCTACAGTTCTTGTCCTCAACCCTTCCTTCCATAACTAAGCTTGCTATTCCTGGGTTCCTTAGTATGTGTTCTACCAACCCATCTCTTGTGTTTTGTTAGAAAACTTAATAACCTGAGCTGATGTAATGGCAGTAAGAGTGTGTGTACTTGTAATTCGAATGAGGATTGGAAAGGAGGCTGCCATGGCCTTAATTTAGGAACCATCCCAGCATTCACCTGAAGTACAACTGGAAACCCCCTAAAGCCACTTTTAGGTGACTGAAGTGGGAATCAAACCCTTCTCTTTTCACACAAGACTGAGTGTATCACCGTTCCAGCACTCAGACCTCAATTACATTTCTAGACAAAGTCAGGAATTAAATCCAAGCCTAGCGGCGGCATTCAAGATTACTAACCGCTACACCACGAGGTGGCCATTACATTAGTTGCTGTTGTTTCATTTGAGGGGACTTTGACATCGTTATCATTTAGCCCCGTGTACTTGAGTGTGTGTGTAGAATTTGTCTGATAACCTGAATTATTGTGGGCTTGTAATATTGTGTGTATTTGCAATTAAGGATTGGAATGGTGGTGTCCTTGGCCTTAAGATAAGATATACCCCTGCGTTTGCCTAGCCCTAGAGTAAAAGTGGGAAACCACAAAAAAAAAAAAATCTTCCAAAATGGTTGAGGTAGGAATGAAACCCACCTTTTCTTACTTTCACCTCACAAGGCTGAGTGTACCCCATTGCAGCCCACAAACCTGTTTTTTTTAGCAGAGCCATGAATCAAACCCTGACTTGATAGGTGACCGACAAGAATACTAGTCATTACACCAAGAGATGTTTCATGAATATTAGTTGTTGTTGATGTAGTTGTCGTCATCGTTGTCATTGTTGTTGTTGTTGTTGATTCTTTATGAGCCTTGCAATATTGTGACCATGTAGCCCTGTCTACTGTACTTTACTACGTGTTTTGTCTGAGTAATCAAATCGTTAGATTTATCACTCACAGTAGAGCCAGCTGCTTTGGCGGAAGTGTAACGTAACACTTACTGCAAGCTACGGTGTATTCTTATCAAGCCAGGTCGGGCAAGGCTTACTGTACATTGTAATCATTTTTATATATACATAGCCGTGCGTGTAATGTGTGTTTAGGTCTTCAGTCTTTGACTGGTTTAACACAGCTATTCATACCTCCCTGTCCTGAGCTCATCGTTTCGTCTCTACATAGCTACCACACCCTGCATCCAATGCAATCCGTTTAACATATTCTAACCTTGGTCTACCCCTACAGTTCTTGTCCTCAACCCTTAGTTCCATAACTAAGCTTGCTATTCCTGGGTTTCTTAGTATGTGTTCTACCAACCTATCTCTTGTGTTTTGATAGAATATGCTAAAAAAAGCAATGTACTGTCGGGTTCAAAAAAAAGAAGATCAGTTGAAAGGGGACAGGCGGGGGACGAGACATCAATGAAGGAGGGAGACGAGACATCAAGGAAGGAGGAGGAACATTAGCTACACGAAGGGAATCTGCATGTTTCACAGCCATAGCCTCTATAATGACCTGTTTTAGCTCGACAAATGACGAAGGCCTGGTACACATAGTCATGTATGACCTATATTGAGGCGAAAACCCGTTTACAATCGATGACACCAACTGTCGTTCAGTTAAAGGGGATGCAAATACCTGGGCATACACCTTGATGTCACTGACATAGTCGCTAAGTGACTCGTCCAACCTTTGGACACGATATAAAAACCTTTGCTCGAGAGCACTAAGGGCACTCGCAGGGACAAAAAATCACAACACTTCCCTAATAAACATGGCTAAGGACATGCGGAGGTGGATAGCTTCAATTAGCTTATCGCGCAGCATACCGGATGCAACAGGATACAAAAGTTGAAAAATCTGAATTTCCGACATCCCAAAAATCGAGGCTTGGTTACCCAATTCGACCACTTGTTTTAAAAATAGGACCACCTGGGTAACGTCATCTAGGTTGAAACTCTTTAACTTAGTTAAGAAACCAGAAATAGGATGAGGAATCGACCCATAATTAACGGTAGGCGAGAATGTAGCATTTGGAAAAGAGACATTGTTACCAGGGTAGCCCGCTCGCATACCCTCTACAGGAGACAAAACATTTACATTGCTAGAGAAAGAACTGGGATGCAACGGGTCGGCAGTACCCAGGAAATCATTAGGTGACCTAACATGAGAAGAATGACCGTATGCAGGGTTAAGTGGTAAGGACGAGCCAGAGGTAGACAATAGAGGGGCAGGCAAACCACTACTAGAAATCGATCCCAAAACCTCAGACCTAGTAAACAGAGGTGATTCACGTACAACCCCAGAAAAACTCTCCAAATTCACAAGGTTATCTCTTAAGTCAATTAAATCGAAAACACTATTATTGTCGGCCATTTTGAAAAACACAGAATGCAGACAGACAATACAGAAGGAAACAAATTTTAGGTTTTACGAGGACAGTTTACACTTTCACAACAATACCATAACTACCAATTACCAACACCATAGATTAGGCTGACACTCGAACACAGCCACCATACTACACAAAATCATGCACAATGCTGCCCAGAACTGCATACGTCACCGCCTGCTTGGCTCGAGAACAGGAAGCTAAATTACAAAAATTGCCACAAAGCACATGGCGAACAGCTTCAGACAGGGCTCCAGGATGCCTTCACTCGTAGCATGTAGGCTATCAGAATATTAACAAATCCCCATTTCCCATGCCAAGAACACATGCCAGCCACTTACCGAGCATCTTTTTCAGTGGGAATGTTGCATACAAGCAGGATAAAATACAGCAGCAAACACCTCGCTTGGAACAGGTCACTGTTATCTCACCCCATGGATATTCAGAGGCAAACATGAAATTAAACAAACGACAAGGATTAGCTTTAAATAACACCAAGTGCACTGATATGACAGATCCCACCAACAACCGCTCTATCAGCACTAGAAGGGTCCATAAAACGAGCCTGCGGGTATTGAGGAGGGGATAGTAACGGAAGCGAACTCGAGCTCGCTCTGCTACCAAAATGACACGTGGATGGCCAGCGGGGGATGGGCCAACTTACCTTTTATTTAGAGGTCCGCCTCGCTTCCACAGCAAAATCACCTCCAGAAGACACGCCCCAACAGAAAAACACCCAAAGGGGTGGAAGGAAGGTGGAGAAGGGGAACGCACAGGCTATTCTACAGACACCCCCCAATAACTAATGGAATTGTCACCGACGAAATGATGCCACAACAGTTGCTTAAAAATTTAAAATAAAATTTAATGTTAAAATTTAACAAAAAACACCTTCACCAGAAAACAGAACATGCATCAGCCAGCATAAATTACAAAGAAGGCAAGAGACCGCTTAACATGCTTGCTTGCAAAGCAAACAAATGAAAAGAATTAAATTAAAATTAAAATGTTAAAGCCCAAAGATTAAAAAAAGAAAATACAGGCATAATTAAATGAGAACGGGCTTGATAATATATTAAGGTATGTAATACCGATCCGACATGCAGACATCTAAAGCCACGATGAAATGAGAAATTTAAAATTAAATTAATAAAATAAAATTGGATCAGAAAATAAATCCATAATTTGCATGACGGAGAAAAAACACAGGAACATTTACCAAAAACACAAGGTTAAACCAACAAGGATAATAAAAAAATATTAAGCTAACACCACAACACGTTTGAGTTTGTCGCTCAGCGCCAAGAGAATGCCCTCGAGACCAGAGTGCATTTCGGCAGAACAAAAACAAAACAAACATGGCCACCGGAGCAGACGACCACATGTCAAATCGAAATTACGGCAAACAATTAGCATTAAATTAATTTTTACAATCACCGGAGATAAAAGAAAAGAGGAAAACAATTACATCTAAATATTATTAACATGAGGCTGGAGCATCGGATCGTAAAACAGATTAATAGTATGCCAATCCCAAGATTGCCAAAAGAAAATAAATAATAACTTAAAACGTAAAATAAATTTAGAAATGTGTCTCCAGAAGGTACGAAGAATAAAATAACAAAATTAATATATATCTGGTAACATTAATAAAACAGAAATAAATTAGGCCTACCAGGCGAAACAAAACACAGCATCACAACATACATGCAAGGCCAATATTGGAGCTCCCATAATAAAATATAAATGGTTTAGAATAATATTACGTACCTTAAAAAAACTTCTCAGTGGAGACACAATAAACATAAAATAATTCACACACAATTTAAATAAAATATTATACGGCACTAAATTGCCTGAAAATGGCCCACCCAGCCATGCACCGTTTTGGTATCACAAGCACTGGTCTGCATCGAGATGCGATTACGATCCGAATTTCTTCTTCACTGCGAAACGATGAAAATATAGCCTGAAGAGCACAGGCAATTCCCTTCCATCGTATATCCATATTTCGAGGAGGCCAGAGGGTCAAGCCCCCGGGCACGGCAACAACTTTTTCGACCAACTCCCTTGTTGATTTCTTGACGACAGACAATGAAGATCACAAGATGGTAGAGAATCACACGTCAGATACCGAACTGCATTCGTGTAAATTTAATTGTCCACTCACAGCTTGACACATCAAGCAACAATGTGATTATTAAGTAATTAATTTGGCGGTATCATGTATACACAGTCCTTTGTTTCATGACGTAGAATATAATAAATAGCCTTCAAATATGACACGAATAGGATTAGTTTATAAGGCACCATCAACACACTCTAGTGGTGAAGAAGAAGGAACTACGGCCAGCTGCGCCGAAGTCCGATAGCAGCTGCCATCTCGTGTTCACTTGCGGAACCAAGCCATCCAGGCGGTCGTTTCAAAGGTCGTGAAGTCACATCCAAGGAAGATACATTTTTGAAAACGTTGGTACGGGCAATGCACGTAACAATTATTATTATCCTGCTTGCCTTTAAATAACATTATTCCTTTCCATTTACTGGTATTCCACTGAATACTATTTCTTTGATTACACATTTTACATTTAAGTCATTATTACTTTCATTACTAGATCCCGCACTTCTCATTATTACACAGTTTTACATCCCTGATTTTCAATATTGGAGAATACTTTCTCCATGGTTATTATTGTTACACGAGCTTCCCGAGTCCAAAGCACATAATAAAATTTGGTTCTACTTACATGATTTATCCGGCCAAACTGTCCGGATCCCAGTGGAGCGACATTTTGCCCACGCAAATTTCTCACACCATGTTTACACTCATATTATCACTAATTAAATTTCCCTCTAGTTTACACATATTTAACACATTTAAATTGATATGAGGGATTACAAACATTATTTCACATACACTAAAAAGAATCACTAAAATATAAATTTCACTAATAATTATATTTACACAATGAATTTCACTTTGTGGCATCTAGCACTGCCTTACACACGTGAATTCTTTCGATCCAGATCCTAGGGGTGCAAGTTTCGACCGCTGCCTCCTAATTCCTATTTGGATAATTGACAGTCTCGTACGAATTTTCCCCTCCTCGGCTACGAAGATTCTGCTACTTCTGGTGTTGAATTTATCGGCACTTATAGTTACTGCCCGATAATATTGTCTCTTTCGGTATGCAATTGTTTATATGGTAAACGGTCTATGGTTTGAAGTTTAACCCTGGAGTCGCTATACTCACTTTACTGCGCCCTACAATTGTCTTTAGTATTTCGCGTCTGAACTGAATTCTGACGACTATTGTCTTTACTTGGTGGAATACTTCCCTCGTCCTTCCTCTAATTCCACGTGACTACTGATGCCTATTTTGTAGACTTCTAATTCTATCGCCACTTATCACGCTAACCTCCTCAATTCATGAAAATTAGGTGCTTACTATATTCGACCCTACCGTGGTTATTTAACGCACTGGGTAAAAATATTTAGAGTTTCACTTCTATAATGATGTCTCGTATAATTTCGAGATACTACTATGTAATTTCAAATACTGGTGTCTGTGCTTCAATTACCCTCGCCGGCTAACGTATGTTGCTCAAAGTATAAAACTTGGCCTAAGTCCGTAGACTATAAAAATGTTCGAAGTTTGACGATACTTTTCCCTTTGACAAGGGCTTCGATGTTTTAATGCACGGCGACACTGATGAAGACTGGAACGGTACTTCTCTCAAGAGTACTTCCGCGTCGTGATATAGATTCAAGTCCCACCGAACTGAATAAAACTGCTTGTGCTATGAAGCAGCACGACCGTACGTGGTCTGATAATTACTGCATGTACTGTTGAATTCTTGTTGCACAGTATGACCTCCCCTGAGGTTCATGCGATTGAATACGTTGCGATGCAGCAACTCCCCTTAGGAGTGCTCTGTAGACTGCATGTTGGTGAAACAGTACGATCCGCCTCCCGCGGTCGCTCAAGACTGAATGTACTTTGATCCAGCACGGTCTCCTCCCGAGGTCCGTTGTAAACTGAATGTTGGCGAAACAGCGTGACACCCTCTTCTTAGGGTTCACCTAGACTGAATGAATTTCCTGGCGCTTCCAGGGTTTATATTCAAATCTGCTAAACTAAATCAATTTCTCTTCTTCTCCATCACCATTTTCCAAAATAATCGTCATACGATGTTATAAAAATATCTCTGAAAAGCTGAGGTTTTCAATGTCTCAAAAATATCTAAGTTTCCAAAAATCGATCGTACAAATCTTTAATATTAATTAAAATGAGCTCCTCAATTACTTGGGTGGTGTCTTCGTTTTGTCCCCTACCACAAGCTCCTGGTTCGGGAACTCACCGTCTACGTAATGCTGACAATGCACTTCTTTCTTGTACAATTACTATTAACTTTATCCATTCTGAAAAATCTCTTTCCCTGGATAATTAACCTTGACGGAGTCCTTTCTTTATTTTAATGTCCGCAAATGGCTAAATTTTAATTATTTCTCTGATTTCATGACTCCTCCCTTGCTGCGGCGTTGCCATTTTAGTGTCGACTAAGGGCTTTATCCGAGAACTTCTTCTGTCTCTAAAGAACGGAAAATTTCCAATTCTATTTCGATCCGTTGTGTAACTTGGTTTCCGCCGAGTCGTCAGTGACATCATCTTGCAGCTGTGGTTCTGCTCCGTTGAGTTGCACAACTTATCCATGCGTCACACAATATGATGCTGTATTACTCCTCAACTAACTTCAGAACTCCGTTCTAAAACCTGCATTAATTCTTTCTTTTTGAAATAAAAGGATATGGGTTCGATACTGTACCTCTCCCATGGGTACAATATATTATATATTATATTATATTGAACCCGCTGAGCTATGGTTCATGTGATATTTTTTTATGACAGAGCATTTATGATGGGATGTTGTACTTTTGAACACACCCAGGAAGCCACGTGAAGCTGAGAGATCACGCGATACTTTGAAGTAGCGGTGAATCGCACTTTTGACTTTGGTGTAAACTGCTAATTATTATCTGAGGTCTTATTAATTATTTTTATCTTTCCTACGAGACTCAGAATATTCCATTTCGTCATGCTGCATTATTAAAACATTTTGGAGAATGTTTATTTTTACTTTAGGTAAGGTAATACCCTTGCAGATACGCAAAAAGGAACGTAAGTAGTCGCTCAACGTTTTCGTTTTGACGACCTACTTTCTAGAGACACCCAGTACCGGGGCACTGCGTCTTGAGAATCCGCCTTGTGTAGGCGTGGAATTACATTTGTCCTACGAGACGTAGAAGAAAATCCGCTGTTTAGCGTTAAAAGTGATTATAAGGTGCCATCGAGCATGCAAATACTAATTCACTGTTGCTAGAGTCCAGTGAATTAAATAAGAAGCTTGGGAAATAATTATTGGCAAGTATAGTGTATTGCACAACATTGCTGTGACATCACATATTACCCACGCGTATGTGGAGGGCAGATGCCTAGTGGAAATATACAGGTAATAGTGTTACAATTATCCTGAATAAGTGTGATTATAATTGTATGAGATATTTAAATTGCCAAAGTGGAAATTTCATCTTTGAAACGTCGTATAATTCACGGATGCTGCGTGATACAAAAGTAGCGTCACTAGCACGTGCAGCATTACAAAATAGTGTTAGCTCACATGCTAATCCACATCTGCAAGATTAAGGCTGTGTCGTATTTTATAATTGAAGCCTATAATAGTCACGACGGACATTATAATTTTGGAAGTGAGAGGATGAATAATCACGCAACTTATTTCGCTACCCACGTGATTGGACTTTTATTCACCATGGTTGAAGCAGTCACCATGGGCTAATACCATCCCGGTATGGGGGGGGGGGTGACGTTTCTACAGGAACCAGCATGATGGTGGAACTTCCAGAACGATGAACGAGAGGGAAGGAGCCAAAATGCCATTTCCAGGCATATCCACGAAGATGTCGACAGGGACAAATCGAACCCTGGTCTTTGGGGGAGTCCAGATGGGAATCCTGATGAGGAGGATACCGATCCAGAGAGCCAGAGAGGTTTTTGTACAACCCTTGTTGTGGAATAGAGAGCTGAGTGAGAGCTCCTCCATTTCGTGAGTTTTTGTCACACCCCTTTCTTTGTTCTAGTTTCTGGTGGTATAGTAGTATTAATGTAGTTTGTGAATCAACCACACTCAGTGTCAGCCATTTTTCTAGGTAGGGATGTAACTAGATTAGTTAGATGTCATTTATTTCAGTTTAGAGTGAGACACCCTTGGGGTCAGACATTTTGGTCAGCCCTGGTGCAGCTTGGTGAACGTCGTGGAACGTCAATGCCTACCTTTTTGCTGAACCTGATCGTAGTCATTTTGAGGCTACTTTGTTCAACCCTACTTGGGGTAATTTTCAAGTCTTTGCTGACTGTAGTTATGGCAATCAGATGCCTTGGTTATTAATTGACTGCATTCTTCGCAGCCATCCTTTGTTACACCCCTGACTGTCGTTAGAACGGTCGTATAATTTAGGTAGTCGACAGTAACTACCAGTTTGTAAATGCATTATATTTCATTTTGAATAAGCTCAGAGGCTATTCTTGGTCATGTTTGAACCTAACAACTAGAAGGAATGTTTCGTTGCCTAGCATCGAACGCGGTTCCCAACGTATCATTAAGCTGATCTAGTGTGTGAATCTGTGCCACATTTATCATATTTTTCTTGTGTCGTGTGAGACACGTATTTATTTGATGTTCTAGCAACTACTGAGTTGCATTTTTAAAGCAAAGAGCTTCTGTTATTGTAAGTTTACTTTCATTTAGACGTCTTTGGTAGAAAGACGGAATTGTATTATTATACTCAGATTTATAGCGTGCGTTTGATACACGGACTCTGTAGAGATCCGTAACCTATGGTAAAGTTTTTTATGAACCGGCCAAGTGCAGGTTTTGTATTGATTAAATCGCCGGCCTTGAATAAACTGGTTATGTAACCCAGTGACCTAGAGCACGCCTGCTTCATTGTGAGACAAAACTACTATAGACGAGGACAGAGTACAATTTGTATTCGCTTTTCCTTTCATTGCTATTTTGCTTATGGAAATCAGTTTCCACTCTTGTATTTGATCACTTGTTTTATGGATCGGTTTTTGTTAGTTTAACGCTCTGTTGCGTGTATTGTCGTATGACAGGTACAGTTATGTAAGGTTTTCTATAGGATGGTGAAGTCTACCCTGTTATAGCAGGATGTTATTGTATGCTTTGTCCGGGATGATCCCGTTGACCAGATGTTATTGGAAGGTAACTGTTGTACAGGCCTATCCCAGAGTTATTGAACGCGAGCTTAGCGCCGCTGGTAACCCGTGTTATTGTGTGTCCGAGTTGTTATACTCGTTGATTATATTCCGACTGTTGAGTCGAGGCTTTTTGGTGGAGAATGATCTCAGTTGGAGACACTCCGTGCCCAGGCTATTGTCAATGTTATTCGCCATAAACCTACGATAAACCTATAAACCGACATTCTAATAATAAGACGCATAATTGTTGTAAAACAAGCCTAACTAACGATTCTTTCTATCTAACTTTGTTCTTTGCATTCTGGAACTGTTGACATAGCCGTGCAGTTGAAGATAATTTCCTTGTGAGGAAATGACTAGGACAGTTGACATTTTTGTAGCGACCTGAAGCATGTGCGAACCTAGAGTTCGTAGCTTGTGGAGCTCAGGCCATGCGATGTCAGACGTGGTCTCAACTGCGCATTCGTCACCGTAACCATACACATTAGATGACTATGGTTTACAAAGAGTAAACCAAGGTGTAGGCAGGAATTTTAATAAAACTACTGTGTCTATTTCGTTATTAATTTATGATGTCAAGTGTATTAAACCCTACATGTTACTTTATTGTGTGCTGTTAGCACATAGTTATTAAGCATAATTAAATTGTTTGTTTTTCATGGCTGTACACTTAGCTTTTGGATGTAATTGTTTTCTTTTACGGACGTCATCGCCGTAAATTTTGTTAATTAATAGGACTTAGCTAGTTGAATTAATGTTAAATTTAAATGTCGAAATGGTACCATCCTAACCTAGATTTGTTTTGCTACCCTGTTAAATGTAAATTCAGATATTAGCTTGATCTTGTAACTTGAACTAGGGACTTGCGTCGTACCATATTCCTAGCGTTGCTGTTGTTGCTTTATCATTGTGAGTTAGATCTTTCGCGAGGGTTTTCAGTAACTTCTCAGGTAGGGGGACCTGTTCTTTATCTTTGTTTATTTATTAATTTGCGGACTAGCCGATTATAACCCTCCGAACTAGGCTAGGGGCTTGTGAATTTTAATAAATTTTCACGGTGTTTTACATGAGTCTGGATGTTTATTTCCTCAGTCTAGTTTTAAGGTGAACCTTTCCTTAGGCGGTCTATGACCATCGTCACCATGTACCACGATCCCTGTGGACTACGGACTCTCGTGCCGCTTTAGCCTTTATGGAAGGTCACCTGATCCTCACGGTACTTTTTATTCGATTTATGTGTCGTTAGTTGAGTCATCGTGGTTGTTGACTCAACTAAACGGTCTCATAAAATGGCGCCCAACTCATGTGCCGACGTTAACGTGGTGACCCTCAGTACCATGTTATTTTTTTGAGGATCTTAATGTTGATTAATGGTAAATTGACAGGACTGGGACGAACTTAGAAAGTCGTACTGCAGATCAATTGACCGCATGGCATTCATGTTTGATAGAAGTCCATGGGGTGAGGCTTTAGTGTTGGATAAATGAAGGATAGGATTTTCTTTGATGATGCCTCATCCTAAGTAAATGTAATACTTTGCTTTGCTCACCGTTGTCTTTGTAAATGTAGAAGCACTTAGTTTGCATACTCCAGCTGTACTCGTGATATTTATATAAATGAAGCAAGCTTTATACCACCAAGTAACTAATCATAGCTGTAAGTTCCAGTAGAAATTGATCCCTCACTTTCTCATATATTTCTTATCTATGGATGAGGAAACTATTCGTCGTGTGTTTGGAGAGATGATGGCAGGTGTGAATGCCAATCTTCAACAGATTACTGCTGACTTAGGTCAGAATACTCAGGCTGTAAATACTGTAAGTGGTCATGTGGACCAGGTTAGACAGGAAGTCAACAATGTCAGTGGTCATGTGGACCAGGTTAGACAGGAAGTCAACAATGTAAGACAGGACTTAGAGATTAACACTCAGTCTATAAACAATGTAAGACAGGACTTAGAAATTAACACTCAGTCTATAAACAATGTAAGACAGGACTTAGAGATTAACACTCACTCTGTAAACAATGTTAGGGCTGATTTAACTCAAGTCAGGGCAGACATGGACACATATAGGATCGAAGCGAGAAATGATCTGACGGCAGGTTTAGCAGCTGTTAGGGTTGATGTCATACGACACCATCAGGAGGCTAACCAGCGCGTAGATTGCTTAACCGACCAGATGAATAGAGCTAGGGAGGAGGTGCAAAACCGATTGGAGGAGCACACAGCTCAAATTCAAACAACCTTGAATAAAGTCCAGATAGACATGAGAGCAGATCTGGAACATACCAGGGAAGAATTCGGGACTCGACTAGATCACGTCGAGGGATTTATCGGAAATGTGAAGAAGGACATGGCAACCATGAACGTTGGTTTAATCTTGATGAGAGGAGCTGCCAATGCCGTTAATAACAACGTGAAGACTATCGTTGATGGCATGATGGAGATTAAAGAGGAACTTAACACCAACAGGAGAAACATTTCTGAATTGACGGAAACCGTAGCCAGTCTACGTGAGACAGTTGATGTTCATCATGAGGAACACAAAATTGACCTCATGTTATTGAGAGGTGACCTCAACGAACACGAGACCACAGTCGAGGCTAAGGTAGCCGAGGTTAGAGACGATGTGGGTAAAATCCAAGAAAATATGTCCAGAGTTGAAGGAGATATCGATTCCTTACAAAAGAGATTTGAGGAAGTCGCGGTGACCGAGAGGTTAGACCTCAGTTATAACCTTAGGACGGCCATACGCGAGGTAGACACAAACCTCAAGGGAAAGGTTGACAGGATCGAGCTGCAATTGAACGACTTAGGCAACAAAGTCGCAGCCAGAACCATCCCAGGTCTTGAAGTAATAGAAAGACGCCTGGACAGACTCGAGACGACTCCAAGAGAGAGACACGTACATCCACAGATGGGAGAATCTCAGGAAACGCCTATATCTCAATCAGGAGGAATGATGCCTACCCATTTCCAACCCAGCGCGCCTATGGAATCGCAACCGTCACAATTCACTAATTTAGCGCAAGGTCAGACCTTGAACTTTGACGCTCATCCGTTTCAACCAGCATCTAATCGAATTAGTCATGAGACTAACACTCCTACGCAGAGTTACATGCAAAATACTTTCAGACCCGCGAATACGCAGGGAAATGTCACCATAATTCGTTCAAGAGAGGAGCAACCAGCTCGTTTCTCGGGAACTGGGAGCGGTGTTACTCCAGTGGAATTCCTAGCAAATGTCGAAAGCTACTTACGTGATACTATGGTAACTCCAGAGAGGGAACTAAGAGTTATAGAGCGACTGCTTGAGGGACAAGCCGGTACCTGGTTCAGAGCATTCCGATACTCATTTACAGGCTACCAAGACTTTAAGGAAGCGTTATTAAGAACATATTGGTCGAGCGACATCCAGCAGAGCATCCGAGCTGAGATGTACACTCGAAGGTACAGTTCCAATACACCTACTCGTTATGCGAATTACTTCGCAATACAGCTCGCGAAGCTCCGTTGTCTTCAGCCTCCGTTGTCCGAACAAGATTTGGTGAACACAATTGTTTGGCAGTACCCTGCGGATGTACAACGTGTGTTAATCGCTGCAGGGGCATCCACTTTCCAGCAGTGTGACCAGATACTGCGAAGGTTGGATGCTAACACAGAACAGTTTCCTACACACCGTCAGCAGAAGGCTGATAGGCGCGAGGATAGACATATGAATCTGACGACTGTTGATAAAGTGAGCCAGACGCCACAACAAACACAAACCACAGAGGATTCTGGGCGACGTGATAACAATTACAGTTATAACAGGAGAGAATGGAACAACACTCCGTATACTCGAAATCAACATGATGACCGGCGAAGTCATTGGGACCGGCGATTCGACCGAAGGACGGACGACAACCGACGTCATGAAAACAACCGACGAGGGAATGAAGGAAGAAATCAGCAACACGGACGTATCCGTAGAGACTATCGATATAGTGGGGGTTACAACAGAAATCGAGACCCTAGATACCAGCCAGACAGGGATTGGAAAGGAAGAGCACGGGAGAGCCGTGAGTACCTCCAACAATTGAGAGAATTGCAGATCCAAGAAGAGGGAGAACGGAACCCTACTTCGAGGGAAAATAGACATTCGGCGCAGGAGACGGAGCAGAACCAGCCCAGTACTTCTCGCCATGACAGAAAAAAAAACTCCGAAAAAACAATAGATTCTTGTTTGGTTGAGCACCGAGTAACTGCCTCTATATTACTCTGGGAGCCAATCCAAGAAGACTTGTTGGACGAACGACGAACGACGAACCACAATTATGAATTAACACGTCTACCCAAGATTGTAGCCACCTTGAATGAAGTCAGTGTAGTCATACTCATCGATACTGGAGCGATGATTAGTGTAATTTCCGCCGATTGCCATGCCAGACTGAGAGCAAACTCTGAGGTGACGGAGTTGCCCATTTCAGCTATAAGAGTCAGAGGTGTCATACCTGACCGCGTTGTAACGTGCAAAATCCAGATTTTGTGTACTGTGAAGATTTCGAGCCACGTGTACTTGCACGAATTTCTCGTAATGAAGGGCCTGCATCATGATGCCATTTTAGGCGCAGACTTCATTAGAAAATATGATGGAATCATTGACATGGGACGGAATACGGTAGAGTTCAAGCCGAACGAACCCATTCAGATGAGCCTAATTGAAGAAGAACCGGAATTCCTATCCGAAGTAGACGTAGTCGAAGCATTAAATGGCAAGGAAATTAAGGCGACACTAGATGCCGACGAAGAGGCAGAATCGTTATCAGCACCCACACATGAGGATCTTGACGCAATACTGAACGAATACAGAGATATATTCGACACCACACCTGGTGAGATATTAGACTACGAGTATGATCTTGTGTTACTGGACGATTCCCCATTCCAGAAAAGGATCTATCCGATTGCCGAGAAACATCTCGAAGAAGCTGCTAAGAAGATCCATGAGATGGAAGCAGCAGGTACGATCAAGAAATCACCGACTCCTTTCTTGAATCCCATAATACCTGTGGTTAAGGTAGATGGAAGCTTGAGACTTTGTCTTGATGCCAGAGCCTTGAATGAACGCCTAGCTCCTGAGCACGACAGACCGCCCAAGATTAGGGACATTCTCAGGAAGTTCAAAGGAAAAAGGATATTTTCATCATTAGACTTGGTTCAGTCTTATTACCATATCAGATTATCTGAGCATACTCAGAAATATACTGGATTCTTGTTTGATCAGACTACTTATGTATTCCAAAAACTACCATTTGGATTGAAAAATGCCGGAGCCGCATTAATCAGAGCACTTGATGCCAAGCTGACTCATGAAGTGAAGCAGAAAGTAATATGTTATGTGGATGACATAATCATAGCTTCGGGAACAGAAGAAGAGCATTTAAAGACATTGCGCCTTGTTCTTGAGAATCTCCGACAGGCAAATTTTAAGGTCAAGTTTGACAAGTGTCGATTTTTTCAGAAAGAAGTGAAATTCGTAGGACACATAATCAATGGAGAAGGATATAGACCGAATCCGGCAAAGATTAGAACTGTTGCTGCATTTCCAACACCAACCCGTGTGAAACACGTGAGACAATTCTTAGGAATTCTCCAATTCTTTGCTGCCCATTGTGAGAAGTATTCCGAAACTGTTGCACCACTGCAAGGATTATTGAAAAAGAACTGCAGGTGGAACTGGAATGATGAATGCGAGATAGCTTTCAGGAGAGCTAAACAGATGCTTGTGGACTCAATTCAGTTAGAATATCCAGATTACTCTCGGAACTTTATTCTAGAAACTGATGCATCTGCCATTGGTATAGGAGCCATTTTACTGCAGGAAGATGATGAGAAGAAACGTCATTACATCGCTTTCTTAAGCCGACGTTTAAGACCACATGAATCTCACTACTTCACGACCGAGATAGAAGCACTTGCAATTGTTTACGCACTTGAATACTGGCAGAAACTTCTGTTAGGTCAGAGGATTATTGTGAGAACCGATCATCATGCGTTGACCTTCATCTTGAGAACAAGACTGGCAAGCGACAGGATCACACGTTGGACGCTGTTTCTCCAACAGTTCGATTTGGAAATAGTTTATCGACCAGGCAGAGAGAATGTGTTGGCCGACATCCTCAGCCGGAATCCTGAAGCTACTGTTAATGCCATAGACATCGAGGGAGAATGCGAGGAACACCTTCGCCGATTTCGTCATTTACCTGAAGGACAGCGACGTGAGGAGGAACTCAGACATTTTATCCGTTTCCTAGAACGAAGAATGGATCCACAGGATGATCATTATGCAAGGATTGCTGCTGTTGCAGATGATTATTTGATTTATCATCGTGTCTTATACAAGTTTGTAGACGAGGACCACACTCAACTGCGTGCAGTTATTCCTAGGAGATACCAAGAATCTGTTATTCTTATGGTACATTTATCCATTGGACATGGTGGAACAGACAAAACCATTGCAACTATCAAGGAGTCTTTCACATGGAAAGGGTTAGGAGCCACCGTTAGACAGTGTTTACGTGCTTGCGACGCATGCCAGCGGAACAAGTACACGTCACACTTGCTGAAGGAACAACCTAGACCAATACTACCAACTCAACCTAGAGAGTTGTATGCACAGGACCTGTATGGCCCAATACCTAAGGCTCGTCGTGGGAATCGATACATCGTTGTAACGGTGGATGTGTTCACGAAATATACGATGCTTCATCCAATTCAAAAAGCTACTGCACATCAGATTATTCAGAGGATTAGACGTCAAGTGATACCGGAGGCAGGAAAGCCACAATTCTTGTTGACTGATCACGGATCACAGTACACCTCAGCAGAATTTGCCAATGCCATGAATGAGCTTGAAATAGGTCATGTTTTATCATCTATTCGACATCCAGAGAGCAACCCAGCAGAATGCGTGATGTCTATTATCGCAAAATTCTGTCGATTATATTGTCAAGAAGAACACTGGCGATGGACTGAAGTCCTTGTTATTATGGCAAAATGTATTAATTCAACAGTACATGAGAGCACTGGTCAAATACCTATGGTCTTGCATTTGAACCAGATGCCGCTGAGAATATGGGATTGTGTGATAGTAAATCCACCTTGTTTACAACCATCACATGCCAGCAGACTTTTAGCTGCGAGAGAGACTATGGACAGACAAGCTGCCAAGCGCTTGAGAAGAACTAGACGCCAGAGGTTTAGAGAACCACTAGTAGAAGGAGACCTTATCCTTATAAGGAGACCCGGAATTTCTAGTCCTATAGACCGCACATATGGGAAATTTCTATCCTTGTATTATAGCCCTAGTCGTATCCGACAGCCTTTGAACAATGGAAGTTATGTGATAGAAGACATTAGGACAGGAGAGCGCATTGGAACCTTTAATGCAGCCAATCTAAAAAAATATCACTCTTGAATGAATTTCAAAGCAAATAAAAATGTCATCCCAACATTTTATTTGAAACGACAGAGAGGCAGATGAACCCGCTGAGCTATGGTTCATGTGCTATTTTTTTTTATGACAGAGCATTTATGATGGGATGTTGTACTTTTGAACACACCCAGTAAGCCACGTGAAGCTGAGAGATCACGCGATACTTTGAAGTAGCGGTGAATCGCACTTTTGACTTTGGTGTAAACTGCTAATTATTATCTGAGGTCTTATTAATTATTTTTATCTTTCCTACGAGACTCAGAATATTCCATTTCGTCATGCTGCATTATTAAAACATTTTGGAGAATGTTTATTTTTACTTTAGGTAAGGTAATACCCTTGCAGATACGCAAAAAGGAACGTAAGTAGTCGCTCAACGTTTTCGTTTTGACGACCTACTTTCTAGAGACACCCAGTACCGGGGCACTGCGTCTTGAGAATCCGCCTTGTGTAGGCGTGGAATTACATTTGTCCTATGAGACGTAGAAGAATATCCGCTGTTTAGCGTTAAAAGTGATTATAAGGTGCCATCGAGCATGCAAATACTAATTCACTGTTGTTAGAGTCCAGTGAATTAAATAAGAAGCTTGGGAAATAATTATTGGCAAGTATAGTGTATTGCACAACATTGCTGTGACATCACATATTACCCACGCGTATGTGGAGGGCAGATGCCTAGTGGAAATATACAGGTAATAGTGTTACAATTATCCTGAATAAGTGTGATTATAATTGTATGAGATATTTAAATTGCCAAAGTGGAAATTTCATCTTTGAAACGTCGTATAATTCACGGATGCTGCGTGATACAAAAGTAGCGTCACTAGCACGTGCAGCATTACAAAATAGTGTTAGCTCACATGCTAATCCACATCTGCAAGATTAAGGCTGTGTCGTATTTTATAATTGAAGCCTATAATAGTCACGACGGACATTATAATTTTGGAAGTGAGAGGATGAATAATCACGCAACTTATTTCGCTACCCACGTGATTGGACTTTTATTCACCATGGTTGAAGCAGTCACCATGGGCTAATACCATCCCGGTATGGGGGGGGGTGACGTTTCTACAGGAACCAGCATGATGGTGGAACTTCCAGAACGATGAACGAGAGGGAAGGAGCCAAAAGCCATTTCCAGGCATATCCACGAAGATGTCGACAGGGACAAATCGAACCCTGGTCTTTGGGGGAGTCCAGATGGGAATCCTGATGAGGAGGATACCGATCCAGAGAGCCAGAGAGGTTTTTGTACAACCCTTGTTGTGGAATAGAGAGCTGAGTGAGAGCTCCTCCATTTCGTGAGTTTTTGTCACACCCCTTTCTTTGTTCTAGTTTCTGGTGGTATAGTAGTATTAATGTAGTTTGTGAATCAACCACACTCAGTGTCAGCCATTTTTCTAGGTAGGGATGTAACTAGATTAGTTAGATGTCATTTATTTCAGTTTAGAGTGAGACACCCTTGGGGTCAGACATTTTGGTCAGCCCTGGTGCAGCTTGGTGAACGTCGTGGAACGTCAATGCCTACCTTTTTGCTGAGCCTGATCGTAGTCATTTTGAGGCTACTTTGTTCAACCCTACTTGGGGTAATTTTCAAGTCTTTGCTGACTGTAGTTATGGCAATCAGATGCCTTGGTAATTAATTGACTGCATTCTTCGCAGCCATCCTTTGTTACACCCCTGACTGTCGTTAGAACGGTCGTATCATTTAGGTAGTCGACAGTAACTACCAGTTTGTAAATGCATTATATTTCATTTTGAATAAGCTCAGAAGCTATTCTTGGTCATGTTTGAACCTAACAACTAGAAGGAATGTTTCGTTGCCTAGCATCGAACGCGGTTCCCAACGTATCATTAAGCAGATCTAGTGTGTGAATCTGTGCCACATTTATCATATTTTTCTTGTGTCGTGTGAGACACGTTTTTATTTCATGTTCTAGCAACTACTGAGTTGCATTTTTAAAGCAAAGAGCTTCTGTTATTGTAAGTTTACTTTCATTTAGACGTCTTTGGTAGAAAGACGGAATTGTATTATTATACTCAGATTTATAGCGTGCGTTTGATACACGGACTCTGTAGAGATCCGTAACCTATGGTAAAGTTTTTTATGAACCGGCCAAGTGCAGGTTTTGTATTGATTAAATCGCCGGCCTTGAATAAACTGGTTATGTAACCCAGTGACCTAGAGCACGCCTGCTTCATTGTGAGACAAAACTACTATAGACGAGGACAGAGTACAATTTGTATTCGCTTTTTCTTTCATTGCTATTTTGCTTATGGAAATCAGTTTCCACTCTTGTATTTGATCACTTGTTTTATGGATCGGTTTTTGTTAGTTTAACGCTCTGTTGCGTGTATTGTCGTATGACAGGTACAGTTATGTAAGGTTTTCTATAGGATGGTGAAGTCTACCCTGTTATAGCAGGATGTTATTGTATGCTTTGTCCGGGATGATCCCGTTGACCAGATGTTATTGGAAGGTAACTGTTGTACAGGCCTATCCCAGAGTTATTGAACGCGAGCTTAGCGCCGCTGGTAACCCGTGTTATTGTGTGTCCGAGTTGTTATACTCGTTGATTATATTCCGACTGTTGAGTCGAGGCTTTTTGGTGGAGAATGATCTCAGTTGGAGACACTCCGTGCCCAGGCTATTGTCAATGTTATTCGCCATAAACCTACGATAAACCTATAAACCGACATTCTAATAATAAGACGCATAATTGTTGTAAAACAAGCCTAACTAACGATTCTTTCTATCTAACTTTGTTCTTTGCATTCTGGAACTGTTGACATAGCCGTGCAGTTGAAGATAATTTCCTTGTGAGGAAATGACTAGGACAGTTGACATTTTTGTAGCGACCTGAAGCATGTGCGAACCTAGAGTTCGTAGCTTGTGGAGCTCAGGCCATGCGATGTCAGACGTGGTCTCAACTGCGCATTCGTCACCGTAACCATACACATTAGATGACTATGGTTTACAAAGAGTAAACCAAGGTGTAGGCAGGAATTTTAATAAAACTACTGTGTCTATTTCGTTATTAATTTATGATGTCAAGTGTATTAAACCCTACATGTTACTTTATTGTGTGCTGTTAGCACATAGTTATTAAGCATAATTAAATTGTTTGTTTTTCATGGCTGTACACTTAGCTTTTGGATGTAATTGTTTTCTTTTACGGACGTCATCGCCGTAAATTTTGTTAATTAATAGGACTTAGCTAGTTGAATTAATGTTAAATTTAAATGTCGAAATGGTACCATCCTAACCTAGATTTGTTTTGCTACCCTGTTAAATGTAAATTCAGATATTAGCTTGATCTTGTAACTTGAACTAGGGACTTGCGTCGTACCATATTCCTAGCGTTGCTGTTGTTGCTTTATCATTGTGAGTTAGATCTTTCGCGAGGGTTTTCAGTAACTTCTCAGGTAGGGGGACCTGTTCTTTATCTTTGTTTATTTATTAATTTGCGGACTAGCCGATTATAACCCTCCGAACTAGGCTAGGGGCTTGTGAATTTTAATAAATTTTCACGGTGTTTTACATGAGTCTGGATGTTTATTTCCTCAGTCTAGTTTTAAGGTGAACCTTTCCTTAGGCGGTCTATGACCATCGTCACCATGTACCACGATCCCTGTGGACTACGGACTCTCGTGCCGCTTTAGCCTTTATGGAAGGTCACCTGATCCTCACGGTACTTTTTATTCGATTTATGTGTCGTTAGTTGAGTCATCGTGGTTGTTGACTCAACTAAACGGTCTCAATATATTATTATATTATATAAATTATATAAAATTATATAAATAATAAATTAATTTAATAATAATAATAATAATAAATATTTCATTTAGCAACTAACGGCCGAACTCCCCCTGTGACATTATCCACGGTTTCAGGACGTGGCGGCCATCTTGCCCATTAGCCCCTGTGCCAGCTCTGACTGTCCCCGCCATAAGAATAACATAAGGCTGGTTGCGCGCGGTGGCCATCTTGTCCATTAGCCCCTGTGCCAGCTTCGGCTTATAATTCCTACTTTAAATATTATTATCTATTATTGTGCCAATTTTGGATGAAATCCATTCGTTAGTATAGAAGTTACATGTGTTAAAAATTGGACTTATCCTCAGGCTTAAATCATGTTGGCAGCACTGACGTATATTAGTTGCTCTAAATTAATTTAGAAAGTTAGATACTATACGTATGCAAAGTTAAGAACTGTTGGCTTGCATATTTTCTGATTTATAGATATCAGGGTAAAAATAGAGAGATCATTTATTTACAGTTGGCAGCCCTGTTGGCTTTTAAGAGCACGCATGTTCATATCAGTTATGGTACACAAATCACATATGAAATTTGGTTGATATCCATTTGTTAGTCTAGAAGTTACATTCATTTACAATTTGGACCTATCAACAAGCTTAGAATCATATTGGCAGCACTGGCATATTCTAGGTACTCCAAATTAATGTAAAAGGTCATGTACTAGACGTGTGCTAAGTTTCGAGCTCTTGGTTTGCATACTTTCTGATATATTGGTTGTTGTTGTTTGAGTCTTTAGTCTTTTGACTGGTTTGATGCATCCCTCCACGCCTCCCTGTCCTGAGCTAATCGTTTAATCTCTACATAGCTACCACACCCTACATCCGAGGCAATCTGTTTAACATATTCTAACCTTGGTCTACCCCTACAGTTCTTGTCCTCAACCCTTCCTTCCATAACTAAGCTTGCTATTCCTGAGTGTCTTAGTATGTGTCCTACTAACCTATCTCTTCTCTTCATTAGCAGTCGCCAGAAACATCTCTCATCTCCCACTCGTCTTAATACCTCTTCGTTTGTAACCCTATCTACCCATCTGATCTTCATCATTCTCCTGTAACACCACATTTCAAATGCTTCAATTCACCTCTTTTCTTCTGCACCAATAGTCCACTCGCCCCGCTCCGCGATCAGAGGGAGACCTGACAGTAGCAGAAGAACCTGAACTTTTTACCGAGGAAGAGGTATTGAAAGCCATTACCAATAGTAAGAACAATAAAGCCTGTGGACCAGACAACATCTTCAATGAGCATTTGAAAGAATCCAGAACACAAATGAAAATATGTGTAACCTCTCTATTTAACGGATGCCTACGTAAAGGTACAATTCCCGCGAACTGGAGGAAATCGACAGTTAAAATGCTGTACAAAGGGAAAGGGGACAGCGGGGACCCGAACTCATACAGGGGGATTGCCCTTGAGTGCTCATTATTGAAAATCCTCACAAAATTAATTTGTGAGAGCCTCACGTCCACAATTGAAGAGTGGATACCTGACGAACAATTCGGGTTTCGAAAGGGTAGATCTGCCACACAAGCCATCCAATGTTTACAGTTAGATATTGAGGAAGCTTTAACATTACCACGGAAGAAACTGCATGCTGTATTCATTGACTACAAAAAAGCTTTTGACACCCTTAACAGACAAATTATCATCGACAAACTTGAGAAATTGGTAGGCGAGTTTAGCTAGTTAGCTAGATTCATTAGGAATCTGCTAAGTAGTAACCTAATAGAAATCACTGACGGCATCATCACCTCTGAACCAATCGAGCAAACGAACGGGGTCCTTCAAGGCGATGCTCTCAGTCCGTTATTGTTTACAATAGCAACAGCTGACGTCACTACAATAGTTCCACCCAATGTAAAAATGTATATGTACGCAGACGATATGGTAATGACCTCTACAAGTGCAGAAGACCTACAAATCGCCGTGAACAATGTAGCATAATGGGCCGAAGATAACGAAATGAGTTTGAACGAGACGAAGACAGTCACTATGTCCTTC
The DNA here is from genome assembly GCA_946902985.2 of Meconema thalassinum. NCBI lineage: Eukaryota > Metazoa > Arthropoda > Insecta > Orthoptera > Tettigoniidae > Meconema > Meconema thalassinum. Next base: position 85,446,898 of record OX336399.1, read on the forward strand.
AGAAGGGGAGGAAAGCCCGCGACGTTTCATTACAAAGGTACCCCCCTGACTACAGTCTCCCATTTCCGGTACCTGGGGGTGACTATGCAGACATCTGGGAACGTATTTACGATGCACGTGAGAGAGAGGCTGGACGCTGCACTGACGGCTATGAGCGACATCGAGCATCTACGCAGCCTATCCCTGAAGACGGCAATACGACTTTTTTGGTTAAAAATAGCACCAGTCGCGATGTATGGCCTGTAAATTATTTGGAAACATCTTAGGCACAGACATCTGGCAACGCTGGAAAGGATCAAGGCAATGTATCTAAAAAGAGCCTTATGCCTATCCAAGTTCACGCCCTCGCGGCTTGTGTATGTCATGACAGGGGAACTACCCTTTATGGAAGAAGTCAGATTACAGATGCTCCTGCCGCACACACCGGGATTTGGGGAGTATTTACGTCTCATGACAGCAAAGAGAAATGACATTTGGCATGAATTTTATACGACGGACGCTATGACTACACAGGACTGGATGCAAGGATCGTACGAGCTGAGACATATCTTGACGCGCTTTGCGGTCCATGGTTTCCACCACCGGATCTGCATGAGAGACGTCTATCACCAACCAGACGAACTATGTGTGTGCAAGCTTTGTAAGGGTCCTTGCGACAGATACCACGTGAGGACGTGCAAGTGCAGAGAGGTGTCTCTGACGAAATTCTGTGAAAATTAGAAATATATGGACACCCCTCGGAAAGAGGCATTTACAGTGGCAACGACAACATTTTGTTAATGATGATTCGTAAGAACCACGTTCATGCACATTGTGCGCAATAAAGTATTTATTATAATAGTCCAGGTTTCACTTCCATAGAGTGCCACGCTCCAGACAAAGGCTCTCAAAAATGACTTCCTAATACCTAAATCTATATTCGATGTCAACAGATCTTTTTTGTAGAAATGCTTTCCTTGTCTGAGCCAACCTACTTTTTATATCCTCTTTGGTTCGTCCATCACTGGTTATTTTGCTTCCTAAGTAACAGAAGTCTCCTACTTCCTTCAGCTTTTCACCTGCCAATTTGATGTCCATAGAGGTTTCTGATTTATTTCGGCTGCATTCCAGTATCTTTGTTTTATATTTATTAATTTTCATCATGTATTCTTACCGTAAGACGGAGTCCATACCATTCGAAAACTCATTCAAATCCTCAGGCGTGTCTTCCAAGATGACGATGTCATCAGCAAATCTCAGAGTTGAAATTATTTCCCCTTGAATTTTCACTCCCACTTTGAATTTTTCTCTAAGTTCCTTCACTGCTTGTTCAATGTAAAGATTGAAAAGTATGGGTGATAAGTTGCAGCCTTGCCTTACACCTTTCTGAATACCAGCTTCGCTCTCATGTCGTTCAGCTCGAATGACTGCTGTCAGGTTTCTGTATAGATTGCATATCACCCACCTATCCCTGTACTTTATTCCAATAGATTTCAAAATGTCAAATAATTTAGTCCAATCAACGTTATCAAAAGCCTTTTCTAAGTCTACAAATGCCATGAACGCTCTCTTATCTTTCCTTATTCTACCTTCCAAAATCAGCCTAAGACTTAGTACAGCTTCCCTTGTTCCTACATTTCTCCTGAAACCAAACTGGTCTTCACTCAACTCCGTTTCTATCTGGCGTTCCATCCTCTTGTAAATTATTCTAGACAGGATCTTTGAGGCATGAGTAATCAAGCTGATTGTACGGTAATTTTCACTTCTGTCACCTCCCACTTTCTTTGGTATAGGGATAATAACATTCTTCTTGAAATCAGGGGGTACCTCACCTGTCTCATAAATCCTACACACCAAGTGAAATAACCTGATCAGACCTTCATCTCCTATGCAACGTAGCAACTCAATCGGTATATCATCTATGCCTGGTGCTTTGTTCCTGCTTAAGTCCTCCAATGCTCTGACAAATTCTGATCTCAATATTAAATCTCCTCTTGCATCCTCATCAATTTCCTCCTCCCTTTCCATTACATGATTCTCAATCTCTTATCCCTTATACAAACACTCAATGTAAGCTTTCCATCTCTCAACCTTTTCTTCACTAACTGTTAGAGGCTTTCCATTTGTGTCCTTAATATTACAGCACTTAGTCTTCTTTTCCCCAAAAATATTCTAAATCCTTCGATAAGCTTTGTCTACTTTTCCTAATTTCAGATAATTTTCTATACCTGCACATTTCTCTTTTAACCATTCTTTTGCTTCCTTGCACTTTTTGTTTACCTCATTTCTCAGACGTCTGTATTCTGCTTTCCCCTTTTCATATCTTACATTCTTGTGCTTCCGCCTTTCATCCATCAATTCTAGTATGTCCTGAGTGTTCCACGGTTTTTTACCTATTCTTTCTTTCCTACCAATGTTTTCTTCTGCGGATTTTGTTATTTCATTGTTCAAAAGTGCCCATTCGTCTGCAATTGAAGTTTGTTTAGGGGTTTTCATTAGTCCTTCCTTTATACTCTTCTTGAATCATTCGTTTACATCCTTCACACTCAGTCTGTCTATTGCCCCCCTTTTTGGCTTTTGACTTTTCTTCAGTTTCTTCAACTTTAATCTGCATTTCATAACAACCAGATTGTGGTCAGAGTTTATGTCAGCACCAGGATATATTTTGAAATCCAAAATCTCGTTTCGAAACCTCTGCCTGACAATAATGAAGTCGATTTGGTAAGGGCCTGTATCTCCTGGTCTCATCCATGTGTATATTCTTCAATTGTGGTTATTGAATAAGGTGTCAGCTATGACCAACTCATGCTCGGTGCAGAATTCCATCAGCCTGCTTCCTCGATCATTCCTTTCACCTAATCCGAAATCTCCTACTACCTTCCCTTCTCTCCCTTTTCCTACCACAGCATTCCAATCTCCCATTACTATAACATTTTCCCCACTCTTGATATACAGTACCTTAGAATTTCATCTATTTCTTCGTAGACCTTTTTAACATCTTCATCATCAGCTTGACTGGTAGGCATATAGACTTGTACCAGTGCACGTAGGTTTAGTATTGATTTTTGCTACAATGCGTTCACTATATTGCTCATAATATTCCACCCGCTGTCCAAGTTTCCTACTCAATATGAGACCAACCCTGCTTGACCATTGTTTGATTTAGTGCTTATGACCCTATAGTCACCTGACCTATAGTACCGTTCATCCTGCCAGCGCATTTCACTAATCCCAACCAAATCCAACCACAACCTATCCATTTCCCTTTCTAAGTTTTCTAACCTTCCACTTCCTAGCAGACTTATAACATTCCACACTCCGATCCGTAGAATGTCAGATTTCCTCTTGGTCACTTCTGTGATGTTAACCCCCTCTCCAATAGTCCCCACCCGGAGATCCGAACGGGGGACTAGTTTACCTCCGGATTGAAATTTTACAAGGGAGGAGGCCATTGTCACTTGTAATTGAGCCGATTACATCTGCTCGAAGTTTTTTTGGGGTCCCTCGTTGCCCCTTGGTCATCATCACAGACTCAGTTCAGAGCCCAATGGTCACCCCTGTGTTTCCCAGTTTCAAAAGAAGAAATATATAAACTGAATTAAATAGACTCAGTTCAGAGCCCAATAGTAGTGTGTTTTGGATGGTTCCGCACCCTCCACCTCCACACCCTCCACACAAGATGGCGGCAGCCCGATAACTCCCGAACCCGTGGTTGGATTTTGACGAATGAGGTGTCATTGAACTCGGGCTGACACCCCCTTTCCAATGGACAACATATTTCCACTCCAAAAATAAAACCTACCCTACTAGAGGGTGAAATTAAATTTTTTAGAGAATCTCTCTTACCAATTGCAACATGTGAGAGTTTGAATGCCGATATGGAATGTAACGTTGTTCTGCAAACCAATAATCAAAGAGGGGCATGTTAGGCCTTGAGGTGAGAGCCCCTGTTATTGTTGACGAGCCCCCTGCTGTCGAGCCCCTGTGGATGGGTTATTGTTGACAGGTCCTTGTGGACGAGTCCTTGTGGACAAGTCCTTGTGGACAGGTCCTTGTGGACAAGTCCTTGTCCCTTTGGACTGATCCCTTTGGACGGGTCCCTTTGGCCTGGTTCCTACGGACGAGCCCATGCATTTATTTAAATTATGTCAAAGGGCCTAACTACATTTGTGTGTGTGTTGAACTGACGTTGTTCACTAGTCCCCCACTACTATAATGGGATAACGATATGAAAGGAAAGTGACGAAATACATGTGAACATACAAGGGATCTAACTTGGTGGATGGATGTGTTCTAACAAGTCATTTGTAGTTTAAAGAGAATAATACATGTTCTTAAGATGTTAAAACTGAGGAGATGGCACGTGCAGTAAGACGTCTTGTTACTTCCTGTGTCATATTACAGACATGACAGAGAGCGCGCAGATCTGTTGCTATGACTAACACTGCAGTAATTTGAAACCGCAAGTGTTCATTAAGACAATGGATGATGATCATGCAAAGTTAGCAGTTATTGGATATTACACAGGTGTTCCTTCCGGTGTCATGTTGCTGACATACCAGAGAGCGCACACTGCTGCAGTAATTTGAAACCCCATATGTTGATTAAGACAATGGGTGATGATCATGCAAAGTCAGCAGTCATTGGATACCACACAGGTGTTCCTAGTGTACTTTGGACGCTCAACTGTATTGGGAAAGGAATTGCAATGATCTGCAAAAAACTGCTGACACGAGCGATGAGAGTTTATATAAGAGGGGTGTCATATATCTCCCTACTGTCAGACTTTATTACTCGCTTTGAGTGAACAGTGCTCTATTACTGCTCAAGAGTTGTAAAAAAAGCCGTTTTGGTAGAAAATCATTAAATTATTTTGCAAGGTAAGTACTTATTATTAATGGATTGTAGTCTTTTATTACTAATTGATGTTGAAGTTATTGATTGGAATGTATTTATCGATTGATTGATTTATTTGTTTGCAGATAATTGGGTACCTGTAGGTTACCAGATTCCTACAATCTGTTCATTCAGTGACAGCAGTTGATAAATTATAAAAAGGTAAGTGCCCCTCTAATAACTTTTAAACAGTTAGAGTGATATTTTCCAATGTTCACCGCTACATGTCAGTGAAAATGGTATATTTGGCAGTCAAAAGTTGGAACTACTTGACCATGGTGTGTAAAGCTAATTTTGTAGGTTAGATTTTGATTACCGCTCTATTAAGTCTGAATGTTCATTGCTAGGTGTCAGTGTCAGAGGGAATATTTAAAGACTTAACCTCAGTTCACCTAACATAACCTAACTTTACCTAACTTAACCTTGTCATGTGACATGTTTTACAAGTTTAAACTTGTTTTAAGACTGGCTATGACGTCACACTTAGCTCACTTAACTGGCGATTGCTGGTTTCTATCACGTGACATGTTCCACAAGTTTAGACTTGTTTTAAGACTGGCTATGACGTCACACTTAGCTCACTTAACTAGCGATCGCTGGTTTCTATCACGTGACATGTTCTACAAGTTTAGACTTGTTTTAAGACTGGCTATGACGCCACACTTAGCTCACTTAACTGGCGACCGCTGTTTTCTACCACTCCATCAAGTTCTAATGTTCACTGCTAGGTGTCAGTGACAGTGGTATATAGTAACCCCCAGTTTGTTGTTTGAGTCTTCAGTCTTTTGACTGGTTTGATGCAGCTCTCCATGCCTCCCTGTCCTGAGCTAATCGTTTCATCTCCACATAGCTCCGACACCCTACATCCAAGGCAATCTGTTTAACATATTCTAACCTTGGTCTACCCCTACAGTTTTTGTCCTCGACCCTTCCTTCCATAACTAAGCTTGCTATTCCTGGGTGTCTTAGTATGTGTCCTACCAACCTATCTCTTCTCTTCATTAGCAGTCGCCAGAAACATCTCTCCTCTCCCACTCGTCTTAATACCTCTTTGTTTGTAACCCTATCTACCCATCTGATCTTCATCATTCTCCTGTAACACCACATTTCAAATGCTTCAATTCTCCTCTTTTCTGCTGCACCAATAGTCCAAGTTTCACTTCCATAGAGCACCACGCTCCAGACAAAGGCTTTCAAAAATGACTTCCTAATACCTAAATCTATATTCGATGTCAGCAGATTCCTTTTTTGTAGAAATGCTTTCTTTGCCTGAGCCAACCTACTTTTAATATCCACTTTGCTTCGTCCATCACTGGTTATTCTGCTTCCTAAGTAACAGAAGTCTCCTACTTCCTTCAGCTTTTCACCTGCCAATTTGATCTCCATAGAGGTTTCTGATATATTTCGGCTGCATTCCAGTATTTTTGTTTTACATTTATTTATTTTCATCATGAATTCTTTCCGTAAGACGGAGTCCATACCATTCAAAAACTCATTCAAATCCTCAGGCTTGTCGGCCAAGATGACGATGTCATCAGCAAATCTCAGAGTTGAAATTATTTCTCCTTGAATCTTCACTCCCACTTTAAATTTTTCTCTAATTTCCTTCATTGCTTGTTCAATGTAAAGATTGAAAAGTATGGGTGATAAGTTGCAGCCTTGCCTTACACCTTTCTGAATACCAGCTTCTCTCTCATGTCCTTCAACTCGAATGACTGCTGTCTGGTTTCTGTACAGATTGTATATCACCCTCCTATCCCTGTACTTTATTCCAATTGATTTCAAAATGTCAAACAATTTAGTCCAATCAACGTTATCAAAAGCCTTTTCTAAGTCTACAAAAGCCATGAACGTTCTCTTATCTTTCCTTATTCTACCTTCTAAAATCAGCCTAAGACTTAGTACAGCTTCCCTTGTTCCTACATTTCTCCTGAAACCCAACTGGTCTTCACCCAACTCCGTTTCTATCTGGCTTTCAATCCTCTTGTAAATTATTCTAGACAGGATCTTTGAAGCATGAGTAATCAAGCTGATTGTACGGTAATCTTCACATCTGTCAGCTCCCACTTTCTTTGGTATAGGGATGATTACATTCTTCTTGAAATCAGGGGGTACCTCACCTGTCTCATAAATCCTACACACCAAGTGAAATAACCTGATCAGACCTTCTTCTCCTATGCAGCGTAGCAACTCAATCGGTATATCATCTATGCCTGGTGCTTTGTTCCTGCTTAAGTCTTCCAAAGCTCTATCAAATTCTGATCTCAATATTAAATCTCCTTTCGCATCCTCATCAATTTCCTCCTCCCTTTCCATTACATGATTCTCAATCTCCTTTCCCTTATACAAACTCTCTATGTAAGCTTTCCATCTGTCAACCTTTTCTTCCCTATCTGTTAGAGGCTTTCCATTTGTGTCCTTAATATTACAGCATTTAGTCTTCTTTTCCCCAAAATTATTCTTAATCCTTCGATAAGCTGTGTCTACTTTTCCTAATTTCAGACAATTTTCTATACCTGCACATTTCTCTTTCAACCATTCTTCTTTCGCTTCCTTGCACTTCTTGTTAACCTCATTTCTCAGACGTCTGTATTCTGCTTTCCCCTTTTCATCTCTTAGATTCTTGTGTTTCCGCCTTTCATCCATCAATTCTAGTATATCCTGAGTGATACACGGTTTTCTACCTATTCTTTCTTTCCTACCAATGTTTTCTTCTGCGGATTTTGTTATTTCATTCTTCAAAAGTGCCCATTCGTCTGCAATTGAAGTTTGTTTAGGGTTTTTCATTAGTCCTTCCTTTATACTCTTCTTGAATCTTTCGTTTACATCCTTCTCTTTCAGTCTGTCTATTGCCCACCTTTTTGGCTTTTGACTTTTCTTCAGTTTCTTCAACTTTAATCTGCATTTCATTACAACCAGATTGTGATCAGAGTTTATGTCAGCACCAGGATATGTTTTACAATCCAAAATCTGGTTTCGAAACCTCTGCTTGACCATAATGAAGTCGATTTGGTAACGCCCTGTATCTCCTGGTCTCATCCATGTGTATATTCTTCTATTGTGGTTATTGAATAAGGTGTTAGCTATGACCAATTCATGCTCGGTGCAGAATTCTACCAGCCTGCTTCCTCGATCATTCCTTTCACCTAATCCGAAATCTCCTACTATCTTCCCTTCTCTCCCTTTTCCTACCACAGCATTCCAATCTCCCATTACTATAACATTTTCATCACCCTTGATATACCCCAGAATTTCGTCTATTTCTTCGTAGACCTTTTCAACATCCTCATCATCAGCTTGACTGGTAGGCATATAGACTTGTACCACTGTAGTGCAGGTAGGTTTTGTATTGATTTTTGCTACAATAATCCGTTCACTATATTGCTCATAATATTCCACCCGCTGTCCAAGTTTCCTACTCAATATGAGGCCAACCCCAGCTTGGCCATTGTTTGATTTAGTGCTAATGACCCTATAGTCTCCTGACCAAAAGTCCTGTTCTTCCTGCCAGCGCATTTCACTAATCCCAACCAAATCCAACCTCAACCTATCCATTTCCCTTTCTAAGTTTTCTAACCTTCCACTTCCTAGCAGACTTCTAACATTCCACGCTCCGATCCGCAGAATGTCAGATTTCCTCTTTGTCACTTCTGTGATGTTAACCCCCTCTCGAGTAGTCCCCACCCGGAGATCCGAACGGGGGACTAGTTTACCTCCGGATTGAAATTTTACAAGGGAGGAGGCCATCATCACATGTAATTATGCATAGAGAGGTGCATATCCTCGGGAATAGCATACGGCTGTAGTTTCCCGTTGCTTTCAGCCGTGCAGCAGGACGCAGTGTAGCCATTATTGGCTTATATTATCAATATCTTAACCGTCTATAAGACTAGTAAAGAATTGATTTATTCCGAAAGGCTGCTACTCCCTTTCAGAATAAGTAAAGAGCAATTCTACTAACAAAAATACTAACCTTCTACCGTACTAACAATTAAATATCAAAACTCTACTAACAAAAAACTTAAGTTCCACCAACAACAAATACTACCACTAAAACAGTCTGTCAACAGACACACTCACATGCACCCTCACACATCACAGTCTACTGAAACAATGAACTATAACTAATAAACAATGCAACTGCTACCAGACACACTCACACACCACAGTCTAATAGAAAAATGACATATTACTAATAGACAAACTAACTACCTACTTACAACTAAAACTAACTACATACTTACTGTACTTTTATTTGAATTGACAATATTTACAAAATGCAATTTAGATAGAAAATACTTACAAAATGTAATTTAGATTCAAAATTGTCACAAAATGCAATTTAAGGGGGACGTATGCAAAATTGCACTAAGTGAGAAATGGTTTCATTTCGGCTGTAGTATATATGAAAATATGCTGTATAGTTCTTCACGGAACTACTTGTTACTGTTGAGGTCATGCTTTCTCACACTTCAAAACAATAGCCAGGTTGGTTGACATTTTGTCAGATTTGACATTAGAAACAAAATTAGTTGAACAACTTCTTTCTTTCTTTCTTTCTTTCTTTCTTAGCAAGGTTTTGATGAAATTACCGCACAAGTTAACTACACATCCCTCCGATATTTATGCAATCTATTTAACAGCGCATATACCAGGGTTTTTCATTATACTATTTTACGGTTACAAGCCCTACTCAGATACCAAGGTTCTCTATCTCTCCTAGCATTTATCTCACAATGCAAGGTCCACTGCTTTGCTACATCTCCTCCATTTCAGTCTGTCGTTGGCACCAACATTATGCATGTCGGTCCACCGCTTTGCTGGTGTTGTTGTTACGCGACGCTTTTGCCTTGGTTGTCCTCCTTTACGCCCCTGTGCGTTTCATTTTTGAATTTCCAATTTGTTGTATTTCTTGTTTAACCTATGGGATTGGTTCAAATCTCAAATTTCGGGAGTGGCACACTATGGTGCAATCATGCCTTGGTATACCGTTAGCTACCGCCTTTTTTTTATTGTTTACTGTTGCTATCGTTATTGTTATCTTTTAACCTTGTTTTTTTGCTAAAATGTCCGAAAAAAGGAAAAAACTCTTGTTAGGATGTACAGTGCGTGAAGCAACCGTTAAAAACATTAAAATTAATCAACAACAAACTCGAGAATTATTTCTGGTCACCTAGTTATTTGTAAAAATAGCCTTGTGATATCCGGATCAGCCGGTCGCCACATTAGTCCGGATATGACAGGTTATACTGTATGTGTTATTTGTTGCATGTACCATATATTTAACGTGTGTTAATACAACCATTTGATTGTATATATTGACTAGGCGGAAACTTTGTTTTTAAATTTTAAATATTTAAAATTTTAACCATTACTGTTTACATCTGTCTATCAGAAAGTCAGGGCGAGTGTGAGGCAAGAGGAAAGGCACGTATACTCTGCATAAAGCATTATTGACACTAGGACACTGCTCCTGGAGCTAATAAATAATATAATGCTAACACTACCATGATAATACACTACTCTTCCATTCAGAGTAAGAATGCCTTAAAACTATTCCCTATGAATCTGTGATCAATCGCAAATCTCGTGCCACAATGATTTATCAACGTACAGTGCAGACTGTACCGAAATCTCCGGGTAACCCCCAGTTACAACTACATAAAGTTAGACTTGCTAGGAGTTCACAGATGATTGATTTAAATACCCTGCTATAACCATTGACTGGAATATAATTAAACTATTTATATTGTACTTTTTGTTTTATCTTTTATTAACATTGATGATTTCTTTCTTTTATAGGTAATTTCGAAAGTGATCATAATGTTCAAGTGTGGTGACTGTAAGAAACAGTTCTCAAGACCTGACAACCTTCAACGTCATGCAAGTACAAAACATAATCAGAAAATGTTTGTGTGCAGTCATTGTGCTACAACATTTAACAGACAAGATAGTCTTACACGACATGTAAATTTAATGCATGTCAGTTCAGCACCATTTTCGTGTTCAGTTTGCGAACTTGGTTTTTCTGCTGTAAAGCGATATCAATTCCACATGGTTGAAGTGCATGGAGAACAACCAGAATTGAAATCTGTAAAACCATCAACTAGCACGGAACCTTTAAATGAATGTGATGCTCAAAAGCGTAAACGTTCTCAAGATTGTGAAAATAGTTGTGCAACAAAAAGAAAAAAGAATGGTGAACCTTCAATAACACATTGTGATGTTTGTAATATTGACATACCTTCTTCAATCATTCATGGACATTTACGCAGTATTCAACATAAAAATAACACTTGCCATGAAAGAAATTCTGGAAATATTCAACAAATTGGTAGTGCTTTTAAAAGTCGAATTGCTAGTTATAGACTTTATAGTAAAGAAAAAACTCAAAGTATTGAATCATTTTTAAAAAATGTTCAACCTGCTGTGTTTGGCTTAGTAGAAAATGTTTTATTAGAGCATAAAACAATTAAAATGAATTTTGAACTTTTTGGCCTCTATGTAAAAACTGGGAGCGAAGGTGAAATTACGGATATCAAATCCTTTAATACAAAAAACATAATTGTTAGCGAATCAACTAATATTAGTGATATATATCAAAATATTTCAAGTGCTATCATTGTGAAGAGTGAAGAGTTCCAGGAAAGGGAGTCAGGCTGGGCGTTGGTTGAAGTACTTTATTTAGAAACCAACCTGAATAAATACAACCCCCTTCGAGCATCATCATATATTGATTTGCCAGGATGGATCAAACGTAAGAATGCTTGTGTAAACGTTATGAATAATGATGACGCATGCTTTGCATGGGCTGTAACCTCAGCTCTCCATCCAGCAGTGATGCATGAGAATAGAACATCATCATATCCTCACTATTCTTCAGTGTTAGATTTAAAAGAAATAGAATTTCCTATGGCGATAAAAGACATTCAACGTTTTGAAGAGCTGAACAATGTAAGTATTAATGTTTATGGAATTGAAAATAAGAGTATAGTTGGTCCTCTATATTATACTCAGGAAAAAAAGGATGCTCATGTAAATTTACTATACATAACTGAAGGTGAAAATGCCCACTATTGTTGGATAAAACATTTAAGTAGACTTGTTGGTAATCAGCTATCAAAAAGAGAAAATAAGAAGTGGTTGTGTGAAGGCTGTTTGCTCTATTTCAGAAAAGAGGATCAACTAACTCAACATCAAAAATGGGGGTGTAATCATGTGTGTACGGTATTACCAACTCCTAAAAATAACATTCTAAAATTCAAGGATTATGAGAAACAGCTTCGAGTACCATTTGTTATATATGCTGACTTCGAGGCTTTGCTAAAACCATTTAATACATGTTCATCGAATCCAGCCCAACCTTTCACCAACACTACTCACATTCATGAACCTTTTAGCTTTGCATATTATATTAAATGTAGTTATGATGACTCTTTAAATAAGTTTGAGCTCTATAGAGGACCTGATGCACCTAAAGTTTTTATGGAAAGGCTTGAGAAAGATGCCGTCCGTATATCCTCTATTTTAAATACGATCATTCCAATGGAACCACTAACTTCATTAGAGCAAATGAATTTTGAAACTGAAACTAATTGTTTTATATGTGGTGAATGTTTATGTACAGACAGGGTTCGCGATCATGACCATTTAACAGGAAAATATCGTGGTGCTGCTCACCAAGAATGTAATTTAAATTATAGAGTAAGTAAATTCATTCCGGTCATTCTACACAACGGTAGCAAATACGATAACCACTTTATCGTTATAGAATTTGGAGCTTCAGATGTGAAAATTGATGTTATTGCAAATAATAAGGAACAATACATATCGTTCACAAAATACATCAAAACTAGCAATAAAAAAACCATTAAACTACGATTTTTAGATTCATTCCGCTTTATGTCGAGTAGTCTTGATAAGCTGGCTAGTAATTTAAAATCAGATCAGTTTCATGAAATTCAACGTGTCTTTCCTAAAGAAGATGATTTTAATTTGATTCGTCAAAAGGGTATATTCCCTTATGAATATATTAACTGTGTGGAACGTCTTGAGGAGTGTTGTTTACCACCGAAAGATGCATTTTACAGTTCCTTAAACACAAGTCATATCAGTGATCAGGAATATTTACATGCACAACGCGTATGGGCACAGTTCCACATTCAAACTTTAGGAGAATTTTCAGACATATATTTGAAGACAGATGTGTTGTTATTAGCAGATGTTTTTGAAAATTTTCGGAATGTTTGTATGAAAACTTATGACCTTGATCCTTGTCAGTATTTCACAGCTCCTGGGTTAAGTTTCAGTTCAATGTTGAAAAAAACGAAAGTAAATTTAGAATTAATGACTGATATAGACATGATCAATTTTATAAAATCATCAATTCGAGGTGGATTAAGTCAATGTAGTGGACGGTACTCTAAAGCGAATAATAAATACATGCCTAGCTACAACCCTTGTGAAGAGTCAAAGTATATTGTCTACCTCGATGCAAATAACCAATATGGTTGGGCTATGAGTCAATATCTACCACTGAAAGATTTTCGCTGGCTGACACAACCTGAAATTGATGTCTTACATGTTGACACTCTTAATGATAACGATGATAAAGGATATATTTTAGAGGTAAATCTTGAGTATCCTAAAGAGTTACATGATGATCATAATGATTTACCATTTTGTCCTGAGAATATGAAATCTCCATACATTACATCACGAACAAAAATGTTAATTGCTAATGTAAATGATAAATGTAAATATGTAATACATTATCAAATTTTGAAACAGTGTCTACAGCATGGATTGAAATTAACTAAAATTCATCGCGTATTGCAATTTCATCAGTCAGCATGGCTCAAACCGTATATTGATCTAAACAATAATTTAAGAACGCAGTCAACAAACGCGTTTGAAAAAGATTTTTATAAACTCATGAATAATAGTGTTTTTGGAAAGACTATGGAGAATGTTGATAAACGAGTTGATGTAAAGCTGATAACAAAGTGGGAGAATGATGGTAAAAGGTATGGTGCGAGCAACTTAATAAGCAAGCCTAACTTTCATAGCTGTTCAATTATTCATGAGGATTTAGTTGTAATACAAATGAATCGTCTTAAAGTAACTTACAACAAACCCATATATGTGGGTTACACCATTCTGGAATTATCAAAAACACTTATGTATGAATTTCACTATGATTATGTAAAGAAAAACTATCTTGATAATGCTAAATTACTCTACACAGACACAGATTCTTTTATTTATGAGTTTAAAACTGATGATTTTTACGAGGATATCAAAACTGAGCTAAATAGGTTTGATACAAGTGACTACCCCAAGGATAATATTTACCATTTACCTCTAGTAAACAAAAAGGTTCTTGGGAAATTTAAGGATGAATGTGCTGGTGTTATTATAGACACCTTTGTAGGCACAAAATCTAAATCATACAGCTATATGACAATTGATGATGTAGTAGTAAAAAATTAAAAGGAGTGAAAAAGAATGTTGTTAGTAAAGAGTTAGATATAAGTGATTATAAAAACTGTATAGTTAGTAACCCACCTGTATTATATAAGAAAATGTGTGTATTTAGAAGTAAAAATCATCAGCTACATACCAATTTGTTGAACAAAGTTGCTTTAAGTAATGAAGACAACAAACGATTCATTATACCCAACACATTTAATACTCTTGCTTGGGGAAACAGTCGTATTGACGACTATTACTTTACTTAAGTCTAATGAACACTATATTGTAATATTTGTAGTGTGTTTTATATTGTAATATTTTTTGTAAAAACTATAAGTAGAATGTATAATGTTAGGCTACAGTAGTTTAGTAAAAATAAGATAAGTAATACATTTTAGTGTAAAATGTTTGCTTTTGTATATTACGAAAAAGATTTTTAAAAAATTACTGAATGTGTGAACTAAACAAGGGGAATGTAAAAAATGTAAAGTGGAAATTGTAAATATCCATGTGTGAAAAAGTGAAATGACTATCACCATTTTAAAATTAAAAAGACATTGTAATCTGGTAAACCTTGTTTCTTATTTCACAACAACAAAAATGTACTGTCCCCGTTTTCCCGGATAGTAGGCTGTCAGATATCCGCCCCCTCAATCGGATTGCCAACAATCAATCGCACCGGCTCAGCTACATCAATGAAAATGGCACTGACAGATACTACCGAAGTTTGAGCACAGAAGTTACCAAGAAAATTATTGTGGAACACACCAAAATAGACGGGGGTTCATACTTACTTTTACTTACCTCTTAAAAATTATCTCGGGGATTGGGTTGACAACAGGATCTCTAAAGTATGCTCCCACAATAATCTTCACCATGACATTTAAAAATGAACCAGAACGAAGACGAGAACTTTGAACTGTACAAAAGCTTTTATTTCAAATAAAGGGTATGATTTTAACAACTCAACAAAATAAATGTGGCTATCAGTAGCCCATGTCAATCTGACTATGTCCTCCTAAAGGACTTGCAAAGTTATCAAACAATATGTTAGCTCCCATGAGCTCAAAATAACGTAACATTCAAAACACATTTGGATTGGATAAGGAAGTCAGGACGAGACACATGTATAGAGCATTTGGTTTCTTTTAATAAACATGACACTTGTATTTATAGGCGCAAGGTCTCAATGTGAACGACCTCGCCCGCTGATAACCAGTTGTCTAACCAGCTGCCATCTACCCTTCAACCTGACGTGCACCTGTCAAATGGGCTCCCTTCTCATGCCACATTGCGTAAGAATCCAGTTCTCTCTCAAAAGCTTTAAATGTCTGCAAGACAACTCATATATATTGACGCAAATCTTTCAAATGCTTTACTCACATACCACTGGATTATTCTGACAATCCCCAAACTTGTTAAGTTATCATCCAAATGTTTAATAAGCATAGTTTAGAGTATAAAACACACTCTTAAATGTTTATAACAAAATCACATAAATTATTTATAACAATTAGAAATTGTTTATAATATTGTCGAAGATAATTACAAAATTTTTAAACACGCCTCTAACATTACTTTCGTTCCACATTATTGTCAAAGATATATACATTATTATTTACAATATTAACATTTAAATTATTTAAATTATTAATTTAAGAAATACATTTAACCACATGTTCATCCGGTTGGTAATTTCATAATCGTGTTAATATAATCGACCAATGAAGGTTAGTTATACATTTTAATGTCACAATCTGGTTTAATAAAGGTTGTAATAATTATAGTTATTTGTGACGGTAATCTTCATTCAAAATCTTATCTCAAATTCTTTCAAAACTCTTGTTAATTATAACAGTAAATTCACTTGATTAATCTTCAACGAACTATGACAATACACTCCAGCGGAAAATAATTCGCTTACAAAATAATGCACTAACTGAATTAAAAATAGGCCCAAAATTCATCATATATTAATATATATGGCATCAAAATCTTCCACAGAACTTACAAAAACCTCCACTAACAAATTCTTTATCATCATTACTGTGGGAACCTCCTCCATTTATTTAAGGGCATTATACATCAGCGACTTTCAACACGTCCGCTGCACTAGCGATTATACATTCATAGTTCCACTTAAAAATTCTTATAATCATTAATAGTTTCAAAACTGTTGTCATTTAACCTTCGTAGATTTCATTCATGAATCGAAATGAAGTAAAAATTTGCCAATCACAAACAAATTTAATAGTGAATACGCTTATATACGCCTGTCTGGTCTATCAAAATTTAAGATTAACATCTTCAAAGAATTGTAGTATAAAAATACTATCATCAAACAAAGTGCGACTAGACTGCAAAATAGTCGAATAGAATCCAATTAGACTGGGGAATGCAAACATCATTATATAAATCTCTAAATGAGAAAAAACTCCTAACAAAAGTTCACGACTTTAATGCATTCAATAATTCATAATTAAAGTTCATCTTTCACAAAATGGTCTATGATGCAATGATCGTTCATAACTGACGATAAATGTCTGTGTTGCAATCAATTCAAATAACGACTAGTATTTCCAAGATCGTCGACAACGTAATGGATTTTAACGCTCTAAAATCATTTAAATGTTCTTCCTTCTTGATGATGACAGAAAATTGGTCAAAGTAATTAAACTGGGGTAGAATTACTTTAATAAAGTGACACGCTGTCTGAATTTAAATCTGCCATAAAAATCATTAACTTACAGTCAAATCGTGACTACAAAAAAAATAAGCAAATTACTGAAAAATCTAAATATCAGTCTCAACTGATCCAAAATCATTTAACTATGCCCATGACATAACAATGTCTTAATAAATCGTCGAAAAAGGCATAACTCATCAAGGTGTACTGAGAATAGGAATCTCAAACAAGAAAATAGGGCAAAATACATGAGGACAAAAAATATGGGAAAAATGGTTGCTCAAATGTCACTACAAAACTCAAATACAACAATAAACGTTCACGACTATCTTATCTGCCGATTGACGTTCCAGAGGAAAATTCCCCAAAGAAGACTGCTGATGGATCCATTTCACCAAGTTAAAGCTGAGCTCCATCCTCGAAACAAGAAACAGCACCCTCGGAGAATCGAACTGCTTCCTCCTCCGGAAATTGCACTGCTCCGTGAAGACGAACGACATCCTTCCGGCAATAATCTTCTTTGTGAGTCGGGACAACCCTGACCTCTCTTGAAAAATCCCTGAAGTTCCAGTAGAAAATCGCCATGAAGTTTTTGTAGTAATTTCCGAAGAAATATTCATATTCAGTGAGTATGAAATCATTTCCATTGCTGTTTGATAGTATTCAGCGTTGAACCACAAAAGCAATCTGAAGTCTCCCTATTTCACTAGCCGTGTCAGCCGTGGCGTAGGATCTGGCGATACAAAGTGCTTCTCATGTGGCGAGAAAATCACTTTTGTCAGTCGTCTAAAATTGCCAATATCTTCCAAAATAATTCCTTGAAATTGTTCAAATTTACTACACTGCTTAAGGTAGCACTGCACAATAGAATTAGCTTATAGGCGACCGCTAACTGTTCACAGCTAATCTCGTAGACGCGTTATAATGTGCGTTTCAACTTCACCTAGATTTACTTACAGTAAACTTGCAATGCTAGTATGCTCGACTCTCGTTTAATGCAGTGGCTTCACCACGCGTTATAAAGACGACTCTTTCTATTTATCTCACTCGACGTTTCACCGAAATAACTATTTGAGATCTGACGATTGAGCTATCAGACGATTGAGAATGAGGCGATTGAGAATGAGGCGATTGAGACTCCTCTCTTCTGCGCAAGGCCTTTTATAAACATCATGAGGGGCGTATCCATCCCTTCCATAGCGTGTTACTGCGTCATCGCTAGAAGTTCCAACTTCGTCAATACATGACGGATTTTCAAAATTCAAAAACCGAAAATAAATTTCACCAAAATTCCAGAACAATGCCTCTACTGCAAATGGATTTCCACAATTCTGCATTCCAAAAAGTAATAAAAATACCATAGTTTCAGCAATCTCCGTCTTCCTTCAGACTATCGTTCATTGGTTCGAGCCTCCCCTCCAATAGCATAATTTCTTCCTCAGCAGAATTCCACGTTTCCTGCGACTGCGTCGTAGATCTCGGATCTTTCTCGACTAAATGCTGACGTCACTGAGAATCTCAGCTCAAGTAGCCTGCTGGCATAACGTCTGCGTCATCCGTGCTTACGTCATGACTACTCACGTCATAACTATGACAGCCATAACTTTCTTTATAATTTCCAATATAGCCACCGTGGTCTCTATATAATTCAATTACGGGGGCAGTACAGAATGTGTAAACTAAACAAGGGAATGTAAAAAATGAAAAGTGGAAATTGTAAATATTCATGTGTGAAAAAATGAAATGGCTATCACCATTTTTAAAAAATTAAAAGATATAGTGATTTAGTGAACCTTATTTATATTTCACAAAAAAATGTACAGAATGTGTGAACTAAACAAGGGGAATGTAAAAATGTAAAGTGGAAATTGTAAATATTCATGTGTGAAAAAAAAATGAAAATGAAGAAAATGACTATCACCATTTTTAGAATTAAAAGACATTGTGATCTGGTAAACCCTGTTTTTATTTCACAACAACAAAAATGTACAGAATGTTTAAACTAAACAAGGGGAATGTAAAAAAAATGTAAAGTGGAAATTGTAAATATTCATGTGTGAAAAAAATGAAATGGCTATCACCATTTTTTAAAATAAAAGACATTGTGATCTTGTAAACCTTGTTTTTATTTCACAACAAATAGAGCTTTACAAAAATAGAATACAAAGAAATACCAATTCCTCAATCCTTTTCAATGTCCATGTCCACTCATTATTAACTTTCCTTTTATAACACTAATCACAATGATGACTGCCAACCTCTCTCCCACTGAGACATCACAGAATGTCAAAAGTTGTTTAGCTTTTCAACGATACTTTATCCGCTACACGTCTTAATGCAGAATGACTGTGGTGATAAGAAAGGTGCATGCTTGATCCAAAGGATTAATAGGTATATCACTATGCTGCAAAGGTTCTTCAAGATAAGTTCCAGGACTACACAAATAATAATCAGGTAGGTAGATTTCGAAAGTCAAGTATTGAATTACTTTGTTAATGACGACATTGCCAGTACAGGTCTGGCATATCCTTTTCCATCGATGGTAAAAAGGTTTGATCTTCCTCCTCCTCTGTGGATGATGTTTGTTGTTGTTGCTTTTTTTCTTCATTACTCCCGTGGTATGAGGAAACAAAGTCTTTACACTGACTTTTATGACCATGATACAGTTTGACTAGCTGACAAGTAGCACACTGTCGCATAGAGGGTATTTTTGCCATAGCCACTTGCTTATGGTGATCATAATCCGTACACGGTTGCAATTCACTTAACACAGGGTCTTGAGTCCATGATTTTGGTACATGTTGCCAGATTTCTTTCACTGCATTTGCTGCGACATAATAAATGAATGATTTTGGAAGAGCCAATAATTCGTCTTTAGTAAAACTGTCTAGTTTCTTTTTACACACAAAGAACTTTCCAATCGCTTTATCGGTAGCATCCCCTTTCTCCATGGTATCACGTTGATGTTTACACGTCGCTTGTAGAAATCTCACTGGTGTCATCCACAGGTAAACCTTTAGTTTTAATTTTATTTAACAATACCCAGCAGGCATTGGTGGATAGCCAATGAAACAATTGCAACACCTGTGCCAAGGCTTTATGGGTAATATTGCCACAGGGGCAGTGATCCATGAGTGTTTGCAGCGATGGACAGCCCATGTCCATTAAATCGATACATTGACAGTAAGACGCTAAAATGGTTGTAGCCATTGACGTTTTTCACTACCTTTCACAAATATTACATGGGCAGAAGACAAGTGGGCTTTCATGACCATGTCCAGGTGCTTATATGAAATGGTTCCTTGCTTCCAGTCTAGTTGCATATGAGTTTCAATCCACTGGGTTTGTTTACGGTCTTTATCACACAACAAATCAAACGCATAAGGTGGTTTAAACACCAAATGAGTAGCTTGTGATATCCAAAAAGTGGAACAATCGATGATGGCCACTTCTTTAAATATAAATTTGTTATCTCCAATTTTAAACCCTTGACAGTCGACAATCAGTGTACGCAACATGTTCACTCTTGTCTGGATCAAGTCCAACTGACCACAGACTGACAATTGTTCAGTAAGGTGTACCCATGTCATTTACTTACATTCCATTCTAGTAAAAGAAAAGAAAAACATCGAGTAGTCACTATAGAGGATAGGATATGACAGGGGGGCATAAGAAATAATAATATAACAACAACAACCAATTTTTTTTATTTCATTATTTTATTAGCATAACAAGTTTTAAATTCTTTTTTCATTCTAGGATAGAGGCGGTACCATCTCATACAACAAAAAAGTCTTTTGTGTTTATAGTGTCCATAACACCGATGATATCCCAATGTCTCTAAACTGGATGTTTTTGACTGTGAGCTGCTCACTGAAGCACTGCCGGCACCATAAAGTCCACACGTATCATAACTTTTTTCATCACTCAGAGGCATGAGTGAGGGGTAACTTGAATGACAGGGTATATTACCCACCTCCATTCTGCACAGGTAGGGACAGGCAGGTGACCAGCGCTGATGTTCCTGCATGGGTTCATCGCTCTCTTGCCATTGGTCTAAGATGATGGGACAAAACACACATTTCACTTCATCTCTTCTTTTTAAATAGTAGAATCCAGCGGCTGCTAAGGCTTGAGGGTTTATAAAAGGCACCGACCACGTCGCAAAGGTCTTGAAACGTTGTTCCTCAGATTTTAAATTCATGGATGTAACTTCTCTTGAGGCTTGAAAGCAAGACATGACTGAGTGGTTTGATGTGTGTTGACCTGCTATTTATACACTTGTCACTTGGTTGGACAGTGGATAATAGTTGACTTGTTTGTGATGAATAATCAAACAGTAGGCCGTGGTATTGGCTGGAACATTGTCATGCGTTTCAAAATCTAGTCGAATGTCAATATTGGATGGTTTGACAGACTCTTCCAAGTAGGAACAGTCAAAGACAATCAGTGGCGCCCTTGTCTTAAAAGCTTGGGGTGACAACATTGGACAATTCTCTTTTTGATAATACGACCATCTAAATTTAGAAAACAAGTCGTACAGGGGGGCAAACTTATTTTTTGAAAAATCTAAATCCAGCCCTTCATAGGGAAACACAGCACCGTTGAGGAAAAGACGTGCATTTCTCAATTGCAGGTGATCAAATTGCGTGACATCTTTGGTTTGTTGATACTTGCGATTCGTTTGAAAACCCACAATCATGTAGAGAGGTCTCTCTGTATAGCGGGCTGTTTTTATAGACCAACTGTGTGTGTTGGTGGTGGGCAATAACGGGTACTCATGGAGTGCCCAGCTTCTAAATTCCATGGGTAGAGGTATATCTCTCTTTACCATTTTGAGTATGTCCAGTTTTTTGCTATCGTTAAGGGTCACATGAGGCACTTTCCATAGCAGGCGTTGTAGTTGAATTTTTGAATCAATGGGGGCATTGTCGACTCCCTTGAGTGCATTATTATCACTCCTGTCTCTCACTAGATAAAGCACTTGCCTTGCGTTGACCACAATGCGCTGGTGATCTTCAGCAAAGCCTAAAATCAGTTTAAGAGGTAAATATCCAGTGAAGGTGCCATCGGTGTGTACCATCCAGTCATTGGTCGAGTCAGGGCACCAACCCGCCATGCAAAGTGTTTTAGCTTCTTCCTCACTATAAGAGGGATATAGTTTCATGACACTGGAAATACCCACATTTCGAGTGCTATCCACCACGATATCGTTAATGACATATCGTACTTCAGAAAACAGGAAGGCGAAAGCATGGTTGGCTAACTTGGATGTAGTGGGTGTAGAACCATCGGCTTTGGTGAGTCGACCTTCAATCTGAATAACACTTTCATGTGGTAGGGTGTAAATATCTCGGTTGTTGATAACAAATTGAATTTCATCATTGTTATTGAGTCCAGGTGTTTGAGCTTGATAAGAATGCAGATCAATTCTTACCACTCCTGGTTGCTCCTCGATGTGGTTCGCTACCTCTAGAATAGAATTCATCGCTGGGGTTAATGTGGTAACCCAAATGCTGTAAAATCTGCTTGTTCTGAGATGTTAACGTGTATTCACGTGGTAAACAACTAACACCATTCCTAGACGGTGCTGTTGCTTTATATACAAACTTCATAGTGGTTTTAGCACCAACTTGTAAGTCACTGGTGTGGTAGAATCTAGATCAATGAGTTGTTGCTCTCTATTGATCAGTCTTAATGTTATATTACTAATACCATCGACAGCCACAGAATGAAAAAGCACCACTGGAGGGTTTTCACGAATAATATAGCCATTGGGCGATGTTATAATAAAGTCATAAAGCGAATGCGACGGTTCTTGATTGGTGTACACTTGACTAATAATATTACACGTCACCGACACATGATGGTCCTCAATGAATTTCACTTCATGGTCTGATTCATGTTTTTTGTTGGGCTCTAACACACGTGGTTTAAATCCTAGTAATGTACCAATGGAATCGGGGTGAGTTTTAAAGTCAATTTTGAATGTAGAAAAAATACTGCAGCGATGAGTGTTGGTATTTCCTACAAGTTCAAACTTGCGCGTTCCATCGAGAAATGACTTTAAACCATATTCATTGATCAACACCACATAAATGTGTTCTTAAATGTCATCTATCGTATATCCACCAGAGTTCAGGGTGAGCACAGAAACATCATAGTAAAACTTGTTGTTCACATTTTCACGTATGTTGTATATTCGATTGTACGTTTCAAGGGAAACAAGTCCTAAACCATAAGGTTTTTCACTCAATTCGATAGGTGGGTAAAAGTCTAGACTCACTTCAGGTCCACGTCCATGCAGTGTAAACGTCTTACTTTCCGCCGACATACTGTTGACGTTTTTGCTTATGTTGCGTCTTATATAAAAAAATTAAACACAAACGTCCACACTGTTGGCTGTTAAACGTTTGCTCACGTTTCACATTATAATATATTTTGATCCTGTTTCCAAAATAGGCCACTAGTTCCATGGGCGGGGGCAAATTCCCAAAACTGTCAAAGTACCATACAGTAGATCCCTCTTTGACATAAGCTACATAATGTGTTCCAGGTCCTCGGTGATCATCCAAATTGACAACAGCACATTCATGTTTCCCGGGTTGTGAGGGTAATTGGTTTCGCATAAACACACCTCGAAAATGAGAAAGCTTCAGTTGTTTAGCATAGCTTTCCACTTGCTGATGCGTCAGGGCATGTCTTGCTATGGTTGAGGTTAAAGATGTTTTTTTTATTTCGAAAAGGTGAAATTCCAAATCCTTGTTGATAAAAGGCTGGCTTCAAATTGACATTTATAGCCCCCATAGCAATGGCCTCCATTGTTTCATTGTGTCGCTGACTTTCATTGAGTTGTTGCTTGCCCTGTTGCACGGCTTTAATGGTTTTGCCACTGCACTGGCGCCGCCTAAAAGTGAACCTAGAGCAGCCAGACCGGCGAATAATGCAGGTAAAAATCCCGCTCTTTTGGGGACGGGGATCACTCGCCCTTGTTTTGAACCCTGTCGCTGACGTTTTGGAATGACATGTCTCTGTGCTACTCGAAGAGCTTTCCTTATGGTCAACACATTATTTTTTCTTTTTTTCTTTCGTAAGGGCTTGTCCACGAATGTCATAAGGCCAGGCTTTGCCAAGGACAGGCTCATATTTTTTGTCTTTCTCACCACATATCTTTGTTTCGCCATGATGATGATGACCAACAACCTTTCACAAGAAAGTTTAAGTCACAACTAACATTAGATTGTTATTTCATGGCTGTATATTCCAATTCTACATAAAGTGGGAAATCATTTATGGTTTTTCCAGCTTGCTTTTCATTCCATGTCAACAGGAGATGAAAGGATAATTCGTCTCCTGCATTGACCATTTCATGGTTATGGACCAACATCCTATGACCATTTATCTCTATTTGTAAATGGTTCTCATCAGGTTTGGCATATTTGATGTGAATGGTTCCATTATAGTGTAGTCGATAGTGGCTTAAACCCGAAGCAAGCACATAGGTCAAGTGCTGGTCATGAACTAGCGGTATATGGTTTCTCTCATTCACAGGTTTTACATTTGTCAGATGCACTAAAAATACAGATGGGATAAATTTATAAAGCCTTTTCATTTCATAGGTCACGTATCGCTTGGTACAGACATCATTATCTTCTTGTGGGTCTTTCACGTGAATAATGCGGTGATGATTAGCGCTATAGCCATCCACCGTAAGCTGAGGCACTTTATCATAAAACTCATACACCTTGTTATCCACATACTTTTTTGTAGTAACGTCTGTAGACACTTGAGGATGTTTTACATGAGTTAACCGCTTTCCTTTAAAGTCATAATCTCCTTGTTTTGTGCGTGGCACTACTGACCTATCCACATAGTGTTTATTAGCAGGATCTGTTTCTTGTTTAGGATCATGTATGGGAACAGACCTAGCTTTGACCATCAACGCACGTCCAAAGACATCCATCGTCAACCTGTAATACGAGTCTACTGTTTCTATGACGAGGCTCGGTGCGATGTATATAGACAGCCTGCTAGCCTCTCTAAGCCTTAGTTGAAATGAAGCTAATTAAGCAGCAAGAGTCATTCCCTGTGAGGGACATGGTTTCCCATCTCTGCCCCACATCACGTGAACAACGCCATGGTTCACTGTTTCCATCTTCCATTCGCTGCATCATTGTGGGACCTTCCGGCTGTGGAAAGACCAATCTTTTGCTGACACTTATTACAGCGCCCAATGGTCTGTGTTTTCAAAATATTTATATTTTCGCAAAATCTCTCTACCAACCCCTCTACGTGTTTCTGGATCAAGTCATGTCTGGATTAAAAAATGAGAATATGGGGTATTTTACATTTTCCACGCAAGAAAATGTTATTTCACCGGATGAGGTAAAGCCTGATTCACTCATGATTTTCGATGATGTATCCACTGAACGACAAGGTATCATTCAAAGCTATTTCAGCATGGGTCGACACAAACATATCGATTGCTTCTATCTTGGACAAACGTATTCTAAAATGTCCAAACAGTTGATTCGTGACAATGCCAATGTCATTGTTTTATTTCGCCAGGACGAGAGGAACAGTCGTTACATTTATAATGAACATGTGAATCCGGATATGACCTTTCAAATGTTTACAGAATTGTGTGGCAAGTGCTGGAACACACAACGTCATGCCTGTTTAGTGATTGACAAACAAAGTGAACTCAACCAAGGGCGGTATCGCTTAGGGTTTGATCATTTTATTGCTATTTAAGGCACTGTATCATTCCCTCTCAAGTCATTTGTCGCGACATCATGGCGTTAGCAGAGAGTCAATTGAAAAAGCATATTATTAGAGCAAAAAATACTATTCGCCAAAAGTTTCGTCAATTGAAACGATCGCGTGCGGATCATGCTTTGTTTATTCAACAACATTTAGCACCTCCGCTAAAAGCTATGTTGAAACCCTCTATCAAGCCATCTGAAACGCTACCTACCGTTTCACAAGCCAGTCAGACGCACCACGAGGACTCTGAGGAAGAGAAAGAGGAAGATGAAGAGGAACAGGAAGATTTAACTAGTGTTAGCGAAGTTGAGGATAATGAGGAACAAGTGTTTACGCCTCAAAAAAAGGCATCACCCCTTGCAGAGTTTTTAAGAAAAAGGAAATCCTTGGCCATGGTCGAAACCCCTTGCCCTTCCAGATCGTCTCCATTTTCACAACTCTTGGCCACTCCTCAACATAAAGCTCAACTGAAAAACATTTTAATAAAATATTATGGATCAACACTGGAACCCTATTTCACCAATCTATTTGTTGGAAACACAGATACCACATATGGCGTTCGCTATGAGAATGATAGTTTTAAAATTGGTGATTCATCGATTAAATTTAGTCGTACTAAAGCTGTCATTAAAAAGATCAACTATAAATTAACACCAGGACTGTTAAAGCTACTATTCTCTAGGACTCCCTCATCTCAAGATTATACGTCAGAGGACCTTAGTAAATATAAATCCATTTTATTGGATACCCATGCTCACAAAAGACAGTATGATCCCACTCAACAAGTGAATGCTAATATATCCCAAAAATATAAAACCATCATTGCAAAAATGTTCCCCACTAGTCAAAGTGGTCGTCGTAAAGTGTCCGCTTCAGGGGTGACATTTAAATCATTAAAACCCCTTGTGGATGTTACCTACTGGCACAATCCAAATAAACTCGTCCAGCGACTACAGCTGTTGCATGCTTCACGTCAAGCCGGCCATACTGGTCACGATTGGGAAATTCAAGAAATTGAGGAAGAACTTCGAAATGCAAAAATTATTGTTTAAGCCCTCACCCATTAAAATGGGTATTGCTCACGAGTTGCATCGTCCAGCTAGACGTCACTATCAGCGACTCAAGGTGATTTCACAGGGTGTGGATGAACTTTGGCAAGCAGACTTGGTTGAAATGATTCCCTATGCTAACGTTAACGATGGTGTACGCTATATGTTGACAGTCATTGATGTTTATTCCAAAATGGCGTTTGTTGAACCTGTGCGTCGCAAGTCTAGTCCACTAGTCACCAAAGCCTTTCAACATATTATTCAACAATCTAAACGTCAACCTCAGCTGCTACAAACCGACCAGGGAAAAGAATTTTTCAACAAGGAATTCTCCAGTTTTCTCAAATCTAAGGATATTCACCATTACACCACGTACAGCAATCTCAAAGCCAGCGTGGTAGAGCGGTTCAACCAAACATTGAAAACCCATATGTGGAAAGCGTTTACCGCTCAGGGCACTTATCGCTGGTTGGACTTATTACCTGAGTTAGTGTCACGTTACAACGACACCAAACACAGAACCATTGGGACCAAGCCACGACTTGTAACTAAAAATATTCCACAACTGGATTAACTGTTTAACCCCATAAAAACAGCAGACCCTAAACGTCATCGCCTTAACATTGGGGACCATGTTCGTGTGGGCAAATTCAAGTCCGTCTTCGACAAGGGCTACACATCAAATTGGGGGACAGAACTATTTCGAATTCGTCAAGTCAACCTGAACAGTCCAGTCACCTATTTACTCGAGGACCTCAACCATCAACCCATAAAAGGCAGGTTTTATCTTCAAGAACTTCAAAAGACAGCGTTTCCTAAACATTACCTTGTGGAAAAAGTGTTGAAACAAAAAGGAAATAAACTATATGTAAAATGGTTGGGATTTAGCTCAGCCTTTAATTCTTGGATTAATAAATTACATGTTGTGTGAACCTGTGTGTCTTGTATTTATTTATTTACTCATGTTGTACTTAACCTACAGTCCTATGTACAGTCCTCAGCTATACATGTATTATGAGCAAATACATATTTCTTTCTCTCTTCACCTGTGTTCTCTCTTACACTAACTCTCCCCCCTTCACCTCTCACCACTGTCAAAACAGGTTGTGACTTGTTAGCTCTTATCGTGCACGTGCACATGTGTACACTTGTGTGTTAGGTCATATTACATATGAACTTGCATTTTCTCACGTATGAACCAAAACAGGATGTAACTTGTTTCACAAGGAGGACGGTAATAAGGTCATCTCACACGTGTTCACATGTATTTCGTCACTTTCCTTTCATATCGTTATCCCATTATAGTAGTGGGGGACTAGTGAACAACGTCAGTTCAACACACACACAAATGTAGTTAGGCCCTTTGACATAATTTAAATAAATTCATGGGCTCGTCCGTAGGAACCAGGCCAAAGGGACCCGTCCAAAGGGATCAGTCCAAAGGGACAAGGACTTGTCCACAAGGACTTGTCCACAAGGACCTGTCAACAATGACCTGTCCACAAGGACTCGTCCACAAGGACCTGTCAACAATAACCCATCCACAGGGGTTCGACAGCAGGGGGCTCGTCAACAATAACAGGGGCTCTCACCTCAAGGCCTAACATGCCCCTCTTTGATTATTGGTTTGCAGAACAACGTTACATTCCATATCGGCATTCAAACTCTCACATGTTGCAATTGGTAAGAGAGATTCTCTAAAAAATTTAATTTCACCCTCTAGTAGGGTAGGTTTTATTTTTGGAGTGGAAATATGTTGTCCATTGGAAAGGGGGTGTCAGCCCGAGTTCAATGACACCTCATTCGTCAAAATCCAACCACGGGTTCGGGAGTTATCGGGCTGCCGCCATCTTGTGTGGAGGGTGTGGAGGTGGAGGGTGCGGAACCATCCAAAACACACTACTCCCAATGGTCTCCCCTGTGTTTCCATGTTTCAAAGGAAGAAATATAAACTGAATTAAAACCTTCCCCATGAACTATATGGCTCAGGTCGACCGGTTATATTATTCCGGAAGCCAACAATTGACCTTGCAATATGTCATTATTGGGAGATGTGGCAAATTTTATGAACCTAACTACTTAAATCTGGCGCTCTTCGAACATTTTACATTCAAACTACTCTCAAAGCCAATCAGCGCCTGTGTTTGCGACGGTCAGTTCTACCAATCCTATTTCGTGCTGGTGAACATTTGTGCCATATACTTTCACTAACTCTATCCGATATTATGTTGGCAGTATGTACTTCTTCAACTGCACGGCCGACCGGCCTAGACAATGAGATCTTTTTCATGAAATCTTGTTAGTTACTCAACTGCTCACACATCGCTGTTAACCAAGCATTGCACGACTAGTATTATCTCTACTTAGTGTAAAACAAAGTCCCCGATTCTTGGATATCACGAGTAATCTCGAGAACCAATGGATGGATTTTGATGCGGCTTTCACCATTCTGTACAGGTAATATCGAGGAAGATTTCTGTAGAAAATAATTTATTTATGATTAAAGGGAGCCAAGCAGTAACGATTTTAGATTTCAGTGAATAGGTCGAAGAAAGAACTTGACGTCCGTGCGCTTTTTAAGCTTACGCTGGACAAGCCGTTAAAAATATCAATATACTATGAGTGTAAGAATTGTTCAGCATGAAAAATTGTACAAAAAAGTCCGCGTGAGCATATCTCTATCTTCGATGCATCGCCCACTGTAAGTGTTTTTAGTTTGGACGGGAGGGGGATTTGGCTTGCACCTCGCCATTCTTAAATTACGTCTGACAGGAATTCCTTGCACATTCATAACTGTTCCCGGGCGAAGCCGGGGCGGGTTGCTAGTGACACTATTATATTATCATTATAATTCCCACAATATCAAAATGCAAATTATATCATAAAATAAAATAGCGTGCTAATAAATCTAAGAGAAATTAGACATACCTTGCACCTCGTTACAGTTGAATTCGATCAGAATCACTCGGGTTTCATTAAAGTTTATGCATTTTTCTGCTGAACGGTTTGGAAGTTCGGCAACAGGAAACTAGGACTGTTATTTACTTAAAATATTCATTTTTGTATTTTTGTACTATTTGTGTTCATGATTTCATTACATTGCCAGAATTACCGACAGTAGTGTCTACGCTGGCTAAAGCGCAGCGTTAGGCCATAGGGTCAAACTCTCTGCTGACTCGGCAGACGCGTGGGTTCTAACCCCACCGTCGGCCGTCCTTGAAATGATTTTCCGTGGTTTCCCATTTTTCAACACCAGGCAAATGCTGGGACGGTACCTTCTAACAGGCCACGGCCGCTTCCTTCCACATCCTTGCCCAGTTTTATTCATCTTCATCCATTCCATCTCTCATCCTGACGCGCAGGTCGCCCACGGGCGTCGACTAGAAAGACCTGCACTCGGCCTCTCAGGAGGCCACACGAAAAAAAAAATTGTGAGAATTAATGCTTTAATTAGTAGGGTATACTATTCGGTGTACCTATTATAAATAAAAACCGTGAGGTTTCTCACCTCCCCATATTACGAAACCCGGTTGCCTAATACGGGGAAAGTGCACTTTTAAAGTTAACAATAATATCAGAGGGTATTACAACATCAAACGTGTCCATATTTGTAATATACATAGTATATCGCCTGAGGTTTACATTGGTGAGAAAACCAAAATTATTCCGTTCCTTCTTATGTCTAATGTGAGCCCTATAAAAAAAACTCCCCATATTTGGCGACTTTCCTCTACCCATTTTTAGAAGATACCTTATGCACTGGACAGTTGAATCCGTGATTAATTGTATAGGTAGCTTCGTAAGTCTCAGAACTCAGGAAGTCCTTTCTAGCAGCGTTACTAGCAGCTTTCAAAGTTTCAAGGTAAGAAAGAAAATATTCCTCTAGCCAGTTTAGGCGACTGACATTTAATGAGAAAAATTGCCCTTTATCTGGATTTCTAGATTGAATATGATATGTGATGCTTACGTCATGCATAGCGAACCATTAACGTTTTTCAAAAAAAGAATGGTTGCTTCTGCGTCCATGAATGTGTACGCTTCCGGGTGCATACCTACATTTTCTTTCAGTGTTGCACCGCCCTATTAAAATAAACATATTCTTGGCGTGCCTCCTAGCTGCATCACTGGAACCAACTAGAAAAGAAAGGAGTACGCAGTGGAAATGGATGTTAATTTCTGACCTGTGCTGGGCCCGTACTTGCAGGCCAGATGTGCCGAGCGACTCCAGACTCCGTGAAGGTGGTCCCACGACGAGTGGTAGGAATACCCTCCTGGTGCTAGACAGCTAGAATAAGTTAGGCCTAGGTTTGAAGAGAGAGAGAGAGAGAGAGAGCGAGCAACCCGATCGCCAAACACTACTAAATAAGACACATGGGTAATGAAATGGAAATTTAATGAATTGAAACCGAACACACAAAGAAACCCGGCCAGAATAACACACACAAAAAAAAAGTACCCTAGGGGTCAAATACAGTCACTTTCAAACGGGAAGGATGATTATAAACAATAAATTACTTACAATAATAAATAACGGAAACAAATAAAATAAATACCTGTGCCACTTCCAATAAAAATGATGTAAAAAGAGAGGAGGTAATTGACCAAAAAGGCAATCGAGCCGGTCGCTGGTCAACAACAATCACTTCTCAGCCTAGAGATGGATGGTTGTCATGACGACCACAAATAACAAGCATAGCAAAGATAAAACAAGAGGCTGTGTCCGTGTCGCAGAGGCTGTGGCGAGCAATGGGGATGCGATCGAGCTGGCAGTCCCCAGAGAAAAGAAATGCAAAAACCAAAGATACTACAAGGAGAAACAAATGACGTCAAGTGTCCGTGAAATATATCATGATACATACACGCAATCAAACACACAAAATGCCAGCCGTCGATGCAGTAATAAAACACAAAGCAACTCGTGCTTGTAGGTAGTCTAGCAAAACATGCTAAACCTATATGGTCCCCAACTTACGTTCCGAGTTCGAGCTGAATACGGTAAGGCCTACTTAAAGTTACCGCCGTAATTCAGTTGCACGAAGCATGGAATGAAGGGAATACATAAGGGCTAAAATATATGGTGTCATGCCTCGTGTTGGGAGAATGGTCGAAACGCCAACGTCCACAAACAACGGGAGACCCATTGAAGATATGCCCAAATCAAAACAACTTCAATGCACCTGGCAGCAAGAAAAACATACACTCACAAAATCACTCCCAGATATATTTCACGGCACAAATAAAAGGTTAAACGAAGATTCAAACAAAATAAAACAGGAGACCGCCATTTCGATTGGTTCCAC
Source organism: Meconema thalassinum (assembly GCA_946902985.2). Classification (NCBI taxonomy): domain Eukaryota; kingdom Metazoa; phylum Arthropoda; class Insecta; order Orthoptera; family Tettigoniidae; genus Meconema; species Meconema thalassinum. Next base: position 85,479,048 of record OX336399.1, read on the forward strand.
AGCAAATCCAAGCACACGACGAAGATCAAAAACAAAGGTTACATTTAGGAAATGAGCATAGTGGACACAAGGTTAGATGTATTACTTACATGAGTAAATGGAAGGCTTCGGCATAATAACAATGTTAAACAAAAAGGAAAAACATTACATTTTAAATAATAAGGCGGAGAGCCTCAAGGCACGTCCGGACAGAACGTATCTCACATGGCGACTGAGTCTACCGGGACGGCCGCCAAAGAAAATAAAGAAATGAGAGATGTTAAACATGGCTCAGTGTACTAATGGCACCAATAACTTCTGACGAGAACACTTCCTTGGCACGCCGAACATTCATTTTTTCAAATTTAGTGGGTTCGATGTGTTTTTTAGTGAGGTGTCTGACCGGTTTGACGATCTCACCCTTTTGCATTGTGTATAGTAATGACAAGTATTTCACTGAAATTATTCCAGTACCATCAGTCATCTCTCGTTACAGAAACTGCGTTCTAATGGTTTTTTTCGAATGTGACAATGACCAAAATAGGGAATACATTCCTAGACTCGTCGTATGGGTGATTGACCATTGGTTGCAAATTCCCTCCCCCTAAATGCCTCATCTTTGTAGTGTTAGTTTTGTGATTATCAGAGACAGTTATTATATTTATGAAACCGCATTATTCAACCTCGAGAATAACGTCCAGCAGGAGTTTATGTAAGTCCCGTCCTGACAGCTGCTTCGTGAAAAAGAAGGCACACGGTATCTGATAATTTGTCGAAAGATCTCTTAGCACAAAACACAACACACGATTGGCTGCTACTTGTTCCCGGCTGTAATTTTCATCCTCTCTTTCCTTTTGATGAGACGGTGCTGGAGTTGTGTCCTTGTACCCGAAGAAGGTGCAAGGTATGTCTAATTTATCTTAGATTTATTAGCACGCTATTTTATTTTGTGATGTAATTTTAATTTTGATAATGCGGAAATTATAATGATAATAATTATATAGTGTCACTAGCAACCCGCCCCGGCTTCGCCCGGGAACAGTTATGAATGTGCAAGGAATTCCTGTCAGACGTAATTTAAGAATGGCGAGGTACAAGCCAAATGCCCCTCCCGTCCAAACTAAAAACACTTATAGTGGGCGATGTATCGAAGATAGAGATATGCTCTCGCGGACTTTTTTTTTTGTAGAATTTCTCACGCTGAACAATTCTTACACTCATAATATAATGATATTTTTAACGGTTTGCCCAGCGTACGCTTAAAAAGCGCACGGACGCCAGGCTATTTTTTCGACCTTTTCACTGAAATCGTTACTGCTTGGCTCCCTTTGGTCATAAATAAATTATTCTCTACACAAATCTTCCTCGAGATCACCTTTACAGAATGGTGAAAGCGGCATCAAAATCCATCCAGTGGTTCTTGAGATTAAACATTTAATATACGTACTGTACAGCTGATTCCTTATCGCGCCTATATTGGGAGGGGAGTGCGCTCTACCGGCAACGAGTAGAAACTTTCCAATTACATGTTATACATGGGTTCTGACTGGGAATGTCAAGGCCGGTATAGAGCGCAGCTCGTATTCAGTCGGCCGTGTCAACTGTTTACTAGTTCCGAGTATCGTCACTGCGAGCTAGAAGCAGTGGCAAATTTTTGATGCGCATGCGCATGGACTGACTTCCGTGGCGTTCCTTTTCGGCGCGGGGAAGCCAATACATTCCAAGATGTGATTTTAAAAGGTGTGGACGTATTGGGGCTCGGTCCCGGCCCCAATTCCTTAGGGAATATGGGGTCGCCTAAACTTCAGGTAAACCAATTGAACCTCAACCAACAAATCATGTAACGTGAACTGATCTTCTAAAAGACGGAAAGAAATGCTTAAATTAACTTATTGTGAAAACTTAGCTCGAGGAGCAATTCGTGTCGTGAATCTCCATTGCGTCTATAATACCAAGACTTTAGATTTTTGCGTGGCATCGCACTAGTCTCAGGCTAGTTTTAATATTATGTAGTTAGTAAGTTTTTGTATTCTGAATATGGGCCCATAATTTTGTTATTAGGCCAAAAGTTTTTCCTTAATTCTTTTGTTATTAATTAATTGTCTTTGTTTTACGATGCCAAATTAAAATGTGAGTGACGCCTTCCTTAGCTAGGATTATTTTAAGTAAAATGAAAATACTTGTGATTTGTATCTTAGTGTCTGATCTTTTGGATCTTGGGTTAGTTTTAGTTTTTTTTTCTTCCTTGCCATGGCCTTTGTTGTCGGGCAATTTTCTTTTGTTTTCCAGCCATGATGATGATTGTAATTTCGATTGTCGCAAGAAGTTGAATGTAGCCTTGCTATATGAAAAACGTCGTGAGCTTCGCTCTAACTTAATCACCAATGTTATCTGTTTTAATGAACTAAGTTTGGTTCCGAGTAATTTGATTGGGTGTCGCTACACCTTTTGAGTGCATTTCGTGATCGAAATAAGTATCTGTGCCGTTTTACGGTTCAATTTGATATATCCTAAAACGGGATCCTTCGCGTGTCTTTGACGCCATTTGTATTTGGTGGAAGCATGTCTTGCTATTTAAGTCGGTATTACCTATCCGAAATTGGCCTAACTCCGCTATATTCAAGCGAGTTGATTTATTCTTGCTTCCTTACGGCCTGATTTCTTGCCTGAGTTTGGTGCTAATTTATTCACTTCATGAAAATTTTGGGATTATTCCTGATCACACGTTGTGTTTGGATCAGTTATGTGAATCGCGGTGAGTTGCCTGCATGCCTCTCTCAATTTGTTTAACTTGATTTTGTTCGGGATTTGTTTTCCTCTCCTGGAGCTGATTATTCGTGAGAATATTTATTTTGGTTTTCTTACTTACCGTGTCCGGGATTTTCTTGCTTCCATGGCTGCAATCGTTGAAGATCATAACCTTTAAAATTCTGTTGGGGTTTTCTTAGGGATTTCCTGAGTGTTGTGATTTACCATATATATATTAATTCTGTGAGCCAAGTTTCCAATGCTTATATTTAAGATTCATGAACCAACTTGCATGTATGTAAATGGTTTTCAAAATATATTTATTTGTTCATGTTTTAATTATTCTTTCAATAGTTACGGCATATCGCCGCGGTTTTGGGTTTAAGTGTTCAGGCTTCTATCAACGGACATCCTGTCCGATTATCCTCGTCCAGGGGTGTTTCTATCTGCTTCAGGCTTCGAGGTCGGAATCCCAACCAGGGGTTACGCCTTCGAAGTTATACTGAGGGGAAGTATACGTGGGGCAGTTAGTGGTAGCTATAGAGCGTGGGTGCGATTACTGCGATAAATAGCTGTAACAAGCAAGTTGGTTGTTGATTACCTAAATTTAGTTAAGATTAATTTGGTAGGGTGCTGAAACTGTGTATTTGACTAATCCTTGTTTTGTCCTTTTCATATCTTCACCATGGCGGAGCGCTATGTACCAGATCCTCTTAATTTATATGAGGATGAAGTCAACTATGAGTTGGCCATAAGATACATTGTAACACCACCAGATCTGGCCTCTGCTCGCGTTGTTTTGAGGAATTCCTTGCATGTTCCTGTCGAATTGCTTACCTTGGATCGTGATCAAGACTTCCAGTTGAGTAAGTTCCAGATACAATACAAAGTTGATTTGTGCAGTAGTATTGCAAACCTTTTCTTTTTGGAAGAATATGGAACAGCATCACAGTATGACAGATTGAGAGCTAGGTTACGGTATTTATTTACTCGATGTGAGGATATCTTTGCTGCATGTGTTCATAGATCTGATGATGAGTTAATTGAAGTAATTGAAGCCCTATTGAGTTTAGTAAGAAGTGCTGAAAAGGTATTTGAGGATACTGATCCTATATTTGATGTTAGTGATTTTCAAGATCTTATTAAGTTGAATAGTCAGCAGAGTACTTGTTCTGATGTGCCTCCTGATCGAACTGAACATAATTCATTACCTGTAATCAATGATAGTAGGCAAGGTCTTTATGTAATTCAGTCAGACGAGGGAATTCAAGTGAGTGTTCCAAATTCTAATCCTCATAGTAATTTGCCGGTAGAGAGTTGTGCTCAAAGTAGCTCAGTAGTTGGAACTGGTGATGGGAGTAGTCCTGTAGCACATCCTGTTCGTGTGACTAATCCATTATTTCAGTTGGACGGTGCTATGGCAACTGCACCCGTGTTAAAAGTTGGGCAAAGATTTTCTGCTGATGGAATTGTTGGTAGAAGGAAGAATTTTAAGTTGGGTATGTCAGGTGTTCGTGTTGATGGAAGGAAAGAAGTTGATGAAGGGTTGATGTCACGTTTTGCTAAATTAGACGTGGGAGGAGTGCCTTCGGCGAAAAAGGATTTGGTCGAAGAATCACATGTGTTGTCAGATTTCAGATTAAGTGTTGTGTCTGATGAACCCACTTCATCGTTCACTAATTCAGGGATTGATAATAATTTTTGGGTTGTTGATATGAGATCTTACTTGGATGAATCTCGTTCCATGCGAAGGAGAGAAGGGGAGTGTTCAGTTTCTACTGGAATGCCAAGGAGTGTGTGCAGTGAATTGCCTGTATACACAATGAGTAATTCGTGTAGTGGTGTAACTTATAGTAATTCATTTGTCAATTCTCGCCCTGTATGCTCGGTGTCCACTACTGATAGAATTCATGCTCGTGTAGTTGTGAATAGTAATGAAATGGTAGACTTATCTAGGAGAAGGAATTTCGCCGTGACAAGGCTGGACCAATCTGGTTTTCTGAGTGGTATTGGACAGCATCATTCTTCATTTTCTGAAAATAGGGATGCTAGTTTGAGAAATAGGTTGGATTTTTCACCCCAATGTGAATCGAGTGAAAGATAGTAGGCCGAGTCGTGAACTTAGGTCGCCTGTTCGGAATGAAATAAGAGAAAGAGGTAATGGACGTTATGTGTATTCGAACAACAATTTTGGAAATTTAACTCATCCGTTAACAGCTTGTGTTGGTAAATTAAAAAACCTTTGCACCGATACTACTGATGGTGTTATTCAGTTCTTGAGAGAATTAGTTGATATCTACGAGTATGCTGAAGTATTTGATGTTACGGATATTCAAATTTACCAACTGATGTTTCCTATTACTAGTGGTGTGATGAGAAGTATGGTAGTGGAAGCCATGGGGCGAAATACTCGAATTATGGAGTTTATTAATTTAGTTTTATAAAATTTTGTGCCAGTGCGATTGAGAGGTCCAGTTGAACATCAATATTTCTCTCGTGTTCAATGTTTTGGTGAGTCTCTGAGTTCGTATGTTCAGGATATTCTGAAGTTTGCCAAGGTTTTTTCTATTAACTTCACTGAAGAACAGTTAGTTTCACATATTTTGGATGGAATAGGTCCGGAGTTCAGGTCAGTAATAGGAGTGGGGTATCGAGCACGTACCTTATCTGAATTGAATGCTGTTGTTGTGCATGCTGAATCCGTGAGACAAGGTGATACTCAGAGATGTCATATTAGTCAGTTGTATCAATCGGGTCGCAGTAGGCCTCAGGAAGGATCAAATCGTTGGAATAATTCCAGATTTCAAGGCAAATCTGAAACGTGGGTGAATCGAAGACCTCAGGGAAATAACAATCGTTGGGGAAATGTACGACCTCAAGGTGGTCAGGATCATCCTCGTGATGTGAGGAATCAAGCTAATCCGCCTAGAGGAAGGAATGATCGGGGACATAATAATGATAATAATCAGGATCGTCGAGGCATGTTCAATGGACAAGGTGTTGGTAATCGAGAGAATTTTAATTTGGTCAAACGTAATCGTTGTGGTCAGGGAGATCACCCAGATCGGGAGTGTAATGCTGGTCGGGATTGACAGGAGGAGGACTGGCATCGTGAGGAACAGGTTTTGATACCGCCGATGTCAGGTACGGTTCATGTACTTGAAAGGGATAGTCAAATGTGTTCTAAAATTTCTTCGAACAAATTATTGGCCTCGCCTGTTATCGAAGTTTGGATTAACTATGCTAATGTTGATGCATTATTGGACTCGGGAAGTGCTGCATCTTTAATGAGCGAAAAGTGGTATTTGGGAATGAAAGATATTTGCAAATTTTCACCCTTGTCTAAAGTTGACGTGACATTGGTCTCGGCTAATAATTCGCAATTAGCGATCTTAGGCTCTGTCAAACTCAAGGTTCACATTTATAATTTTTCATGGAAATTTTCATTTTGGGTCTTGTCTGAATTGTCGTGTCCTGTAATTCTGGGAGCGAATTTTATGTCATATTCTAGTTTGTCGTTCAATATAGAAAGAGAAACTTTCTGGTTTAATTTTTGCCCTAATGTCAAATTACAATTCTTAAATTCTGTGAAATGTGAGATGGGAGTTGATTATGTGGAAGTTGACGAGGAAGAGTCACCTGAAGCTTCTTTCGGTGTTAATGATTTAGATTTGGGGGATCTGTCTGATGGCCAAGCTATCATTATAATAGATTTATGCTCACGTTTTCCAGAAGTTTTCACCGACAGGTTAGGGGTTACCAACCTGATGTCTTATAAGATTGTCACTCTTGACAACATTCCTGTGCGTCATCCGCCGTATAGGTTGAGTCCACCGAAAATGGTTGAGCTGAAAAGGATAATCGATAAAATGTTGGCAGATGGTGTAATTAGACCCTCTACTTCTGCATATTCCTCACCAATCTTCTTGGTGCCAAAGGCAGGGGATGGTTTTAGGCCCGTCGTGGACTATCGTAGGTTGAATAAAAAGATTGTTCAAGAATCAATACCTCTTCCTGACCTCCATAACTGTTTTAGTTGGTTCAAAAATGCTCGCTATTTTACCCTGCTGGATTTAACGCAGGCATATAACCAGATACCATTGGCCGAGGAATCCAAGCCATTGGCTGCATTTTCCACTGATTGGAATTTATTTGAATTTAATCGCGTGCCCTTTGGTTTATCAACTGGAGGAGCAGTCCTGAGTAGATTATTGGATAGAGTTTTCTCCTGCATCAAGTTCAAGTTCTTGTACTGTCCCCGATAATCCGGATAGCAGGCTGTCAGATATCCGCCCCCTCAATCGGATTGCCAATAATAAATCGCACCGGCACAGCTACATCAATGAAAATGGCACTGACAGATACTACCGAGATTAGAGCACAGTAGTTAACAAGAAATTATTGTGGAACACACCAAAACATACGGGGGTTCATACTTACCTTTTACTTACCTTTTCAAATTAATCTCGGGTCTGGGTTGTCAACTGGATCACTTAATAGTATGCCCTCACAATAACCTCCACCACGATATTTAAAATGAACCAAGACGGAAACAAGAAACTTTAAACTGTACAATAATTTATTTCACATAAAGAGAATAGTTTAACAAAAATTTAACAAAATATACGTGGCAATCAGAAGCCATTGTCAATGTAACCATGTCCTCCTGTAGGACTTGTAGACTTTACATACAAAATTTCAGCTTTTCCAGCTCAAAAGAACGTAATAATAATAATACACTTGGAATGGATAAGGGAGTTGGGACGAGACATATAGCAATTGTTTTCCTTTTTCATAAACATCACACTTTTATTTATAACCGCAAGGCTGCTATGTAGGTGACCTTGGCCTCTATCATACAGTTGTCTGGCCAGCTGCGATACACCCTACACCATGTCGCATGCTTGCATCGTCAAATGGACCCACCTGTCCAGCCAACGTTAGCATATGCTAGTTACCTCAGAGCCTAGCTCCTTTTCAAAACACTTTAAATGTCCACAACTCAACTCAAATATTATCACGCAAATCTTTTAAATGCTCCATTCAAATATCAATGGATTACTCTAATAATCCCAAATCTTGTTTAATTGTATAATCCAATTGTTTAACTAGCGTTGTTTAGAGTATAATAACAAAACGCTTAATGTTTATAACAAAATGCTCATTAATTATTTATAACATTTTAATTGTTTATAATATTGTCAAACGACAATAGAAAAATTTATACACGCCTCTATTAATCCCGTTCGTTTCAAATTATTATTAAAGATATTTACATAATTATTTACAATATTTATATTATTTGTTTTAGAAATACATTAAACCACACGTTTATCCGGTTAATAATTACTTAAATCGTGGTGATATAATCGACCAATGAAGGTTAGTTATATTTAAATTTTAGATTCAGGTTTAATAAGTTTTAATAATTATTATTATTATTTGTGACGGTAACCTCCATTCAAAATCGTTATCTCAAATTATTTAAACACTCTTGTTAATTTTAGCAGTAACTTCACATGATTAATTTTCAAAGGACCTGGACAATACACTCAGCGGAGAAATACCTCGCTCAAAACGCACAAAATTGCACAAAAAATAGGCACAGAATTCATCATATATCTCAATATATATGGCATCAAAATCTTCCACAATACATACAAACATCATTAATATTACTGTGGGAACCTCCTTCACTTATTACAGGGCATTATTCATCAGCGACTTTTACACGTCCACTGAACTAACGATTATACATCCATAGTTCCTCTTTAAAAATTCTTATATTGATCAATTGTGTCAAAAACTGTTATTATATTTAACCTTCGTGGGTTTCATTCATGAATCAATATGAAGTAAAAATTTGCCAATCACAAATAAATTTAATAGCAAATACGATTATACACGCCTCCCTGATCTATCAAAATTGAGATTAATATCATCAAAATATCGCAGTATAAAAATACTATCTTCAATCAAAGTTCATCTAAACTGTATAAATAGTCGAATAGAATACAATTAGACTGTGGAATGCAAACATTATTGTTCCAATCTAGAATTGAGAAAAACTCCTATCAAAAGTTCATTACTATAGTGTACTCAATAAATCGTAATCAAAGTTCATATTTCATAAAATTGTCTATAATGCAATGGTATTTCAGAACTGACGATAAATGTCTATGTTGCAATCATGTTCATAAAACGACTAGTATTTCCAAGATCGTCGATACAGTAATAGATTTTAACGCTCTAAAATCTTTTAATCATTCTTCTTTCTTGAGGATGACAGAAAATTGGTCAAAGTAATTTACTGAATAGAATTACTTTAATAAAGTGACACGCTGCCTGAATTCAAATTTGCCATAGAAAATCGTTAACTTTACAGTCAAATCGTGACTACAAAAATATGCAAATTACTGAAAGAATATATTTTATCAGTCTTAACTGATCCAATATTATTTAAATATGCCAATGACATAATAATGTCTCAATAAATCGTAGAAAAAGACATAAATCATCAAAGTGTACGGAGTACAGAAATATCAAGCAAGAATATGGGGCAAAATATATGGGACAGAAAATATGGGGAAAATGGTTGCTCAGATATCGCTAAATGGCTCAAATAAAACAAGAAACGTTCACGACTACCTTATCTGTTGATTGAAGTTCTAGAGGAAAATTTCCAAAGAAGACTGCTATTGGTTCCATTTCACCACCGTAAAGATGTGCTCCGACCTCGAACCTGGAACCTGCGCCCTCGGAGAATAGAACTGCTTCCTCCTCCGGAAATTGCACTGCTCCGTGTAGACGATAGACATCCTTCTGGCAAAACTCTTCTTTGTGAGCCGGGTCCACCCTGGCCTCTCTTGATAGTTCCCTGAAGTTCTGGTAGAAATTCGCCATGAAGTTTATTGCAATTATTTCCGCAGAAATGTTCATAATTGTGGAGTATGAAGATATTTCCACTGCCATTTGAAGTAATTCAGCGATGGACTACGATGCATGAGTGTAGTTGGATGTTCACTACATGCTCGCTTTTGTAGAATGACGATTAACGAAGTTCCATGCTGCTATTTCAGTCCATTGATATATGTCCCAATTGCATTAAAGTTTTAGTCTTCCATCTCCACTTCCGTTATAATAATAGTCGAAAGTACTGCCAGATTATATAGTTCCATTGTAGAATGTAGCGTTGTATCACCAAATGTAATCTTCAGTATCACGGTTGCAATACACGTGCCAGCCGTAGCATAGAATGTGGTATTATAAAAGTGCTTCTCAGGTGTCGAGAAAATCACTTTTGTCTGCAGTCTTAAAATGCGAATATCTTCCAAAGTATAATAGTGAAAATGTTCAACTTTCCTACACACCTCAATATTGTAATGCACAATTGAATTAGCATAAAGGCAGTAGCTAACTCTTGATAGATAATCTTGTAGACTCGTTTATGTGTGCACTCCAACTTCGCCTAGTTTCAATAACCGTAAAATTGTACTGCGGCACGCTCGAAGCTTGTTCGATGCTGTGGGCTCTACCACACGTGCTAATGACGACTTGCTTCACTGAATCACTCGAAGTCTGACAATGTGATAATCAGAAAAACGCCTATATGACACGAGAAAATGAGAAATGAGAGATTCCTCACTGCTGTGCAAGACCTTTTATCAACTTCTTAAGGGGCGTATCCATCCCTTCCATAGCTTGTTCCTCCGTCATTGCTAGAAATTCTAACTTTGGCTATACTTGACGGATTTTCAAATTTCAAAAACTCAAAATTAATTTCTTCAAAATTCCAAATCAATGCCATAACTGAAAATAGTTTTCCACAATTCTGCATTCCAAAAGTAATTAAATATGGTAGTTTCAGTAATCTCCGTCTCCCTCCAAACTATCATTCATTGGTTCGAGCCTTTCCTCCAATAGCGTAACTTCTTCCTTAGCACAATTCCTTGTTTCCCTGCGACTGCGTCGTAAATCTCAGATCTTTCTCGAACAAAATCATGACGTCATCAAGAATCTCAGCTCAAGCAGCCTACTTGCATGAAGTTTGCGTCATCCGTGCTTACGTCATGAATATACACGTCACAACTATGACAGCCATAACTTTATTCACATATGCCAATACAGCCACCGTGGTCTCAATATAATTCAATTTACGGGGGCATTCTCCCTTCACCACGTTTTAAAAACAGTTGCAAATTGTTTTTAAACTCTGTGTTATAAATATCTGAATTCACTTGAACACGAAATTGAATTATTATTGGCTTACTCTTGGATAATATTTCTTCAAGTTTCCAGCATTGAACTTGCCATATACGACATTATTCTCATCATCGTAGAGTTCATAACAGTTGTTTCCATAAGCATTCGTAATTCTGAACGGACCCATAAACACTATTCCAAACTTGGGATAGATTTTCTTACTCACATCAGCCTTGACAGGTCTGCGTAGTAATACCAGATTTCCAATTTCTAAGGGAGCACCAAAACGTTTTCCAGCTACTCTTTTCAATCGTTTTTGAGCTGCTTTCTGGAGTTGTTCTTTCGCTCTGTTAATTCTCTGCTGCCTTCCTAGGTCGGGATCTCTAGGAACGTGGTTGAAAAGATTGTCCCACGGCCTTTCTGGGTTTCTTCCTAGATGAAGTCTCATTGGCACTTCTCCTGTGCTCTCCTGCACTGTAGAATTTAGACATTCCTCAATAAGGGGTACAAATCTCACCCAACCAGAATGATCATTCGGACAGAAAATTCGACAAAATTTCGAAAATTCAGCCATATATCTTTCTGAAGAATTCGATTCCGGATAGCGCACGCTTGAAAATTAGTGCTTAATACCGAGCCTTTCCATATCTGCAGTAAATTCTAAGGATGTAAACTGAGCTCCATGATCCGATAGTAGATACTCTGGTTTACCAGCTTTTGGAAATACAGCATGTTCCAGTCTGCTTACAACGTTCCTCGTGTTAGCTTTTTGCATGGGACTCATTGTTACAAATTTCGAGAAGACATCCACGGTAACCAACAGGTACTGATTACCCTGGTATCCCTTCGGACAGGGGCCAAATATGTCCGTCGCCATGAGTTCATTTGGTTTAGAGGGAATCATAGCCTTAGGTTTTCCTTTTAATAGAGCGGAAGCATACTTTGCTCTTTGACATTTATCACATGAACGAATGACATTAGCAATGCTGGAACGCATGTTAGTCCAAATAAACCTCTCTTTAAGAGTATCAAGAGTTTTATCCAGACCGGCATGTCCAGTTGCGTGATGAGCTACCCACACTAAATTGACAACAAGTTTAGGTGGCACGACTATTCGGAGCTTTGTATGCGCAGAGTCAGCATACTTACATACGACGTCTCCACTCAAGACAAAGTGTCGTGAATCTCTCTGTGTAGCTGCATAGTCAACATCAGTATTGTCCATGTAACCCTTAAGGAACCTGTACATTTTCCTGATTGGAGCGTGTCTCTTCTGTGACACACCGATTCGGGCTAACCTCCTAACGGTCTCTTGATCTTGCTGCTCCAATTGTACATGGTGTATCTGCACATTTTTGATAGGGTTACGTGATAAAGCATCAGCCAGTAAGTTGTCTTTCCCAGGCTGATGGACGATAGTGGCGTTAAACTGTTGGGTGAACAAAGCCCAACGTGTCAATCTATCACTAGACATGTCAGTTTGCAGCATAAACTGAAGTGCTTTGTGATCTGTAATAATGATGACCTTGTGTCCCAGCAGCATTTTTTTCCACGCTTGCAAAGCTGTTACAAAAGCTAACGCTTCTAGTTCTGTCGTAAAGTAGTTTTCCTCGTGTTTCTTTAATTTCCGACTAGTGAACGCAATGTAGTGCTTGTTGCCTGCCTCGTCTTTTTGGTATAAGACTGCACTAATGCCTATTCTTGATGCATCAGACTCAATATAGAACACCTTCTCAAAGTCTGGGTACTCCAGTTTAACGTTGTTTCTGAGCATCTCCTTTGCTTTCTCAAAAGCCTCGTCTGATGCGGTACTCCATTTCCATCTATTATTCTTCTTGAGTAAGTCATACAGAGGAGCCATAATTTCAGAGTATCTCGGACAGTGGCTGCTGATGAATTGGCATGCGCCTACAAATTCTCTGACTTGTTTCACCTTAGTTGGCTTTGGGAACCTTGTGATCGCATCTACTTTCTGCATGTTTGGATGATATCCATCCTTATCAATAGTATGCCCCAAGTAGTTGATCTCCTTCTTCAAGAATTGACATTTTCCAAAATTGACCTTAATATTGGCCTTCCTTAAATTTTCAAACAACTTTCTCAAATGCACTAAATGTTCTGCGGCGTTGGGTGAAGATACAATTAAATCGTCAATGTAGCAGATTATATTTTCCTTTACTTCGTCAGTGAGCTTGCTATCAAGTGCTCGAATAAGTGCTGGTCCACTGTTCACTATTCCAAAAGGCATTCTCTGGAAGACCCATGACGTCTGGTCAAATAAGAATCCAGTGTACTGCATACTTTCTTCTTCCAGTTGAACTTGGTAAAACGAAGATGTCAAGTCAAGAACACTGAAACATGCTCTCCCTTTGAACTTTCTAAGCAGATCTCTAATCTTAGGTGGTCGGTCATTTTCTGGAAGAATCTTTAAGTTGATGGTCCGAGCATCGAGATAAAGACGTATCTGACCATTACTTTTCTTGACTACAGTGATGGGGTTTATGTAAGACGACGCCTGTTTTTTTATAATCCCGTCTACCTCCATTTTTCTGATCAACCCTCGTACTTCTTGGTAGTATTTCTCAGGTATGGGGTATATTCTCTTTTGGTAAGGGGTTTCATCGGTCAGCCTTATCTTATACTTATAGTCTTTAATCAATCCAGGCTTTTCATCAAAAATATCTTGGAATTCCTTTATCAAATCCTCAAATTCCCCCTGAATTTCTTCAAATCCTTCAGTTTTTCTACTGGGTATTTCTGTTAGATTCTCCACTTCATTGATAATGGTATTTAAAATCTCTTCCCTAAGGTCTCTCTCCAGACTGTTTTTCCCGTCCTGTTCTTCGATCTCTTCTGTGATCATGTACCCATCATTAAAGCTAATAATCCTATTCTTCATATCAATAATGGCTCCAACTTTCGATATAAAATCGATTCCTAGTACAATGTCGAAATGGATCTGGTTCACCACAATAAAGATCTGTTCATAATTCCTTCCATTAATTTCAAAGTTCAACAACACTTGGATCTTGCAATTCACTGCCTTGTCTTGGAAAATTCCTCTCACTTTGACGGTAGAAACAGGTAAAACTGTCATGTTTTCTCCTTTTAATAGACTTTGATAGCATTCATCAGAAATGATAGAAATAATTGCGCCGGTATCCATAAGATCTTTGTACTGTTGGCCATCTATCAGTACAGATATAATAGGTAAGGCACATGGTCTTTCCTCTTTGACGATTCCCCTCTCTTCTAATAAATCCTCATCAGTTACTTCGTAAATTTCATTAATGGTAATTAGGTGTGGTGTGGCAATGTATTCATAGTTTCTCACTGTCGTTGAGAAATCGGCGTTTTTTTGTTACCAATCTCAAAGTTCCCCTGCTGGCTTGTAGAAGGACCAGGATCGATCACTACATCCTGTCTTTTCTTCTGGTTTTCAGCTTCCTTCTCTCGTAATTCCTTCAAATACTACTGACTTTCTTTCTCTCTCTCTTGATACTTGTCCGGTGTCATAACCTGACCTTGAGAATTCTGATTCCGATCCTGGTACTGGTTATTTCTGTTGTAGTTCCTATTGTACCCATTGTTATTATAGTATCTACCTCTTCCATTATTATAATTCCCTCTATTGTTATTCCAGCCTCTTCTTTGCTGATATGGACGGTAACCTTGTGATCTGTTGTTGCGAAAATAATTGTTCCTGTGAGGACCTACATTTTCAGTTTTCTCTTCATCAGGCTTATCAGTTTGCTGAACTTGATCCATGTAGACTGTATTAATGTCTTTGAATTCGTGCCTCTGACCTTTTTGAACCACATTTGGCATCGGACTCGTGTAGTCAAGCCTTCTCAATAGTTCGTCCATACTGGTCAAATCCCTGATATTTGACGATATGATAAGTCTTCTTACCTCCACAGGCAGCATACGAGAAATAGCATCTATCAACTGCTCTGTCGACAATGGGGGTTGCAAGAATCTCAAGCGCGATAACTGGCTCGTGAAGAAATCAGCGTACCGTGTTGGAAGAGTACCTGAATACTTCCTCGAGTATACCTCAGCTCTTAATGAATTTTGTGCTTCTATTGACCAGAATCGTTTTATCAGTGCCTCTGCAAATTCATCGAAATTACTAAAAGTGTACCGAAATGCTCTGAACCATTCAAGGGGTCCTCCAGCTAGAAATCTTTCTACGATTCTCATTTCTCTTTCTCTGGGAATATGGGCTTCAATAAAATAGTCTTTCAGGTTCCTGATATACTCTATCGGTGTTAGACTATCAGTATTACTAAATTTTTGAGGTTTGTCCTCAAAGTTTCGGATGACTGTCACATTTCTTGGATATGAATCCATATAATTCTTCCCACTATCACGATATTTCCATTCAGGTTCAATATTCCTATCCTCTTCTTCTTCCCGAAATCTGAATATACGTTCCTCAGGACTAATATCTCTCTCTTCAGTAGCGAGGTTACATCTTCTCACGTAATTTCTATTATCTTCACAAGTCAATCCTTCTGGATCCTTATCTGTGATTTCCGTGATGACTTTCCTAATCAACTCTTCTTTATACGTTTCCATCATGCTAGCTTCTCCTAGTTTCAAATTCTGAAGTTTGCTCGTAGTTTCATTGACATCAGAGACAACCTTATGAATTTGTTCCTCTAACGCGGTTTTTAATGCTTGCATGTCCTGACCTATTTGAGTTCTATCCTCTACCTGCTTTTCGGATAGCGAATCCATCCTTATACTCAAATCCTTTCTAATTTGAACTACCTCATTATTTATATCTACTTGTGTACTGGCAAGTTTTCGTTCAATTCGTTCCTGAATCTGATTGACATGTTCCCCACTTGACCTGTTCCATTCACCTTTCCAAACCGTTACATTTGCAGTTAACATTTCCGCAATATCTACTTCAATGTCTTCCTTAAGTAAACGATTATGATCTAAGACTTGGGTTCTCATGACTTCTTCATCATATTTTAATCCAGCTAGAGAAGCTGTTGTCCTAACAGACTCGTCAACCAACCTAGTTGTTAAAGCACTAATGTTACGAGTACAAAGCGTTTTTGAAGTTTCAATTTCTTCTCTAACTTTATTAACATCAGTTTGAACTTTGGCAATGTCTACAAAAACTGTATTAACTTCTACTTGTATCTTATTGATATCGCTTTGCATATCATTAACATCGGAATGAATATTATTTATGTCTACTTGAACGTTTGACACATCGGTTCGAACATTTCTAATCTCTCTTTGAACTTCTTCTACCTTGTCTTGTACAGTAGCAACATCATTCCTAACAACGATTACTTCTGCTCTAGCACATGAAATATCACCCCGGACATTAGCAACATCAAGATTCAACACAGTAAGGTCTTTCTGTACTTTGGAAACATCAGTCTTAACATCTGAGACATCTTTATGGACATTGGAGACATCTTTATGGACATTGCATAAATCTACTTTAACATCTGAGACATCCTTGTGAATGTCAGTCACGGCATTCTCGATTCCCTGGGTACTGATCTGTAAACGCGACACATTATTTTCTAAGTTTGCAGAACTGGTCTGAAGAACTTTCATATTCTCCTCCATTCTACTAGTATTCCTAGCTTCCATCTCCTTCACACTTTCATCCATGCTAGCTTTCAAATTAGCAGAAAAATTACTAGCATTCTCCTCCATCATCTGCTTCATACTGTTATCCATCCTAACAGACAAACTGTTGGACATCTCCTCCAACATCTTCCTAATACTCTCATCTGCCATCTCAATAATATTTCAATAATAGACTGCTTTAGGGACATACATCAAACAGAGCAAAATAACAACATCTGAGCAACATCTTTCACCATATATAAGTTTGAGCAATTTTCTGTCTTAAATCTAACTTATAATTACCTGATAATTAACCTTCGTAGACACCTCATGTTGAAATAAACTCAAGCACATGTTCAAATTTCTTTGGTTCATTTTAAAATATCCTAACACAAATAATTTACATTTACAATCCAAATAGTTTAATTTTATCTTTAATATGACTAAACATGTCATAAGCCGGTCAAATAAAATAAGACTCCAGATCATATGCGATTTTTCTAAGTTTCCAGCCTTTTTAACCTCTCTCAAGTTGTATAAGATCTGATCTTTTCTGAGTGTAATTTTCCTAATACAACACAACATTTAATCCCTATATAATCACACTCTCAAATTCTACAATTGGCCAAGACATCTAACAAAGAATCAACCTCTTTATTTGAGTCTTCAGAATCCCATTGACATCGATAACTTGGTAATCCAATGTTATTCGAGCACTGCACAAACTTGCGGTGCCAATTCTACTGCAATAACTTGGTAATCCAATGTTATTCAAGCACTCCGAACTTCGAGTCAATCGAGCCAATCGAGCCAATCGATCCCCACGTTGGGCGCCAATCCTACTGTCCCCGATAATCCGGATAGTAGGCTGTCAGATATTCGCCCCCTCAATCGGATTGCCAATAATCAATCGCACCGGCACAGCTACATCAATGAAAATGGCACTGACAGATACTACCGAGATTAGAGCACAGTAGTTAACAAGAAATTATTGTGGAACACACCAAAATATACGGGGGTTCATACTTACCTTTTACTTACCTTTTCAAATTAATCTCGGGTCTGGGTTGTCAACTGGATCACTTAATAGTATGCCCTCACAATAACCTCCACCACGATATTTAAAATGAACCAAGACGGAAACAAGAAACTTTAAACTGTACAATAATTTATTTCACATAAAGAGAATAGTTAAAAAAAAATATACGTGGCAATCAGAAGCCATTATCAATGTAACCATGTCCTCCTGTAGGACTTGTAGACTTTACATACAAAATTTCAGCTTTTCCAGCTCAAAAGAACGTAATAATAATAATACACTTGGAATGGATAAGGGAGTTGGGACGAGACATATAGCAATTGTTTTCCTTTTTCATAAACATCACACTTTTATTTATAACCGCAAGGCTGCTATGTAGGTGACCTTGGCCTCTATCATACAGTTGTCTGGCCAGCTGCGATACACCCTACACCATGTCGCATGCTTGCATCGTCAAATGGACCCAGCTGTCCAGCCAACGTTAGCATATGCTAGTTACCTCAGAGCCTAGCTCCTTTTCAAAACACTTTAAATGTCCACAACTCAACTCAAATATTATCACGCAAATCTTTTAAATGCTCAATTCAAATATCAATGGATTACTCTAATAATCCCAAATCTTGTTTAATTGTATAATCCAATTGTTTAACTAGCGTTGTTTAGAGTATAATAACAAAAACGCTTAATGTTTATGACAAAATGCTCATTAATTATTTGTAACATTTTAATTGTTTATAATATTGTCAAACGACAATAGAAAAATTTATACACGCCTCTATTAATCCCGTTCGTTTCAAATTATTATTAAAGATATTTACATAATTATTTACAATATTTATATTATTTGTTTTAGAAATACATTAAACCACACGTTTATCCGGTTAATAATTACTTAAATCGTGGTGATATAATCGACCAATGAAGGTTAGTTATATTTAAATTTTAGATTCAGGTTTAATAAGTTTTAATAATTATTATTATTATTTGTGACGGTAACCTCCATTCAAAATCGTTATCTCAAATTATTTAAACACTCTTGTTAATTTTAGCAGTAACTTCACATGATTAATTTTCAAAGGACCTGGACAATACACTCAGCGGAAAAATACCTCGCTCAAAACGCACAAAATTGCACAAAAATAGGCCCAGAATTCATCATATATCTCAATATATATGGCATCAAAATCTTCCACAATACATACAAACATCATTAATATTACTGTGGGAACCTCCTTCACTTATTACAGGGCATTATTCATCAGCGACTTTTACACGTCCACTGAACTAACGATTATACATCCATAGTTCCTCTTTAAAAATTCTTATATTGATCAATTGTGTCAAAAACTGTTATTATATTTAACCTCCGTGGGTTTCATTCATGAATCAATATGAAGTAAAAATTTGCCAATCACAAATAAATTTAATAGCAAATACGATTATACACGCCTCCCTGGTCTATCAAAATTGAGATTAATATCATCAAAATATCGCAGTATAAACATACTATCTTCAATCAAAGTTCATCTAAACTGCATAAATAGTCGAATAGAATACAATTAGACTGTGGAATGCAAACATTATTGTTCCAAGCTAGAATTGAGAAAAACTCCTATCAAAAGTTCATTACTATAGTGTACTCAATAAATCGTAATCAAAGTTCATATTTCATAAAATTGTCTATAATGCAATGGTATTTCAGAACTGACGATAAATGTCTATGTTGCAATCATGTTCATAAAACGACTAGTATTTCCAAGATCGTCGATACAGTAATAGATTTTAACGCTCTAAAATCTTTTAATCACTCTTCTTTCTTGAGGATGACAGAAAATTGGTCAAAGTAATTTACTGAATAGAATTACTTTAATAAAGTGACACGCTGCCTGAATTCAAATTTGCCATAGAAAATCGTTAACTTTACAGTCAAATCGTGACTACAAAAATATGCAAATTACTGAAAGAATATATTTTATCAGTCTTAACTGATCCAATATTATTTAAATATGCCAATGACATAATAATGTCTCAATAAATCGTAGAAAAAGACATAAATCATCAAAGTGTACGGAGTACAGAAATATCAAGCAAGAATATGGGGCAAAATATATGGGACAGAAAATATGGGGAAAATGGTTGCTCAGATATCGCTAAATGGCTCAAATAAAACAAGAAACGTTCACGACTACCTTATCTGTTGATTGAAGTTCTAGAGGAAAATTTCCAAAGAAGACTGCTGATGGTTCCATTTCACCAACGTAAAGATGTGCTCCGACCTCGAACCTGGAACCTGCGCCCTCGGAGAATAGAACTGCTTCCTCCGGAAATTGCACTGCTCCGTGTAGACGATAGACATCCTTCTGGCAAAACTCTTCTTTGTGAGCCGGGTCCACCCTGGCCTCTCTTGATAGTTCCCTGAAGTTCTGGTAGAAATTCGCCATGAAGTTTATTGCAATTATTTCCGCAGAAATGTTCGTAATTGTGGAGTATGAAGATATTTCCACTGCCATTTGATGTAATTCAGCGATGGACTACGATGCATGAGTGTAGTTGGATGTTCACTACATGCTCGCTTTTGTAGAATGACGATTAACGAAGTTCCATGCTGCTATTTCACTCCATTGATATATGTCCCAATTGCATTAAAGTTTTAGACTTCCATCTCCACTTCCGTTATAATAATAGTCGAAAGTACTGCCAGATTATATAGTTCCATTGTAGAATGTAGCGTTGTATCACCAAATGTAATCTTCAGTATCACGGTTGCAATACACGTGCCAGCCGTAGCGTAGAATGTGGTACTATAAAAGTGCTTCTCAGGTGTCGAGAAAATCACTTTTGTCTGCAGTCTTAAAATGCGAATATCTTCCAAAGTATAATAGTGAAAATGTTCAACTTTCCTACACACCTCAATATTGTAATGCACAATTGAATTAGCATAAAGGCAGTAGCTAACTCTTGATAGATAATCTTGTAGACTCGTTTATGTGTGCACTCCAACTTCGCCTAGTTTCAATAACCGTAAAATTGTACTGCGGCACGCTCGAAGCTTGTTCGATGCTGTGGGCTCTACCACACGTGCTAATGACGACTTGCTTCACTGAATCACTCGAAGTCTGACAATGTGATAATCAGAAAAACGCCTATATGACACGAGAAAATGAGAAATGAGAGATTCCTCACTGCTGTGCAAGACCTTTTATCCACTTCTTAAGGGGCGTATCCATCCCTTCCATAGCTTGTTCCTCCGTCATTGCTAGAAATTCTAACTTTGGCTATACTTGACGGATTTTCAAATTTCAAAAACTCAAAATTAATTTCTTCAAAATTCCAAATCAATGCCATAACTGAAAATAGTTTTCCACAATTCTGCATTCCAAAAGTAATTAAATATGGTAGTTTCAGTAATCTCCGTCTCCCTCCAAACTACCATTCATTGGTTCGAGCCTTTCCTCCAATAGCGTAACTTCTTCCTTAGCACAATTCCTTGTTTCCCTGCGACTGCGTCGTAAATCTCAGATCTTTCTCGAACAAAATCATGACGTCATCAAGAATCTCAGCTCAAGCAGCCTACTTGCATGAAGTTTGCGTCATCCGTGCTTACGTCATGAATATACACGTCACAACTATGACAGCCATAACTTTATTCACATATGCCAATACAGCCACCGTGGTCTCAATATAATTCAATTTACGAGGGCAGTACCACTATTTATACGATGTCGTTGTCTTTAGTGAAAATTTCAATGATCATGTTCATCATTTAGAGGAAGTCTTGGAAAGGCTTAAGACTGCTGGTTTAACTGTAAAAATTTCCAAAACATCGTTTGCTAAGAAGCAAATTTCCTTTTTGGGCCACATTGTTTCTAGTAATGGGGTGTCTATTGATCCTGCACGTACTGAAAGCATTCGCAATTATAAGATTCCGGTGAATGTTAAGGGAGTTGCTCGATTCGTTGGAATGATCAATTTATTTCGGAAGTTTATTCCTGATTTTGCTAGGCGAGCTCTGCCTTTAAATCGTCTTAGGCAGAAGAAGGTTGGGTTCGAGTGGGGCGAATCCCAACAGTCTGCGTTTGAGGACCTTAAGAGTGCGTTGTGTAAGGCACCAGTGCTAGCTGTACCTGATTTCAATAAAAAAATTGTAATTCAAACGGATGCATCGTTAGGAACTGTTGCAGCTGTCCTATTACAGGATGGAGATGAAGGTCGGAGGCCGATAGCGTTCGCCTCCAGGACTTTAACTGGACCTGAATCTAACTATTCTGTTTACGAGCTAGAGGGGCTCGCTGTGATGTTTGCTCTGGAAAAGTTTAAAATGTATGTTGAACACTTGGAATTTGATCTGGAGACTGATAATGAAGCCCTCAGTTGGGTATTGGCTAGACCTCGAAAAACGGGCAGGATTGCAAGGTGGGCGACCCGTATTTCGTCATTTAAGTTTAATGTTCGACACATAAAGGGATCTGAGAACGTAGTAGCAGACTGTCTGAGCAGAATGTATGAGGAAGCTCCCCTGAGCAGCAAGGAAGTTGGTCCTGTTCCGGCTAGTAATGTGGCTGTCGGGGTGAATTCTGCCCAGCATATGTTAAATAATTCTCCCTTGTTATTCAAGGACATTGCCATCCATCAGAAAGAGGATCCAAACTTGTTAACTATCATCGATAAACTTAATTCTGGTGAAAGTGTTCATCCTTATTTCCTACGTTCCGGTGTTCTGTGTTGTGTCGCTCGGCATGATAAAAAAAAACTAAGGTGGTTTTACCTGTTCAGCTCGTTGACGGTATGCTCAGTTACTTTCACGAGTCACCCGTAGGGGCTCATTTGGGCATTTTCAAGACTCGACAAAAGATAAGGAGGTCGTTTACTTGGAAACACATGGACAAGGACATCAGAAAGTTCGTGCTAGGATGTCGGTCTTGTAACCTTAGTAAACCAACTGTCTCTAGTAAGGTTGGGTTTTTGTCGTCCGAACCGGCGCTAGGCCCATGGAAAGGTTGTTCGTGGATTTCGACGGGCCATTTCCGAGATCCAAACTTGGTAATAGATTTGCTTTCGTGTGTGTGGATTGATTTTCCAGATTTTGTTGGATCTTTCCAACCAGGATGAGTAATACCAGTTCTGTTATTAAATGTCTGCAAAGCATTTTCAGTTCGTTTGGGCCATGTCAGTATATTTCGGATAATGCTAAGACGTTCACCTCTGGCCAAATGAGGAACTTCTGTTTTGACTATTCTATATCACATGTAACTACCACCCCATACTACCCTAACCCTAGTTTAGCAGAACGAGTAAATCGAAATCTAAGGGCTGCTCTGATAGCTTATCATAGGGAGAATCATGCGAAGTGGGATTCGTCGTTACATTGGCTTGTATATGCTTTCAATACCGGAGAACATGAGTCACATGGGAAGACTCCGTTTTCATTGATGTGTGCTTTTGGTCCCAACTCATCGTTATCGAATTTATGGTCGTTGAATGAATTACTGCCCGATCAACCTACCCCGGAGAGAGTAAAGGAGATTTGGAAGGAAGCTCAAGAAGCAATAAAGATTTCTCACGATAAGTTGGCTATAAGGTATAACAAAGGAAGAGTCCAGGGAAAATTTAAGGTTGATGACATGGTTTATGTCAAGAATTTTTGGAAAAAGAGTCCAGGTAACAAGGTGTCAGGGAAATTGATGCCGCGATTTACTGGTCCGTATAAGGTGTTGGCATTTCCAACAGAAATAACGGTGCTATTGGAGGATTCAGGTAGGAAACGCATCTTCAGGACGCACTTGTCTTACTGTAAAGGTGCAGGTGATAGGGAATCGGAGGAAACAGCTGTAGCTGAAAGTTCATTATAATTCTTGACAGGCCGATGGAACCATTGTTGTGTGCTTATCATGCTGAGTGGCCGTTGTTGACTAAGGTGAGAATTATAGAGTGAGGTTGGTCATCTTGTCAATGTAAAATCTTGTCTGTGAATTGAAGGTGAAGTGTACCAATGAGTGGTTGGTTGTGAATCATCAAGTAAATACATTTTAGGGGGACTTGTGAGTCATTTGACGGAGTGTCTGGTGTCGTGTTAGATGTACGAAATTGATTTGTCATAAACTTGGTCTGTGGATTTTCGGCGAACTGTAACCTACAGTTTCTTTTCCTGTGTTCGGCGAAACCTTCTTGAGGCGTTCTTACCGTCTAAGGTCTTTCTTTCCATTCTTTAAATTCCGGTATGTTTAATCATTAGGAGCTCCTAGTTAGCTACCTTGTCAAGTCTATGGTTGTGAAGTGGTTGAAGTAGCGTTTCAGTGAAGTTTGGCGAAAGAAGAGCTGACCCGCATTTGCTCGTGGGCACTCTTGGTTCGATTTTCTTGGAAGGATTCATTATTAATGAACTCCTTAGTATGTTAGTATTGTGAAGTCTCAAGTTTATGAGATGAGAGGTGCGAGTTTATGACAAAGTTGGATTTGTAAGGTTGAAAAGGCGTGAGAAGAAGTCAAAGATATTCACAAGTACTGGAGTGGGAATGATCCCTACCATGCAAAAGGGTTATGTTTTATCCTTGGTTGATTTGTCGATTGGTGCTACGTTGGTCATGACAAGTATGATAGAGAGTTGCATTGATAAGGTTGAGAAGTTTTCACAAGGTAAACGTTGTTCTGGTGGTGTCAACAGTAGTCGTGGATGGTTAATCGGTATGGAGTAGGGTGTCGAGGGTTCCATTTTCTCGGATTGAGTTGAGTGTTTGTCTGGAGGGGATTCTTTCTCGCTGCGTATTTGTTTCTTGGTTATTGTGAACCATCTGTGATGTGTGTGTTCCTGTTTTGTGTAACTTTATTTAATGGAATTTAAAATTATCTGGAACTGCCTCAAGGAAGCTCTTGTTGTTCTGTTCACGTCAGCCGAGTCACCACGATCTTGGGGAGTTATACTATGTTCAGTTGCGCCCCGTATCATGAATTTTGTGATTTTTTTCTGATTAGAATGTCAATGGTTAGGATTTAGTTGGTGAACTTGCTCAGGTTTAATCGGACCATCGTTTGTGATGTTCCGTCTTATTGTTAATTATTTAAAATGTCAATATTACAAAAATGTAATTATTAAACTTAAAGATCTTGAATTTATAACCTTGAAAGATCCGTTGATTTGTTCAAGAATAGTATCTGTGAAGTAAGAGTAAGGTAATACGGAGAGAGGACTTGCAATGGGAATCTATGATCAATAAAGAATCGTTAGTGGGAGAGGCCTTAAGAAATATTTAAGAGATTAGAACACGAAGAAGTGAATGGTGACAAGGTCGACATGAAAGAAGATCTTCAAGAGTCGTATCTTGAGTGCCTGTTGCTCCCTTTCTGCTGTTCTGATTCTGTTTCAGCTTGCCCAGTATGAGTGAAGTTCTTCCTCGCTATCGTGACATAGCCTAAGAGCTCGGGCTGTTGTCACCACGTATGAGCACCTGTCATTTGGTGGTTGGTGTCCACAAAACTGCTGGTCGGAGGAGTGGAGGCTGGCTGCCACGCTGTTATGCTGGAGTTGCTGTGACAGTTTTTATTACTGTCGTTCGGTGAGCCAAAAGCAGTTTGCATGGAGGTTTGAAGATCAACTGCAGGCCCCCTGGTAGGCCTTTGGTGGCGCGAGGCTGAGCCGATTACATCTGCTCGAAGTTTTTTTGGGGTCCCTCGTCGCCCCTTGGTCATCATCACAGACTCAGTTCAGAGCCCGATGGTCACCCCTGTGTTTCCCAGTTTCAAAAGAAGAAATATATAAACTGAATTAAATAGACTCAGTTCAGAGCCCAATGGTCTCCCCTGTGTTTCCATGTTTCAAAGGAAGAAATATAAACTGAATTAAAACCTTCCCCATGAACTATATGGCTCAGGTCGACCGGTTACATTATTCCGGAAGCCAACAATTGACCTTGCAATATATGTCATTATTGGGAGGTGTGGCAAATTTTATGAACCTAACTACTTAAATCTGGCGCTCTTCGAACATTTTACATTCAAACTACTCTCAAAGCCAATCAGCGCCTGTGTTTGCGACGGTCAGTTCTACCAATCCTATTTCATGCTGGTGAACATTTGTGCCATATACTTTCACTAACTCGATCCGATATTATGTTGGCAGTATGTACTTCTTCAACTGTTTACTAGTTCCGAGTATCGTCACTGCCGGCTAGAAGCAGTGGCAAATGATTGATGCGCATGCACATGGACTGACTTCCGTGGCGTTCCTTTTCGGCGTGGGGAAGCCAATAAATTCCAAGATGTGATTTTAAAAGGTGTGGACGTATTGGGGCTCGGCCCCGGCCCCAATTCCTTAGGGAATATGGGGTCGCCTAAACTTCAGGTAAACCAATTGAACCTCAACCAACAAATCATGTAACGTGAACTGATCTTCTAAAAGACGGAAAGAAATGCTTAAATTAACTTATTGTGAAAACTTAGCTTGAGGAGCAATTCGTGTCGTGATTCTCCATTGCGTTTATAATACGAAGACTTTAGATTTTTGCGTTGCATCGCACTAGTCTCAGGCTAGTTTTAATATTATGTAGTTAGTAAGTTTTTGTATTCTGAATATGGGCCCATAATTTTGTTATTAGGCCAAAAGTTTTCCTTAATTCTTTTCTTATTAATTAATTTTCTTTGTTTTACGATGCCAATTTAAAATGTGAGTGACGCCTTCCTATGCTAGGATTATTTTAAGTAAAATGAAAATACTTGTGATTTGTATCTTAGTTTCTGATCTTTTGGATCTTTTCATTCAGTCATTCATTCATTTATTTGCAATGGGGGGAGTGTCCCCCGGTGGCAAATTGGATACACATAACAAATAAATAATTATACACACATCAAAAAAAGTTTTGCATCACCTCGGTTCCCAGATCTCCGGCATATAGACGTTGACTGTGTATATTGTATCCAAGATACAGTCCCTTTGACTGTTCATAGATGTCACTAAAACTGCTCAAAGATGTAAACAACCATGCATGAGCAGGGCCTATTAGACGGAGGGGGTACGACAGCCGATCAGTTCCAGTCATTCCACCAGGACGAAGGTACGCTGCTCATGTTGTCTGTAGTTCTACCATGCCTAGAAGGTCAATACCGCAGTTCGATCGCGTCCGCATTGTTACTTTGTGTCAAGAAGGGCTCTCAACAAGGGAAGTTTCCAGGCGTCTCAGAGTGAACCAAAGCGATGTTGTTCGGACATGGAGGAGGTACAGAGATACAGGAACTGTCGATGACAGGCCTCGCTCAGGCCGCCCAAGGGCTACTACTGTAGTGGATGACCGCTACTTACGGATTGCCGCTCGGAGGAACCCTGACAGCAATGCCACCATGTTGAATAATGCGTTTCGTTCAGCCACAGGACGTCGTGTTTCAACTCAAACTGTGCGCAATAGGCTGCATGATGCGCAACTTCACTCCCGACGTCCATGGCGAGGTCCAGCTTTGCAACCCCGACACCATGCAGCGCGGTACAGATGGGCCCAACAACATGCTGAATGGACCCCACGGAATTGGCATCACGTTCTCTTCACCGATGAGTGTCGCATATGCCTTCAACCAGACAATCGTCGGAGACGTGTTTGGAGGCACCCTGGTCAGGCTGAACGTCTTAGACACACTGTCCAGCGAGTGCTGCAAGGTGGTGGTTCCCTGATGTTTTGGGGTGGCATTATGTGGGGCCGACGTACGCCACTGGTGGTCATGGAAGGCTCCGAAACGGCTTTACGATACCTGAATGACATCCTCCGACCCATAGTGCAACCATATCGGCAGAATATTGGAGAGGCATTTGTCTTCATGGACGACAATTCTCGACCTCATCGTGCACATCTTGTGAATGCGTTCCTTCAAGATAACGACATCGCTCGACTACAGTGGCCAGCATGTTCGCCAGACATGAACCCTATCGAACATGCCTGGGATATGTTGAAAAGGGCTGTTTATGGACGTCTTGACCCACCAACCACTCTGAGAGATTTACGCCGAATTGTCGTTGAGGAGTGGGACAATTTGGACCAACAGTGTCTTGATGAACTTGTGGATAGTATGCCACGACGAATACAGGCATGCATCAATGCAAGAGGACGTGCTACTGGGTATTAGAGGTAGTGGTGTGTACTGCAATCTGGACCACAAATGCTGAAAGTCTAGCTGTATGATGGTACAACATGCAATGTGTGGGTCTCATGAGCAATAAAACGAGCTGAAATGTTGTTTGTGTTGATCTCTATTCCCTTTGTATTTAAAGGTTCCGGAACTCTTGGAACCGAGGTGATGCAAAACTTTTTTTGATGTGTGTACATAGCAATTCAATAACAATTATACAACAATTAAACTGGAGTATTTACACAAATAGTCAGTCTTTTCTTAAACACACCTATATGTTTGGGAAAAGGCTCTAAGACTGCGGCAGGTAGAGAGTTCCAGTTATCAATGGCACGGTTTACAAAAGAATATTTACCATAATTTGTTCGCTGTGGTCGGCCCTTAACTTTGAAAGGATGATCGCTCCTACCCATGTAAGTGGGCTTTCCCAATCGTTTGCTAAGCTCACCCCATGCTGGTTGATTTGTATACGTGTTGTACATAGCGCAGAGTCTAGATTTCGTCCTCCTAGCCTCCAGTGATTCCCACCCAAGTTTCTTTAACATACGGCTCACACTGCTCCTGGGATTAAAGTCACTGAGCACAAATCTAGCGGCCTTTCTTTGTACCATTTCCAACTCATTGATGAGCCCTACTTGATATGGATCCCAAACCGCCGAGGCGTATTCCAGAATAGGTCTTACAAGTGACAAATAGCCTAATTCTTTAGCAGAGGTACTACTTCCTTTTAATACCCTCATTACAAAGTGCAGGGATTTGTAAGCTTTTGAAACTACACATCCTACATGACTACTCCATTTCATATCATTCCTTACGTGAACGCCCAAATATTTGCAAGAATCTTCTTCTACAAGTATTTCCGAGCCAATGTTATATTGAAAATCCTGCCTCCACACTTTCCCTATTTTTAAGAGACTACATTTTCTTGTGTTTATTTTCATTTTATTTTCAATCGCCCACTTATAGACCAGGTTCAGGTCCTCTTGAAGCACTGCATTGTCTTGTGAGTCATGTATCTTTCGATATATTACACAATCATCCGCAAACAATCGACAGTCACTGAGAATCCCATTTGGTAAGTCATTTATAAACGCCAAAAATAACAAAGTTCCGATTACGCTGCCCTGAGGGATACCCGACGTTACGGTTATTTCATCCGAGAATATGCCTTCGACTTTCACTTTCTGTGAACGACCCGTCAAAAATTCTTGGATCCATAAAATTACTCTTCTATCAATCTTCGTCGAAGCTAATTTATGGAGTAGCATGTCATGCGGCACGACATCAAATGCCTTCGCAAAATCTATAACCACGGCGTCGACTGAAACTCCATGGTCTAACGATTCGCTAATGTCTTGAAAAAGTGATAGCATCTGACTCTCGCATGAGTAACCTTTCCGAAATCCATGTTGCCTATCATTAAACCATGATAATGTTTCCCACTGTTCCCTCAAGTAGTCGCAAATGAGATGCTCCATCTGTTTACAAACGATGGACGTAAGGCTAACCGGCCTGTAGTTGCCCAATTCAAGTCTGCTCCCTCCCTTAAATATTGGGACTATCATAGCACTTTTCCAGTCATCTGGGATTTGCGCATTGTTTATGGACACATTAAACATCACCTCCAAGTATCGTGCCACGGCCCTACCCCCTAGTTTAAGTACTTCACTAACAATATTATCAGGACCATTTGATACATTGAAACGTAGTTTTTGTATTAGCTTTACAATTGCTGACTGGTTTATTTGGAACAGGGGAGCACCTGATTCGTCGTTAAGGTCCAACACACAGCCATTGGATTTATTGAACACACTACCGTAAAAGACATTTGTCGGGGTAAAGTAATTAATATTTTGGTATTGGTATTATGTACAGGGTATTGGCAACTCCAGCTATCTGATATGACATCTAGCGGTAAAAATGAGAAACTTACCAAGTAGGGTACATTTGTCACGTGGTGACTGTTTGTATATGGTTTCTTGTATCGGTAAACAGATCGTGGTAAATTGTTCGTGTCTTTATACATAAGTAATAAGTTTTACTCGTTGATAGAGTGAAAAATGAGTAAAAGCAAAGTGTATTGCTCAGTTTACGGCTGTAAGTCGATGTATAAGAGGGCTGCGGATATACGTTTTCATCACTTTCCAAAAGATGCAAATAGCAATAGCCGAAATGTGATGATACCTAATAATACCTAATACCTAATAATAATACCTTTCCACCCCGAGAAGGATCTAACACTTGTCGAGGTAGACAGACAGAAGACCTGCGACGTAAAGCCAGCGAAGGTTATTCAGTTTAAAAACAGCTGTTACGATGGGCGCACTGGTAAGATCGAAGTTACTTGAATAATTAATTAAATAATTAATTATTGGCTGCTTGGTAGGGAGAAGGGATGAGTTTAACTTGTATTAAAACTCGGGGGGCGACAGGAATTGCTTGATTTGGATGGTTAAAAGGTGGGTTTGGAGTTGAATATTTGAATGGTAGCGGAATCAATCATTCTACAGTGCCCACGGGGAGGCAAATTAGGCCTATATGACTCGTAGTGGAATAGCTCGAATATCGAAGAACTTAGCGATTACGAGGTGTAGGCTTGGCGGAAAGGCTGGCGGATCATCAGTTTGACATCAATTCACGATATAAGTCGGAGCTTGGAACAGTGGCGTCTGGTTTGCGTGGATGCTAGTCTCGGAATGATAAAAGTAGCACAGCTTCGGTGTGTTATTTATTTGTTTATGTACCGTATTTCTCCATTTGAATGTCCTCGGCGTTGACTCAGGATCGACATTTACATTATATTGGGCATAATAGTACCGAAATAATGTCCGAAGTGTAGCCCTGTGAAAATTTGAATCAGCTGATCTACATCAACCATAAAAACTGATGCTTGATAATATGCAAATGACACCAAAAAATCCAGTGGAACACACAAATTAGATCACGTGTATCGCACAGTTATACATATACAATTAAAAATAACACTGTCATTACTTTGGAGACCACATTTACTGATTATAACCGAAAAATAAAAAAGTGTTCCATATCAAACACGTGTTATTGAGTATTTTAAACCCTACTTATCCAGACCGACCGCAGCGCCCCAAGTGTTAGTTTGAGTTGCCAATTGTTTTATGTTGTGTTATGTTGTCTTGGTTACGATAGAAAAATAAAGTATGGAACCTGTACCGGTATATGATTGCACGGTGTTTATATTAAAACAAGGTTAGAGTTACCATTTGGCGACCGATAGACAAGACTGATTGCCGTGCAGTGAAAGTAAAATAAGAACTTAAGGTACACAACAACTGTTTGATTTCGACTAGCAAAATCTATCATCATGGCTGGAGTGACTGCTTTACAAAGAGAAAGAGCACAGTTACGTCGTCTGTTCACAAGAGCCTTTAACACGTTCCAGAACAAGATTAAGGAGGAAAATGCGAAGCAGGAAGATATATTTACTAGTTTTAAACTACTCGAAGATAAAGCCGATCGACTGTTTTCACTTGACGAGAGAATCCGCGAAGCTTGGCATAGACGTGATTGCAACAGCGAAGATGAAGACAAGGAATATGAAGAAGTCGAAACATATCGAGATAAATGGACAACAGTGAAGTGTAAGTACGAAAAATACGAATGTGAAATACCGTGTGACACTTATTCCATAAGAACTGGTGTTTCTCAAACGGGTAAAGTGATTAGTAAATTACCCAAGTTGTCGCTAGTGAAGTTCTCAGGAGATATTAAACATTGGTTATCATTTTGGGCCCAGTTCAAGCGAATACATGAGTGCGTTGAGCTGGATGCTGCAGAAAAGATTCTTTATCTAAGAGAATCTATGACTCCTGGAACAAGGGCGTATGATCTTGTGAGTGGTTTTCCTCCTATTGCCGAGAATTATAGCAAGGCTGTACAGTTGTTAGAAGCCCGCTATGGTCGAAAAGATCTATTGATAGAACTTTACGTGAGGGACATAATAAACCTAGTGACAGAGAAGCCTTCCCTTTCAGTATTGTATGACCGAATTGAGGTTAATGTTAGGTCCCTAGAGTC
This sequence comes from Meconema thalassinum, assembly GCA_946902985.2. Classification (NCBI taxonomy): domain Eukaryota; kingdom Metazoa; phylum Arthropoda; class Insecta; order Orthoptera; family Tettigoniidae; genus Meconema; species Meconema thalassinum. The sequence goes on from OX336399.1 coordinate 85,510,777, forward strand.
AATGGGCCTGACTACCGACAATTATGCTGCATTATTATTTCCCCTGGTAGAGTCTTGTTTGACGGATGAATTAATTCGTGTGTGGCAGAGAAGAGGAGATTGTATACAAGAAAATGGGTCACAAGATAAGCTTAAAAACCTTTTGACATTTTTGAAATCTGAAGTAGAAAATGAAGAGTACTTACAACTTACTAGAAAGATCGGTAATGTTACTGCGGAAAAGAAACAAATTTCAAAATCCTTGAAACTGTGTGATATTCCTACTGCTCAGGGTTTGGTGTCAACCGGAGGAGTGGGAGGTACATGTGCTTTTTGTGGTGAAGAGAAACATACTTCATCCGGATGTACGGAAGCAAAGAACATGTCTCTCGAAGAAAGGAAAGTCAGGTTGTCAAAGAATGGCGCATGCTTCAAATGTCTCAGGGTTGGTCATGTTGCAAGAAGATGCCATACTCGCCTCTCCTGCAAGTTATGTAAGCGGCAGCATTATCCAGTTATGTGTGATTTTTTAGAAAGGAATCTTAAAACGGAAACCCAGGCCTCATCTCAGGCCAGGTCAGTGACGAAATTCTGCATAAATTCCTCCTGTGTATATCTACAAACAGTTTTGGTTAAGATTGTTCACGGGTATAATATAGAGCTTGTACGCGTTCTTCTAGACTCTGCCTCACAGCATTCTTATATTAAAGAAGAACTGGCAGAGAGATTGGGTCTCAAGGAAGTCAGGAAGGTTACTTTAAGCCATGCTGAGTTTGGTGGCAGAACTGGATCTCCGGTGGAACATGGCGTATTTGAACTTGTTCTTCATAATCTCGATAACTCCTGTCAGCTGAGACTGACTGCTCTTAGTCAGCCTGTTATTTGCAGTCAGGTCCCTCGCCTTACAACAGAGCAAGTCGTGAAACTTGGACTGTCTCATCTAGATGTAGGAAAGGATAAGGATATTGAGATCCTTATTGGTGCTGATTTTCTAGGATCAATTCTCTCCAATGATCGTAAAACGGTGGGAGCGTTAACAGCGTTGCGCACTACACTGGGGTGGACAGTATTTGGTAGAGACCAACGCTCGGGGTGTGGTATGAGTAAAACCACACCTATTATGCTGAATATAGAGAAGGTTAGCAACCTCTGGGAACTTGACGTATTGGGAATAGAAGATCCTATCACTGAACAGAAGAGATGTGAACTTGAAGAGGAAGCTAGATTAAATTTCATTGAAACCGTAGAAATAAAAGAAGATGGTAGATACGAAGTTCGACTGCCATGGTTGAAGGATCATCTTCCCTTGGATCCTTCGTACGAGATGGCAGTGAAGCGTCTTGATATAACGAGGAGAAAGCTAGATAGTAACGGATACTTGGAAGAATATGATCAAGTCTTTCAAGACTGGCTAGCTGAAGGGATTATAGAAGAGATTAATGGTGATCAGACTGAAATATGTGGCCATTATCTGCCTCATCGACCTGTGATCAAGGATTATGGAACAACACCTGTTCGACCAGTGTTCGATGCTTCCGCTAGAAGAGGTAACAACCCATCACTCAGCGATTGTTTGGAAAAGGGTCCAAATCTGATCCAACTTATTCCATCTCTCCTAGACAAGTTTCGAAAGAAGTCAATTGGAGTTATTGCTGATATTCGCAAGGCTTTCCTGCAAGTTTCGGTAGCACCAGAAGATCGAGATTTTTTGAGATTCCTGTGGGGAAAAAAGAAAATGAAAACATATAGACATAAACGAGTTGTTTTTGGAGTGACATCAAGCCCCTTCCTACTGGCAGCTGTTATTGAACACCTTTTAGACCAAGCCTTGAAAAATGATCAGGAAAGGTGGAACAGTATGACTGTCAATATTATTGAGCAACTGAAATACAGTTTTTATGTTGATAATTGTGTGACAAGTGTCTCAAATAAACAGGAGCTGGAATTGTTTATTAAAACTGCTCAAGATGTTTTTGCCCAACACAAGTTTGAGCTTAGAGGTTGGGAGAGTAGTGATCCAGTGCTTCAAGATGATGAAAAAATGTCACCCGTCCTAGGAATAATGTGGAATCGCAAGGAAGACACGCTTAGCTTGAACAGTGAACCCCTGACGAAGCTATCACCTATAAAAGCAACCAAGAGGTCGATACTATCTGCTGTCCATAGGATTTATGACCCAATTGGATTTTCTGCACCGGTTATGTTATCACCGAAGCTGTTACTGCAGAAAATAAACGAAGTTTCTTGGGACACGGAGGTACCGCAGGAAATCCAAATCAAGTTTGAAAAATGGCTTCGTGAAATAGGAGAATTAGGCCAGTTGACGATCCCAAGAAGACTCCCTGAGGTATATGAGGAACGTAGTCTCCATGCATTTTGCGATGCGAGTCAAGATGCCTATGCTTTAGTGGTATTTTTACGCACGCAGACAGTGACAGGAGTTCATGTTCAGCTTCTCCAAGCAAAATCAAGAGTGGCTCCATCACCTCGACCGACCATTCCTCGACTCGAACTTATGGGAGCTGCAATTAGTGCCCGATTGCTGGCATCTATAAGAAAAGAGTTTGACACTGAAACAGTTTATTTGTGGACTGATTCGACGACAGTGTTGACATGGATACAGCGAGAAGTTCTCTGGTCTGTTTTTGTTGAGAACAGGGTTAGAGAAATCAGGCAACTAACTTCAAAAGAATCGTGGAGGCATGTACCTGGGGCAATCAATCCTGCTGATCTGCCTACCCGAGGCTGTACAACAAGAGATCTTATAGCATCGAGATGGTGGGAGGGACTGTCATGGATGTATCTTCCCAAAGAAGAATGGCCTTCAGATAATAGCAACAGATATGAAGATGAAATCATGCTTGAAAGAAGGAGGACTGCCACGACTCTATTGGTCGCAGAAGAGCCTTCAAGTTCCAACTGGTATTACAAGTATTTCTCTCGATTTGACAAAATAGTGAGGCTGATCGGGTGGATAAGACGGTTTATGTTCAATTGTAAATATAATAGAAGGCAGAATGGAGAACTGACTTGTTCATAATTAGAATACAGTGAAAGAATAGTAATTAAACTTGTCCAGAATGAAAGTTTTCAAGGGCCCGAGGATCAGAGACTGGCTTCAATAGTGCCATACTTAGACAATCATGGCATTTTGCGAGTAAACACCAGAATAACAGAGAGGGAGGACAACAATGAGTTTCGCCAGCCTGCTATATTGCCGGGAGATCACCCTGTAGTGCAGCGACTTATTCATGACACGCACATTCGGCAGTGTCATGTAGGCCCACAGACTCTGTTGGGTATTATTAGAGAGAAGTACTGGATCTTGAATGGAAGACGAGTCGTGAGATCATCTGTACAAAAATGTGTTGTTTGCCGAAGGTACAAGAAAGAGCGACTGAAAGTTTCTACCCGACCTATGCCTAATGATCGTGTGAGAGAGGCCAAGGTTTTCGAAGTTATTGGCATTGACATAGCTGGTCCGCTGATTGTGAAAGGTAACCAGAAGGTGTGGGTTTGCTTGTTCACATGTGCTGTCTATCGAGCAGTGCATTTGGAACTGCTTGTCTCGTTATCTACGGACTCGTTTCTGCAATGTCTACGAAGATTTATATCGCGCAGAGGAAGGCCTACGACGATTTATAGTGATAATGGGACAAATTTTAGAGGAGCATATAACATGATGTCTAAGCTCAACTGGAATAATATCGAGTCTTATTGTGGCATCCAAAGAATTGCATGGAAATTCAACCCTCCCACAGCATCGTGGTGGGGTGGGTTTTGGGAGAGACTGATCGGACTGATGAAAAGTCTCCTTCGGAAGGTTCTGGGGAAATCTTCCCTAACATGTGAAGAATTAATGACTGTGTTGTGTGAGTGTGAAGCAGTCATCAATAGAGACGGAAAATCCTCATGACTTGAGACCTATTACACCAGCGATGTTCCTACAGGAGGCTTATGAGATAGGAGTACCTGATCTAGATTCGATAGATGGAAATCAGCTGAGAAAGAGAGCGGCCTATCGTCTGCAACTAAGAAACGCCCTTCGTCAGAGATTTCGAAAGGAGTACCTCGGGCAACTGTTGCTTAAGCGGAATCAGCATGACAGCATTAGCAAGGGAGACGTAGTGTTCATTGAGATGGACAATCGTAATAAGCTTGAATGGCCGATGGGAATTATTGAAGAACTGTTGCCTGGAAAGGATGGACGAGTACGTGTTGTGAGACTTCGAACGCAAAGGGGAGTTGTCATGCGTCCTGTTCAACGTTTGATCCCATTAGAGTGCTCTATGTCAGTGTCTGAAGAGGAGGAACGAGTGATTGAGACCGAAAAAGAGGCCATGGAACAAGAGAACATGATGTTGCAGAGATATCATACTCGGAGTGGGAGAGCAGTGAGGTGTCCGATGAGATTCCTGCAATAAGATAAACGCCGTACTTTGCATGTTGCAATTTTATTGAGGGCTGAAAATTGCAAGGTGGGAGAATGTCGGGGTAAAGTAATTAATATTTTGGTATTGGTATTATGTACAGGGTATTGTTTTATGTTGTGTTATATTGTCTTGGTTACGATAGAAAAATAAAGTATGGAACCTGTACCGGTATATGACTGCACGGTGTTTATATTAAAACAAGGTTAGAGTTAACACATTTAATTCATTAGCAATGGCCTGTTTCTCAGTAATTAATTTACCGTCACCAGACATTATCATCGACAAATTATTTGGATTTCCCTTTCTTCTCCTAACATAACTGTAAAATTTTTTCCACCCATCACCTCCCGAACCAAGTAAACCTTGCATATAACTGTCATGAGCAGCCCTCTTTTTTTTAAGACGAGCTCTCTTGATAAGGACTTAAATTTCAACATACTCTTGTCACTATCATGTCTTTTATTGTATAATTTCCTAATTTTCCGTTTTAGACTCCTAATTTCTCGTGTGTAATACTCAGGATCTGGGTTTTGTTTCAGCAATTTAAATGGGACAAATTTATCAACAGCGCTATTTAAAATTTTCAAAAAGTTAGTCCACAGGATATTAATGTGATTTCCTTCCGATGCCCATCCTACAAATAGCTCATTCAAATACCCCTGAAACTTGCCCTGATCCGCCCTGCGATACTGGAATATGATCTTTTTTGCTACATCCGAGTCTAATTTTGTAATGTCACCATATCTAATATTTAATTCAACCCCAGAATGGTCACTAATTCCTGGTACTTTCAGACAGTTAATATACAGCTCTACAGGCCTTACGAGGTAAACATCTAAGGTATTATTGTCTCTAGTTGGGAAGTCAACTACTTGGGAAAATCCCCCCTCCCTTAAGAATTTATTTGCAGCGCTCTGAGCTTGACTACAGCTAGTTGACTCACCAGACCAGTCTACTTTGGGGAGGTTTAAATCTCCAGCAATTATTATGCTCTTTTTCATAGCATTACCCGTACAAGTTTTATCATACAGTGTTTCGAGGAGAGAAAAGTTATCTTTCGGTGCTCTATACGCCCCTATCACCTGAAGAGGGAATTTATTTCCTTTATCCGAAATTCGTACACATAACATTTCATGATCCATATCTGCCCACTTTAAGAAACTACCTATATTTTTGCGCACACTAATAAATAGCCCACCACCTCGCTTCCCCCGATCCCTTCTGTACATTTCGTAGGTCCCTTGAATTATTTCGCTACTATTTATGTCCTCATATAACCAAGATTCAGTTGCAATGACAATGTCCGGAGAATACGTCTCTACAAGATTCCAAAATTCGATTAATTTATTTCCTAAACTCTGACAATTAACCTGCAGTAATCTTAGAGTCTTACCTCCGCAGCAAATATCTCGAAATTGCTCCTTCTGTTCCCATCGGCTGGCAACCTCTGGACCTGCTCCTCCTCACAAAAGCCGGCACGAACCGATGACCTTGTCATGTAGGCTCCCTAGGTTAAAAGCACCCCGTAGATTTAGATGCAGCCCGTCTCGGGCGAAGTCACGGCCACCAATCCAGCAGTCAGCTTCTACGTACACTAAGCCCAGTTGTGCACATACCCAGTCCATGCGGTCATTTACAGTCTTAACTCGCCTTAACGGAACATCTCCCCGCCGAACAATGCCACTCATTATAATTTTTGCATTTCGAAACTTGCTTTTAGCTTTTCTGCCTAGTTCGTAGAGCTCCCCCATGATGTAATCAGCTGTAGCCCTCTTCTTCAAATCGTTCGTCCCAACATGTAGCAACAACACTTTAACTTTGTCACAGTTCTCTACATTTGATTGTTCCACTTGTTGGGCAAGCTGGTCAATTTTAATCCCCGGTTAACACCGCACTTTCGCACCTGATTTCCTCGAGATATTCGCACTCCATCGTATCATTGAATCACCCATTATGATAACGTCATCCTCAGTTTGCTCCTGCACGCCCTCTTCCACACTGATCCCAGTAGAAAGCCGTTCAGTCACATCCTTCACCGTTTTTTCTGATTCACGAAGCTTTGCTCTAAGTTCCTGTATTATTTGATCCCTTGCTTTGATTTGCACCCTCAAACAGTCCGGCGTATCACATACTTTACAAAACCAATTTCCGACATCACAATCCTCCTTCTTGACCTTAATACAGCCGAAGTGAAACCATTTCTCACATAGTCCACACTCAACACCATTCTTCAATGTTTTACTGCACGTCGAACACTTTAAAGCTGCCACTGGATCATTTGCCTGGTTCACATTTGGAGTAACAGGCCCTGGATTCACTTCCACTCCACCAATAACTAGCAATGCAGCTATCACTAGGGCTATGAACCACAAGTTGCTAGGTCCCGTACGCACACACAAACACCGGAAATCCCGACTACCCTTCGCATACCACAGTCCGATCCTCGCCCGATAACACTCCAGAGAACAACCCATTCCAGCACACCTGAGAGCTCGGGAAAAACACGACCTTTCACTTTGACTGCCAACTGATAACTCTCTTGGGTTAGTTTAAGTTTTTTTCTTTCTTCCTTGCCATGGCCTTTGTTGTCGGGCAATTTTCTTTTGTTTTCCAGCCATGATGGGTAGATTATTAGCTTGGGAATAACCTAACCCCCAAGAGAAGATGATAAAGAGAAGGAGGTGGGTTTCGGACTGGAGATAAAGGATGGAGAGATAGGAGGAGAGTCCTACAAAAGTTATAATTTCAACTTTAAATGTACTCAAAGGCGACTGCCACTGCAAATCCGCTCTCCGATACCTAAAGTGAGTAGGGACCTGGGCAAAGCTAACGGGAAACGCAGCTGGAACTTGGGCGGTTTGCAAGAGAGTGGCTTTAGCGTATTCCCTCTCAAGCATACATATGCCTACTATGGGGAAGGGTGATGGCCTGGCAAGACAAAGAGTAACAGATTTATTGTGTATCTGTTTAAAGGAGTTTGTTTTTAAACAAGTAATTTGAAGAATGCCAATAATTTGAATCGGTTTCGATATTTTGGTTTTCGAATTTGCAGAATTCCTAAAGAGCGACCAAATGCTTCCAAGAAGGATAGAGATAAAGTAATTATACCTTTGGGAATAATTTGGGTAAGTAAACCAATAGTTGCATTTGGAAATGGCTAAGCTTTTACCCAGAAAGGAGCCGACTAAAAGTTTAGGCAAGGAGAAACACTTATATTTTGAAAAACCAACCATAAGTGTTGGAGAGAATCTCCACAAGCAGGAGGCTGGCATAGCGAGCTATGCTTGCCTTACTGGCCAGTTAGAATTAGCTATTAAAGCTAAGAGAGACTTGACCAAGTTACCAACTAAGAGTTCTTGCTCAAATGCAACAAGTGGTGAAAACCCTATCAAGAGATTTATTTGCATTAATTGGGAAGAGTCAAGGAAGACAGGATCTTGCCTAACCGTTATGTTAGAGAAATGATAAATCCAAAAAGAACGATTGAATTTATTCAACAATGTTGGGTAGTAGTTTTTTGACAAATATATAATTTAGATTTTGTAACAAATGAGGTCACAGACCTCCGAAAAACATCTAAAGCTTGCGCCAGGCAATTAACAATTCTTTTGGTTTCAAACCTTTTACATACTTTAAAATCTTCGCAAGATTTTGAAATGGCGAGGATAAAATGAAAAATTTAAAGACAATTAAAGTGATTAAAGTTAGACAATAAATCAAGTGCAAGGTGTGTACTTTAAGGAATTTCTAAGTAAATATCTTAGAAAGAGTAACAACTTCGAAAGTAACAACAACAAAAAGCAGGAAGAATAAAATAGAAGTTTCTATAACTTCTTATATTAAAGCTGAATTACTTTTTAGTGATTATACAATAGGGCAGGTCACTTATTGTGAAACCTGAAGAGAAAAGTCGAAAGGAAGTTTCTAGAACTCCTATGTTTAAGTAGGAATCACGAGACAAATGGGGCAAGTTTCCCTTTCGTGAAACCTAGAATTAACTCACTTATGAGCTGAAATAATTGTATTCCCTGATTAGAAGGGAGAAACAATATAAGTTAAAGCGTGTACTAGACACGAAGTTTTACAGACATTAATTTGTGATACATAAGCAAAAGAGGGAGGGCACATATTGAGAGTGACACCTCATTGAAAAAAGACCTAAAGTAACAATTTTATTATTTTGGTTGGTTAGTAAAGGGTTTGGGAAAGACCAATTGGGATTGAGGATAAGTGTTCATGGCCGTATTTATAGTATTCGGACGAACGCGACGCGGATGAAATGTTGAACAAACACTGTTTTTCACTATAGTTTGTTAAATAGATGAAAAGTTCACTGTAGTAGCACAAAAAGTTTATGGCAAGGAAAGTTATTGTAATGATGGAAAATAACTAGTTACACTAGATAGGCGACAGTCTATTGCTTGAGAAAGTTGTAGATTATCGTTAAATGCGCTAGAGAAAATCCCAACGGAGGAAGAAAAATTAGCTATTGATTAATAGTTCATAAGGAAGGTTCCATAGTTTGAAAAAGTATTCCCACACGAGAGTGGAAAATACATGACAGTATGACTGGTATATAGAGTGCAAGTTCTGGAAGGTTCCAGAGCAATGATGACTTGGTTAAATTTGGTAGAGAATCCCTCGGCGGAAAGCTAGATTATATAGACAGTGGGTATTTTGAAAATATCCCTCGATGTGAGATAGCATCTCAGAAAATCTTTCATGTTGAAAGTTAAACCTGATAGTTTAAGTAAGATCAAGAAGATCTCTTGAAAGCAGTTATTTTCACATAGCAACTTTCACTGTCTATAACATCCAAATAAAACCATTGAGCTATTAAAGGACGATGAGAATGAGGTTAAAACCTGAAGTCGGTACTTATCTTTGCTTCATGTAGAAGGCGATGATCCTTTTGACGGTTGAGATTAAAATTCCAACATGGCGTAGAATTAAAAGATTGCCCCTTGAGTTGAGGAGGCGAGCTCTAGTTGAGCTTCAATTGACTGAGTCTACTGCCGACGTACAAGTGAGACACGCTCAGCGAAGCACAGAGGGACCAGGGAAGGGAAAAGAGTGGGGGTAGGAGACAAAAGGAATACATATAAGAATAACCAACATGACAGAAATAAATTTTCTCTTGATGAAATGGTCTTCAGAGAGTTGATAGTAGGCGACACTAGTGCAGCCTGGTGGGTGAAAAAGTAGACGAAGTTCTCTTGATCACGGAGATGATAGCTGGCGATGGCGACGAGATCTGGCGGCCAGATTGATAAAGAAGTCCTCTTGCACAGGGAAGAATTGAGGAACTTCAGAGATTCGCTGCTAGATGACGCTAGGTGGGTCATGGAAGATATATATCTAGAACAGACTCACAAGTAACATGAGAACCATAAACAGCAAGGAGAAATTAGAAGATCACTGTTGGTGTTTGAGAAAAAGGAAGGAATGAACTAGCAAAGAGAAGTAAAAGTTTTCTCTATCTTACCCAGTATTCCAAAGAATACGCCACATGATGATGATTGTAATTTCGATTGTCGCAAGAAGTTGAATGTAGCCTTGCTATATGAAAAACGTCGTGAACTTCGCTCTAACATTAATCACCAATGTTATCTGTTTTAATGAACTAAGTTTGGTTCCGAGTAATTTGATTGGGTGTCGCTACACCTTTTGAGTGCATTTCGTTATCGAAATAAGTATCTGTGCCGTTTTACGGTTCAATTTGATATATCCTAAAACGGGATCCTTCGCGTGTCTTTGACGCCATTTGTATTTGGTGGAAGCATGTCTTGCTATTTAAGTCGGTATTACCTATCCGAAATTGGCCTAGCTCCGCTATATTCAAGCGAGTTGATTTATTCTTGCTTCCTTACGGCCTGATTTCTTGCCTGAGTTTGGTGCTAATTTATTCACTTCATGAAAATTTTGGGATTATTCCTGATCACAAGTTGTGTTTGGATCAGTTATGTTAATCGCGGTGAGTTGCCTGCATGCCTCTCTCAATTTGTTTAACTTGATTTTGTTCGGGATTTGTTTTCCTCTCCTGGAGCTGATTATTCGTGAGAATATTTATTTTGGTTTTCTTACTTACCGTGTCCGGGATTTTCTTGCTTCCATGGCTGCAATCGTTAAACATCATAACCTTTAAAATTCTGTTGGGGTTTTCTTAGGGATTTCCTGAGTATTGTGTTTTACCATATATATATTAATTCTGTAAGCCAAGTTTCCAATGCTTATATTTAAGATTCAAGAACCAACTTGCATGTATGTAAATGTTTTTCAAAATATATTTATTTGTTCATGTTTTAATTATTCTTTCAATAGTTACGGCATATCGCCGCGGTTTTGGGTTTAAGGGTTCAGGCTTCTATCAACGGACATCCTGTCCGATTATCCTCGTCCAGGGGTGTTTCTATCTGCTTCAGGCTTCGAGGTCGGAATCACAACCAGGGGTTACGCCTTCGAAGTTATACTGAGGGGAAGTATACGTGGGGCAGTAGCACTGACAGTTTTGTTGAACATGAGTGAAATGTCACTATTGCAGTTTATACAGTTTGTACTGGGTTGAAAGTTAGCAGTAATTTGACGTTATAGATTTCTGAGGTGTTAGCCGGTATAATTTATCACTGGGCAGAGTCTATTGCATAATTTGGAATTTCACAAGTTGAAGGCAAGATAAAATGGGGCAGAGCAAAATTCCACGATGAAATTGAAGAACAACTTTGTACAGTTTCAAGATTTAGTAGAGCTATCACACGAAGAAGAAAGCATGATTCTCAAGCTATACGCATGCTATACGTTTAGCAAAATTCCCACGCCTGAGAGAAGTATCTCTCTTATTTCGTACAAGAAGTACTAGGTTTTTACACGACTTTCAATGGCAAGCTTAGTTCAGCTTAAGAAAGACAAAGCCATTTCCCTCGTAGGGCAGTTAGGAGATTGCACAATAATGTAAAAATTTAAATACTGCCGAAAGTATTGATTAAAAGCCTTCAGAGTAGTTTCAAACCTTTAAAAATGTGGTTTAAAACACTTTAGATGGTTACTTATCTTCTCATTGCAGCCTAGTTGATGGTTCCGGCCAGCCGTTACACCAAACTTAAGACATGGCGTCTATTTTAAAGTTCAACACATGGTTGAAAAAGGTAAGCTTCTCCTGAGAGAGCCTAACTGTCACACTATAGCACCGGAATAGGAATGAACGAGAGATTCGATCACTCAGAGAGTCAGAGCGGTGAGGGGAAGGGAGGGGGTAGCAAAGAAACAGATACAGAGTAGGTAACATACAAAGAGAAAAAAAATATATACATAATACAATTTTGATACATTATAACAGAAGTCTTCATGGAGATTGTAGATAACGACAATGATGGCATCTACTTCAAAGTTGTGGAACTTGCAGTCGTAGTTCTTGAGATGACTGGAATCAAGGGGTTCAACGAATTGCCGCATGGAGAGCTGTGGAGAGGCTTACAAGGAAAATGCACATCTGAAACAAACTGTCAAGCAGGATAAGAATATGCACAGAGAACAGGAAAAGAGAACGTCTCTGTTGGCGTTTACGCAAAAAAGGAAACTAAAGAAGATACAAAAAATATAGGAAGAAAAATCAAAGAATAAACTATTATTAATGCTAGAATTAAGTGTATATTCCAAAGAATATACCAACTGGTGAGGTGTGATCAGCACCTCGCCCAGGCAGTCTCACCTGCAAAGCGAACAGCGGCCTCAGGAGGGAAGGGAGGGGAAGGTTAGGATGGATAGGTAAGGAAGAGGGAAGAAGGCGGCCGTGGCCTTACAGTAGGTACTGTACCCGTATTACCTACCCTTTAACTGATGTAATCCCTCGATGGTAGATGGATCGTTGGACCTGAAAATCCCCGACTAAAAAAAACAGATCCTACCAACAAGTGAAGGGGATAATAGGCACCAGTTATACCTAACAAAGGTGGCATTAAGAAAGACCATGGCTCAATGACAAAAATGAAAAATTAAGCTCAGAGAACACGAGAATCACATAGAAACGTAATCTCTGAAGTGAGGAAAACACCTGAAATACCCAGCAATGGCCTTCATAACGCGACCTTTTATCACCCCTATAAATCATCATATCGAAAGGTTTGTATAAAAATAAGAACATTTATTAATCAAAGAGAAACTTGTGAATACTCTCACAAAAAAGGCATTTCAGAGAAAATTACGCAACAAATGCAGTGAACTTAAGTCCCCTTGGATAAAGTGCATTATACCCTATTCAATTCTTATGTCATGAAATTAACACAATGATGATCCACACTATACAACAGTTAATCCTACTGGATCACCAAATTGGATATTCCACATCTAAATTCAGCACATATATATTATTATAACCCTTCTGTACAAAATGTACATACAGTTTATACAACATATTTCTTGCACCTTAAGTGCGTTCGCTAAAGACCTTGTTAAATTGGCACTCCTCCATAGTGCCATATTCGTGATATTCTCATAGTTAAATTTTTCTATCTTTCATTGCCTTATGCAAATTAAATCTCTAGTTTTCGGTATTATTCTCTGTAGCCACGTTGGCATTGACGCCACCTTCTCAGCACGAGACTGAGCAGCAGGCTCAAGTCTCTGTGGGTAGAGAAGGCAATTGCGCACGCGCCAAGCGGAAGGTCGATATCCGAATGCGTCAGCAGAGAGCCTAGGCTCCAAGCAGTGCATCCCTGAGGCGGGCGGTATTTCAGCGCGCACATGTTCGTTTGTGAGTTTTCAAACATGGATCAGTGTAGTGATTTAATGTTTTTTTTCAGTCTTTTGACTGGTTTGCTGCAGCTCTCCATTCCTCCCTGTCCAGAGCTAATCGTTTCATCTCTACTTAGCTACCACACCCTACATCCGAGGCAATCTGTTTAACATATTCTAACCTTGGTCCACCCCTACAGTTCTTGTCCTCGACCCTTCCTTCCATAACTAAGCTTGCTACTCCTGGGTGTCTTGATATGTGTCCTACCAACCTATCTCTTCTCTTCATTAGTAGTCGCCAGAGATATCTCCCCTCTCCCACTAGTCTTAATACCTCTTCGTTTGTAACCCTATCTACCCATCTGATCTTCGTAATTTTCCTGTAACGCCAAATTTCAAACGCTTCAATTCTCCTCTTTTCTGCTGCACCAATAGTCCGAGTTTCACTTCCATAGAGTGCCACGCTCCAGACAAAGGTTTTCTAAATTGACTTCCTAATACATAAATCTATATTCGATTTCAACAGATCCCTTCTCTGTAGAAATGCTTTCCTTGCCTGAGTTATCCTACTTTTTATATCCTCTTTGTTTCGTCCATCACTGGTTATTTTGCTATCTAAGTAACAGAAGTGTCCTACTTCCTTTATTTTTTCACCTGCCAATTTGATGTCCTTAGAGGTTTCTGATTTATTTCGGCTGGATTTCAATATTTTTGTTTTACAAAATCAAGATCATTTTCTTCGCTGTACTATGAAGAGAAATGTGCAGTGAAAGAGAGGAGACCAAAACCTCATCTAAATATTGTACAGAGTGATAAACATCAGTCACGTAAATTCCAGTCTCAGTGGTGTGAGCAGTTTGAATGGTTAACAGCAAGTGTAGCGACTGGCACGATGCATCGTTATGTGTGTATTCTAATTGGTGGCGATAGTAAAGAATGGAGTGAAACTGGGATTGGGTGCATTAAAATTTTCTTTGTAGAGCTCGAAAGCATCAAATTTCTAAGAAACATATTCTTAATTGGGAACGATATCATCTTCTGGGACAACACAAAATAGAGCATGCTCTAAGAAGTTTATCTACAAAGACTATAACTGCTGGCAGTTCTTCATGTCCCACGGCTTGTACGATTAAGTTTGCACCATGTGGCGCGAGGTAGGTTGAAACCCGCCGGTTTTAGAGTTGGGTTGTCAATTCGTAGGAAGCTTCGTTGGGGTGAAGATGTCCAATCTGCTTTCCACGTAGCCATAGGATCGAATACGCCGGATGCCAGGTTTAATATAAAGCAGTTCTCCATGCAGGTTGGTTGGTTGGTTGGTTCTTAAGTTTAGGGGCTGCGACAACGTGGTCATGTATCCCCGTGTACTTTGGGTGTGTGTAGAATCTGTCTGATAACCAGTGTTAATTGTGATGGCTGTATTAGTGTGTGTATCTGTTTTTTTTAATTTAAGTACTGCAACTTAGAATTTTCAAATAGTTCCAACTTTTGCCGCCAAGCGCCACCGTCCACGACTATTAGGCCAAGTTCAGAACTTAGCTACTAGACGCCACCGCAGTCGGCTCTTGGCAACGAACGTAGAAACCTAAGAGCGTTGTTTACATTCTTAACCTATCCAATTTAGCTTCACACAGGTGCAATTAGTGGAAGGTTCTTTAACATGCCATAAATCTATGACATGGGATCGCCGGCTTTACTTCCCCTCCGAAGGAAGGCATACTGAAGGATTTTTAGGCTCTTAAAAAAATCCGACGGCTTCGGCCGGGTTTGAACCCGCTATCTTGGGCATAGAAGCTCAGCATTCTACCGACTACGCCACCGAAGCCGCCTCCATGTAGGTTGACGAGACTTAAGTCGGGGTGTAGCACACTGCTGGATGATATTGTGATCAAAGAGGGCATCATTATTTCAGCATTCTAGACCATAATGGAGCAAGAGCTTTCTGCTTTCTGTCTTCTTAGATGATTTTGTTTTGTTTTTGTTTTTTGCGTATGGCATTTAGTGCCGGGAGTGTCCGAGGACATGTTCGGCTCGCCAGTTTCATAGCTGCTTCGAGGCGGACACCCAATGGATGAGCTACAAGTACCGTCGCGTGTGGAGTGTTATCTGGGGAGGAAAGTTTGAATATAAGGACGAGGAGTTGGAAGGTAGCGGCTGTGGCCTATAGTTAGGGACCAACCCCGGCATTTGCCTGGAAGGAAGATGGGAAAGATGAGGTGGTGTGATGTTGCTTAATATCGGGAGCCATTCGATAGGGGTAGGTAGAAGCGTGCCGGATACTATTCGCATAGTTTGTCGATGTTGAGCGTCCACCAAGTACGAGGCTGTTTCCTTTCAAGTTCCGATGGACTGTATAAAAATAACAGATTGACATACCAAACTGATTTTACTACTAAATGTTTGCTTGTTTTATTCTTATGTCTCAACATAATCACTAAAACGATTGAAACATTTGTCGTATCGTTACACCAGCTTTCCAATGCCCTCGGCAAGAAATTCTGCCGAAACAGAGGTGGATTCGTCAGGAGAGTCTCCTGAAGTTTTCCCTTTTTGGCGAGACGTTGCCGCCCAACCATATCTTCAATTCTAGAAACAGGTGAAAATCATCCACGACCGCACTGTGCCAAGTTGCGATAGACTTTTTCAAAGAATTCAAGTGTAAAGTTTTGGACCATCTGCCGTTTAGTCCAAACCAGCACTGAATAATTTTCACCTTTTTCGAGAATTGAAGGTATGGTTGGGCGGCAACGCCTCACCAAAAAGGAAACACTTCAGGAGACTGTCCAGACGCACTCACCTCAGTGGTGGCCGAATTTCTTGCCGAGAGCATTGAAAAGCTGGTGTAACGATACGACAAATGTTTCAATCGTTTTAGCGATTATGTTGAGACATAAGAATAAAACAAGCAAACATTTAGCAGTAAAATTAGTTTGGTAGGTCAATCTGTTATTTTTATACAGTCCATCGGAACTTGAAAAAAAAAAGCCCTCGTAAGTATGGGAACTGTTTAGCCATATGCTAGAACAGTACTCAGCTGGTGAGTATACCAAGGCCAATACTGTTGTTCGTAACGTGTTTGCGTCAGCTCCCCATGAAGTTCCTGTTAACCGTTGTAGGAGGTTATTACGGGATTTCAATTTAGCAGCTGTTTTCTGAAAGTGGTGTCGGTAGGTAGGTGGCCTATCTAGTGTAATACCCAGGTACTTTGGTGTGCTGTTGTACTGTAGTGTTGGGGATTCGTTTGAATAACAATACACTTCTTGCTATACACTAATACTCCATCATACGTTTATTGGCAA
Organism: Meconema thalassinum; assembly: GCA_946902985.2. Classification (NCBI taxonomy): domain Eukaryota; kingdom Metazoa; phylum Arthropoda; class Insecta; order Orthoptera; family Tettigoniidae; genus Meconema; species Meconema thalassinum. The sequence continues at coordinate 85,527,212 of OX336399.1, forward strand.
GTAACTATGACTACGTACTTACGTCACACACGTTATAACATTTGAGGGGTCTAGATTCAAAACTCATGTTCTCCATTTTCCAAAATTTACAGGAACTAAAAAAAACTTCTTAAATATATGTACCGGTAACTAATGGGATCTCTAAGAGAACTTGTTTTTTTTGCAGGCTATACTTAATTACACCTTCTTGTTGTTGTTGTTGTTTGAGTCTTCAGTCTTTTGACTGGTTTGATGCAGCTCTCCATGCGTCCCTGTCCTGAGCTAATCGTTTCATCTCTACATAGCTACCACACCCTACATCCGAGGCAATCTGTTTAACATATTCTAACCTTGGTCTACCCCTACAGCTCTTGTCCTCGACCCTTCCTTCCATAACTAAGCTTGCTATTCCTGGGTGTCTTAGTATCTGTCCTACCAACCTATCTCTTCTCTTCATTAACAGTCGCCAGAAACATCTCTCCTCTACCACTCGCCTTAATACCTCTTCGTTTGTAACCCTATCTACCCATCTGATCTTCATCATTCTCCTGTAACACCACATTTCAAATGCCTCAATTCTCCTCTTTTCTGCTGCACCAATAGTCCAAGTTTCACTTCCATAGAGCGCCACGCTCCAGACAAAGGCTTTCAAAAATGACTTCCTAATACCTAAATCTATATTCGATGTCAACAGATTCCTTTTTTCTTGTATAAACTATATTTCATTATTTATATTAATTTATCTGAAAAATAGGTTTAAATTTTGAAGAATGTGACTTTTTCATCTAAACATCGGAGACTGTGAGTTTTGTGTCTGTACAAGTTGGAAGATGTTACTTTTGAAACTAAACAAAATTAATTACTTCAGACATAACAATAGACAAGTTGGCAAAGTTTGTGAAAAATTTAGACAAATGAAACCAATTGCATTGTTGGAATGCACATATTATTTATTTATTATGTAGAGGTTACGAGTTGAACAGACAATAATAATATTGGCTTGCAGCTGTAGAAAGTCACATGACCAGAAGCTGTCTTGTGATTGGCCAACAGGGAGAATGTGCTCTTTGCAACTAAACAGTGCGGAGAAAGTTAGTTTTGCATCTAAATTGAGTTTTTGGCATTAGAAAACCACTGGAAATTGTGAGTTTGGCTTTTCAGCACTAAGATAGTCGTGTGTCGTTTGGAAAGAAGAATAAGAATGCCTTGCTAACTCAATTTCGAACAAGAGTGAAGAATATGAATTTTGCATCTAGACCCCTCATTTATACAAATGTCCAAAATCTTTGACCCAGAAGAGAGTTTAGTTCCCGACATCCTCCCAACGCTGGTCCACCTCCAAGGGTGTGACCAGCTGGAAAGGACGGCTGATCTCGAGTCCCTCTGATGTCCATATCTTGCCATCTCTTCCTGGTAGTATCCTAGCTCTCCTCCAGACGTGTCTCGGTAGTGAATCGTCATGCAGGAGAACGATATCCCCCGGTCTGAATTTGGCAATTTTCCCGGCTGGCTGTCTCACTTCGTGGCAGGTCCGCAGTTCCAGGAGGTACTCCCGCGTCCATCTCTTCCAAAAGTCATCCGCAAACTTATGACGCATTCTGAACCCCTTTACCAAGTCGTGTCGTGTAGTGGGTTCTGGATCAGATGGTTTATTTAATCGTATGGTAATTTATACAATATACAATTATATATAACAAGGTAATATTCAAACTTAAAAGTCCATCCTCAAACATTCGGTTAAATCGGGTGTGTGAGCGAACAAATCGTCAGGAATGCCAGGGTAAGAATAAAGAGGACAGCGTTGGACCAGATGTTCGATCGTCTGTTCTTCCAGGTTACACTCACACCTTGGTGAGCTGATCCAGCCCCACTTGTACCTGAAATAATTGCAGCAACCATGTCCAGTCCTCAGCCTGTTGATGCGGCACCAGAAGTTCCTCGGTAAGTCAAAGCCGATTGGTTTCTTTGTGGGATCAAGATGGTGGGCACTTGTTCCCAATGTTTTAGTTGACCACTCATGCTTCCAGCTTTCATTTAGGTCAAATCCAGCAGCAATGAGTTTCCCTGCAGTGACACTTACTGGTCTTCTAGATTGCAGTCGTTGCTGTGATGGATGGCAGAATTCTTGGTGCAATGGCAAAGAGGGTGATGCAAAGGTTTTCTTAGCTTCCCTTAGTAGAACTTGTTTCCTCCTTAAGTGAGGTGGAGGGATGTGACTCAACATGGGTAACCAGTGACATGGAGTTGATTTGATGGAACCAAATGGTAATGTCAGAAGACTCTCTCCTATGAGGACGTGCGCTGGCGTCAATGGTGTGGAATCTTCCCCTTGTGAGATAGGTCTAGAATTGACTGCGGCTTCAATGGTAATGAGCGTCGTCGTAAGCTGCTCCTCCGTATGCTCTGCCTTCCCCAACACTTTCCGAAGGCATCGCTTTACAGTACCGATCATCCGCTGCCGACATGTAGTATATTACCTCTATGCTATGATCAATAAACAAGGGCGCAGCCAACTTTTTCGGCACTCGTATCTTGAAAGGCTAATACGTGAAAGAGAGGTAGACCTAGGAGGTGATGGTTCGATTCAGTGTTTAAACGATTTCAAGGTGAGATGTGTAGAAGGAGAGGAGGCGGTAGTGGTTATGGAATACAATCAGAGGTTTGCAGACTGACTTGACGCTGAGAGGCAAAACAATCTCAAATAAAAATAAATTCATAACCATACTTTAACCATCATTTCCACCATCAAGGAAGAAACAAAAATTATATGCTGATCTCGTTTATTTTCTCCAACAAAATACCATCATTTACAAATTAATATAAAATGCTTCTAATTAGTGTCATGTTCACGCAGAGCAAAGCTAATACTAAGGACAACTCAGGAACATTACGTAACAATTCTTCACTGGTGTCTTCGGAGTCACCAAAGTTCATCTGAAACGGATAAATCTAAATTAATACTCATATTATTGAGTAATGTACAGGCTGGTTCACCTAGCATGTATAACCTCTATATTTTCTCAACAGCAAATTTCCAAATTTGTACGAAATGCCATGAAAAGGACCATGTCTGCCCAAATCCTTATTGACAGAGTTTAATTGTGATAGCAAAATATAGCTTAAGGTACCCATCGACACTACTTAAAGACATTTCATTAGAAGTTATCTTATTTCCTTGAAATTGATATCACTGATTCCAAGAATATAAACTAGTGGATTGTTGCCAAAAAATAAAAAATAAATAAATTTAGGGGGTCTTTTTCAAAGATTAAAATAACGTGCATTTTTAGGACGCGATATCTTTGCTCTTTTTCAACTTAATTGAGTCATTGTTGTCGCAAATTGATCTGCTGTATGATCAGAATGTTGTATAGCAGAATCGTTTTTGTATAATTGATTGAGGCAAATATATTAGCTTTGTTTTACAATTTAGGCCTACGTTATTTTGATTGAAAAAATAAATTAATTGTGGGGGTCGCGACCCCTAATTTCAATTTAACAGCTTCATTCTGCTTTACAACATTGCTGCATTATTTGTCTATATTTTAGTTTTTAAATGGAACTAATATATGCATTCTAGGTGAACATTTTAACTGCCCTAGTCAAGACAAATATTGAAAAAATGGAGTGAGAGAAATCGTAACTTAAAGTTGAGGTACGCATTTAGAGTAAAGAGTCTTACTTTTCAACTCCTAAAAACTGCTTTTTCTTTGGATTTTAGGTCAATCTTCTGCATTCTCCGACTCGAGAGTATCTCCTACATTGTTTTAGTTCAGGAGTAGACTGTTTCAAAGCCAGATTAATGTGTGCTTTATCTGCTGCACCTATGCGTCAAAGTGACAGCTGCTGAAAAGCGTGCTCACCGATCATTAAAGTGAATATAAATGAGCTAAACAATAAAACCAGTATAAACTATATATTTCTGGAAACTAAAGAGGACATACTATCGAATAAGACAATAAAAAAGTATTCGAAAATTTTCTTGAAAATGACTAATGGAAGGGTCGATGACCGTCTGCCCAAATCCTTATTGACAGAGTTTAATTCTGACAGCAAAAGATAGCTTAAGTCAATAAAATCCAATATTTGGGTACACTGCCCCATTTTCGGTTATATTATAACCTCCTTCAGCAGATACGATATTAATGAACTTACAATATTACACATAATTTTATATAAAGTATCTTCTTCTTCTCCTTCTCCTCAACCGCTAGGTTGGTGGGTAACATGCATGTCTTCCAAAACGTCTTCTTTATCTGGCCTGTAGTTTCAAATGGCAATAAGTGTGCTTGCCTTTAATGCTGTCTATAAATTGAGTCCTTGGTCTTCCTCAACTCCTCTTTCATTCTAGCTTCCCTTCGAAGAGTGTGGTGCACCGGTCAGAATGACGAATCAAATGGCCAACAAAACTATTCCTTCTTCTGTTTAAGGATTCAACCAAGTTACATGTCTCCTTTGCTCTTTTGAGAAGATTCTCATTCGTGACTTTATCAGTCCAAGGTATCTTTAGTAGTCGTCGCCAGCACCACATCTCGAATGCCCTAAGTTTTGATACATCTGCTTGTCTCAGAGTCCATGTTTCAGAGCAATAACTTGCAATACTCCATAAAACTTTTCACGAAGTGTTTTCGCACCTCTAAGTTAACAGTCTTGGATGTTAGTAAAGACTTCTTTTTTGAAAAGGCTTCTTTTGCCAGTGCGTTTCGAGCATTTACTTCTCTCGTACACTTTCCATTTTATGTGATCAAGCTCCCCAGATATTTGAAATCCTTTACTTGGGCTAGTTTTTCACCATCCATTAGCACATTTACTATTTGGTCGCCATCCCTATAACTCATACCATTACTGTCATATAAAGTATGAGTTCAAAAATATTTCCAAAAACTTTACGGTAACTATCTAAATGCTTAAAAAATACTCTGAAAAGAATTTTAAATCAGATCTGATTTTAAAATTGGAAATCTTTTTGAACTCATGAAATAACCCCTGACACTACAGCCCATGAAGGGCCTAGGCCTACCAAGCGACCGCTGCCCAGCCATTTGGCCTGTGGATATTGGGGTGACGCGTGATCAGCGCATCGGGTCCCCTAGGCCGTTAATCTTGGTTTTCGTGATCGGGGCGCTGCCTCACTTTCAGACAGCTATTCAATTGTCCTCACGAGGCTGAGTGCACTCCGTTCCAGCCCTTACGTCAGTTTCTAAAATCCCTGACGGAGCCGGGAATCGAACCTGGGGTCTCCGGGTGAGAGGCAGGCGCGCTACCCCAACACCAGTTTTTTTTATAAAATCATATGTAATATTGCAAATTCATTCATATCGTATCTGCTGAAGAAGGTTATAATTTAACCCAAACCCAAATATTGGATTTTATTGACTTTATTGTGGGTGGTTGGGTAGTGAACTACCGACTTCTGACTTCATCAGCCGCCTGCCGTCTGCCGACAGCGCATTGAGGGTAGAAGTTGACAATCACAACAGTGAACGTACACGAATTTGGAAATATCGAAACCTGGAATTCATCGTACTGTCCTCCAACCTGCTGCACTGTGTGATTTGATTACGAATGTTGTAGAAAAACCGTACTGTTCACAAAAATACGCGGCACGAGAATTCACAGCAATAAACTTTAAGACAGACGTTTGTGGTTATTGTTGTCCAAAGGCGGGAACCGGTACTGTTGGTGTTGTGATTGTCACGAGCAACAAAGGTTATCAATAGTTGCGCTGGGACTACTCAAATGAGCTAATTAAATCACGGCGCGTTGCCATATTGCTGCAAAGTCACAGCGTTCAATTTATATCAGGTATGAAACTGTTAAACGTTGAGTTCTGTCTGATAATAGTGGTGTTTGATCTGCTAACTCATTTCCCGCAATTCCCATGTGGCTTGGAAGCCACAGAAAGGTGATTCGAGTGTCAGCGTGGCACAGTACGGCTAGTAGGTCGTGGATTCGCTGCACTAGGGGGTTTTGCGGGAAACATGTAGCAATTGACTGCAACGAACTCAAAGAGTCGGTACACACGAGAAAGTGTATTCGTGCATCCTGTAGTGCGAACTGCAGAGCTTCATAGATGGCAACGAGCTCCGCAGTAAACACACTACAGGCATAAATAAACTCGCTAACAAACGTCCCTCTATATGGTAATTGTTCATTTAAGGGGCGGAACAGTCAGATCATCTGCCCCAATACATAGCTGATTTAAAATAAAGACTAGGTGAGGTATGACTAGGCAGCCGGTAACATATCGCCCATTTGCTACAACAGTGGCATAACTAGAAATCTGTACATTTTCAACTTTTACCTCCAAGTAGTGCTACAAACTATTCTTTATCGATTGATTAAATCGATACTACTTTATAGTTTTTCTTGTCAACGTGAGACTATATAATTTGTTGTGCCAGTTTCCTAAAATATTGCAAGAACACTGATACTTCCTAATTGAGTTGGTGTCATTCATCCGAAGTTTAGTAACGAATCCCTAATGCAATATGGCGTCAAAACCTTGACATTATTAAACTAATTCAGGCGCGGATCTAGAGTTTGGCTTGGGAGGGGGGGGGAGGTCACAGAATCGAAATTGTTAAGAAAAATGGTATCACTTACAACGCAATCACAAAATAACCAAACGTACAAAACCAGATCAATTTTTTGCAAGCTACGTGGATAGAAATTTGATGCGAGTTGGTACCGACAAAGGGAGAAAGTCACAGCTTAACTTGCCACCCAAGCTTGCAGTTTGAACATCGGCAAATTTTTTTGGTGCGAAAAAAGCCCCAAATTACTATCCGTGCATTGCTGCACATTCATCGTGACATCACTATAGACATCGATTCGGTAATCACAAGGTTTGCTAAACAAAATAGACAAGTTGATTTTGTTATATAAATAATCGTTTTTATATAACAGGTAAGAAGTTGTAAATATGTACAGTTGTAACAGAACATAATAATTGCAATAAAGATATTTTCAGTATTGAATAAAATGAAAAAAAAACCCCTGTTTTTCAGTTAAAATTCGTTAAGTTTTATTTGTCTGGTTTTTGTGTTCTGGATTTTTGAGTTTGCAAAAAAAAAAAGTTTGGTCTCCGTTTGTGGGGGGGGGGGGTGTCATGACCCCCCGTGACCCCCCCCCCCCCCCCCCGAATCCGCGCCTGTTTGAGTTATGTCATTGTGTTGCAGCAAATGAGCGATGTTCTTCCCCAGGACTGGGGGAGCCAGAAAAGGGAGAAATGCATGGTTTAGCGGGGATGAAAATGGTTTAGTTACGCTTTTCACGTCTTGAAGCGCTTTCTGACCTGGAGAATCGTATAGGCTATTCCCGGCTACCTAGTAACACCCCACCCACCAGTATAGTATTAACTTGTATATAGTTACCTTCTCAAACCGGGCGCTCAAGCTGTAGCTAAAAAATCTGCTTGTGACTAGAAGCAAAAGAACGACAAGTACAACAAATATACACATTTTCAATGAAACAGACATATTTGTTACGATAAACATATTTCTACATTTTCAAAATTGCAGTTGTGGCCAATTTATTAGCATAGATATTAATTTTTCCAATTTTTGTAACATTGTTGAAGTATTTACCCCCTTAATCTTAAACTACGTGGAACAATAAGTTTGAAGAATATGGAATGAAATTGAACCCAACAAAAATGGTAGCATTAAAAATCAGCAGAAAGAATTCAAGCTGCAACATAAAACTACAAGACCTTCAGATTGAAGTTATTCAACAACTCAGATACCTGGAGAGCTTAATATCCAGTAATGGCAGGGTTGAATCAGAAATAACGAACTGGGTAACCAAAGGGTATTGTGCGGCACTTACTAAGGGGTGAGAAATTTCCTAGAAGAACCAAAACCACACTGTACCAGTCATATCTCATTCCTATCCGTACATATTCTCTGGAAACATGCACATTAACATCAAAGGACCTTACAAGGGAAGATCATTCATTCATTCATTCATTTATTTGCAATTGGGGGTGTGTCCCCAGGTGGCAAATTAGAAATACATAACAATTAAATAATTATACATAACAATTAAACTGGAGTATTTACACAAATAGTCAGTCTTTTCTTAAACACACCAATATGTTTGGGAAAAGGCTCTAAGACTGCGGCAGGTGGAGAGTTCCAGTTATCAATGGCACGGTTTACGAAAGAATATTTACCATAGTTGTTTCGCTGTGGTCGGGCCTTAACTTTGAAAGGATGATCACTCCTACTCATGTAAGTGGGCTTTCCCATACGTTTGCTAAGCTCACCCCATGCTGGTTGATTTTTATACGTGTTGTACATAGCGCAGAGTCTAGATTTCATCCTCCTAGCCTCAAATAATTCCCACCCAAGTTTCTTTAACATACGGCTCACACTGCTCCTGGGATTAACGTCGCTGAGCACAAATCTAGCGGCCTTTCTTTGTACCATTTCCAACTCATTTATGAGCCCTACTTGATATGGATCCCAAACCGCTGAGGCGTATTCCAGAATAGGTCTTACAAGTGACAAATATCCTAATTCTTTAGCAGAGGTACTACTTCCTTTTAATACCCTCATTACAAAGTGCTGGGATTTGTAAGCTTTAGAAACTACACATCCTCCATGACTACTTCATTTCATATCATTCCTTACGTGAACGCCCAAATATTTGCAAGAATCTTCTTCTACACGTATCAGGTAAGACGGGTCGAAACCTATCTTGAAACTTTGTGAAGGACAACATGCGTAAAATCAACTGCCAGATTGAACTGCAAGGCTCCGAAATCGTACCTGACATTCTGGTACACAGGCATGATGGCTGGAAGAGCTGGACATCCCTGTGGCACTTGGAGTAGTAGCGAGGCTAATGCTGACTGGAGCGTGCGGTTCCTTCCCACCGGCCTAGAGTGCTTGGGCGGTCAGGACTGTCCATTCCAACATGTACGGTAGTCGCTACCTCCCATTGATTTATATGAGAGTTTCGCCACATGATTTCTAAGCCTTACAGTTCAATCTGGCAGCTGATTTTCCGCACGTTGTCCTCTTTTAGTACTGTCTGATAACCGGTGTTAATTGTGATGACTGTATTATTGTGTGTGTCTGTTTCTTAATTTAAGTAATACTGCAACTTTGAATTTTTCAAATAGTTCCTACTTTTGCCGCCAAACGCCACCGTCAATGACTAATAGGCCTAGTTCAGAACTTAGCTACTAGACGCTACCGCAGTCGGCTCTTGGCAACGAACGTAGTAACCTAAGAGCGTTGTTTACATTCTTAACCAATACAATTTAGTTTCACACAGGTGTAATTAGTGGAAAGTTCTTTAACATGTCATAAATCTATGACATGGGACCGCCGGCTTTACTTCCCCTCCGAAGGAAGGCATACTGAGGGATTTTTAACGCTCTTAAAAAATCAGACGGCTTCGGCCGGGTTTGAACCCGCTATCTTGGGCATAGAAGACTGGCCGCCACATTGAGCTCATCGACACAGGGAACATGTGGTCTCCGAGGTCACCCAAAGGTGCTACGGACGGAAACATGAGTAACAGGACTGGGCTGTCCAGAAAAGTTATTTATGTTTGTTGTCAGTAAATGTGTTGTCGTTTGTGTCTTCAGTCTTTTGACTGGTTTGATGCAGCCCTCCATGCTTCCTTGTACTGAGCTAATCGTTTTATCTCTACATAGCTACCAAACCCTACAACCGAGACAATCTGTTTATCATATTCTAACCTTGGTCTACCCCTACAGTTCTTATCCTCGACCCTTCCATCCATAACTAAGTTTGCTATGCCTGAGTGTCAGTATGTGTCCTACCAACCTATCTCTTCTCTTGCTTGCCACGGTGGGTGAGTGGTTAACGTGTCGGACTACCAACCCCAAGCTTGCAGGTTCGCTCCTGGCCGTGGTAAGTGATATTTGAAAGGCGACAAAAATCAGGATACGCATGTCATACGTTGTTGGCATGATAAATAACCCATTTGAATTCAGTAGGCTGTGATCATAGTAGCAAAATTAATCTCGGGATTTTTCGCCAGCACAAAGTTCCTCCATTATCTACTAAAAAGTGCTATAGTGTCCAGGAGCTTAGATATCTAACCTCCTTGACTTTCATAGCGTTCCAAGGAACGACGAAATTCGACATGCAAGCTGCCCTCTGGGTGTCAAATAACAAAGGTTGCACCCGGCACCCGAGGCCATACGATATTATTATATCTCTTCTCTTCATTAGCAGTTGCCAGAAACATCTCTCCTCTCCCATTCGTCTTAATACCTCTTCATTTGTAACCTTATCTATCTGATCTTCACCAATCTCCTGTAACACCACATTTCAAACGCTTCAATTCTTCTCTCTTCTGCTGCTCCAATGTGTACAGTGCACGGGTGTAAATGTGTATATGTGGGTAACATAAATCAGGTGTCCTGCACTCTTATTGTTCATTTGTTTTTCTGTCTACTTACTGTAAATGTGTACGCCCACTGTTTTAATAAATACTATCAGCTGCTCTTCTCTTTGGGCATTTTGAGTTAAGGATATGCAGACTATGAATAAAGTAACACATTAACTGAAGAAACTCCTCACAAAACTAACCCCGGGCTACCGGCTGTCGAGGTGGTGAAAGGAATTGCCACCCCATTCCCTTCTTCAAATAGCCAGGCAGCATTGCGTAAAGTACGAGTATTGTCATCTCGATATCTGTTTCTCAGAAAGTTGCCAATTAGTGATACTGCCCAGACGGTGAAAGGAATGTCCCACCCAATTCCCTTCTTGAAATAACCAGGCAGCATGCTTGCGTAAAATCATCATCATCATCATCATCATCATCATCATCATCATCATCATCATCATCATCATCATCATTTCCCCTTATCCAGCTCCTGCCGGGTCGGGATATTTATGGCACTTATCCACCTTTCTCTTTCTTTCCACCATTCCCCTTCCACGATCATGTCCCAGTCCCGATTTCTTTTTCATATGCTGTTCTTCACTGAATCGATCCACCTTGTTCTAGGTCTTCCTCTTGCTCTCTTACCCTTGCACGTTACCTCCAGTATCTGTCTTGGTATTCTATTTTCCTCCATCCTCTTAACATGTCCAAACCACCTTATTTTATTCTTCTCAATTCTCTCATTTAGTTTTCTCATCCCAACTTCCGTCCCAACATCTTCATTTCTCACTCTGTCTTTCCTTGTTTTTCCTATCATAGTTCTTAGGAATTTCATTTCACTGGCTTGAATTCTACTCTCTTGCCTAAAATATTAGTTACTAATCTGTTGCTCAGAAAGTTGCTTACAGAGGATGTCCTACACTCAGGCGAAACTTTTTTTCTTCAAGATGATTTAAATTATACTTAATGTCAATTGTATATGCTAAAATATAAGGTGCGTTCAAAAAGTAACGAGCCGGAGGCTGGAATGCGCAAACCAGTGACGACATCGGCTAATCGTGGCGTGTGTAACGAGGTGTGGTTCCGACCGGAACGTGGAAGGTAACAGCCCGTCGCTAGAGGGCACGCGTGTACGTCACGTGACGATACAAAACGAGCAGCAGCATGCATCAATCGTCCAACTCTGCCAGTCGCATTGCAAACAGTGACATGGAGGCGTCAAACGATGAGCAAAGAGGTGTTCTTCGGTTTCTGACAGCGGAAGGAGTAGGGGAAACGGACATTCATCGCCGAATGTCACAAGTGTACGGCGAACACCGCATGTCCCTTGCAAGGGTCAAGGCGTGGCACAAGCGCTTCACGGAAGGACGGGTGTCGTTAGCCGATGATGCCCGGCCTGGGGCAATCCCCTGCATTACCGATGACAACGTCCAGCTGGTTGATGCACTCATTACCCAGGACCGCCGAGTGACAGTGAACGCCATAGCCGCCGTGGTCGGATTGAGCGTCGGAAGTGTGCACACCATCATGAAGGAACGACTGCACTTGCGCAAAGTGTGTGCACAATGGGTGCCCCACAGTCTTCAACCACACCAGGAAGCATGTCGAATGGCCTAATGTCTTGGTACCGACAGCAGTGGCTACGCTGGCTAAAGCGCAGCATTAGGTCATGGGGCCATGCTCTCTGCTTACTCGGTAGACGCATGGGTTCGAGCCCGACCGTCGGCCGTCCTTGAAATGGTTTTCCGTGGTTTCCCATTTTCAACACCAGGCAAATGCTGGGACGGTACCTTCTAACAGGCCACGGCCGCTTCCATCCAATTCCTTGCCCAATTTAATTCATCTTCATCCATTCCGTCTCTCATCCCGACGCGCAGGTCGCCCACGGGCGTCGACTAGAAAGACCTGCACTCGGCCTCTCAGAAAACCACACGAAAAAAAAAATGTCTTGGTCAACTGCAGCGCTATGCGAGGGAAGGGAATGGGTTCCTGGCACGAGTGGTGGCTGGAGATGAGTCATGGTGTCATCACTTTGAACCAGAATCCAAACGACAAAGCCTCCAGTGGAAGCATCCAGGGTCATCACCACTCAAAAAAAGGCAAGGCCATCCACACGGGTGCAGGAAAGGTATCCTCCGGCTCGTTACTTTTTGAACGCACCTTATATGCTGTTATGTTCAGAATATGCAAAAATATCCAATAAACCCTCAAAATATGCATTTGCAAGTGCGCATATGCATTTTCAAAAAATCCGGTTCCTAGTTATTACACAGGTAGCACTGTAACTGGCGACCTTACCATGAACGGACCAGAGTCTATTGGTGTGTTCAAACTCTGCTCAACATGACGCCATTGTAGATCGGCTCTGAAAAGAGAGCAAGGATAGATTTGCGGCGCCTGTTAGGCCAGCTGCGCCCGACGGAGGGTTAAGATGGACATCACACTTAAGGTGCCTGTACACTGGAGAGCTTTTGCCCTAGCTAGAGCGTAGAGTAGTTCTAGCTAGGGCTTTCTAAGCTCCAGTGTACACAGGTGGTAGAGAACCCTAGCGGAGACCGCTCTAAGCTCTAGCTAGGGCCGGCTGACTCTACGGTGTAAACCAGAGATTCCCAAAAGTGGGCGAATTCGCCCAGTAGTGGGCGATTTTAGCACGCCAGTGGGCGAAACTGACAGAATGTGAATTCGATGGGCGATTTGAAAAAAAAAAAAATGGTGGGCAAATAATTCAGTTTTTATGTATACAATATGACCGAGAAGTTTTTGCCTATAAAAACAAGGAAATGAATGAAAATCCACAGCCTGCTTCCAGTCTCCGACCAGGTCAGGAATGGAATGAATGAAGCCCCAATCTAGCGGCGAGGATATGAACCGTACCGGCTGCCGAGGCCTGATGCACTCCTCTGGGGCAATGATTAAATGAATGGCAGATGAAATGAAATTATAGTGGAGAGTGTTACTGGAATGAAATGTTGACAGGAAAAGCCGGAGTACCCGGAGAAAACCCCGTCTGTCTCCGTTCTGTCCAGCACTGATCTCACATGAAGCGACCGCGAATTGAACCACGGACCCAGCGGTGAGAGACCAGCGTGCTGCCGCCTAAGCCACGGAGGCTTGCCTATAAAAACAAGGAATAAACTAAAAATGCAAAAAAGTAATTTACTGTAATTATTATATCAAATTATGTTTCCTTTTCAATCTAGTTACAACTACAGTATTTTCTCAAATTACATTAATTCATGTTGTTTAATTAATTAGATATAAAAATTCATGTAGTCTTAATTTTAATTTTTTCTTTAATTCATTTCATTGATTGTTATTCCTTTTTTAGACCTATTATTTGCATTTTTTAATGTACATAATTATACCAAATTAAACATGATGTACTTATTAAATGAAAAAGGTCCGTAAAAATCCTCTTTTCTCAACGTATGTTTAGGTATTTGAATGTATGTGTTAGTAATTTTAAGATTTGTGCGTTTTTTGAAATGAGGTGGGTGAAAAAAAATTATAAATCTCGAAAGTGGGCGATGGTCAGAAAAAGTTTGGGAAACCCTGGTGTAAACAGTATTTGGTTGCCCAAGCTAGACCAGTCTTGCTCTATTCGTTCGGTTGAATATTGGAAAGTGCTCTATATAGAGTCAGTGGTGGATTGTTGCGGCTATTTGTTTGTTGTTAATTATAGTGTTTGAATATGGCTGAATTTGTGTGGAGTCGCGAAAAAACAATAACACTAATTGAAAATATTGAAGCCCATCCAGAAACTTTGAATTGTACTCGGAAAGAATAGAGAGACAAAAATTTGAAGGCACAGTCGTTATGGGTGATCCCTTTTGCTGATCCTAGGGGGTAATTTTGGCCAAAATATAATCATAGTCATTTTTGTTCATTCTTAAAAAGTTCTTGTACGCTTCAGAATCTTCTGAACATAACTCTTGCAATAACTTAGCGTGCATTCCCTCGTATTCTCTTTTTGATATCCAATCCCTCCCCCACAACCTTCTTTTCCTCTTCATAGTTTTCTTTTTTAACAAGGCACACACAACCACCATAGATGCTAAAAGCTCTCTTGAAGACATTTTAACTTCACAACACAGCGCAAAAACCTAGAATCACGCTGCTCTCAGAATGTTTTAGCGCTGCTCTACCTTGTGCATTTACAATTGACAGTGTACACAGGTTCAGAGAGTGCTCTAGGTAGATTTGTCAATCTCCACTCTACGAAGGCTCTACCTAGGGAAAATTACAGTACTCTACAGTGTACACGCACTCAGTTTAGCTAGAGCGGTCTAGCTAGACTTGCTCTATGAAAATAACTCTCCAGTGTACAGGCATCTGTATGGGAAGAACACTTGAAGACATCATGGAGAGCAAAGTGTTTATGAACAGAATGGAATAGGGGAGGCCTTCCAACAGTACCCGGGAAACTGGAACTGTCACCTCATGATGATGATGAATGATTATTCACATAATTTAACCACGTTTGTAAGAATAATTTTGTTGTACATGATTTTTGACAAGCACAGTAATAAAATGCATGTTATTACTTCTTTTTGGTGCTTTAAGCTGTTTCTCCTCACTTAAGAGTGATAGAGGTATTCACAATAATTTATTGATACTTGTTTCCGGATAAGAAAGTTAAGTCTGGAACACTGGATTCTAGGTCGATATTTTATCCCCGAAATCTTGTCTTGTTTGGTACATTCTAATATCTTAATATTTAAGGCATGCGTTTTAAAACGCACTGTAGAATTACTTACCATCAATTGTTGGGCACGGTAGGCATCTGAAAAGCGAAAACAAAGATTTCATGTAAGCAAAAAGCATTGATACATAGGCAAAACATTCAGTAACAATAACAATGGTTAACAAGTAGTTCTGTGAAGAATTATACAGCCTATTTTCATATATCCTACTTATATTGACTGCCACTATCAACATACAAAATTTCAGTTTGATTGCTGTAATAGATTCGTAGATATTGAGTACCGACTAAATATTTCGGATGGTCGCCATGTTGGATTTTATATATGTAGGTCCTAGAGTTATGTAATGTTACATGAAGATTATTGTGTACGTGTAGCATTCAAACTTCAATCGCATGATTAGGACACAAGAAGTAACAAGGAGATTTTAAAATTTCGCACAGCTGCCATCTTGTGGTTATGGAAACAATTGAAATAAATTAGATGCCAGTGGATTAACATTCGTAAAAGGATTTACTGTGCCAAGTTTCACTGCACTCGGATGGTTAAATTGCGAGAAACATCCATGTGAATATTTGTACATCGCGTAGCCGCCATGTTGGATTTGTAATCACCAGGTTATTTAAAGTCCTATAGGTGAACATACGTTCATAGCCCCTATGAACATAAAAAAAATCAGTTTGATTGCTATAATAGATTCGTAGATATTCAGAGTCGTCTGAATATTTCGGATGGTCGCCATGTTGAATTGTTAAATGTATAGGCCATAGAGTCATGTACCATTGAAGGAAAATTATTGCGTAGGTTCATTAATCAAACTTTCACTTCGATCACTTGATTACGACACAAAAAATATAAACTTAATTTTAAAATTCGCACAGCCGCCATCTTGAGGTTATGTAAACAATTGAACTAAATTAAATACCAGTGCATTACAATGTGTATGAACATTTTCTGTGCCAGATTTCATTGCGTTTGGAACATTAAATCGCGAGAAAAGTCTATTTAAAATTTTCAAATTCGCTTGGCCGCCATGTTCGTTTTGTAGTTAACCGCTTTTTGAAGGTCTTGTAGGTCAACTTCCAGTAGTGCCCTTTATCTCCATATAAAATTTCAGGGTGATACAGCTAATAGTTTCAGAGATATGGAATGCCGGTGAAATATTTCGCTCATCCGCCATCTTGTGGTTATATAAACAATTGATCCAAGTTAGATGTCGGTGCATTACAATGTGTATAAACACATACTGTACCAAGTTTTATTGCATTTGGTTGGTTAAATCGCGAGAAACGTCTATTTAAAAGTCGCAAATTCGCGTGGCCGCCATGTTGGATCTGTAGTTACCAGTTTTTCAAAAGTCACATAGGCGTACTTCTAGTTGTTTCCTTTATCACTGTAATAAATTCCAGGGTGATATCGGTAATAGTTTCGGAGATATTGAATTCTGGTGAAATATTTCGAACGGCCGCCATGTTGGATCGGTGAGACGTAACAAAATTTGAAGGGCACGGTCGAGGTCGCCCGGAATAGTACTATAAACTTACAGAGTTTCATTTAAATCGCTCCAGTCGTTTAAAAGTTATTAGGGGGACACACACACACACCTCACACACACATACACACACACGCACACACACACGGACAAAAGGTGATCTCATAAGCCTATTTTTTCAAAATTGAAAATAGGCTAAAAATTGATTTGTTTGAGTGTTTATGTTGTAAGCATAATAATACATTGAAGACCCTCCCTATAGAACGGAGCCTCGAGGAGGCCGTGTGTTGGCTGGGGGCACTCTGGCTAGCCACCTGTCGAGCAAGGCACTGGCGCTAGCAGCAGCGTTGCTCCCAACTAGTTTAATACACACATCAAAAAAAGTTTTGCATCACCTCGGTTCCCAGATCTCCGGCATATAGACGTTGACTGTGTATATTGTATCCAAGATACAGTCCCTTTGACTGTTCATAGATGCCACTAAAACTGCTCAAAGATGTAAACAACCATGCATGAGCAGGGCCTATTAGACGGAGGGGGTACGACAGCCGATCAGTTCCAGTCATTCCACCAGGACGAAGGTACGCTGCTCATGTTGTCTGTAGTTCTACCATGCCTAGAAGGTCAATACCGCAGTTCGATCGCGTCCGCATTGTTACTTTGTGTCAAGAAGGGCTCTCAACAAGGGAAGTTTCCAGGCGTCTCAGAGTGAACCAAAGCGATGTTGTTCGGACATGGAGGAGGTACAGAGATACAGGAACTGTCGATGACAGGCCTCGCTCAGGCCGCCCAAGGGCTACTACTGTAGTGGATGACCGCTACTTACGGATTGCCGCTCGGAGGAACCCTGACAGCAATGCCACCATGTTGAATAATGCGTTTCGTTCAGCCACAGGACGTCGTGTTTCAACTCAAACTGTGCGCAATAGGCTGCATGATGCGCAACTTCACTCCCGACGTCCATGGCGAGGTCCAGCTTTGCAACCCCGACACCATGCAGCACGGTACAGATGGGCCCAACAACATGCTGAATGGACCCCACGGAATTGGCATCACGTTCTCTTCACCGATGAGTGTCGCATATGCCTTCAACCAGACAATCGTCGGAGACGTGTTTGGAGGCACCCTGGTCAGGCTGAACGTCTTAGACACACTGTCCAGCGAGTGCAGCAAGGTGGTGGTTCCCTGATGTTTTGGGGTGGCATTATGTGGGGCCGACGTACGCCACTGGTGGTCATGGAAGGCTCCGAAACGGCTTTACGATACCTGAATGACATCCTCCGACCCATAGTGCAACCATATCGGCAGAATATTGGAGAGGCATTTGTCTTCATGGACAACAATTCTCGACCTCATTGTGCACATCTTGTGAATGCGTTCCTTCAAGATAACGACATCGCTCGACTACAGTGGCCAGCATGTTCGCCAGACATGAACCCTATCGAACATGCCTGGGATATGTTGAAAAGGGCTGTTTATGGTCGTCTTGACCCACCAACCACTCTGATAGATTTACGCCGAATTGTCGTTGAGGAGTGGAACAATTTGGACCAACAGTGTCTTGATGAACTTGTGGATAGTATGCCACGACGAATACAGGCATGCATCAATGCAAGAGGACGTGCTACTGGGTATTAGAGGTAGTGGTGTGTACTGCAATCTGGACCACAAATGCTGAAAGTCTAGCTGTATGATGGCACAACATGCAATGTGTGGGTCTCATGAGCAATAAAACGAGCTGAAATGTTGTTTGTGTTGATCTCTATTCCCTTTGTATTTAACGGTTCCGGAACTCTTGGAACCGAGGTGATGCAAAACTTTTTTTGATGTGTGTACATTTACACTTTTTAACGTATTTAATAATCATAAATACTTACATAGCTTGCCACGGTGGGTGAGTGGTTATCGTGTTGGTCTACTAACCCCAAGATTGCACCGGTCAATTCATGTGAGATTTTCGAAGTGAAATGCCATGTCCTGTGGTTCGGATTCCACGTAAAAAGGAGGTCCCATGGCTCATGATCTCTAGATTAACGGTCACGTTAAACTACAAGCTTCCTTCCTTTTGCTTCCAAGATTGCAGGTTCGCTCCTGGCCGTGGTAAGTGATTTTTGAAATGCGGCAAAAATTACGACATGCATTTCAGAGAACCCGTTTGAATTCAGTAGGCCGTGTTCGTAATGGCAAAATTAATCTCTCACAAAGTTCCTCATTTCTCTACTAGAAAGCGCTATAGTGTTCAAGGAGCTTAGATATCTAACCTCCTTGACTTTCATAGTGCTTCAAGGAACAACGAAATTCGACATGCAAGCTACCCTCTGGGTGTCAAATAACAAATCTTGTGCCCGGCACCGAGGCCATACGATATTATTATTATTATCATACTTATATTAATTTCAAATTAGTTGCTAGAAATGCTGTCCTTCAATTTCTAAACACATGTTGCACCGACGTACTGTACCCGATACCTAGTTGAGGCTATCGGCTACGCCAGCTGACATTGAGCCGTAGTTGAGATTTATGGGAAGAATGGTAAAGATAGCGCTCAAATCGAGTAGAGAGGAATGCTAGGAATTGACGTAGAGGGCCTAGGATCAAGAAGGCACTGCCAGTCAAACAGATGGAATTATGGGAGGAATATTAAAGTTTTATTAAGATCTTTATGGAACAGTATATTTAATAATCTCAAAAGAGAAGAAATCTCAAGTATTATATATTGTAATAACTTGAAGAAAGACAGATAATCCCTTAAGTTATTGTATGAATTAATAGCCGAGATGAAGGTGGTCGAGATTATATTCGTGACGCACGACAGCAGATAGTGGGAGAGAGTCACGTGACCGCGCCAGGCTGGAGCTGGCCGATGCAGTCCAGACAAGTCAGTCGAGATCAGCCAGCGAGCTGAAGTGGTACATATGCGCAAAGCGTACGGCGAAGTCGAGCGGTGAACAGCACTGGTTACGTAAAGCGAAGGAGACAGGATTACTTAACCGAGCAGAGAGCAGGAAGTAGGTCATTGGGCCAAGGCGAACAACGCAGGGGCAGACGGCAAGAAGACGGTTAAGCGGCAGGCTGTACGGGCCGTGTACGGAGGAGAAAAGCCGGGGTTCAGAACAGCATTGTAATACGAGTTTGAGAACTTTATTTCGAGCTGCACTTTATAACGCAGACCAGTATAGCAAAGCGGCATGGCGAGGCCGGCTTTACGCATAGTTCATTCTGGAACAAAGCAGTAGATCCGAGTGGGCTAGTTCCGACTTTTATACGCAGGCAACATTAAAGAAGCTGAACTTCATTTCAACATTCAGTTACAACATTGAGTTGGGACTTGTATTCAGTAATAGAATTGTGCAGGCAGATAGTCACAATATACTGCTATTATGAACTTAGACATTCAAATGACATTACGATTATGCATTTCATAACGGAATATGTAGAGCGACCATGGAGTCCAAACAACATTAACGCTTTTAAGCAAACGAACTGTTACAATTATATGCACTTATGAACATTGGCATGTGCACTAATAGAATTCTTTTTTTCATGAATTATAATAAAATACCGAGTACGAACATAGCTACAGGGTGTTTCAAAAACTTATACACTCTCATAAATAAAATTTATTTTCTGCAAGTGAGACTTAACCGCTGTGGAGATTGAACTTTTAACAAGCGAACCGAACATTATATGGGACAGTGGCGTAACATAGAAGGAGAATATGGGGTACGCTACTTTTATGAACTTTTACGTAAGGATTTGGACAGTATCCATTATGGATAACATGCAGTTCATCATGTCGGAGTAAACGAAGACAGAGACGCGATGGCACCACGGAGCGATGGATTCGATTCCTGAAGAAGAAGAGGTCTAACAGCTGATTCACTTGGGATATGAAGGCGATCGTTTTTGCGTGGGTGAAACGATATTCACGTCGATCTTTCGAGAAATTTATTACACACAAGAATAATCGACGATCTTTGAAATATAATAACAGCTGATATGAGAAGGTACTGTAAGAGTTATGACTTTCTAATATGATATTTTCATGAGCACTGGGCATACATGTATATATTTTTCTAGTAGGACTTCTACGTTTATTTAGACATGGCTTAAACATTATTTGCTCCAAATTTTGCTAGAATATGGCGTTACCATATGATATGGCAGGCACCATTATACGAAATTCTCACCATTGGTTGGCTTTATTAAGCAGATGTTTGGTCTTTTAGACATTTTCCAGTAAGGATAGTTTTCTTGGATAGTTATTTTTTGTGACGAGTATTTCGAACTCGTGATCTGCAATTGGATTATTTAAATTACTTCGTCAGTTCATTGCATACTAGCGAGTGTGTATTATTCATCAGTAGGGATATTTTTCCATTGGATTGTTTGGAGATATTAAGATGTTATTCACTCAAGTGAATGAATATCGCTTTTATATGACAACTAGAGACTTGTTGATTCCAATCTGGTACATTCACTCATGAGACGACGAGATGGGGCCTTTCGTATTTATACGATCGTGTGGTGGTACACATCTTTACCCATCGTTCAGGGCATTATCATGTTAGACGACGGGGCGAGGCCTTTCGTATTTATACGATCGTGTGGTGGTTACTCATCTTACTCGCCATTCAGGGACTCATTTTTATCATCCGAATGTACTTGAGATTGTAAGAGGATCAAACAAGGAACTACTAGTCACATATCAGTCGAATTTTGTTAAATAAAGTAAAAATAAATGTCAGCAGGGTTACATTTTGTAATTCTTGTTTGCCAATCCAATATTTTGTTGCTATACTCTTTTGAGAGTACTTTCAATTTAACAGCTGTTACAGTTGAGGCTTTTGATAATTTTTATCATTGAGTTTGATACCTTTGAGAAGGATTTAAAGTAGTTGAATCTTATAAGATGAATCATTAATGGTCAGATTTATTTTAAGGCAGATCAGTATTGCATATTTCGATGTGAGAGATTACAGCACATTGGTGTTTTTCTCTGAAGTGAATTATGAGAATTTTAAGAGAATTTATGCTATTTGAAAGCAGATTTTGAATTTGATTTCGATTAAGAAGGTAATATTTTTCCTAATTGTTTAAGAAGTTGTCTAGATGTGATCAGATTAATTACAGTTATTGGAGATTGTGTGCGTTGATAATTTGAAGCCAGTTATGTATTTTTGTAGATCATGCAACGTGATTAAGTGAAGTTTGTGATAGGCATTTTGTGGAAGTTGCAATATTGCTAATGTATTTTGAAGCAGATATGAGGTTGTCGAACCCAGTCTAGCATTATTTTTGAGATTCATGCTATGCGCTGAATATTTATGAAGTTTGTGGAATAATTGTGGTAATCAAATGTGATATTTGACAAAGTAATAATATAATGTAGTTGTGGATAGTGAGATCCAACGTGAATTTGTGAAGGCAATAATAGTTTTTGGCATGATAATTTAATACGAGATGTAACTTGGAAGTAATAAAACTGTAAGACAACGTTCTATAAACCATATTAAACAATTTGTTAGGAAATTAAACAAATAAATAAAGTTGATAATACAAGATTTTCTGATAATAATAATTAATGAAATAATAATCTGAAATTTAAGCATATTAATGATCTGACCTAATGAAATAAAAATCAGAATGACTAGATGAAATAATAAAAATCTAAGTAACCAGATGAATAAAATTTAAATAAGTTGATAAATTAAATTTTGGAATAAATCAATGAATTAAATACATGGATGAATTAAAGGTTGAATAAATAAGCTGATTTAGATAAATTAATAGATGATTGAATAGATGATGAATAACTGAATTAGAAGGTGATAATTAATTAAAGAAGCTGATGATTAATAAATTTAAATGAATTTAAATAAATTTATTTGAGAAATGATTTGAAGAATTGCAACTTGTGTTGATGAATTAAACAATTAATTTTGATGATGATGATGATTACAACCAATGAATAGTGGATTTTCTGTGATTCAAAAACCAGCAATGATTAATGACAGTGTAAATAGTGTAAATTACTTATTCGATGTTTAGGAGCATTTTACTAACATATTCAGCATTTGAATAATGCCATGCAAGCCATAAATTATGTGATATTTAAAATATGTGATTATAATATGTGTGTTTAGACAGATTAATAATATTTTTTACATCCACATTCATGATGTTAATTTAAAGAGAAATTAGGTCTCAGTTATCACGAATGTCAGTGACGCAAAGACATAGTGCTACGGTGATCCTGAGAATCCAAGAGAACTTTAGAAATTTTTCCTATTTTATGTGGATTAAATACACTTTGAGTAGAATGGAGATGGTTCGATTTTCTGGACAATGACAATTTAACGTTGGCATTCGACCATACTCTCAGGTAGGATGAGTGTTTAATATGTCTGTCTGACTATCAAAGTTGAATAAATTTGTTTTTATCTTAGTTGTGATCTGATGACGATGTGATTTTCCTACTTCTTTCCTTGTCTTAATTAAGGCTTAACCAGGGAAGGATGTGGTTTGCTAGGGATTCAGTTGATGGCGCCCATTTATATTTGTATTTTTTTAAATTAAATTTAAACCCGTAACGACCCTGGAGATACTTTATCTCGTGTTACCCTCTGCTTTTGAGATATTTCAACTGAATTTCCGACACATTCCTTATTTGACTAAACGTGTTCATTTAACTCTGCTCTGTCCTGGAAATCCAGGAATGCGATGTAATAGCAGATGGGTCATCGCATCCCCAGGACGAACGGGTACAGTACGAAGTTTTGGTACACTCGCTGTAACTCATCCTCACTGATATTTCGTATCAGTGGAGTTATTTCGTTCTCAAGAGCCTCCCGAGTACGCGGATATTTTCTGTATATCTGTGAAAATCGCACGACGCTGAAACTTACGAAGAAATTTACTTCAAACTTCTTCTTGAGAAGATAAGTTTCCACTAGGAAATGTCGATGTTTTGTTCTATACCTAACCATGTTCACGGGATACGAGGTAGGCTACAGTACTTCACAGAAAGTCTTAATTATCACAACTAAGGTATCTTGCCAGCTACGTATGTAATAAACGCTATGACAGCATCCAGGGCTTCCCGACCTGCTGTTGTAATCAGTACATGCTATACATCTGGCGTTGAGACCTCTCCGATCCTAAGGGAAGGCCGTCACTGCATTAGAAATATATTACAGAAAATAAATTGAAGCGATGCGCCGAACAGGGGACTAAGCCCTATTATGAGTAGGGCTTGCATTTTTAGGTAAATAAATATTATTTTTTATGTAAATACATATTTAACCATTTTTTTTATAAATTCATTAATTCCTGCTTTTCACTTATTAGCACATAAAAACATAATTTTCAGTCCATTGCATTTTTGTTCTGTGTTACTTCAATGGGCCTGTGAGCTATCGAGCGTATGTCAGCTTGCAACTGTGTTATTCTTTACTTGTCGCCCCGTGCCACTCACTGTGGAAGCCAGGGATTTCCTTGTTCATAGCCATATTGCACCACGTGCTAGACCTCCCCCTCCTCAGCTTCCTGGAACCAGTATCACTCACATGCATTTCTGGCACTGTGAAGTTACGATGCCTAAAGTAAAAACAACTACAAGTTATCGTCTGTTGCAGAATTTAAAGATAATATTACTTCTGATGGGGGCATTCCGTTCAGCCAACCATGTGGGAAAGCAATCAAGGCCGAACAGCGATCTCAAGTTACACAACACCTCAAGGGCAAGAAACATATTGTAACAGTTTCGCGCCTTCAGAATAAGTGTTTCGCGATAATTGTCGGTCATTTGTGATGGACAACCTGAAGATGTATCTCGTTGTGTATTGTAATTCTTCAGCAGTCAGTGAGACATAGTATAAATTGCATTCGTGAGTACTGCATATTGTTTATATTCCCATTAATAAACTAAATTATAATTAAATGTCTTCACTTTTTGTCACATAATTCAGGTATTTTTAATACATAAAAAAGAAATATTTTCCCGATTTTAGCACCTAAAAATCCGAGCCCTAATTATGAGTTAATTGAAAAAAAAAAAACAAGTTAAACGAAATGTAGGTATAATTTGTGCCATTATGTGAAGATTCCACAAGCCTCCGTGGCTTAGGCGGCAGCACGCCGGCCTCTCACCGCTGGGTTCGTGGTTCAAATCCCGGTCACTCCATGTGAGATCTGTGCTGGACAAAACGGCGGCAGACAGGTTTTTCTCCGGGTACTCCGGTTTTCCCTGTCCAAATTTCATTCCAGCAACACTCTCCACTATCATTTCATTTCATCTGTCATTCATTTAATCATTGCCCCAGAGGAGTGCGTCAGGCCTCGGCAGCCGGCACAGTTCATATCCTCGCCGCTAGATGGGGGCTTCATTCATTCCATTCCTGACCCGGTCGGAGACTGGAAGCAGGCTGTGGATTTTCATTTCATGTGAAGATTCCAGATTATGTTAGTTAGTTATTGTTGTTTTAACGGGCGGAACTACGAGGTCATCTGCCCCTAAAGATTTCAGATTGATAACTATTATGATGACTGAGGAAATGAAACAGCCCACGAATTGATTGCCGGCGGTCGAGATGGGAACTATTCTTTGTTTACTTGTGTCACACGTCAGCCTGCTTCGTTGACAGGTGCAGTTGCACGAGTAGGATATGACTCAGCTCCAGTAGCCTCAGTCATTGCTTAACTGTTCGTGGTAACATGAGCTCCAGTGACTCTTATCTGACGCAGTGGTGCTTGACTTATGCAGACTGGACGCTGTCATCCTTGTGTCCTCCACTTCACCCCGCGGGACTCATGCTACAATAAACAACACATGCTGGCCCAGCCACGCTCAGCGGCAATCAAATGTTGAATGGGTAATTGAAAATGAAAATCCACAGCCTGGAATTGGTAATTATCATTATTAATTTTATTTGCCACATTGGACCACTTGAGTCTTCCATGTACACTTTTTTTTATCATTTTAAATGATCTTGTCGACTTCGTCGTTACGCTGAGGTCTGGCGTTACGTTACGGTGACGGGACGAAATGTACCTAGAATGCACTGAGGTGTGTGACGTCATAGTACGATGTAGCAGCCGAGTACCAAGAAGGCAGTGCGAGAACAGAGTTTCAAGAAAGCAGTACGAGGACAATCAAATAGGCAGTGAAGATACAAAATAGAATCTTGAAACTCAGTTCTTTGAAGGTTGTATTGTTTGATTCTTCTTATCTGCCCAGTACTTCTTCATTCGTTCTGATCGCAGTGTTCTTAATTTGTCAGAAATCTCTACAGGCCGCCTGTGCATCATTTCTGCTGAAAATTTGTGATTCTTAAGAAGGGTGGTAATTTTATTCTTGTTCTCTGCATCAGTAATTTCGAGTCCAACTGTTTTGAGATCCTCTTGAATTTCTTTGATCCAATGCCCTCCAGTCTTCTTTCACAGATTTCTCATCACTAGTTGTCGTAAAATCCTGTTTTCTGGTAATCGTAGGATGTGAAAGAAATAAGAGATTCTTTTCTTCTTCATCGTGCTGGTATCTGGGTCAATCTCTCGATAGACTGTTTCATTGGAGAGTATTCTCCAGACTCCTTCAACCTGGTACTTTTTATTTATGCAGGTTCTGATAATTCTTCTTTCAGTTTTGAGGAGCTGATCAGTTCGTCTTTCATTTTTTTAAATTGGAACAAGGTTTCGCAAGCATAAGTGGCTTCAGGCAAAGTTACAGTTTTGTAGTGTTGGATCTTAGTGCCTATTGACAAGCATTTTTTGTTATAAGTTGACCATAATAAACAAAGTTTTTACGGTTCCGCCTAGTCAATACTTGTTTTATTAGAGATTTTATCGTGACATAATCACTTGTCTTTACGTATGTTGGGACATGTTTCGGTGTCTAGTAACATTGACATCTTCATCAGCCTACGGTTATTGGCAATACTCAATGACATTAAAATAATTATTAAAACAACACACAGATGACTAAAATAACACTTTAAAAAGTTTTTTAAAACACTGTCATAATGAAAGTTCAAATTAAAAGTCTTGCTGGATTTCGGAGGTTATTATCGGAAGCAGGACATTGGAAACCAAAACAGTGCACCAAGCCTTCTTTAAAAGACTTTTAATTTGAACTTTCATTATGACAGTATTTTAAAAAACTTTTTAAAGTGTTATTTTAGTCATCTGTGTGTTGTTTTAATAATTATTTTAATGTCATTGAGTATTGCCAATAACCGTAGGCTGATGAAGGTGTCAATGTTACTAGACACCGAAACATGTCCCAACATACGTAAAGACAAGTGATTATGTCACGATAAAATCTCTAATAAAACAAGTATTGACTAGGCGGAACCGTAAAAACTTTGTTTATTATTACATTCTGTCAATACGGAAAAATGTGCGACTTTAAAAGTCAAAAAATAAGTTGACCAGGTTAGAAATTGTAATACGTACAAAAGATATTATTTACAACCTTGTAAACCTTCAAAGGTGAAGTGACAAGCATGTCAGGAAGAAAAAAATCCGCTGTTGACGTTCTTCCACTAATTCACATTACGTTTGCGTTTTATAGTTGCATTCTCATGCTTTAATGCACTCGTTTTCACTAGCAAGGAACTACGCTCTGCTATCTTCCAATGTAAAATCATTTTCGGGAAAATGGCGGCTAGATCCCTTTTCGGCGCATCGCTTCAATTGTGAATGCCGGTGAGTGTAAAAAATATATTATCATAATCTAAACCTTGGCCCTGTTTATCAAGTTCTTACACTGATATCATTAATTATGTAATGACGTAAGCGCCTATCATTACAATACATTTATTGAAACATTAACTAATCCTACACTGCTGGCAAAAGAAAGAGCCATAACACTTAGAAAACCTTTTCTGTATCCTTCGGAAAATTTTGGTTGGTTGGTTTCTCAGTTTAGGGGCTGCAACAACGCGGTCATGTAGCCCTGTGTACTTTGGGTGTGTGTAGAATCTGTCTGATAACCGGTGTTAATTGTGATGACTGTATTAGTGTGTGTTATCTGTTTTTAATTCAAGTAAGGACTGCAGACATTGAATTTCAAGTACAGTAGTTCCTACTTTTGCCGCCAAACGCCACCATCAACGACTATTAGTTCAGAACTTAGATACTAGACGCCATCGCAGTCGGCTCCTGGCGACGAACGTTGGAACCTAAGGGCATTGTTCAAATTTTAACCTATAATTTAGCTTCACACAGGTGTAATTAGTGGAAGGTTCTTCAACATGCCATAAATCTCTGACATGGGGCCGCCGACTTTACTTCCCCTCTGAAGGAAGGCATACTGAGGGATTTTTAACGCTCTTAAAAAATCCGACGACTTCGGCCGTGTTTGAACCCGTAATCTTGGGCATAGAAGCTCAGAATGCTACCAACTACATCACCGAAGTAATTCCATTACTTACAAGGTGGGCACAAAGTCCCGTTACCCCTATACATTTCAGGAAATACATTGATTTTTTAACATTTTCTGTTTCAGATATAATCAATGGCTGATACTAGTGACTATAGCATTGAAGAACGCATTGTCACAAGCACTTGGGTTCACGAGAGACCAAGAACAGGGAAAACGTTGGAACAGGTGCGTACTGACTTTGAGCAGCGATTCGGACGACAGCCTCCTCAGTGCCTAACTTAGTAGCGAAGGCATGTGGTGAATTTCTTTATTGAAGTTGGTAACGTAGTCACATGATCGTCTTTCGGGTGTCACATGACAGTCCAAGATGGCGTCCGTAAGTGAAGGAAAATGCATTATTTCCGTGAAATCACAATTATTGCGGTGCAGCAGTGGCTATCGAGTATGAAGAGATTGTGAAACGACTCCCAGCAACTTCCCGAAAGGTATGTATATCATAAATGATATACTTTCAATAAGCTAAGGTATTAAAAGTGAAATAAGGCATGTTCTCACGGTGTTCAGAATTAGTGAGACTTGTTCATTAACAGCTGAAAAGGGAATCGTCTCTTTGCAAAGATTTCTGAAAACGTTTCACTTCATTCCTTTGCACTTTGCATTTCTGCAGGGCCGTGGAGAGCAAGTACGGGCCCTAGGGCTAGGACTTACGGGCCCCCTCCATATAGTTTCGTCCCCGTGACATTGTGTAAATACCAAATTTGCAATTTTATTTTTAAGGCCCACTAAAAAACTTTGAATTTTTTATTTACTATTTTTTGGAACGTACTTGTTTTGTACATTCTAATGTCGTTTCTGTTGTATCGGACCGAAATTTTTTCTCTCTCTCATCACAAGAACAAGTTCAAAGCCTTTCACAATCGTATGTGGGCTACTGAACTTTGCAAAGGTTCATAAATGTAGCTCAACTTAGCGGCTTTTTTTTGCGAAGGTTCATAAATGTAGCTTAACTTCGCGGCTTTTAGTTGAAATATTATTTAGAAACTTTCCTTCCTATAAACAGTGGAAACATTACTATTTCTCTGGCCGCCGCAAAGATATGAAGATAATGGTTATTTACATGTTCTCACTATAGTATTTAGTACCATATTCTATTTATTCAGATACATTGAATATAATAAAATGTCAAATTTGTTGGCAAATACGTAAAATTGGGTAAATGTGTTTACTCTGGGGGTTTTCTACTTTTACGGGCCCCTCAGCAAGACCGGGCCCCGGGGCTGCAGCCCCGTTTGCCCCTCCCTCTCGTCGGGCCTGCATTTCTGCACCAATGGAGGAACATAACCGGCTTCAAAAGTGAAAAGATACCTAACTCTTTACTTTTTACTTTGCAAGACAAATCTGAAAAGTGATGGTGGAACAAAATCTGAACTGAAAAGTGCAAAGTGCAAGGTGAAAAATTGCAAAGTTCATTCGTGGAACAGGGCCCAGGTTTATAGGAATCGGGAGTTGTGGGTGGAAGGTGGGGTCGAGGCATAGTTGCGATAGCGGAGGTAGGGAGCTACCGGAAGGACGGGTGGTGTTGAATGGGACATTAGTAACCAATACTCAGTAGCTATAACAAATCCTTTGAATCATACTGACTGCTTTATTACTTTATATAACTAATTACAACCAGGGTTGAGAGGCGTGCAGACTATGCACACATAGCTGACAAAGCAGTTAGATTTTTACTGCTTTTCACTACTTCGTACTTGTGTGAGACTGCATTTTCTTCACTTGTTTATCTCAAGAATAATACCGGAATAGGCTCCTTAGAGTGGAAAACGATCGTCGTTTGAGACTCGCAAATCTTAAACCAGACATTCTTAAGTTGGCTTCCAATCTTCAAGCTCACCCTTCACATTGAAGTTTGTAGCTGCACTTTGGTTTTTATGTTTAATTATTACGAGTTCTTTTATTAATATTATTTGAACAGTGTCATTTCTGAATGTTTGAATTGGATACTTATTGTAATAAATAATAAAAAAGTGGTATAATAATAATATCGTATGGCCTCGGGTGCCTGGTGCAAGCTTTATTAATTGACATCCAAAGGATAGCTTGCATGTCGAATTTCGTCGTTCCTTTGAACGCTATGAAAGTCAAGGAGGTTAGATATCTAAACTCCTTGACACTACAGCGCTTTCAAGTAGAGAATGGAGGAACTTTGTATTGGCGGAAAATCCCGAGATTAATTTTGCCATTGAACACGGCCTTCTGAATTCAAATTGGTTCTTTAACATGCCAACAACGTATGACATGAGTGTCGTGATTTTTGTCGCCTTCAAAAATCACTTACCATGGCCAGGGGCGAACCTGCAATCTTGGGGTTGGTAGTCCGACACTATAACCACTCACCCACCGTGGCAAGCATAAAAAAGTGGTGACACTTTTTATTATTTGAACTTTAACTCCAACAACTCTAACAAACACAATTTACAATCCGTCTTTTGGTCTACTGCGTAGTGGTGGTGGTGGTGGTGGTGGTGGTGGTGGGGATTATAGTTACTATATATCCCAACCATTAGGTGGTACGCGAGAGATTCTCATCCCTTAAAGTGGTACACACACAAAAAAGTTTGGAAAACACTGCCCTAGAGCATCCAGAAATTTGGTTGCAGTGAAGACCAAATGTGCAATGATGTGTTGTGACGTTTTAGTGGCAGTGATTTCGATTGAAGCACAAAATATAAAAAAATATTGAATGTTTGCGATCAACTCATAGTAAAATTTGTACATAATATATACCAGTCTGTGGTGAACACGGCAATCACGAGATAATATAAACAATTTCTTACCTAAACTCATACCAGCAGCACCTGATCCTGAAAGAAAACAGAACAAAGGAATACGTTATTTTGTCTTTCATTTATAGAAAGTTACGTTCAATGCTTTCACTGGAAGCCAAGCAATGAACTTCTGCATAAACTTCCAAAGAATTGTCACTAAAGGCTTTGGCAATATGACCACGAATAGTACGATGGTTCACATTTCGAAGTAATGAGCCGAACGGACAGGAGCCGAGGACATGTGCTAATGTTTCAATCTCACCACAGGCACGCCTACAGTGATTGGTCGCTTGACGTCTACCAAACAAGCTACGTCTGCTACCATTTCTATGCTTGGAAGACCAAGATTCTTAAACATTTTCATGTTTGAGGTAAAGCCAGTGCTTTTTTTTTTGGATGTGTAACATCTTTCCGCTCGGTTGCTGGATAGTTCTGTGGGAGTGATTTTGAAAATTGGGGAAGGAAGTGGATCGGAACGATCGAGCTGGCAGTGGTGGATCGAACGGAAGTATGCACTGCCCGCTCGATCGATCGAACGGAAGTGTACTAGCTGGCAGTGGTGGAAAACGGAAGTATGCACTGCCTGCTCGATCAATCGAACGGAAGTGTACTAGCTGGCAGTGGTGGAAAACGGAGGTATGCACTGCCCGCCCAACGGATCGAACGGAAGTGTACTAGCTGGCAGTGGTGGAAAACGGAAGTATGCACTGCCCGCACGATCGATCGATCCAGCGGGCAGTAGTAAGACCCAGCTGGCAGTGGTACGAGAAACAATGAGCGCGCGGTGTCGGAAATTGATACCATGACGTGCTCTCGGCCATGTGGAATATATATGACATACTGAACGGAAAACGCTCATGCGAACTCTGGTGTCAAGTGATTGAAACAAATGACATGGTACATGTTCGAAGTCTTCGTATCAGTATTTAAATGGTAAAATTCCTTAATATCAAACATTATAAGTAGTCGGCATTGCCGGTATTATGTTTCTGCACAATGGCTATTCAAATATTAACCCACATAACGGTAATGAAGTCATCAATATAATATAATCGTTGAGGTTATACGAGAATTGAGCAAGCCTTCATGAACTATTACTGAATACATTCTCGTTACTCACAGAAGGGCCTATTCATAAGGCATTTTAAACTCAATTTCACGCAGGAACATTATCGAAAAGTCACCATCTTGTGCACAAAATTTGCGTAGTCGAAATAGCCGTGGGTTAGTGCTTATGACTGTGAATCTAGAGATCTTGGGTTCGAATCCCGGACGGGGTAGATATTTTTGCTACAAAATTATCATTTTAAACGATATTTATCATACCAATATGACTCATTTTAACAGATTCCATATGAAATTACGTGTTGGTCTGTGAATGAAGAGGACCTGTTTATAAGGAATTTAAGGTTATGAGCGGTGTCGCGTCTATTAATCTAGTTGATCCATATCGTATTCTTTATTTAGGTCAGTACTGGTGGAAGCTACAAATCATCTAATACAATGAGTTCCGTATTATAAACTACAATATCTGAAAACACCCCCTTTTACAATAGATTAATATTTGTGCCAATAATAGTATAAAATACCGGTGTATCAACAATTTCACGTGAGGTTTCTTCTATGTCAGATGTTACACATCATATGCGACTACTGCAAGGCTCGTAATTTTTGTTTTAATAAAATATAAGGGGTTTCTGAGTTGTAGTCGACAAACCAACATGATCTTGCAATTTTTGGCAATTTGCAGAGCCCAGTTATTACTTTATGGGTTGACATGTTAAATGAAAGGTTGCATTGGGTTAATTTATTAACTCATTAATTCATTAACTTTCAACTTTTTCGATGCCTGGGTGGGTGTAAAGAGTTTGTTATTTTCTTCTTCTTTCAAAACTAACCACACACACAAACTAACAACCTACCCCACCTCCTGCGTGCTTATAAGAACAGAACTTCCTTTTCACGATTGTTAGAGTATGTTACTTATTTTTGCCTTAACAAGTAAATTTCTTAGAATAAGGCAGCAATTACACAAAGCTTTTGTCGAGCAGAAAATAATATGGCCTATTGTTTCGATTATGCTGCTGAGTGCCAAGTTGCCTACCAAACGAAACTGATTCGATAGATGGATTTAAATCGAGGATTACTCGAAATCTCCTCCAATTGTTGTGAACAGCGCGTTGACGCCAGCTGATCGGAAGTTATATTTGCCAGACTAGATACAAATGTACCAACCCCCACGTTTCTCCTGAAAAAAAGCCCTGTATAAGGCCATGGCTAAGATTCCTGTGACATGAAACTTATTCTGAACAGGATGATAACCATAAAATTATATTTTGTGGTTAGAAAATTTGGAATTTTTATTTTAATTTTATTTTATTTGTATAGTTTATGCCCTCATTGGAGCACATCATTCCAACCAAATACATTATCAAGTCTTCCACAATATAACTTATTTCTTCATCATTCTTCCCTTCCAGAATCAGGGCCGGATTTAAGAGTATGCCGCCTATAGGCTTGAGTCCATTTGTCGCCCCCTCAATAGTTCATATTTGCTTAATACATTTCTTTTATACAACAAAAGGATAGAGTTCATTGCCGTTTTCATATTTTTAAACATAATGTTCATTTAGTTTAGATAAAACTACAATTTTAATGGTTTACGTAATAAATTATAGGTATTATGAAATAAGTTATCTACTTGTTTAATTTTTACTTCTTTTAAGATTCGTTAAAAATGAAATGGATTTCGAATTAATTAATTAATTTGTTCTCGGAGATCAGTGATCACTATTTTACACATATTTTTATAGTTTAATGCTAATGACTATCTTTTGCGTAATTGAAGAACTGTGTTCAATTTTAATTAAGTTGTCTTTCATGGTGAAATGAAATTGCACAAAATGTAGTTAATTACTGGTTAATTTGTTGAAAAAATATACAAACTTCTCTAAAACAACTCATCCCACGTAATCTTGATGTTCAAATCTACATAGCTTTCTTACGAGATTTCTTTATGGCAAACTCGTTAATAATGTCCTCATACGAATTGTATTCGCCTCAAAACAAAGTAATGAAAGTGAGTTTAACCATATTTAAGAAATACTAGTTCGCAAACAGTTCTTAACTCTTCTAAGGCAGGAAAAACTGTAGAAGGACTAAAATATATTTTTAAGTAACTTGTATTCTTCAATTCGTACGGAAAATATTATTAACATCTGAAATACTTCATTTTAACTTTGAATAAATTACCAAACTGCCGCCCCTGAAAATTTGCCGCTCTAGGCTGCAGCCTACTTAGCCTATTTAGAAATACGGCCCTGTCCAGAATGTCTTCATTAGAGTCGATCTTGCCGCCCTTTCGTCTTCAGATATGATATACTGCTTACGACTCGTAATTTGTAAAGGAAGTCTTATATATATATTTTTTCAAAATATGTTTTTCTTCTCGTCGTTCAATGTGCCGAATTGTAATGTTTAATTCATCTATGTACTTCCTTGAAGCAGTTATTTTTCATTTTTTTTCCAAAAATATTCAAAATGTTGTTTCAAAAATCTCGTTTTCTTTGACCTTTTTATATGACCAAAGAAAGCAATTCTCCTTTTCGTCGTTGTATCAAATACCGATTCACTTTTCCGGTATAGTACATTATTCGGTAAAAGTTGTAACCTTATTTTGAAGCGTACGATTACGCCACTGACGTTATGTCAAAATTTGACATTCGTTATTTATATCATGTGTTATTTCGGCAGTTAATTAGCCACAAGTTATTAAGTGTATGTTTAGTCCATATAATGTATTATCATGATTAGGTTTTATTACGGTATTAAGTTGAGAGAAGTCAGAGGCTGTTTTTGTAATTAGCTAGCGCTTGTACACTAAGGGTCATTTCATGAGCTTACGTCTTCTCCCAGAACAGCACTATGTGATGAAATACTTACCTGTGTACTCAACAAAAGCTGCGTGGCGAGCCCACGCTAATGAGTAAGGGTGCGGCGAATGACAAGGGTATGCGAGTGGAAAGGGAAGGCCTGAACAATAGATACGGTCGCGGAGCACCTTGGGACGAGACTCCTTTATGTGAAGGAGGGGACAACTCAACGAGACCTGGTTCAAGAGAGTCGCAAGAAGAAAGTATTGCAGGAGATGTATTCAGGACATATGCTTGTCCGAGACAGTATGGTGTTAGCAGTGTCTGAGCTAACATCGTAAAAGTGGTTTAAGGACTTTCAATCCACCACCATTATTAATTCTGAGAAATCTAAATACCTCAGAATTAATAGTAGCCTGTCATTTAAAATAAATTCCACGCATGAAGATGGACTTCTACCGCCTACAACAGCAGCTTTCTCTTGGGGAGAAACACTTCAATAAAGCTGATTCATCGTTTGGTAAGCTCATTTGACTTTAATGCACAAGCTCTCTTTCTTCACTCTTGAATAAATCAACCTAAAGTAATAAATTCAGATCTAGATTAAATTAAATTCACAACGCCTCCGTTTTCTTGCAACTTTTGCCTGTCTTAAATTCTTTTGTTTACTTTCTACGTTACCGTAAGTCATTAATTAATGCATCTTCCTAACTTGTTTGTTTTTGATGCCATTAAATTTTTATTTAAAGTAAATGCAGTCTGTCTCCTTTCTAGATGATAGAAATAGATATAAGCCATCCTCTTTTCCCCGAAGTAAATGTTATTCAGGTTAATGACTAAGTCATACCACGACTTGAGTCGATGGAGTCTGGTGAATGTTCTACCTGAGCTAGGACGTAAAGTTATTTATTATTTATTGGGTTATCGCTCTCAGATCGAACCCTTGGCGCCCAACACTCTTACATATAACTTCAGATCCGGTGACCACTGATGGGTCATATCAAATGGTAAGTCAGGTAAAAATTGGATACAGAAATTAATAATCTGGCAGGTTTTGGTCTTATATTTTGTTCCAAATTTACATACACAGCCAAAAAGGACCGTTACATTGTCGCCATAAACGTGGGACGAAAACCTGATAACATTTGTGGAGGGAAAAGTGACATATTTCTGTACCTGCATTTTGGGGGATTTTATATATCAACGTGAGTCAGAATGAGTGATTCAGAAGACGATATGTTACTACGTAGTCAAAAACAGCTAGGGAGTAAGATGACGAAGGAGAAAGAGGATGAAGCGCGTAGTAAGTTAGTAGAGGAAGGTGAAAGCAGCACAGGGATGATGTCGGAGGTAAATCCCAGTAATGATGGTGAGAAAGAAAGTCCGGGAGATATGAAGAGCATGTTTGCGAGTCTTATACATGTATTAAATACGAAATTTGATCAAAACAGTAAAGAAATTAGTAGTAAACTAAACGATAAATTGGAGGAAAACAGTAGGGAAATTAAAGAAAGTAATAAAGAACTTAACAGTAAATTGGATCAAAACAGTAAAGAAATTAGTAGTAAACTAAACGATAAATTGGAGGAAAACAGTAGGGAAATTAAAGAAAGTAATAAAGAACTTAACAGTAAATTGGATCAAAACAGTAAGGAGATGGATAAAAGATTTGAGCAAATTAAGGGTGAAATCAGGGGTGTGATGGAAGAGAAGACGAAAGAAATCCTAGCTGACATGGAGAGTAGATTGAGGAGGGTGCAAGATGAACTTGAGAGTAAAATAAGTAAGCAAGCTGAGGAATCTAAAGAGTTAATACAGCTAGAGACGAAGCAAATTAAGAAACAATTGGGAGGAGAAATTGAAAAAGTTCAGAGTACAGCTATGGAGGTTAAAGAACAGCTGGGGGGAGAAATTAAAAACCTTCAGGGAGTAACAACGGAAATTAAAGAACAGCTGGGCGGCAAAATCGATAAGGTTCAAGCAGAAATTAGTAAAGAAGTTGAAAATTTGAAGAAACAGAGTAAGGAAAGTATAAGTAAAATTCAAGAAACACAGGATAGGCTGAATGATAAAGTTGAAGCAACAGATGGGAGCATAAACGCAAAAGTTAGTAGTATGGAGAAACGAGCAGAGGAGAAAATTGTCGAGCTTGAAAATAAATTAAAGTCTAGAATAAGACAAGAAGCAGGTCAGAGTCGAACGACATATATGAATAGTACGCATAAAGAAATAGAGTTAGGGAAATTTAGCAATCGGCAAGGATGCCCCATGGAGTTTCTAAATACTATTGAAGTGAGGTTTAAAGAAAGATTGGAGGACGGAAACATCGAATGGTGTAATGTTGTTGAAATATTAGAACAGGCCTTCGTAGGGGAAACCAAAAACTGGTTTGCAGTTTATAGGGACGGTTTTGAAGATATCACAGACTTCAGACATAAATTTTGTGATAAGTTTTGGAGTGAGAGCATACAATCACGGTATCGTGAGGGAATCGTGTGCGGAAAATACAACGCAAGGGGTAATCTCAATATGACGGAGTATTTCCTGGGGCAAGTGTTGGTTTGTAAATACTTGGATGGACTGAGAGAGGAAAAAGATGTGGTAAGGCTCCTGTTAAGGCATTTCCCTTACCGAATCAAAGAGGCGGCATGCATACAAAATGTAAAAACTGTCACGCAAGTAGAGAGCCTACTAGGTACCTTTGATGCGCTAGGGAAAGGTTCAAGTGAAGAAACAGTCACTAGAAACCAGGGCAATTATAACAATCAGTCTCAGGATGCAAGAAATCAAGGAACGCAGGGAAACAGTGGCGAAGGAGGCAGTTATCAAAATAGGGGTCAGAGTGGAAACAATTACCAAAACCGGGGTAATAATTTTGTGACGCCCTATCAAAACAGGAATAATTACTCGCAAGGCAGGAATTATGATTCGCGAGGAAATCAAGGTAGGGGTAATGATGGACGCAGCAGCCACGGACAGGGTAACTACGGTAATAACCCTAATATTAATCAGAACCGAGGATATGGGAGAGGTAATCCCGTAGGTAATAATGAAAATAGTAACCAACAGAATGTGAATAGTAATAGCCAGACGAGCGTTGCGACCACTTGTGAAGGTAGAGACAATAATAGTAATTTAAACGCGAGCCAGACTGCATCATAAGGTCAGGATCTCAGTCTGCAACGTGCCCTGTTTTAACCCTGATACAGGAACACTATGACCTAAACGTAAGGAATGATTTGTTAAGTGAACTATGTGACGAAGCAATATTACCAGTGGCGGGTAATATAAGTCCGATCATTAAGCTACACGTGTCCGGGACGTGTACGAATATGTTAATAGACAGTGGGTGTGTAAGGAGTTGCATAAGCAATGCTTATTATGATAAATTAAAGGGAACTGGGGTAAACTTTGAAGAATTGCCAATTAAGAGTACTTTTGTAATCACAGCCGTGGGTAGGAAGTCTAAAATTATATCAAAACAGGTGTTAATAGAGATAAATATAAACAGTCACGTAGAGAAGCAAGTGTGCCTTGTAATTCCAAATCTAGTGTACGACGTTATTTTGGGTTCTGATTGGCTGACTAGGGTGTCAGGAAACATATGTTATGAAGAGTGCTGTATTACATTTAAATTTGGTGGTGCTGAAGTGGTGATACCGTTCAATGAACAATATAGGAGTAGTGTAGTAGGAGTGATGTGTACGTTAAATGAGATGTCTCAAGCTATAGAGCAAGGGTCAGTTACTTTTGTAGGCAGTGTGGTTACGAACGACAGTCTAGATGACTCGTTACGTGAAGCTGCGTTTCTTGGAGATGTAGATGAAGATAAGTGTATGCTTCTCTACGATGTTTTGTCAAATAATAGTAGGGTATTTGAAGATCGAATTGGTAGAGCCAATTGTTATGTCCACTCATTGAACGTTGTTGACAATTCGGTATTTACCGGTCACCGCTATCCTGTGCCTTTTGTCTATCAGAAAGCCGTAGAAAGTCGGATCAATCAGATGCTTCAGGATGGTATAATTGAGTATTCTAACAGCCCCTATGTAAATTCACTTATTACAGTACCTAAGGCAGATGGAAAAGTCAGGATATGTTTAGACGCGCGTTTAGTTAATGCACACATTTCATCAGACCAATTAAAATCTATGTCTATAGAGGAGCTAATGCAAACTTTTGAGGGAAAACAATTTTTTACGTGTGTTGATTTAAGTTCTAGTTTCTGGCAAGTTCCTCTTAAAGTTGAAGATAGAGCCTTTACCGCTTTTAAGTCATCAGTACAATCTGTACCAATTTTTCAGGGTACCCTATGGATTAAAGAGCAGTTCAGCAGCGCTGATAAGAGCACTGAACATAGCTTTAGGTGATAACACGGGTGATTATGTAACTATATATATTGATGATCTTGTAATCAGTTCGCGTACTTTTGAAGAGCATTTGGCTCACTTGGACACGGTTTTTAAGAGACTAGATAAGGCAGGGTTCACCCTGAAATTGTCAAAATCTACGTTTTGTAAGTCACAAGTAACTTTCCTGGGTCATAGTGTGTCACGTTCAGGGGTAACTCCAGAAGTAAGTCGGATTAACAAAATCCTCGATGCAAGTGCGCCACAAAATATTAAACAGCTGAATACGTATTTAGGAATATATAAATTTTTTGGACGCATTGTGTTAAAATATTCTAAGTTAGTAGAACCATTCAGGGACCTCTTAAAGCAAGGAAGCAGATGGAGATGGGATGTGACCCAGAAACAGGCAATATTGCAAACATTATGCTGTTGAGCAGGTAAATCAAAATGGTAAATACCTAGGTATTAATGAGGTATCAGATGTGGTCAGTATCATTGATCTGTGTGAGATTAACTGTTAAAGAGGAGAGGGAATCGAGATGAAGGGAGAACTGGTATGGAGTTTGGGACTTAAAGGGAGTTTTATCTAAAGGGACAAACAGGACAGAAATATGATGGATTATATGTATTTCTAGTGTTGTTCTTTTTTTCAGTGATATACACGTAATGACATATGAGAGAGAGTTTGAGTGATAGAGTCATATAGCACAACCAAATTGCTAGTGATCGTGTGTGCGTTTGACCTTACACAAAGCACTCAAAATGGGAATTCCAAAATCAACGAACTTGCAATACAAGGCGGTTTGGGAAATCAAACTGTACATCACAAAGTGAACTCGTGTGATTTGAAATAAGAGAATTGGACAAAGGGCAAATAAGAGAACACATATATGTCTTTTTTTCTTACACATATAGGTAAAATAATCAATGAGCGGTAATGACCGCAGGACAATAAAAAGAAAACAATAAGCTATATGCGATTGAGACATAATAGCCTAAGCAAAAACATTGGTGTTAAACCAAAAGAAGATATGTTGATTGTATATATAAATGTCTATAAGGGTAATGTATTATGTGTTTTATGTTATATTAGGGATCAATGTTAATTTACACGTGTCTTAGGAAGATCACGCGGAATATAGTAAACAATAGTCTGCGTGATTTTCCGGGACGAATGTAACCTTATTTTGAAGCGTACGATTACGCCACTGACGTTATGTCAAAATTTGACATTCGTTATTTATATCATGTGTTATTTCGGCAGTTAATTAGCCACAAGTTATTAAGTGTATGTTTAGTCCATATAATGTATTATCATGATTAGGTTTTATTACGGTATTAAGTTGAGAGAAGTCAGAGGCTGTTTTTGTAATTAGCTAGCGCTTGTACACTAAGGGTCATTTCATGAGCTTACGTCTTCTCCCAGAACAGCACTATGTGATGAAATACTTACCTGTGTACTCAACAAAAGCTGCGTGGCGAGCCCACGCTAATGAGTAAGGGTGCGGCGAATGACAAGGGTATGCGAGTGGAAAGGGAAGGCCTGAACAATAGATACGGTCGCGGAGCACCTTGGGACGAGACTCCTTTATGTGAAGGAGGGGACAACTCAACGAGACCTGGTTCAAGAGAGTCGCAAGAAGAAAGTATTGCAGGAGATGTATTCAGGACATATGCTTGTCCGAGACAGTATGGTGTTAGCAGTGTCTGAGCTAACATCGTAAAAGTGGTTTAAGGACTTTCAATCCACCACCATTATTAATTCTGAGAAATCTAAATACCTCAGAATTAATAGTAGCCTGTCATTTAAAATAAATTCCACGCATGAAGATGGACTTCTACCGCCTACAACAGCAGCTTTCTCTTGGGGAGAAACACTTCAATAAAGCTGATTCATCGTTTGGTAAGCTCATTTGACTTTAATGCACAAGCTCTCTTTCTTCACTCTTGAATAAATCAACCTAAAGTAATAAATTCAGATCTAGATTAAATTAAATTCACAACGCCTCCGTTTTCTTGCAACTTTTGCCTGTCTTAAATTCTTTTGTTTACTTTCTACGTTACCGTAAGTCATTAATTAATGCATCTTCCTAACTTGTTTGTTTTTGATGCCATTAAATTTTTATTTAAAGTAAATGCAGTCTGTCTCCTTTCTAGATGATAGAAATAGATATAAGCCATCCTCTTTTCCCCGAAGTAAATGTTATTCAGGTTAATGACTAAGTCATACCACGACTTGAGTCGATGGAGTCTGGTGAATGTTCTACCTGAGCTAGGACGTAAAGTTATTTATTATTTATTGGGTTATCGCTCTCAGATCGAACCCTTGGCGCCCAACACTCTTACATATAACTTCAGATCCGGTGACCACTGATGGGTCATATCAAATGGTAAGTCAGGTAAAAATTGGATACAGAAATTAATAATCTGGCAGGTTTTGGTCTTATATTTTGTTCCAAATTTACATACACAGCCAAAAAGGACCGTTACAAAGTCTACATTGTCCATTAATTTGATATTTTTTGTTAATGCTTCTCCTATCAACCTTCTGCAGTTTATCTGTCGTTGATTGCGTGTTTAATTTAAATAAGGTTTCACTCGCATATGTCGCCTCAGGCGTAATGACGGTATGGTAATGCCTAAGTTTTGCATTTATCGAAAGAGACTTTTTTTGAACGTTGGCCAGGTATTCCTTTAGGCTTGTGTTAGTTTAAGTGTTCGGAGTTCTATTGATGCTTTCTCATTAGTGTTCCACGTTATAACCTCACCCAAATATTTAAATTTATTTACAACCCTAACTTGTTTGCCGTTGTTTAATACTATACGTGTACCCAATGAGGAAGGTTGGCATTATTTAAGTTGTTTTCGAAAGAAATTTGGAATATTAATACAAATTATTATAACAAAAGAAAATTCAGAAAAAAAGTAACTTTGGATTATTTGTATGTGTTGTTTATGAACCAAATAGACTACTCTCTAAGTTGTATCACATACTAATAATAGTTAACATAAGGATGCTAATCTAATAATAATTTTCATCAAATATTTGCAAGCAGGGAAAAAATTATAATCCATTAAAAATAATTTTAAAATATATGTAGGTTGGGAATAGTTTTTGGATTCTTTTTTAATATTAACCCTGGAGAACTCGCACTGATAATTTTCCTCCAAAACTCGTGTGCGGTGTTTTCGACCGCACAGAATTTATGGGCAATATTGTAGGGTACCTGTGAGGGTAGCCTCTACAATGTGTGTTAAAAGGGGGATGAAAGGAGAGTAGCTGAAGGCTGCTCGGGGCTCTAGTGTAAAAAGTGTAGGTTTGAGCGGTTCGGGCGTGAACGCAGCTCGACGGGAGAACTCCCAATTGTACAGTCTGCTTGGGTAGTTCAAAGGGATGGTAACAAGGGGTAGTTTACTAAATGAGTGTCGGATCAACTATGCGGCCTCTCGGCTTCCTGCTGATATTGACTGACTGGCCGTGCTCCTAATGAGTAGTGCGCACGCAGGCAATGTAATGTGACGCAAGTAGCTGACTACAGTAACCAATAAGCAATTAACTAAGTACTATTCAGGATCCTACCGGGAAGTGATTTAAGGGGTAGGATCTTATCAACTAATTAAATAAATAAACCAAGTGACCAGTTATCTTTTAGATTCTAAGGTTTAATGAGTTCTCCCAAAGGTGGAGTGCGATAGGACTATGCAGAGCAGATAATATATATTTTTCCTTTTTCCTTTCGGTCCTTCTAAATTCACAGTTGTACAGGTGCCTCCTTTTCTCCCCCTCACAATAAACACATTTTTCTTACCCCCTTAACGACCACACCGAGGCACTTATTTTTCTTTTTTCCTATTCTTTCCGTTCTTTTCATTTATGTGTTTTTACATGTCTTTTCGCCACTCAAGGGCACTTTTTCAGCACGTCCAGTTAAATCGACGGAGGGTAAGCTAGGCCCTGCAGCTGTTTTTTTCCCTTGAGCTGGTCCATACTAATGATGATGTTACTGTTTAAGGATGATGTTGATTAATGCAGATGATGCTTCATGATGGTGTTATTACTGTTTAGTGATGATGAATGATGATGATGATGTTCTTACTGTTTAATATTATGATGTTCTTAATGTTTAATATTGTACAGTGCATTATGCCGCTATATTTGTTTTTTTTGTTATATCACGGATTGTGCCATGTTTTATTGTTAATGCACATGCTATGTAAAAGAAGTATTGTCCCCCCCCCCCCCCCACATACATAACACCTACACTTGCTCGCTGAGCACAAACCTGACGCTGACGTCTCTACGAGGCACTATACACTGGGCACTGTACGCTGGCATCCACATACTTCAATCTACGATAACACACGCCGCTAAATTCCCAACATCTTCGCTTCTGTCACTCACCCCACACGGGGATCGTCACATACCTCCAACAACGCCCCCCACATGCTGGGCGAAAGCATATTCTACACCAACAGAAGAACAGAAGAGAAGCAAAGAAGAGCCAAGATTTTTCAAGAACGAAGAGGATGTCCATCTACACATACATAAAACATAAACTACCCCTACGGCCTAGTCTCGTCCCGTCATCGAGCTCCGTCGAAGGAGTCGTTGCATCCGAGGGATGCATCCCCATCCCTCCCCTATATCTATAAAACATACACTTAACCATAAACGGATGTCTGCGGCATACTTCACATAAGCTTCTACCAAGGCCAGGCCCAGTGCATAGCAACGACCTCCGGTAACCCAGGCTAGCGCCTCACTTCCTAAAGAATCCGCAACTATGCAAACTTAAAATTAGCTGATTTGTGCTGAACATGGCATTCACGAGATCATGAGAAATTTCTTACCTAGTCCCAAACCAGCACCAGCTCCTGAAAGAAAACAGAACATAAGAATTAGCTTTTCTTTTTCTAAATTTTCTGAATACTTACAGGATGTTTCAAAACTCCGTTTCAGAGGGTTTCCAGAGCGATGATGTGTGTGTAAAACTGAAATAAAAATGTTAAGCAAAGTGTCGTCAATGAGCTAATTGAAAAATTTCAATTGACC
Source organism: Meconema thalassinum (assembly GCA_946902985.2). Classification (NCBI taxonomy): domain Eukaryota; kingdom Metazoa; phylum Arthropoda; class Insecta; order Orthoptera; family Tettigoniidae; genus Meconema; species Meconema thalassinum. The sequence continues at coordinate 85,571,245 of OX336399.1, forward strand.
GGTTGGATAGCCGAAATGGACCTAATTTTCATGGGGCCTGGAGCGAACTTAACATAAGGGTAAACTCCAGCAAAGACTCGAGGAAATTTGTCGTGTCTGTTTTGGAGTTTCGCCAAGATATACCATATTTTGGTATCTCCACAGGAAAGAGTTAACAAAGACGTTCAACGATGTACTTTAAATTTCGGATGAGGTGGAAAGTTCCTCATCCCAACAGGAGCGTCTAGCTCCAGACCGGTTGTTTTGCTCTTCGGACATATTCGGATTAGGAATCTGGAATCACGACCTGTAAAGGGGAAGTGACTATTATTGTACGAACTTGGTTGTTTCCACGGTGACTGCTTCAAGTTCGTATTTATGGGTTACATCTAAACCACTGCGTATTAGTAGTGTAGTCTATGTATTGACATTCAAAATTTTCCACTGTAAGCCATGGTATGTGAGAAAGAGTTCGATTTTTTTTCCCATGTGTGCATGAACAGAAATTTAAAAATATACGGTAATTGGAGAAGAAAGTCCTTGTACTGATACGAAGGTAGATCAAAAAATAAGTTGCATTTCCCAGTTATGGCCATTTATTACACCACCTATACAACAGCAACACGTCTATAACGACATACAATGTAACGTCACTTTTCCACATAGTTTCCAAGAGACTCCAAACATTTCTACGAACGCACAACCAACTTGTCGATGCCGGATGCATAGAAAGTTCCTCCAGCGTTCTGCAACCACACGGAGACAGCGGCCTTAACCTCCTCATCGGTCTGGAAACGCTATGCAACGCTAAGCCGCAGACGGCAACGGGTTTCTGCGGCGAATCGTCAAGGCGATGAAACGAAGAGAACATCAATGGAATGGGCGCACCCCTCATCACCACAACGAAAGAAGGCCAAGGTTCAACCTTCAGCCGGTAAGGTTATGGCGACAGTGTCCTTTGACATGGAGGAGGTGAAGGCCGCTGTCTCCGTGTGGTTGCAGAACGCTGGAGGAACTATCTATGCATCCGGCATCGACAAGTTGGTTGTGCGTTCGCAGAAATGTTTGGAGTCTCTTGGAAACTATGTGGAAAAGCGACGTTACATTGTATGTCGTTATAGGCGTGTTGCTGTTGTATAGGTGGTGTAATAAATGGCCATAACTGGGAAGTGCAACTAATTTTTTGATCTGCCCTCGTAAAATGTTTTTGAACATACTCCGGCAGGTCTGGTACATAGAACAATCTAGATAAATGTGCGATAATATTAACCAGTCCTTGAGATTATCAATAATACAAAGTTCTAAGTAAGTATGTACAATTAAAATCATCTGTTTGCACCTCTTACATAAGTTCTACCCACTTTTATTACCGTCTTTTAAATTATTTTACTAGTGATTCAAGCATTAGTGTTGCAATTTGAATACATCGTTTACTTGTACAAGCCACCTTGAACTTCCTGCCAACCATTAGCTCTGCTGTACCTTCAAATCGGAATACTCGGGTGCTCTTCTCTACCAATTCAATGAACACAGAGAAGATTCTTACCGAACGAAATGTACAGTAATATAATTCCAAATGTGTATTGAATTACTTTGCCTATCACTTCAGAACACCACAAAGATTGTATTTTTACAACACACATCATCGCACGTTCCCAATTGGCATGCAATTGAAACATTTATTTCATTGATTTATTCAAAGGGACTTCGGGAAAGTTATCTAACCAGTTTATGGAAACATAATTATGGAACATGCGCTAGAAAATCTTGCACTCATACAACAAGCAGTGAAAATGGGAAATACGCTGCCCTCCAAAATAAGCGTAACACTTCATATTTTGGTAGAAAGCATCGTTTAATACCACATTTTATATAATTACCATACGTTTTCTAATTGATTGGCCAGTGTTCTGTGAAAGTCATGGAATGAGCATCAACAATGAATAACGTCAGGCGGTTATTTTCAACACAATGTAATCAGCTAAAACAATGGTGAACGCTCCAGCGCATTTCTTATGTATTTTGCGCCAATAATGAAAACCACTATGTTGGAATTAACGTTGCCTTTGCTCCCTTGAATCTGATTGATGAATATCTGAGGATTGTCTGAGAGATTTCTGAGCCATAAATAACTCCTCAACATGCCGTCAAGTTCCGTGGTCTATGTGAAATCAGTAACATTAATGAATGATGGCCGTTGTTTCTGCTGTGAATGATGGCCGTTCTGCTATTTAGCCGAGGCCTTGAATACGACTCCCACAAGCGTTTATCAGGTAGTGAAACGTGTTGAGAATCATCATACCCAAATAGGAAACCTTATTCAGGCCGTCCAAGGTGCAAATTCCTTGCAAGGTCGCTTTCTGAAGCCACCAATGTTCAAGAACCGACATCTTACTGCAGTTGAAGCTCGGAATCATTTGATGCTGTCCATGGCGTAACTGTGATTAAGAACACAGCAAGTGGGGAGCTCCATAATGCAAACTCTCAAAAACAGACACCATGATCTTCCGGAAAGGAGGGAGGGTACCAGCCTCAGCAGAGATTTTCATTCGGAATAAAAAATTAAAGATAGTTCCAGATTTCAAATATTTAGGCATCACACTGCAATCGAGCGCAAATTGTTTCACAAAACATTTCACAGATAAGGTAACCCAGGCAATGATGGCAATGCACGAAATAAAATACATCAGATCACTCAGTCTGGAGACAGCAATGTTGCTATTCAGAGTAAAATTCTTCCAATAATGACCTATGGCATTGAAATCATCTGGCCACATTTAACAACGAGGAACCTATCCACCTTGGAAAGGGTGAAAGCGAACTACATAAAGAAGGTGATAGGAGTATCAAAAACGACGCGATCTAGACTTGTATATCTCTTGGCAAAGGAATATTTCCTCGTAGATGACCTCAGGACAAGCATACCCCTACCGAGCACAGGTGTATCAGAGAAACTGCTGGCAACTTTAACGGAGAAGAGAGAAGAAGTACAACCAGACTTCTTTGGCACAGGGGCCATGATAGACCGCTCGTGGACACAAGCTAATTTCGAACTAAGACATGTCATTACAAGATTGGCAGTTCACGGTTTTCACCACCTACTCTGCAAATCAAAACACTTCCATGACACAAGTATAGACTGTGAGTGCACACTATGTGGAAAAATGTGTGAACGATACCACATAGAATTCTGTACAAGAAGAACAATATCTATAAGTGATTATGCAAATATGTAACCCATCAATGTAACCTATATTTTCAGTTATGGCTATTTGGCTGCGCTAAATATATTATTATAATGCAAACTTAGCCTCTAGAAGACCAGCCAGGGGAGCAACACTTTTTCCACGGCATCGAAGGAACAGTCTTAATTTCGCGTGGTTGCGTAAACATTGGACTGGGGATCAGTGGGGACGCTTACTTTTCAGTGACGAGTCCAGATTTAACTTGAGGTCACCTGATGCAAGAAGGATAGGAGAACGCATTGCACCTTGCACTTTCTCCGAAATTACACTATTTGGAGGAGGTTCCGTGATGATATAGAGTGGTATAAGTCAATATAACCGTACCGATCTTGTAATTGAGAATGGTTGCTTCACGGATGCAGGTACTGCTCGGGTCAAAGCTTTGTGAACTTGAGGGGGACGCAGGAAGAGAAGTTGTCTGTCAACAGCCCGCCGTGTTATCCTGAATTCCTGCCTATTCCAATACTGCTAACATAGGGCCGTTGCCTAAACCACTGTGGTGTTGCGAATGAGTGAGTGAGTCACCGACCAATGTATTTGGTTCTGTTACTACGCAAGGACCGGGAACCCCCCACATTCCTCTCAGGTTCACAGAGCTTGAACTCGAGCAGTACGTTGAGAGATCGTCATGAATCACATAATTCCATTTGCATTCTCTTTCATGCACCATGCATGGCAATGCTAGAACCCATGCTGCTCAGTGTTTTACGGAGTTTCTTCGGGAGGCCAATAATCCCACTCTGGACTGGCCAGCAAGGAGTCTTGACCTGAACCCGATTGAGCATGTGTGACCTTCGGCACTGATATTTCAAGAATCTGGCTGAACTTTCTCTGACGGTACCGGTATAAGAATAATGGGAGAATGTACCGCAAGAGGACATCCGGGGCTTGATCAGAAGCATGCCTAGAAGACTCGCGGAAGAAATTCAGAGCCAGGGGTGGCAACACCTCGTATTGATCATGTAATCAACATCCAATATGTTTCCCTGTACATCTCCTTGAACTTTCTTCTCTTTGAAAATTGCATGGAAATATTCCGTCTCTTATATTATATATTTTTTAAACCTTAAACTTGTTCCCTTAAACCGAGATTATTTTTACAACTAGCAGTAGTGCCCGGCTTCGCCCGGTGGATTTATTTGTTTTATGGATGATAATGAATACTACTACAGAACTGGAGCACTCAAGGATAAGGATCGGAAAGCACCAATGCTTATTGCAGCTGATAACCTCAGTATACTGCACCAACACCATCGCCCTTATACAGAGGCATACTATTGTCAAGAAGATAACTGTTTTAAGGGGCCTAAGAAATCCTTTTGCACTAATTACTCCCCGTACTGCAATTTATAAGCAGCTCGCAATTCTGCACCAGAACACTGATAGGGACGACGTGATGCAGCCCGCATTGCCAGGCAACAATAGACTTAGGCATTATTGAAGCTGTTCGGGAGCGCTTGTTCTTTCGACTTACTGAACAAAAATCAATCTACTATTTCTCTTGAATCTGGCTATCATATACAAAAAGATTTTTTCGAACCCGGCTGGTAGTTACAGAGATTAACGCGTTTACACACACAAACAAGCTCTTCAGCTTTATTATATTAGTATAGATTTAAAGTGTTACGCTTTTTCTGGCACATTAACCCCTTCACAGATCATAACATCAAAGGGACTGCTTAGGTCTTAAGATGACCCTTATCAGTAGAGCCTGTGATGAACACAGTAGTGATTGGATCAAGAGAAAAAATACGGCATCTTACCTAGACCTAGTGCACGGCCAAATGCTTGTGATGCACCTGAAAGAAAGCAGAACATACGTGATAAACTTACATGTAGCATATGGTTGTCAACATTTCATAGAAATAAGACACACATTTTCATCATTGCAAGTAGTTAAGCTCATCTTGAGGCGTAGTCTTTGCTGTCAACGTGGGGGTACGGGTTCGATTCCCGCCTCTACCAACAAATGTAATTCTGGTCTGAGCGCTGGAACGGGGTACGCTCAGCCTTAAAAGGCGCGTTTACACCGGAGTTGACAAGAGTGTTGCCAACAAATGTTGACAACATTTACAAAAATCGTACTAAATTTTTTGTCAACATTGCTGCCAACAATGCTGTCAACAGCGAAAAAGTGTTGGCAACATTACCCACCAGCAGTCGGTAAAGATCAAAGAGTGTTGTTAACATTTGTTGGCAGCAATGTTGACGGGACTTAAAGTGACCCGCAACAATGTTGGCAACAATTCCCCTTTAACTGTCCACCGCACGTGGTTGGCCGACTCGGCCTTCACTCTAGTCACGGCTGTTGCTGGTAGTACTGGACTTCTGTTTGTGGTGTCGAACTGTCGAAGTGCAAGTCAATATGGACAACATTTTAGGTGATTTTGATTGGTCGGGGATAATGTCCTAAATTTGATCGAGCTATATCGTGAGCAACCAGTTCTCTGGAACCCGATGGACCCAGACTTTAAAAACAAAGGGAATACCCAGATTCTCTTCGGCCTACTCTTTTTACCTATGATGACGCACGCTGCTGCTATCGCAGCAACTTCCTCTAGTATTGACATCTCGGAATGCAGATCGCAAGTAGCGAAACGCGCCGAAAATAAGCTAAATTGTTGCCAACAAATCTTTTACCATTCTCGATATTCGCCAACATTGTTGCCAGGGCTGGATTTACCAATAGGCCCCATAGGCCCCGGCCTAGGGGCGCAAAATTAATCCGCAAATTGTTTTATCAGAAAATTTCCATAGAATGTTATAGACAACAATACACGTATTTTGTATAATTTTATGATTTAAATTAAATTTTCCAAAATTGTGACACTTTTCCAATTTATATTTTGACCATCATTTTCCAACAAATGTTTTGTAACAACAGATTTTTCGACTTCTGCTTTAGAACAGGAATGGTTTATGATTTATTAGGAGAAGATTTAAGTTAAATCTTGAATATTAATATCAGTTTAATTTGAATAATTCATCACGCATAGTTGTAGCTTGTATGATGTAGTGTTAAGTGTATAATGAGTCTTAAATGGTTTAAACTTATTTTAATATTTCGTTGGCCTATTTATTTATAGTTGGCCGGCCCCGTGGTGTTGGGGTAGCGCGCCTGCCTCTCGCCCGGAGGCCCCGGGTTTGATCCCCGGCTCCGTCAGGGATTTTAAAACTGACGTGAGGGTTGGAACGGGGTGCACTCAGCCTCGTGAGGACAATTGAGTAGCTGTCTGACAGTGAGACAGCGCCCCGATCACGAATACCAAGATTAACGGCCGAGGGGACCCGACGCGCTGATCACGCGTCACCTCAATATCTGCAGGCCAAATGGCTGGGCAGCGGTCGCTTGGTCGGCCTTAGCCCGTCATGGGCTGGATAGTGCCAGGGGTTGACTTTTTTTTTTGTTGACTATTTATTTATAGTTTATAAATTTAGAAACCGTTGATTCTCTCATTATTTTAATTTATTTAATTATAATATAATATCGTATGGCCTCGGATGCCGGGTGCAAGCTTTGTAATTTGACACCCAGAGGGTAGCTTGCATGTCGAATTTCGTTGTTTCTTGAATCACTATGAAAGTCAAGAAGGTTAGATATCTTAGCTCCTTGAACACTATAGCGCTTTCTAGTAGAGAAATGAGGAACTTTGTGTTGGCGGAAAATCCCGAGATTAATTTTGCCATTATGAACACGGCCTACTGAATTCAAATGGGTTCTTTGACATGAAAACATCGTATGACATGCGTGTCGTATTTTTTGCCGCCTTTCAAAAATCACTTACTACGGCCAGGAGCGAACCTGCAAATTTGGGGTTTAGTAGACCGACATGCTATCCACTCACCCACCATGGCAAGCTATTTATTTAATTGATTTTACTTCACGATACATTGGAATAAAATAACAATTACCTTCACAATGACCTTTCTGAGGTCTCAATTCTCCCTCCTTCACGTTGGTATGAAGAGGGGGCGGCAAAAACCCACGGGCCTAGTAACATTCTGAAAGACTAGACGTTATATCATTTCAAATGACGCATGCTACAAATGCTACACATGTTAGAAAGGCTCAGGAGGACTCTTTCAACAGACTCCATTACCCATTAACTTAGGCTTCCCGCGCGGGCACCTTTTTAATGGTCACCCTCTATTTGAGTCTGACATCTTTTACAACTCTTTAAGGGTCATCCTTTATTTGAATCTGATATCTTGCAAACCTCTTTAAGGGTCACCCTGTATTTGATTGAATCTAACATACTGTACACCTCGTTAAGTGTCACCCCGTATTTTGCTCTGACATCCTGCACACTTCTTTAGGAGGCACCCTGTATTCTTATCTGGCATCTTGTATATCTCTTTAGAAGTCACCCTGTATTCTTGTATGACATCTTGTACACCTCTTTAGGAGTCACCCTGTATTCTTGTCTGACATCTTGCGCACCTCTTTAGGAGTCACCCTGTATTCTTCTCTGCCATCTTGTGCACCTCTTTAAGAGTCACCTTGTATTCTTATCTGGCATCATGCACTGCATTTTGCTCTGACATCCTGCACACCTCTTTAGGAGGCACTCTGTATTCTTATCTGGCATCTTGTATATCTCTTTAAAAGTCACCCTGTATTCTTGTGTGACATCTTGTACACCTCTTTAGGAGTCACCCTGTATTCTTGTGTGACATCTTGTACACCTCTTTAGAAGTCACCCTGTATTCTTGTGTGACATCTTGTACACCTCTTTAGGAGTCACCCTGTATTCTTGTCTGCCATCTTGTACACCTCTTTAAGAGTCACCTTGTATTCTTATCTGGCGTCTTGTATATCTCTTTAGGAGTCACCCTGTATTCTTATCTGGCATCTTGTACACCTCTTTAGGAGTCACCCTGAATCCTTTTCGCTTCGCTCGAAGCCCCAGGTCGCTCGACGCCCCAGGACTCTTTCAACAGACACCATTAACCAATAACTTATGCTTCCCGCGAGGCTGCATGACGTCACGCACTCGCCGTCCTTTACCCATTAACTTAGGCTTCCCGCGCGGCTGCATGACGTCACAGTCTCCGTATCCGTAACGCAACCGTCTCCGTCCCGCGTAACGTTAGACACAAACATAACGACGAAGTCGACAAGATCATTTGAAATGATAAAAAGTGAAAACAGTACTCCAGGGTGGTTTTTTCACAGTTGGAGAGCTTCAGTATGGTGTATGTCTTCCACGAGCATATATCACAGCTTGGCACTTACGAGGCATGCTCCGTTCAAGTCGACGGAGGTCACGTTGCGGTATCAGGTCCCATTCTTCAATGAGAGCCTGTTCGAGGTCTTGGAGCGTCTGTGGTGGAACAGGATGCCCACGAACACTTCAGCCAAGCCTATCCCACACATGCTCGATGGGATTAAGGTCGGGACTCACTGCTGGCCATTCCATCTCTTGAATGTCCAGTTCTCATAAGACAGCTCTGGTGATGCGCGCTACATGAATCCTGGCATTGTCGTGCCCGAGTACGAATTCAGGGTCAATACCGTATGCAGCAGCCAACACATGTTGTAGCAGTATCTGCTCGATGTACCCCGCAGCAGAAAGATTACCATGGACGACGACAAGAACCGTACGGCCATCAATACTGATGCCACCCCACACCATCACAGATCCTTGTCCGAATCGGTCGACTTCCTGGACAACATTTGGCATGTACTGCTCACAACGGCGTCTCCATACGTTGACGTCCATCACGCAGTGTTAGGGGAACTCTGGACTCGTCTGTGAACAACACAGGTCTCCATTGGCGAAGTTGCCAGTTGACGTGGGTACGAGCAAACAGAAGGCGAGCTGCATGATGTTGCTGCGTTAAACGGGGCACTCGAACAGGACGTCTGGGTCGTAAGGACACTTCTCTTAACCTGCTCCTTACTGTCTGGTCGGACACAATGATTCCAGTAACCCTCCTGAGCTCTTTTTGCAGTTCTCTGGCAGTTGCCGAACAACGCTGCAACGCACAGATGGTCAGATATCGGTCATCTTGTGGGGTTGTCATGAGTCCAAGACGGAGAGACATTGAGGTCCACAGCAACACGACCAATACTCCATCCTTCCTGCATCAAAGTGACAGCCCTTGCGACTTGAACCTCGTTAAGATGTCTCATGCCATGCTGTACGACCATTGTAACCCGATCTACAAAATTATCGTTCACATACCAGACGTTACAAAACATGTTCCCCTAATTTTTTTGAACTGTGTAATAATAATAATAATAATAATCATAATAATAATAACAATTAATAATAACGGTATTTGGTTGAAGAAACCTCAAAGAGAATTCTACCAAAATATCCACACGATAACGGACGTAATCAGAAAACGCCGAGCACAGTTTTATACACACATTTACAGGATGGAAAACATCAGAACGGTGAAGAAATTGCTCAACGTTATAACACAGAGTAAGTGTGGCACGGAGTGGCTGACAGAGATTCAGAGGAACCTACAACAGGTCAACATAGAAAATCTCGAGGACCGCACCGAGTGCCGGAATAAAATAAAAAATGTTAAGTTTGAGCATAGACCATCACGACAGCCTGGAAGAAAATGGACAGCTGAGCAGAAGAAGGAGCATTCTGAGAGGATGAAGAGATTTTGGGAAGAGAAGCGGGAAAACGCCAGAAGATGAAACATGTATTCAAGTTCAGTCGCTCTCCTAGAGGGGAACAATCGATTAAATAAATAAATAAATAAATAAATAAATAAATAAATAAAAAAAGATACGAGCCTTACAGTAGTCGCATATGATGTGTAACATCTGACATGTTATCCTATCGTATACTACACAGCTTGGACATTCTTAAAATGTTAATTTACACTCCATTTTCATACTGGTACTATGATGAATGTATAGACTGAATTGGAGATATGCTACTGTCACATTTGTGGCGCAGCGGTCAAGCTGTTAGTCTCTCACCAAGGTAGACCGGGTTTGATTCCCGGTCAATACATGTGAGATTTTCGAATGAAATGCCATGTCCTGTGGTTCGCATTCCACGTAATAGGGAGGTACCGTGGATCATGATCGTGAGATTAACGGACACGCAAAACTACAAGCTTCCTTCCTTCCTTTTACATTAATAATTCATAATAACAAAGTGACACACAACGTCGACAGTACTCTCAAATACTGTGAGCACATTCCTCAGTAACTATAACATTCATTATTCTCAAGGCTCTCATACAGTTCGTCGTAAACAATCAAAACATGGCTTCCTACAATCATGAAATGACCTAGTCTCACATATGATGAAAATACAGCTTTTATTCCACTCATATAACAACATTCTGTTATGCATTTAATATTTGACTACTCACCCACAGCTAGACAATAATGACGCTTACTTAAATGTCATTTGTCGTCTTTGTCCTACCCCATGTGATATTCAACCTTGAACGTGAAGCTTCATAAACTGCTCAATGACAAGTGAAAGTCGGTGAAACATTTGCCACTGTGCTCGTCAAACCAGTGCCTGCTAAATGTACTGCCTACTGTATTGCCATAACATTCTCGCGCTAGAAAGCACACACATTTTCAATTGTGCATCCAGCTGGCAGTGCGTCTTCACTTCCGTCCGATCCACTTCCGTTCGAACCACTTCCGCCCGATTCACTTCCGTCCCATTTTTCTGGCAGTGCGTCTTCACTTCCGTCCGATCCACTTCCGTTCGATCCACTTCCGCCCGATTCACTTCCGTCCCCAATTTTCAAAATCACTCCCACAAAACTATCCAGCAACCGAGCGGAAAGATGTTACACATCAATAATACCGGTAATAATAATAATAACAAAACGTTTTTGAGAGGCAACCTGAAAAAGCAGCACTACCCCACCCGGCCGCCATGTCAAAGCCACACATTAGAACACTTCTACCTCTATTACAACTACTAGGCTACATAACTGTTGTATTAAGGTAGTGAAAAAAAATACAGTATACTACAATTGCGTTATTGTATTAATATTATTAATATATTATAATAATTTTTATGTTCGACCCTCACTATTACGTGTCAGAAAACTGTATCATAATGATGGTCATTATAACACTGTTTTCCATTATGATACAGTTTCTCCAGCCAATCAGAGCTCGTTCATTGACCAATTAGGTAACGATACCTTCGCGCATGCGCTCAAAATCCAACATGTCGGACATAAACACAACATCGAACTATAATAAATTACCGACATGAAATACGCACCGTCCATATGTTCGCGTAAATAAACTGGCGAATATGAGACAAGCAATAGCACTGTACCTTAAAATCACCAACGCTAATTTCTGCACAGCGCATTGTCCTTAAATGACACCGGTGACAATATTACTGAGGGACGGCTGATGTAAACATATGGCTGCATATGGCATTGCAAGCACACAGAGCGCATGCGTCGGTCGTTCAAAGATTTTGAAAAACAGAGATATAACACCCAACGCTCGCTCTGCGATCACAAAATTCAAGTACCGTAGCTGACTCTCAACAGATATTTATGAATATTTATGTTAAAACATATAATAAAGTTATAATTATCGTCGAACATAAACAGTCGTATGCAACTCGCCTATAATGGTAATTAAGACACTCGTATGGAAATTATAAAACTCGCATACGCTCGTTTTATAAAAATACTCGTGTCTTAATTATAGCCATTATGGGCTCGTTGCATAATGTACTATTTCTTAATTGTTATGAGGTGATTGAATATTTTTGTGACTAATTATTAGCGGCACTGTAAAAGAATAGGAAGGTGAGAGATTTTATTGATTTTAACATACAAATTGTAATTATAATTGGCACCTGCCGACAAGCGTAAGATTGGCAGGACCAAAAATTATAAAATTTGGCTCAAATAAACAAACTGGATACTGAAACTAACCACTACTACTACTACCACATGGCTCTCGCTTGGCACCAGAATTCAGCGAAGCATCTAACTTCGTTCCCAACCTTCCATTACACGAACCAATAGCTTATAGTCTTCACTTCTCACTAATAATAGTACATTATGTAACGAGCCTATAATGGCAATAATTAAGACACGAGTATGTTTATAAAACGAGCGTAGCGAGTTTTATAATTTCCATAAGAGTGCCTTAATTACCATTATAGGCGAGTTGCGAGTTGTTTATGTTCGACTATAATTATAATTATTTTATGTTCGAACACAAATATTCATAAATATCTATCAAGATTTCGCGAGTTTTATGTACTGAACAGAGAGCATAGGACGCAGAGAGTACCTTGTATTTGACCATGGCCTCCTGGAATACCTCACTATGACACTCGCCACGCAGTGAAATTTTAAGTAGGGGGCCATGGAAGTGAGCGCAGGTGCGATATTATCCTCTCCTAATTGGTCACACAACTGTTTCCTGAGCTCTGATTGGTGGGAGAAACTGTATCGTAATGAAAACTTGTACTATAATGAGCCTCATTATAGTACAGTTTTCTGACATATAACATTTACATTTCGCCAGGGTCGAAGATAAAAGATATTGGGGTTCAAACTTAAAATTAGCTGCTTAGTGCTGAACATGGAAAGTTAGGTGATCATATGAGAAATTTCTTACCCATGCCCATACCAGCACCTGCTCCTGAAAGAAAACATAATATATAAATTAGGTTAGTTTTTTTATTACTTTATTTATAGATAGTTAATGTTGTACAGTTACAGGGTGTTTAACAATTTTATAACTTATTTTCAGAGTGATTCCAGTGCGATAATGTCTGTCCAAAACTGCAATCAAAATGTTAATCAAAGGATTGTGAAGGAAATAAATAAAATATTGCAGTTAACCAGTTGGGTAGCCAATTTGGACCTACACCAGTTTTAATGAGACCTGTAGCGACTCTAAATAACATAAGAATAAACTCCGGAAAATACTCTAAGCATTTTGCCGCGTCTGTTTTGGAGTTTCGCCAAGGTATACGATATTTTTGTATCTCTAGAGGGAGGAGATAACGCTGAGGGAACTCTTAACACCCCATGCAAAGACGTTCGACGATGTACTTAAAAATGGGACGAAGTGGAAGGTTCGCCATTCCAATACGAGCGTCTAGCCCCTGGACTGGTAGTCCCTCTCATCGGGCATATTCGGATTAGGAATCTGAAATCACAACCTATTAATGGGAAGTGACTAATATGGTACGAACTTGCTTGGCCCACAGTGACTGCTCCAAGTTACTTCTAAACCAGTGCGTATTAGTAGTCTATTGTTTTATCTTGCGTAATGTAATGAAAATGAAAATCCACAGCCTGCTTCCAGTCTCCGACCGGGTCAGGAATGGAATGAATGAAGTCCCCATCTAGCGGCGAGGATATGTACTGTGCCGGCTGCCGAGGCCTGACGCACTCCTCTGGGGGTAATGAATAAATGAATGACAGATGCAATGAAATGATAGTGGAGAGTGTTGCTGGAATGAAAATTTTGACAGGGAAAACCGGAGTACCCGGAGAAAAACCTGTGTGCCTCCGTTTTGTCCAGCACAGATCTCACATGGAGTGACCGGGATTTGAACCACGGGCCCAGCGGTGAGAGGCCGGCGTGCTGCCGCCTAAGCCACGGAGGCTTTTGTGTAATGTAATAATGTATTGAAAGATTTATCATGAGAAACATATACAGATAAACACACTACATTTTGTCCTATTAGAGTCAACTGCACTTACTTCGATTAAGGGCATCCAGTTGTATTAGTAACAGTTCACTGCCATGGACATTCATTCACATGTTCAAACACAGTATCGATGAATTGACTTTCAAAATGTTCCTCTGTAAACGACGATATGTTGGAAACAGTTGGATTTATTCCACGTGTACATCAACGGAAAATCAACAACGCATGTGAACCAAATACAGTACTCGGAGAAAGAAATGTTTTGGCAGGTCTGCTTCATAGAATAATCTCTATGAATAGGCGAAAATAGTAATCAGGCCTTGTGGTTGTCCTTAATACAAAGTGCTAAGTATACAATTAAATTCATTTGTTTAGACTACACCCCCAATTTAACTTATACCCACTTATAATACCGTCCTTTGAAAGCATTTTACAGGTGATTTGGAGTTTACTGTTGGAATTTTAGCACGTTTTCTTTTACAAGCCACCTCGTCCTTCCTGACATTGTAACAATGTCGCCAACCATTAAGTCTGCTTCACCTTACTGTGAAATCGGAATACTCGAGTGCTCTTTTCTACCAATTGAATAAACAAATACAAGATTTATACCGAGCGAAATGAATAAATTGTAATATTAATTTCAAATTTGCATTGAATTACTTTGCCTTTCGTTTCAGACACCACTAAAATCTATATTAATAGAACACACATCATCGCACGGAAAGTAAAGTTGTTACCGATCCCAATTAACATGAAAATGAAACGTTTTTTATTGACTTATTCAAGCGATTTCTTAAAAGTTATCTAATCAGTGTATGGAAACACAGAAACATCCAATGGAAAATCTTTTACTCCAATAACAAGCAATGAAAGTGGGTACTATTTTCAGGCTCGTTAACTTCTTCACAGGCAAGAACATTAAATAGACCGTTTGGGTCTTAAGGGGACAGCCAGTAAACTATGTGCTGAACACAGTAGTGGTTAGATCAAGTGAAAAAACATCTTACCTAGACCCATACGGGCAAATGCTTGTGAAGCACCTGAAAGAAAGCAAAACATACTTGTAGCATATGGATATCAACATTTCATGTAAATAAGACACATATTTTCATCATTGCAAGTGGTTCATCTCATCTCGTGACGTAGTGACTAGTGCTCTTCGCTGTCACTGCGGAGGTTCAGGTTCGATTCCAGGCTCTACCAAGAAAATGAATACCTGTCTCAGGGCTGTAACGGGGTCCGCTCAGCGTCACGAGATATCAGTGTAGCGAAATTGACCAACATTAAACAAAACTGATCACGTTCACCTTGACAAATTACAGTACAGACCCTTCGTTAGGACATACTCCTTGCTTTGCAGACACAATACATACATACACCAACAACTAATATATGTTGCGATTTTTTTAAACGTAAGTCGTTTCTCTTGAAATCAGTACAATCCATTTCTTCACTTCTTCATAATTCATCTTGTATTTCATACAATACTGACGTGTGATTTATTTAAAATTTTACGGTATCCATTGACCTAGGCTTGTTTAACCTCATCTTATGATTTGACCTTTGAGATTCACATAATTTTTTGTGTTTATTTATTAAAATGAATTGATTTTTCTCCCCTAATGAATTAATTGATCTTATATCGTGTTACTTTGCTGATATTTAATTGTCGCGGGGATTGATGTCATTGTCACCTTAGCTGTTCGTGTTTGAATTAATTTCAAAGTAACCTAATCCTTTCATATAATAATCTACATTTTTAATTGTTTTACTAGTAATAATAATAATACTAATGTTATTGGTTTTACGTCCCTTTTAACTACTGCGACTTTTAGAGACGCCAGGGTGCCGGAAAGTTTACCCCGAAGGGGATCTATAACGTGCCAGTAAATCTACTGAGACGGTTCCCTCGCATTTGTGCACCCCTCAAATGCCAGCTGACTGCGCCGGGATTCGATCCCGCTATCTTGGGGGCAGCAGGCGAGGACGTAACAGCTGAGTCACGCAGGTAGTTTTTGAGGGCATCTTGATTTGTTCTTTATTATTGTTATTATTATTATTATTATTGTTATTATTATGTGAACCATCGTGGTTACTTAATTAATATAGATTTAATTGCAGCCAATAGCCATTAGTAAAGTACATCATTCACTACAAAATTCTGTTAGGGACTTAAGCCTCTGTTTGCAAAGCAGTACGTGGTAACGTTCACTGATATCCCGCCCCTCTAAGGGTATGAAAGATTTTCTCCACACATACTCGGGAGTGAAAACCTTGAATAGAAAGGCGAGTCACTGAGTGGAGCAGATCGTATCCTGCCTCATCCATTCTTGGTTGTACATTGTTTCGGGCCGTAAAATCGTCCCATATCTCTTCTTGGATTGTAGCTCCAACAACAAGGCCTGGTAGGATCCATTCGATGGGAGCAGCATCCCCATCCTTAATTGATCTTTTAAAAGGTCCTCTTGCCAATTCGTACGTGAGCCTAGACGAAGTGTATACCCATAGACACACCCAACAGTTTCTTTATGAAGGAGGATTTAACGTGCTCAATCACTTTGAGGTCACTTTTTGTCAGATACGGTCGTATGAATTCCAGGCCGTAAGTAATCATTGGTACAACAAACTATGTCATTGCAGTCTGTACGGTCAGTCTGCGTTCATTCATGGCTATGACTGCAGCACTTAATTAATTAATGTAATTTAAATAGGATTTTTAGCCTACTTTCGATTTTTGCAAAAAATGAAAGTAGACTTATGAGATCAACACAGGGCCAAAATTGTGTGTCTGTCTGTGTGTCTGTTTGTGTGTGAGTGTGTGTGTGAGTGTGTGTACTCTAATGTCTGTCCCCCCCCCCCCCCTATCAATTCGAACACGGTGAAACAGAATAGAACGAAATTTCGTACAGAGGTAGCACTAGCAAAGGGCACCTCAGTGTCATGTTTTATATCGCCGCCATCTTGACGGGACCGTAATGGCGGCCACCCAAATGTTCAAAGCTTAAATCAAATTACGACTAACCTCATCATGCGATCTCTACCAAATTTTGCAACATTATACCTTTATGTATGAAGGATCTTTTGACCAAATTACAAGGTCATCAGCCCAATAATTTGTGGATGGCGACCATGTATGTGTGCAAATCGATTCCCCCTATCAACTCAAAAATGGTGAAACCGAATTGAACGAAATTTGGTACAGAGGTAACAATAGCGAAGGGCACCTCAGTGTCATGTTTTATATCACCGCCATCTTGACGGAAACGTAATGGCGGCCAACCAAATGTTCAAAGATTAAATCAAATTACGACTAACCTCATCATCCGATCTCTACCAAATTTTGCACCATTATACCTTTATGTATGAAGGATCTTTTGACCAAACTACAAGGTCATCAGCCCAATAATTTGTGGATGGCGGCCATGTATGTGTGCAAATCGATTCACCATGTCAATTCAAACACGGTGAAATCGAATTGAATGAAATTTTGTACAGAGGTAGCACTAGCAAAGGGCACATCATATTCATGTTTAATATCCATATATCACGTTGTATTTCAACAAGCTACTACAACCAATATTCAGTTATACTCCTTGAAAAGGACAAAGAGTTAAAACTTTACCCATCCATTTAGGAGAAAGTAGGCTATATGTTCTTTACTGAACATCTTGTTCATTTGACGATCGTCTAATTTCTTTTATGCTGACTTATGACATGATGGACATACAGTAAGCCACTGCTGACCTCTTATTTTAAAACTACTTATGTTGAATTTGAATATGACTAAATTTGTGTATGTAAAATATAATGTCATATACTGTAATTTAATGGGGAATATATTTTAATCTAGTCATTTGATTAAAGTATTCTATACAAGGTAACCTTTCAGTGTTTAGTTTAGCATTTCGCATCCAAAAACGTGATATCCCTATTTTAGTTGTATGCTTTCATGTCATGGGTTGGGTTTTCAGTGTGATTCAACTCAACAACTCTTGTGTGATTAGAACTCATCTATACCTAGCGGTGAATTGGTGTGTATCTGGAAAAATCGTTGGATCACTTATCTGGAAACATACTGATCTTGTTCTTCTGATGGGTAGGGATTGTACGGGGTTAGCTTGCACCAGGCCTGAGTAATCACAGAAATTCGGGCCAGGACCACTTTCACGGTCCCTGGCTCTGGCCACGGGCCTTCCCCATCCTAATGTCAGCAACACAGTTTCCCTGCCTACCTCACCCTTGAATGCTCCACACATTCGTGTCCTTGTCTGGCTGCGTGGCTCAGGGGTAACGTTCTTGCTTGCTGAGCCCACGGTTGCAGGTTCGAAACCTGGCGCAGTCAGCTGGAATTTGCGGGTGCGCAAATGCGAGGGAGCCGTGTCAGTACATTTACTGGCCCGTTAAAGATCCCCTTCGGGGCAAAATTCCGGCGTCTCTAAAAGCCAGTGTAGTTTAAAGGGACGTAAAACCAATAACATTATTATTATTACTTTCGTGTCCAGTTAACGATCAGCAGCTACAACATCGCCCGTTAAGATCCTCCACTTTGGTTGTCATATTTGATTGGTTTTTGACGCAGGCATTATCAGCATCGTAACGAGCATTAATCATGGGATGATGGAGTCATCCGATCACGATGCACTGCGGAGTCGCAAATCAGCCAATTTGCAAAGGCTTCAAATTGCAGTGGAAACAACCTTCATAATTTCGTCTATTCCAGTGAAAGCGATTAAGTCGCGTGTAAAATAAGTATATTTACAAGCCAGACACGGGAACTAAGTCGCTGACTTCAGCGCAGAGCAAAATAAAAATTATATCGAGGAATTCAAACAAGCGAGAAGAAAGTGTTAACATTTAAAATGTATTTATTGGTTTTTACCATATTATAAGTTCGTTAACATGTTCTCCAAACATCGACAAACACACTGTGAAAGTACTCCATGTGTTGGAATCGAGTGTATGTTTACGTATAATAAAGAAATGAAAATCCACAGTCTGCTTCCAGTCAACCGACCGGGTCAGGGAATGGAATGAATGAAGCCCCCATCTAGCGGCCAGGATATGAACTGTGCCAGCTGCCAAAGCCTGTCGCACTTCTCTGGAGCAATGATTAAATGAATGACAGATGAAATGAAATGATAGTGGAGAGTGTTGCTGGAATGAAATTTGTGACAGGGAAAACCGGAGTACCCGGAGAAGAACCTGTCTGTCTCCGCTTTGTCCAGCACAAATCTCACATGGAGTGACCGGGATTTGAACCATGGACTCAGCGGTGAGAGGCCGGCGTGCTGCCGCCTAAGCCTCGGAGGCTCACCACGTATAATATAAGGTGCTTTCAAAAAGTAACGAGCCGGAGGCTGTAATGCGCAAACCGGTGACGACATCGGCTAATCGTGGCGTGTGTAACGAGGTGTGGTTCTGACCAGAGCGTGGAAGGTCACAGCCCGTCGCTAGAGGTAACGCGTGCACGTCACTTGACGATACAAAGCGAGCAGCAGCATGCATCAATCGTCCAACGCTGCCAGTCGCATTGCAAACAGTGACATGTAGGCGTCAAACAAAGAGCAAAGAGGTGTTGTTCGGTTTCTGACAGCAGAAGGAGTAGGAGGAACGGACATTCATCGCCGAATGTCACAAGTGTACGGCGAACACTGCATGTCCCTTGCAAGGGTCAAGGCGTGGCACAAGCGCTTCAGGGAAGGACGGGTGTCGTTAGCCGATGATGCCCGGTCTGGGGCACCCCCCTGCATTACCGATGACAACGTCCAGCTGGTTGATGAACTCATTACCCAGGACCGCCGAGTGACAGTGAACGCCATAGCCACCGTGGTCGGATTGAGCGAAGGAAGTGTCCACACCATCATGAAGGAACGACTGCACTTGCGCAAAGTGTATGCCCAATGGGTGCCCCACAGTCTTCAACCACACCAGGAAGCATGTCGAATGGCCCACTGTCTTAGTCATCTGCAGCGCTATGCGAGGGATGGGAATGGGTGCCTGGCACGAGTGGTGGCTGGAGATGAGTCATGGTGTCATCACTTCGAAACAGAATCCAAACGTCAAAGCCTCCAGTGGAAGCATCCAGGGTCACCACCACCCAAAAAAGGCAAGGCCATCCTCACGAGTGCAGGAAAGGTAATGCTGACGTTCTTCTTTGACCAAGATGGCCCCCTTCTGATACACTTCATGCCGCACGGGACAACAATGAATGCCCAGCGTTACTCACAAACCTTGACCACCCTTCGCCAAGCGAACAAAACAAAACGACAGCCAGGGCCAATACTTCTAACATACAGGTATTGGTTTCTGTAATTATGCCTCCGGTTCGTTACTTTTTGAACGCACCTTATAATAATAATAATAATGATAATATTAATAATCTCACGAGGAAAGGGCAGCCAGGTCAGTTAGAATGAAGAGGTTTTGGGAGGGGAGGAAGATCATAGCTAAATTCCCTGGCATTCCGTAGAGGACTTAAATGTATTTGGCTTGATTTCAGTGCTCCAATGTGGGCGTAAACGCATCATCATCATCATCATCCATTTCCGCTCCAGCAAGCCGGGTGCGGGTATAAATGAGCCTCTTCCAGTTTGTCCGATCCTCCCACACACTGAGCTCTAATTTCTTCCGCCAATCTGCATCCCTCTTGGCCAAGTCTCTCCAGATTTGCTTCTCCCAAATGTCTCGAGGCCTTCCCCTTAGTCTCTTACCTAGGATGACCTGGTCAAAGTACAATCTTGGTTTTCTGTCAGGGACCATTCTCTTTACATGCCCATACCATTTCAATCCAGATAGTTCAGCTATGCCAAGCAACTTCTCTCCAAATTGAGCTGTTGTCTAATTTCCTCATTTCGTATTTTATCTCTCCTCTGGAGACAAGATCAGAGGAACTTCATTTCAGTAGCTTAAAGTCTGCTACTGTCAGGTGCTGTTAAAGAGGCTGCTTCAAGTCCGTAAGTTAATATTGGCATGAGATAGGTTTTGTATGTGATTTTGGATGGTGTTCTCTCTTCTTGCCACAAATCGGCGTAGAGCTTGGATATGAGTCGTTTAGTTGCAAACCCAGATACTTCCATTTTTTTTTTCGAAAAGCAGGTTTTGCTATTTTTTATAACTGTATATGATTCTACACCTTGACCTCAAATGCCGAGTGTCAAAACCAGATAAATCCTCCGTGTTTCATTAAACAAAAATACGGCTTGGTTGCAAATCCAGTAGGTGCAGATGTTTTCTTTATCGCTGTTAGGATTGCATTGTCTTTGGTGTATAATTGATATTCCAGTTAACAATGGACTCTGTTCCAAGTGAAAACCATGATCGTCCACGGAAAGAGCAGCGGAATGAATCTCAGTGGTCCCGTGCTGCAAAAAAAGCGGCAATATTGTAGACAGGTTCGAGAACTTAATTGAATGTGAACATCATCCTGCTAATGTCGAAGATTGTGTGTGTGAGAACGCTTCTGAAATAGATGACCTTTTTGTATAAGTTTCAAAATTGACATCTGACATGTTTCAGTGTTGTGATATTCTGTTTTGTAAATCAAGACTATTTTGTTCAAAATGGTAATATTTTCTGTCATTGGTATTTTCTAAACTACTAAGCAATCAGAAACTTTAGCAGCCTACAAATGTGATATTGTATCAGTATTACTGTAAATGTAAATATTGTTTGTCCAGGAGAATGTGTGTTTGTTTTCAAAACCAGATAAGTCTTAATAGTTATTTACAAATCCAGACAGATCACCAGTTAAATTTCAAATCCAGATACATCACAAACATATTATCAATTATCGCACAATATAATGCTCACATTCTTAAAGTTCTTACAGGACCATAACTACATTACATACGCTAATGATGGCCCAAAGTATCAAACTTGTGCCTTTTCAGAGATTCGAATGAAACGTTTTCCTTGTCTCCTGAAAAGTTTTCTTTTTGTGATGTATCTGGTTTTGCAACTAAACGACTCATATATGCTACTGCATTAAGTGAGTTGATCAATTCCAGATGTACAGACCGATAAACGACGCACGTGAATATCACAATCCATCCCTATTCTCCTCCTCGTAGACACACAGGGCCGGTTACGTCTGCCCCCGTGAAGCCTTACTCATGAATTGCCTTTATCCGATTACATGGCTTAAAGCCCTCATTTCTGAGAAATAAAAGATATTTGGTTTTAAATGTTAATTAGCTGCCTTGTGGGGAACATGGCAGTCACTAGAACATTATGAGAAGAATCTTACCCATGCCCATACCAGCACCTGCTCCTGAAAGAAAACAGAACATAGGAATTAGCTTATTATAAATTGATCGATAGTTACCAAGTTAAATATTGTATAGAAACAGGAAATTTCAAAAATGTTATAACTCCTTTTCAGAGTGTTTCGAGTGTGTAAATGTGAGTCCAAAACCGAAATTACAATGTTCATCAAAATGTCAACTTGAAATGAAAATCCATAGCCTGCTTCCAATGGACCGACCGGGTCAGGGAATGGAATGAATGAAGCCCCCATCTAGCGGCGAGGATATGAACTTTGCCTTAAAATCGGAAAACTTGAGTGCTCTTGAATGAACACAAACAAGACTTATATAGAACGAAATGAACAGTAATACAATTTCAAATTCGTATTGAGGTACATTGCCTATCGTTCCAGACACCACTAGAAACTATATTATTACAACACACATCATCGCACGGAAAGTAAAGTTGTTACCGTTCCCAATTGACATGAAAATGAAACATTTTTTAATTGATTAAATCATTATCAAAGGGACTTTTGAAGAGTTATCTAACCAGTTGAAGAGAACTTGGAAGCGACACATTTTGTCAATGCCATGTTTCAATTTCTTTGTTTTACATATATTTTATATAGATTAGCATATTATGTCTGTTTAAGCAGCCATTGGCTCTATGATAATGACGACAATTGCTTTAAAATATACAACGTTGATATTGCCACAGTATTTCTTCATTTCTTACAACATTATTCCAGGGAGCTCTTCTATATATATAAAAATCAATGTTACGAATAGTTTGTCTGTATGTATGTCTCCTATGCGTTCATATACCATTCGTCCGATTGCGATGAAACTTGGGTGAGATGTTGAGTACACTCCAAGGAAGGTTTCTGACTTAGTAAATCCATTTTACAATAGGTAGCGCACGCGTAGATTCAACAAATGAGCGACGATGCGCGAAGCGTTTCAAGAATGTCCCGTATGTGTTCATATACCATTCGTCCGATAGCGATGAAACTTGGGTGAGAAGTTTACGTGAAGGTTTCAAAATTAGTGAATACATTTCACTGTAGATAGCGCACGAGTAGATTCAACAAATGAGCGACGACACGCAAAGCGTTTCAACAAAGTCCCGTATGCATTCATATACCATTCGTCCGATAGCTATGAAACTTCCGTAAAATGTTGTGTACACTGCAGGGAAATTTTCTGGCTTAGTACATCCACTTTGCAATAGGCAGCGCACGAGTAGATTCAACAAATGAGCTACGACGCGCGAAGCATTTCAACAAAGTCACGTTTGCGTTCATATACCATTCGTCCGATAGCGATCAAACTAGGCTGAGATTGTGTGTGCACTCCAGAGAAGGTTTCTGGCTTAGTAAATCCCTTTAAAAATAGGTAGAGCACGAGTAGAATCAACAAATGAGCGACGACGCGCGAAGCGTTTCAACAAAGTCCCATATAAGGTCATATACCATTCATCCGATAGCGATGAAACTTGGGTGAGATGTTGTGTACACTCCAGGGAAGGTTTCTGGCTGAGTACATCCATATCACAATACGTAGCGCAAGAGTAGAATCAACAAATGAGCGACGACACGCGAAGAGTTTCAACCAGGTCCCGTATGCATTCATAACCCATTCGTCCGATAGCTATGCAACTTGGGTGAGATATTGTGTACACATCATGGAAGGTTTCTGCCTTAGTAAATCCACTATACGATATGCAGCGCACAAATAGATTCAACAAATGAGGGACGACGTGCGAAGCGTTTCAACAAAGTCCCGTATAAGGTCATATAGCATTCTGCCGTTAGCGGTGAAAATTGGGTGAAATATGGTGGACACACCAAGGAAGGTTTCTGGCTTAGTAAATACATTTCACAGTAGGTAGCACACGAGTAGATTCGACAAATGAACGACGACACGTGGAGCGTTTCCATACAGTCCCCTATGCCTTCATATCCCATTAGTCCGATAGCGACGAAACTTGGGTGAGATGCTGTGGACACTTATGTGACGGTTTCTAACTTAGTAAATACATTTTACAGTAGGTAGCGCACGAGTAGATTCAACAAATGAGTGACGGGGTGCGAATCGTTTAAACAACATCCGGTATGCGTTCATATACTATTCATCCGATTGCGATGAAACATTGATCAGTTATTGTGTACACGCCAGTGAAGGGTCTCGACTTAGTAAATCCATTTCACAATAAGTAGCGCAAGAGTAGGTGCAACAAATGGGTGACGACGCGCGAAGCGTTTCAACAAAATCCCCTATTGCGTTCATATAACCTCCTTCGATAGCGATGAAACCTTGCTGAGTTATTGTGTACACGCCAGGGAAGGGCTTCGACTTAGTAATACACTTCTCAATATGTAGCGCACGAGTAGATTCAACAAATGAGTGACAGCGCACGAATCGTTTTAACAAAACCCCGTATACGTGCATATACCATTCATCCGATTGCGTTGAAACATTGATGAGTTATTGTGTACACGCCAGGGGAGGATTTCGACTTAGTAAATCCATTTCACAATAGGTAGCACACGAGTATATGCAACAAATGGGTGACGACGCGCGAAGCGTTTCAACAAAATCCCCTATGCGTTCATATAACCTTCTTCGATTGTGATGAAACCTTGATGAGTCATTGTGTACACGCCAGGGTAGGGTTTCGACTTAGTAAATCCATTTCTCAAGTAGGAAGCGTACGAGTAGAATCAACAAATGAGTGAAAGCGCACGAATCGTTCAAACAAAATCCCGTATACGTTCATATGCCATTCATCCGATTGCGATGAAACTTTTGAAAGTTGTTGTGCACGCTCCCACGAATGATTCTAAATTAGAAAATCCATTTTACGATAGCTTAGAGGCAGTGAACGGAAATTGAAAAACATGTTGTGTATCCAAAATCACTTCAAGAAACAGAATTTCAACGCCAACACTTTCTTTGATTGGCATTGCAACGCATGCCGGGTACAGCTAGTCAGTTTATAAAAACCCAGCAACATGCATGGAAAATCTTTTACTCCAACAACAATCAGTGAATGTGGGAACTACACTGACCGGCATACAAAGCGAAACACTACGAATTTCAGACTATGTTTGACAGTTTCAAACCTGCTATAAATTGAATGTTGTGACTTTGCAGCGATATGGCAATGAATTGTGTCGTCTGTTAATTATGAGTTAGATCATTTGAGAAATTTCAGTGCAATATGACCTCGCTGCTCCGCCCGTTAAAACCTCAATAACTAACTTACTAATAATTGATGAACTTGTTTATCGTGTCAATTACAACACCAATATTACGGTTTCCCGCCTTTTGGACAACAATAACCTCCTACGGCTGTCGAGGTTTATTGCTGTGAATTCTCGTGCCGCGTATTTTTGTGGACATCACGGTTTATCTACAACATCCGTAATCATACTGTGCAACGATGGATTCCAGGTTTCCACATTTCCAAATTCGTGTTTGTGCACTGTTGTGATTGACATGATCAATAATGTTTATCTATTATTGTGGTCATTAGGGTAATTATATTATGACACATTGCCATATTGTTGTAATATCACAGTATTATTTTGATTAATAGCCTACAAAGTTTGGAGAACGCTCCAACATTGAGTTTAGTCTGAAATTCGTGGTGTTTCGCTTTTTTTTTGCCGGTGAATGTAATGTATATCCTGTCACATTAACCTCTTCACAGACAAGAACATCAAAGAGACCGCTTAGGTGTAGAGGTAACACAGGCGCGGATCTAGAGTTTGGCTTTGGTGGGGGACACAGAATCGAAACTGTTAAGAAAAATGGTATCGCTAACAACGCAATCACAAAATAACCAAACGTACAAAACCAGGCCAATTTTTTTTGCTAGCTACACGGATAGAAATTTGATGCGTTTAGCGCACCAAAAATATTCGTACAAATTGCAACGGCGTGTTTTGCGACTTTTACATCGAGCTTCAAGAAAAGTATCAAGGTACGTTACAGTTTCGGCAAGTCGAGTTGGTACCGAAAAAGGGAGAAAGTCACAGCTTAAATTGCCAACAAAGCTTGCAGTTTGGACGTCGGCAAAATTTTTTGGTCCGAAAAAAAAAAAAAACACCAAATGCTGCACATTCATCGTGACATCACAATATACATCGATTCGGTAATCACAAGGTTTGCTAAACAAAATTGACGAGTTGATTTTGTTATATAAATAATCGTTTTTATATAACAGGTATGAAGTTGTAAATATGTACAGTTGTAACAGAACATAATAATTGCAATAAAGATATTTTCATTATTGAATAAAATGAAAAAAAAAACCTGTTTTTCAGTTAAAATTCGTTAAGTTTTATTTGTCTGGTTATTGTGTTTTCGTTTTTTGAGTTTGAAAAAAAAATTGGTCTCCGTTTTTTCTGGGGGGGGGGGGGGGTCATGACCCCCGTGACCCCCCCCCCCCCCCCCATTGAATCCGCGCCTGAGGTGACAGCCAGTCAAGTCTGTGCTGAACACAGTAGTGATTGGATCAAGTGAAAAGAATATCTTACCTAGACCTAGTGCACGGGCCAATGCTTGTGAAGAACCTGAAAGGAAACAGAACATACGTGTCAATACTTGTTGAAAATAAGGCACATGGCCGGTTAAGTCTGCCCCCGTGAAGGCTTACTCATGAATTTCTTTTATCCGATTACATGGCTCAAATCCCTCATTTCTCAGAAATTAAAGATATTTGGATTTTAAATGTAAATTAGCTGCCTTGTGCAGAACATGGCAGTCACTACAACATTATGAGAACAATCTTACCCATGCCCATACCAGCACCTGCTCCTGAAAGAAAACAGAACGTAGGAATTAGCTTATTATAAATTGATCGATAGTTTAGTTACTAAATATTGTATAGCCATAGGAAATTTCAAAAATGTTATAACTCCTTTTCAGAGTGTTTCGAGTGTGTAAATGTGAGTCCAAAACTGAAATCACAATGTTCATCAAAATGTCAACTTAATAAATGAAATATATCATTTTACCGTCTGGGTAGTCGAAAAGGATCTACTGTAGTGATCTTGAGACCTGTAGTGACCTAAAATTACCTAAGTCCAGCAAATCTTCTAGGTTTTAGAAATGACAGCTTTGGAGTTCCGCCAAGGTATACGGTACCATTTTTTGGTATTTCTACAGGGAGGAGAATATAGTGATGGAACTCTTAACTCCCTCAGCAGAGACATTCGACGATGCACTTTAAAAATGGGACAAGATGGAAAGTTCGCCAGCCCAAAACGAGCGTCTAACGCCCTGACCGGTCTTTTCGCTCATTGGGAATATTCGGATCTGGAAGCTGGTATCACGACCTGTAAAGGGGAAGTGACTATTATGGTACGAACTTGGTTGGCTCCAAGGTGACTGCTCCAAGTTACATCTAAACCATTGTGTGTTAGTAGTGTATGTATGGACTTTCAAAATATTCGACCTTAAGCTGCGGTATGTGTGAAACAGTTGGATTTTCTTTAGCAACGGAACTTTAACAAGACATGTCATACAAATACTTGAAAATACTTGAGTTGAAATCAATAAATGTTTTGGCAGGTCTGGTACATAGAATAACCTAGATAATTGTGCGATAATATTAATCAGTACTTGTGGTAGTCATTAATAGAAAGTGCTAAGGAAGTATGCATTTAAATTAATTTGTTTTCACCTCTAACATCACATATATCCACTTCTATTACCGTTCCTTTAAAGTATTTTACTGGTGATTCAAGCTTTACTGTTGAAATTCGAACACCTTGTTTACTTGTACAAGCCACTTTGTACTTCCTGACATTGCAACAATGTAACCAAAAATTAAATCTGCTTCACCTTAAAATCGGGTGCTCTCTTCTACCAATTGGATGAACGCAAACAATATTTATACCGTACAAAATATTACAGTAATATAATCTAAAATTGGTACTGAATTAATTTGCCAATCGTTTCAGGCACCACTAAAAACTACATGAATACATCACACATCACTGCACGGAAAGTAATGTGGTTAACGTTCCCAATTTCCGTTAAAATGAGCCATTTTTAGCCTACTTTCGATTTTTGCAAAAAATGAAAGTAGACTTATGAGATCACTACAGGGCGAAAAAAGTGTGTGTGTATGTGTGTGAGTCTGTGTGTGTGTGTGTGTGTGCGTGTGTGTGTGAGTGTGTGTACTCTGAATGTCTTTCCCCCCCTATCAATTCGAACACGGTGAAACCGAATTGAACGAAATTTGGTACAGAGGTAGCACTGGCAAAGGGCACCTCAGTGTCATGTTTTATATCGCCGCCATCTTTACCAGAACTTAATGGCGGCCACTCAAATGGTCAAAACGTAATAATGCATTACAACCAAACTAATAATCGGATCTTTACCAAATTTGGTAACAACGTTCCTTCATATGAGGCGCGTCTTGTGCCCAAACTACGAGGTCATCAACCGTACCATTTCAGAATGGCGGCCGTGTGAATTATGCAAACTTTATAATCCTTAACATGGGACCCACCAGTTCCGACTATCGAACCAAGAATCGTTTAATCTGTTTGATACGACGTGGCCCGTTTGAAATTAAAAGTTTATATTTTAATATTATAGTCTAGAAATGATTTTAAAAAGCTGAGGCCGTCTCGGTTATTTGACAAGATGGCAGCTGATCTCTCGTTCTGACCTATATTTTATTAATTTCAGTATGTTGCATGCAATATAGGCTGGTGGTAACAAATATATGAACTTTCTATGAAATGAACTCGGTTTAAAATATACTCCAGTAAAGAAATCGTTTAGTCCAAGTCATGATTTGCTATAACGTGGTATATGTATTGGTTCCTAACAATCTATTAGGGTGTGCACGATTGGCTGCGTGGTCAGCGCGTTAGTCTTTCACCAGGCAGGCCGTGGTTCAAATCCTATCAGAGTTGGACTTTTTTTTCTTGATTTTTTTATATTTATTATTTCTTGAGTACTGAGACGTTATAAAATAAAGCATTATATGGTGCATTTTGAAATTGAAAATATATATTTAATTAAAACAACATTCACCACCGGAGTGACATCTAAGAGTAATTACTTGAACTATGTTATTGGTAACCACAGCCTTCTAGATACGAGCTATGCTCTCTACCGGCCAGTTAGTGAACCCATGTCTACAGTATAATCAGGACCTTCTATAATACCGGACCTGACACTAGCGGCGGGACAGATGAAAGATGGCTGTCGCTGTTGGTGATTACATGCTTTGTTTATAAGTTGAGTCGTTTTGTTTACGATGTGATAGTGGTATGAATTTCGGTTAGCAATCGTCTCCTTTGATTATCTGTGCTTATTGATTATTGCTTAATGATATTACACGTTCGTGTAAGTAAATGTCTGCATTAGTACTTCATAAATACGAGATACCGGTGACTTCTGTTACGCTTGTGATACCATCACTATTGCCAATCAGAGGGTAATTTTGGCCTATATATTATTCTATTTAGGGTTTATAAATTATTAGTAATGGTAATTCATTATGAGCAAGCATAGTAATAATTAACGTATTCCAATTTAAGTCCTAAGAAGATCTGAAAATTGATTACCGTACGTATGAACATAACCTACTTTTTAAATTGTCTGCAGTGTTCTCTCATCCAATTATACGCCTGCTAGTTCAAGGATATCAATCTTATCACGTACTTGGTGTGGATCCCGTTTTAATAAACTACCAGTAGGCTTACTCATGCATAGGCTATGCTAAAATTGTGGTGATATGCCTTGAAACTGTTGTGTGACTGGTTGCAAATCCAATTATTATAAAGATAAGCCATTGGTGCCTATTTTCTAATTTCCTATCAGGGGAATTCAACCCACACCCAACTTCACGGAGCTGATGACCAAGAAGTCACAAGCCCATAAAATGAATTAACAGCAGACAAAATCACGTCATGATGTTATTTTTTGTGTTGGGTTGGATTCTGACACACGTCATGCGTTTGACAGAGTGCCATTTAATCTCATGAATAGGAATGAATGAATACGACTAGCCTACTTGTTGACGGATTTACAGAAGGCAGTCGTGACCTTATGATAGGAATTACCTAGGCATTTATCTTCAGTATGTGTGGGACCCCTTGGTAAACCACTTGCTGGGTGGCTACGCGGAGAATCGAACCCAACATTTACCGGTTTACCTCAAAGGCTGTGTGTACCCCGTTCATACCCTTAGACTAGAATTAAGATTTTTTGACAGTCAGGAATCAAACTTGGACCCCAGAAGTGATAACCAAGAACTACACCACCTGGTTGGTCACATTTATTTTTAAGGATAATATGTCTGTCTGTTAGGTAGTCAGCCCGAAGGCTGGTTGGATCCTCAAAAGGCACTGCCGTTAGGTTATGTGGGTAGATACCCACAAAAACCCAAGGCAGAGCTATATTGAGGCGTACTAAGCAAGAAGAGGAGTGAGGTAGATTATCATTGCTTTCCTCATTGAGTCAGTACAGCAGTACTAACCCTATGAGTAGAACCTTTCACAGCATCCACAGGCACTTACTGTGCCCTGAATGTCATTGCTAAGCACCACCCATACCTCAGTAGCTTCCATATAATCACAGCCAAGAGTGAGACTGAGACATCGGTGATACTCTAGCCTGTGCCAACACACACTGACTGTGCCCTGAAAGTCATTACTAAGCTCCACCCATACCTCAGTAGCTTCCATACAATCACAGCCATGAGTGAGACTGAGACATTGGTGATACTCTAGCCTGTGCCAACAGACACTGACTGTGCCCTGAATGTCATTACTAAGCACCACCCATACCTCAGTAGCTTCCATATAATCACAGCCAAGAGTGAGACTGAGACATCGGTGATACTCTAGCCTGTGCCAACACACACTGACTGTGCCCTGAAAGTCATTACTAAGCACCACCCATATCTCAGTAGCTTCCATACAATCACAGCCATGAGTGAGACTGAGACAATGGTGATACTCTAGCCTGTGCCAACAGACACTGACTGTGCCCTGAATGTCATTACTAAGCACCACCTATACCTCAGTAGTTTCCATATAATCACAGTCAAGAGTGAGACTGAGACATCGGTGAAAAGCCTCATTTTACTCTAGCCTGTGCCAACAGAAAAATGCAAATGTACTGCATTCATCAAGAGATGGCAAACAGGCCCAGAATAATAGGTAACTTACTAAAAAGAGATTGAAATTCCTACAGGAACATATACAACTCCCCCCAGGGGCTCACATCTAGTGGGACGTGGGTTGGCGACCACGGGGCCCCAGCTGAGTCAGGCATTGCTTCCACTTACTTTTGCCGGGCTCCTCTCCGTCTTCTTTCCTGTCGACTTCACTTGGTCAACTCTTGCTCTCTCCCGACCCCGACGGTATTAGGGTATCCGAGGCCTAGGGAGTCTCTTCCTTTCCCGCCTTAATTGGCCCTTGTCCCATCTTTTCTGATACCCTCCTTCTGTGAGGGGTCAGCCTTCTTTTTATTTTCCTGTTATCTCCTGCCTTCTGCTCAAGGCCCTCGAGGAGGTAGGGTGTATGTAGCCCCACCACTTCTGGTGCACCCTAGATATTGCTACACCCTCAGGGGCTCACGGCTGGTGAGTTCGAGAGTTGGTGACCCCGAGGGATTCCTGAGCTGGGTCCGGTTTTCCCTCTTTTATCCATTACCTGTGGGGCGGACCCTCTCCTCATTCACTTTCCTATCTGCCTTTTATGGCTCTCCTTCCTTCCAAGTCCCTCAATCCGCATTCCTCGAGGGTCGAGGGCATTTCTTTTCCTCCTGTCCTTTATTTGCCTTGTTCTCCTTTTGTTTTCCATTTCTTCTTCTAGTACAGTATATAAGTTAGTAGTTAGTTTTAGTTATAGTTTACATTTCATTATCAGCTTCACCATCACCCAAACCATTAATGGTCGATAACCTAACTGTTAGGCCCCTTAAGACAACAATTATCATCATTTACAACTTTCCCTGTTCACTCAGCCAAGATATTCTACAGATCTCTCCTGTGGGCCTCAACATTATTTTATTTTATTCCTTTCCTGATGGAACTCCGGTAGTACCTTATTTTAACTCCCGGGGCACCTCCCCATGCCTGTCCCTTACACAGCTACACACACTACTACAATAATCACGTAATTGGAGGAATTCAACCCAAATCCAACTGCACGGGGCTGATGACCAAGATGTCCCAAGCCCATAAAATGGATTAACAGCAGACAAAATCACGTCATGATGTTATTTTGTGTTGTGTTGGATTCTGACCCACGTCATGCGTTTAATGTCCGACCACCAACTACGGCGGCCATCTTGGTTTGCAGTGTCAGGTCCGGTAGTATAGAAGGTCCTGGTATAATTGCGAAGGTTATTATTTTTGCCGATAGAGGGTACACATCCCCAAGATAAGGCGCGATTATCACGGCATCATCAAGCAGTACCGGTACATTGCCTACGTCACAGAAGGGTTTGGTTTACGCGCCATGGCCTGTCTTTCTCGTTAGCCGCGCGCGATTACAAATTAGCTGTGTAATAGTTATATTAAATATGTTTCTCCCAGTGATACGTTTAGAGCAACTAGTTGAAATTATTGTAAGTAGTCGGTGTTAATAAACTGAATACCTACGTTGTTTGGAGTGTTTACTGATGAAATTGCAAAATGCTGGGGTAAATTATTTGAACGCCACTCCTCAAATCCAGTGTGCCAATTTGCACTTCGAATTGGAAGAAATTAGGAGATGATAAAGACAAAGAGTTATAACTATACCCATACATTTAGGAGAAAGTAGGCTATATGTTCTTTCCTGAACATCTTGTTAATTATCAATGGGACATCTGAAAAGTTATCTAACCAGCTCATGGATAAATAGCAACATGCGCTGGATTATCCTGTACTCCAACAATAATAAGCTTTGTAAACTATTTACTAGCGCGTTAACCTCATAGCAGACCAGAACATCAAAGAAACCGCTTAGTTTTGAGGTGGCTATCAGTAAATTCTGTGCTGAACACAGTAGTGATTGGATCAAGTGAAAAGAATATCTTACCTAGACCTAGTGCACGGGCCAATGCTTGTGAAGAACCTGAAAGAAAGCAGAACATACGTGTCAATACTTTATGGAAATAAGACACATGATTTCATCTTTGCAAGTAGTTGAGCTCATCTCGTGGCGTAGTGACTAGTGTTCTTTGGTGTCACAGCGGAGGTTCGATTCCCGGCTCTACCAAGGAAATTAATCCTGGTCTGAGAGATGTAACGAGGTACACTCAGCCTAATGATATAGAACTGAGAATAGATAGGTCTAATTCCCACGTCAATCATCCTAGAAATTGATGACGATGATGGTGATGAGGCTGTTATTTGAAGGGACGGAACAGCGAGGGCATCTGCCCCTCGTAACGTAGTTAAAATATACTTATTTTGAAGTTAAAAAGCAAATCAAAGCCAACTCTGTACAGGACATGGAGGCTCTGGGAGTAGTGGAAGGTAGAGGCTTCCACTTTTTGTGACATCGGCACTAGATGGGATGGAGTTGTAAGCTCCATGCCCGGCCGTCTTTGCTCCCAGGAATTATACCCTGGTACTCATTTCTGGTGTAGGCTGAGTGAACCCCAGGGCTATTTGCGTTTCCGAAAGTGGTAGTTTTGTTTGTAAAAAGTGACAGTCAGTCTGAAAGACTAGACTTTGTATCATTTTAAATGCTACAAATGCTGAAAAATGCTAGAAAGGCTGGAGGCTTCTCGCTTCGCTCGAAGCCAAAGACTCTTGACATGTTAGAAAATTATCTGCATAATACTTATCTTGCTTTATAATACTTTACCTTGTTTCAAATTACTCGCGAACGGCAAGTGCAAACCAAGGGCAAAGCAAGGCCAAGCGCGCGGGATGCCGTCACGCTCACCAGAGCGCGCGGGGATGTGCCCCTTCCATCCAGTCTAAAAACACTTATAGTGGGCGATGTATTGAAGATAGATATATGCCCTCGCGGACGTTTTTGTAGAACTTTTCATGCTGACCAATTCTTACGCTCATAGTATATTGATAGACTATGTTTAACGGTTTGCCCAGCGTAAGCTTCAGAAGCGCACGGACGCCAAGTTTGTTTTCGACTTTTTCACTGAAATCGTTACTGCTTAGCTTCCTTTGATCACACATAAATTATTTTCTACAGAATCTTTCCTCGAGATATCCTTTACAGAAAACCGCATCAAAATCCATCCAGTGGTTCTCGAGATTACCCTTGACATCCAAGAATCGGGGATTTTAGTCTTATACTAACGAAGTAGAGATTGTCGGGGTACACATGCACCAAGCGTTACTATGACGTCACACACCTCAGTGCATCTGGGTACATTTCGTCCCGTCACCGTAACGTAACGCCAGACCCCAGCGTAACGACGAAGTCGACAAGGTAATTTAAAATGATAAAATCCACTACCTAGGTGGGGATCGAACCCACTCCCTTTCAGTTAGAGGGTCAGTGCCTCTACCGACTCCCGGTCAATGCATGTGAGATTTTCGAAGTGAAATGCCATGTCCTGTGGTTCGGATTCCACGTAAAAAGGAGGTCCCGTGGCTCATAATCACAAGATTCACGGTCACGTAAAACTACAATCTTCCTTTCCTTCCTCTACCGACTGTGCTATGCAGCCCCCTATTTTGAAGTGGTTACCTTCGTAAATAAAAACTGCCTAATAAAGAAAAATATAATAAATAATAATAATAATATCGCATGGCCTCGGTTGCCGGGTGCAAGCTTTGTTATTTGACACCCAGAGGGTAGCTTGCATGTCGAATTTCGTTGTTCCTTGAAGCACTATGAAAGTCAAGGAGGTTAGATATCTAAGCTCCTTGAACATTATAGCGCTTTCTAGTAGAGAAATGAGGATCTTTGTGTTGGCGGAAACTCCCGAGATTAATTTTGCCATTATGAACACGGCCTACTGAATTCAAATGGGTTCTTTGACATGCCAACATCGTATGACATGCGTGTCGTAATTTTTGCCGCCTTTCAAAAATCACTTACCACGGCCAGGAGCGAACCTTCAAGCTTGGGTTTAGCAGACCGACAATTTAACCACTCACACACCGTGGCAAGCAATATAATCAAAGATGCGGAATACAAAGATCGAATTTCAAATTAAAAAAAGAACCAATTGCAGTACTTGAGTCAAATAACAATTAGAAATTAAGATTATTTCCTCTAATCCACGGTCTAAAATAAAGTGGAAGATGCGATCAGCAGTCACAACGTCATCGGTTAATATAAGATTGAGTGTATTCTACAGACCAGGGTCAGCAGAATCCACATAGGCCTACTTGGTTAAATTGAGGGCCACGGTGAATACGGCTCCACAGGTACAAAGGGGCGGAGGGTCGTCTTACCCTCTCATGGGTGGATCTTACATGACCTATCCTATCTGCACAAAATGACGGACTCTGTCCGTGCGTGGAAAGAGCTTGTTGCGTCGTGTAGGGTTAGTCCCCCCCTCACCTCGAACAAATTTAATGATTACAACTCAGCAATTTTTCTAGGTTCATGCCGTGTCTTGTGCGGGGTTTCGCCCAAAAACACCGAGAGAGGCTCAACAGCGGGCTATCGGTGTCCGTGCTCGTAAAAGCCAATATACCATCTTTTTGGAAGCATTTATAGGGAGGTAAATGGCTGCTTGAGTTTTAGCTCTCTTAGTAAAGAAGAGTAGGTGATCTTCATGAAAAGGGAGGTAGCGCGCAGTTCGCTACTCCTGTGGGGGTCCGGGCACGGACACAAAGAGCCCGCTGATCATTTACAAATAATGGTTGCATTCGAGGTAAGACAAGGCTGTGGACTCTCTCCATTGCTATTCACAATCTACATGAATGCTATAATAAAGGAATGGAGGTGTGAAAGACATGGTTCAATACCTATCAGCAGGCATCTAAAAAATTTAGATGCTATAGCCTACTATTTGCTGATGATGTTGCATTGGTAGCATCATCTGAAGATGATCTGCAGTGGTCAGTATTCAACCTCCAGAAAGTGGCATCAAAATTCAGCTTGTGCATTTCTACTGAAAATACTAAAGTAATGGCCTTTAAGGGTAAGGACCCTATCCGCAGTAAAGTTTGTCTGGATGGTAACATTTTAAAAAGAGTTAACGAATTCAAGTATTTAGAATATCATTTATCTTTTCAAGAAGAACGAGACATAACTGCAAAAATAACTAATTATACCAGAACAACAGGAGTCATCAATCACGTCATAAAGCCATCACTTGTCCAAAGGCATACACGCTTGCGTTTGTATAACACATTAGCCAGACCAACCCTATGCTATGGCAGCGAGGCATGGACAATAAGATCTCAGGACATCTCCAGACTCACAGCACGCGAAATGACCTTTATGCGCCGAACAGCAGGCTATACTAAATGGGATCATAAGAGAAACGAGGATATGCTGAAGGAACTAAAAGTGAAACCAATAACTACATACATTTGTGACTACCAAGAGAACTGGAAGAATCATGTCCAAAGGATGGAACCTGGAAGATTACCTAAGGAGATCCTTCGCTACCAGCCACGGGGAAATAGATCGATGATAATGTTATTGGTTTTACGTCCCTTTTAACTACATCCGATGAAGAGATGGAGGGAAAGTGCAAGACCGTAACGGGACATTTGGCCCAATACTTGGAAGGAAGATGATGACGATGATGATAATGGTTGCGTTCGATAAAAAAATATAATAAATAATAACTCGCTCCATCGCTAAATTATATTTTACCGCCAAAATTGACAATCGAAGAGAATTTTCTGGCCATAAATGCTGGCCGGCGTCCAAAATGGAACTGTGTTATTTTTTTTATTTTTTATTTTTTTAAATACGTTTTTATTGGTTTCACCCTACTGTGAGTTCGTTAACATTGTCTCCAAATATCGACAAAACTCTTTAAGAAATCAGGGGAATCTCTTGGGATCGAGCGTATGTTTAAGTGACTTATAATAATATTAAAAGAAATAATTAAAAAAAAAAAAAGATCAGTGACACGATTCGAAAAAAAAATTGCCTTTTATAGCCACGTGACTCGAATGAGCCCAGGCAGGATATCAAAAAGGATATTGAAGTACTCTCAAGATAAGAAAACCAAAGGGGTATGGTTCAGGGAAGTTGAGAAAGATCTACGTGAAATGGAAATTTCCCCTAATGATATCCAGGAGCGTGTTCCACTTCAGGAAAAACTACGTACGCAAAAAGGTTTCCCGGAAAAGCCGAAGCTGAAGACAGGGAAGGCGTGGTCCCAAGAGAGAAAAGAACAACACCGGAGACGAATGCGGGAATACTAGGGGGTAGTTAGAGCTCGGAAGAAGAGACAGTTGAACTGAAGTGGTCCCTAGTTGGCCGAATCGAAGAGAGAAGAAAGAAGAAGAAATACATAAATAATGATAATACAAGTATTGAGAGGCAAAGTGCAAACGCAGCACTTCCCCACACGAACAGCATCTGAAGTTCTCGCTCATCAAAATTTCTACCTTCCTCCTCAATGATCCCCACTTGGCAACAACGAGCCTAGCTCAAAAATACGCGGTTTAAAGCCTTCATTTTTTTTTGGAAGAAAATATATTTTGGTTTCAAACTTAAAATTAGATGCTTTGTGCCGAGCAAGTCAGTCACAAGAGCATATGAGAAGTTTCTTACCCATGCCCATACCAGCACCTGCTCCTGAAAGAGAAAAGAATACAGGAATTAGCTATTTTAAATTTATCGATAGTTTCTGAAAATTGTTTAGCTACAGGAAGATTTAAAACATTGAGACCTCCTTCTCAGATTGTTTCCAGTGCGATAATGTGTGTCCAAAATTGAAATCAAAATCATTATCAAAGTGTCGCCAAGTAAATAATTACATTTTTATATACCGCAATTTGACCGTTTGGGTAGTCCAAAAGGACCTACTGTAGTGATCTTGAGACCTGTAGGGACCGAAAATAACTCAACTCTAGCAAATATTCCAGTTATTTGCAGTGTCTGTTTTGGAGTTTAACCAAGACACACCATATTTTGGCATCTATAGAGGGAGGAGGTAATAGTGAGGAAACCCGGCCGAAGTCGTCGGATTTCTTAAGAGCGTTAAATAATCCCTCATTATGCCTTCCTTCGGCGGGGAAGTAAATCCGGCGGTCCTATGTCAATAGAATTATGGAATGATAAAGAACCTTCCACTAATTACACTTGTGTGAAGCTAAATTATTGGTTACATTTGACTAACGCTCTTAGGTTCCAACGTTCGTCACCAGGAGTCGGCTACGGTGGCATCTAGTGACAAAGTTCAGAACTAGTTGGTCGTTGTCGGTGGCGTTTGGTAGCAAAAGTTGAAACTACTTGAAAATCGAATGTCTGCAGTCCTTAGGTAGGCCTACTTGAATTAAAAAACAGATCACACACACTAATACAGCCATGACAATTAACACCGGTTATCATACAGTTTCTACACACACCCAAAGAACACGGGGCTACATGACCGCGTTGTCGCAGAAACTGAGGAACCAACCAACCAATAGTGAGGAAACTTTTAACTCCCTAAGCTAAGACATTCGACGACGTACTTTAACAAGAAGTTCCGTGACGAACTAAAGAGCCTACTTTTCTTAAAATTTAAGATTCATTCCAATGATTAATCTATATGGATCTATCTAGAATAATGACAAGTTGGCAATATCGAAATTTCTAATTAGTTCGAAATACTGTATACCTGGCATAATGTAGCCTAATAGAGAACTAAAGTTGGCAGCCCTGGTGACTGAATATATTCTAAGTTCCATCTCTTAAGGTACAGAATACAAAATTTGGTTGAAGTCCAATGGATAGCATGGACGTTACATGCAGTTAAACATTGGATCTAACAGCGCGCGTAAAATCATGTTGGCAACAATGACATACATTTATTGGTCAGAAATGATCTGAAATAATATGATATATTGTTGTGTCAATTTTGAATGAATTCTATTAGTTACTATAGAAGTTACATGCATTTTAAAATTGGACCTATCAGCAGGCTTAGAATCATGTTGGCAGCACTGGCGTAGGCCTATATTAGTTACTCCAAATTAATCTAGAATGCCAGGGACTATACGTGTGCAAAGCTCAGAGCTATTGGCTTGCATACTCTCTGATATATTGATATTAGGGTAACAAAAATAGAGAGAGAGAGCATTTATTAACAGTTGGCAGCCATGGTTACTCTTTAGAATCGGCATAGTCATATCTGTTATGGTACACATAGCACACACGAAATTTGGTTGAAATCCAAACGATAGTATAGAAGTTACATGTATTTAAAATTGGACCTCTCAGCAGGCTTAGAATCATGTTGGTAGCACTGACGTATATAAGTTAATCCAAAATTAATCTAAAATGTCAGGTACAATACGTGTGCATAGTTTATAGCTGTCGGCTTGCATACTTTCTGATATATGGGTATTTGGATTTAAAAAAATGAGAGCATTTATTAACAGTTGGCAGCCCTGGTGGTTCTTAAGAATACGCTCAGTCATATCTGTTTATGTACACATAGCACATACGAAATTTGGTTGAAATC
Source organism: Meconema thalassinum (assembly GCA_946902985.2). Taxonomy (NCBI): domain Eukaryota; kingdom Metazoa; phylum Arthropoda; class Insecta; order Orthoptera; family Tettigoniidae; genus Meconema; species Meconema thalassinum. Next base: position 85,610,947 of record OX336399.1, read on the forward strand.
CAATTGATAGTGTAGAAGTTATATGCATTTAAAATTTGGACCTATCAGCAAGCTTATAATCATTTTGGCAACACTGCCATGTATGGCCTCCTGGAAACGAAACTGCAATATTATTATCTATACGTGTGCCAATTTTGAAATAGCTCCCATTCATACTTTCCAAAATATCCAACATGGAGCTCAAATTTCAATTGCGATTTTTCATCAGTTGGTAGCATTGACATCATTTTCACATATGGCCGTGAGATATTCAGGTATAGGTCTTTACTGCTACCAAATTTTGTTTCGATCACTGCAGCCGTTCAGGAGTTGATAGGGGGGGGGGCAAACACACAGCCAGACAGACAGAAGGACAGACAGACAGACACACATTTGCCCGATCTCATAAGTCTACTTTTTCCTAATTTTTGCAAAATGTGAAAAGTAGGCTAAAAATGGGACGAGGTGGAAGGTTCACCATGCCAACACTAGCGTTTTAGCCTCCTGATCCGTCTTTTCGCACATGGGACATATTTGGATCAATAATTTGGAATCACCACCTGTAACGGGGAAGGGGCTATTATGGTAAGAACTTGGTTTGTACTACAGTGACTGCTCCAAGTAACATCTAAACCAGTTCGTGCTAGTAGTCTATTTATTACTACTACTACTACTACTACTACTACTACTACTCGGCGCTACAGTCCATGTAGGACCTTGGCTTCTCCAACAATCGTTGCCCAATCCTGACGATCTTCTGTACGTTTCCTCCATCTTCTTACTCCCATCTTGCGTAAGTCGTCCTCCACGTCATCCAACCATCGTTTCCTAGGTCTTCCTTTGCATCTTCTTCCACCTGGATTTCCTCTATAGGTATTTTTAACCACTCTATCACCTGCCATTCTCTCCACATGTCCCAGCCATCTTAGCCTATTACTCTTTACTTCCGAAACTATATCAGGATGCCCATATAATTCCTCCAATTCGTTGTTTTCCCGTATTCTCCATCTTCCTGCCTCATTCACTGCTCCATAAATCTTCCTCAGTATTTTCCTTTCCCATCTTCTCAAAAGCTCCTCTTCTGCCACAGTTATAGTCCATGTTTCCGAGCCGTACATTACCACTGGCCTTATAACTGTTCGGTACACTGTCACCCTTGATCTTCTACTGAGGATGCGCGCTTTGAGGATTTTTATCGGTGCCCAATAAGCTCTATTACCGGCTGCAATTCTTGCTTTTATTTCTTCTCTTGAGCTATTATCTTCAGTAACCAGTACTCCCAAATACTTGAAACTTTCACACCTCTCAAAATTCAGCCCATTTAGGTTTATAAATAAATTTATATATTTATCTTTCTCCACAGTATTTCTCCTAGATAATAATAAATATTGAGTTTTGTTGTAGTTCACTCGTAATCCTACTTCTTTTGATTCTTTTTCTAACCGTCCCAACCCTTCTTCAAGATCTTTCAGTCTTCGTGACAGCATACCTACATCATCAGCATACGCTAGATTTTGGCTAATACGGTTTAACAGCGTGCCTCCCGGATTGCTGATATCTATCTTCCTCATTACTCTTTCTAGTACTATATTGAACAGCAGCGTGGACAGTACGTCTCCCTGTCGTAAGCCTTGGTTTACCTCAAAAACCAGTTCGTGCTAGTAGTCTATTTATTGGCATTCAAAATATTCCACTGCAAGCTACTGTATGCGAGAAACCGTTCCATTTTGTTCCATGTGCCTATCAACAGAAATTTAACAAGACATGTGAAAAACATTTGAAGGGAGAACGGTCTTAGACTGATATCAATAAATGGTTTGGATCATACTCTGGCAGGTCTGATCACAGGATAATGTAGATAGGTTGGTTGGTTCCTCAGTTTAGGGGCTGCGACATCACGGTCATGTAGCCCCGTGTACTTTGGGTGTGAGTAGAATCCGTCTGATAACCGGTGTTAATTGTGATGGCTGTATTAGTGTGTTTATCTGTAATTCAGGTAAGGACTGCAGACGATCAATTTCAAATAGTTCCTACTTTTGCTACCAAATGCTACCGTCAACGACACCTAGCTGTTAACTTGTCTACTAGATGCCACCGCCACTGACACCTGGCGACGAATGTCGGAACTTAACAGAGCGTTAATCAAATCTTACCTACAAATTTAGCTTCACACAATTGTAGTTAGTGGAAGGTTCTTTTAATTTCCATAAATCTATGACGTGGGCCCGCCGGCTTTACTTTTCCTCCGAAGGAAGGCATACTGAGGGATTTTAACGTTCTTAAAAAATCTGACGACTTCAACTGGGTTTGAACCCGTGATCTTGGGCATAGAAACTCAGCATGCTACCAACTAAACCACCGAAGCCGCTATAAAATGGTGCGACAATATTAGTCTTTAGGGTTGTTATTAATATATCAGGGGCAGATGACCTCGTAGTTCCGCCCCTTAAAACAACAATAACTAACATAACTAACTAAAGTGCTAAATAAGTAGTCTATACAATAAAAATACATTGTTGCACCTCGATCCTAATGTCTACCCACTTTTATTACCGTTCCAGTAGTACATTATCCAACAAGCATATAATGGCAATAATTAAGACACGAGTATGTTTATAAAACGAGCGTAGCAAGTTTTATAATTTCCATACGAGTGTCTTCATTACCATTATAGGCGAGTTGCATACGACTGGTTATGTTCGACGATAATTATAACTTTATTATATGTTTTGACATAAATATTCATAAATATCTGTGGGATTCAGTAACTTCAGTTAGTGAACAGAGTGCGCTGGTTGGTTTGCTGACTGAATAGAGAACATGCGTGGGTCAAAAAAAAATTCGAAAGCGGAGACCATTTACTTTGCTTGGCAATACTATTGTTTACAGCCTGCATGATGTCTAGTGCCGATCAAAACTAGCTTTCACTAATATTGTCACCGAAGTCGTTTGAAAGCAATACGTTGTGTAGAATTTGGAGTTGGGGATATTAAGGTACAGTGCTATTTCTTGTGTCATATTCGCCAGTTTATTTACGAGAACATATGGACGGTGCACTTTCTATGTCGGAGTAATAATGATCGTGTGGCCTCCGGAGAGGCCGAGTGCAGGTCTTTCTAGTTGACGCCCTGTTGGTAATTTATATAGAAGGATGCTGTGTTGCTAACTTCTGGACGTAGATTCATAAATTTCTTGCATATGTCATAGTATTTTCTTGTTACCGTAAAGGTTCGTGCTGATTTTGTCTTTGTGTTTGGGATTGTAACTACAATGGTTGATCCGATATCCAATTTGAACTTTCAAATCATGTATTCATGTCCGACATGTTAGATTTTGAGCGCATGTGCGAAGCTATCCTTACCTAATTGGTCAATGAATTAGCTCTGATTGGCTGGAGAAACTATTTCATAATGAAGAATAGTACTATAATGACCCTCATTATGATACAGTTTTCTGACATATAATATTTACATTTCGACATAGTCGAACATAAAAGTATTTTACTTGTCATTCAAGTTTAATTCTTGCAATTTGAACACGTCTTTTTGTACAAACCACTTTGCTCTTCCTGCCATTGTAACAATATCGTCAAGCATTAAGTCTGCTTCACCTTTAAATTGGAATACTTGGGTGCTCCTTTCTACTAATTGAATGAACACAAACAAGATTTACAGGGTATTTTGAAAGAAGTGTCCGATATTGGAACAGGGGTTGGTATTGGTCAAAGCGAGAAGAAATGTTCCCATAAACGTATGTCAGGAAACAAATACCTATTGAGATATGCACCATTTTACCCGCGTGGACAAGGAGTTGTGTTCGGTAGTGCAGGCGTCTTTCCGTTGATGGTCTTTGCATGAGTTGGATGTTCAGTCATAGTATGCGGCTGTGCGGTTCGCCGGACCTTAATCCATTGGATTTCTGGCTATGGGGACATTTAATCCCCTACACACTACCAGACCAGACCAGACCAGCAGACGGTCGGAAGAAGCAGCTGACGGGCGGACAGTTCGAGAGAGTGTAGGCCTGTCTGCCGACCAATTCTGTCTGCGCAGACTGTCTAGCGGTCTGGCTGGAAAACCTTCAGACCAGCAGACTGCCCTCTCCTATCTGGTCTTGTCTGCGTTGTGTGTAGCGCTGTCTGGCAGACTGGCGGACTCCGCCACGACCTACAACCGTTTCAGTACCTATTCTAGTGTTGAACAGAGAGGCACTACGTCTTATTACAAGATTCTGTCGCCATTTCTCAATATTCCCAGCATAGAAACATCGCGAGTGCCGATGATAATGAAGTAGGCGATCATGAGGGAGATACTATCATGCAAATGTATGGCTGGAACATACAGAGTAATTCGGTAAAACACTGTTCATCCATTCGTAGAAAAGTGTGGAAATAAGCTGATTCCAACTCCCACCTGTGCTTTTCTTTATACATCTTCTCCAATACTCTTCTCTTCTTCCGTGTTTCCTCATCACTGATCAACGCAACACACAATGATAGTCCTATTTTCTGTTGTTTTAAAAGATGCGGCGCCATCACAATACGTATTTAAATACTCAACAAAATAACAATAACCTTCTTACTTATTAAATACTGGGCGGACGACTCAATACAACCGAGGTCTGGAGGTCTGGTATGTTGGTGTGTATGCAAAGCCGTCCTCCGACCTAGCAATTTGCCCGTCCACGTCTGTTGGTCTGGTCTGGTCTGGTCTGATAGTGTGTAGCAGGCTAATTATAAAGACATTGGTGTTGGCCACATCCATCGATAATGTCCAGATGTTACAAGAGCGTGTGACCAATGAGAGTGCCCACATCCGCGAGCAGCCAGGCGTTATTGGACGAGTTGGGGATTCCTTGTGAAGAAGAGCCGAAGCATGTGGTAACCATGTGGAGCATCTCTTGTACGTGCAGATGGTATCCGCGGACACACCGGCTGAAATCATCACAGCTCCTGGTTGGTGGTGTTGATGGATGTTTGCCCAACGTGTGTTCTGTTAAACGTGTGTGACAGTCAAGTGTTCATTAGAAGTAGGTGGTAGGAAGACGTCCATTGCCTGAAGTGTACATAAACAACACAAGTAAAGTGGCTCATATCTCAACAGGTATTTGATTCCGGACATATGTTTATAGGAACATTTCTTCTCTTTTTGACCTATCCCAACCTCTGTTGCAATATCGGACACATTTCCCGAAACATCCTGTAGGCCTATACCTAACGAAATGACCTGTAATATTATTTGAAATTCGTATCGTTTCAGACACCAATAAAATCTATATTAACCCTTTATAGGGAAAAACAATTTTTCTTTTTCTTTTCAATTTTCATGTGTAGGCTATTTACATTTCAATTTAGATTTTTTTAAATTATATAACTTATGTTTTTATAGATTTAATTTTAATATTTATGATTAATTGAATGATTTATTTATTTACAGTTAATAATTAGTCTCATATTTATTATTATAATTAGACTAGTTTTATTATTTTAATATTTATATTCTTTTTTGTAATCGTAATTTTTATTTTTATAATTAATTTTTATAACTTTCATTGTAAATTTTAATAATTTTAATTTCGATATTGCTTTATTTTTACACTTTAATTTTTTTGTTTTCATTTATACGTACATTATTAAAATTTTATCCAGCTCCTTAGGCCAAGAAAATGCATTTCTAATATTTCAGTTTTAGAAGTACTAGCACTTCCTTCTGTAAATTCGTCGAAATATGGCTGAAATATTCAACTATCAGCATCTTTGACAAAATAAATGCCCTGCTAATAGGTGATTAATATATACACCACCAACCTATAAAGGGTTAATACGACACACATCATCGCACGAAAAGTAAAGTTGTTAACGATCCCAATTAACATGAAAATGAAACGTTTTATTGATTTATTCAATGTGACTTTTTAAAAGTTATCTTATCAGTGTATGGAAACACAGCAACATGGAATGGAAAATCTTTTACTCCAATAACAAGCAGTGAAAGTGGGAACTATTTTCAGGCTCGTTAACTTCTTCACAGACAAGAACATTAAATAGACCGTTTGGGTCTTAAGAGGACAGCCAGTAAACTCTATGCTGAACACAGTAGTGGTTAGATCAAGTGAATAAAATATCTTACCTAGACCCATACGGCCCAATGCTTGTGAAGCACCTGAAAGAAATCAAAACATACGTGATAAACTTACATGTAGCATATGGATATCTACATTTCATGTAAATAAGACACATATCATTGCAAGTAGTTCACCTCAGCTCGAGATATTAGTAAAGATATAAAGCTGGCACCTAGAGAAGGGGAAAGATCAAGCGGTCAGGAAAGTTCAAATACCTAGGTGAAGGGAGCCTAATATCTCTGAGAAGGAGGCTTTCACATCACGAATGAGTAAAATGGAAACTGCATACCACTTAACCAAGGGAATCTATAACAAGAAATCATTATGCCTAAATGCCAAGTTTCTACATTACTGCACAGTCATCCGACCGGAAGCCTTATATGCTGCAGAGTGCCTTACGATGCACAGAAATGGTCTTATGGAGAAACTTGAAACCAAAGAAAGGAAGATCTTACGGAAAATCTTGGGCCCAGTCAAGGAAAACGGTGATTACAGACGGAGACACAACCATTTACTCTACACACACGTTACCAAAATCACTGACGTGATGAAAAAAAGGAAGATTGTGTTGTAGGATCATTTAACAAGACTGAGTCCAATGTGATTGTCAAACAAAATCTTTACTTACTTTCTGGGTAAGAAAACCAAGGGAGCGTGGTTCACAGGGGTAGAAAAGGATTTAAAAGATGTAGGAATTACATACAACGATATTCAGATGCTTTCGCCCCTTAAGATGAAACTAAAAGAACGCCACAGTTTCCAGGAAAAGCCTAAACTATCAACAGGCAAGACGTGGACTGAGGCCAGGAAAGAGCAGCATCGAGAACACATGAGGCGTTCCTGGGGGAATGTTAAAGCTCGAGGAAGAGAGCAGTTGAATTAACGTGGTCCATAGCTGGCCGAAACGTCAAGAAGAAGTAGAAGAAGAAGAAGATTAAGCAGAAGAAGAAGAAGAAGAAGAAGAAGACGAAGAACGAGGAGAAGAAGAAGTTGAAGAAGAAGAAGAAGAAGAAGGAGGAGAAGAAGGAGGAGGAGGAGGAGAAGAAGAAGAAGAAGGAGAAGAAGAAGAAGTTGAAGAAGAAGGAGAAGGAGAAGAAGGAGGAGGAGAAGAAGAAGAAGGAGAAGAAGATGAAGAAGAAGGAGGAGTAGAAGGAGAATGGGAAGGAGAAGAAGAAGAAAAGGAGAAGAAGATGATGAAGAAGGAGAAGTTAAAGAAGAAGGAGAAGGAGAAGAAGAAGAAAGAGAAGAAGGAGAAGAAGATGAAGAAGAAGGAGAAGAAGATGAAGAAGAAGGAGAAGAAGGAGGAGGAGGAGAAGAAGAAGAAGGAGAAGAAGAAGAATGAGAAGTAGTAGTAGAAGAAGTTGAAGAAGAATAATAATAAGATGAAGATGAAGAAGCAGGAGAAGAAGAAGTTGAAGAAGAAGAAGGAGGAGAAGAAGAAGGAGGAGGAGAAGAAGAAGAAAAAGCGAATACGAAAATTGGAATTTCAAACAATAAAAGACAGTTCCTTTAGTAATATAGCAAATTGGAAATTTAGATTGTTTCCCCTGACCCTCGTCTCCAATAAAGTGGATGATGCGATCAGCAGCCACAAATAATAATAATAATAATAATAATAATAATAATAATAATAATAATAATAATAATAATAATAATAATAATAATAATAATAATAATAATAATATCGTACGGCCTCGGGTGCCGGGTGCAAGCTGTGTTATTTGACACCCAAAGGGTAGCTTGCATGTAGAATTTCGTTGTTCCTTGAAGCACTATAAAAGTCAAGGAAGTTATATATCTAAGCTCCTTGAACACGTTAGCGCTTTCTAGTAGAGAAATGAGGAACTTTGTGTTGGCGGAAACTCCCGAGATTAATTTTGATATTATGAACACGGCCCACTGAATTCAAACGGGTTCTTTGACATGTCAACATCGTATGACATGGTGTCGTAATTTTTGCCGCCTTTCAAAATTCACTTACCACGGCCAGGAGCGAACCTGCAAGCTTGGGGTTAGTAGACCGAAACGTTGACCACTCACCCTCCGTGGCAAGCTAGCAGCCACAAAGCCATTAATTAAGATTCATCGTATTCTACAGACCCGGGTCTGCAAAATCCACATACTCGGTTAAAGCGAGGGCCACGGTGATTGTGGCTCCACAGGTATAAAGTGGCGGGGTGTTGTCTTCCCTCCTCATGAGGTACGAGTGGGTGGATCTTGCATGATCTATCCTTTTCTGCACTAAATAACGGACTTTCTTAGTACATGGAAAGAGCTCCGCCATACACCATTAGAAAGATAGATAGATAGATAGATTTATTTTGTCTGGCAAGATTAGGGCCATTGGGCCCTCTCTTCCATCTTACCAGTTTATACAATTGATACATAATTAACAATACAAATACAACTTAAATCTAACAATATTACAATGTTGATATAATATAAAATACATAATATACAATGGATTAGCTTGGTGGTGTAGGCGGTAAATTGTTGTATTGCTAGGGTGAATAACTAAGATACTTAGAAGTAAGTTTAAAATTAGAGTAAGGTAAGGAGATACTGATAAAATGTAGACTTATGATGGTGATGATGATGATGAAGATGATGATGATGATGATGATGATGATTTATCGGTACTGAAGGTGGTTTTTTAGATGTATAAATAGAGAGTAAATGAGAAAGTGAGAATTGGAAAGTTTGAATACGGTATATGTAATACGACATATGAATATAAGCATAAGTGTTGAGTTCAACTTTCATTTACTTAGTGATTATGTACTGCTGGCAACGCTGCTTGAAGCTGGACGGGGTTGCTCCTCTGAAGGAGCGAGGCAGATTGTTCCACAGTCGTGCAGTAGCAACAACGAAGGAGTTGGTTAGTTACCTTGATTGCACTAATTGGATGATTTTTAGAATACTCGACAGTAGACCTAAGGTATCTGACAAATGGTTCAGGGAGGTGTGGAAGGCCTTCATCAGGTTGGACTAAAGTCGGAAAACATTTCAAACCACGCCAAGTTTGTTTAGGTCAGTTAGCGACAAATTCCAAGGATTCCATGACGAACCAAAACTGAACAGGGGTTGGACGGAAGAATGAAGACAGGCTGCCAGAGAAAGAATGCGAAGATTTTGGGCGGCGAAGAAGGCTTCTAATAATGTGTAATTGTTGCCTAACGTGGTATTTAAGGGCCGTAAACGAAAAAATATATATAAATAATAATAATACTAATAATAAAACACAGTTGAGAGACAAAGATGCCTTCACGCACACGAACGGCATCTCAATTTCATGACCACCAACGCTTCTACCTCATGGTCGTGGCTTGGCACCAGAATTCAGAATGGCAGAGAAGCGGCCACTCTCGTGGTCAGCCTTGCGTTACACGGCTCAATAGCTTATAGCTAAAGGCCTGCGCGGATGCGGAAACCCGCGGATAAACCCGCGTATATCCGCAATTTTTTTCGCTGTGCGGATATAGTTTGCATGGCGGTGCGAATAGCGGATAAGCTGCGGATAATATTAAGAGTAAATTTGCGGATATTGAACAGGATCTTTTTCTTAATAATTTTAGTTTTTGCTATGATCTGCGTCTTTCACGTTTCTTGTTATTTCCCTATTTGCTTTCGCTTGGATCGTATAAGAATAGTAGAGAAGTGAGAGAAGCCAAATCATGAAAATACCCTCAATTAGTGTTGACTTTTGCCGAAAAAATAGTCCTTGATACCTGCGTGGGTATATCCGACGACTAAGTAGCCACCCGGTGTTTCACTTAGCGTTACTTAGAGGGACAAAACTCAGCCATCATTGTCTTGCGATTCACACATAGCCTAGGGGGACAAATTTATCTTCAAATGTCTAAATGTTCTGCTTTAATAATTTATCTTTTTTTTCGTGTGGTCTCCTCAGAGACCTAGTGCAGGTATTTCTAGTCGACGCCCGTGGGCGACCTGCGCGTCGGGATGAGAGATGGAATTGATTAAGGTGAATGACATTGGAGAAGGATGTGGAAGGAAGCGGCCGTGGCCTGTCAGAAGGTACCGTCCCAGCATTTGCCTGGTGTTGAAAATGGAAAACTATTTCAAGGACGGCCGACGGTGGGGGCTCGAACCCACGCGTCTACCGAGTCAGCAGAGAGCTTGGCCCCATGACCTAACACTGCGCCTTAGCCAGCGTAGCCACTACTGTCGGTATCTAATAAATGAAAAAAAAAATATTATTGTAATGTCAGCGAATTTTAATAACAAACGTGCGGATACGGATAACAGTCGTGCGGATGCGGGGCGGATGCGGGCCGATGCGGATAACGTTTTGTTCATCCGCGCAGGGCTCTACTTATAGCCTTCAAGGAGAAATAATTTCAACTCTGAGATTTGCTGATGACGTCGTCATCTTAGCCGACACACCAGTGGATTTGAACGAGTTTTTAAAATGGTATGGATTCTGTCTTGAGGAAAGTATTCATGATGAAAATTAATAATGTAAAACAAAAATATTGGAATGCAGCCGAAATAAATCAGAAACCCCTATGGACGACGAATTGTCAAGTGAAAAGCTAAAGGAAGTAGGTGACTTCTGTTACTTAGGAAGCAAAATAACCTGTAATGGGCGAAGCAAAGAGGATATAAAAAGTAAGTTAGCCCAGGCAAGGAAAGCATTTCTACAGAAAAGGAATCTGTTGACATAGAATATAGATTTAGGTATTAGGAAGTCATTTTTGAAAGCCTTTGTCCGGAGCATGACACTGTATGAAAGTGAAATTTGGACTGTTGGCGCAGTAAAAAAGAAGAGAATTGAAGCGTTTGAAATGTGGTGTTACAGGAGAATGATGAAGATCAGATGGGTAGATAGGGTTACAAATAAAGAGGCATTAAGACGAGTGGGAGAGGAGATATGTTTCTGGCGACTGCTAATGAAGAGAAGAGATATGTTGGTAGGACACATACTAGACACCCAGAAGTAGCAAACTTAGTTATGGAAGGAAGGGTTGAAGATAAGAACTGTAGGGGTAGACCAAGGTTAGAATATTTTAAACAGATTGCCGTAAATGTGGTAGCTATGTAGAGATGAAACGATTAGCTCAGGACAGGGAAGCATGGACGGCTGCATCAAACCAGTAAAAAGACTGAAGACTCAAACAACAACAACAATATCAGCTGCTGAGTTAAAGTTAAAAAGAGTGAATGTTTGCGATATTATTTGTAAGTGAATTCATAATAGGTTTAGGCCTACATGATATCCACCAGTCTGTGCTGGCTTCTTACCTAGACCCAAACCGGCACCTGCTCCTGAAAGAAAATAGAAAATAGTGAAATTAGTTATTTTCAAAAAATGTGATACAAAGTTATGGTTATCGTATGCCTAAGAACAGACTAGTTCAGACAAATGAGTGGCCTGAAACAGGGTAGTGCACTGTAACCCCTTCTCTTTATTGTGGTTATGGACGAGGTAATGACACGGGTAGCAGGAAAGATAGGAGAAGATAAGATGAAAGCAATGGTGTTTGCAGATGATCTCATGGTCTGGGAAACAAGGAGGAGGAAATTCAGGAGCAACTGAAGGCTTGGGAAGAAACAGTGGGAGAGTACGGATGGAAGTTCAACATCAGTAAATGTGAGATCCTGTTAACGACCAGGAAAAAGGACAGACCAATGAGTGGGATAACGCTTGGAGGTGGACAGCTGAAGAAGGTGGAAAGTCTCAAGTACTTGGGAAGTATAGTGGAGGAAAATGGGAGAAATAACAAAGATATTACGGAACTTGGCAGACAGGCAGAAGCAGTTCTGAGAAGCATTAGGAGCTTAGTGTGGAATAAAGATGTCCCTCAAAAAAGCAAGGAAGAATTATACAGATGCTACTATATCCCGATACTGACCTATGCATCAGAAACGTGGATAATGAAGAAAAGAGACATAAGCAGAATACAGGCAAATGAAATGAAGTTCCTGCGAAGTGGGATCGGAGTAACAAGAAGAGACAGGGTGAGGAATGAAAAGGTCAGGGAAATAGTGAAAGAGGAGCCCTTGCAGGGTAGGATTGAGACATCAAGACTGAGGTGGTATGGACACTTAAAGAGAATGGAAGAGAGGAAGATTCCCAAGAGGATACATGAGATGCAGATGCAGAAGAAACGATCAAGGGGAAGACCAAGATATAGATGGCTGAAAGGAGTGGAGGAATGTGTCAAGAAAAGAGGCGAGAACTGGACCATAGTGACAGCGGAGAGGTGGTGGGAAGAAAGGACTAAGTGGCGAGGCTTATGTTCAAACAGACCCAGCCTGGGGCTGGAATCTGTACAAGATAATGATGATGATGATGTCCAATACTCGCTCTAATGCTTGGTCATCATCATCATCTGAACATTTCTTGGCACAAGAATCACTCATGAAAATACCATCATCAGTTTCTGTTACCTGCTACTCTTCGTGGTAAGGAGTTTCACAAAGAGAACAACAAATCCAATTTGCTCCATTTCACCTCGTGACGTCCTTGAAAATATAAACCACAAACCCAGTCAACATCTTCAGCACCTTTATTCGTTGTATATGGCAGTGGCGACTGCTGATTATTATAATGGTAGGGCGTAATATGATAGGCTTAACTTAAGATAATTATTATAGCTGGGCTAATTTGAGATATTAGACTGTGTAACATTAATTATTCAGTCGCACAGCACTATTAAGAACACATTACATAATACAATACAATCAAATACCACTCCAAAATATCTTTGGATATCTGAAAACAGACTATCCATCCTGACCGCACGAAATCGTAATCAATAAGACCATAGTGTTGGTTTAAATTCAACCAATAGCGAGACTTGAGGATCTCAGTCGACGCCCTCAGAGCGCCATTAATCAGACCAAACCTGCCCCTTCCCCCTCAAGGGCTCCCATACATTTTAAAGCTATAAACACGTGCTTTGAGGGTGCAAGGCTTCCTTCCTCAGCTTTCTACTCCGGGCGATGAAGGTCACACTTCACCCATCTAGGGGTGAAATGTAGAACTAGTTACAAGTACTGACAGTGAGACAGAGCTTATCGAGTGGGTGCGCAAGGTGGCCCCAAAGACTATTTTACAAAACAATAATTTTTTTAAATAGTTACAGTTGAGAGCTGACTGTAGGATGATCCTCACGTCCTACATGGAGCAATCGCCACTGGTATATGGTAGACTTACATTTTCTACCTTATTATTTAATGCTCAGTTACTTGAGGCTTCAGATAAATTGTTTGGGAGGAGTAAGGCACTTAGGTCGGACATCTATAGATATGTCTAGACTTCAGTTTATTACGTTTCCAAGAGTATCATAGAATTATATGAGTTAACGTTTTTTTAAAATGAAACTGGGAATTTCACAGTATGAAATATACCCATTGAAGAGTGCAAGCCGCTGCATTTCAAGTCACTGCCTCCCTCCCTGGCTGAGTGGGTGCTAGAACACACTACTTATTCCGACCACCGACCACACAAATACGACAGTTATCTCCGTAACTTAGGCAAATAGAGGGATCCTAGCTAGTTTGCAAACACCCACAATCTGCCATTTGAAATATTAACATTGAGCTGCTCTTAACCCTTTCACTTTCAAGCTCTCATCTGATGGACGTATTAATAGTGACAGCCATATTTATCAAGCTGCGCACACACTTCTTTTAAAATGAGATGGAAGAGAGAGACCAATAAAGATAATAAAATAAACTATTATAAACATATAGTGTATAAATCCCTTGTTATTATTGAAAATAAGTGACGTGTCTGAGCGATATGATTTTAGTGTTTACAAAAATGGGAAAAAGTTTAAAATTTCAGATTTGAAATTTTTGAAGTAATTTTGGGAAATGGAATTTACTTGTCAAGTCTACTATTGGTGTTTAAAGAAACTCTATATTATTTGATAGCGTGGTAAATGTCAAGATTCCAAAATTCACTACGAAAACTGAGAAAAATACACGCAATTTCGCCACCAACCACGAAATTAATGAGACATGAAATTCTGTGAGCACGTGCCCCAGACTAAGAATTAATATACAGTAAATACAGATTGTCAGAGGTTACCCCGGAATATAAACGTAGTTGAAATTGCCTTCTTCATATTCGCTGAAACTTGCTTCTATGAAGAGTGAAAATAACTAAATAATCAATAATTAAGGCCGGTAACGATGGATCGTTACCCTGACAGTTTTGGCTCGAACAGGGCGTACCTTGAAGGTAAAAGGGTTAATAGTTTCAATATCTTGCTGGTAAAAAAAAAAAAAAAAAAACAACAACAACAACAAAAAAAACTGGTCAATTCCATCACTTACAGATTGGCATCCCCCTCTTAACTATTCAAAATAGCCGCCACTTACTCTCCATGATAACTCATTTTGTTTTTTCAGTGCCAAAACTCAATTCATGAGAAATTTTATGACTTACAGGTTGGCATTCCTCAAAATAGTTGCCACTGAGCCTCCACGATAAGTAATGTTGTTTATCATGTGACCAAAATTCAAATCTCAATAAATATCATGGCTCACAGGTTGGTACCCCTTAAAAGCCTGTCGCCACTAAGTCTCCGTGATACAGTTTTAGTTTATTTCATGAATCATTTAACGTCAAAATTTCAAATCTCGAACCAAAATTCAAAATCTAAGAGGTTTTTGGGATTTTACTTACCCCTAGGTTGGTCACCCCTATGGGAATTCCTTTTGGGACGTTACATGACCTTGAATTTTAATAACCCGTTTTGTTAATTTCAAGTATCATTTATCACCAAATTATCGAATCTCGTTTCAAACTTCAAAAATTTAGGGGATTTAGAGATTTTACACACCACCAGGTTGGTCAGCCTTTATGGGAATGCCACTGGTGACTGTGTTGCACTAATAAATAAATAGCCTATGAAATAAAATAAAATGAAATGAAGGAATTTCTTACCTAGGCCCATTCGACCTACAGCCGCTGCTGCCGCTGCTGCACTTGCTGGAAGATTTCAGAACATAATTGAACCAAATGTTTCGAAACATTTAGATTTCTACAATATATATATTAGTTTACAAAAAATAAAGAAATGTCTACCTAGTTAATACAATAATATTTAGAGGATTTTATACAGGGTCTTTCATATGAAGTAAGAACGCCAAGAGGCGGTTTAGTTATCCGTTGCTGCGGTGGCCTTGGCCGAGCTTGTGGCGCGTCGTGGCCCCCTGCTTTAAGCGTTTGTACAATCCTGTATGAATACCTTCTAAAGTATGCTGGAAGTGTCGTCGTTCCTGGGTAATGCAGGCATTGTATCTGGTAACCACATTCTGGCTGACGCGAATGAGTTCTGCCACTGTAATGTTTCTGATTTTTAATTTTATGCTTTTTATTCAGCACTGAGTCAGCAGTGTCAAACTTATTTACAATTACTTGAATCTGTGCTAGTGAAGGTGGCACTTCATCAGGAAATTGCTGAACAATTGCATCACGTAACTGCCGAGCCGACTCGTACTTAAAATAAGTTTTTCATACAAAAGTACGATGTTGTAATGATAACTGTCTCCTGTTAACATCTGAGGTTCAGACTGGCGACTGAACAGCTGCACGTTTATTGCAAGGTCGAGTATAGTATATACTATGCGAGCGCTTTCAATACTACATCAGGGGGCCATGGCACGCCACAAAGTCGGCCAAGGCCACTGCAGCAGTGGATAAGAAAGCCGCTAATCACCGTTCTTACTTTATATGAAAGACCCTGTATAATATTTCGGCATGGGCCACATTACTATAACATACTTAAACACTAAATAGGCCCCTTTTTGTTTATGAAAAACAATATAAAAGAACTCAACTCTGAGAATCCTATTGTTTTATACAGGGTGATTCTTATTAACGTTTAAAACTCTCTGTAGGGACGTAGATGGCATTGAGACGAGTAATTTGATATAGAACACTTAGGGCCCCTTCAGACGAGGCCACTTAGCAGCGCTGCTTCGTGGCGCGTTGGTGGCGCTTCTACCAAGCCTTAGTGGCGCTTCTACCAAGCGATAGTGGCGCGTTGGTGGCGCTTCTACCGAGCGTTAGTGGCGCTTCTACCAAGCGTAGCTGGCCCTGCTATTGTTGATACCTGGGTGGAGAACTCATCAGTTTTCCGGTAAACATGGACTTAGAAGGTGATATAATTCTTGCCATGCTCCTCATACGCAGGAGAAAGAGACTTAAACGGAAAACAAGAAGATTCTGGGTGCATCCGTTGGTTTTGGAAAGGCAGAATCGAGGACTGTTCTACACCTTATTCGATGATCTACAACAGGATGACGATGGTATCAGCAACAATATTCGGAAAAAAGACTCCGTCATGAGACAGACCATTCCACCAAAAGAGAAAGGGGAGGGTAGTCCAAAGATATAATATTTAATATACGCATAACGTGTAATTGGAAAATTTCCTCTTGTTGCCGATAGAGCGCACCTCTAACCCATGTATAGGCTACTGTAATGAGTAAACTGCTGTAATATTTTCATTGTGGATAATAATAATAATATCGTATTGCCTCGGGTACCGGGTGCATGCTTTGTTAATTGACGCCCAGTTTGTAGATTGCAAATACGGAATTTATACTTTACCTTAGTGTCAAAGCTAGTTTCAATTATTGTAAGTAGTCGGTATCAATATACTGAATTCCTACGTTGTTTGGAGTGTTTGCTGATAAAATTGTAAAATGCTGGGGTAAATTAAAAAACTATGGTTTGAACGCCGCTGCTCAAATCCAGTACCGTATGTCATACTGCTTTGTGCCATTTTGCACTTCGAATGGGAAGAAAATAGAAAATAGGTGTGCTTTCATTTCACGAGTTTCCGCGTGACAGTGATGGGTGTGATGATTGGCTTAACGCGATTTCCGGTGATAACTTTGTTCCGGACACAAACTCTCCTTGGTCTGTTGTGTGTAGTCGTCATTTTAAGTGTCCCATGCCGTAGTTGTGATCGTAGTTAGTTGTTTATTTATTGAGGTTTTAAGGGGCGGAAATACGAGGTCATCTGTCCCTGTAGTTGTGGTCGTTTAGTCGTGCACCACGGCTGTGAGGGCAGCTGTAGCAAGTCTAGAGATCGTAGGTTCAAACCCCAGCACCGACCGAAAATATCCAGAGTGTGGTTTTTCTACACTCCATCTAGGCAAATGCCGGGATATTACTTTACCACGGTTAGTAACGCACATGTTAAGGACTTCCTGGCCTCTGAGACCTACGAAGATATCCAATTAACTACGAAATCAACCGGCCAGTGCATACCCATAAGGTATCTTCTGAAAAGTTGAAATCATAATGTTTGTTGAATCATTCTTCAGTACATCCTCCAGAGGCTCACGACTAGTGGGACGTGGGTTTGGTGACCACGGGTCCCAGCTGAGTTCGCGATTGCTTCCACTTAATTGTGCCGGGCTCCTTTCTGTCATCTTTCATGTCAACCACCCTTGATCACCTTTCGTTCACTTACGACTTTACGACACTCCCGTCCCTCAGGGGCGTACAACTTGTGGGACGTTGGTTGGTGACCACGGGCCCCAGCTGAGTTCGCGATTGCTTCCACTTAATTGTGCCGGGGTCCTCTCTGGCTTATTTCCTCCCTTGATCAACTTGTTCTCTTCCAACCCTGACGGTATTAGGATATCGGAGGTCTAGGGAGTCTTTCAAATTCCCACCTTAATTGGACCTTGTCTCATCTTTCCTGATACCCTCATTCTTCAAAGGGTCAGATCTCTTGTTTTTCTTGTCATCATGGATCTACATCCTTCCAAATCCATCAATTCTCATTTTTCGAGGTTTGAGGGCATTTCTTTTACCGGTATTTTATTTCCCTTATTCCTTCCTTTTGTCCTTTTCTTCTCCTAATCCGTAAGTTAGTTGTAAGTTTTAGTTCTAGAGTTCATTTAATCATCATATTTCATTTTCACCCCAAAAAATTAGAGGCCGATAACCTCGATGTTAGGCCCTTTAACATCAACAAACATCAAATTACAATTTCAGCAATACATTTGCCGACAATGAAAATTGCTAGTCCGGGTTACGTTGTATGCACAGTGGAAAGAATTTCTTGTATGGAATGTTTGGATTACATTTCTCAGAACTCCAATCCTCTCCACTCATTAATCTAACCGCAGCAACGGACTTGCCAGAGTCATTGCAGAGAAATTTGTATAACCGATTACGGATATTAGACCCTACTGCACAAGCCGAAATACCAATTGCTTCCAAATGACTTCTGTACTAACCACTCAGCAGGAAAGTTAATGAAATTTTATAAAAACCGAGTGAACCTAATGGAATTCTATTTTAATAAGGTGATACCTAGTTTCTCAGATTTAATATCACGCTATTTTATTTTGTGATATAATTTGCATTTTGATATTGTGGAAATTAAAAGTCATAAGTTATAATAAATCATTAGTCTTTGTCATGCTATGCTGGGTTGACAGCGATGTGTGAGCAGTTGGGTAACTAACGGGATCTCATGTAAAAAACCTCATTGTCTAGGCCGGTAGTAGAGAGCGCAGCTCGCATCCAGTCGGCCGTGAAAATGCACGAGCATGTGGCGAGCCGTCCGTTAGTAGCGCTACCGACGCGCAACTAACGCGCTACGTATGCGCCATTAATTAGTGGCGTGGCTGCAGCCTCGTCTGAAACCAACGATTTAGTTCCTGGTTTCGTGAAGAGAAGCGCTTCTTTTTGTGGCCGCCACCAGCGGCGAAGTCAACTAAACAGAGCGTCTGCAGCGCCACTTTTCTGTGGCGGTGGCTGTGTGTGAACGCTCTCATTTATCTATAGTATTTATGAACGGGCCTCGACTGAAGGGGCCCTAGGGTCGCAAGTGTCCGGAAATACCTTAAAAGTGAACCACAACTGTTAAATATATGACGTCATCATGTGACGGCTACGCTTGAGCGGTCAGGCTCGTGCTCTCTTACGCACACCAAAGCATCCAAAGCAAACGTTGAATGTCATATCACTCTGGCTCCGAGTCTTCGTGTGTGACTCGGGCGCGTGGGGTTCGAGGTTCAAATCCTGGGCCTATCCACCAGCTTTCATTGTTCTCTCTCTTCTCCTTTCAAGTGGAAGCAGGATACGGAACCAGAGTGATATGATATTCAACGTTTGCTCTGGTGTGCGTAAGGGAGCAGGGACTTGACCACTCGAGCGTAGCCGTCACCTGATGACGTCATATGTTGAACAGTTGTGGTTCACTTTTAAGGTATTTCCGGACACTTGCGACCCTAAGTGTACTATATCAAATTACTCGTCTCAATGGCATCTACAACACTATGGAGAGTTTTAAACGTTAATAAGAATCGCCGGTATAAAAATAACAGATTGACATACCAAACTGATTTTACTACTTGTAGCACGGCCAAGCTCAGAATGAAAATTTCAATATTTCTGTGCAGCTAGCTTGTGGATATATGTGGAACTGCTTGAAATGGAAGGGGTGGGATGATTCTCTCCCTAACACCGTTCAATAAATACATGGTGGGAAGATAATATCCCAACGACATTTAATAAAGGGTTTTAACTTGGACTGCAATGATGGTCGGATACGAATTCGACAGTATCGTGTTAAGCGCCTTCAGTCTGGCTACATTGTAGAGTAATGATAGCTTTGAAGCCACTTAACTCTAGTTAGTTAGTTATTGTTTTAAGGGCCGGAACTACAAGGTCATCTGCCCCTCTGTTGCCTTATTAACAATTATGGATATTTTAACTTTCAGTCGATCAACACAAAACAATTCAAATTACTGGAATATCTGAAAAAATAACCTGAAAACCAGAAATAAATTACATGTGATTAAGATATATAGGACTATTGAGAAAGGAGGAAACTAAGGGATGAAATGTTTCGCTCGTCAAGCGAGCATCATCAGATCCAAATTTATAAGACAAATGGCTCAGCAAAACACCACCAAACCTACAGTGACACCCACAGATAGTCTCTGCTTTCCAAGAACAAAAAATAAAAACTTGTCAGAATCTTGGTAAGTGTAGTGTAATTATTACTAATAAATACTAAGGTATTAAGCCACCCAAGAAACGCGCTATTTTTTAATGTTGCGAAACCAAAACAAAAACAAAAAATTATTGGAATTACCGTACTAATACAATTATAAATTTATGATTGCTTGTTCAATAATCAATGGATAATTGCATATGGCATCCACTACTTTGTGCTGAATCAACCAACGATCATGTGAGAAATGTCTTACCCATACGGGCCGCTGCATCTGCTTCAGCTGCAAATAAACAAAAGAATATCGTTGAAATTTAAGACAATCACAGGCAATTTTATAGTATACATGATAAACATACAGCTTTGAGCATTCGAAATTCATTTCCAGCCATGAAACACTTTAATTCTACTTCAAGCGTTTTGAAATTCAAATAGAAGATGATTACTCTTGCTTCTGTGGATCATCTCAAAGTATAAGTCACCTCCTATTTGACTGTTCTGCCTTCGATAGAGAAATATATAATCTGAATTGGTATTTGAATTACTGCAATAATGAACTAATAAAACCACCTTATCCCATTTTTCAAAAATTTGTTGTTACAATCGGTTTTTAACATTCACACCTCATTTACTCTAAATTATCTTTGTAAATTGCTTTATACAATACTAGCTGTTACCCGCGGATTCGCCCGCAATAACATTTGGAATCCCGTTATAACATTAGTTAAATAGATAGATAAGCATGGGTCCTAGTGGAAAATAATTCTATCACCTGAAACCAAAAATGCATGGGACGAAAAAAACCCATCAAAATATCATGTTGGTTTCGAACCCTAAAAGACGTGAAAAATATAATAAAAGTATAAAAAAAACTATTTTTTGAAATTTCATTCGAATCAATTTTATGTAATTCCTGGGACTTAGAAAATTCTGGCCAAAAAGTACAAAATCATTAATAACTCCGTAAGTATTCGTCGTATGATGAAATAGCAAGAGACAAAAAAGATGTAATGTGTTATTGTCTACAACATAGGCCATGTATAATTTTACACTCAGACATATTACGTTCCCCCCCCCCATAATTTCACCCCTCCCCATGAGCCCCTTAAATTGGATTTATGAAAAAACGGTCTAACACCTGTTTAGTTATTTTTATGCTGATTTTTTTCGGCTGAGTTCCAAACTCCTGGCCTATGTCGTTTAAGAGATCCTGGGAATCCTTCAACCCCCACTTTTCACCCCTTTCACCTCATAATATACACCACATCGAAAAACCCTCAGACACGTGTCTTCTTATTTTTAATGATGAGTTTATATGCCGAGTATCACATCCCCCAATGAAACCAATCGGGAGATATTGCTATTCAATGAAATGCAGGTCTACCCCCTTAACACCCCTTTAGAACCTGAATATCCAAAAATCCTTTCTTAGTGGGCGTTTGCGGTCCTTGAGGAAGCTGCATACCAAATTTCATTCCAATCCGTTCGGTGGTTTCTGAGATTTCGTGATGAATGGATCAGTGAGTGAGTGAGTGAGTGGTATTTGAGCTTTATATAGTAGATCTGTAATTTCTTAAACTACAACCCTAATATACTTCGGCGGAATAGGGTTCCCCTTGTAATGGATATTCAATAGGTAAATAAACAAACAGTAATCGCAGCATATTAATACCAACATTTTATTATTTCCTTTTGCAGATGATATGGTCCACCCCTGGCACTATACAGCCCATGACGGGCTAAGGCCGACCAAGAGACCGCTGCCCAGCCATTCGGCCTGCAGATATTGGGGTGACGCGTGATCAGCGCGTCGGGTCCCCTCGGCCGTTAATCTTGGTTTTCGTGATCGGGGCGCTGTCTCACAGATACTCAATTATCCTCACGAGGCTGAGTGCACCCCGTTCCAACCCTCATGTCAGTTTTAACATCCCTGACGGAGCCGGGGATCGAACCCGGGGCCTCCGGGTGAGAGGCAGGCGCGCTACCCCAACACCACGGGGCCGGCCTAGATGATATGGTTATCTGGGGAAATAGTGAGCTGGAAGTCCAGGAAAGGCTGAACGTCTGGAATGATCATTTGATAAAAAAAAAGAGACAGTTAGTCTGAAAGACTGGACTTATATCATTTTAAATGCTACAAATGCTGACAAATGCTAGAAAGGCTGGAGGCTTCTCGCTTCGCTCTAAGCCAAAGACTCTTGACATGTTAGATGATCAAGAAACAATCAGAACGCTAGAAAGTTACAAGTCATGAGGGAGCTGGAGCACGCTGTGAAAGGAGGGAGCTGTCTGGATGACGTCACACTCGCCGTGTCGTTGCCGTCTCGTAACACCAGAGCTCACCAGTGAACTCAGTACACATGCACCAAGCGGTACTATGACGTCACACACCTCAGTGCATTCTTGGTACATTTCGTGACGTCGCCGTAACGTAACGACGAAGTCGACTAGATCATTTAAAATGATAATGTTACGGCTGCGGGGTTGCTTCATTCCCTTGCGCGTGACTCACAGCCGCCCGAGGCTATCCCCGGGCTCTGCGTCGGCCGGCCGCTTGCGCAGCGAGAACAGATGTTCGTGGCCTAACTAGTGTTGGGATTCTCGAGAAGATGTGAACCCTGGTCTACTCTGGAAACATCCATTGAGTCACCAGCCCGGTTATATAAAGCGACCTGGCCAGCGAGGGACGGACTGTGTTTTTGAGCGAGTGTGTTTCACTGTGCGACAGAAGTATTGAGGCGAAGTGCCGTGCGAGTGTGTTCTTACCAGTGCGATAGAGGTGTTACAGTGACGTGCGAATTGCGAAACAGTGTGTATTCAAGAACAGTGAGTGACAGACTGTAGCTAGTGTACCCAAGGAAGTGTTGCAGGTATTTCTACCGAGGCCACTAGTCTCATTAGCGAGGGATTAACTGCGTGAGCAATTGAAAGGGTGAGTGTCCTCCATAAGGGAGCCAACACGAAGAAAGACAGCTAATTGTTTCTATTTGCTTATTGTGTGGTGTAACTTTCTGACCTGCAATAAAGCTAATATTTCTTTAAATTACCATTTGTGTTGTGCTTTACCTACTTTGATCCAATTAACGAACTTGCTACTAGGGGTAGCACGTATCAATAATATGGACTGACAGTTAGTGCTACAAAAACTGCTGCAATGTCTATTAACAGGCAGAGAAGTAAAGATAATATAATGATGGAGGGTGTACAATTGGAAACAGTAAACCAGTAACAGTAACTTGGATGCATAATATAAAGTGACAACAGAATACAGCTTGAATTAAATAATCGTATTCAGAAATCAAGTCAATTCTATCAGCAAGTCCGATTTCTATTCTGGAATAAGCAAGTGCCACTAAGATCAAAACAAAGTCTGCTTCGAACATACTTTGTCCCTATATTGACTTATGGGTTGGAAACATGCACAACTACAAAAATAGATGACAGCAGACTCCAGGCTTCAGAAATGAAGTTTCTAAGAATTATGCTTCAAAAACTAGGAAAGACAACGTAAGAAATGAGAAGATTAGAGAACAAGCTGGAATAAATCAGTCCCTAAAGGAGATCATCTCTAGGGCACGTTTGCGATGGTTTGGTCTCGTATGACAGAAAGAAGAATTGCAAAACAATGGATGCATACTGAGATTACTGGAAAGAGACCTGTTGGAAGACCTAGGAGGAGATGGCTGGACCAAGTGAAGGAAGATATCGCATCCAAGGGAATCAACTGGGATGAAGTCTTGAAGGAGCAATGGTACATGACTCGACTAAAATGGAGAGCGCTCGTAAACCACACCCGGGAAACTGGAGTGGAAACTTGATGATGATGAACCTGTGGCATTGGGAAAGAAGCGGCCATGGCCTTAATTTAGCAACCATCCCGGCATTTCCCTGGAGTAGAAGTTGGAAACTACGGAAAACAACTTCCAGGATAGCCGAGGTGGGAATCGAGCCCACCTCTTCGCAGCTTTGCCTCACGAGGCTGAGTGGACACCGTTCCAGCCCTCATACCATAGTTAAATTTCTTGGCAGAGTCGGGAATCGAACCCGGAACTCCAGAACGACAGCAAAGAATGCTAGCCGCTACACCAGGAGGTGACATGTAACTTGTGTCTGTGAATGTTAGTTAATTATTTGTGCTTTGTAAGTTTTGAGCATGTTGTGTTGCCGGTAACCTGTAACATGCAATTAGTCTGACATATTAGCACGAGCCGCTACTGATTTTATAACGGACAACCAGAATTGAAGATGATGATAAATTATTGTTGTTTTAAGAGGCCTAACATCTAGGTTATCGGCCCCTAATGGTTTGCGTGATAGTGAAAGATGAGATGAGAATGAAAACTATAACTAATCCTAACTACAAACTTACATACTAGAAGAAGAACTGGTAAACAAATAAAGGAGAAAGCAATGCCCTCAACCCTCGAAGAATAAGGATTGAGGGACTTGGAAGGACGGAGAGCCATGAAAGGCAGATAGGAAAGGGGAAAGAGGAGAGGGCCCGCCCCAAGGTCAGAGGAAATTCGGGACAAAACGGACCCAACTCAGGAATCCCTCGGGGTCGCCAACTCCCAAACTCACCAGCCGTGAGCCCTTGAGGGTGTAGCACTATCCAGGGTGCACCAGAAGTGGTGGGGCTACATACACCCTGCTTCCTTGAGGACCCTGTGCAGAAGGCAGGAGATAACATAAAAAGAAAAAGAAGGTTGACCCCTCGAAGAAGGAGGGTATCAGGAAAGATGAGACAAGGGCCGATTAAAGCGGGAAAGTGAAAGTCTCCCTAGGGCTCGGATACCCTAATACCGTCGGGGTCGGAAGACAACAAGAGTTGACCAAAAGAGGTCGACAGGGCAGAAGACAGAAATGAGCCCGGCACAAATAAGTGGATTCAATGCCGGACTCAGCTGGAGTCCCGTGGTCGCCAACCCACGTCCCACTAGATGTGAGCCCCTGGGGGCGGAGGCAGAATCGAAGAGTGTAACCCAAAAACCTGATAAGTGCCATTTTGGGGGAAATTAGTTTTTTCATTACAACCCATCTACGTACCAATGCCAATGCACCCAAGACACGGCTATGTGCTACAATGGTTTGTATAGTTCATACATTCAACACAAGATGGAAGCTCTGCTATGTTGCTCACTTGCTTACCCAGAAGTCTGCTGAGTACCAATAGCTGTTTTCAGACGTGGAGAGAAACAGTTCGGTTGGTTGGTTCCTTAGGTTAGGGACTGCGACAACGCGGTCATGTAGTCCCGTGTACTTTTGTTGTGTGTAGAATTTATCTGAAAACCGGTGTTATTTGTGTTGGCTGTATTAGTGTGTGTTATCTGTGATTCAGGTAGAAGGACTGCAGACAATTTTTTCAAGCAGTTCCTACTTTTGCTACCAAATGCTACCGTCCACAACACCTAGCTGCGGACGTGGCTACTAAATGCCATCGCAGTCTGCACCTGGAGGCGAACGTTGGAACTAATGTAGCGTTATCAAACTAACCTACAAATTTTAGCTTCCACAAGTGTAGTTAGTGGAAGGTTGTTTTTCATGCCATAAATCTATGACATGGGACCGACGGCTTTACTTCCCCTCCGAAGGAAGGCATACTGAGGGATTTTTAACGCTCTCAAAAAATCCGACGACTTCAGCCGGATTTGAAGCCGCGATCTTGGGCATAGAAACTCAGCATGCAGAAACAATTCAGGAGCTTTGCATGCAAATAAAGTTGAAATGGGGGAGAAAGAGAGGTAGTGGATATAAGTTAGATGTGCAAATATCCTATTGGTATTAAGACTGAAACTAGAGGGCGCCAGGAAATGTTCTCCGCAGTGACTGCCGGCTTCTGCCAGAGCTAGCGCTAGCAGTTTAGTTGGCAGCACGGTATCCTTGACAGGGCGAAACCCACACGCGTGGGCTGTAGGCTGTCGAAATCGTCAGTGTGTATTGCAATATGCGATCGTATGTGTCATGAGCACTTCCAGTACCAGTTATGAATGGCTGCGGTTTGTTTGTTTTGATACAAGCGACAGTAGTGCTGCCAACGTAACTACTGATGCCAGCTCTCGCAGACTCATGTAGGCACTGCGAAGAATATTTCCTGGCGCCCTGTACCTTGGCACTTAGCTGATTTTTTAGTAAAAGAATATAGGCACTTATCTATGTTTAGTATTTCTAACTTTAACAATGTGATACTAGTTATGTGACATGCAATATCATTAATTAAACATAACAATCTAGTCACAATTGTCATTCTATTTTATATATTAAATCATTTAAATAGTAAAATTTGAATTAAAATTCCTGGGATACGTTTTTTCACTATATCTCCTTAGCACCGTTCAACTCTGAGATTTGCCGTTGACATAGTCATCTTGGCCGACAAGCCTGAGGATTTGAATGAGTTTTTGAATGCTATGGACTCCGTCTTGAGGAAAGAATTCGTGATGAAAATTAATAAATGTAAAACAAAAATATTGGAATGCGGCCGAAATAAATCAGAATCCTCTATGTACATCAAATTGGCAGGTGAAAAAATAAAAGAAGAAGGAGACGTCTGTTATTTAGGAAGCAAAATAACCAGTGATGGACGAAGCAAAGAGGATATAAAAGGTAGGTTAGCTCAGGCAAGGAAAGCATTTCTACAGAAAAGGAATCCGTTGAGATCGAATATAGATTTAGGTGTTAGGAAGTCATTTTTGAAGGCCTTTGTCTGGAGCGTGGAACTCTATGGAAGTGAAACTCGGACTATAGGTGCAGCAGAAAAGAGGAGAATTGAAGCGTTTGAAATGTGGTGTTACAGGAGAATGATGAAGATCAGATGGGTAGATAGGGTTACAAACGAAGAGGTATTAAGAATAGTGGGAGAGGAGAGATGTTTCTAGCGACGGCTGATGAAGAGAAGAGATATGTTGGTAGGACACATACTAAGACACCCAGGCATAGCAAGCTTAGTTATGGAAGGAAGGGTCGAGGACAAGAACTGTAGGGGTAGACCAAGGTTAGAATATGGTAAACAGATTGCCTCGGACGTAGGATGTTGAAGCTACAGTATGCAGAGATGAATCGATTAGCTCAGGACAGGGGGTAGGGAGAACTGCATCAAACCAGTCAAAAGACTGAAGACTTAAACATCAACAACGTTCTGCCACATAGCAGGTTTTTTCGTTACACTCTTCAATTCCTCAAGGTTGAACAAATACAGATTAGGCTACTTGTTTGTTATCCGATTTAAAAATCACTGAATAATTACATATGCTTTCCACTAGTTTGTGTTGAACACGGTAGTCACTGAATCATGTGAGAAATTTCTTACCTGCACTTAGATGGCCAGCTGCTACGTCTGCAGCTAGAAAACAGAACATTGTTAAAATTAGACTCATGCACAGGGTATTTCACAGCGCACGTGATATACAGGCTCATCGACAAAGGTTGCAGAAATTTCAACAATGTATATTGCTACACCCTGGAGTTCCTACAGGGTGTAACCACCCCCCATCTGCACCCCTTTACCACTCTTCATCCCATCTTACACCTAAAACGTAAAAGAAAGCAACAACACCAACAAACCATCTGTCTCTACCCGTCATCGGCCGTCTACGCCGGAGGCCCTGCCCGAGTGACCAGCCGAATAGGTGAGTGTACTTCTAACAGGGTTGATCCCAGATACAATTACTTCCCACACCAAACCTATAATTCTGTAATCATCCATCACTGTACTTTTACTTCGCCATAGTTAAAACTAGCGAAGCTGCACACCCTTTCACTACAAAATTACAATTAAATCTCTTACATTCCTTTAAAAGTTAATTTGGTGCATTTCTTAAATCCTTATTTATTTTTAATACTTGCCAGACGGCAGCAATGAGTTTCAGTTCACTACGGTGCCTGACTAACTCACGGCCATTGTCTTGTGTGCTACTCATATAAACAGACGTCAGCATTTAGATTACCCAACACTGCTTGCTGGTAAACCTGTTATCGCCTTCCTTCAGCACTCTCTCTCTCTCTCTCTCTTCCACAACACAAGTCACACTTGCTTCTCGCCCCTATACAGATACACTCGTCTTTTCCAAGGTAGCCACTCTTATCGAGCTACTTAAACCCCTAACAATTGGTAAAGACGTCGGGTTGAGTCCTACGAAAACGACGCAGCTCAGCCATCACGCCAAAACTCATCAAACACGTAGTTAGGAAACTTAACCCCTAACAATTGGTGGTTAGGCACCAAATAAATAAAACCCCTAACAATATTTCCCGTTGTAAGTAAGATAAATTAATAATTTGACCTGAAAACTAATCAGGAACTCATCGAGTTCTAATTT
This sequence comes from Meconema thalassinum, assembly GCA_946902985.2. Classification (NCBI taxonomy): domain Eukaryota; kingdom Metazoa; phylum Arthropoda; class Insecta; order Orthoptera; family Tettigoniidae; genus Meconema; species Meconema thalassinum. The sequence goes on from OX336399.1 coordinate 85,639,331, forward strand.
AAGATGTGACTGTAGGCCTACTCCGTCCGTGACCTTCAGCCGATGCACAGAATGAGTGCGCGACAGAAAGCTGCCACGCCGCTGTTTCAGTAGTGAGTGTGATTGCAATGGCGACAGTTCAGCAGAAAGCACAGTGTGTGTTGTGGTTAGCGGAGTTTAAATCAGTCATGACTCTTCAGCGCACTTTCCGACGTGTTTATGGTAGGGATCCCCCGCATTCTAATAACATTGGACGGTGGTATGAACAGGTTCTTGAAACTGGCAGCATTGACATGAAGTAGTCCTCTGGACGCCCTAGAACGAGTGACGAAACAGTCGAGCGCACATTGAAACATTATATAGAATGAAAAAAAAAGTTTTGAGATGGTGAATTTAATTTAAAAAATCCTCGTTTTAATATCTCAAATAGTTCCTGTGCTATGATTTTTTGAAATTGCTGCAACCTTTTTCGATGGCCCTGTACTGTAGAGCAGGGGTTCTCAAACTTTTTCTGTCGCGCCCCCCTTCTGAAACATGAAATATCTAGCCTCCCCCCCCCCCCTATTCTCATTCCCTATCTTAGCACTTCTCATAGGCTACTTCCCACAAAAAAAAAAAAAAAGATCACACAAAATCTACTGTGTTTGCTACTGCCTAGTTAGGATTTCAACGACCAGATACATTAATAATAATAATAATAATAATAATAATAATAATAACACACAATTCATTATTCTTAGAGCACACAAAGTACAACAACGTTTTGTAAAAAAAAACCATGCATTTGTATTACTTTTGGTTATACAAATTAAAACAACTGCTGCACGTGCGGTTATTGGAATTGAGAAAATTTTGTTTGTTTCACTAATGAGCTCTTTCGCTGTGACACCTGTGTTCAGTAATGCTTTTCATATTTGAAAGCTCGTGACTTATAAATGACAATAGAAATAAAATATACAATTTTCAACATTTCACTGTGAATTTGAAAAATATTATGTTAAAACTCTTCACCCATGAAAAAGTAAAACAGGAGAATAAAAGTGTACATCGATCAGAATTCGGTAATTCTCAGACACTTATGGAGTTAGTGTAATGTGTGAGCTTGAATTTGAGATGAAAGTAAATCCAGTCTTGTTTGGATGTTTGAAACAGCAACCCGCAGATTCCCTTCCAGCTGCAGCCGAGACCGATGCTTCGTCTTGACGGATGGCATTGCGGAAAATGTTGACTCACACAAGTAAGTTGAAGCGAATGGTAATAGCAGGTCCACTGCTTTTCTTGATAAAATGGCATATTCATTCCGAATCTGCACCCAAAATTTTCAAGGGACTTCGACTTAAATTCATTTCGAAGTATTCTGTCACTTGAGAGTTATATTAGTTCCTCCTGTTCTGCCGTTGACAAGTGGGCTGTTACGTTCGTTTCAAACGGACTGCGAAGTCATTCATTCACAGTTGAAGGTTGTGGAAATCTCCCCTCGAATTTTTCACGAAGGTTTTGAAGGTGTTCTACGACAATTCCACTAATTTGACAAATATCTAACTCATTTTCTTCCAGGAATTCATTCAGACAATGAAACATCTCACAGTTACCTTTGGCCATCTGGGCTTTCCAAAGTTCAAGTTTTCTCTTAAAAGAAAGCACTTTGTCGCTTAGAATGAAAATATTACTATTTCGTACTTGAAGTGACACGTTAAGTTCATTCAGTTTTCCAAATACGTCAGCCAAGTAGCACAGTATTAGAAGCCATTTCTCATCCAGAAACAGGAGTGTAGTGTAAGACTGCTGTCCAATAGGAAAATACGAAGTTCATTCTTCAACTCCACAACGCGACGAAGGACTCGACCACGAGACAACCAACGTACCTCCGTGTGCAATAGAAGCGAATCATGTGTAGATCACTTCTCCCCGCAAATAATGGAAAATAGACGACTGTTTAAAGCTCTTGCTTTCACAAAATGTGTAACACTAATTACATCGTAGTCACTAATTCATTTCAGAATTTGAGGCTGTTTACGATTTAGAAAAAAATAAATTAAAACTTCCAACCTCGAGTTTACTAATTAGCCCCGCATAAAGAACATCCTCTTACTTTGGTAAGAGTTTAAGGAACGCTAGAAATTACACCGCACAGCAGTGTAAATGCAATCATCACTCCACGTGGAGTGCTTGGCATTGTTGCCATCGTAAATAGTGCCCAGCTTCTTGGTTTTGTACGCTACTGTCATGAAAATGAAATGCACGAGGATTTTCTATTTTGTAAAGCTCTGGAAGGGTGGACTACAGGCGAAGATATTTTTTCTCTTGTAAAATCCCTTTTTTATTGACAACAGTCTCTCATGGACAAATTGTGTTGGTATATGTACTGATAGGGCGTCGGCATTTACTGGAACTAAAAAGGGTTTCAGAACAAGAGTGAGTGCTGTTACTAATTCTGTAAAATTCACACATTTCATGATACTCAGGGAGGCATTGGCTTCAAAAGTACTACAACCGGAAGTCAATAATGTGCTGAACGTATGCGAATGAGAGGTTCTTTCCTGCTCTGCAGCAATACGTAAGGAGGTTTTGGAAACGGGTCCAAGTATAGTGGGAAAACAAGAAACAGTGCACCGGGAGAGAAGGGATCATTAGTTAATCTTCCCAACCATTTATATATTTTTTACTCCGGATATAAGTTAAAATGGTTAAAAATTATACAGGCTAGGTAGTAGGAAAGAAACCAAATATAACTGATAATCATTTTAATAATTTGTTATTATTATTATTTATTTATTGTGCCTCCCTTCGGAGGGGAAGTAGAGCCGGTGAGCCCATGCCATAGATTTATGGCATGTAAAAGATCCTTCCACAGATTAAACTTGTGTGAAGCTTAATTATTAGGTTAGATTTCGTCGAAATGCTCTATCAAATTTCCAACGTTCACCACTAGGTATCATTGATATCTGGTAGCGAAAGTTGGAACTACTTAAAATTGAACGGAACCTGTTGCTCACCCTAAGGGTGTCCGCTGGAAGCAGCTACAGACTCAGGCGAGCCGAACATGTCCTCGGACACTCCCGGCACTAAAATCCATAGGATAAATACATAATAAATGGCGTATAAAAGAACCTACCACTACAATTGGTAGGTGTAGCTAAATTTGTAGGCTATTTGGTTAGAAACGTTCTATCAAGTTCCAACGTTCGCGGTTAGGTGTCGGTGACAGTGACATCTCTGGAAGTCAAAGTTGGAACTACTTGAAATTGAACTTGATGGGAGTCTTCGGGTGTTCAAGTGAAATACCCTACTATGGCCATTGGCTACAATTTAAATATAATTAATTTTAATAATAAATTTGGTGAACACAGTTAAAATGTAAAAATTGTGAATCAGTCCCTTCTTCCCTTGTGCCGTTCAATTATACTTGACATTTTTGGAGAAATTATTATTTTGTAAGTCAAGAAATAATTGCATAGGCTATATGTTATCCACTAGTCTGTGGTAAACAAGGTAGTTACTAAATTATGTAAGAAATTACTCACCGAGCCGGGCGGCTAGAGCACTAGCTGAAAAAGAGAGCATAGTTAAAATTAGACACATGCTTACGGTAAGCTATGTAAAACCACAACAAATGACAAAGACTCATGAACAGGTGTTATCGCGATTTCTAGGGTTGATGAGAACCAGTTCAGGAATTAATTAAACCTTATAAGTGCCGAGTTAGCTATTTGCAACCCGTTTGCTGAATTTTTTCATTCGCATGTAAAAAAAATGAAGCCGTAATTTTTAACTTGCCCGGGAGTTTAGGTTGTTGGGTCCTTATTAATCAAAATGCAAATTCAAAATTTTATGTTATACTAGCTGAAGTACCCGTTCTTCGAACGGCTTTTACTACTTGCTGGCCTAAATCATAATCACACATTTGTCATGTAGTTATGTTATTTCAATGTTATCAACTAAATCCATAACTTAACCAGCGGAACCGAAGTAAATAGTATTAAAACAGCTCAATAGTAGAGATTTGATTGCTTTCCGTGACATTGATGAATTAGAAAGTGAACCAAGTTAGTCTTCGAAACTAAATAATAATTTGAACACTTTAAGTCAAGTAGGCACTTCAAGGTATAGTTCATGTTCGCGTGTAGCAAGGCAAGGAGCAATGTTCGGTGGGAACCACTAACCCCGCGTTTTAAGGCCCTAAAACGAATGGTTTTCGAGATATTGCAAGAAAACTATAGCCGCTCTGTGAAATTGATAAACGTTGTCATGCCAACGTCATTTCACGAGATCTCATTCTGCTTTCAAGCCGTCGGATTTTTTAAGAGCGTTAAAATCCCTCAGTATGCCTTCCTTCGGAGGGGAAGTAAAGCCGGCGGTCCCATGTCATAGATTTATGGCATGTTAAAGATCTTTCCACTAATTACACCTGTGTGAAACTAAATTGGATAGGTTAAGAATGTAAACAACGCTCTTAGGTTGCTACGTTCGTTGCCAAGAGCCGACTGCGGTGGCGTCTAGTAGCTAGTTCTGAACTAGGCCTAGTAGTCGTTGACGGTGGTGCTTGGCGGCAAAAGTAGGAACTATTTGAAAAATTCAAAGTTGCAGTCCCTACTTGAATTTAAAAAAAAACAGATACACACACTAATACAGTCATCACAATTAACACCGGTTATCAGACAGATTCTACACACACCCAAAGTACACGGGGCTACATGACCGCGTTGTCGCAGCCCCTAAACTAAGGAACCAACCAACCAACCATTCTGCTTTCATTCTGTCTCTGTAAGTGATAATATTTGCATAAAGGAATAACAGACTGTTAAACAGATAGACGTCAGTGTCGAGACTTTCGTACCACCAGTGCCACCATCTGTATAAAAGAAAAGACCCTAAAATATGGTATTGATTCAGACCGCTAAAGAGAAAAATCAGATAAAGTATGGATAAAACCAAGAAAAATACTATTTTGTCATCTCATCATGTTAAATAATAATTCCTCACCGATAATGTAAGTCCCCATTCCCGTGATAACGCCCTTAAATTTAATTATAAACCTTGTGTGGCATGCAGATTCAGTGTCTTAGCCTACTATTTACAACTTTTGTAATTAATTGGAAAATAAATACTTCTTCGTTATAGGAAGTAACGAGAATAATCTTGATGTATAGAGCTATAAAAATCCTTTCGTACGACATATCACACGAGTAAATCGAAGGTAAATTTAATAGGGCACCCCCTGTTCCCCTTAAGGACATTGCATGTTTTGTTGAAATGCACATCCTAAAGTGATTCCGGGGTGTTCTTATAGCCATTTGCAAATTTAGAACGAAATCTGTTGATCCGTTTTCAATTTATGGAGGAACAGACAGACGGACAAAAGTACAATTTTATATAATAGGGATAGACCGCGTTGTCGCAGCTCCTAAACGTAAGAACCAACCAACCAACCAGAGATGACAGCACAATGCTAATTTGTTACCATGGGAATTTACTTAGTCACGAGACTTAACCAGAGCAGATGGCTGCAGAGAACGACCATGTGGGAGCCACACACAGGCAAAAGAAGCCGCGGCAGACCGAGAAGAAGTTGGCCGGACGACTTCCGACTGTTACTAGGACTACACTGGTCTAGGACAGCAAGACACGAAACGGATTGGAAGGTTCAAGTAAATCTGGGAATTGTTAAGTGATACAAGTGCTACGATATAAGTGTATAGTCAAATAATTTGAACGGGCACAAGATTAGTGTCAAACTGAATGTGAGTGCTGCATGTCGACTTAGAGACGAAAATCACAAATAGGAAGTAAACTCTGATTAGTAGGTCAGTTAAGTCAGAACATTATGACTAGGGTTCACAAGTTTAAGACGTAAAGAAGTACAAAAATATGCAAGCAAATATGCCCTAAAAACTATAAAATATGACCTAAAAACTATAAAATATGACCTAAAAACTGTGAAATATGGTATGAATATTTGGTATAGGTAGAGTATCACTAACATACAGTAAAAGTCTAAAGTGCCAAAACGTGATGAGCGATAAAACACCAGACACATTTAATCATACAAACTAACAGAGAGCTTCAGTACATTAAAATTTTCAACATTCATTCAGTATCATATACTTGAGACGCAGTTCTTGCTCGGTTTTCCTAAAAGACATAACATGGCATTTCCTTGTCTGTTAATTGCTTCTGAGCTAAATATATCTACTGAAGTGACATTCTATTAGAAGAGAGAAGCACACTATCGTCATGTTCCGTGACCTCATACGTTCAGTGTCGCAATCTAACTTGCCCAGAGAAATGTGCTAAAAGACGTCCGTAGAGGAGCGCCTTCTTGGAATCAGGTCTTCTAAACCTGCTATCTGCCTGTTCCGGGAAAAGAAAGAAAAATATACTGTATCTACTACACTATTCGGAAATCCTGTGTTTGAATCTCGACGAACATAACACGTACCTTGTGAACGATGCCTAAATTTAAACAAAAATGCTGAAATTATAACCAAATATGACCTTATATCACCAAAATATGACAAAATATGACCAAAACAATAAAAATGGCCGAAATATGCATTTATAGGCAACAGCAAATTGCTTTTAAACGAGGTCAGGGACCCGTCATTCAAACTTATTTTTCAGATTTCGGGTAAAAAAATATGACTTTTCCTTAACATCCGAACCTTATTATGACTATCATAGTGACAAAATGAACTATCTCGCGTGACTAGCTCACTACGTGAGATATGATCATCGAGCTCCCCCTTTCGAGGGAGGCCTTTGCCCTTTTGGGGACACTACAGGATTTATTCATTCATCCATTCATTCATTCATTCATTCATTCATTCATTCATTCATTCGATAATGGTTACCCAAAAGAGTTATATACATTCATGCTCTGTGGGTTACAATTATCAACGCATTACATGACCAAACATGATGCCACTTTCTGTGGTGTCGTGTTACGTATGGGGACTCCAGATCCAGAGGCCCTGGAATCGAATCCCAGCTCTGCCAAGATATTTTTATTTTGGTCTGTGAGTTGGAACGGAATTCACTGAAAAGAGATGGATTCGATTCCCACCTCAGATGTCGTAGAAGTGATTTTCCTTGGTTTCCCACTTTTACTCCAGGTAAATTCCGGGGCAGTTCCTAGCTCAAGGCCACGTCCATCTCTTTCCAAATCCTAGTCTACATTCAAAATACACAATAACACAGGTTTTCAGACAAATTCCATACATGACCGCGATGTTGCAAAGCCCTTATACGAATCAATCAATCAATGACAACTTTCACAATAGATCGGTTTACTAGGCTATCAAGAATAAGGAATACCTCTTATTTTGCGTAGAACATAATGGTTTTCAAGACGATAATAATACATACTAGCATTACCCGTCGCGGCTTCGCCCGCGAATATTCTAGTGGTAATGAGTACACTTAGCAAAATCTCAAACATGAATGCTATGACTGATTTATCCTTGGTATGAATAATCGGACTTTATCAATTCAGCTACTGGTGCAGTGGTTAGGGGGTTGTCATTCCTTCATAGGTATATCAGAGCGAAGTTAGTTTTCTGGGAATATCACAGACACTGTTAATTTAAGGGCCTTTAAATGTGGTTTTCGGAGACCCTTTATAGTCGGGTGAAAAAGACCTTTCGTACCACACTCACACGTGAAAATTGCGTGAAAAAAATCTAGAGTACCCCTTGACCCCCTTAAGCGCATTATACTGTATGTATTGATGAATTTTACAGCTTAATTTGGTTCAGTTTTTTTTTTTTTTTTTTTTTTCGTGTGACCTCCTGGGAGGCCGAGTGCAGGTCTTTCTAGTCGACGCCCGTGGGCGACCTGCGTGTCGGGATGAGAGATGGAATGGATGAAGATGAATGAAACTGGGCAAGGATGTGGAAGGAATCGGCCGTGGCCTGTCAGAAGGTACCGTCCCAGCATTTGCCTGGAGTTGAAAATGGGAAACCACGGAAAACCATTTCAAGGACGGCCGACGGTGGGGCTCGAACCCACGCGTCTACCGAGTCAGCAGAGAGCTTGGCCCCATGACCTAACGCTGCGCTTTTAGCGAGCATAGCCACTGCTGTCGGTATTTGGTTCAGTGATAACCTTATAACCGTCTGGAAACTTTCACAGTAATGTAATAATTGGAATTGCATTGCGTCTTACAGAAATAGATGGACCTGTGAGATTCTGTTACCATGGTTACCGTGTTGCATTCTTTCATTATCTCATTGTAAATATACATGTTTTAAGTTATTTATTTAATTGTGATGCATTTAAAGAGTACGTTAGTGCGTTTCGCTTACGCATTGGGTTATGCTGAACCTGTAGGTACCCCATATATGTAGGTTGGTGTTAATGGGACCTTATTTTCGCTACAAAACTGGAATGGAACCTTAGCAGAATAATATAGGGAGGGATAGTTATCTAAAAAGTCAACAAAGTAGGAAATAATTAGAGCGAGCGTTCCAACTGACTAAAAACATCTACAATAAGAAGATGCTGAGTATAGGAGCCAAACTAAGGCACTACAGCACTGTTGTCAGACCAGAAGGTTTATATACTTCGGATACACTGTGTAACGGGGTGCACTCAGCCTCGTGAGGACAATTGAGTAGCTGTCTGACAGTGAGACAGCGCCCCGATCACGAATACCAAGATTAACGGCCGAGGGGACCCGACGCGCTGATCACGCGTCACCCCAATATCTGCAGGCTAAATGGCTGGGCAGCGGTCGCTTGGTCGGCCTTAGCCCGTCATGGGCTGGATAGTGCCAGGGGTTGTTGTTGTTGTTGTTGGATACACTGTGTATGAATTGAACAGGACAAGTCAATCAGATACTTAAAAGAGAACGCAGACTAGTACGGCAGATCTTGGGCAACAGTGGGTTGACGGACAGGTTCGACTGAAATCAAATAAAGAAGTATACAGCAAAATGGATCCGATAAAAACAACAATTAGAAAGCGAAGATTGCTGTTTTATGGGCACATCTTCCGTATGAATAATAACCGGCTCACAAAGAAAATTTGGAATTTTCTTAAACCAAAGATCTCCAAGTTGAAATGTGTCCAAGAGTGTGAGAAAGAGATGAGACAGGTGGGCATTACGGAGGGTAAAAGTTACAGTCAGTCTGAAAGACTAGACTTTATATCATTTCAAATGACGCATGCTACAAATGCTACACATGTTAGAAAGGCAGGAGGGCTCTTTCAACAGATTCCATTACCCATTACCTTAGGCTTCCTGCGCGGGGAACGGAGAGCGGGAGGCGCACTCTGCTGCATGACGTCACGCGTTCTCCGTCTCCGTATCGCATAACGCCATAGGCCGGGAGTAAACTCAGACTCGGTGCATAAGCACTGAACAACATGATGACGTCATACGCTCAAGTGCAACCTTAGTACATTTCCTCTCCGTAATCGTAACGCATAACGGTAGACCAAAGCATAACGATGAAGTCTACTAGATCATTTGAAATGATAAAATCAAAGACAGGAATAGTTTAAGAAAGATGGTGAAAAGATCTCAGGGTTTTATGGTGGAGAGAGAACCCAGAAGACGTAGAGACCCTTTAACAGAGGAGCGGAAGAACAAGCTGATAGATGGGCTCAAGAGATACTAGCGAGATGCCAAAGTCGGCAAACGAACAAGACGCAGACACTGAAATGAGAGTGGTTGTTAACACGCAGTCCACAGACGGTCAAGCCGACGGTAAAAAAAAGTCATAGAACTGAAAAAAAAATCCAGCAAGCAACTCAATTTTGAAAACATCCTTTAATGTCATAGACTAGACCTTCCATGAACATTATTCCCTTAGGAAATATAGACTTTGTAATTAACTGTAGGTCTATGTACCATCAACCTGTAGGGATATGAGGTAGGAATTTTAGATATATAAAATTTAATTAAGCATGAGAATAAATTCATTATTTATTCCTAAAAACTACAATCCATTTGTTAATCATCAAATGTGTATTTAGGCATTTTGTTTTCTCCCCATTTTCAAACGTAAAGGACTCATTAAACGTTTCTTACGGGGTGCCGGCATGATAACACGTGGTAGACAGATGATTGTTCACTGGAAACTCAACCATATCCGGTCGATTGGTTTAGCAGTTTTCCACTACGAGCACTAGTGTGAGTCGATGCAGAGTTTCACTTAAGCCCTTGTAACTACTTCCGGTTTGAAGATATTTCAAAACATTAAAAATTCCTGATGTTATTGAACCAAGTAACACATTAAAGAAAGAATTATGTCTTCTTCTTCATCTATCCCGACCGAAAATGAAACAACAATCGATGCAATGGAAGCATAGGGGCAGTCCACCGCCAAAGAATTGCCGAACAGTGCCATAAGTTGGCAAGCGAATGACGGCAGTGTTCTGGGACACAAAGTGCATCATTCACATTGGCTGGCTGGAATTGAGGGCCACGATTAACAGTTCAGCATCTTTGGCAACCTTTAAGCGCTTACGTCGTGCCATTCAAACCAAGCAGTCTGGAAAATGGACTAAGGGTGTGCTTCTGCAACATGACAATGCCCGTCCCCACACTAGCCGAGAGTCCACCGCTGCCATTGATCAAATGGGATTCACGGTGCTGCTACACCCACCATACTCTCCCGACTTGGCAGAGATTTTGCGGATTTTGCAGAACTGGACACAGCTGTCAAGGCATGGGTAAGCAGCACTCCGAAAGAAAGGTTTCAAGGAAGGTCTGGAGAGACTGACACATCGATGGAAAAAGTGCATAAAGTTACAGGGAGATGATGTTGAGAAGGTGGACGTAACAACTGATGTGTATTCTACTTCATTTGGTTAGAAAAAATAAAGTGTTAAACAATATAGTACGCCATTCGTACTATTTCAAATAGCAATCTTTAGCCCGAATAGACTGTGAAATCTTTTGTGTGACCATTATAGTCCATGTGGAGTGAAATTCTTGTAAAGACGAAGACCTTCTGGCCAGCGGTTTGATTATTTGTACAATAACTACTGTTAATTCCAATGATACACTGGGGCGAAACGCTTGCAACTTGATTGCAATCTTTGAAAAGCATTTTGGTTCACAAGTAATGATTCTTGCGGTGTTGTATTCCATAGTCATTTGGGCTTCTACCAGGTGATGAGAGGTGTTTTAAGGCCATGTTTTCCTTAGAGTAAGTGTCATTGTTAAAGGAACACTCTATGTTACCATATTAATGCCAATATTCTTATATTAAAACAAGATCAATATATTCATCACTACAAACAGTTAAATATAACAACAATAACAATGTCGTTAGTTTAACGTCCTTTCTTCTTCTTCTTTCGAATAACCCATTTGGAGGGTACGATGAATCAACGTTGGCTATTGTCCATTGTATTCAATTTCCGTTGTTTCCAAATTTCCTTCATCCTTCTCGAGCGACGATCTTTCTCCTCTTGAGTCCACTTTCTGCCAGTTGTTTGTTTCTTCCTTTCTTGAAATTTTGCCTTTTGAATGGCTTCTCTGAAGAGTGATCTGGTTGATATTGTGTCTGTCTGAATTTTGGCGTTTATCAAATCTTTGTCAATTTCAATGAACCATGTGGGTTCGGATTTGTAACTAGTCAGTAAGTTGAAGCTCTGTTTAGTTAGTCTACTATTTTCCATTCTATAGATGTGCCCAAAAAACTGTAATCTTCTCTTTCTGATTATATCAGTTAATTTTTCACATTTCAAATATAACTCTCTATTTGGTCGTAACCTATATTCTGCGTTATTATTTCGTTTAGCTCCCAGTATTTTTCTCAGAAATCGTCTTTCGGTCTTCTCTAATTTAACGTCCTTTATAAATACTGCGGCGTTTAGAGAGACCGGGGTGCCGAAATTTTGCCCTCAATGGGAACTTTAATATGCCAGTAAATCTACTGACACGGCTCCCTCGCATTTGCGCACCCCTCAAATGCCAACTGACTGCGTTATTGTTTGATCCTGCAACCTTGGAATCAGCAGGCAAGAACTTTACCGCTGTATCACGTAGCCAGCCTTAAATAAAACAAGAAACAGGACCGATATAATTTAAAGATTGTAAGATAAAGAAGCATATACCTAATAATAATAAGCACACACTACACAGGTGGCCAAATTACAGTTCTAAAAAGAAGTTTTGCATATGATATTGATGATAATTGTCGTATTAAGGGGCCTAACATCTAGGTTATCGGCCCCTAATGATTTGGGTGATCGTGAAGATGATAATGAAATGTGAACTATAACTAAAACTAACTACTAACTTAAGTACTAGAAGAAGAAATGGAGAACAAAAGGAGAATAAGGCAAATAAAGGACAGGAGGAAAAGAAATGCCCTCATCCCTCGAAGAATGCGGATTGAGGGACTTGGGAGGAAAGAGACCCATGAAAGGCAGGTAGGAAAGTGAAAGAGGAGAGGGTCCGCCCCATAGGTAATGGATAAAAGGGGGAAAACCGGACTCAGCTCAGGAATCCCTCGGGGTCGCCACTTCACTGAACACTCCAGCAGTGAGCCCCTGAGAGTGTAGCAATATCCAGGGAGCACCAGAAGTGGTGGGGCTACACACACCCGGCCTCCTTAAGGGCCTTAATGAGAAGGCAGGAGATAACATGAAAAGAAAAAGAAGGCTGACCCCTCGCAGAAGGAGGGTATCAGAAAAGATGAGACAAGGGCCAATTAAGGCGGGAAAGGAAGAGACTCCCTAGGCCTCCGATACCCTAATACCGTCGGGGTCGGAAGAGAACAAGAGTTGACCAAGTGAGGTCGACAGGAAAGAAGACGGAGAGGAGCCCGGTACAAGAAAGTGGAAGCAATGTCGGACTCAGCTGGGGCTCCGTGGTCGCCAACCCACGTTCCACTAGATGTGAGCCCCTGGGGGGCACTCGCAGTGAGGATCGGTATCTGTTGCTTTCAACGTGTCTCGTCGTAAGCCCATTGGTACTGCCACGTCCCTCCGCCAGGATTTTCGAAGGGCCACTGGAGTGAATGTGTCCGGTCAGGCAGTGCGCAATCGGCTGCTGATGTCAAGGGTGCCTGCGCCAAAACCTCCTCTGAAGCCACAGCATAAGGTGGATTGTGTAACTGTAAGGTAGGCAACAACTCATCTGACATGGCAGCAAGAAGATTGGAAGCGTACTCTCTTTACGGATGAGATCTCTATTGGTTTGCGCCCATAAAATAGGAGCATTCGAGTATGTGAGATATTTCATGAGCCCTTCTTTCAGGAAAACCACCAACAGCAAGAAGGTTCAGTCATATTTTGGGGTGGAATCATGATTGGTCGACGTACGCCTATAATTCCTATCCACGGTAACATGACTGGCCTGGTGTACAGAGACAACATCAATGAACCTGTCGTTACAGGATTCGCTGCCACAATGGGTGAGGGCTACACACTTGTGGACGATAATGCTCGTGCTCATCGAACTAGAGTGGTCAACCAGTTCCTTCAGATGCATGACGTACAGAGAATGGAGTGGTCAGCCTATTCTGCGGACATGAACTGTATTTAACATGCATGGAAAGAGCTCAAGAGGGCAATTTCGCACCGTCCCAATCCTCCAACAATCATTCAGCAACTGATTGAAGCTGATGTCCAAGGATTTGTTGGTGCTCAGTATGCCTCGTCGTCTGCACGCATGCATTGGAGCTCGTGATGGCCATACACGGTATTGATATGCCCCAACATGAACAGGACGTTTGTGTGCTCAGTCCGTCATTAGCACTTTTGTTATTCGTTGTGTGTTTCTGTCTCTTTTAATAGTATAATTGCGCACGAAAGTGCATTTGGAATAAATGTATCATAATATAATAAACACTGTCAGATGAGAAGTTAAATAAATAGACTAGCGGTGCATGGCTCCCACCACAAACCGCGCTCGAGACCCGGATCCCACCAACCCACCGACCAGTGCGCGCCCCATATTACATGATCCTTGATCTGCGCAATGCCTCACGTGATCGATATCATAATAATAAAGGAACTGCGCACAAATGTGCATTACATTTTCGAGTAATCCAATAAGGACAGTGTTCTCTTAGAGAATTTACTAAAATGATATCGACCACACTGTTTAGTACATAATATGCACACACACTGCTCAGAAGGTTCATGAAAGCCACGCCGCACGCACAGCTTATGATGGAAGCCGTGCACAGCAAGTCTATTTAGAGCACTCCTCATTTCATTGTTAGGTTCAGTCCAATTTCTATGAGACATGGCATCAGTCCCATAGAATTCTATGTCGATTTCCGCTCGCTTTCTTTGTCTCATCCTTAGGAATTCCTGTTCCTGTCCAGTAGAAGGCAATTGCAGAGCAGATTGTGTGTTGTTTTTCTTTATATGTACCCAATTTAGTCCAGTCAATAAACGAAATTCACCCTACATCAGATGTGGGATCGTTTATTTTTATTTTTTGATGTTGTTTAGGACCATTACGTAGTTATTAATCCAAGTTTCCGTCATCCGTCCCCCCCCCCTTGCTTCTTAGGCCATCTTGAAAAAACTGACAGAAATCGGCACTTTTTTCAGTTTTTGGCCTCTAGCTCACTCCCAGTTTTTTTTCGGAAGATATGTCTAAGAAAATGTATATTACTAAATTTCCAACGAATTTGATGTGGAAGTTTTTTTTTGTAGGATCAAGCGTATTCGAGCTACGAGAAGCCGAAAAAGGGCGAAAATTGGCGATTCGGCAAATTTTTCACTTTCGCTCCACTTTCCATCGCAAAAACAGGGTGAATATTTGATCTCAGCAAAAGGTTTATTGAGTGAAATTGATGATGATGATAATATTGTTGTTTTAAGGGGCCTAAAATCTACGTTATCGGCCCCTAATGGTTTGGATGATAGTGAAATGAGATGAGAATGGAAACTATAACTAATACTAACTACAAACTTCATACTACAAGGAGAAATGGTAAACAAATAAAGAATAAGGTAAATAAGGGACAGGAAGAAAAGAAATGCCCTCAGCCCTCGAAGAATGAGGATGAGGGACTTGAAAGGAAGGAGAGCCATGAAAGGCAGATAGGAAACGGAAAGAGAAGAGGGCCCACCCCAAGGTCAGAGGAAAAAGGGGACAGAACGGACCCAGCTCAGGAATCCCTCGGGGTCACCGACTCCTGAACTCACCAGCCGTGAGCCCTTGAGGGTGTAGCACCATTCACGGTGCACCAAAAGTGCACAATTTAATGCTACGAAGTGCACAAAGATCGGTTTAATTTACCGCAGGTATCAATAACATTAAAAAAAAGTTGCCTAAGCCCGGAATCGAACCCGGGACTACCGGCCTTTCGGAACGCAACGCTACCCATTACGCCAGCGCCACATGGTGAAAAGAATCTTGCCAAGAGTTAAAGGATTGAGAAAGGTAATAGAGGCTAGGGTGCAGGGCCTGAATCAACCCTTATTTTAGGGGTTAATAAGGAGGCCGCTCCGACCCCAAGTTCCCTATCTCAAATTACTTCTACAGGGTGAACGTAAAATGCCGCACTTGGAGGTCGGCATGCGGTTTCTCGTCGAAATTCAAGACAAAAGTTTATCATGCAAAACCTAGTCCTGCCAATAGGTTTAACAGAAATGCGTGTAAATGCTGTAACTGCATGCAGCGTGGCCAAAATCTGGTCGCAGGAACTCGGCACTCTGCTGGAGCTGTCTCATTAGCTCAGTGAGGCGAGGTAATGCCATAAATGCCGATTGTGTGGACGCGCCGGTGTTCGAGTCGCGCTCGCGCCATTTTTTTCAGGTAATGTATCAAATTGCATCCAATGTACACCTCCACTATGCAATACACTATGTCTTACCTTTACAGTTACCTGTAGGCTATTTAATCATTCAAACGTAACACGAACTTCTTACAGAGGTAAACGACCCCTTGCTTCGTCCATAGCACAAATAAAGCCAATAGAACATAGTAGTGGATACAGTAACATCGTCTCTATCCAATGCGGTACAAAGAAGCACACTACTGTAGGTAGTCTACACTAGATTGCCCATTATGCTACGCACCATAATTCCATAGTGTATGTTTGACGTCCAGTCTTATCTTCACAGAGCCGGTACGTACACTTACGAGCAACGCCTTCACTTCACAGCAGATATTCAAAGCGACCTCCTTGCATTTGCAAACACTTCGCCACTCGTTGGAGCATACTTTGTCAGGCCCTATGAAACACACCTGCATCCACCATTACCAATGCAGCCTGCACGCGAGCTACTAGGTCTTGTACATCCATGGGTGGAGTACTATAAACTTGTTCCTTTAAGTGTCCCCACAAATAAAAATCTAGTGGATTAAGGTCCGTGGAACGTGGCGACCAGAACATTGGGCCTCCACGACCAATCCATTTCCCTGAACACGCTTCATTTAAACAGTTATGCACAGTCATTCCAAAGTGTGGCGGCGCAACACCATGCTGAAACCATAGCTGTCGCCGAATACCAAGTGGAACGTACGATAGAAGGGGGGGGGGGGGGATAATAAACTTGTCTGGCAATAGGTAAGGGCCTAAAAGCACTCCTCCCACGATTCCAACCCACAGGCTTATGCCAAAGCGTGCCTGAAAGCCAAGTTCACGGGTGATATGTGGGTTGTGGTCAGACCGATAATGACTGTTGTGATGGTTGAAAATACCTTCCCGAGTGAAGCTACATTCGTCACTCCATAGCACATTCTTGATAAAATATTCGTTATCTTTAACTCATTGCAAATGCAATTCACAGAACTGTACTCGTTGAATGTGGTCTTCTGGCCGCTGGTGTTGAGTTAACGTGTAAAGATATGGATTCAATTCTTCGTCGTGCAACACGTCAACAACCAGTGTTGGAGATACCTGGAACTGACTTGCAATATCATGGGTCCTTCGCCGAGGTGATTGGTGAGGTTTCAAGAATTGCGTCCTCCGTTTGTGGAGTAGACTACGTCTACTCCTTGGACGACCTCTGTCCACTACTTGTGGGCGAAGATTACCGGTTTCCCACAGGCGTTGCTCAAGGCGACGAAAAACATTCTTATCGGGATGGCGCCTTTGAGGGTACCGTGCCGCATACTCACGAGCAGCACCCAACACTAAAAGCATATCGACGTATTCACCATTTGTGAACTCCATCATGAAGCCTCCCTACATGAAATTGACAGGACCTGTTATGGTTGTGCAATGCGTGGTTAGTCGACTCATGCATGCCATTTAATGGATCACACTGTGTGTTCTTTTTTCCGTTATCGTTTAACGGACTAAGCAAGGATCCCACCATTACCGCCACTGAGGGCAGTGTCCTGGAGCTTGGGACTCTGAGTCGGGGATACAACTGGGGAATGTGACTAGCACTTTACCCAGGCGGCCTCACCTGCAAAGCGAACGGGGGCCTGATGAATGGATGGGAACAGTGGGAGGGTTAGGCAAGGAAAGGGGAAGGAGGCGGCCATGGCCTTACGGTAGGTACCATCCCGGCATTTGCCCGAATACGAAGTGGGAAACCACGGAAAACCACTTCGAGGATGGCTGAGGTGGAAATCAAGCCCCCTCTATTCATTTGGACCACCCGAGGCTGAGTAGAACCCGTACCAGTCCTCAGACCACTTTTCAAATTTCGTGGCAGAGCCAGGAATCGAACCGCGGACCTCCGTGGCGGGAGCTAATCACGCTGACCACTGCGCAACAGAGGTGACTCACACTGTCAAGTGACAAAATGATGTCAAGTCATGCTTACAAACGCAGTTAAACGACGGGAACTGACGTTAAAAAAAGTACGGTATTGCGGGAAGATACACATTTCTCTGTACATTCCGATGCGCTTCAGTATGTGACAGTGTTACCAGCTCCTCGCTTTTATTCTTGTGGTTTTAAATAGCACCCGATCCAATTTTTCTATAGAAACTTTTGTCTTGCAATTGGATGAGGAAAGGCATGCCGACCTCCAAGTGCGGCATTTTACGTTCACCCTGTATACCCGTCCGCTACATGACCTATCATTCTCCAAAGGTACATAAAAGACACACTGTATACAGTGTGGTTCACCAGCCCCTAATTATTTAGTTTTATGAAACCCAACTAACATTACAATTCTCCTGATGGTCGATATTGCTCTGCGCACTGCCGGTGTGACAGCAATGTAAACTGAGCCAATGGCCAAGCAAAGGAAAAATGACCGTAATCCCTTCCACGCCAAATACTAAGGACCATTCTACGAACATGTGATTCGTTGCTCTTTGAAGAATACACATACATGTAATACAATCGAATAATTAGGTTACGTCACGTGATCTGCAATAGTAGAATGTTAAATGAACACTATACTCGATGATTGAAGACTTTGACACGCATACTAACGTGATCGTTTCAACAAAGTCCTGTATGCATTCGTATACCACTCATCCTTGCGATGAAACTTTGGTGAGTTGTTGAGCACGCTCCCACAAATGTTTCTGAGATAGTAAATCCATTTTCCAATTGTTTAGAGGCAGTTAACGTAAAAAGAAAAAATATATTATGTATCCAAAAGCACTTCAACAAACAAGTTACAACGCCAGCACTTTCTTTGATTGGCATTGCAAAGCATGCCGGGTACAGCAAGTAGAAAATAAATTAAGATAAATGCGCGTTAAATTTAAATGTGTAAAGAAAAGCGTAACTGTATAAGACGTTGGTTCGTAAAAGTACTCTTGTAGCACATTTGGTGAATACTTCGATGCTCCTCCCCTTAAAATATCATTCATCACCACTATTTCCTAACTTCTGAGAAACTGTACATACATTTGTCTAACCAGACACGAAACAAGACATGGGGACCAAGAAGTTCAAAAATCAACCCCCAGTATTCAGATTGAACCTATGTTGATGTTTGTTCTGTACAACGTACCATTACTTAACAGTAGTCAATGCAGGGACAAACATAAGGCGCGATCAAAATGTTTCCGTTTGAAACTCCCGTTGCCACCGGAAGATTTGCAACCAATGGATACCCCGGGAGTTGAATACCTAACAAAAAGCACACTGGTTGGCTGTTTGCCTGCAGTACCTGATGCGTTTCAATGTTGAAGGCAACATGTTCTTTACATGTGTTTTACCACACGGGGATCTTCAACCTGGTGCGTCGGGAAGATGAGTGACGGTAATATTGCCCATTCTGAACTGTACGGCCGTCAAACTGAAACTTTTAGATCACGCCTTATACTTTAATAATTCCGTAACGAGTCAATTTCAGACCCATGTTCAAATGAAATGTTATAATATTCTGCTCTTAGGATTACGTTCCGGAAATATTTATCACTAATTTATTAACACTCTCTACATGCATCGCAGTAGAGGATTCATGAGGAATTCCTTACCAGCTTGGCTTGCTGCATCTGAAACAAAAAAGAAAAACAGTTTCAATAAGTTTAGTGCATAGGATACACGCGTTATTCTAAAACAATGAGTGCTTATAGGGTATATCAAGTCAAGTGACGACCAGTTTTTAAAAACGTTTGTGGTTTTGCCAACGGAAACAACTTATTTCACCCATCAATAGAGTGGCCTCGGACGATACGATGCCTGATATCGAATTTCTATTAATGAAGGTCTTTTCAAGCTGAAACAGATTTGCCTAGGGGGCTAGGGAGGTGAAAGTCCACATTTTTCGCTAGTCATTTTTAGAGAGTATTCTGTAAATACATCTGAAAGATGACGTTGATTCAAATTTCCCGCAAATCGCATTAGCGTGGCGCTAGTAGTACACCCCTGACGTTTCACATCAGGTTTGAATTAAATACGGGCTGTACTGAGCGTTAGTTACCTGTGAGATTGGACGGACTGACTGTGAGTGGGTCAAGAATGCCTTTACGAAGACGAAGAGGCCAGTATCAACAGATCACTGCGTTTGAACGAGGCCGTGTAATAGGGCTACGTTAAGGTAACTTTTTCTTCTACGTTATTGCAGAACGACTTGGCAGGAATGTCTCCACTGTACATGCGTGCTGGCAGCAGTGTTCACGAGAAGATACGGACGCAAGGATACCGGGCTCCGGACGTCCCCGAGATACCACCGGCAGGGAGGACCACCGTATTCGGCGTATGGCTTTGGTGCATCGGACGGCGTCTGCAGCTGCAATTCGAGTGGTAGTTGGCACAACAGTGACGCAATGAAGTGTTAGAAATCGGTTACTTCAAGGACAGCTCAGGGCCAGACACCCTGCGATGTGTATTCCACTTGGCCCAATCCACCGCCGTCTGCGACTTCTGTGGTGTAAAGCGAGAGCTCATCGGAGGATGGAGTGGAGGTCCGTTGTGTTTTCCGATGAAGGCCGGTTCTGCCTTGGTGCCAGTGATGGCCGAGTGTTGGTTAGAATGTGGCCTAGTGAGCGCCTACATTCCACCTGTCTGCGGCGTCTACACACTAGACCTACACCGAGCGTTCTGGTCTGGGGAGCAATTTCCCATGACAGCAGGAGTACTCTCGTGATTATCCCACGCACCCTGACTGCAGATGTGTACGTCCGTTTGGTGATTCGACCTGTTGTGCTGCCATTCATGAACAGCATTCCCGGGCGTGTTTTCCAACAAAATAACGCACGCCCCCATGCCGCTGTTGTTACCTAACGTGCTCTACAGATTGTTGACATGTAACCTTGACCTGCTTGATCCCCCGATCTGTCCCCAATCAAGCACGTATGGGACATCATTGGGCAACAAATTCAGCGTCATCGACACCCGGCATTAACCGTCCCTACATTGAGCAACCAAGTGCAACAGGCATGAAATACCATCCCACTAGCTGACATCTGGTACCAGTACGACACAATGCATGCACGTTTGCATGCCTGCATTGAACAGTCTGGCGATTACACCGGTTATTAATGGACCAGCCGGCACATTTGCGATGGCTTTTCTCGTGTGGAGATTAACCTGTAGTCTTGTACCTTTCACCAATGAAATATGTACCTCGACATATATATTGCCGAAATTTCCGTACTCTACATTCCTTGATATAACAGCTTAGGCTTTCACGGCCGGCGTTCATAATTAAATACAAGTTTTTCGGGCTTGTAGGCCGTGGTCCATACAGGATATCTCCCGACGTTTCACCGGAAACTGCGTCCGGCATTATCAAGGGTTCCGCTCCTTTCCTTGGTCAGCAGTGGAATGAGGAAGAGGCTTGAAATAATGGGTAACGGTTTATATAGTGGGGGTATTGTTGTTTGAATATGACTGTTGGCTGGGTGGATCTTGGCGATGAACTAACGGCTGGAAGGTAGTTTTGGATCTTCAAATTAACATGGTGAGCCGAGCGTTCTCCTCGCATTCCGGCTGGATCGTCTGGTCTCGCGTACATGTTGCGGGGTGCGGTGCGTGCTCCTATGCTCTCAAGCGAGGATTGGGACAACATCGACCACATCACGCACTATTCTATGCGATCCACCTTCGACCAGTCGACGAATCGCCAGAAAAAGGAATTTGAGCTATGTTAGGACCTCAAGACGATAACTGCAACCACATCTGCGCCGGACTCGTCTCGCACTGTAGTAAACCTGACTAACCGTCGTCTATCGCCAGGGGAAACTTCACTTTTGGCGAAAGGTCAGAACTTCTCTGTCACCCCACCTTCTGTGCCTGTAGAAGACATTATAAGCAACATCGAGGCTGCCATACACCGTTTACCCAGGGAGCAGGCCGAGAAAGTCCGCTCAGAGGCCTCACGTATCCTTCGTAAAGCTCCAGCGCCCAGCAGTAACCTCACACCTCAAGAGAAGAATGCCTTTAAAACCCTTAACAGGGATAGAAGCATCATCATTCTACCTGTAGATAAGGGCAACGCCACTGTAGTCATGTCATCGGAAGACTACGGCACTAAGATCCTGTCGCTACTAGAACCTCAGACATACCGAAAACTCATGAGAGACCCCTCAACACGGATACTTAGAGAGACCAACAGGTTAATCAAGGCCTCTTCACTACCAGACCACGTGAAGAAGGATACATGCAAGAGTGAAGATCTACCTCCAAGGCTGTACGGTCTACCAAAAGTACACAAAACTGATATACCACTGAGACCTATCGTGAGTGCTATCGGCTCTCCAAACTACAGCATCGCCAAGCATCTCTCCATCATTCTACAACCGCACATCGGTAACACTGAGACTTACGTCAGGGATTCAGGCCATTTTATTGAGAAATTGCAGAACATACGTCTGGAACCTGAAGACCGCCTAGTCAGCTTTGACGTAGTATCCCTCTTCACGAAGGTGCCTATGAAAGAATCCATAAACCAGATTGCCGAGCTCTTCACGGAAGACATCACTGACTTGTTTCGCCACTACCTCACCGCGAGCTACTTCCTATGGCGCGAGAACTTCTACGAGCAAATAGAGGGAGTTGCCATGGGTAGCCCACTAAGCCCTGTGATTGCGAACTTCTACATGGAAAAGTTCGAGCAGTTGGCGATCGAGACTGCACCCCTCAAACCGAAAGTATGGCTACGTTATGTTGACGATACCTTTGAAGTCTGGAGCCACGGAGAGGAAGAGCTGGAACGTTTCCTGGACCACCTTAACAGCCTCAACACCAGCATAAAATTTACAATGGAGAAGGAGAAAGACAACTGCCTGGCCTTTCTTGACGTGCTAATCACCAGGACTAATGACCTGCGCTTGGGGCACACTGTATACCGGAAACCCACACACACCGACCGGTATCTACACAAGACATCCAATCACCACCCCCGACAGAAACACGGAGTTATTAAAACACTGGTAGACCGTGCTAGGAAAATCTGTGAGCCATCCAACCTCAACCAAGAGCTGAACCATATAAAGAGGGCCCTATGCGCCAACGGATACAGCAATAAGGAGATTGAGCGAGCCTCTCATCCCAGGCGCCGAAGCACGAGGAAAGAATCTGAGGAAACTCCGGTGGCCACCGCATTCCTGCCGTACGTGAAGAAGGTGACGGACAGCATAGGCAAATTACTCAAGACCTATGGGGTGAAGACGGTTTATAAACCCACCGCCAAAATCCGGGACTTGCTGCTATCCGCTAAAGACAAGCGCCACCCACACTCCACTGCAGGTGTCTACAGAATCCTGTGTTCCTGTGGGCAGGTGTACATAGGAACGACGAAGAGGAGCGTGACCACCAGACTCAAGGAACATAACAGACACAGCCGCCTGGGTCAAACTGAAAAATCGTCAGTCGCTGAGCATTCTCTCTTGCCCGGTCACGATGTACAGTACGGGGACACGGAGATACTCTCCACGACCACACACTACCACGCCAGGCTGCAACGGGAAGCCATAGACATATTCAAACACCCCGACAATTTCAATCGAAAGGAAGAAATTGAACGTGTGCGTAATACATGGATCCCGGCGCTTAGGAACACCAAGGGCAAGATATCACGCACACGTCAACCTGAAGAATCTTCCCGCTACAGCCCGGCAGTCGCCCAGGGAACACCTGACCCTCACAAGCTCGGTCGCAGAAGCCGGAGCACGCACCGCACCCCGCAACATGTACGCGAGACCAGACGATCCAGCAAGAATGCGAAGAGAACGCTCGGCTCACCATGCTAATTTGAAGATCCAAAACCACCTTCCACCCGTTAGTTCATCGCCAAGATCCACCCAGCCAACAGTCATATTCAAACAACAATACCCCCACTATAAACCGTTACCCATTATTTCAAGCCTCTTCCTCATTCCACTGCTGACCATGGAAAGGAGCGGAACCCTTGATAATGCCGGACGCAGTTTCCGGTGAAACGTCGGGAGATATCCTGTCTGGACCACGGCCTACAAGCCCGAAAAACTTGTACTCTACATTCCTTATTTAATGGTGTTGGGATATTTCTATCCGCCAGTGTATATGGAGTATCAAGGTTTGGACAAGTCTTATTTTGCAGATACGGGTTAGAACGGACTGGTGAATCTTAAGTGTTTGAAGTGACGATTAAACTTGTCTGCATGTATTAGTACAGTGCTCATCCCAACTCAATGTTTCATTTAGTATGACTCCGAGACTTCTTAACGATTTAGAGAACGGTATAGCAACTCCATTAAGTTGAATTAAGGCAAGTGGTCCTCTGTGTAAATGGAAAAGCAATTAGTCTGTCTTATTATGATAGCTAGTGTTTTAGTTGTGTTGCTGGCAAGATGATTTTCGGAAGTATAGCGGCTGATCCGCTTCTAATTTAGATTTATAGTTTCAACTTCCGCATCTACGTCATTTACTTTTGTGTGGCAATATATCTGAAGGTCGTCTGTAGTTGCAGTTTTCCAGTTTTGACGACATGTCGTTCACATGTGGAACTCCATTTATTTTGAACTTCCAAACAGTTCTGTTTTCATTTAATAGTACACATTGTCGTCGGTTATGAAGATAGGATGCGAATAATTTGAGAGCAACGTGGCTAATATGAAATGATTTCAATTAAGCCATACTTATGTCTGTATTAATGGTGTCAAATGCACTGCTGAAGTCTAAAAGATGGAGTATAGTTACTTTACGCTCATACTTTGCTTGTCTTACGTCATCAGGAAATTAGCCAAAAATTGGACACCGCAAACCTGTTTCAGTCACCGTTCCCTCATTATTCTATTGCAATATCATTTTAGCCTAGTTTCGAATTTTATTAAAAATGAAAGTAGACTTATAAGATCCTCAAACCTCGATGTGGGAAGCGACTTGGTGCGTTGTTGTTGTTGTTGTTGTAGCTTGATTTTGATCCTACAGACAGGTTGATTCTTGGCACTTGCACTCGGATACCAACAAGTGGTGTATTTGTGGAAAGTGAATAATATTATGTTTACTTGTGTTGCTGTTTTAAGTTAAACTTTAGTGTAAACTATAGTTTGTTAATATTTATGCAATGCCAGGGAATAGAAAGGGCCAGATGATTTCGCGAAGATCCTGGACTTTATAGTTTAATATCAACAACATTTTTATGTGGTGATTTTGTTAGGGGTTTTATTTATTTGGTGACTAACCACCAATTGTTATGGGTTAAGTTTGGTGAGGTGTGTCCGACGCCTCGATTATTAGAGGGCTAAGTTGGTGCTTGACCACCAAGTGTTTGGGTGTTAATTTATTTAGGGTATTCGCTAAACGGAAGGGTGGCGTATAAGGTAGGAGTGAAAGAGCTTAAGTGCGGAGAGAGAGAGAGAGAGAGAACTAACAGACTGCTGTCTAAGCGTGCTCGCTGAACTAAATGTTGACAGCCGTCGTACGAGGTTACAATGGCAGGCGAGGTAACAAGAGAGCCGACGCAGCGAAACCGTGTCGTGCTGCATAATAACAGTTGTTTGAAGTAGGTGCTTAAGGAATGTGATAAATGCAACAAAATAACTTTTAAAAGATTGTAAGAGATTTAATTGTAATTTTGTAGTGAAAGGGTTGCAGCTTCGCTAGTTTAAACTATGGCGAAGTAAAAGTACAGTGATGGATGATTATAAATTATAGGTTCGGCGTGGGAAGGAATTGTAAGTGGGATCAACCCTGTAGAAGTACACTCACCTATTCGGCTGGTCGCTCGGGCAGGGCCTCCGGCGAAGACGGCTGATGACGGGTAGAGACAGACCCTGTTTCCGGCGTGTATTTATTGAAAATGTCAGTGCGCAATGGACAGATGGTGATGTTGCTTCCTTTTGTGTTTAAATGTAAGGTGGGGTGAAGAGTGTTGAAGAGGGGGTTGATGGGGGTGGTTACACCCTGTAGGAACCCCAGGGTGTATCAATATTGTTGCATATTTTGACGATACTGTTACATATTGTACTGATATTATTGCATATTGTATCAAGCAACAACATCTGCAAATGTGGGGCACAACGCACAATCATTGAAATATAGGGGAATTCTAAGGCAATTTTGGCTCATCTAAGGATATACATCCTGTTCCAAAACAAGAATTCTAGGGAGTGACATGGAGACGGGCAACAAAACATGGGGACATTTGCAAACTCAGGGCACTTCCATCCACGATAACATAATTTGTATTATTATATTTATTATTATTAGTAATTTTTATTATTATTAATTATTAGTAATTTTATAGGTAATTTTTGTTATTATTAGTGATTTCGCACCAACACCTTGAGAGCATTGAGTGAGTGTCATCTTATGATGTATTTGCCTGTTCCAAATCAAGTATCAACCAGTTTGTAGAGAGAACCCCACTTTCCCGATCGAAATCAAGCAACCACACCAACAATCAAATCTAAGGGAATACTGGGGGGAATTTTAACCCATTTAGGGACATTTCACGGTTGACATCAAGTAACAACAACAACGCGCCAAGATTCAAATCACAAGGACATTTACATGGCCAATACAATTAGAAATCATGCCCCCCCCCCAAAAAAAAAACAACAACAACTCGGGGGCATTTCTGTCATGGCAGAAATGAAGCAGACGCGAAAATGCACAATTATTATTAGTAGTACCGTAGTAATTTGTATAATCAAACAACGCGCCAAGATTCAAATCTATATGGAATTCTAGGGGGAAACACGGGGATGGGGAAAATTATGCAGGGCTTATTATTATAATTGTTTTATTGTTGTTCTTCTTCTTGTTGCGTTTCGGCCATCTAAGAACCCTGTCATCTCAACTGATTTCTGTGTCGAGCATTAATATACGCCCGGTACTGTCGCATGAATTCTTGATGTTGTTGCTTCCTTTCTTCCATCCACTTCATGCCTGTTTTAAGCTTAGGATTTTCCAGGAGACCCCAGTGAGCTGTCAGTTTCATCTTAAGTGACACACGCTCCTGCACATCATCACATGAAATCCCAATTTCTTGTAAATCTCGGCCTACCTCAGTGAACCAAGCCCCCTTAGTTTTCTTCTCTAGAAAGTAATTCAAGATCCTGTTTGTCAATCTCACAGAGCTCATTCGTGTCATGTGGCCATAAAGTGAGATTCTTCTTTTCCTCCTCACATCAGTTATTTTTTCCACACGTACGTAGAGCTTTTGGTTGTGCCGACTCCTATATTCACCATTTTCCTTTACTGGGACCAAGATTTTTTTGCTCACGGTAAAATTTTCCTTCAAATTTATTGTTCATTAATTTTATTTTATAAAATTTCTGTTGCTCACGGTCAAATTCAAGTTTTATAAAACCTTTGATTAAACTTTCCATAAAATAGGACATGTTCTATTCCGTAAAATTAATTTTACGAAACGAACCAATCAGGGAAGCTGACATGAAGATGATGCTGGCGCCACGTGGTGAGAAGATTGTGAAGCTCGCTTGTAAACAAACACTTCGAAAATGGCAGGCTCCGGCTGGGCTAAGGAAGCTGTTAGTGTTTTACTGGACAAGTACCAGAAATATCAGTGTTTGTATGAGGTTAAAACGCTCATATACTACAGTAGAAATGCAAGAAGGGAGGCAGAAATCTCAATCGCCGAATATGTTTCTCAAATTCGACCGAACACAAGCCAGGCTGATGTGAAGGGGAAGATAAACGGGCTTCGAACTCACTTGCAGTCTCATTTCAGGAGAAATGGCTTGCCTCATGTTAGTGTCCTGTCGAATAATTTTGGGACCAACAAGATCTAGGAGCTTTTTTATACTGCTTTCCTCCATTCTTAGAAAATTCCTATATGAATTCTGATCTTCTAACCTCAACTCATTTTCGACCAAGGACAGCATTCCTCTACTCTTCTCTTCTTTTTATCCATTCCCGAGTCCAGGACTTCCTAGCATGTCTTTTCTTCCTTTTTTCCACTGTACGACATATAATTGTAGCTAAAGCAGCAATTTTTGCAATTTTTGCTTTGTTTGTTGGAGCCATACTCTCAAACCGATGTGTGTTGAACAGCTGATTCTTGGTTCAGAAGTTTATCGGTAGATGGCGATCCTGATACATCCATGGATTTTATAAAATAATTTTACTGTGAACAACACAGCTTGCTTTCGTCAATTTTTTATAAAATTAGTTGTAAAATAAATCTTAAGAAACATTTTACCGTGAGCAACGGTCATTAGGATAATTCTTTATTTTACTTCCAGTTTCTCCATAAGACCTTCCCCATGCATTGCAAGGCATTCCGCAGCATTTAATGCCTCCTGGCGGATGACTGTGTGATAGTGTCTTAGCTTGGCATATAGGGATATAGATTTCTTGTTGTAAACACCCTTTGTTAGATGATATGCCATTTCCATTTTTCTGATGCGTGATTCAAAAGCTGCCTTCTCAGTGGTGGTGGACTCGTTATTTGAACGATTTACTTCGTTTAATCTGTCCCGCACCCACGTCTAGCTCTTTGGGTGCTTGTATGTTAGTGATGAACACTGTTTTCTCAAAGGAGATCTTAAGGTCTGATTTTGCTGCTTGAGTCTCAAGTTTGTTGATTTGCACTGCTGCTGTGTCAAAGGAATCAAAAAAAAAAATCGCGAGGTGGTCTGCAAAGGCTAGGCAATCAACTGTCATGTTCAGATTTCTGTAACCCAATCTAACACCATTTACAACCCCGTTTTTGTTAATTTCTTTGCGCCACTCTCGGATGACTTTCTCGAGTGCACAATTGAAAAGCAGAGGCGATAATCCATCTCCCTACCTGACACCGGTCCTAATTTCAAACGCGTCTGAAATTTCTCCCCTAAATTTCACTTTGGTGGTGGTGTTGGTCAAGGTCTTCTGGATGATTTTTCTTGTTTTCTTGTTCAATCCCAATTCCGTCAGGATTTGAAATAGGGTAAATCGATCAATGGAGTCATAAGTCTTCTTAAAATCAACGAAGGTCACCACAATATCTTTGGATCTAAGCATCAGATATGACATGATATATTTAAGATTCATGATCTGTTCGGCACATGATCGTCCTTTCCGGAACCCTGCCTGATATTCTCCCAATTGCGGATCTAGTTGATGTTCTGCCCTGGTTTGAAGGGCTTTCGAGAGGCTCTTGTAGGTTATTGTGAGGAGGGAGATTCCACGGTAGTAGTTCACATCCATTCTGTCACCTTTCTTATGAAGAGGATGGAATAGAGCTGAGGTCTAGTCCCCATGGCGTTCCTCAGTTTCCCAAATCTCACGAATTATCTCAGTTAACTTATGGGCAGCTTTGTCGCCGGAATTCAGCAATTATAAAGTCCTCACCTGGTGCTTTGTTGTGTTTGAGTGACTGGATGATCTGTTTAACTTCTTATTTTATGGGTGGGGTGGAATCCGGGTGTATATTCAAATTGTCTTCGAGCTGAAACGTTGAATCTGGAGCCTCGTAGTTAAGGGGAGACTCAAAGTAATTTGCAAGTATTTGGCAGTTTTCCTTGTCATTATAGGCAGCTTTTCCATTGGGATCCCTGAAGTGTAGGCTAGGTGGGGCGTATTTACTGATATTCCGCTTAAAGGTTCTATAGAAATCTCGGGTGTTATTCTTTTTAAAATGTTATTCAATTTGTGCCAGTTGATTTTTGTCATAAGCACGTTTTACCCCTCGTATAGATTTTGCAGCCTGTTTTTTCGTACATAAGAAACTCTACCAATTTTTGTTATTGTTTTATTGTTATTTTGTTATTATTATTATTATTATTATTAATGATTATTAATCTTCTTCTTTCTTCGATTCGGCCAACTAGGGACCACGTCAGTTCAACTGCCTCTTCTTCCGATCTCTAACTACCGCCCAGTGTTCCCGCATTCGTCTCCGGCGTTGTTCTTTTCTCTCTTGGGACCACGCCTTCCCTGTCTTCAGCTTCGGCTTTTCTTGGAAACCTTTGTACGTACTGTACGTAGTTTTTCCTGAAGTAGAACACGCTCCTGGATATCTTTAGGGGAAATTTCCATTTCACGTAGATCTTTCTCAACTTCCGTGAACCATGCCCCTTTGGTTTTCTTATCTTGAAAGTACGTCAATATCAGTTTTGATATCCTGCCTGGGCTCATTCGTGTCATGTGGCTATAAAAGGCAATCCTTCTTTTTCGAATCGTGTCACTGATCATCTCCACGAGCTTGTATAATTCGTGGCTGTGACGCCTTCTGTACTCGCTGTTTTCTTTGATGGGATCCAGGATTTTCCTCAAAATCTTCCTTTCTTTAGTTTCTGTTTTTTCCATCAGACCTTTCTTGTTCATTATTAGAGTCTCTGCCGCATATTTTTATTAGAGAAACTTCTCTAGTTTTTCGTAAGCTCATTGCCACGCATTCCTTGGTCACATTGTTTCGATCTGTTGAAAAAAGAGGCAAGGACCCTCATGAAACGTTTAGGCATTTCAATTATTTATTATTTCACACGGCATAATCCCTAAAATATGGATAATATTAATATTTTAATTATTAGTAACTTTTATTATTATTCATATACAGTGCGTAAGAAATGGGTCAGGTACGGTACCTAATTTATAATAACCCTGTATACTAGAACTACCTAGTTTCAGCTACTTTCAAGGTCACTGTCCCGAGCATTGCCGGAGATTGCCGATTGTTAACGATTGGATTAGTTGGTCATTAACGTTCGGCAATCTCCGGCAATGATCGGGAGAGTGCCCTTAAAAAGTAGCTGAAACTAGGTAGTTCTAGTATAGTTCTATTATACAGGGTTATCATAAATTAGGTACCGTACCTGACCCATTTCTGACCTACTGTATATGAATAATAATAAAAGTTACTAATAATTAAAATATTAATATTATCCATATTTTTGGGATCATGCTGTGTGAAACAATAAATAATTGAAATGCCTAAACATTTCTTACCTATATGAAAACGTTTAACGTCTAGCATCAAAAAGTTTGCAAAATTCTTATTTATTTAAGCCTATTTTCATTTCAAAACAAGATGTTCAGTAAAGAACATATAGCCTACTTTCTCCTAAATGTATGAGTATAGTTATAACTCGTTGTTATTATCAAAGAGTATAATAGAACTATTCTTTGTTGAAGACCTTAGAAACGATTTACCTCTACCAAACGCCACGACCTAGATAAAAACTGCTACCATCATTGAAGAAAGAAAGAAAGAAAGAAAGATAAGAAGTATATCAAGAATGTTATGGATCTGGAGACATAATCGACCGGACTGGCGGCGTGGCTCAGCGGTAACGTTCTCGCTTGCTGGGCCCTAGGTTGCAGGTTCGTATCCTGGCGCAGTCAGCTGGCATTTGAGGGTGCACAAATGCGAGGGAGCCGTGTCAGTACATTTACTGGCACGTTAAAGATCCCCTTCGGGCCAAAATTCCGGCACCCCGGTGTCTCTAAAGGTGGGTATACACTTGCGCGCCGCGCACTGCGCGCGGTGCATGCGCGGCGCGTGTGTTGCTCGAACAGAATTATTATTTAAACGAACCTCTCGCGATCCATAGGAAACTCACGAACATTCAATAGTCAGTTTGGAGTGTGGTAAATATAATCATGTCTCCGCCGCACGAGGAAAACCTCGCGATTGCGGTGATGAGTGGTGCTGCTGTTGTAATGGCACGTTTGTGCAAAAAGTAAAAGAAACGATGACGACGTTGGTGGCACACTGACATGTTTAAAAAAATGGAATGGTGCGGAGCTAATGATGGACTTGAAGTCACAAGAAATAAGCGGCCAGTATAAGAATTTTACTCGAATGTCACCTTCTGACTTTGAGAATCTGCTGCAGAAGATTGGACCCCACATTTCCAAAGAAGATACGTATTATTATTATTATTATTATTATTATTATTATTATTATTATTATTATTATTATTATTATTATGCAGTTGTTTCATTCCGCCGCATGGCTGAAAATGTGTTTGAATTTAGGTTTGGGGCAATGCGGTGGAGTTTGAAGATGGGCTTGGGCGATGTATCGCTGTTGAGAAGGGAGAGTTAGATGCTAAATTGGGGAAGAAGGTGGAGAAAGGGGATTGTGTGGTTTGACATGGGTAGTGTTTAAAAGGTCGGATATTTGTGACCAACAAAGAAAACATGGAATTACTGCTGCAACTGCCAAAAGTAGACGGTGTAACTTATATTGCTCGGAGGTTTACGTGCGTTTGGTGTTGAAGAGACTAAGTGTGGTGGATAAGGGGCTGCAATGACGTCCAGATCATAAGGTCGTGGAGGAGATAAAGTGATGGTGATGGTGAAGAGTGGGTTTGGAGCTGAAGATATATATATAGAGGTTTTTTTTAGTTTTTTTTTAATTGAAAGTGATGTTGTCGATGACGATGGAGTAGGTAAGTATGTTCGCTGAGATGAAGAGGAGAATGATAATACGTTAAGAGAGAGAAAGAATAAATGAAAAAGAAGAAGAGAAAAAGAAAAGGGGTAGTAGAGCTGGTGATATGGGGAGTGCGGCGAATTAATGAGATGAGATGTAGTAAGCGTATGAAGTGAATCAGGTTTTTTTTTATGAATGTAAGTGATGAGATGGAAATAGTGGGTGATGCGTGCGGGGTTCAGAAGAAGAGTGGTGCCGTAAAAGGAAAGAAAGAGAGAGAAACTGATAGAAAGAAATAAGGAAAGAAAGAAGAAAGATAGATAGAAAGAAAAGAAATAAAGAAACAAACGGACCCATAACATATCTGCTGGGACGGTTGTACTAACGAATTTAGGGGGTGGTAGGCTGATGAGGTGAATGAATTATTGTAAGATGATGGTGGCTATGGTGACAGTTTGGCGTGAGAGATGTGAATGTGGAAGACCATTGCGGCAGACGTAAATGGTGGATGAAATATCTTATTATGGCGGATGGTGGTTGTTGAGGTGGTTGGGATGGATGTGTAATGCTGTGAACTGTAATTTGGAGAATGTAACCACATAATGTAAGCCATTTGCTGGTGTTGAACCGTGTGTGAGAGCCAGAGCCATTGGTGGCTACTTGAACCATTGGTTGCTACTTAATACGAAATTTGTTTAGTATGGAAAAGTAGGGGGTTCTGAAGGCTGTAAGTGACCTCATCGGTTGACGGGATTTAGTCCGGTGCCGGGAGGAGTCCCTTGAGGGTATATACGCCCAACTTGGTGCGCAGGGGCGTGCGGAGTGGTCGTGTCAACAAGGGGCTGACGACAGGGTTTTGTTGGGTGCGCGCCCTCAGGACGTAGCGCCGTTGGAGAATCTCGACGTATGTGTTAAGAGGTGGCAGGGGCATGCAGTCGATGAGATCCGCGGTCCGATAGGTGAAGGGAAGGCGCATGGCCACTCGGACCAGGCGACGCTCGAGTTGGAGATATGGTGTTAGGGGACGCTCTGGGAAGCCAGCCCAGGCTGGATGACCATATATAATGAAGGTGCGGATTAGTGCCTTGTAGGTATGGATAAGGGTCTTGGTGTTGAGTCCCCATGACGTGCCTGCCAGGCGGCGAAGGAGGTGTGCGCGCTTGCGAGCTGCTGGCAGCCTCGCTTTAAAGTGTGGACGAAAAGTAAAGTGCTGATCAAATAGCAAGCCCAGATAGCGTACGGTGGGTGTGGGGATGAGGCGGCGATCGCGGAGATAGAGCCGGAGGTTATCCGGATTGCGTGTAACGCTTGTTGCCCGTCGGCGAGGGCGAAACAGAATGGTTTGCGTTTTGTCGCCATTAAGGCTGAGGTGCCACCTGTCACACCATGCTGTGAAGCGCTCAAGGTACGGTTGAGTGTGTCCGGTGATGTGCTGGACGCTGGCGAAGGGAGCCACTATGGCGGTGTCGTCCGCAAACTGTAGAAGCTGGAGGGGGGAGGTTGGTTGAGGGATATCTGCCACGAAGAGGACATAGAGAAGTGGGGAAAGGACGGAGCCCTGGGGGACGCCTTGTTCGAAGGGTATGGGTCGGGAAAAGAGGTTATTGATAGTGATTTTGGCTGTGCGGTGTCTAAGGAAGGAGTTGACGAATCTGATGTAGCTGTGGGGAAGATTGAAGTAGTGGAGCTTCAGGATGAGGGCGTCGTGCCATACCGTGTCGAAGGCATTTTGGAAATCGAAGGCTATGAGAAGAGTGGGAGCGGGACGATTGAAGTTGTCAGCGATGAGAGTGGAGAGGCGAAGGAGTTGGTCTTGTGCGGATAAGTGAGGGCGGAAGCCGCATTGAGAAAGGGGGAGGAGGTGATGGCGAAGAAGGTGGCGGTGGAGGCGCTTGGTAAGGATTTTTTCGAAGGTCTTGGAAAGGACGGCGGTCAGGCAGATGGGGCGATAAGAGCTAGGGGAGGAAAGTGGTTTTCCGGGTTTAGGGAAGAGAAGCATCGTGGCGCGACGCCACTGGGTGGGATAGAAGCCGGAGCGAAGGAGAAAGTTATAGAGGCGGGTGAGTGCGGTGAGAAAAATGGGAGGGGCCTCTTTAAGATGACGATAGCGAATGGAGTCGGGGCCTGGTGCTGTGTTGGTGGTGCGGGACAAGGCGCAGGAAATATCAAGTTCCGTGATGGGGTCGTCGAGGGGATGAGGTGAGAGGGTGTGGTGGGAGGAAGGTTGTAAGTGAGGGCGGGAAGGTACGGTGGCGATGAAATCGTCGTGATCGTGGGTGTGAGAGGGGTCGTCGGAATAGCGAAACGTGCGGGAGAAGCGTTTGGCGAAGACGTCTAGCTTGGCTTCATCGTCTGGCGGCGCCGTCCCATTATATATGATGGGGTAGGTTGGTGCTGTGGACTGGCCAGTTAATTTATTGAGTTGGCGCCAGTAGGCGGGCAGAGAGGCAGAGACTCGGTTGAGCCGCGTGCAGGCAGTATGCCATGAGAGGCGTTTGTGGGCCTCTATGTATGATTTAACTTGCCGGAGGGATTGTCGATGGCGCTGAAGGAAATATCGATCGTGCGTACGGAGATAAGTGTTGTGGTAGGAGTGTGCCAGGGCGAGAAGGCGACGTGCCTTTGGGGGGATTGGGGGGCGGGAGGGTGTCGTCGGGATGAGGGGGATGGCTAGGGAAGATGCTTGTTGTAGCGTGGCTTCAATATGGGTGGTATATGCATCGACTGTCGCTTGGTCTTCCAACGGAAGTTGATCTGTATGAAGGTTGGTATTTATGTGCTCCCGGTACTCTGGCCAGTTTGCCGTGCAGAAGCTCTGGATCATCCTGGGGGGTGGGAGTGGCGCGTTGCGAGTTGGGAGGGGGAATGTGAGCAGTACCGGGGCGTGGTCGCCTCCGATGAGGGGCAAGACTGTAACGTCGAACAGATGTAGGAGGGAGTTGTGGGCTATAACTGCATCGGGGGTGGTGTTGGAGGAGGGACGGGTAGGTTTGGGTAAGGGAACGAGGGTGGCATCGATGTGGCGGAGATAAATGTCCAGGCTGCGACGTTCCAGGGCTGAACGAGAGTGGAGGTTGAGGTCGGCCATTACCAAAAAAATGGGGGAAAACCTCGGCCACGTGGGCAATAAAGTCTTTGGGGATGGGATGGTTGGGACGAATGTAGATTGTGGCGAGGTGTAGGACGCGGGATGGGAAATAGATGGAGCAAATGAGGCTTTCAGGGAAGATCAGAGGGGGAGGGGGGATATGATGGCGAGTGGGGAGACGCGCGCGACTGGAGAGGGCCGAGCCACCGCGGCCTGCGTTGTTGGGACGATCGGCGCGCAGAAGGGTGTAGCCGGGGAGAAAAGCGTGTTGGTCGCTCCTAAGAAAGGTTTCATTTAGGAGGGCCGCATCGACTTGATGGGACCTGAGGGTGTGGGTAAGCAGAGTACGGCGGGCATGGAAGGAACAGACGTTGTGGTAAAGGAGGGTGATGTTGCGGGGAGTTCCATGTCTAGCAGTTTGTAGCGCCATAATGAGCTTATACGGCGGTGACTCGGGGGTAGTGGAAGAAGGTGAAGTGGGTGAGGGGGCCCGAGAAAGAAGGGTGGAACCGAACCCCGAAGATTTGCTGCGTGGCAAGTTGGAGCTGAGTCAGTACCAGTGGCCGTTGGTAGGGGAGGATATTCTGGAGGGAGACCACCATGAAGCGTATGAGGTCTTCGATGGTGGGGGGAGAAGATACGTATTTCCGCCCTGCGATTTATTTTACTTTCTCACGCCGGTAGGAAGACAGCAGAGATATCACCTTCTTCTTGCATTGGTCCGCAGATATATCCATCTCAGCTCCTATTTCCCTCCAGGCATCTGCTTTTAGTCTATTGGTTTCTTAAAATGATCCTTATGTTGAGGATCCCACAGAAGAGGCTTTTTGAGACAAGCATCGAAAATGTTATCACAGATTCGTCAGACCACTCCATTATCACCACTCAAAACGCACAAATATTGCAATCAGATGCGCGCGAGAAACGACGAACTTCTCACAATCCCGTCCAAATCTGAACTGCGAACACTCAAAGTGCGCGTGGAAAAAACCGACAGGAGATGGATCGTCGTGCGCCGCGCGCGCGCAGCTTCAAAACCCCGTACTAATATAGCGAATTTGCTGCGCGCGAGCGGCGCGGCGCGCAAGTGTATACGCACCTTAAAAGCAGCAGTAGTTAAAAGGGATGTAAAACCAATAACATTATTATTATTATTATTACGACCTGCCGTGGGCAACATCCAACTTTGAGTTGAGGCATGTCTTTACACGTCTGGTTGTGCATGGCTTTCACAACCCTAATTGAATTAACAAATCTTTCCATGACCCTACAGAGACGTGTGTATACAAACTATGTGGATATTTTCGATAATATAATCCTAACAGAGCGAGTGCATTCTAGCGGCCAGAATAAGAAACTTTTCAATAAAATCTGGAAGTTACCTTTTTGGCAGCTAGATGTCTCGAGTAAATCTGCTGGCGAATTATGTTTTAATTAAATATATATTTTACACCATAATGTGGACAATATAACGCTTAATAACATTTTCAAGTAACGCAAAATAGGCTGTTACAAACCCTTTAAAATAAAAAGTTAAAATGTATCGTAGTATCAACTTGTCATTCTTCAAATTCGATGCGCATAGAATGATAATGGTATAGTAATCAATGGATCCCCACGTAGACTAGTCGGGACATCTAGTGGTGAAATATCGAACAATATAATCCTAACAGAGCGAGTGCATTCTAGCGGCCAGAAGAAGAAACTTTTCAATAAAATCTGGAAGTTACCATTTTGGCAGCTAGATGTCTCGAGTAAATCTGCTGGCGAATTATGTTTTAATTAAATATATATTTTACACCATAATTTGCACAATATAACGCTTAATTTTAAAACATCTGAGTCATTACAAAACAATAAACATATAACATTTCAAGCAAAAAACCTAGCTCTGATCGGGTTTGAACCATAGGCATCTGAGCGACAGGCTATCGCTCTACCACTGAGCTAATTGTGTCAACGAATATCGTTCTATTTAAAATGACTTACCTAGAACTTGTTAGCAAATAATGATTTATACTAAACGATTTCATCACTGGAGTATATTATTTATATATAAAGCATTTCATACAAAGTTTATTTATTTTTTATCAGTACGCTATATTGCATTCAATACTCAAATTAGTGAAATATAAGTCAGGCACAAGATATCCGCTGCCATCTTGTCTTATTAATGAATCAGCTGAGCTTTTTAAAATCACGTCTGCACTATAGTATTACAAAATAAACTTTTAATTTCGTACGTGCCTCTTCCTTTAGAACAGTTAAAACGATTCTCGGCTCGATAATCGGAACTGGTGGGTCCCATGATATGGATTATAAAGTTTGCATAATTCGCACGGCCGCCATCCTGAAATGGTATGGCGGACGACCTTGTAGTTTGGTCACAAGACGCATCCTATACGAAGGTATGTTGTTACCAAATTTGGTAGAGATCGGATGATTTGGTTAGTCGTTATTTGATTTTACGTTTTGAACGTTTGAGTGGCCGCCATTCAGTTTTAGTAAAGATGGCGGCGATATAAAACATGACACTGAGGTGTCCTTTGCTAGTGCTACCTTTGTACCAAATTTCGTTCAATTCGCATTCACCGTGTTCGAATTGATAGGGGGGGACAGACATTCAGAGTACACACACTCACACACACACACACACAGACTCACACACACACATACACACACACAGACTCACACACACACATACACACACACAGACAGACACACTTTTTTCGCCCTGTGTTGATCTCATAAGTCTACTTTCATTTTTTGCAAAAATCGAAAGTAGGCTAAAAATAGGCTTATGAGATCACCTTTTGTCCATGTGTGTGTCCCACTCTAATAAAATCTAAACTGCTGGAGCGATTTCAATGGTTGGTTGGTTCTTAAGTTTAGGGACTGCGACAACGTGGTCATGTAGCCCCGTGTACTTTGGGTGTGTGTAGAATCTGTCTGATAACCGGTGTTAATTGTGATGACTGTAGAAGTGTGTGTTATCTGTTTTTTTTTAATTTAAGTACTGCAACTTAGAACTTTTCAAATAGTTCCTACTTTTGCCGCCAAGCGCCACCGTCAACGACTACTAGGCCAAGTTCAGAACTTAGCTACTAAACGCCACCACAGTCGGCTCTTGGCAACGAACGTAGAAACCAAAGAGCGTTGTTTACATTCTTAACCTATCCAATTTAGCTTCACTTAGATGCAATTAGTGGAAGGTTCTTTAACATGTCATAAATCTATGACATGGGACCGCCGGCTTTACTTCCCCTCTGAAGGAAGGCATACTGAGGGATTTTTAACGCTCTTAAAAATCCGACGGCTTCGGCCGGATTTGAACTTAGCGATTTCAATGAAACTCGGTAAGGACATAGTACTATTTTACACGACCCCAACAGTGCCCTTTAAATTTTAATACGTCTAGGCTCTAGCCAATCCAATATTCGGTCGAGTGAAATATTTCACCGGCATTCTATATCTCCGAAACTATTACTGATATCACCCTGAAATTTTGTACGGTGATAAAGGATACTACTAATCGTTCACCTATGTGACTTTCAGAAACCTGCTAAGTGGAAAACGAACATGGCGGCCAAGCAAAATGGAATCATTTAAATAGAAATTTCTCGTGATTTTACCATCCGAGCGCAGTGAAACTTGGTACAGCAAAAGTTTATGAAAACTTTTAATGAACTGACATGTAAATTAGTTCAATGGTTTACATAACCTCAAGATGGCAGCTGTGCGAAATTAAAAAATTAAGTTTTTATTTCTTATGCCCTAATCATCCGATTGAAGTCAACGTTTGATTAATGAACCTACGTAACAATCGTCATCTAACAGTAAATAACTCTATGGCCTATATATATATATATATATATATATAAATCCAACATGGCGACCATCTGATATATTTAGACGGTACTCATTATTTACGAATCAATTACGTCAATCAAACTGAAATGTTATACTGTATGTTGATAGAGGCAATTAACATAAGTAGGATATATGAAAATGGGCTATTTTGTTTTTCACGGAACTACTTGTTTCATTTGAAGTCTCATAGAGACGTGTAGTGAAACTACATCAGTACAGGAACAGCTGAAAATCAGCTAAGTCATCAAAACCACATTATCAACTATGTTACATTTAATTGTTAGAATGCCACGGTGGATGAGTGGTTATCGTGTCGGATTACTAACCCCAAGCTTGCAAGTTTGCTCCTGACCGTTGCTACATTTAAATAAACAAATTACCAATAAACTATCTCAAAACGATCGCTAAAAATAACAATGTGCCATAAAAATATGCACGGAACTGTACAACAAAATATCAGGATGAAACTGCTGTCTAAATAGAACAGCCGGATGCCTTCCGAAAATATACTCATTCTACGATATGCCCACCGTGGATATGCTATCTCAAAAGAATAAAATAAAATTCGAAGAGTGGACAACATCAAAAAGATCCATGCTTATGTCCCAATATAATGCAGAAAATAAAGATCTATGGCGTGTAAAACGATTCATACATGGTTGAATGGTATAGTCTAAGGTCTGATATTCACCGGTACTAGATATTAAAAATAGAATAAGGGGCTCACGTCCATTTCAGATGTTCTTGAAGAAGGTCCAAGTTCCTGCGGAATGCCCTTAGTCTGAGCATAAAATCCCACGCGATCCTCCGCACACGGAAATGTGTACAGAACAACTTCATGGCTCCACTGGTCTAAGTCCCAAGTATCCAGACGTCAGCATCCATCGTACACCCAATTCATATTTAACGCACCATAATACTGGCTCGACTCATGGTAGATTTCAAAAGTTCATACCGGCGTATCGCTACCATGACGTCCTGATCGGATTGTCTTAACACCATAGCTTCTGCTATGAAAAAGCACGTGTCTAATACTGTCACTGATTTTACGACAATCACCCGGTGTTTTACCGTCCCGAAATATTTCCGAATAGTCACAGTAATGTTCCCGGTTACTTGATTGTAATCCTTCTGTAGTTATCGCAGTACGCTTACACACCTGTTTAGCCTTAATTCCTTGTCAATTGCTAGCCAGAAATCTACCCTGGTATGAGGTATTATATTCACATAACTCAAGTAAGGAGTTATTTCCAGCTCATATGCCTTAATATGCTGTGAGCTCGGGCCATACCCAACACAACTTTGCATTTACAAAAGCTAGTCCCATCTAGTAAAACTATCCTGAGCACATTTGAACAATGCCTCGTTTGTAGGCTAATTTTGGCTTCCAGGTCAGGTACTCGTAACTTAAGATTGATTAAGCCGCCCGCTTATGCACGGACTAACTGCACAAACACGACTGTGTCTCCCATTACAGCTGCTTGCTTGACCCTGCAAATCGTCAGGTGTTAGCATATATACGCGCATCGCCGTCCGCGCATCTCTTCCAGCCTGCAACCTGCGGCAGTGAAACTCAACTCAGTCAAGCGCTTGCTTCAAATTCAAAATATAGCCGCGACAAAAAACAACATCTCCATAACCAGCAACTGACGCTCTTTCACACGGTTACAGTATCATTGATATCTGGTAGCGAAAGTTGGAACTACTTGAAATTGGACGGAAGTCGTACCTCACCCTACGGGTGTCCTCTGGAAGCAGCTACAGCCTCAGGCGAACCGAACATGTCCTCGGACACTCCCGGCACTAAAATCCATATGATAAATTAAATTGAAATAGCTCCAGCCGTTTAGATTTTATTATGGGACACACACACACACACACACGGTCAAAAGGTGATCTCATAAGCCTACATTTTCACAAATGAAAATAGGCACAAAATCAATGAATGAATGTATGAATAAATGAATAAAATTGATTAATTGTGCACTTAAGTCAATCCTCCCGTTTCATCACTTTTAACAACATAGCTTATTGAAAATACATCATTTATGATTAAAAGACCTTTCTGGGAGTCCTTGCGAGTTCATTTGTTTCAATTCCCACTGCCTACACCGGAAATATAATTGATTTTTACGTAAAGTAAGCATTTTTGGTCGTGTTCATTTGAATATAGTCCACCATTTTACATCGACGGTGGACACTACGTCATATCCACGTGACACGTTGCCAACATGAATAATGAAATAAAATCCAAAACCATTGGCCTGGATAAAGACTATTGGTGCGTGACTTCCCCACTGTGCGTGACAAAAACTAGAGGTGCTATCTGTTAGCTAACGCCGCCCGTAGGTCCGCGCTACTCAACCACCATTGGTCTGGACGAAAATATTGGTCTAGACAAAACCATTGGTCTGCCGGATGCGATAGAGTACCAAATGCGTGGGGTTGGCATTGCTGACTCAGTGAGAAAGATGGTCGCCAGACCTTCGATTTCAACTATATAAGTCGTGTTGCTATTAGGGCGGGATGATGGGTCTATGACAGCGGAGCAGTGAACATCTAACACTAAATCCTCTCCAGATATTCTCCCGACTATTAATTCAGGTACTTTCAGTTAAAAAAAAATTATACAAAGGATTGAAGTCTACCAGAACGTGGAAAGAATCTCCGCGTCTATGCGGAAGAGAAGGCTGACATTCCTCGGACATCTCTATAGAATGAACGACCATAGATTAACTAAACAAATATTCGACTATCTCTGGAAGAAAAAGACCACCACAACATGGATTAAGGAAGTTAGGAAAGATTTAGAAAAGTTAAACATCACAGAATCTCAAATGCTAGAAAGAAATGTATTTAAGAGCAAAGTGAACAATCTGGAAGGGTTTCAAGATGAAGGAAGACCTAAGAGAAGTGGACGAACTTGGACAGAAGACCAAAGAAAAAATGACAGTGAACGCATGAAGGAATATTGGAGACAGAGGAAACTCCAGGCAAAGAATAAGAAAAAGAAATAAAGTTGTTGCGTGATCCTAAGTGGTCAATTCGCGTGAAAAAAAAAAAGGATTGACTAAAGTGCACCGTCACCATTGGCTCAAAATGAATGAATGAATGAATGAATAAAATTGATCACTTGGTGTGTTATCAGACGGGGGAGATTTACGGAGATTTTGAGACTACCACTGCTAGTACAGTAGAAATATAAAACCACAGTTGAATATACTTACATGAGGCGTAGGTAGTTCCTGAAACAATAGAGAAGAAAAATTAGTTTATGTTATTATACTACAAGGTAATCTGGAAACACTGGTAACGATTAAAAGGCAAAATAGTAAGATACAAGCAGTAGAAATGAAATTTTTAAGAACTTCAGTTAAAAAGACAAGAAGGGATAGAATTCAAAATATTAAAATCAGAGAAGAGTTAAATATGGAACCGTTAAATCAGAAGATACAGAAAGCAAGGTTACGTTGGTTCGGACATTTAAAAAGAATGGATAAGGAAAGAGTAGCAAGAAGGGAATTAGAAAGAGAAGTCAAGGGAAAGGGACCAGTTGGAAGACCGAGAAGAAGGTGGTTGGACCAAATTTTGAAGGACATTGAAGAAGCTGGATTGGATGTGGCAGAAGTGATGGAACAGGAAAAACGGAAGGACAGAAATGAATGGAGGAGGCTTGTAAACCACACCCGGGTGACTGGAGTGGGACTTCGATGATGATGATGATGACTACAATGCCCAGATACAGTAACAAATCAGAACGTATGTAAGGTGTGCGTGTCAATATTTGCCACTGACAAGGTAATCTTGTGAACGTGATGACTTTGTGGAGGGTGGGATGGAGGTGGGGGGCTGAAATGTCATTTCATCCCATTTTAAATTGAAACGATGACTGATTTTTATGCCGGACGAGAACAATTGATTTTTATGTTTAATTATTTTGCATCTTATTATGTAAGGTCAGTATTTCATACTTTTCTTCAATTTTAGTTCATAATTTACTGATTTGGTGATCTTATATAATTATCACTGCCGTACCAGTGGTAGACGGGATAGTTATGCATGAATTTCCGTATTTTATTTCACAGAGATTCACAACACAAGGTCATTGGGATATATTACCCAAGGTAGCCAGGATACAGCTATGGGAATCTACCATACCACCAGATTGAATAAAGGCCAAGGAAAGGCTTCCAGCAGGCCACAACAACAACTGGGAAACTTGGCGGTCACTCAACAGACTTCGGAGTGCTGTTGGGAGATGCAAAGTTAGTCTCCACAAATGGGGATACCTACAGGAATCAGAACTCTGTGAGTGTGGGGAGAGACAGACCATGGTACACCTGTGTTCCTGTGAGATGTGCCCGTGCTCTTGCACAACGCAGGAGTTAATGGAAGGTCATGAAAGGGGTGTGACAGTGGCCCGTTTCTGGGCGAAGAAAATCTAATTCGAGACATTGTTGTGTATATTATTGTATTATTCCTTTGTAATATTGTGTATCATCCCTTTTGTGTATGTTGTAGTGCTTTTGACTCGAAAAATAATAAATACCCAACTGAGGATAGTGGAGTGGAGTCCTGCAGAGCACAGCGCCACCAGTATCGAACATATTTTTTAATTTTATTAATGCAGCCAATGGCCATGTACTTTTCTTTTCAGGACGGGTTAGGGAAGGGATTTAGGAAGGAAATCGGCCGTGGACCTATTGAAAGGAACCGTCCCGGCATTTGCCTGGTGGTGAAACCACGAACACCATTTTCAGGACCGCCGAGGTGGGATTCGAACCCACGCTCTCCCGATGCCAGCGAGACACGAGGTAGCGCGTTAGCGCTCTCGGCCACCGCGGCCGGTGGTATCGAACATATAGTATAGTATAGTCAGCCGATGAGAACAATTGAGGCACTAAACTGCGTGAGTCCACGAGCATTGTTATTTGGAAAATCGTTACATGGTTTACATTACACAATTCCTGTATATACAATATTTTATTTTATTTTATGAATTTATTGCTAGCAGAAGTTTCATAGTTTTCGCAGGCATTACAGCTATTCGAAGCCCTTCCTTTAATTACTGATAATTACCCCATTGCTTTCAATCTGCTCAAAGATAGATATGGTAATGTACGACTGCGCGTTCAGCGTCATATGAAATCTTTATTTGGCCTGCCTCTTTCACGTCACAATGACGTAAGTTGTACTTCAAGTTCCAACTTTCATTATGGCACCCCAAATACCGATAAAGATAAAGACAAAGAGAAAGATGATAAGGTCATCGCCAAACTTGCTTCATACAAAGGGCAAAATTACGCGGTTCAAAAATTTTCTTAAGGATTTATCTCCCGCAGAATCTAATTTAGACATAATTATCCATCGCTTGAAAAAACTATGAACAGTCTTATGGAAGATGTGATCCCGTTCATACGGAAATCGAAATATCTATGTTAGGTCAGGAAGGAGACAGGGTGGAGGTTGAAATTCAATATTATGAAGGCATTGGATCTGCCCGCGCGTAAATTCGCAAACTTACTGACGATCAAAGAAAGGACATTTCAGTTCCTAGTTCACCCCAAGAACAAACCTCGCCTCTTGAGGGCATTCAAAAAAACTACTCCCTAAAATAAATTTTCCTCATTTTTCAGGTGACGAATCCCAGTGGGATTCTTTTTATGAGCTATTTTGCTCCCTTATTCATGATAATAGGAATATTCAAGTAATTCACAAATTTCACTACTTGCGATCGTCCACTTTCTTCAAGTTATTGTTTTCTTACTATGTTGGCTTTGGTGGCGTAGTCGGTAGCATGCTGAACTGTTATG
Organism: Meconema thalassinum; assembly: GCA_946902985.2. Taxonomy (NCBI): domain Eukaryota; kingdom Metazoa; phylum Arthropoda; class Insecta; order Orthoptera; family Tettigoniidae; genus Meconema; species Meconema thalassinum. The sequence continues at coordinate 85,684,175 of OX336399.1, forward strand.
CGCAAGATCGAGGGTTCAAATCCAGCTGAAGTCGTTGGATTTTTAAGAGCGTTAAAATCCTTCAGATACATTCCACTAACTACAATTGTGTGAAGCTATATTTGTAGGTTAGATTTGATTAACGCTCTATTAAGTTCCAACTTTTACCGCCAGGTGTCAGTTGCGGTGTCATCTAGTAGCCAAGTTCACAGCTAGGTGTCGTTGACGGTATAGTTTGGTAGAAAAAGTATTGAAACCAATCAGGCGATCCTGAATGGATGATTTCATTACAACAGAATTGCGATGTACAAAACAGACCACATTAATATAGTCAGAAGGAAGCTGAGCAAGAATATTATCTTCAGGGGAATCTTGCCAGATCACGCTATCATGTTAAATAAATAAACATTACTGCGTTATAGCAAGTTACTCAAGCCAGGGATTCACCCATGCGAGAGAGAAGAAAGGAAGGGGAGTGGTTTATCAACCAAGATACCACGTGATATTTAGCACCTACAGAGTAACCAGTGATGTTAAACTTACTTAAGAAAAAGAAAATCAGGAACATAAATCTAAATTAAATTTGATATTTTACAGGGGTTTAATTGAATTAAAAACTAACTAGCGGACCCGTGCAAGAAATCTCGCATGTTCATAAACCACACTTTCCCCAATAGGTTTATATTGAGAGACTTAGGAGAAAAGTTATGTTTTTATTTCAACTAAATGATTATAGAACACTATTTACATTTCAGGATAAAGGAAATACCTCAGAATGTTAATATGACATGAAACAGGCGTCACAGCGGCCCGTGTACAGCAATTATGGAGTGTATATTCCTGAAAACATCGGTGTTTGCAAATCGCACACTTCGTACATTTTTTAAAGTCAATTTTTAAAGAAATTATAGATATTTATTAAATTATAATGTAATAAGTCACTGCTAATGTCTATTCTCTTTCATTTAAATGCTCATTTGTCACGATCGGTCGCTTGTAAGCCGCGCAGGAGGGATGCATACTACTGAAATAATATATATGATCCAATTAATTGCGCAGAAACTGGGCTAAAGTGAGTTATCCATATTTCCGGGCTTACAACTGGCGTCAAGAACCGAACGGGAATTACCTCTTTTGTGCATAGGAAAATAACGCTCCCCGAATCTTCAGAATTACGTGATAACCTACGATCAGATTTCGAATCCATTTACATATTTGGCACCTGTGAGTCATAAGCTTTTAGAAAATAAGGGTGGCTAATGTTTTAACCCATTTTTATAGGAATTCACATCACGCGGTCAGAGCTCGGTTCCGGTCCGGCTTCAAAACAGATAAATATCAGCACTGTAGTAGATTCACATACAATCCTACAATCTAAGATCGGAGAGGCGGAAGCATGTGTCCGATGACCATAGTTGGAGTGGCATAGTTCGAAATGGTAAAAGTGCTTTAATTAAGTATAAGTACACACACTAAGTTGTAATCTCGTGGAATTAACTCGGATTGAATAGGGATAAAAGCCACTGGGATTTAACCGATAGCATAGAATATTCAAGACTAAACAAAGACACGTCGAGCATCGCTCGTAGCTAAGCCAGCTATTGAATAAGTCGATCGGTATACGTGTGAGCATTGTACGCAACCAAAGAGTTTTCTAGAAGTGGACCTGAAAACGTGTCCCAAAGTATGATATTTTAGAGTGCTGAAACAACATAGTGCCACGTAGGTGACAAGCCTCGCAAGGACATTCTAGTGTTAATATTAAGCAAGTGTAAATGTATAATATTTTTAGCGATAATTAACTATTATAATGTGTGTTCAAGTGGGAGGTGTTGTGATGAATTTGTTTAAAGTGATGTCCAACCATAAAATGGTCAGCTAAGCGGAGAGATGACGCCTTTTAAAAAGTCACAGTCAGTCTGAAAGACTAGACTTTATATCATTTCAAATGACGCATGCTACAACTGCCTTCTCGCTTCGCTCGAAGCCCCAGGTCGCTCGACGCCCCAGGACTCTTTCAACAGACTCCATTACCCATTAACTTAGGCTGCATGACGTCACGCACTCGCCGTCTATTACCCATTAACTTAGGATTCCCGCGCGTCTGCATGACGTCGCGCGGTCGCCGTGTCCGTAACGCATAAAGTTAGACTCTAGCTTCCCGCGTGGCTGCAGGACGTCACGCACTCGCCGTCCATTACCCATAAACTTAGGCTTCCCACGCGGCTGCATGACGTCACGCGGTCGCCGTCTCCGTAACGCATAACGCTAGACTCAAGCATAACGATGAAGTCGACAAGATCATTTGAAATAATAAAATGTCTCTTCACCGCGAACGTTCCATATCGTCTTCGGATGACTCTTCGTTTTCCAAAAATATTACGAGCGCATGTTAAGGTCATCCATTTCTTATTTAACTTTATGACAACATGCCGTCACGATACACACTGATATAATTAGCTGTAACTTTACACCATTTTTCACCGTCAAGACGTTGCCCAATTTCTATACGTCATTCGCCGTCACATGACGGCCGCTAGAAAACGGTACCGCTACTGGGGGAAACCGCAGCGTTAGTGCTTGTGCGCCCCAGTGCCGCACCGAGCGGAACCTGTGCTTTTCCCCTACCTCCCCTCTTTCCTCCCCATGTAGTGGCGGTAGAGGATGCCCCATCAAATCTCCAAGTTGAGCTGATAAATCTACAGTGCGATTCAATTTTGACAGACCGCTATTACCGTTAAAATGGTGATTTGATTTCATTTTATAACGAGGTTGTGGAACAAGAATTCTTGAGGATTCATGCCCTTGCCCTGACATTTTTGATATGTTCGGAACAACGTTCGTTTGTCAACAAATGTTTTCAATTATGAATATTAACAAAACAAAAACAAGGTCAGGATTATCTGATGCTTTCTTGGAAGCTATTCTTCGGATTGCAACTGCCAAAACGATTGTTCCAAATATCGGAAAATTAGTGCCTTCAAAGCGATGCCAAAGATAAACAAAGAATGTTGAAAATTAGTTCAAAATCAGGAGCACAATAAAACTATTATTTCTGTCTGTACACAAAATTGGCATTATTATTATTATTATTCGTTTTCATACCGGTACGCCGCCTGACGCGCGCTGATTTGCCCAGTCCCATTCAACAAACAACAACACGACTCTCGCCTCGCTAAGCGCTGCCCCTACACCTGTGTCTGGGTCTGCCTCCCTCACCACTTGACGTTACAGGCAGCCAAGGAACGTGGCTTTGAGTAGCGGAGAAAGCCGAAGTTATACGATTGGTTACGAAGTGAGAAGCTTATATAATACTCTTTGTTTCAAAGTTTGTATCGCTTCTCATGTGATTGTGCCAGAGCTTATCAATATTTACGACACTTTACTAAATGTAAAATACTGTAGTGTATATTCAACATTTCATATTCTCAGAATGCATTGCATTGAAGTACTTCCTTTTTCAGCAACTTACTTATCGTCCATTTGGGCTAGGGGTATTATTCTTGCTCCGGGTGCGAGAGGTCCCGGGTTCTTTTACCGGTCAGACCCGACATTTTTAATTTTATTTTATCTCTTGAAAAGATTCAAAAAGTGTATAAAAGAACCTTAGGAACGTTATTTTTTCGTGCGAGACTTGTACTTACCGGTAATATAAATTTTGTCGGTTTACTTCAATGCAATGTATTCTGAGAATATGAAATGTTGAATATTACACTAGCCTACAGTATTTTACATTTAGTAAAGTGTCGTAAATATTGATATGCTCTGGCACAATCACATGAAAAGCGATACAAACTTTGAAACAAAGAGGATAAATAAGCTTCTCACTTCGTAACCAAAGTCGCCTCCGTAGCGTAGCGGTCAGCATGGTTAGCTGCCGCCCCGGAGGTCCTGGGTTCGATTCCCGGCTCTGCCACGAAAATTTGAAAAGTGGTATGAGGACTGGAACGGGGTCTACTCAGCCTCGGGTGGCCCAAATGAGTAGAGGGGGTTCGATTCCCACCTCAGCCATCCTCGAAGTGGTTTTCCGTGGTTTCCCACTTCGTCTTCGGGAAAATGCCGGGATGGTACCTACTGTACCTACCACGGCCGTCTCCTTCCCTCTTCCTAGCCTATCCATCCCAATCTTCCATCCCTTCCCATCCCTCATGAGGCCCCTGTTCGCTTTGCAGGTGAGGCCGCCTGGGCGAAGTGCTGATCACACCTCCCCAGTTGTATCCCTCCCGATGTTCCAAGCTCCAGGACACTGCCCATAGAGGCGGTAGTGGTGAGTTCCCTCGCTTAGTCCGTGGGAACCACCAACCTAGAGGGTAAATTGACTAAATAAAATAAATAAATAAATAAATAAATAAAAAACTTCGTAACCAATCGTATAACTTCGGCTTTCTCCGCTACTCAAAGCCACGTTCCTTGGCTGTCTGTAACATCAAGTTCATCAAGTTCCCTCGCCTTTCCCCACCCCACCGGTGCTGTAGCAGAGCACCGGTGCTTTTGCCGGTACCGGCTGGTGCTCGCGAAGCCCCTGAGTTGGCGTGGCCTGGCCTAGGAGCACCAAGCAGGCTCATCAGCTGACTCTTGGTGTCCACGCCAACTCTGCCTGTCATAATTCTTGCACAACAATTATACACATTTCCAAGGAAACTCACACATCTTGCTAATACAAGCACAGATTAAATTTTTCAAAATTCAAATCGTAACTATTTTTTATCCATTTGTCAAAATTTGGTTCTTGCTTTGTGCTGATCTTCATCGTTTCCCTCATATCTCCCCTATTAATGGTTATTTTGTGTGAGTGATTTTGGAAGAGGGACGGAAATGTGTGACAGGAAACCGGGGAAGCGCGCGCTGTTTGATTTGACCAATGAGCGCGTGCGGTGGCGGAGAGATGGCTGTGAGATGGTGCCAACCCATTTTGCATTTGGTGACGCCCTCTCTTTTCCTTAGCCCCCTTAATTTAACCAAAGGACCCAAAACTAATAGGTCATCGGCTTTTTAATATCTCGCGAACCAATAATGCTAGGGACTTGTATGATGTGTTCTAGGAGTCGGGGTGACGTCCCCTGTTTTCCTATAGCCCCTTAATTTAACCAAAAGACCCAAAACTAATAGGTCATCGGCTTTATAATATCTCGCAACCAATAATGCCTGAGACTTGTATGAAGTGTCTTAGGAGTCGGGGTGACGCCCCCTGTTTTCCTATAACCCCCTTATTTTAACCAAAGGACCCAAAACTAATAGGTCATCGGATGTATTATATCTCGTGAACCAATAATGCTAGGGACTTGTATGAGGTGTCCTAGGACTCGGGGTGACACCCCCTGTTTTCCTATAGTCCCCTTAATTTAACCAAAGGACCCAAAACTAATAGGTCATCGGCTTTTTAAATATCGCAAACCAATAATGCTAGGTATTTGTATGAGGTGTCCTAGGTCTCGGGGTGACGCCCCCGTTTTCCTATAGCCCCCTTAATTTAACCAAAGGACCCAAAACTAATAGGTCATCGGCTTTTTAATATCTCGCGAACCAATAATGCTAGGGACTTGTATGAGGTGTCCTAGGACTCGGGGTGACACCCCCCCCCCCCCCGCGTTTTCCTATAGCCCTCTTAATTTAACCAAAGGACCCAAAACTAATAGGTCATCGGCTTTTTAATATCTCGCGAAACAATAATGCTAGGGACTTGTATGAGGTGTCCTAGGAGTCAGGGTGACGCCCCCTTTTTTAATGATTTTGTGATTTGCAGAGATGAGTATGTCAAAATCCAGAGCAGAATATATGCGAAATTATCGACAAAAGAAACGTAAGAAAAAATTGAAAACTGGAGGAGTACAGCCGAAAACGACTACTGTGAGGCTCGTAATTTTTAGCCTATTTTCATTTTATCAAAAAATAGGCTATGAGATCACCTTTTGCCTGTGAGTGTGTGCGTGTGTGTGTGTGTGTGTGTGTGTGCCCCCTAATAACTTCTAAACGGCTAGAGCGATTACAATGAAACTCGGTAAGATCATAGCACTATTCCGGCTGACCCCGATCGTGTCCTTTAAATTTTGTGTCTCACCAATCCAACATGGCGGCTGTGCGAAATATTTCACCAGCATTCAGTATCTCCGAAACTATTACCGATATTGCCCTGATTGTGTACGGTGATAAAGGGCACTAGTAGAAGTTCACCTATGAGACTTTCAAAAACCTGGTGACTACAAAACCAACATGGCGGCCAAGCGAATTTTAGACTTTTAAATAGACTTTTCTCGCGATGTAACTATCCAAACGTAATGAAACTTGGCACAGAAAATGTTTATACATATTGTAATGCACTGGCAACTAATTTTGTTGAATTGTTTACATAACATCAAGATGGCCCCTGTGCGAAATTTTAAAATTAAGTTTTTATTTCTTGTGTCGTAATCATGCGATCAAAGTGAAAGTTTGAATAATGAACCTAGGCAATAATTGTCCTTGAATGGTACATAACTCTATGGCCTATACATATAACAATCCAAAATGGCGAGCATCCGAAATATTTAGACGGTTCTCAATATCTATGAATCTTTTACAGCAATCAAACTGAAATTTTGTATGTTGATAGAGGCAATTGACATGAGTAGGTTATATGAAAATAGACTGTATAGTTCTTCACGGAACTACTTTTTTAAATTGTGTTTTAAACCATCAGCTACAATATGAAAACTACTGAAACCTTTGTGGCTTTAATTAGTCTTTTTGTGAAACGTTAAAAATATGTTAAGAGTTTGCTCAGAATAATAATGAAATAATAACGCTTAATTAACGAATGATGTGGTTTTGTGTGAAATTCATTTTCTAGTTGATGGTTTATTACCCACGTTAGAAAACGAAAAGTCCAAACACGGTGAAGATCAGCACAAAGCAAAGACCAAATTTTGAAAAATGGATTTAAATATGTATATTAAGTCTTTCACGTCCCGGATTACTATATAAATAATTCATGTTTTTGGGCTAATGCCGTGTGTATTTAAATTAGAACCATACGTTTCGGAGAAACCTTGCCTCCTTCTTCAACGGAATCAATCAATGTGGCCAAAGAAAGTATATCAATGAGATTACAAAAAATTACAAAAAATATAGATAAATTCCTGTTCGTCACCAGAGAGCAGCTGCCAGAAATTACTTATGGACCATGGTAGAACGGCGGACAGAGTAGTAAGTAAGGACGAGGTAAAGGGGGCGGGGTGAAAATATAGAGACTCCTCGAAGAATGAGGATGTCCAAAAGAAAAAAGAAGAAGGGGGGGGGGGGGGGGAGGTGGGAGGGTTGGATGGATATAAGGAAACATAAACAAAAGGGAAGTGCATCTGAACGATACCTAACATCATACAGGCAACGGCGAGAAAACAGATGGAAACTCCTCCAGTGACGAACAAAGGAGATCAAATCCAGGCTCTGTAGCCTTAGAGGAAAAAAGTACAATTTGAAATAGGTGAAGAACAGAGAGACTGAGAGGAACTATCTTCCTAGATCCTTAATACTGGTAGCCAAGTGTCACTTATCTGATATCCAGTGTCTCTGTTAAAATTATTGGGATTTTTACGAATTTCAACTGCCTTCCTTATAATTCTAGACCAGTTGTGCTTAACAAGGGCAAGCGCATGAGCATCCTTGAAACATACATCGTTCCCTGAAGATAGGGCATGTTCAGCTATAGCTGATTTCTCAGGTTGGTTTAGACGGATGTTCCTTTGATGCTCTTTGATGCGAGTTGCAAGAACGTGAAGGAAATGGCGGGAGCTTGGACCACCTGAGCTGTGTTGCCAAGTTTTTGTTGTTGATGTAGATCAGCTGATTTGAATAATAAACAGGGCTACACTTCGGACACTATTTCGGTACTATTATGCGCAATATAATGCAAATGTCGATCCTGAGTCCACGCCGAGGACATTCAAATAGAGAAATAAGCCAAATATGCCAGGTTCTTACTCTCGAAATACAGAGTATAATAGTAAGATGTGCGTGTTTCCTTTGAAATGGGTGTATTATTGTTTTACAATATTAATGACAGGCACAGTAGTTATAATACGGTGTTAACATCGGTATTGTTTTGGCTTAATCTGCATGTCCCCCCTTAAGGCTACAGCCGTCTCCTTCCCAATCATTCATTCATTCATTCATTCGTTCGTTTATTTGCAATTGGGGGTGTGTTCCCCGGTGGCAAATTAGATATACATAACAAATAAATAACTGTACATACCAATTCACTAACAATTAAACTGGAGTATTTACACAAATAGTCAGTCTTTTCTTAAACACACCTATATGTTTGGCAAAAGGCTCTAAGACTGCGGCAGGTAGAGAGTTCCAGTTATCAATGGCACGGTTTACAAAAGAATATTTACCATAATTTGTTCGCTGTGGTCGGCCCTTAACTTTGAAAGGATGATCGCTCCTACCCATGTAAGTGGGCTTTCCCAATCGTTTGCTAAGCTCACCCCATGCTGGTTGATTTGTATACGTGTTGTACATAGCGCAGAGTCTAGATGTCATCCTCCTAGCCTCCAGTGATTCCCACCCAAGTTTCTTTAACATACGGCTCACACTGCTCCTGGGATTAAAGTCACTGAACACAAATCTAGCGGCCTTTCTTTGTACCATTTCCAACTGATTTATGAACCCTACTTGATATGGATCCCAAACCGCCGAGGCGTATTCGAGAATAGGTCTTACAAGTGACAAATATCCTAATTCTTTAGCAGAGGTACTACTTCCTTTTAATACCATCATTACAAAGTGCAGGGATTTGTAAGCTTTAGAAACTACGCATCCTAGAAGACTACTCCATTTCATATCATTTCTTACGTGGACGCCCAAATATTTGCAAGAATCTTCTTCTACAAGTATTTCCGAGCCAATGTTATATTGAAAATCTTGCCTTCGCACTTTCCCTATTTTTATTAGACTACATTTTCTTGCGTTTATTATCATTTTATTTTCAATCGCCCACTTATAGACCAGGTTCAGGTCATCTTGAAGTACTGCATTGTCTTGTGAGTCATGTATCTTTCGATATATTACACAATCATCCGCAAACAATCGACAGTCACTGCGAATCCTATTTGGTAAGTCATTTATAAACGCCAAAAATAACAAAGTTCCGATTACGCTGCCCTGAGGGATACCCGACGTTACGGTAATTTCATCCGAGAATCGGCCTTCAACTTTCACTTTGAAGTCACCCGTCAAAAATTCTTGGATCCATAAAATTACTCTTCTATCAATCTTCGTCGAAGTTAATTTATGGAGTAGCATGTCATGCGGCACGACATCAAATGCCTTCGCAAAATCTATAACTACGGCGTCGACTGAAACTCCATCGTCTAACGATTCGCTAATATCTTGAAAAAGTGATAGCATCTGACTCTCGCATGAGTAACCATTCCGAAATCCATGTTGCCTATCATTAAACCATGATAATGTTTCCCACTGTTCCCTCAAGTAGTCGCAAATGAGATGCTCCATCTGCTTACAAACGATGGACGTAAGACTAACCGGCCTGTAGTTACCCAATTCAAGTCTGATCGCTCCCTTAAATATTGGGACTACCGTAGCTCTTTTCCAGTCATCCGGGATTTGCGCATTGTTTATGGACACATTAAACATAACCTCTAAGTATCATTCCACGGCCCTACCTCCTAGTTTAAGTACTTCACTAACAATATTATCAGGACCCTTCGATATATTGTAACGTAATTTTTGTATTAGCTTTACAATTGCTGACTGGTTTATTTGGAGAAGTGGAGCCCCTGATTCGTCGTTAAGGTCCAACACACAGCTATTGGATTTATTGAGCACACTACCATAAAAGACATTTAATTCATTACCAATGGCCTGCTTCTCATTATCATCGACAAATTATTTGAATTTCCCTTTCTTCTCCTAACATAACTAATTTTTTTTCCACCCATCGCCTCCCGAACCAAGTAAACCTTGCATATAATTGTCATGAGCAGCCCTCTTTTATAAGACGAGCTCTCTTGATAAGGACTTACATTTCAACATATACTTGTCACTATCATGTCTTTTATTGTATAATTTCCTAATTTTCCGTTTAAGACTCCTGATTTCCCGTGTGTAATACTCAGGATCTGGGTTTTGTTGCAGTAATTTAAATGGAACAAATTTATCAATTGCGCTATTTAAAATTTTCAAAACGTTAGTCCACAGGATATTAATGTGATTTCCTTCCGATGCCCATCCTACAAATAGCTCATTCAAATACCCCTGAAATTTGCCCTGATCCGCCCTGCGATACTGGAATAAGATCTTATTTTCTACATCAGAGTCTAATTTTGTAATGTCACCATATCTAATATCTAATTCAACCCCAGAATGGTCACTAATTCCTGGTATTTTCAGACAGTTAATATTCAGCTCTACAGGCCTTACGAGATAAACATCTAAGGTATTATTGCCTCTAGTTGGGAAGTCAACTACTTGGGAAAATCCCCCCTCCCTTAAGAATTTGTTTGCAGCGCTCTGAACTTGACCACAGCTAGTTGACTCACCAGACCAGTCTACTTTGGGGAGGTTTAAATCTCCGGCAATTATTATGCTCTTACTCATAGCATTACCCGTTCAAGTTTTATCATACAGTGTATCGAGAAGCGAAAAGTTATCTTTCGGTGCTCTATACGCCCCTATCTCCTGAAGAGTGAATTTATTCCCTTTATTCGAAATTTGTACACATAACATTTCATGATCCGTATCAGCCCTCTTTAAGAAACTAGCTATATGTTTGCGCACACAAATAAATAGCACACCACCTTGCTTCCCCCGATCCCTTCTGTACATTTCATAGGTCCCTTAAATTATTTCATTACTATTTATATCCTCATATAACCAAGATTCAGTAGCAATGACAATGTCCGGAGAATACGTCTCTACAAGATTCCAAAATTCAATTAATTTATTTCCTAAACTCTGACAGTAATCTTAGAGTCTTACCTCCGCAGCAAATATCCTCATCTGAATTACAAATACACACACTAATACAGGCATCACAATAACACAGGTTATCAGAAAATATCCGTATACACACACACCCAAACACACGGGGCTACATGACTATGGTGTCACAATGCCCCTATTATCAATCAACAACTGCAACAAATAATGTAACGTGACGATTAGTCCTTGTGTCACTGTTATAGCTCTTCTGAATTAGTGGTCTCTTTTACTCATTATTGGCCCTATTAAATTAATCAGACACTCAAAATCTGTTGTAGACATCCTCACAAAATGTTGGTACTGACTGTATTTTTCTGTAAATTCTTGGTTTTGAAGCATACTCATTAGTTTCAATCCACCGTCTTCCATTTTCATTTTGTGCAAGTTTGTTATCCAGACGCGTTTTCTTCTCGTCTGTTTTTATGACGATAACGTATTAACCCGTTGAGTGCTTCAACCGTCTATAAACGTTGAAAAATACAACCTCTGACCGAAAATTTCGGTGAATGGGTCTATATTACGAACGGATTGTTGGCTTCCCCTGTCCTTCGAAGTAATCCCCGTGGATGGTTATGCAATTCTGAGAATATCTGTACAAGTCCTGGAAACTCTTTAGGGATAGCCTTCAGTCAGGTCGTCACATTACGTTGGATGTCCGAAATGGCCCTTCAGGGCTTTTCGGTGACCCTGGATCTGGACCCCACCACTCCATACTTTGAAGCTTGACTTCGGGGTCGTACCTCAGACACCAGGCCTCGTCGTCCGTGACGATGGTTTTCAGAGCCATTCCATTCCACAGAACATTCACCCTTCTCACTGGCACCGCCAACCAGGTGTGCTTGTTCATCATCATCATCATCATCATCATCTTGCACAGTTTCCAGCCACTGGCCGGGTCTGTTTGGAACACAAGCCTCTCCAACGTCTTCTGTCTTCCCACCATCTCTCAGCCTCCACCCTTGTCCAGTCTTCTCCTCTCTTCTTCACGCTTTCTTCCACCCCCTTCAGCCACCTGTCTCTCGGTCTTCCCCTCGGTCTCTTTCCTTCCCACTTCGTCTCATGTACTCTCCTGGGTATCCTCTTCTCCTCCATTCGTTTTACATGTCCATACCATCTAAGTCTAGATTTCTCTATACCATCCTGTAATGGTTCCTCCTTCATTAATTCTCTGGTCCTCTCATTTCTTATTCTGTCCATCTTTGTAGCTCCAATACTGCTTCTCAAGAACCTCATCTCACTGGCCTGCATCTCCCTTGTTGAGTTGCATAAATTCATCCTTCTTACTGCCACCCGCCGAACAGGGGTGCATGGTAGGTTGCATAAATTCATCCTTCTAAACACGCAGTGTGTCAAACAGATTTTACACGTTGCGTTGTGTGTCGCGAATGTTGCCAGGTCGACCGTTCTGCCTTTATTCACCGAACGCAACGTGACGAGGCTTTTGAACACCATCCCAAAGGACGCCTTCTTGCAAAGTTATCAGGACATGTATCGCCGATCTCAGCATTGCATAGTAACGGGAGGGGACTATGTTGATAGTATAGGACTATTCACTGAACTTTATTGTCACAGGTTGTACCTTTTCTTTATCATATTCCCCATTCGCTTTAGAGTGACGAGTCTATCTTGGCATATTCTGCCATCTGTTGGGTATTATGTAGTACTACTTGAGTTTGGAGTTTTGCTTCCGGAAGTAACCACAGATCACAGAGCATTTTGGAGGTGTCTCTCCTCTACAGCTGGAGTTCATCTGTGATCTAAACAAGCATGGTTGAATAAGAATCAAATCCTTCACGCCGCGTTGTGATTCCGGATCAAAGTACTAGTAGTAGTGAGGAGGAACAAGTATACCATATTTGCCAACTGATTTTAGGAAATAATATTATTATGGACCCCCGGTGGATGATTCAAGCATTAACGCAATAATTTCAATTATGATTCTTAAAAAATATATAAACGTAGGATTTTGAATTTACATTTAGATATACCCCCCTCCCGCCCCGGGGGCTCACATCTAATGGGACGTGGGTTGGCGACCACGGGACCCCAGCTGAGTCCGGCATTGCTACCACTTACTTGTGCCGGGCTCCTCTCCGTCTTCTTTCCTGTCGACCTCTCTTGTTCTACTCTTGTTCTCTTCCGCCCCCCAACGGTATTAGGTTATCCGAGACATAAGGAGTCTCTTCCTTTCCCGCCTTAATTGGCCCTTGTCTCATCTTTCCTGATACCCTCCTTCTGGGAGGGGTCAGCCTTCATTTTCGTTTCATGTTGTCTCCTGCCTTCTGCTCAAGACACTCAAGGAGGCAGGGTGTATATAGCCCCACCATTTATGGTGCACCCTGGATATTACTACACCCTCAGCGGCTCACGGCTGGTGAGTTCGGGAGTTGGCAATCCCAAGGGATTCCTGAGCTGGGTCCGTTTTTCCCCTTTTCCACTGTCTTTAGGACGGGCCATCTCCTCTTTCCCTTTCCTATCTGCCTTTCATGGCCCTCCTTCCTTCGAAGTCCCTCAATCCTCATTCTTCGAGGGTTGAGGGCATTTCGTTTCTTCCTGTTCTTCATTTGCCTTATCCTTTATTTGTCTACCATTTCTTCTTCTAGTCTGAGAATCTGTAGTTAGTATTAGTTATAGTTTTCATTCTCATCTCATCTTTCACTATCACCCAAACCATTATGGGCCGATAACCTAAATGTTAGGCCCCGTAAAACAACAATTATCATCATCATCATTTGCATAAACTAGCGGACCCGTGAGAGAAATCTCGCGTGTTTATAAACCACATTTTCTAATTTTTCTAATGAGAGACTTAAGGAGAAAGGTTGTTATGTTTTTATTTCAGCCAAATAATTTTAGAACACTATTTACATTTCAGTTAGAATTCCAAGTTCTACGTTCCCTAACTTAAGAAGGTAATCACTGAAAATTGATCTTCATAACACTCACCAGTTATTCGATATTTATGAAAATATACGATTTGAGTACTCATTCCTTTGATTTACTGTTTCTGAAATCCATGCAAAATGATAAAGGAAAGACCTCTGAATTTTAAAATTACATGAAACAGGCGTCACAGCGGCCAAACTGTGAAGTGAACAGCAATTATGGAGCGTATTTTCCTACAGCAACAGTATCTGCAAATCGCACACTTCGTACATTTTTAAGTATTTTTTTTAAAGAAATTATAGATCTATTTATGAAATTGGAGTGCAATTCGTCACTTCTAATGTCTATTCTCTTTCGTTTGTATGCTCATTTGTCACGATCGGTCGCTTGTGAGCGCCGCAGGAGGGATCTATACCGCTGAAATAATATATATGATAAATTCCCAAAACCTATAGACATTTTAGCCCCCCTTCACCCCCTGACAAGTTAAAAATTATTACTCATGCAATTGTTTAAAAACGCGAATGAAAAACTCATCACTCGAAAGGTTAAAAGGAACGCAGATAACACAATCTCCATGACTGACATTATTGCTGAAAATGAATAGTATGGAGCACACACACAGTCGAGCATCTCTGCATCTCCCTGTTGTGGTGTGTGACGTAACGGGCTCGTCACGATTGTTACTTCACGAGTAAATGTTACAAGTCATTCGCTATCTTGATACAATGTTTGATTCACACTTTAACACGGCCAAGTTTCTTCACTAGAATGAATGGAATATGGTGGATCTGCAACAAGACAAACAGTTGAGATTTCGTGGTCCTTGATGGACTTCAAGATGGCCTATGATTCTGTGGATCGAACCACACTCTTCCAAATCTTAAAAGAAATGGGTTTGGACGACAAAACACGAGCAATTATCCAGCAGACCTTGGAAAACATAAACTCCAGAGTGAAATTTAGAGGAGAAATTTAAGACCCTTTCAAAATCAGGACGGGTGTGAGGCAGGGAGATGGACTGTCACCTTTAGTCGTCAACTGTTTACTGGAGAATGGTGCAAGGAGATGGGAAAAGAAATGTTAGAAAATGGCGTGAGAATGGGCTGCAGGAGCTTGGACCTGACAATTGACTGCCTAGCTTTCGCAAATGATCTAGCAATCTTTTCTGATTCCCTAGACACAGCCGAAAAACAAGTCAACCAACTCAGAATACAAGCGGAAAAGGCAGGCTTACAGATTTCGTTTAAGAAGACCGAGTTTATAACTAATATTAACCCTGCAGTCAAAGAATTAAATGTTGAACATGGAAAGATCCGTCAGGCAAAAAAGTTTAAGTACCTAGGGGAGTGGATCGAGCCCAACATGTCAGATAAGGAAGCCTTCACATCAAGAATGAACAAGATGGAAGTGGCCTACCAGCTAACGAAAGGAGTGAACAACAGGCGAACAGTGTCCCGCAATGCCAAACTATGACACTATCGTACAGTTATCCGACCTGAGGCGCTGTACGCAGCAGAATGCCTGGCAATGAATAGGAAGGGTCTGGTTGAGAAATTGGAACCCAAGGAAAGTAAGATCCTGAGGAAGATCTTAGGGCCGTTGAGAGACGATGGTGAATACAGGAGACGGCATAACACTGAGCTGTACCATCATGTTGAAAGGATATCTCAAGTAATTCGGAAGAGAATAATATCTTTCTATGGCCACTTAACTCGTATGAAACCCGAGAGAATCGCCAATCGGATATTTACCTATTTTATTAACAAGAAAACCAAGGGCCCCTGGTTTTGTGAGGTAGACAAGGATTTGCAAGAAGTAGGGATTATGGAACGTGATCTTTTGAAGGAAAAGCTTGGAGCACACCACCAATTCCAAGAAAAAGCGAAATTAAAAACCGGCAAGAAGTGATCTGATGAAAGAAGGGAGTTTTGCAGGCAGCGAATGCGTGAACACTGGGCTAAGATCAAGGCCCAAAGACGGAAGCAGTTGAATGACGTGGTCCATAGCTGGGCTAAACAAAGAAAGAAGAAGAAAAATAACTTACCAGGACTGATGGTGAATATTACCTGAAACAAAAACAAAAGAATTAATATAGGATACAACCTATTTTCTAATTTAAAAAATAAGCTATGTTAAAATAATGTAAATTTCTGCATCGAAAATTTTCAGATTTTAGTTATAATAGGCCCTACAAACTTCACGGTCACCAGTCCCATATGTACTTGTTAGGTGATGATAGTTTCAATCACTTCCGTGAAATAGACTGATGCAACACTCCAATGCCTCACGCTACGCTGTTCGCTGTAGCACTACAGAAGTATTACTCTTTACATCTTTTTGGACGTAGAGTGCAATGTTCCTTGTCCTTTAATCTTCCCTCCATCACTAAGTTAGCCAATCCTGGACTCTTTACAATCCAATTTTCCACGAACAAATCTCTTCATCACTTGGTTTGTTTATAAATTCGTAGCCTACGTCCCATATGACTATCAACATTTTTTAAAAGTTGTCAGTATCAGAAATTAACTACATCAATGAAATGAAAATAAAATATCAAGCGAAAATTAACATAACAAGTCAAGGGGAAAATATTAATTATTGCCATTTTAATGGTTCCTGAATTGATAAATATATAAATAAATATTAATATTAATATGACACTATTAATGGCTCTTAAATACTTGAACTCAAAATTAAACGAATATTAAATATTGCCATATCAATGGCTCCTAAATACTGGAATTGATAAATACATACTAATTATTATTATAATGAATTGCAGCCAATGCACATAGCAGGGTAATCTTTTAATTGAACGCCCGACGGATCCCAGCAAGTTCAATTTCAAGTATTTATAACCTTGGCCACCAGATGCCAATGTCACTGACAACTAGCGGTCAACGTTGGAACTTGATAGAGCGTTTCTAACCAACCAAATATAACTAAAAATTAGGCTACACAGTACCAATTGTAGTGGTATGTACTTTTACATACCATTAATCTATGACACGGCCCCCTCCGAAGGAAGGCATACTGAAGGATTTTAACGCTCTTAAAAATCCGACGACTTCGACTGGGTTTGAACCCGCGATCTTGGGCATAGCAGTTCAGCATACTACCGACTACACCACCAAAGCCGAATATTAATATTAATATTGCCATAATAATGGCTCCTCTCTACTTGAATTGATAATGAAATAATTAAATAAATATTAATATTACCGGTATATTGGCTTTCACGGAAAGTGACTTAAAACTCAGCAAATTTTCTAGGTTTGTGCCGTGTCTGGGCGGGGACTCCAAGAGCCCGCTGATGAGCCAGCTTGGTGTCCTAGGCGAAACCCCACTCAAGACACGACACAAACCTAGAAAAATTGCTGAGTATTAATATTACTTTTAGTGTTGCCTTATTAATTGTTCCTAAATACTTGAATTGATAATTAAATAAATATATATTAATATTAATATTGCCATACTAAGGGCTCCTTAATACTTTAATTGATAATTAAATAAATATTAATAAATGTTGCCAACGAGAGTCGTATAATCTAACCACATCACTGTTTTAACGTCAAGCTGCTTTTTATCAAGATTTATACTGATCTTTCATTTTATAACTCATTGTACCAGATCTGATTTTTAACATTTTGAGCCTTTAGACTATTAGTATTTTAAGTAACTAGTAATCTCGCATGTTCATAAACCACACTTTCCCCAATAGGTTTATAATAAGTGACTTAACGTTTAATAGTTCTAAGGTTTTAGGCAACGCGACGTGGCACTCACCGGTTACACGATTTTAGTATTCAAACCATTCAAACCATGCGAAATGATAGAATAACAACCTTTAAGAGAATTAACGTTTAATAGGTTTCAGGTTTTAGACGACAACTCATAATTGCAGCATGTTAGAAAATCAGTATTTGCAGATCGCACACTTCATACAAAAATGGATATGTATGAAATTAGAATGCAATTCGTTACTGCTAATGTCATGTGTGTACTGAGCCCATTGATTAACAGCGAACCTGTACATAAATCAACGTTTAATAGTTTGTACATTAAACAGGCGACCCTACGGCCAGAATGCAAACTGAACAGCAATGATGTGTATTTTCCGTCAGCAACAGTATTTGCAAATCGCACACTTCTTACAAAAATTGATATTTATGAAATTAGAATGCAATACGTCACTGTTAATGTCATTTGTGTGCTGAGTGTAATGACAGCTTATCTGTAACTCTCACCGGTAAAATATTTATGAAATTATACGATTTGAGTACTCATTCCTTTGATTTACTGTTTCTGAAATCCATGCAAAATGATAAAGGAAAGACCTCAGAATGTTAAAATGACATAAAACAGGCGTCACAGCGGCCAAAATGAGAAGTGGACAGCAATTATGGACCGTATTTTCCTACAGCAACAGTATCTACAAATCGCACACTTTGTACATTTTTAAAGACATATTTAACGGAATTATAGATATTTATGACATTAGAGTGCAATTCGTCACTGATAATGCCTATTCTCTTTTCATATGAATGTTCATTTGTCACGATCGGGCGCTTGTGAACGCCGCAGGAGGGATCGATACTACTGAAATAATATATACTAGCAGACCCGTGCGAGAAATCTCGCATGTTCATAAACCACATTTTCCCCAATAGGTTCCTGTAACACTCACCCGTTATCCGATATTTATGAAATGACCTTTTGAGTACTCATTCCTTTGATTTACTCTTTCTGAAATCCATGCAAAATAATAAAGACCTCAGAATGTTAAAATGACATGAAACAGGCGTCACAGTGGCCAAAATGTGAGGGTGTACAGCAATTATGAAGCGTTTATTCTTACAGCAACAGTATTTGCAAATCGATCACTTCGTACACTTTTTAAAAGTCATTTTTAAAGAAATTATAGATATTTATAAAATTATAGTGCAATTTGCCACTGCTAATGTCTATTCTCTTTAATTTGAATGCTCATTTGTCACGATCGGTCGCTTGTGAGCGCCGCAGGAGGGGTCTCCTACTGAAATGAAAATCCACAGCCTGCTTCCAGTCCCCGACCGGGTCAGGAATGGAATGCATTAAGCCCCTATCTAGCGGCGAGGAAATGAACTGTGCCGAGGCCTGACGCACTCCTCTGGGGCAATGATTAAATTAATGACAGATGAAATGAAATGATAGTGGAGAGTATTCATAATGTTGAATTTTGGGCTTATGCCGTGTTTTATTATATTGCAATTCGACGCGTTTCCAAAGAAACCATGTCTTTCATCGTCAGGAATACTCTGGAATACGACAATGTTGCTAAGAGAAAGCAACGAAGAACATATAGAAGGTGCCCAAAGATGGACGCCATTATAGCCCCATGTTAGGGACAACGGAAAGCAGCAGTGAATTACTTTCTCAGGGTTCTGATAATAGGTAGCCAGGATTCACTGAGATTGTAGCCGGTGTCGCGGTTGAAATTATCTGGGTGTTTACGTATTTCAACCGCCTCCCTGATGATTCTGGGACGATATTGCTTTATACGGGCAAGAACATCCACCCCTTGGAACATGACATCATGGCCAGGTGTTAAAGCATGATCGGCAACAGCTGATTTATCAGGTTGAATGAGCCTGATACATCTATTATGTTCCTTAATGCGAGTGCATATTGTTCTCGACGTCTGCCCGATGTAAACCTTGCCACAAGTACAGGGAACTCTGTAGATACCCGGTTGTTGCAATTTAGGCAAACTGTCCTTAGTTGGTCGCAGGAGTTGCCTAATCTTAACAGAAGTTCCAAATACAGTCCGTATGTTGTATCGACGTAGGATTTTAGCAATACGATCCGTTGTGTTATGTATGTACGGAAGGTAAGCAGTTCCTCTTACATCTCTTTTCTCAACTGACGTCCTATTATTATTTGTTGGTTTCAGAACCGTAGAAATCAAAGCCTTGCTATAACCGTTGCTCTCAAAGGTGGTTCGTAGGGTGTTAATTTCTTCTTGTAAAGAAGACACTTCACAAATCCTCCTAGCCCTGGTAGTTAGAGTTGTAAGGATACCTTGTTTCTGGGCAGGGTGATGGTGAGAACTTGCGTGGAGATATCTATTGGTGTGTGTTGGCTTACGAAAAACGCTGTGTCCTAAAGATCCATCCTCTTTCTTGGTGACGAGAACATCTAAAAAAGGTATTTTGCCGTCAGATTCCTTTTCCATGGTGAAACAAATAGAAGGGTGCTGGAGATTAAGGTGATCCAAGAAATGGCTAAGATTTTCCTCACCTTCCGTCCAAACAACGAACGTGTCATCCACATAACGCCACCAGATCTTCGGTTTGAAAGGAGCCGACGACAAAGCTTTCTCTTCAAAGTTCTCCATGAAGAAATTAGCCACAACAGGAGAGAGAGGACTACCCATGGCCACACCATCAGTCTGCTCATAAAAATTCCCATTCCATAGAAAGTAGGAGGAGGTCATGCAGTGATAAAAAAGTCTTGTGATGTCTTCAGGAAAAAAGCCATTAATGAGAGACATAACACCATCAATAGGTACTCTCGTAAACAGAGATACCACGTCGAGACTCACTAGAATATCACCCGGCTGAAGTGTTATAGCTTTTAACTTTTCCACGAAGTGTGTGGAATCCTTAATGTACGAAGGCGTGTTACCCAGAAGCGGCTGAAGTAGTCTACCTAAGTATTTGGAAAGGGCATATGTGGGAGAACCAATCGTACTAACAATAGGTCTAAGAGGAACATCTTCCTTATGTACTCGTATTTTAGGAAGACCATAGAGTCTCGGAGGAATAGCATCCCCTGGAAGGAGAGTCTTCGCTGCATCCGCTGGAATAGATGATTGCTTGATCAATTTGACGGTGACATTTGAGTAGCGAGTAGTAGGATCACGACTATTAATCCTATATACAGGATCTGATAACAAAGACGAGATCTTGGAATCATAATCAACCTTATCCAATACCACTGTCGCGTTACCCTTGTCAGCGGGGAGAACGATAATATCAGAATTGTCCCTTAGATCATTAGGTGCCCGGCTTTCGCCTTGTTTTAAGTTGGTGTTAGGTGGCTTAGCGGTCTTGAGAACTCGGGAACATTCTTGCCTGGCTTCCTCGGCCTCTTCAGGTGTGAGGTGATGTACTGAGGATTCTACGGATGTAATAAGTTCTTCAATAGGAATTCTTCTAGGCGCTACAGCAAAATTGAGACCATCTTTGGGCACCTTCTATATGTTCTTCGTTGCTTTCTCTTAGCAACATTGTCGTATTCCAGATTATTCCTGACGATGAAAGACATGGTTTCTTTCGAAACGCGTCGAATTGCAATATAATAAAACACGGCATAAGCCCAAAATTCAACATTATGAATAATAACACGGGCCGTGAAAGTCTAAATGACAATGATAGTGGAGAGTGTTGCTGGAATTAAATGTTGACAGGAAAAACCGGAGTACCCGGAGAAAAACCTGTCTGCCTCCGTTTTGTCTAGCACAGATCTCACATGGAGTGACCGGGATTTGAACCATGGACCCAGCGGTGAGAGGCCGGCGTGCTGCCACTTAAGCCACGGAGGTGGGGTCTCCTACTACAGAAATAATATATATGATGATTATTTTGATAACAACTTTTGATAAGGAAACTTTTGTATGTAAGTCTTGGTTCTTTTCGAATTTTATATAACGCAGAAGCAGACCACGATGTCGCTGAGAGCGGTACTGTGATCATAGTATAGCTATTTATTGACATAAGGTTTCAACTTACTGAATACTTATTTTAATAGCCTAATATTTTTTTGATTGTTTATTACGCCTACTTGTTGTAAGATCATTGTTAATTGTGCGCAATATAGCTCCTTAGTCACGTGCGAACCATGCTAGTTCCGCCACGGCTGTTGATGATCTGTCTTTTAATAGTCTCATTACTGCTCAGTTCCCATAATAAGACAGTCTCCGTGAAATTCACTCATTAAAACTTGTGCTGGTTAATTTAAGCGTGGTATGGGTGAATTGATTCTTATCTAATGCCGTAACCTTAAACATCCCTACCTTGTGTTTTATGAGCTGTGTCTTCCACAGCGGGACGTTAATTATTATGGAGAAGAATAATGTCTAAATGCAATAAACCTGGTGAACGTTGATCCCCGGATCTTGATGAAACTTGACAACGACTTTGGAGTGAATTTATTCCAGCATCTAGTTGAGGATTGGCGTACACTAGACCCCTAACCGAGTCCAAATTGCTCCCACTTTCTTGTGCTGGGCTCTTCTCTTTCATATTTCCTATAACCTCCCTTGGTCGGTTCAAACTCGGCCGAAGCCGTCGGATTTTTTAAGAGCGTTAAAATTCCCTCAGTATGCCTTCCTTCGGAGGGGAAGTAAAGCCGGCGGTCCCATGTCATAGATTTATGGCATGTTAAAGAACCTTCCACTAATTGAACCAGTGTGAAGCTAAATTGGATAGGTTAAGAATGTAAACAACGCTCTTAGGTTTCTACGTTCGTTGCCAAGAGCCGACTGCGGTGGCGTCTAGTAGCTAAGTTCTGAACTTGGCCTAGTAGTCGTTGACGGTGGCGCTTGGCGGCTAATGTAGGAACTATTTGAAAAATTCTAAGTTGCAGTACTTAAATTAAAAAAACAGATAACACACACTAATACAGTCATCACAATTAACACCGGTTATCAGACAGATTCTACACACACCCAAAGTACACGGGGCTACATGACCGCGTTGTCGCAGCCCCTAGACTTAAGAACCAACCAACCTCCCTTGGTCAACTCTTGATCCCTTCCGACTCCGGCTGTATCAAGGTCCATTTATAGTCTACATATGTGTGAGGTGCCAATGCTGCAAGCGGTCAATTCCGAGACATCCACGTTTAATCGTCGTCGTTGTTGTTTTGTTGTTGTTGTTGTTGTTGTTGTTGTTGTGAAGTCATTTGAGTGTGTTGGGGCATCTGGTCTTCAGCCCCGTGTAGTTGGGTGTGCGTTGAACGTGCCTGATAACCTGTGTTTCTGTGATGATTGTAGCAGTGTGTATAACTGTATTAAGGACAGAGATGGGTTAGGTGCCCTGGGACTTCAAATAAGGTACTCTCCCGGAATTTGCCTGGAGCGAGTGTGTAAAAATATCAGGGAAAACCCTCATTCAATATAGCCGCTGTTAGCGTCGGGAATCGAACCTCCGATCTCCTAACTTGCTGCAGCTGCCTGAGCAGCCGTGGTGCACGATTTAACAAGCACGGCTACGACATGGAGTGATGTTGATTTCCATTCAATGATTTTTGAAATGTCTGAGTTTAGGGATGCAGTACTAGCAGCGATTTTCAGAATTCTAGATGAAAAGGAAGAACATCCTCAGTTTAGAAAATGAACGTGGGTACATGAGACAAAGCAGAATAGAGAGCGCGATGGCCATTCCATTACCCTGTGCAAAAGAAATAAGTTAATTAATGTCACTACATTTGTTGAATATTTCAGAAATTCTGAAAATCATTTTAACATGTTGCTGAGTAAATTGAAAGTTAATTTAAATCGTCAAGACACCCACTGGAGAAACATAGACTTCACATCACAACTTGGGCATCCACATAAGGAGAGCGAGCGAAATGTAACAACTTCATTACCTAAACCAATTGAAAAACCTAATAACATCGAAGAATCGAGGATAGAAATTGAGGAACTTTCAGAGATACGTGAAGAAAGGGAAAACACAAACGATCGCATACATGAAAGTCAGGTACGAAAACAATCCGAAACCCTTCCGTTGAATGCACAAGAGAATGTTCAGATATCAGCTTATAGAGTAGGCGTAAAGAACAACAGCAACAAAGCGACCCCCATAGGACGCTCAAATGAAGGGGAACATACAAAATTAGAGAAGGGCGAAAGATCTAATAATGATGAAAATACTGTACCTTGGACAGAAATAGTTCGGAAACGCGCCATGCGAAGAAGCAATCTTAATGAAATACAACCTACCACCACCCAGAGGAGGGACTATGCCAAAGGAACTAAACAAGACGTTGTTACACTAAAACCAGCAGAAAAGAGCGCATGGCTCTATGTTGCGAAACTTAGTCAAGATACAACTACAAAGGATGTAATAGACTATCTACGGGAAAATGGTGTGAAAGGAAGAATTCACTGGGATCTTGTGAATGAAAAACCAGGAAGTAAGGCTTTAAAATTGGGTATACCTATTGAGAAACATGAATTAGTCTACAATTGCAATTTCTGGCCAAATCAAGTTTATTGCCGTCCCTTTCGGCAGCTATGGAAATATAGAGGCCCGCTCTAATTGGACAGCAAAGGTACTAACATAGAATGTGGAAGGACTGCGAGGTGCCCTGAACCTTTTATCAAGAGATATCTTAAACGCAGTTGATATTTTGCATTTTCACAGAAACCATGGTTAAGGAAGAATCAAGATTTGATGTTCCACATTTCTGCAACTTCCATGCATATGCGATGCAATACACAAATAGAGGAAGGCCATCAGGAGTGTCGTCTGTATACTTAAGCCCCACCTAGCCCCATTGAAGTTACTATGGAAGGAAGAGGATATACTAGTTGTAGATACCAAACTGTGTGTGATAGTGGCAGCTTATTTCAATCCTGACCACAGTGCACCAGATAGCCTATAATATATTGCTTAGGAGCAGCTTTAAATACTTTTCCAGACATAAGAAAGGCCATCATAGCCGGAGATCTAAATTGTAGATTAGATATACAGAATGCGAAAAGCGGATGGAAGGCTTCGAAATCCGTAACCACAGTCAAGACTGGACGTATATAGGCCCAAATGGGTCTAGTACAATAGAGATCATATGCACCAGAAGAATGTCCGGAAACGGGAACGCTAATCCAATAACCTCGGAAGGTGCTGCTATTTGCAAACATATTCCAGTCAGTATAGAAATAGATGGTGAAGCTAATGATGATATTACACCCAAATTAACGAATAGAACAAATAAGAAACTAAACATGGACAAATTTAACGAAAATCTGGAAGACATACACAAGGTAATGGCATGCATTCATATAGGAGACATTAACGACGCTGCAAAACGTATTCAAAACGGCATCACAAAAGCAGCGACTCATCTATGCAAGGGAGAAAAGCGAAACCCTGGTTTGACGAATCATGTTATATTCGGAGGAAAAAAAACCTTAATGAAACTTCGCAGTGTGAGAGTACAAAAAGACGACGAAACACTGGAGGACTATCGACAGCAAAGAAAAGCCTACAATTAATTGCTCACCGAGAAGAAAAGGGAATTCAAAGAAGAGACACAAAAAATGATCCTTGCAGAAGCCGAATCAGATCCATATCGGGCTTTAAGACCGAAAATCCAACACTTTCAACCCAGTATACCAATGGAATTATGGGAAGAGCACATAAAGAAAGTCACCTGTGGTAAAGAAAACTCGACCACAACTTAGATCCACGGATGACCTGGACTCAACGGAAATCATAACAAAAGGAGAAATCTTAACGGCTATCAAAATAATGAGAAAAAATAGATCCCCTGGCCCCGACGGAGTGCGAAATGAACATCTAAAACAAACAGCAGAAGTATTGTTGCCAGTATGGGTAGCACTACTGAACAAATGCTTGGAAGTTGGTATATTGGTTTTCACGGCCGGTGAATTAAAACTCAGCAATTCTTCTAGGTTTGTGCCGTGTCTTGTGTGGGGTTTCGCCTAGGACACCAAGCTGGCTCATCGACGGGCTCTTGGTGTCCCCGCCCGGACCCCCATATTTTTGGAAGCCTTGATAAGGAGGTTAAGGCTGCTTGAGCTTTTAGTTCTCGCAGTCAAGTGGTGCAGTTGCACCTAATATAAAGGGATGTGTCGCGCAGTTCGTCACTCCTGTGGGGGTCCGGGCGGGGACACCAAGAGCCCGCCGATGAGCCAGCTTGGTGTCCTAGGCGAAACCCCACACAAGACACGGCACAAACCTAGAAGAATTGCTGAGTTTTAAATGCTTGGAACTTGGACAAATTCCACTTGAATGTAGGAAGTCCAAGATCAAGCTACTGTATAAGGGAAAAGGAAGTCCTGACAGCCCTGACTCGTACCGAGGAATAGCACTGGAATCAGTGATCCTAAAACTATTAACAGGGATACTAACTATAAGGATAATTGCAATTGTAGATCTGTTGTTGCCAGATGAGGAATGTGGCTTTCGTCAAAAACGGTCAACGATTATGGCTACAGAGAACCTCCTACAACACATAACAATGACGCCAGAAAAGGCGAAAAGTAAACTCTATGTAGTTTTCGTTGATTACTCGAAGGCTTTCGATTTAGTGAACAGAATGATGTTAATGAATAAGATGGAAACACTAACTGGCAGAACAAGGGTATCAACGCTCATATCAAACATATTAGCGGAAAACTACATACAATCTATGATGGAGTTGGACAGTCAACCTGGATAATGCAAACTAATGGGGTATTACAAGGGGACCCCCTCAGCCCTACATTATTCAATGTGCTTACATATTATGTTGGTGACAGAATTCGGAAAACAACAGAAGCTAAATTATACATATATGCAGAAGATATGGCAATTGCTTCAGAGCAGATACATGATTTACAAACGGCTGTAGACATACTAAGTGACTGGGCACAGACAAATGAAGTTACAATTAATGCGGACAAGACAGAAATGACAATTTTTCGAAACGGTGGTAGACCATCAAGTTCAGACCAAGTGATATGCAACGGGAAAAAGCTAAAAGTCGTCACAAATTTCAAATACTTAGGCATCACCCTCTAGGTTACAGGAAAACGTTTTCGACTCAGTGGCGGATCCAGAGGGGGGCACCAGGGGCATGTGCCCCCCCCCCCACGAAAAACCAGTTGTCTGCTACATTTATATTGCCGATAAAAATGATTGTTTCTCCAAACTGCACCGCAAGTAAAATCTTTGCTGTATTGCCTGCATTCATGAATGTGGTCAAAGTTTTTTTAAATCTTATAGTATGTAATGGCAACACTGTTAATATAATCACTACATCGACAGTGTTGCAAGTGCAGAGAGATCTTTTAGCAGCCTGCAACTTGTTAAATCATGGCTACGAACGCGAATGACAGAGGAAAGGTTGAAAGGCTTGTGTCTGTTATTTGTTCACCGTGATATAAATGTTGACGTTGAAAAAGTTCTAGAACGTTTCTCTAAAGGGGTAAACGAATGATCTCCTGGATTTTATTTTGTAATAGGCATGTATTTTGCCTAGGATAGTCACCAAATAGAATCCCAATCAGTATTCAATACAATTGTTTTTTTTTGTATTTATATTTATGTGACTAGTGGTGACTCAGTGACTGACAATGTTGGTACTATGTACAGTACATATCTTGTAACATTTGTGTAGTAGACTTGTATATTGTATTCAGATAGTCACTATGATTGCAAATGTTTTAATACATATTAGACCGTGTAATGTGCATTAAAATGTGGAAATGTACATATTCTGTAGAATTAAAAAGTTTTTTTTTACATAATGACAATAACTGAAACCAATAAACCATTTTAATATAATGAATTTCTTGTAGAATTAAAAAATCTGGTGGTTGGATGTTATGTGTAGTGTGTGTAGATTAAATAAAAATTTAGTACTTTTATTACATATTTTCTGTTGCTACTCTGAAATCCTAGAGTGCCCCCTGCGAGGTGAACCTCTGGATCCGCCACTGTTTCGACTGCATATAAGATCAAAAACAGGGAGACCCATTCCTATAAATCGGGCAATAAAACAAATGGCTAAGAGATTCAAACGTGCAGGTTCAGTGAACAATAAAATTAGACGTAAAGATCGTTATTTCCTTACTGAAACTAAATTAACCGGAGTAACCGGAAACTTCATAAGGAGATGCCGGTTATGTTTGGCAGCGGCTGGGGAACATTTTAAGCATCTACTGTAAGCATGGTGAGTAAAAATGCATCATACAGATTTTAAGGACCGCATTCTGACGTACATATGCGTGCGCGGTCGCTGGCAACTGGGCCGTCACTGGCGGAGCGCATGAGCGAGAATGTCCTTGCCAAGCAAATATAAATACTCTGTACTTCTTTTCCCAACTAATTTTTTTTGGGCACAATTCATGTTGACCGACTGGAAAGCATTCTGTGATTGAACTAGGCAACACTGTGTAATGGCTTCTAATACTTCAATAGGTGCACCGCTGGGGTATCTCATCTTACAATACAGTATGTCAAGTGTAGACTCTTTCGAACTGTCATCAATCTGTATGCTGTCATTGCGTATATTGAGCACGTTGGTTGGTTGGTTGGTTCCTTAGTTTAGGGGCTGCGACAACGCGGTAATGTAGCCCCGTGTACTTTGGGTGTGTGTAGAATCTGTCTGATATGAAAATCCACAGCCTGCTTCCAGTCAACCGACCGGGTCAGGTAATGGAATGAATGAAGCCCCCATCTAGCGGCGAGGATATTGAACTGTGCCGGCTGTCGAAGACTGTCGCACTCCCCTGGGACAATGATTAAATGAATGACATATGAAATGAAATGATAGTGGAGAGTGTTGCTGGAATTAAATTGTGACAGGGAAAACCGGAGTACCCGGAGAAAAGGTCTGTCTGCCTCCGCTTTGTCCAGCACAAATCTCACATGAAGTGACCGGGATTAGAACTACGGACCCAGCGGTGAGAGGCCGGCGTGCTGCCGCCTAAGCCACGGAGGCCCTTAGAATCTGTCTGATAACCGGTGTTATTTCTGGTGGCTGTATTAGTGTGTGTTTCTGTTTTCAATTCATGTAAGGACTGCGGACATTGAATTTTTTATGTAGTTCCTACTTTTGCCGCCAAACACCACCATCAACGACTACTAGTTCAGAACTTGGCAACCATACGCCACCGCAGTCGGCTCCTGGCGACGAACGTAGGAACCTAAGAGCGTTTGTCAAATGTTTAAACTATAATTTAGCTTCACATAGGTGTAATTAGTGGAAGGTTCTTTAACATGCCATGAATCTATGACGTTGGACCGCCGGCTTTACTTTCCCTCCGAAGGAAGGCATACTGAGGGATTTTTAACGCTCTTAAAAATTCGCAGGACTTTGGCCCGATTTGAACCCGCGATCTTGGGCATAGAAGCTCAGCATGCTACCAACTACGCCACCGAAGGCGCCATTGAGCACGTTGAGAACGTTGCTAATAAGGCACAAAAGTCGTTATACTTCATAATGAGAAACCTGAAGGGTAGCAGTATTCAGGACAAAGAATTGGCTCACAAGTCTTGTGAGACCAATTTTGGAATACGCCACAGGTGTGTGGGAGACCTACCAATCAACTCTAACGAACAAATTGGAGATGGTGCAAAGGAAAACTGCAAGATTCGTACTTGGCAAATTCTCCCAACCTGACAGCGTCGTCTCTGACATGTTAAAGTCATTGGGATCGGAATCCCTACAGAACAGAAGGCATAAAAGAAGAATCCAGGAGATGTACAAAGCATACACAGGGGAGTCGGCCTGGAATGAATTGTGAAACAAAATGCATGAGCCAGATTATACGGGTAGGAGAGATCACGATTACAAAATTAGGCCCAAAATTCAAAAAATCAAATTTAGCTAATTATTCTTTTTATACACAGGGGTATTCAAACATGGAATAAGTTACCTGAAGAAGTCTTAGAACCTTTTCCTAACAGTTTAAAAGTTTTCAAGAAGAAAATAAATGTTGTATTCAGGGAACACAGAGACATTATGGAGAGAAATTGAGATATACAGCATGTAAATATCTTGTTACCATCAGGTTTGGCTTACTGTAACAGTACCTATTAATAAATAAATAAATCTATCAATCTATCTATCGTATGGCATTTAGTGCCTGGAGTGTCCGAGGACATGTTCGGCTCGCCAGAGTCTGTAGCTGCTTCCAGCGGACACCCTTAGAGTGAGCTACAAGTTCCGTTCAATTTCAACTAGTTCCCACTTTCGCCACCAGATATCAATGATATCTAGTGGTGAACGTTGGAACTTTGATAGAGTGTTACGACGAAATCTAACCTAACAATTTAGCTGCACACAAGTTTAGTCTGTGGAAGGATCTTTTGAATGCCATAAATCTATGACATGTGACTGCCGGCTTTACTTCCCCTCCGAAGGAAGGCATACTGAAGGATTTTAACGCTCTTTAAATATCCGACGACTTCGACCGGGTTTGAACCCGCTATCTTGGGCACAGCAGTTCAGCATGCTACCAACTACGCCATCGAAGCCGCTAATAAATAAATATTCTAGACAAACCATATATTAGCCCTACTTAATCACCCTTGTGCATTGAAACGGACTGATGACCATGTTGTTTCTATATCTGAAATAAGATAAGGACAGTAGACATACTTACCACAGCCAACAAAAGTATCTGGATGTTAAGAGGCATGATGTGGCACTTTAAGTTACAGGGATGATGTAGGATTTCAAGTTAGTACGATCCTCTTTATATACAACTCGAGTTGAGTTGATGACACGATAAATTGAACATAAATTGGGTAGTTTTATGCAAGATTGCATTCACTCGATATCGGAAATTATTCTCCTCGTGAATTTTTGCTGTAAGGACAATTTAATCTACAAATGAAGAGGCCCATATTTTAAGCAGTTAATCTGAAAACAAATCCTCCGAAGACAGCAGTTAAAGAGGCTTCATTTAACATAAATCGTGAGCTTTAATGGAAATAATGTTAGTGATGTGAAATTACTCTACAATTTACTTAACCACAGAAAATTAGATGTAAAAATGAACGAATCCATTAGAAAAGTAGTAAATTAATGAACATGTCAATGGTGAAGAACCCTCATTAAACGCTTTGCAGATTACCAGCGAAATAATTTGCGCAATTTAACCCATTGATTGACGTACGAGTACTGCTCGTGTTCATTCGGTCTCTTGTCTGTTCGTGCATATTTTCATTAGATACTTTTAAGGGCTTAGTAATCAGCCTCATGTCCTTGGTTGTGAATGCATGTTGGGTTTGTTAGTTAATGTTGTTTTAAGGGGCAGAACTACGAGGTCATCTGCCACTAATAGCCTTTGTTTCAGGGTTTAATTTCAACCGGATCGGGCAAAGTGTGAAGGAATGAGAGTGTCTCCCATTATCCGAGAGCATCGACGTACAAGCTGAAGATCGCGGGCTCGAATCACACATTGGTCAGACATTTGAATTCTCTTTTTTTTTTCATCTACATGGCTTAACACAATTTGTTCATTCTCCGAACTAATACAAGGGGTGTACAATTAGTAAGTATCCCTATTTTTTTAAATTGGGCAAAATTAAGATGATTTATTTACATTCTAAAACTCTGATGCTACTTTTCTA
This sequence comes from Meconema thalassinum, assembly GCA_946902985.2. Lineage (NCBI taxonomy): Eukaryota > Metazoa > Arthropoda > Insecta > Orthoptera > Tettigoniidae > Meconema > Meconema thalassinum. The sequence goes on from OX336399.1 coordinate 85,715,380, forward strand.
CATAGTCAACAATATTTGTCAAAACATTTTTGGTAACATGACACGAGTTCCCGACTGCCAAGTAATCCTCCACCGACTTTGCATAGGCTTATGATGATGATGATAATGATTGTTGTTTTAAGGGGCCTAACATCTAGGTTATTGGCCTCTAATGATATGGTATATCTGTAAAGATCCGTCATTACCAATTCATCAGGACATTTTTTTCCATCGCATCTCATCCCCGACCCCGTAGGAAAACGGGAATAATAAGGGGTAGATATACAATACCGGTGTATCAACAATTTCATGTGAGGTATCTTCTATGTCAGATGCGACTACTGTAAGGCTCGTATCTTTTTTTACAGTTTCCACTATAAGAGGAGCCTTGCTAATGCAGAATGCCACACATTTTGTTTTGATTACTTTATTTTAGTCTTCCTGTGAAATTAGACCAAAGAGTTTGGAAGTCTTTTATTACCGATGATACACTCTTGAACTATTCAAAGATTTGAAAACAATGGATTGAAATCACTTAACACTTATCCTGCTGATGCATTAAATGTTGCTCCTCAACCCTGTGCTGGCTGTTTTCCAGAATTAATGGCTATGTTCAGAATGGCACAAACTGAATGTGGTTTGAGTCACAAATACATTGAAAAGTCCGTTAGATTTCCGAACCCTTACACTACAAATTTAATAAAAATCCTACACGATTTAAAAAAACTATAAAATAAAATAAATTAAAAACATAAACAGCTGTTGCGCGTGCTCTCGTCCTGGAACGAGCGGGTTCGCTGGCAGAAGTAGAAGGTAGAACTGTCTCTTCAGTTGCGTCAGATTCAGAATCTGTAATGCGAATTATAACCCCAAATATATACACTGTACTAGTCATAGAATAAACTCAACGTTTTTGCGAGAGAAAAAACTGTCCACAAAGAATAAAAACAAAGGAAAGGAAAACAGATTTGACCAACTTGAACTTGCATCGCTTGCCTTCGAACAGATCGATATTCTTCCGCTAAACAGTGTCGTGGTGCTATCTAGCGATAGTATGTGCAACTTCATGCTTACTGGCACCCACACGCGAGTGCTAGAGCTGTAATATTACTTTCGTCTCCAACACAAAGCGCGAGAAATCGATCAAAGTAATATTACGCTCACCGCAGTTTTAAAAAGTTACCTTCGAACGCAATATTACGGCGCCCGCCCTCTAAGTGTTAATTTAGAGGATACATTCTAAAGTCAATGAAAAAAAGTAAAAGCGAACCAAGCCTGAAAAAGATGTTGATGATGATAATTGTTGTTTTAAGGGGCCTAACATCTAGGTTATCGGTCCCTAATGATCTGGGTGATAGCGAAAATGATAATGAAATGGAAACTAGAACGAAAATTAAGTGAGACGGAAAATACTTAAAAGGAACTCAGATTGAAACAACTCACAAAATGTTCTAACAAAAGGGAATTTAGAACGAAAAAATGCACAAAAGGAATAGATTGAAAAATACCCACAAAATATTGGCTAGGTTCAAAATACGTACAAAATGCAATGTAGCGTCGAAATACTTACAAAATGCAACTGGAATTCAAAATACTTACAAAATGCAATTGAAATTGAAAATACACAATGCAATTCAGATTGAAAGATCCCAGTTCCAATCCAAATTATTCACAAAGTGCAATTGAAATTCAAAATACTTAGAAAATGCAATTGAAATTGATAATGCTTACAAAATGCACGGTAGATTCAAACGACTCATGTGGATCGACAATACTTACAAAATGCAATTTAGATTGAAAATACTTGACAAAATGTGATTTAGATACAAAATACCCACAAAATGCAATTGAGAATCAAAATATTTGCAAAAAAATGCCCACCAAACAAAATGCAATTGACATTTAAAATTCTTGCGAAATGCGTTTTTTGTTGAAAATACTTACAAAATTCAATTGAAATTCAAAATACTCACAAAGGTCCCTCCACCATATTGAAAGACTTACTAAAAAGCAAGTTAGATTGTCAATCTTTACAAAATGCAATTTAGGTTGAAAACAATCGCGAGATGGAATTTAGATCGAAAAAAACTTACAAAATGCAACGTAGTTTAAAAATACCTACAAAAAATCGCTAAAGGGAATTTGGATAAACGGAAAACCAAGTTACAAAAACAGTGCGGGAATCTTAAAGAGAAAAGGAAATATAATGAAAAGAGGAGAGGGGAGAGAGGAGAGGGTCCGCCCCAAAGGTAAGGGACAAAAGGGGAAAATGGACCCAGCTCAGGAATCCCTCGGGGTCGCCAACTCCCGAACTCACCAGCCGTGAGCCCCTGAGGATGTAGCACTTTCTAGGGTGCACCAGAAGTGGTGGGGCTACAGACACCCTACCTCCTTGAGGGCCTTGAGCAGAAGGCAGGAGATAACAGGAAAAGAAAAAGAAGGCTGACCCCTCCCAGAAGGAGGGTATCAGGAAAGATGAGACAAGGGCCAATTAAGGCGGGAAAGGAAGAGACTCCCTAGGCCTCGGATACCCTAATACCGTCGGGATCGGAAGAGAACAAGAGTTGACCAAGTGAGGTCGACAGGAAAGAAGACGGAGAGGAGCCCGGCACAAGTAAGTGGAAACAATGCCGGACTCAGCTGGGGCCCTGTGGTCGCCAACCCACGTCCCACTAGATGTGAGCCCCTGGGGCCGCCTGAAAAAGGACCTCCCACTAATTACACCTGTGTGAAGCCAAAATGTATAGTTTAGAATTGATAACGCTCTATTAGTTCCAACGTGCACCACCAGGTGCTGACTGCGATGCCACCTAGTAGCCAAGTCCGCAAGCTAGGTGTCGTGGACGGTAGCATTTGGTAGCAAAAGTAGGAACTACTTGAAATAATTATTGTCTGCTGTCGTTACTTGGATTAAAACAGATAACACGTACTAATACAGCCATTACAATTAACACCGGTTACCAGACAGATTCTACTCACACCCAAAATACACGGGGCTACTTGGCCGCGTTGTCGCAGCCCCTAAACTAAGGAACCAACTTATCATCTCTACCCATCTAATCTTCATCTTCATCACTTCCAAATGCATCTATTCTCCTCTTTTCTACTGCACCAACAGTCCAACTTTCACCTCATGTGTTCATGTTGCTTATTAGAGGGGCTGTGACATCGTAGTCGTATAGCCCCATGTATTTGGGTGTATTTGTGTCTTACCTATGTTATTGTGATAGCTGTACTAGTGTGTGTATTTGTAAATTGGGGATAGGATTGGGAATTAGGGAGTCGTGGCCTTTAGATAGGAACCATCCTAGCATTTGCCTGTAATTGAAGGAGAGAAAACACGGAAAACCACTTCCAGGATGACTGGGGTGGATTTGCCTCGCTAGGCTGAGTGTACCCCGTCCCAGTCCTCACAACTGAATTAAAATGTATTGGCAGAGCCGGGAATCGAACCTGGATCTCCAGGCCTACAGCAAACAATGCTAGCCTCTACACTACGAGGTGGTCTCCATAGAGTGCATTGCTTCTCACAAAGGCTTTCAAAATTGGCTTTTCTTAAGCATACATCTGTATTTCATGTCAACGGCTTTACTTCCGTAGAACAGTTTCCTTGCCAATGCCAGCTGACTTTTCATATCCTCTTTTCTTCCGACCACGGGACCCCAGCTGAGTCCGGCATTGCTTCCACTTACTTGTGCCGAGCTCCTCTCTGCAATATTTCCTGTCGACCTCCCTTGGCCAACTCTTGTTCTCTTCCGACCTCGACGATATTAGGGTATCCGAGGCCTAGATAGTCCTCCTCATTAAGCCTTAATTGGCCTTTGTCTCAGCTTTCCCGATCACCTCTTCTTTTTCTTTTCATAATATCTCCCGCCTTCTGAAGGACCTTATGGATAAAAACTTGCGCGGAAGCGGATATCCCCGGATATCCGCAATTTTTTTCGCCGAGCGGAAATAGTTTGCATGGTGGTGCGGATAGCGGATGAACTGCGGATAATGTTTGGAGTAAATTGGCGGATAGCTTTTGGATTATAATCCGAACTTGTTGAATATCATTAGACTACTATGACCCGGATGTTAAGTCACATATTTTAGCGAAAAATGAAAGTAGACTTATGAGATGAACACAGGGCGAAAAATTGTGTGTCTGTCTGTGTGTGTGTGTGTGTGTGTGTGTGTGGGATGTATGCCCCCCCCCTTATCAATTAGAACACGGTGAAACCGAATTGAACGAAATTTGGTACAGAGGTAGCACTAGCAAAGGGCACCTCAGTGTCATGTTTTATATCGCCGCCATCTTGACGAAAACGTAATGGCGGCCACCCAAATGTTAAAAGCCTAAATAAAATTACGACCAACCTAATTATTTGATCCCCAGTAAATTTTGCAACAACATACCTTTCTGTGAGAAGCATCTTTTGACTGAACTACAAGGTCATCAGCCCAATAGTTTGCATAAAGTGGCTATGTATGTGAGCAAATCGATTCACTATATCAATTTAAACACGGCGAAACAGAATTGAATTTTGTACAGAGGTAGCACTAGCAAAGGGCACCTCATATTCATGTTTAATATCCGTATAACACGTTGTATTTCAACTAGCTACTACAACCAACATTCAATTATACTCCTTGAAAAGGGCAAAGAGTTATAACAATATCCATGCATTTAGGAGAAAGTAGGCTATATGTGCTTTACTGAACATCTTGTTTCATGATAAAAGGTGGATCATTCAAATTATGCCATTAGGCATATTTAACACTTCGAATTGGAAAGGGTTGCAATTCTGGCTGTGATAATATTCATTTTCCATAGCACTTGACATACATAGCAGGCGGCTTCGGTGGCGTAGTTGGTAGCATGCTGAGCTTCTATGCCCAAGATCACGAGTTCAGACCCGGCTGAAGTCGTCGGATTTTTTAAGAGCGTTAAAAATCCCTCATTAGGCCTATGCCTTCCTTCGGAGGGGAAGGAAAGCCGGCAGTCCCATGTCATAGATTTATGGCATGTTAAAGAACCTTCCACTAATTACACCTGTGTGAAGCTAAATTATATAGGTTAAGAATGTAAACAACGCTCTCAGGTTCCTACGTTCGTTGCCAGGAGCCGACTGCGGTGGCGTCTAGTAGCTAAGTTTTGTACTAGTAGTCGTTGACGGTGGCATTTGACGGCAAAAGTAGGAACTATTTGGAAAATTCAAAGTCTGCAGTCCTTACTTGAATTAAAAATCAGATAACACACACTAATACAGCCATTACAATTAACACCGGTTATCAGACAGAATCTACACTCACCCAAAGTACACGGGGCTATATGACCGCGTTGTCGCAGCCCCTAAACTGAGGAACCAACCAATGGCTGAAGACAACATTACATTTTTACATTTACACATTTGGGGGCAAAATCCAGCTCTCCCTGTTGAGACACATCCTTTGGATGTTTGAGAGACATTGATGTACGTGACTTATACAGACTACGTTGCATTTGAAATATCTCATGCTGAGATGAGCGAGGAGATAACTAAGTAATTGATCACCGTAGAAAATCTCAATCTATTGTCTTAAATTACTAGTCTTCATATTTGTTTTTTGCATCCTAATTATACCTATCAAACAGTATTTAATTACCCGATTGCCTGCGACAGGGGAAAAGTTAAATTGATTCCATGAACCTCGGTATTGTTATTTTTTTTGCCACGTTGTTAATTAGGCCTAGGTACACGAATACAAGACTTAGAACTACACCCTCTGTCTGAAAAGTTCGGTGAATGGGCTATATTACGAACGGATTGTTGGCTTTCCTGAAACAGCCGTTACTATCCTTCGAAGTAATCCCCGTGGATGGTTATGCACTTCTGAGAACGACTGAAAAAGTCCTGGAAACTCCTGGCATAGTCTTCTCTAGGAATAGCCTTCAGTTTGGGTCGTCAAAACTCTAAATTGAAAGCTAGAGAGAAGCGTGAATTTATGCAACCTGCCTTGCACACCTGATAGACGGGTGGCAGAGAGAAGTGTGAATGTTCCGTGCAATGGAAAGGTCCTGAAAACCATCGTCACGGGTGACGAGACCTGGTGCCTGAGTTACGTCCTCAAAGGCAAGCGTCAAAGTATGGATTATCGGGTTCCAGGGTCACCGAAAAGCCCTGAAGGGTCAGAGGTTTTCGGACATTTCGGACATCCAACGTAATGTGACGACCCAACTGAAGGCTATCCCTCAGGAAGACTATGCCAGAACTCGGACAGCCGTTCTAAGAAGTGCATAACCATCCACGGGGATTACTTTGAAGGATAGTAACGGCAGTTTCAGGTAAGCCAACAATCCGTTCGTAATATAGATCCATTCACCGAACTTTTCAGACAGAGGGTGTATAAGAAGAATTTAATGTGGCGCTAACTATATAGTTGAACAAAACAGTTTAGTTTCTTAATATGCTCCACCACACACACTACTGAGTCAATGTTATGAAAATGTATCAACATTTCCCTCCATAAGATAAAATAGTTAAATAACTGAGCAGGCAGTATCATTTCACTGATACCAACATTTATTTATTTATTTATTTAGCGTTTGGCTGTACATATCAACATTAGTCAAAATAGATGTATATTTACATTATTTACAGTTTCACTTTCAAGTTGTTAATAAAGTCTATCACAGCTGGGCCTGCTTCCACAAAGTCACTGAAGTTGCCACTGTAGGAATGCGTCGGGCAGTCATTCACTATATGCCGTATGGTCTGCCTGGGATCACCACAACTGCATTCTGGTGAAGATATATATCCCCATTTGTAGAGAAGATCTGCACATCTACCATGGTTTGTTCTTATCCTGTTTAGCGTTGACCATGTTTTCCGGGGTAGATGGAAGCCACTTGGTGGTGTTGTGGAGTTTGTGATATCTTGCAGCTGACTTGGAATGTTTTCCACCAATTCTTCTTTCCAGTTTTGCAGCAGGTTGAAGTTTTGGTTCACCAGGTGTCTCGCTGTCCGGATGGAGGAGTTTCGCGAGCGTAGACGTCTCACTTCAGCAGCAGTGATGTCCTGGTGTATTGGTAGCTGGTCGTTGGCATTTATCTTCTTATACTCCCGGAGTAAGGCATGTTTGCGTCTGAGTTCCGCTGGTGGAATATGACTCAGTGCTGGTAACCAAAATGTTGGTGTTGATTTTACTGTGCCAGATATCATTCTCATATACCAACATTAAAAATAAAATTACGAGCCTTACAGTAGTCGCATATGATGTGTAACATGTGACATGTTATCCTACTATGTGTCTGCCGGGAAAGAAAATCCAAGGTTAACACTGAACTCTGTTGGTCATTGAAATAACTACTTGTAAAACTACAGTGCCAAATCCTGACCGGTGCGCATGCGCGAGGTACGTTGTGGTACCAATGATTTATTGTAGGAATATCTTTAATGGGGCCTCTAACCCTTGAAGTAAACCGTATGCGATATGCATTCCACAGCAAACGTATGAAGATTTAATAAATCATAATTGTTTTCAGCAAATATGATATAATGAATATTTTCACACCAAAGAACGACAACTTGAAGATGATTTATTGTAAGAATATCATTAATGGGCCCTCCAAACCTTGAAGTAAACCGTATGCGATATACATTCTACAGCAAAAGTATGAAGATTTAATAAATCATAATTGTTTTCAGCAAATATGATACAATGAATATTTTCACACCAAAGAACGACAAGCTGAAGATGATTTATTGTAGGAATATCTTCAATGGGGCTCCAAACCTTGAAGTAAACCGTAAGCTATATACATTCCACATAGCCACATGGCCGACAGTACGTCGTTGTACCAATCTGCGCCACTGCGCGCGCTCATTGTTTCCGTCCTATTTCCGTCCCTTTTCCAAAAATCACTCCCACAAAAATATCCAGCAACCGAGTGGAAAGATGTTACACATCAAAAATGATTTTTCGAAAACAAGATATTGAGCAAATGGTACATTTATGACCTAACTATTGAAGATGAAAATGAAAATCCACAGCCTGCTTCCAGTCTCCGACCGGGTCAGGAATGGAATGAATGAAGCCCCCATCTAGCGGCGAGGATATGAAGTGTGCCGGCTGCCGAAGCCTGTCGCACTCCTCTGGGGCAATTATTAAATGAATGACAGATGAAATGAAATGATAGTGGAGAGTGTTGCTGGAATGAAATTGTGACAGGGAAAACCGGAGTACCCGGAGAAAAACCTGTCTACCTCCGTTTTGTCCAGCACAGATCTCACATGGAGCGACCGGTATTTGAACCACGGACCCAGCGGTGAGAGGCCGGCGTATTGAAGATAAAGGGTTGAAACTTAATACAATTGAAGAAGGTTTCATGGCTTGCAATTCGAATTAGAATCAAGATTCTAGTGCTTCAAACGTTTTATTTGTAAAATTTTCTTTGATATGTTTAAAAAGTTTTGAATCAATGCATTTTTTTCTCAAGTTATATAAATACTGCAGCCATTATTCTAGGTCAGATTAATGCACATATGTACAAAACGATATGAGGGGAGTTCAAATGAGAAGGTACAAACGATACTGTGGGTACAATATATTCGTTATTCAAAAGTAATCACCACAGTCCTGTGCACAGGTGTCCCATTGCTTCACTAGCCGCAGGATTCCCTGTTCCCAGAAGCCTTGTGGTTGTCACAGCAGCCAATCCTGTACGGTGTTCTTTAGTTCGTCGTCCGATTGGACACGTTTTCCCTTGAGACGAACCATTAACAGTGACGTGTATTGTGAGACACTCCGTAGCTTACGCAAGTCCATCAAGAACGAACGGCCTGGACTGTTCACGAAGGAAGTGATTCTGCTCCATGATAATGCTCGTCCACACGTCTCTAACGTCACACAAGGTGTATTGGCCACGTTCAAGTGGCAGCAAGTTTAGCATCCGCCCTATAATCCCGACTTGTCACCATGCGACTTCCATCTGTTTGGTCCGTTAAAAAGAATCCCTGTATCGCGGCAATTTAACAAAACTGGAATTTAATAAATCCATTGTTTAGACGGATGAGCTTAAATCATGTGTGTGCTGAGTCCAAGAAAGCTTAGCAGTAACACTCGCCGGTTATACTATTTGAGTACCCAATCCATTGTTTTACCGTAGCCTACTGATTCTGAAAATCATAGGAAATTATAGAAGAAAGAACTGTAAATGAATTAACGTTTAATAGTTCTCAGGTTTTAGACGATGTAACACTCACCGGTTATACGATGTAGGCCTAAGTACTGAATCCATTGATTTACTGTTTCTGAACACCATACGAAATGATAGAAGAAAAACCGTAAGAGAATTAACGTTCAATAGACGACAACTCATAATTGCAGCGTGTTATAGCAACAATATTTGCAAGTAGCACACTTCTTACAAAAAACGAGATTTATGAAATTACAATGCTGAAGAAAAACCTGCAGCGCGGCATATTAACAAACCTTGAATTTAACAAACCTGAAATTCCATAAATCCATTATTAGCCTATTTTCAATTTAAAAAAAAAAAGGCTTAGGAGATCTCCTTTTGTCCGTTTGTGTGTGTGTATGTGTGTGTGAGGTGTGTGTGTGTGTCCCCTAATAACTTCTGAACGGCTGGAGCGATTTCAATGAAACTCGGTAAGTTCATTGCACTATTCCGGACGACCCCGACCGTGCCCTTCAATTTTTTTTAACGTCTCACCAATCCAACATGGCGGCTGTGCGAAATATTTCACCAGCATTCAATATCTCCGAAACTATTCCCGATATCACCGTAGAATTTTTTACGGTGATTAAGGGAACTACTAGAAGTTCACCTATGTGTCTTTTGAAAAACTGGTAACTACAAAACCAACATGGCGGCCACGTGAATTCGCGACTTTTAAATAGACGTTTCCCGCGATTTAACCAACCAAACGCAATAAAACTTGTTACAGTATATGTTTATACACATTGTAATGCACCGACATCTAACTTCGTTCAATTGTTTACATAACCACAAGATGGAGGATGTGCGAAATATTTCACCGGCATTCTATATCTCTGAAACTATTAGCGGTATTACCCTGTAATTTTGTACGGAGATAAAGGGTACTACCGGAAGTTCATCTATGAGACTTTCAAAAACCGGTTAACTAAAAAACGAACATGGCGGCCAAGCGAATTTGAAACATTTAAATAGACCTTTCTCGCGATTTAATGTTCCAATCACAATGAAATCTGGTACAGGAAATATTTATGCACATTGTAATGCACTGGTATCTAATTTAGTTCAATTGTTTACATAACCTCAAGATGGCGGCTGTGCGAATTTTAAAATTAAGTTTTTATTTCTTGTGTCGTAATCATGCGATCGAAGTGAAAGTTTGAATAATGAACCTACGCAATAATTTTCCTTTAATTGTACATGACTCTATGGCCTATACATTTAACAATCCAACATGGCGACCATCCGAAATATTTAGACGGCTCTGAATATCTACAAATCTATTATAGCAATCAAACTGATTGTTTTATGTTCATAGGGGCTATGAACTTAAGTTCACCTATAGGACTTTAAAGAACCTGGTGATCATAAATCCAACATGGCGGCGACGCAAATTATAAATATTCACATGGACGTTTCTCGCAATTTAACCATCCGAGTTCAGTGAAACTTGGTACAGTAAATCCTTATACGAATGTTAATCCACTGGCATCTAATTTATTTCAATCGTTTCCATAATCACAAGATGGCAGCTGTGCGAAATTTTAAAATATCCTTGTTACTTCTTGTGTCCTAATCATGCGATTGAAGTTTGAATGCTACACGTAGGCCTACACAATAATCTTAGGACCTACATATATAAAATCCAATATGGCGACCATCCGAAATATTTAGTCGGTTCTCAATACCTACGAATCTATTACAGCAATCAAACTGAAATTTTGCATGTTGATAGTGGCAGTTAACATACGTAGGTTATATGAAAATAGGCTGTATAGTTCTTCACGGAACTACTTGTTTAGATTTAGACGAATGAGTTTAAATCATGTGTGTGCTGAGTCCATTGACTGAAAGCTTAGCAGTAACACTCGCCGGTTATACGATTTGAGCACTCAATCCATTGATTTACTGATTGTGAAAACCATGGGAAATGATAGAAGAAAAACCTGTAAAAGAATTACAGTAACTAAATGTTTAATAGTTCTAAGGTTTTAGACGACGTAACACTCATCGATTATACGATTAGAGCACTCAATCCATTGATTTACTGTTTCTGAAAACCATTCGAAATGATCGATATTTATGAAATTAGAATGCAGAAGAAAAACCTGTATAATAATTAACGTTTAATAGTTTTAAGGGTTTAGACGACATCTCATAATTGCAGCATGTTAGAGCATCAGTATTTGCAAAATCGCACACTTCTTACAAAAATTGATATTTATGAAATTAGAATGCAATTCGTCATTGCTAATTTATGAAATTATACGAGTTGTACACATTCCTTTGATTTACTGTCTCTGAAATCCATGCAAAATGATAAAGGAAAGACCTCAGAATGTTTGACAAAAATGAGAAGTGGACACCAATTAGTATCTTCCTGCAGCAACAGTAACTGCAAATCGCACACTTAGTACAGTTTTTCTAAGATTTTTTTTAAAGAAATTATAGATATTTATGAAATTATAGTGCAATGCGTCACTGGTAATGTATATTCTCTTTCATTTGAATGCTCATTTTTCACGATCGGTCGCTTGTGAGCGGGAGGGATCTATACTACTGAAATAATATATATGATATTATAATATATATGAGATGCTGTATGTCTGTGTATTACTCAATCGCGCAAGAACCACTGGTCTGATTTACATGAAATTTTACATGGAAGTAGCTCATTTACCTGGTTAACATATAGGCTGCTTTTGATTTCGATACTTTGCACCATGTAAAGCTGGCGACCATTTAAGTGTCGGCACGACACACTTTGGTATCAAACTTTCATATTTCCATTTCAAATAAAAAGAGAACGCTAAGAAATAGTAAACATTTGATGGCATATACGAGGTTTAAAATTTAATTTTCTATGAAAGGTCCTTATCACTTTTCATTTATCTCCAACGGTTAGCGAGTAAAACCTAAATCTGTGCTATAATACACGGTCAACGCCGAGCAGTGAAGTTGGACAAAATGTTCCATCCTTAATCTCCCTCTGCGCAGCACCTCGCCTATCCCCTGTTTTAACTGTCACCTTCACATTTTAATTTATTTATAACCCGCAGCGAAGCACGGGTACTTCAGCTAGTGTTAAAATAAAATGTATGAAATGCATGTTTCCTCGGTGGCGCGGTGGCACAGCGGTCAAGCTGTTGGCTTCTCACCAAGTTCAATTCCCGGCCAATGCATATGAGATTTTCGGAGTGAAATGCCATGTCCTTTGGTTCGCATTCTTCGTAAATAGGAGGTCCCGTGGCTCATGATCGCCAGATTAAAGGTCACGTAAAACTCTAAGCTTTCTTTTTTTCTCATGTTTCCTCAGAATCAACTGTAGCCCAGCCCCGTGTACTTGGGTGAGTGTATAATTTGTCTGATAACCGGTGTCACTGTGATATCTGTACTACTCTGTGTATTTGCAATTGAGGATTGAATTTGGGTAAGAAGCGGCCGTGGCCTCAAGTTTCGAATAATCCCAAAATTTGCCTGGAGTGGAAGTGGGGATACCACTTCCAGGATGGCTGAGGTCGGAATCGAACACTACCAATCTCAGTTTTCACTTCACGAGGTTGAGTGTACCCCTTTCCAGCCCTCACACCAGAATTAAAATATTTCTTGGCAGAGCCAGGGCTACACCATGAAGTCATCTTTGCCCTTTCATTATGTTGTTGCAACTGCATTATATATATGAACTAGCAACCCTCCCCAGCTTCGCCCGGTATCTTTAACAGTTTACCTAGCGTTTCCTTAAAAGGCGCACGGACGGCAGGTAAAAGCAAAACAATGCGAACTCCATACAGGCCATGGAAACCCTCGGAGTAGAGGCTTCCACAGTTGGTGACATCGGCACTAGATGGGATGGAGTTGTCAGCTCCACGCCCGGCCGTCTTTGCTCCCAGGAATCACCCTGGTACTCATTTCTGGTGTAGGCTGAGTGAACCCCAGTGGTACAGTAGTTTTGATTCTAAAATCCACTACCTGGTTGGGGATCGAACCCACTCCCTTTCAGTTAGAGGCTCAGAGCCTCTACCGACTGCGCCACGCAGCCCCCATGGACGGCAGGTACCAGACGCAATTCAGAAAAGCCGAGCTGAACAGCGAAACTCCAGACACATATACTCTTCTCTGAAATCTTAACTCGAAAGTGTTATGCCGGCCAAAGCTAGGGTGATAGGCTTGCTCCGAAGCTGTTAATTGAAATTTCCACTGAATAGAGATTGTTGGAAAAAATAAAAACTTAAAAACACTTATAGTGGGCGATGCATTAAATATAGAGATATGCTGTATGGGACTTTTTTGTAGAATAATTCTTACACTCATTGTATATAGGTATTTTTAACGGTTTACCCAGTGTAAGCTTAAAAGGCGCACGGACGGCAGGTTTATCTTCGACTCGATTCACTGAAATCGTTACTGCTAGGCTTTCTTTGATCATGAATGAATGCTTTTCTACAGAAAACTTCCGCGAGATATCCTTGACAGAATAGTGAAAACCGCATCAAAATCCATCCAGTGCTTCTCAAGATTACCCGTTACATCCAAGAATCGGGGACTTTGTCTTATACTATGTAGTTCTGCCTCACGAGGCTGAGCCTTCAGACCAGAAATAAATGTCTTGGTAGAGCTGGGAATCGAACCCAGGGCGTTTAAGACAGGAGTCTCAATACGTATCTCGAGACTACAGAAGCGTGCTGTATTGAAAGATTAAAATATGGAAGAATGAAGACAAATGAAACGGGGCAAGGGAATAATTAAAATGGCGGCTGTGGCCTATTGGAAAATAATTTACCAGTATTTGCCATTACTTGAAAATTGGAAATCATGATGAAACCAATTCACCGACAACTGACGCACAGTGGGACAAGAGTGCCTCAAATGTGGCATTAATTCTAATTTTACTTAATAGGATTTCTAAGTTATATATCATTATCAAGGGCATGTTTCTGTCTTACGAAAAGTGAAAATACAGTTCATTTGACATTTGTTTATTAATATAATAGTTGTAAGACATTGTATAAATTATAACTGTAGCAAAATAATTATTATGGAAATGCAGAAAACAACTTAAATCACGTGAATCCCCAGAACTATTGATAGTACAATTGTCTCAATTACTACCATCATCATCATCATCATCATCCTGACTCCTGGACTAATTGTAGATATGAATGGAGATTTTAATAAATCTGATGCTCCTTCCGGGAGGCCTTGAATGTTTTTTTTTTTTTTTTTTAAGATTCTTCTTGCTGCTGATAAGTGGATCAGAACTCGCCCAAAAAGTAATTTAAAATATCGGCATTTGTTTTCTGTCGACTAAATTTTCTGGAATAATTTTCCCGGCAATTTTAGAAGTCCTTATTACGTGCTTCCTGTGCTTCCTCTGTTAACTGTCCTATAGGAAGCAATGCAGACGATACTATTTCAGGTCCATGTATCAAATATTTAAGCAGTGTAGGAGACATGTTGCACCATGGGTATTTCTGAACGAAATATCTTGCCGTGCTATAGGCAAAAACTCTAAATGTTTCATGATTTCCAGGAGTTTTCTTCTTGTGATGAACATTTTATTTGAGCTGGTACCTGAAATAAACCCAAACAAGATTTTATTTGACGCCCTCCGATTTTCTCTGTTCTTGATTTTATTGTCATTTACAGAAAAGGGGAAAAAGTAGCAGCAATACTAAACTGATCTACAATATAGAGGCCACAACCACTAGAAAAAATCAACAATGCATGTTCGGACTGCTCGGAACATAACTATTCACTTTCTCATATCTCAAGATAGAAAATATAAGCAAATATTTAAAGAAAGATTTTTCTGACACAAAATTTTACTATATAACAACTAACAAGAAGTTCCGTGACGAACTAAAGAGCCTACTTTTCTTAAAATTTAAGATTCAAGCCAATGATTAATCTATATGGATCTATCTAGAATAATGACGAAATTAAGTTGGTAATATCGAAATTTCTAATAGTTCGAAATATACCTGGCATAATGTAGCCTAATATAGCACTACAGTTGGCAGCCCTGGTGACCGAATATATTCTTAGTTCCATCTCTTAAGATACAGAATACAAAATTTGGTTGAAGTCCAATGGATAGCATGGACGTTACATGCAGTTAAACATTGGATATAACAGCGCGCGTAAAATCATGTTGGCAACAATGTCATGCACGTATTGGTCAGACATAATCTGAAATAATATGATCTATTGTTGTGCCAATTTTGAATGAAATTCATTAGTTAGTATAGAAGTTACATGCATTTAAAAATTGGACTTATCAGCAGGCTTAGAATGATGTTGGCAGCACTGACGCATATTAGTTACTCCAAATTAATCTAGAATGCCAGGTATTATACGTGTACAAAGTTTGGAGCTATTGGCTTGCATACTTCCTGATATATTGATATTAGGGTAAAAAATAGAGACAGCATTTATTAACAGTTGGCAGCCCTGCTTGCTCTTAATAATACGCTCAGTCTTATGTGTTTATGTACACATAGCACATACGAAATTTGGTTGAATTCCAATTGATAGTGTAGAAGTTATATGCATTTAAACATTGGACCTATCAGCAGGCTTATAATCATTTTGGCAACACTGCCATATATGGCCTCCTGGAAATTAAACTGCAATATTATTATCTATACGTGTGCCAATTTTGAAATAGCTCCCATTCATACCTTCCAAGATATCCAACATGGAGTTCAAATTTCAATTGCGATTTTTCAGCAGTTGGTAGCACTGACATCATTTTCAAATATGGCCGTGAGATATTCAGGTATAGATGTTTACCCCTACCAAATTTTGTTTCGATTGCTCCAGCCGTTTAGGAGTTGATAGGGGGACACACATACACACACACAGCCAGACAGACAGACACACATTTGCCCGATCTCATAAGACTACTTTTTCCTCATTTTTGCAAAATGTGAAAAGTAGGCTACAAATATCATTACATACCTGAACACGAAGGTTCCTTGGCGAAACAATGAAAAAATTCCGAAAACACGACTTATCTGCTTTGCAATATCTCAACTACTGTGGTTTTCCCAAGCGAGACGCAGTGTGGTCACGGTCACAACGTGTTTCAACATGGTCGAGAAAGTCTTCTAGTGTTCTGTTATACAGTATCAAAAATATCATCATACGACCAATTTCAGTTTTTGACGTAATGCCGCATTTGAGGCACTCTTGCCCCACTGTGCGACGGTGGGTTATGATCGGTCAAAGTATTACTTCTCTGTGGTGCATTAAACACATGCGCGCACAACGGAGGGCTTCATTGGAGGCTTAATTGGACTGCAAAAGTTGTGAGAGATGTGTAGAAAAATGGAGACATCGAATTCCTGATGAACTCTTACCAGGTAAATCTTCTTTGTAGCCTATGATACAGGGGTATTGTGCAACAATCTGTTCCTTTACTGGATAAGCGTTAGTACTGGTTTCTGCAATATGACATCATTGTCACACTGCTAACGCGACCTTTGCGATGATACAAGATTTATTTTTGGTAATCGAGTAATCTCAAATTTGTGGCCTCTTCGTTTGCCAGATTTTACTTCTACAGACCATTTTCTGTGGAACCATTCTAACCATATGTTCATAGAATTATTATCATTATTATTATTGTGTATATTAAGGCATTCATGGGCCAGATTATATAAATAATTCATGTTTTTTGGGCTAATGCCATGTGTATTTAGATTAGAACCATATGTTTCGGTGAAACCTTGCCTCCTTCAATTTTCCATTGAAAAAGGAGGCAAGGTTTCTCCGAAACGTATGGTTCCAATCTACAGTAAATACACACGGCATTAGCCCAAAAAACATGAATTATTATTATTATTATTATTTCATTTTCCAGTACCGTACATTTAGAAATTTCTTTGAATTCATGTGTGGAATGTGGATTATCAATGTAAACTCTTTCTTTTAAATATCCCCACATTTAAAAGAAAGAGTTTACATTGATAATCAACATTCCACACTTGAACTCAATGAAAAGACTTCTAAATGTACGGTTCTGGAAAATGAAATAATAATAATAATAATAATAATTCTATGGACATATGGTTAGAATGGATCCAACAAGAATAAATAAACATTTTTAAAATAATATAAATAATCTGAAGAGCCAAGGGGTTACACCAGGCAGATGAAGGAAGAACTCCGGAGGCTAGGAATGACAGATGACGCCTGTCGAGAAAGAATACAATTCAGGTAAATACTTTCCAACATTAAGGTTCCTTCGGGAGAAAAGAAAGAACGCAGGGGAGGAAAGTGGACAGCAGAGAGAAAGGCGCAACACTCCGAAAGAATGAAGGAAGTGTGGAGGAAGAGAAAGGTAGAAAGAACTATGAGAAGGAAATGAAATGATATTTGCGTGGTCCTTAGTTCGCATAATGTAATGTAATGTAATAATAATAATGTTATTTGTTTTACGTTTAGAGACGCCGGTGTGCCGGAATGTTGTCCCAAAGGGAATCTTTAACGTGTCAGTAAATCTATTGACACGGCTCCCTCGCATTTGTGCACCCTCAAATGCCAACTGACTGCGCCAGGATTCGACCCTGCAACCTTGGGAACAGCAGGCGATAAAGTTACCACTGAGCTACGCAGCCAGCTATTGGAGAATTAAAAACAGCAACATTGAAAAACATGTGTAAGCGTGTAAATTTGTGCCTGCAAGATACTGGTAGAAACTTTCAACATCTCTTGTGAAGTGGAAGTGTGGGAAAAGAATGTGCGGAAAACGAGTTAGTGTTGTACGTTAATTACTCTCAGCACTTCCAGAATACTTCCACCGGAGTTTTAAAAAAATATTGTTCTTTATTGGAAGGTACAGGGTTATTATCTATGTGCGCCCCGATAAACACGGCAAGCTAAGCCGGCTGCGACTGACACAGATTGCGGGCGTGCATACGTGGTTCAGCCGGTGGTGGTGCGATCCGCTGACTCATATCGTTAGTTCACACATGGTTTGTCATTCATATGGACGTGTATCTGCAAATCTTGGACGTTAGTGTTGTACGTTTAGTGAGTATTGTGATCACTGTGATTGTTGGTCATGTCTAGACACCAATTACATTGTGCGAACGTGTGTATATCCATAATTCGTTTAAGAAAAGCGGAAAGTCTTGTTCTGAAGAAAAAAAAAAACACGAAAATTTCGAATCAAGTTTCCAGGAAGACCTGTGTCTAATGCCAGTTAGAATTAGGAGGCTCGCTAAACGATTCAAGAAAACAGGCTCCGTAAATAATAAAAAAGTTAACAGACAACGTTGTGTTCTTACAGAACAAAACTTAGATGAGATTGTTGTCCATTCTTACATCAGAAGATGTCAGGTGAGTGTTACAAGAGAGGGAGGACATTTTCAGCATCGACTATGAGCACTGTAAGTACACATTATTGAACATGTTTGTTAACAAGAAGTTCCGTGACGAACTAAAGAGCCTACTTTTCTTAAAATTAATTTTCATGGCAATGAGTAATCTACAGTATATGAACCTATCTAGAGTAATGACGAAATTAAGTTGGTAATATCGAAATGTCTAATTAGTTCGAAATATACCTGGTAAAATATAGTCTAATAGAGCACTACTGTTGGCAGCCCTGGTGACTGAATATATTCTTAGTTCCATCTCTTAAGGTACAGAATACAAAATTTGGTTGAAGTCCAATGGACGTTACATGCAGTTAGACACTGGATCTATCAGCACGCGTAAACGCATGTTGGCAACAATGTCATGCGTGTGCTGGTCTGAAATATTGTGATATTTTGTTGTGCCAATT
Source organism: Meconema thalassinum (assembly GCA_946902985.2). Lineage (NCBI taxonomy): Eukaryota > Metazoa > Arthropoda > Insecta > Orthoptera > Tettigoniidae > Meconema > Meconema thalassinum. The sequence goes on from OX336399.1 coordinate 85,734,354, forward strand.
TTGGATGAAATCCATTTATTAGTATAGAAGTTACATGTATTTTAAAACTGGACCTATCAGCAGGCATAGAATCATGTTGGCAGCACTGACTTATATTAATTACTCCAAATTCATCTAGAATGTCAGGTGCTATAGGCTACGTGTGCAAAGTATAGAGCTGTTGGATCGCATACTTTCTGATATATTGATATTAGGGTAAAATAAATATAGACAGCATTTATTAACAGTTGGCAGCCCTGATTGCTCTTAACAATACTTATAGTCATATCTGTTATGTTACACATAGCACATACGAAATTTGGTTGAAATCCAACTGGTAGTATAGAAGTAACATGTATTTAAAAATTGGTACTATCAGCTGGCTTATAATCCTGTTGGTAGAACTGACGTATATAAGTTACTCCAAATTAGTCTAAAATGTCAGGTACTAAACGTGTGTATAGTTTAAAGCTGTCGGCTTGCATACTTTCTGATATATTGGTATTTGGATGAAAAAAAAAATAGAGAGAGAGAGCAATTATTAACAGTTGGAAGCCTTGGTGGCTCTTAAGAATACAGTCAGTCATATCTGTTTATGTACACATAATACATACGAAATTTAGTTGAAGTCCAATTGATAGTGTAGACGTTATATGCATTTAAAAATTGGACTTATCAGAAGGCTTAAAATTATTTTGGCAACACTGTCATGCATGGCCTCCTGGAAATTAAACTGAAATAGTATTATCTACACGTGTGCCAATTTTGGAATAGCTCCCATGCATACCTTCCAAGATATCCAACACGGAGCTCAAATTTCTAGTGCGTTTTTTCAGCAGTTGGTAGCACTGACATCATTTTCAAATATGTACGTGAGATATTCCGGTATACACCTTTACTCATACTAAATTTGGTTTCGATTGCTGCAGCCGTTTAGGAGTTGATGGGGGGGGTGGGGGTGGCACACACACACACACACACAGCCAGACAGACACAGACAGAAGAACAGACAGACACACATTTTCCCGGATCGATCTCATAAGTCTACTTTTTCCTCATTTTTGCAAAATGTGAAAAGTAGGCTAAAAATGAGAAAGTGCGCGCCACCATCGGCTGAACCGGGTACGCACGCCCACGATCTGCACCAGTCACAGCCGGCTTAGCTTGCCGTGTTTATCAGGGAGCACATAGATAATAACCCTGTATGTTGAACTATTATATGTTATAACTAGATTTGTTTGTGTGATACAACGTCAGGAAAAAAATGCAATATTGAGTCCGTTGACTTTACGAACACACCCCATAGTAAATAATGTGAGTCATAATGCTGGCCAGAATGTAATCATTGACCGCTGATTCGGAAGAGCTCCGTTTCTTTGTGCTCAATTAAGGGTAAAGGAAATATTCATTGTTTTGAGCGAATAGCAACAATCAACTCGTTATTATTCTCCAGTCATCGCTGACCACGTAAGTATAAATATTACATGAACGGCATAAGATGGCTTGCATAATAAGCTGTTCCTTTAGACTTTAGTATCATGCATTCACGTTGCATAACTAATGATCGTAATGATGGTATTTGACCAACAATTATTTTTCAATCCGGAAAACCAAACAAGTGATAACAGGAAGCGGTACCAAAGTGTCCTACCTATATATTGTCCTTTACTTAGAATACAATCTCTTTGGTAAATATCTTCTCCAGAGTAAACTTCAGGGTAAAGATGCTCCAGATCTCTATAGTGATTTCCGTAAGTATCCAATGTTTGTAACTGTATATATTTGTAAATATTTCGATTCGTATCATTAAGCGTGGATTATTCATTCCTTGTCAACTCTGTTGTGATGGTGATTCTTATTATAACGGGTGGAACATCTTGGTCATCTACCCCCAATAATAGATGATGATGATGATAATTTTTGTTTCAAGGGGCCTAACATCGAGGTTATCGGACCCTAATGGTTTGGGTGATCGTGAAGATAATAATGAAATGTAAACTATTAACTAAAACTACTAACTTATATACTAGAAGAAGCAATGGAAAACAAAATGAGAATAAGGCAAATAAAGGACAGGAGGAAAAGAAATGCCCTGAACCCTCGAAGAATGCGCATTGAGGGACTTGGAAGGAAGGAGAGCCATAAAAGGCAGGAAAGTGAAAGAGGAGAGGGTCCGCCCCACAGGTAATGGATAAAAGGGGGATAACCGGACCCAGCTCACGAATCCCTCGGGGTCGCCAACTCCCGAACATCCCAGTCGTGAGCACCTGAGGGTGTATCAATATCCAGGGTGCACCAGAAGTGGTGGGGTTACATACACTCTACCTCCTTGAGGGCCTTGAGCACAAGGCAGGAGGTAACATGAAAAGAAAAAGAAGGCTAACCCCTCGCAGAAGGAGGTATCAGAAAAAAAGAGACAAAGTCCAATTAAGGCGGGAAAGGAAGAGACACCCTAGGCCTCGGATACCCTAATACCGTCGGGGTCGGAAGAGAACAAGAGTTGACCAAAAGAGGTCGACAGGAAAGAAGACAGAGAGGAGCCCGGCACAAGTAAGTGGAAGCAATGCCGGACTCAGCTGGGGACCCGTGGTCGCCAACCCACGTATCACTAGATGTGAGCCCCTGGGGGGCCCTAATAATAATTTAATATCGTATGGCCTCGGATGCCGGGTGCAAGCTTTGTTATTTGACACCCAAAGGGTAGCTTGCATGTGGAATTTCGTTGTTCTTTGAAGCTCTATGAAATTCAAGGAGGTTAGATATCTAAGCTCCTTGAACACTATATCGCTTTCTAGTAGAGAAATGAGGAACTTTGCGTTGGCGGAATCTCCCGAGATTAATTTTGCCATTATGAACACGGCCTACTGAATTCAAATGGGTTTTTTGACATGCCAACATCGTATGACATGCGTGTCGAAATTTTTCCGGCTTTCAAAAATCACTTACCACGGCCAGGGGCGGACCTGCAAGCTTGGGGTTAGTAGACCGACACGTTAACCACTCACCCACTGTGGCATGCTACCCCTAATGATATGCGTGCAATTAAAATGATGTTTCATTTAGGGCTTGAACATTGTGGTCATTTTTAGCCTACTTTTCACATTTTGCAAAAATGAGGAAAAAGTAGACTTATGAGATCGGGCAAATGTGTGTCTGTCTGTCTGTCTATCATTCTGTCTGTCTGTCATGCTGGCTGGCTGGCTGTGTGTGTGTTTGTGTGTGTCCCCCCTATCAACTCCTAAACGGCTGCAGCAATCGAAACAAAATTTGGTAGGAGTAAAGACCTATACCTGAATATTTCACGGCCATATTTGAAAATGATGTCAGTACTACCAACTGCTGAAAAATCGCAATTGAAATTTGAGCTCTATGTTGGATATCTTGGAAGGTATGAATGGGAGCTATTTCAAAATTGGCACACGTGTAGATAATAATATTGAACTTTAATTTCCAGGAGGCCATACATGGCAGTGTTGCCAAAATGATTATAAGCCGCTGATAGGTCCAATTTTTAATGCATATAACTTCTACATTATCAATTGGAATTCAGCCAAATTTCGTATGTGCTATGAGTACATAAACAGATATGACTGAGCGTATTCTTAAGATCCACCATGTCATTATTAATTTGGAGTAACTTATATACGTCAGTGCTACCAACATGATTCTAAGCCTGGTGAGAGGTCCAATTTTAAATACATGTAACTACCATACTGTTGTTGTTGTTTGAGTCTTCAGTCTTTTGACTGGTTTGATGCAGCCCTCCATGCCTCCCTGTCCTGAGCTAATCGTTTCATCTCTACATAGCTCCGACACCCTACATCGGAGGCAATCTGTTTAACATATTCTAACCTTGGTCTACCCCTACAGTTTTTGTCCTCGACCCTTCCTTCCATAACTAAGCTTGCTATTCCTGGGTACTACCATACTATCATTTGGATTTCAACCAAATTTCGTGTGTGCTATGTGTACCATAACAGATATGACTATGCCGATTCTTAAGAGTAACCAGGGCTGCCAACTGTTAAGAAATTCTGTCTCTATTTTTGTTACCCAAATATCAATATATCAGAAAGTATGCAAGCCAATAGCTCCAAACTTTGCACACGTATAGTACCTGGCATTCTAGATTAATTTGGAATAACTAATATGGGCCTACGCCAGTGCTGCCAACATGATTCTAAGCCTGCTGATATGTCCAATTTTAAAATGCATGTACCTTCTATACTAACTAATGGATTTCATTCAAAATTGACACAACAATAGATCATATTATTTCAGATCATTTCTGACCAATATATGTATGTCATTGTTGCCAACATAATTTTACGCTTGCTGTTAGATCCAATGTTTAACTGCATGTAACGTCCATGCTATCCATGGGACTTCAACCAAATTTTGTATTCTGTACCTTAAGAGATGGAACTAAGAATATATTCAGTCACCAGGGCTGCCAACTGTAGTTCTCTATTAGGCTACATTATGCCAGGTATACAGTACAGTATTTCGAACTAATTAGAAATTTCGATATTACCAACTTAATTTTGTCATTATTCAAGATAGATCCATATAGATTAATCATTTGCATGAATCTTAAATTTTAAGAAAAGTAGGCTCTTTAGTTCGTCACGGAACTTCTTGTTAGACCTGTGTTGGTTGTTAGATCCTGCGGTCACTTAAAGTAGAAGAGTGTACTAATGCTATAACTGGTGTAGGGGCTGTCTGTGTTAGTGTGTGCGTTTTGTAATTTAGGTGAGGATTAAGACGGAGGACTTCAAGTTAGGAACCATCCCAACATTTGCTTGCATTAGAAATTGTAAACCACGGAAAACCCTTTTCTAGAATGGCCGAGGTCGGAATCGAACCCGTCTTATTTCAGTTTTGTCTCACGAGGCTGAGTGTACCCCGTTCCAGCCCTCAGACTAGAATTACATTTCTTGGCAGAGCCGGAAATTGAACCCGGCCAAGAATGCTAGACGTCTCACCACAAGGTGATCGCAATTAAAAATGTTTATGGAAGTGAAAACTAATATTAGTACCACTAACTACTGACTTACATCTGGCGTACGAAGAGAAGAAGAAGAAGAAGAAGAAGAAGAAGAAGAAGAAGAAGAAGTGAGCAAATATGAAAGGAGAATCTACATATCAGGAAATATAAATGCTCTCAATCCTCGAAGGATGAGGTCTAAGGTAGAGGCAAGAAAACCAGATAGGATAGAAAAAGAGGCCCAGCTCAAGAATCTTCGGGGTCAACAGTTGTGAGCTCTTCAGGGCGAAGTGTTATCCAGATTGCATCATTATTGGGGAGGGGGTAAACAAACCCTCCATCTTGCAATATGATATTGTTGTCGATTCTTCTAGATGCTTACGAAATCGTGTGTGTATAGGGTTTCTCTGACCAACTGTGTTATTGCGATGATCTGTAGTAATGATTGTACTTGTAATTCGGACTAGAATAAGGAAGGAGTCACCCGTGGACATAACTTAGGAACGATTTCCTGGAGAAAAGGTAGAGGGGGGTAAACCACGGAAAACAACTTATAGGAATAGGAAGGTTAAGGTAGGATCCGAATCCATCTCTTCTCAGCATTGCCTCATGAGGCTAAGTGCACCCCGTTCCAAATCCTCATATCAGAATGGTAGAGAGAGGAACAAACCAATGACCTCTAGATCCTGAGTTTCATTACGTACCCCTATACCATAGAACGCGGACTCTCTTTTATAATAGTTCAGGCATACCATAAGAAACAAGTAGTTCCGTGATGAACTATACAGCCTATTTTCTTATATCCCATTTATGTTAATTGCCTCTATCAACATACAAAATTTCAGTTTGATTGCTGTAATAGATTCGTAGATATTTCGGTTGGTCGCCATGTTGGATTTTTATATACGTAAGCCATCGTTATGTACTATTAGATGACGATTTTTGCGTAGGTTCATTATTCAAACGTTCACTTCGATCGCATGATTAATACACAATAAATAAAAACTTAATTTTTGAATTGCGCACAGCCGCCATCTTGAGGGTATGTGAACAATTGATTAAATTAGATGCCAGTGCATTACAATGTGTATAAACATTTCCTGTACCATTTACTGCGCTCAGTTGGTTAAATCGCCAGAAAAGTCTATTTAAATGTTTCACATTTACTTGGCCGCCATGTTAGTTTTGTATTTTACAGGTTTTTGGAAGTCTCATAGCTAAACTTCTAGTAGTATCCTTTATCACCGTACAAACTTTTAGGGTGATATCAGTTTCGGATATATAGAAACCGGGTGAAATATATCGCCCAGCCGCCATATTGAGGTTATATAGACAATTAAATTAAATTAGATGTCAGTGCATTACAATGTATCTAATCATTTCCTGTACCAAGTTGCATTGCAATTGGTTGGTTAAATCGCGAGAAAAGTTAATTAAAATGTTTCACCTTCCTTGGCCGCCATGTTTGTTTTGTATTTTACAGGTTTTTGTAAGTCTCGTAGGTAAACTTTGAGTAGTGCCCTTTAACACCGTACAAAGGTTCAGGGTGATATGAGTAATAGTTTTGGAGAAATAGAATGCCGGTGAAATATTTCGCACAGACGCCATCTTGAGGTTATGTAAACAATTGAACTAAATTTGATGCCAGTGCATTACAATGTACATGAACATTTGCTGTACCAAGTTTCATTGCATTTGGATGGTTAAATCGCGAGAAAAGTATATTTAAACGTTTCAACTTCGCTTGGCCGCCATGTTCGTTTTGTAGTGAACAGGTTTGTGAAAGTCTCATAGGTGAACTTCTAGTAGTGCCCTTCATCACCGTACAACAGTTTAGTTTCGTAGATATAGAATGCTGGTGAAATATTTCGCACAGCCGCCATGTTGGATTGGTGGGACGTAATGAAATTTGAAAGGCATAGTCGAGGTCGGCCGTAATTTTACTCTGACCCTACTGAGTATCAGTGAAATCGCTCCAGCCATTTGAAGCTATTTGGGGACACACACATACGCACACACACACACACACGGACAAAAGGTGATCTCATAAGCCTATTTTTTTTTCATAAAATGGAAATAGGCTAAAAATACATAAAACTAAATGCTGTCGACAACTTTTATCTATGGAATATTATACAATACACCAATGGAAAGATATCGATGAGTATTTATAAAACTTGTAGAACAATATGGTGAAAAAAAGTATTTTGACGGCTTTTAAATTAAAAATCAACATTCATACCTATTTTTTATTGGAAAAAGAAGAATATCTGTCTGTTGTACAAGGAGACAGGCAGCTTGGACTCCAGCAAGCAGGTCTTCATCAGTTTCTACTGAGGTTTCATACACCAACGACTTGACATAACCCCATAGGAAATATATAAAGAGGTGTGAGATCCGGCAATCGTGCTGGCCATGGGGCAGGACCTCCCTTCCAATCCAACGATGAGGTACGAGTTATTCAGGTGCTCGTGGACATTAACATAGAAGTGGGCTCGTGCACCATCGTGTTGAAACCACATTCTTTGGTGGACAACAAGCTGCCTGTCTCTTCGTACAACGGACACCAGGAATGTTTGATAGGGTGCGAAAAAACTTCATGTGCCGTTGCAATACATGCAATGAGACGTCATCATGTTGTTCAGTGCCTATGCACCGAGTCTGAGTTTACTCCTGGGGTCTGGCGTTATGCGATACGGAGACGGCGAGTGCGTGACGTCATGCAGCAGAGTGCACCTCCCGCTCTCCATTCCCCGCGCGGGAAGCCTAAGTTAATGGGTAATGGAGTCTGTTGAAAGAGTCCTCCTGAGCCTTTCTAACATGTGTAGCATTTGTAGCATGCGTCATTTGAAATGATATAAAGTCTAGTCTCTCAGACTGACTGTATCTTTTTAATTCTGTCTCTTCTTGTTTTTTGCATAGCCGATCGTAAAAATTTAATTTTGCATGCTTGCAGTTTGCTGATGTCTCTTTTCAGTAACACACAAGTCTCCAACCTATATGTCATTATTGGTAGGAGGTAAGATTGGAACATTGATTGTTTGTTTGGTTTTTACGGGGACTGCTTTGTCTCACACTGCGTTTCGTACCTGATAGAAGAACGTGGAACCATTTGTCACTCTGTTCTGGAGTTCCTATTTAGCACTCCCCTGGTTCGATTAAATACTTCCAAGATAATTGAAGCTTTCTACACATTCAGTTCTCTCTCCATCAAGTTTTAGGTCACATTCTCTGGGTGTTCTACTCAATTCCATTGCTACTGTTTTCTTCTTACTGACAGTTAATTTATACTCTTTAAATTTGTTGACCCAGCAATCTAATTTCCTTTGGACTTCTTGCTCCGTTTCTCCCCATATAGCAACATCATCTGCAAACACTAATGCATTCAAATCTCTCGGTTCTGTAACTTTAATTTCCTTTATAACTACAGCCATGAGTGCAATGAAAAGTAGGGGAGATAATGCACTATCCTGTTGTACACCCCTCTTTGTTTGGAACCAATCAGAAAATAATAATAATAATAATAATAATAATAATAATAATGATAAATATGAAATTAAAAAACAAGAACGGAGAATTCACAGAAAAACAAGTAGTTCCGTGAAGAACTATACAGCCTATTTTCATATATCCTGCTCATGTTAATTGTCTCTATCAAAATACAAAATTTCAGTTTAATTGCTGTAACAGATTCGTAGATATTGAGAACCGTCTAAATATTTCAGATGGTCGCCAGGATGGATTTTTATTTTTGTACTATTACATTAAGATTATTGTGTACGTGTGGTATTCAAACTTCAATCGCATGATCAGAACACAAGAAGTAAAAACGAGATTTTAAAAGTACGCACACCAGCCATCTTGTGATTATGCAAACAATTAAAATAAATTACATGCCAGTGGATCAACATTTGTATAAGCATTTAACGTGCAACATTTCACGGCACTCGGATAGTTAATTCGCGAGAAACGTCCATTTAAATATTTATACTTCGCGTCGCCGCCATGTTGGATTTGTGCTCACCAGGATACTGAAAGTCCTATAGGTGAACATATGTACATAGTCTCTATGAACATTAAAAATTCAGTTTGGTTGCTGTAAAAGATTCATAGATATTGAGAACCGTCTAAATATTTCGGAAGCTCGCCATTTAGGATTGTTATATGTTATATGCCATAGAGTTATGTACCATTCAAGGACAATTATTGCCTAGCTTCATTATTCAAACTTTCACTTCGATCGCATGATTACGACACAAGAATAAAAACTTAATTTTAAAATTTCGCACAGCCGCCATCTTGAGGTTATGTAAACAATTGAATTAAATTAGATGGCAGTGCATTACAATCTGCAAAATCATTTACTGTACCACATTTCACTGCGCTCAGCGAGTTAAATCACGAGAAAAGTCTATTAAAATATTTCAAATTCGCATGGTCGCCATGTTCGTTCTGTACTTTACAGGTTTATGAAATATACATTGGTAAACTTGTATCAGTACCCTTTATCACCGTACAAAATTGCATGATGACATCTGTAATAGTTTCGGAGATATAGAATGTCAGTGAAATATTTCGCACAGCCGCCATTTTGAGGTTATGTAAACAATTGAACTAAATTAGACTCCAGTCCATTACAATGTGTATAAACATTTGCTGTACCAAGTTTCATTACGTTTGGATAGTTAAATCGTGAGAAATGTCTATTTAAAAGTCTCAATTTCGCTTGACCGCCATGTTGGTTTTGTAGTCACCAGGTTTTTGAAAGTCTCATAGCTGAAATTCTAGTAGTGCCCTTTATCACCGTACACAATTTCAGGGCGATATCGGTAATAGTTTCGGAGATATTGAATGCTAGTGAAATATTTCACACAGCCGCCATGTTGGATTGGTGAGGCGTAACAAAATTTGAAGGGCACGGTCGAGGTCGCCGGGAATAGTGCTATGCACTTACCGAGTTTCATTGAAATCGCTCCTGCCGTTTAGATTTTATTAGGGGGGACACACACACACACACACCTCACACACACACACACACGCACACACACACGGACAAAAGGTGATCTCATAAGCCTATTTTTTTCAAAATTGAAAATAGGCTAAAAAATATGGTCCTGTTCATGTAAATGGTATATGGATTAAAAGGAAAACTACCGTACAGACTTGTACACAGAAATCGATAAGTTCACCGATGCTATACGCAGGAGACGATTAAATTACATGGTCACATCTTCAGAATAGATTCCACTAGATATATACAAAAATACTGCTTTATATAATAAATTCAAAGAAGGTGAAAATCAGTTGGTTAGAAGAAATCAGGCAGGACTTGAAATAAATAAAGGTACCATGAGGAATCGCAAGGACTTTGTAACTCTGGTTGCACACTTTCACAGAGAAATCTAAAAAGACCACTGGAAAACAATGGACAGAAGAACGCGAGAAACAGCATAGCAAGTTCATGAAGAGATTCTGGGAGGAGAAAAAGAAGCAAATGCCATTAACCCAAGTTAACAAATTCAAACGCGCTCAAGTAGGCATAACGAAGAAATAATAATAATAATACATATCAAATTAGTTCATCCTAATGCTAATAATGAGTAAAACACAAACATTTTAAATAATAATAATAATAATAATAATAATAATAATAATAAAAACGCTATAGAACGGTAGTTTAACCTGAATCATTATAAGCATCAGAAACCCTAATCATTGGAGGCAGATCACTAACCAAAAATTTAGGAAAACAAGAATGGAAACTCCTCAGGACAATCTTTGGCCCAGTGTGAATGAAAAAGAGATCTCACGAGTTATACCAACATTCCGAGAAAATATCAGACACTATTAGAGTAAGACGATTGAAATTTTATGGAGATATTCAAAGAATGGACAATGAAAGACTTACTAAAATTATATTTAATGATGCCTCCTCATAAAAAGCCAAGCATAACTGGATAATAGAAATTGAACATGGTCTTCGAGAAATTAACGTAACCGACGAAATTTTATGGGACAGGTCTAGATTCAGATCGTTGGTGAACAAATATTATTTTGCTGCAAACCCCGAATGAGAGCCACCACTGGATGGACAGCAGAAAGTAAGAATGATCATAGCAAGAGAATGAAGAGATTTTGGGAAGAGAAGAATCTAATACAAAATCATCTGTGAAACAGGTTCATGCGCTCCTTAGCTGGGCATAACGTTAAAAAAGAAATAGCAAATCAATTTATCCTATTGCTAATAACGAGTAAAACACATAATAATAATAATAATAATAGCAATAATAATTCGATCCACAACTCGGGAAATACCAAGAGGGTTTCAGAAAGTGACGATCATGTGCTGAGCAGATTATGAATCTGAAGTCCATCCTTTCATATCTGAAACTCAGGAACAGGGAATTCGTGATGAGTTTTGTTGATTTTAGGAAAGCGTGTACGACTCAATTGATCGAACCACCCTATTGCAAATCCTTGAAGAGTTTGGCTTAGATAACAAGACACAATCAATTATCCAGCAAACCCTGACCAACACCACCGTCAAAGTAAAGTTCAGAGGAGAGATGTCTGATGCCTTTGAAATCAGGACAGGAGTGAGGCAAGGAGACGGGCTATCACTTCCTCTCAACTGTGTTTTAGAAAAGGTCATCCGAGAATGGCGGAAGGAAATGAAAACTTCAAGGGTAGAAAATGGGGTAAAGCTAGGGTACAAGTATATGAATCTTACAATCGACTGTCGAGTCTTTGCATATGATCTAGTGATCTTTTCACATTCCATTGATACGGCAGAAGAACAACTTAACCAACTGAAAAATCAAGCACTGAAGGCTGGGCTTCAAATCTCCCTTGAGAAGACACAATTCATGACAAACATAAAATCAGCGCCCAGAGAACTGGAGGTCGGACTAGGAAAAGTTCAGAAGACTGAAAAGTTTAAATACCTCGGTGAATGGATAGAGCCTAACCTATCAGAGAAAGAAGCCTTCGTGTCACGCATTAATAAAATGGAAATGGCATTCAACCTGACTAAAGACACCTACAATAAGAGATCGATATCCTTAAACGCCGAAATTAGACATTACTGCACTGTCATTCGACCAGAGGCTCTGTATGCGGCAGAAACTCTAATAATAAACAAGAAAGGTCCTGGGTCCCTTCAAAGAAAACAGCGAGTACAGAAGGCGTCACAGCCACGACTTATACAAGCACGTGGAGAAGATCAGTGACACGATTCGAAAAAGAAGGATTGCTTTTTATATCCACGTGACACGAATGAGCCCAGGCAGGATATCAAAACGGATATTGACGTACTGTACTTTCAAGATAAGAAAACCAAAGGGGCTTGGTTCACGGAAGTTGAGAAAAATCTACGTGAAATGGAAATTTCCCCTAAAGATATCCAGGAGCGTGTTCAACTTCAGGAAAAACTACGTACGCACACAGGTTTCCAGGAAAAGCCGAAGCTGAAGACAGGGAAGGCGTGGTCCCAAGAGAGAAAAGAACAACACTGGAGATGAATGCGCGAACACTGGGCGGTAGTTAGAGCTCGGAAAAAGAGACAGTTGAACTGACATGGTCCCTAGTTGGCCGAATCGAAGAAATAAGAAGAAGAATAGTAAGCATAATACATCCTAATAATAAACATTTCTATAATATCCTAATTATCCTAGTGTAGGCATACGTCCTACAATCAATCAGCATTCACGCGAGACAGCAGTATTCACCGGTAGTCTTTACATACCGTCTTAGAGTGTTTGATATTCGTAGGAGTTCAATACCATAGTCGGAACCGAGCTACGGCAAAACCAAACTTGTTGAACATGGGAAATGGGAATGACGTAGGAAGATAATAATAATGTTATTGGTTTTACGTCCCTTTTAACTGCACTGGCTTTTAGAGACGCCGGGGTGCCGGAATTTTGCCCCGAAGGGGATCTTTAACGTGCCAGTAAATCTACTGACACGGCTCCCTCGCATTTGCGCACCCTCAAATGCCAGCTGACTGCGCCAGGTTTCGAACCTGCAACCTTGGGCTCAGCAAGCGAGAACGTTACCCCTGAGCCACGCAGCCAGACGACGTAGGAAGAGCCAGATCGAGTGTTTCGGTTATGAAATGAAGACAAGTAATAAAATTTTGATGACTAGTGCAATGAGATGCTTTCATACAGTACATACATCGATAGAATTGAAATTGGGTGATTTTATTTTAAAACATTTCAGTCTGTTTTCACTTTAGCTTTGTGTAAAGCGGAAGTAATATAAAAGTTTCTTCAACATAAGAGTAATAACATTCTTGGGCGTTTAGCAATTATTGAATTTTATGGAGTCTATTACGTTTCAAAGCTTTTAATGGGGGAGACACAGCTTAAAGATACAAGGAAGTAACAATATTAATTTTATTGCTGTGCCTGTCATAAATATTGTATAGCAATTGTACAGATTTCCAAGGAAACACAGAGGTCTCTACTTCCGGAAACATACTACTAAATGATTTAACCCATCTTCAAAATTCGTCCTTCCTTTGAGCTGTGCTTAGGAGTTTCCCTACTTTTCTCATGTTTATAGGAAATTCTTCACTTCTTTATTCTAATAGGCATATCAACCCCCCCCCCCCCCCAGCTACAAATTGAACCTGTATAAGATCAATTATTTGTGTGATGTTTCATTTGAATGAATGAATGAATGAATGAATGAATGAATTAATTAATTAAATGATTAAAAATAAAACACTTAAATAATTAATTAATGAATTAAATAATTAATAAATACATAATCTATATACACACATCAAAAAAAGTTTTGCATCACCTCGGTTCCAAGAGTTCCGGAACCGTTAAATACAAAGGGAATAGAGATCAACACAAACAACATTTCAGCTCGTTTTATTGCTCATGAGACCCACACATTGCATGTTGTACCATCATACAGCTAGACTTTCAGCATTTGTGGTCCAGATTGCAGTACACACCACTACCTCTAATACCCAGTAGCACGTCCTCTTGCATTGATGCATGCCTGTATTCGCCGTGGCATACTATCCACAAGTTCATCAAGACACTGTTGGTCCAAATTGTCCCACTCCTCAACGACAATTCGGCGTAAATCTCTCAGAGTGGTTGGTGGGTCAAGACGTCCATAAACAGACCTTTTCAACATATCCCAGGCATGTTCGATAGGGTTGATGTCTGGCGAACATGCTGGCCACTGTAGTCGAGCGATGTCGTTATCTTGAAGGAACGCATTCACAAGATGTGCACGATGAGGTCGAGAATTGTCGTCCATGAAGACAAATGCCTCTCCAATATTCTGCCGATATGGTTGCACTATGGGTCGGAGGATGTCATTCAGGTATCGTAAAGCCGTTTCGGAGCCTTCCATGACCACCAGTGGCGTACGTCGGCCCCACATAATGCCACCCCAAAACATCAGGGAACCACCACCTTGCTGCACTCGCTGGACAGTGTGTCTAAGACGTTCAGCCTGACCAGGGTGCCTCCAAACACGTCTCCGACGATTGTCTGGTTGAAGGCATATGCGACACTCATCGGTGAAGAGAACGTGATGCCAATTCCGTGGGGTCCATTCAGCATGTTGTTGGGCCCATCTGTACCGCGCTGCATGGTGTCGGGGTTGCAAAGCTGGACCTCGCCATGGACGTCGGGAGTGAAGTTGCGCATCATGCAGCCTATTGCGCACAGTTTGAGTTGAAACACGACGTCCTGTGGCTGAACGAAACGCATTATTCAACATGGTGGCATTGCTGTCAGGGTTCCTCCGAGCGGCAATCCGTAAGTAGCGGTCATCCACTACAGTAGTAGCCCTTGGGCGGCCTGAGCGAGGCCTGTCATCGACAGTTCCTGTATCTCTGTACCTCCTCCATGTCCGAACAACATCGCTTTGGTTCACTCTGAGACGCCTGGAAACTTCCCTTGTTGAGAGCCCTTCTTGACACAAAGTAACAATGCGGACGCGATCGAACTGCAGTATTGACCTTCTAGGCATGGTAGAACTACAGACAACATGAGCAGCGTACCTTCGTCCTGGTGGAATGACTGGAACTGATCGGCTGTCGTACCCCCTCCGTCTAATAGGCCCTGCTCATGCATGGTTGTTTACATCTTTGAGCAGTTTTAGTGACATCTATGAACAGTCAAAGGGACTGTATCTTGGATACAATATACACAGTCAACGTCTATATGCCGGAGATCTGGGAACCGAGGTGATGCA
The DNA here is from genome assembly GCA_946902985.2 of Meconema thalassinum. NCBI lineage: Eukaryota > Metazoa > Arthropoda > Insecta > Orthoptera > Tettigoniidae > Meconema > Meconema thalassinum. The sequence goes on from OX336399.1 coordinate 85,749,550, forward strand.
AAACTTTTTTTGATGTGTGTATATAAAAATGAATTGCTGTTCGTTAGTCTCGCTAAAACTCGAGAACGGCTGGACCGATTTGGCTAATTTTGGTATTGAATTATTTGTGGAAGTCCAGAGAAGGTTTAAAAGGTGAATAAATATGAAAGTTGTAGCGCACGAGTAGATTCAACAAATGAGCGACGACGGCCGAAGCGTTTCAAAAAAGTCCTGTATGAGTTCACATACCATTCGTCCGATAGCGATGAAACTTGGGTGAGAGGTTATGTACACTATAAGCAAGGTTTCTGGCTTAGTAAATCCATGTTATAATAGGTAGCGCACGAGTATATTCAACAAATGAGCGACGACGAGCGAAGCGTTTCAACTAAGTCCCGTATGCGTTCATACACTGTTCGTCTGATAGTGATGAAACTTGGGTGAGATGTTGCGTACACTTCATGGAAGGTTTCTGGCTTAGTAAATCCACTTAACAATAGGTAGCGCACGAGTAGATTCAACAAATGTGCGACGACGGGCGAAGCGTTTCAACAAAGTCCTGTATGAGTTCACATACAATTCGTCCGATAGCGATGAAACTTGGGTGAGAGGTTGTGTACACTACGGGCAAGGTTTCTCTCTTAGTAAATCCATATTATAATTGGTAGCGCACGAGTAGATTCGACAAATGAGCGACGACGGGCGAAGCGTTTCAACAAAGTCCTGTATGCGTTCACATACCATTCGTCCGATAGCGATGAAACTTGGGTGAGAGGTTGTGTACACTTCAGGGAAGGTTTCTGGGTTAGTAAATTCACTTTATAATAGGTATCACAAGTAGATTAAACAAACGAGTGACGACGCGCGAAGTGTTTCAACATAGTCCCGTATACGTTCATATACCATTCGTCTGATAGCGACTAAACTTGGGTGAGTTGTTGTGTACACTCCAGGGAAAGTTTCAGGCTTAGTTAATCCATTTTACAATAGGTAGCGCTCAAGTAGATTCAACATATGAGCGAAGGCGTGCGATGCGTTTCAACAAAGTCCCGTATGCGTTCATATACCATTTGTCCGAAAGCGATGAAACTCGGGTGAGATGTTGTGTACACTTCAGGGAAAGTTTCAGGCTTAGTTAATCCATTTTACAATAGGTAGCGCTCAAGTAGATTTAACATATGAGCGAAGGCGTGCGATGCGTTTCAACAAAGTCCCGTATGCGTTCATATACCATTTGTCCGAAAGCGATGAAACTTGGGTGAGATGTTGTGTATACTCCAGGGAAGGTTTCTGGCTTAGTACATCCACTTTACAATAGGTATCGCACAAGTAGATTCAAGAAATGATTAACGGCGTGCGTATCGTTTAAAAAATCCGTATGCGTTCATATACCATTCATGCGATTGCAATAAATTTTGAGAAATGTTGTTCCCACTCCCTCAAAGATTTCTGATTTAGTAAATCCATTTTACAATTGGCAGCGCAAAATTAGATTCAATTAATGGGCGACAGCGCGTGAATCATTTCCACCAAGTCCCGTATGCGTTCATATAACATCATCCGATTATCATAAAACTTTGGGGAGTTGAGCCCAGTCCTGCGAAGCTGTATGAATTAGTAAATCCGTTTTTCAATGGGTGGCGCACAAGTAGATTCAACAAATGAGTGTCGTCGCGCGAATCGTTTAAGCAAAAACCCGTATGCGTTCATATGCCATTCATCCGATTGGAATGAAACTTTCATGAGTTGTTGTGTACACGCCAGGGAAGGTTTTCACTTAGTAAATCCATTTTACAATAGATAGCGTACGAGTATATTGAACAAATGGGTGATGGCGCTCGAATCGTTTCAACAAAGTCCCGTATGCGTTCATATACCGTTCATTTCATTGCGATGAAAATTTGGTGAGTTGTTGAGCACGCTCCCATGATTATTTGTGATAGTAAATCAATTTTGCAATAGTTTAGAGGAGGTTAACGGAAAAAGAAAAACAATATTGGGAATCCAAAAGCACTTCAACATACAAAGTTACAATGCCAACACTTTCTTTGATTGGCATTGCAACGCATGCCGGGTACAGCTAGTTAATTAATAATTAATTAATAAATACATAAACTTTCTTCGGCTTTTCCCAATTAATTGGGGTCGCCGAAACCTACCAAGCTCATTTTGGTTTTGGCCGGGGATTTAAGGCCAAATGCCCATACTGACGGCACGTGATTTTTCAGGTGAAAATTCCACCCCGCTGTCACCAGGATTCGAACCCCGGCCATCTGGGTGAAAGACGAGCAGCTAATCCACTGCGTCATCACGCTCCCCAATTAATAAATACATAATTAATAATAAATGGTTAATTAATAAATAAATAAATAAATAAATAAATAAATAAATAATCAAATAAATAATCTGATAACCTATGTATTTAATTGTGGTATATGTAGTAGTGTGCGCATTTGTAATGTTAGGTGATGATTGGGAAAGAGACAGTCGTGGCCTTAAGTTAGGAATCATCTGAGCATTCGCCTGGAGTAGAAGTGTATGTGTGTGTGTGTGTGGGGGGGGGGGGTGAACCGCGGAAATCCACTTCCAGGATGGCTGAGGTAGGAATCGACTCCACCTCTTCTCAGTTTTGTCTCACGGGGATCAGTCTACCCCGATCCAGCCCTCTAATCAGAATTGGTAGACCCGGGAATCGAACCCAGACTTCAGGGGTGACAGCCAAGAATGGCTGCGCCACGAGGTGGATCCATCAGACAGTAGGAATTTATTAGCATTTCTACATTATAGTTTTAAATACTTTACACTCCTTTCTTTGCCAGACATGGTGGAAAAATCCGTCGAAAAACCCAATCACTTTATCAGGGTCTAGATTTAAGTTTGACACAAAATCATGAATGGCTTTGGCAATACTTCTGGCATGAAGTCCTTTAAACTTTACGAAGCCTACAAATTCCTCTGCGATTTAAGTGGCATTTTCATCAAAGACACGTACGGTAGCCTAATTCATTAGACAGCTGTTCTTTGGCAGAAATATCCTCGGTTTCATCAACCACAACGCTGTAAGAGCAAGCTTTTCTGGAACCTCTGTTCCCTGATTTTAGCACCACAGAGATCAATTATTTAATTTTGTATGGTATATGATTGGTAGGATGCGTTTTCGGTCCGTACACAAAACGGAGTTTTAATTCTGTATCGCCTGCTTCGATCCGTAAACAGCAGAAATCTATAAGGAGGCATTCATCCAGATTTTTGAGTCTGAGGGGTAAATCATATGCATCGGAAAATATTACACAGGATACAACTGAAGACAGTACTGTTTTGCTCTTTTCTAGTGATGTAGGATCACCACCGGAGATAGACAGCTGTCCTTTGTCAGAAATATCCGCGGTTTCATCAACGATTTTGCGGTCAATGCATGTGAGATTTTCGAAGTGAAATGCCATGTCCTGTGGTTCGGATTCCACGTAAAAAGGAGGTCCCGTGGCTCATGATCTCGCGATTAACGGTCACGTTAAACTACAAGCTTGCTTGCTTGCTTTTTGCGGATTCTATTGCAGCCTTGCGTCGCTGGGTCTTCACGCATGTCTTTTAATGATCGTGCATGGTCCTTGTACTTATACGATGTGCAGTAAATCCGCGATTTAGTGGACCTCGATTCAATTGGATTTAAAGGACAGAATTAGACCAGCCAAGATTCTTTTTATTAGTTTCGCGTGCCCACGTACGCACGTTTATGACGAAACGGAAGTGTTATCTACTGTACGAGCGTCCCAAACTCTTATTTAAAAAGTATAGTAAATCAAAATTACAGCAAAACCTCATTAATTCGAGGTCATCGGGACAGAAAAAGAGGACTTCGAATTAACCTAACCAACTCCCCTCCACCAAAAACACTCAAAAGCCCAAACCTTGAGACGAAAGGAAACATGCGATTAGGTTTCGCTGGCGACGAATGTTCTGTACGTCTATCGCAGGCGTGTTGCTGGGCGGAGCGCATTAGTTCCGATTTCCACCACCGGCAACAATTCGTTGGCTGGGTAGTAGATGCCAGTGCATTACAATGTGTATAAACATTTGTTGTACCAACTTTCACTGCGTTCAAATGGTTAAATCGCGAGAAAAGTCTATTTAGACTATATGTTTCAACTTCGCTTGGACGCCATGTTAGTTTTGTTGTTAACAGGTTTTTTTTAAGTGACATAGAAGAACATCTAGTAATGCCCTTTATCACCGTACAACATTTTAAGGTGATATCAGTAATATTTCGGAGTCGGACAAGATAGTACTATGACCTCACTGAGTTTCATTAAAACCACTCCAGCCGTTTACATTTTATTAGGGGGATACACACACGGACGCACACATGGACGCACACACACACACACACACACACATACACACACACACGGACAAAATGTGATCTTATAAGCCTATTTTTTCATAAATGAAAATAGCTTAAAGATGGGGTTTTAAGTTACATTGAAGAATCTAGAACATCGAAAATATGCCAGAAAATTCAACTTTTATATTCTGACTCGGTCTGCGTTTACCTAGATGTCAGGTATCACCATTATTTCTGGGCGGTATTCAGCTTGCAGTCTTGAGTCAGAAGAATGCATGATTTAAACTGGAATATCTCCTAAACCAGAGGGCGGGAACTGGTACCTTTACATTTTTACCCTCACACATTGTGATAATTTATAAGATGTGTATGTACTTTGGTCCTGCAGCAAATCTAGCTCTGAAAGTGCTATTTAATTATTCTCAGTTATGTAACCAATACCTTTCTGATTCATAATATGTGTTTTCTTTTTATTACAGTTCGTGATCGTCGCCTTGTCAGGTAAGAAGATATTCAGACTATATCATTGTTTCCCAACCTTGATAACAGTGCAGCCTGCAATTTCTTGTTCATAGATTTTGAAGCCCGGTACCTACCAAAATTAACAGTTTTCATTTTTTTAAACTTTTGTACATGTACCTGTAGTTCTATATGAGATTTGTTTCATTCTATGGCTCAAATATATATGAACGGCACCCATTTTCACGGCATACAAATGCGCGACGACACTACTAAAACCGTCACACACCGTCGGGAAAGGAATACACTCTCATAAGAACAATGCATAGGAATTTAGCTCGGCACAAAACAATATTACTAGCGCGGTATACCGAAATCTTGGAATTTCAGGGCGTAAACGGGATAGTTGGCAGATGGGGTTTCATCCAATTAAATTAACCAATGAATAAAACTAACCACAATAAAGGTTCAAAGCTCACAATGACAACTCCAGCTTTCTACAAAAAAATATAACAACACTCAATTCCTTTTATTCAACAATAAAAGGAATAAAGAACTGAACACACTCCTATTCTACTCTCTAATGCAAGAAAAGAAAGTCTGAAAACCTTCTCTTCTTCTCTTCTTGGATTATTCTTCAGTCCTTTTAAATAAAAAAATAAATTTATTAGAGCACAAAATATGCAATTGAATTAAACATTTCTTATCTTTTTCTCGAACATCACAGAAAGAAAACAGAAATTTGACTGGACTTTTACAGCACAAACGCGACGACTACCAACAAGTGGAAAGAAGCCATTACGAATTAAGACACATAACGAGCAGATTAGCTGTGCACGGATCTCACCCCAAGCTATGCTCCACGAAGACGCACCACTCGGCGAACGAGGAATGCGTGTGCGCCCTATGCGGGAAGCAATGTGACCGTCATCATGCACTGAGTTGTGCAGGAAGGACAATTCCTTTTAAATATAAAGATACTGTAATTCAGAGGTGGGCACAATTCGGCTCATTGAGCAGTGCTCCCGCTCCGGCAGGAGAAAGAGCCGAGTATGCGCTCTCGCCGAAGTTAACCTTGTAGATGCTTGCACAGCTTCCCGTTACAAGCGGCGTATCACAACAGGTTTATACTTACGCCCTGTTCGTTGTGCATTACATGATTAGATTATGGTGCTACGTCCATACGCTTAATTATATTCATTTTATTATGTTCTGTGTAGGAAACATAAATAATTACTTTGACAGCTGATAAGTACACACTCCTTTGCTCACTACCAATAGTCCTGAAACTACAATAAGCCAACCTAACAACTTGTTTATAACACAAGGAACGAAAACTTGCTCTAGGAGTACAGAAATAAATACATCAATAAATATCATTCACCATAAACAAAACATAGGCCTATGTGTTCTTAAACCAGGTGGCCCACCTGCGCCGTGCATTCTACTTATAAATGTCCCGCATGTACTAGTGTTGAACGGGAGGTCTAGTAACTGAATTGCTAAGGGGTAACCTTGCATACAAGCAGGTTACGTCAGAATGCCAAGAGATAACAACCAGACGGTCGCACACTGCATGTTCCTCAGTGCTCCCGTCTAATGCACCCCAAAGCGGTATGAAGCCTCGCAGAATAGTAGCTTTGCTATCAACACATCGACAATGGCTGAGGTATTCACCAAAAACGAGCGCACACACATAATTCTAATCTATGGAGAATCTGGTCACAATCCCACCAAAGCTCGCACATTAATGCACAGGAGATTCCAAATAGACGCCTGCCTTTTGTATATGAATTTCCCCGAACAGAGCTGTAATTAAGTGCTAATGGATCGAAGCACATACCAGCATGGCTGGGCTAGACCCGTCTGCAACAATTCTGATGTTGTGCAGACTGTACATCAGTATTGTGATCGAAGCCTTCACACGGTACGTTGAATTTCACCATACTGAAATAAATCTATATATTTAAAACAGTAAGGTGATTTTTGTTACCACGAGATTGAGAGAACGACAGAACCGATTTACTTCGTAGAGCACTCTAACGAAAGCTCTTGGCCTCTAGATTTGCAGAGTGTCTCTAAAATAAACAAATATATTACGGTATATTTTTAAATTAATATAGAAAATATCAGAATGTTTTCCCCTCACGCATGCGCACAATCCGCCTGGGCTCATGACAAAATGGCGGTGAGATGTCCATTAAAATGTAAGTTATTTAATAAGCTTCCATGTAATTGAAAACATACATTAACCAAGTTCTGACAATAAAATATAATAACAGTATGAACGTATACGAATGTGCAACATTGATTTTTTTGGATAATGAAATGGTTTATTTCCTTCAGACATCTGCTTTTGAATATAGTGAATGGTTGCGTCTGTAGTTGAACGAGAGTGCGTGAGTAGCTATGTGGTCAAGGCGACTGACTGAGGTTCCAAGGAGCATCGGTTCGATCCCAGCTCTCGCCATTTTTTTTACCACTGAAATATTGTTTAATCAAGGAGTATTAGTAAGGTTTTATGTCTGTTAAAGATACATATTACAACATTCCCTCTCAATACGTTTTATTTCCGTTTTACCATTGCATTACAGCATGTGATCAAACGAGCAAACTGTTGTCCTCAATACGCCGTTTGAATATCTGCACTCAGTTCCTATACTGGCAACAAATGACAGTACATCGCAAATATAGTTCCAGTAAATGACAGCAGATATATTTAAAACACAAGACACGTGATAGTTAAATATTGTTTTATCAAGGAGTATTAGTAACGTTTTATGTCAGTTAAAGATACATATTTCTACATTCCCTCTCAATACGTTTTATTTCCGTTTTACCATTGCATTACAGCATGTGATCAAACGAGCTAACTGTTGTCCTCAATACGCCGTTTGAATATCTGCAATCAGTTCCAGTAACTGACAACAGATGGCAGTACCTCGCCCATATAGTTCCAGTAACTGACAACGGATGACAGCACCATTGCATCATTATATTTAAAACACAAGACATGGCGCGTTTTCACGTGATGGAGAATTATAAAGGAGGGGAATATTTAAGAAGGGAAATGTTGAAGAACTGACAGTTGAATGTGTAGGCTATGTTGTTTATGTACCTTAATATTGCAATTTCTTCCCAATGCTTCGGTGGTCAAGTTATTAGTGTCCTAGACTGTATGTTTACCCCTTATTATTCCCGTTTTCCAACGGGGTCGGGGATGAGATGCGATGGAAGTCTTTGTGGCGATGGTTTTTACGGCCGGATGCCCTTCCTGACGCCAACCTCATGAGAGGAGTTAATGAGAGATGAAATGAATGATGGTGAATGAAACTGGGCAAGGATGTGGAAGGAAGCGGCCGTGGCCTGTCAGAAGGTACCGTCCCAGCATTTGCCTGGTGTTGAAAATGGGGAAACCACGGAAAACCATTTCAAGGACGGCCGACGGTGGGGCTCGAACCCACGCGTCTACCGAGTCAGCAGAGAGCTTGGCCCCATGACCTAATGCTGTGCTTTAGCCAGCGTAGCCACTACTGTCGGTTATTAGTGTCCTAGACTAAATGTTATAATTATGCATCGTCGATATACTCTTAAATTATTAAAGAAAAAAGTAGTTTTCCAGGCACTCGCGCGTGTCCACAATTGCTTTCGCCATGAGAGACACTTGGCAAACATAATTCGTTTGAAGGGCTCCAACATCGTGGTCACTCAGCCCAGTGTACTTTGGTGTGTATGTGTAAAATTTTCTCTGACAACCTGTGTTATTGTGATGGCTGCATTACTGTGTGTATTTGTAATTAAGGTGGGAAATGGCAAGGAGACGGCCAATGCCTTAAGTTAGGAACCATCCCGGTATTTGCCTTGAGTGGAAGTGGGAAACCACGGAAAACCACATCCAAGATTGTCGAGGTGGGAATTAAACCTTCCTCTTCTTACTTATACCTCAAGAGACTGAATGTGCCCCGTTTTTGCCCTCAGACCAGAATTAAATTTCTTGGCAGAGCAGGAAATGTAAACCGTGTCTCCGAGGCGATAGCCAATAATGGGTGGGTCTCCATGTGTTAATACGATTTTGGACATGCACGGGACATAGAATTCAAAAACTTCCTCCATTAGGGTGACTGCCGAAGTGAGTATTGAGTATAGGCTTATGGTCATTTAGTTGGCGAAGTGAGTCTATGTTCCCTTGCAAAATGCACTGCCATAGCCTATAACAGGTGATGGAAATTGCTTATTTAGAGCAGTTTCGTACTGTTTATAACGAAATGAAGAACGTCATTCTGAGCTGCGTTTTCAAGCTATTGCAAAAAAATTCGCTGGCAGGAACAATTATAAGGAATTTATTTTAAGCGATCAGTCTCATCGCATTCTCCTCACCAACCAACTTGAGTATGAAAGTCTCTGGACGGTCATGTTGAACTTCATTGTATAAGGCAATTGTTTAATGATTATTTGTTTAGAGTACTGAGTCTAACTACGCAGTTGATTTCGGCAATGGAAGTATTATTTGCCATTTAATATTTAGCGGCTCCGTTATTGCAGGACACTATAGTGTTATCGAATAATACGAAGCCACATTTAAAATCCAATATAAATAGGCCATTTCAGAAACAATTCCAGATATTATGCAGTGCAGTGTACTGTAAGGTCTTTGACGATCAAATGTAAACATTGTTCTACATTGTATTTCTATTGCGTAAAATCTACGCGTGGTTACTTTGGCCTTTACTGTTGTGAGGGTAAAATTGATCTGCTGGAATATAAAATATTTGCCAAGCTGCAACAATGTAATGATATTAATTTAAAAGTAATTGAACTTATATCCAGTAGTTCAAACACCTAATCAGCGTTAACAGTTTGGATACTGAAGATGAAAGCCAGCTACTTCATTTCCCTATTATTGCATTGTTCAATTCCTTGGAATTAAGTGATTCGCCTCCACATACTGCGAACGTTTGAGCCATGTTATGTTCCTTAGAAATCTGAACGTTTCCCAAGGACTCATATATGGTAATATATTAATTGTAAGAAATATGTAAGAAATTACTTGGATTCGGATATAATAGGTGCAGTAATATTAGGCAGAGAGCTCAAATCCTACGACTTGATTTAACACCTTCCGATAAAACACTTGCAGGTACAGTACATTTTCTTTTAATAGGCAACAATGTCCTATTCGCTCGGCCTACTTTATCACAATCAATCAAGCTCAAGGAGAAACTCTTGAACGTATTGGGTTATTTACCTCATCACGTTTTCAGTCATGACCAGCAATATGTTGCAATGCTGAGAGTGCTATTTTTTGATGCCCTTAAAGTTGCAATAGTGCTAAAAAGTAATCGTACAAAGAATGTAACTTATATAAGAAGCTTCTTCAGTAATTTTGTTTTCCATTGTCCGTCATGTTTTGACGGGTTTCATCTAGTAGTTGTTGAATTTCAGGGGCTTTACAACACAGTGGGCATTTATCCCCGTGTACTTGAGTGTGTGAAGAATTTGTCTGATAACCTGTGTCACTATTGTTATTTTATTATTGCAGTCTAGTGCAGACATCATAGTGACAATAATAATAATAATAATAATAATAATAATAATGATAGGAATCCTGTTACAGTACTTGTGTAGTAAAACTACTGCTAAATAGTTGCACAACATGCAACATATTGTATACCACGTTGTAACACTCCTTTGCAAACAACGATTTCTGTAATAAACAGGGTTCGTTTGTAAATACGCCAAAGATGCAGAAAAGAAAGTTTAATAACACATTAATTTGTACATGTAGGCTACAGAATTTCCACTCTACAATAGCATTGCTTGCTATGTGGACAAAATATCACATGTTATTGCATCAAAGCTTAGAAAATAAAATACTGTAAATTAAAATGTCACACTTGGACAGCTATTCATATTGAATATGCTCAAAGACATGTCCCTGGTGGCGAATACAATGTTGAACCCGTCTCGCAGTGTCTGCATGGACACGTCGTAACATTTCAGATATCACTGCAGCACAGGCCTCACCAATACGTTGTTTTAATTGATCAACATTTTCTGGCGCCGTTTCGTAGACTTTTGATTGTATTTAGCCCCACAGAAAGAAGTCCAGAGGGGTTAGATCAGGCGAACGTGCTGGCCACTGCCAGGGGCCTCCACGACCTATCCACCGTTCAGGGTATCGTGCATTTAGATATTCCGTAAAGGCTCGGAAGGTGGGAGGTGGAGCACCCTCAGGCTGGTACCAATGCTGTAATACAACCTGGAGTGGAATATCTTCTAGAAGTTTTTCCAGCGTCAAGTCGGTTTGTAGAAATTTAAGATAATTCCTACCTGTGAGTCTGGGGGCTATAAAAACAAGACCAATTATGTAGTCTCCAAGAATACCACACCTCACATTAACTCCCCAGTGGATCTGAACGGGCTGTGCTCGAACCCAGTGGGGGTTCACTGGAGCCCAGTAATGAAGATTGTGAGTATTGACGTTGACATCATTGGCGAAATAGCATTCATCACTCCACAGAATATTCCTGGCAAAATGTGGATCTTGTTGTAATGCAGCGGCCATTCTTCGGCAATATGCTACCCTGCGATCGAAATCATTTCCATACAGTTGTTGGTGTAGGTGCGGCTTATACGGATGCCATTTTCGCTCCTTCAGGATCTTCTGTATTGAAGTTCGTGGCACGCCTAGCTCCCTTGCAGCTTCTCTTTGCCCTAAGCAACAATAAATATGTGCACATTGTCACATAGATGGTTCGTATAATTATTATTGTTATTGTTATTATTATTATTATTATTATTATTATTATTATTATGGTTTCAAGAGACTGAATTATCTTGCACCAGCACTATTTAATGAACTACTACCTCGTTTGCCAATATGAACAGCAAACAACTAGCTATACCTCGCATAAGAAATTATTACCTAATTTATAACATAAACGTATTATTGTATGCACCCTTGCAATGAAATACAAACCGTATAATCCTGTGAAAAATAATTAATGTCTCACAGATAATCTCTATTGATTTGGCCGTCAGATTCCTGAGACATATCACAAATGTGTTATCAATAGTAATTAATAAATAAATTCTTATACAAAATTCAAATTGACCGTGTCTAGGATTCCGTTCGAAGTACTCTTGTACATTCCGTACAACTTCAGCATTACCGCAGACGGGTCTAGTCCTGCTGGTATGTGCCTGGAACATTCCATTCGTTCGTAAATTCTGGTCTGTTTGGCGAAATACTGTCGAGACGGCAGACGTCTATCTGGAAACACCAGTGCATACCGTCTACGAGCTTCAACGGCATTACGACCAGCTTCTCCATATATTAGTATAATGTCCGTGTACTCATCGATGCTGAATACACCAGCCATTGTCAATATGTTGCCAGCAACTGTCGTGTCGTTCTACCACATTTTATGAGTCTATTGCGCTCTCAAATGCGAGGGTAGAAAAGGCAATGGGGTGCATTAGACGGGTAGAGCTGAGGAACATGCAGCTAGCGGCTGTCAGGTTGTTATTCCTTCGTATTCTGACGTAATCGGCCAGCATGCACTGTGACCCCTGTGGATATCAGTTATTAGGCATCCCATACAGCATTAGTGTATGAGGGGCATCTAAAACTAGATTGCACGGGGGAAACGGGCCACCTGGTATATCTGAACTGCCATTCTACAGATGATGAGGAGATGTGCGTATCCTTTCGCTGAAGCAGACGGGTTACATTTGGAGCGATCGATCTCTCACTTGCAATTCGAAGAACGGCAGTGAGATGTGCATCAGTTAGAGTGGCTCTTCATGGAGATTTATTTATATTCATTAGAGAGAACAGTTTCTCACACAGATATGTTGAACCAAAGATAGATAGAAGTTTAACTGTCATTTTGTGCATGTTTGGGAAATCTGTTTGCGAAAACTCAGCACAAACTATTAGTGAGCAGTCAGCTGGTCCCGGCTTCTTGGCTCCGCTCGAGCTCATGCAGTTGGCTCCAGGAGCTGTGCTCTCTCATTGCCCACCTATGCTGTAAATGAACACTAAAGAAAAAAAGCCTAACGTGAGTCCTATCACGTCGCCATTCAAAGAGATTTAAAATGAAAACAAAATAAAATATCGAACCAAAGTTGATTCGTCACCCAATCATTGTAACGTTGAAACACTCGACACTGTCACAATAAACGCTAAATAATTATTCTGGGGACATATATTTCCTCCTAATTATTTGCACATATTCGCTGTAATTTTACTTAAGAATGAAAAAATCCACAGCCTGCTTTCGGTCGACCGACCGGGTCAGGGAATGGAATGAATGAAGCCCCCCATCTAGCGGCGAGGGTATTAATATCCTTGAATACATTTTATAAATCTCTCTAATTCTAATTTTATCGTTTAATATTTAAAATACCGAGTTATGGTTCACTTATTATTCCATATTACTTAGCCAAACATTCCTGACCTACAGATATTACTATATCTATCCTGACACAAACATCCTTACTCTGCTCATCTAAGCGATTCCAGTGCAACCAATATTTGCTATATCATGCTCCGTCATCAAATTCGAGTTTAAAATCCTATTCCGTTGAACTATCTCGTTGACAACAAAGATACGAGATATGTATCATCAGATTTAGCATAAATATAACTTCTTAATACTCACTAAGTCATCTCACTTAACAAACTTTACTACTGATATGATTTCCTTTTATCTTTCACTGAAATATCAGATGTCACTATATTAACCTTCTCACCAAGATCTCTCAGACCGTTCTTAACATAGACTTGAGCATAATTTCTAAATTAATATTCTCAGATTAACTACAGTATCATAACTACTAGGACATTCAATAAGTAAGGGCAACACTGTTGACAATCAGCGATCCTAGTGGTGACCGTTGTAATCTTGTAGTATATTGTTGAGCAGTCTCTGTTGTATAAATCTGCTATATTGAAAGTCTCGAAATGGCTGATATTTGTGAATAATTCAGTAAGTAATACCGCCCTAAAAAAGAAGTTCAGTAGATATGAACAAAGGTGCTTCATAAAATTCTTTGCAAGTAGCTTGCGGAAGAGAAGTCCTACCTTATCGAACTATTGCAAGATGGGTGGAAGCCTTCCGTCAAAGAAGAAGGAATATGAACACAAAGCACGTGCTGGTAGACCCGATGCCCCGACTGATGACCTCTGTAAGGGCATTATTGGAAAGCGACAGGCACTGGACATGTGTGGAGATTTCCAAGGAACTTTGTATTGCAGCATCGTCTGTCCATCACAATTTAAGAAAAATGTTGAAGATGCGAAAAGTTTATGCCCACTGAGTTTCGCACACCCTAACCAAAATTGGAAAGTGGCAGTGATTTGAGACAGCCAGAATGCATTTGGAGCTATATGAAAATGAAGAAGAGAACATTTTTCGTCGCGATATCACAATGGATGAGACATGGGTACGTTCGTATATACCTGAGCTGAAACGACATTCAAGCGAATGCGACATACAGAATCACAACGCCCAAAAAGATGTCCTAGCAATGCAGGATCTTTTGAAACGGATGATTATTGAGCAGGGGCGTATATAGAAAAAAAAAATTGGGGGGAGGGCGGACTATCCTGGAAAATTTTGAGTATTCTCAGGGGATTGTCACAGTAAATACCCAGAAATATCAACCAATACCTTAGAGCATATAACTTTGTGTAATTATTTCAGATAATACTCGTATTCAAAGTTTATATAGCCTACAATTATTAGTGGCAATACAAAAAAAATTGTAAAATACAACACAACACACAAATACAATTTTATACTTAATGAACTTTCTATTATGGCCTATGGAGTATGAATGGCAAATATCTAAATATTTGTCAATTTACTAAGCAGAAAGGTAAACAGTTTTTTACATGTATTTCTCAAAAAACATACTGTGGAATTCATAGCTTTACCTCACAAGACTGAGTGCACCCCGTTCCAGCCCTCAGGCTAGAATTAAAATTTCTTGTCAGAGCCGATAATCGAATTCAGATCTCCGGGGCGGCAGCGAAGAATGCTACCCACTACACCACGAGTTAGTATAATTTCAATTTTAATATTGTTTATAACTTAGCCGATAAGTTAAGATTAGGGTACAACCAAATTTACAATTATTTTATGCTCTTACCAAAGCAGCACTTTCTTAATTTTTATTGGCTTTTTTCGGGGGGTGTGGGGGTGGAGCCCCCTCAGCACCCCCCTTATATACGCCCCTGTTATTGAGTGTTATGATTATGAAGGCATAATCTTGGTATATATCGTACCTCATGGCATAAAAGTAAACGCAGACTAGTTAGTTAGATAGTTATTGAGGTTTTAAGGGGCGGAACTACGAGGTCTTCTGCCCTCTTAACACAAATTTAGAATTAAAATAAGAATTTAGAAGTGAACACCTAATTATGAAAACATCGAAAATTAATAAAATAAATAAAACTAATTATTATAATAATATATAACAAGTAGTTCCGTGAAGAACTAAAGCCTATTTTCATATATCCTACTTTTGTTACTTGCCTCTACCAACATACAAATTTCAGGTTGATTGCTGTAATAGATTAATAGATACTGAGAACAGTCTAAATATTTCGGATGCTCGCCATGTTGGAATTTTATATATGTAAACCATAGAGTTAAATAGACTAATATTAGATGATGATTATTGCGTAGGTTAATTATTCAAACGTTCACTTTGATCTCATGATTAATACACAAGAAATAAAAACTTAATTTCAAAATTTCGCAAAGCCGCCATCTTGAAGTTATGTAAACAGTTGAACTAACTTAGATGCCAGTGCATTACAATGTGCATACATATTTAACGTACCCTATTTCACTGCGCTCAGATAGTAAAATCGCGAGAGAAGTCTATTAAAATGTTTCGAATTCGCTTGGCCGCCACGTTCGTTTTGTACTTATCAGTTTTTTTTAAACGTACATAGTTGAACTTGTTATAGTGCCGTTTATCACCGTACAAAATTTCAGGGTGATATCAGAAATAATTTCGGAGATATAGAATGCCGGTGAAATATTTCGCACAGCCGCAATCCTCAGCTTATTTAAACAATTGAACTAAATTAGATGTCAGTTCATTACAATTTGTATAAACATTTGCAGTACGAAGTTTAATTGTGTTTGGAAGGTTAAACCACGAGTTCGTTTTATAGTTAACAGGTATTTGAAGGTATCATAGATGAACTTCTAGTAGTGCCCTTTATTACCGTACAGAATTTCAGGGTGATATCAGTAATAGTTTCAGAGATATAGAATGCCGGTGAAATATTTCTCACAGCCGCCATGTTGGATTGGTAAGACATAATAACATTTAAAGGGCACGGTCGGGGTCAGCCAAAATGGTGCTATGACTTCACCTAGTTTCATTGAAATCGCTCCAGCCGTTAGGAAGTTATTAGTGGGGACACACACACATACACACACGGACAAAAGGTGATCTCATAAGCCTATTTTTTCATAAATGAAAATAGGCTAAAAATTACGGAAAAGCAAAATATTCAGAATTCAAAAAAGAACAAGTCTTTGAGTCAATGTACACTGGAAAATTTAGATTGCTGACCCTAACCCACTCTCACTTATAAAGCGGATGACGAAATCAGCAGCCACCACGTCATCGGCTAATATAAGTTTGAGTGTCATCTGCAAACCAAGGTTTCTTCGTAAGTCATCAAGATCCACACACTCGGTTAAAATGTGGGCCACGGTGAAAACGGCTCCACAGGCAAAAAGTGGGGGTCTTCCCTTCTCATTAGGTACGAGTGGGTGTATCTTGTATGATCTATCCTTAGCCTACACAAAATGACGGACTTCCTCGGTGACCGGAAAGAGCTCCGCCTCACGTGAGTTGTTCCCTTGATAGCTCTCAGTTTACTGGCATTTGGTCAGCTAGCCACTGACTCTCCCAAAATGCCAGTACTTGTCGGCGTAACTGAGAGCGAATATCTCTAGCGGGTACCTCCATTGGTCGAGGAGGTAGTGATACCGCCTCTTTTGCAGCTTGATCCTTTAACTCATTTCCCGCATTTCCCATGTGGCTTGGAAGCCAGAGAAATGTGATTCGAGTGTCAGCGTTGCACAACCTGGCTAGTATGTCATGCATTCGCTGCACTAGGGGGTGTTGCGGGAAACGTGTAGCAATTGACTGCAACGAACTCAAAGAGTCAGTACACACGATGAAGTGGATTCGTGCATCCTGTAGTGCAAACTGCGGAGTTTCATAGAATGCCAGGAGCTCCGCAGTAAACACACTACAGGCCTCAGGCAAAGAGATCTTGGTATTTGCACCATCAATAACATTTGCACAACCCACCTTCTCGTCCACCTTCGAACCATCCGTGTATAGAATACCAGCGTTCGGAAATTGGTGAACTATGCGGTGGAATTGCCTCCGATCAACGGAGCCATCCGAGGTTCACCTTAGGACTTCGTTGTAGATTTAAACGAATTTCCGGACGCGGGACTAGCCACGGAGGCCCCTTGCTAGGTGTCCGGATCATACAGGGACCAACAGCCACTTCTATTTCAGTACACGAGCTATCGAGTCTATCGGCTGGGTGGCGCGCGGCTCGTTGGCGTACCTCTGGTGGTATTGGGTACTGAAGAGTGCTCGATAGCACGGATGTTGTGGCATTTGACGCACATTAGCATCATATGGTTTTGACGTCTATAATTGAGAGGTGGAACACCTGATTCGGCAAGTAGGCTGGGTATCGGGATGGTCTGGAAGGCACCGGTAGCCAGCCTAACGCCACTCTCGTGTTTCCTGACCAGCATTTTCATGGTTGCCAGCCTTGCTGAACCGTATGCCGCAGAACTATAGTCTAGCCGGAACAGGACGAGGGCTTGATAGAACCGTAGCAGTACCACACGGTCAGCCCCCCACGTAGTGCCACTAAGAAACTTGAGCATGTTCAGTTTTCTGAGACAACCCGTTTTTAGTCGCCGTATATGGTACTGCCACGTTAATGTAATGCCAAAATGGAGCCCCATGAAGCGATATGTGTCAACCACCGGCAACGCAGCATCCCTAGATGCACTTCAGGGTGTAAATGTAGCCTCCGTAGCCGACAAAAATGGACGACGGAGGTTTTCGCTGCTGAAAAACGAAGAAACCTCGGTCGTGAGCCCACCTGTCGACCCGGTTAATAGCTATCTGCAATTGCCGTTCCACGATTGCCATACATCCAGAACTGTAATGCAGAGCTATCATCTACACATACAGCGATGGAACTACCGTGGGCTCGGCGGCGGCACAATGCCGTTTATGGCAATCGCGAACAAGGTGACACTCAGCTCAGAACCCTGAGGAACTCCATTTTCCTGTGTGTAATATTGCGAAAATGACCTATTGACTCGAGTCAGACGGACATGAAATTCGTAATGAAAGTCGATAGATAACCACGGAGTCCCCACTCGTGAAGGGAGGAAAGGACCCCATAGCGCCATGTGGTGTCGTAGGCTTTCTCGAGGTCAAAGAAAACCGTGACTAGGTGCTGCTTTCACAGAAATGCCTCCTGTATGGCTCTCTCAAGTCGCACCAGATGGTCAGTGGTGGACCTATGAGAGCGAAATCCACACTGGTACTAAGACAGGAGGCCTCTCTCGTCCATGAACCACGCCAGTCGACGGCTCACCATCATCTCAAGCAGCTCGCATCAGCCATTTGTATGACAAATTGGCCTATAGCTGATGACAAGTTTGGGATCTTTTCCAGCCTCTCACCATTGAGATGGAAACTCCCCTTCAATCCATATACGATTGAAGAGGAGCAACAGTTGTTTTAAACTGGAATGGCTCAGGTGTTTCAGCATTTCACTATGTATGTTACCCGGTCCTGGAGATGTATCCCTGCACAGTGCAAGCGCACTGCGCAGTTCCCATTCCGAGCATGGTACATCGTAGGACTCTAAAACAGCAGTGGCAAAGGACAAGGGGTGAGCCTCTGTCTCCCGCTTCAGAGTCAGAAATGTAGGATCATAACTCCCAGAGCAGGATACATCACTGAAGTGGGATCCAATACTGTTGGCAATGGCGAGATGGTCCGAGATGATTACTCCGTTGACGGATACTCCGGGTATCGTCAAAGATGTCGGGAGTCTGGAGATCCGACGAAGCTTAGTCCACACTTGAGATGAAGGAGTATGCGCCGTCATAGACGACACTTTTCCCACGTCGTTTTCTTACTATCCCGAATCATATATCGGGGTCTAGCACGCATCCTCTTGAAGGTATTAACATTGGCCATGGTGTTGTGCCTCCGATAGAATTTGAAAGCACGTCGACGATCTTTAATGGCTGCTGCAATCTCGGCCGTCCACCCAGAGACAAGCTTCCGGTGGGAGTTGCTGGATGAGGAATGTATTGTTTCCTCTGCCGCAGCCAAAATACCATTCATTATGTGAATGGTATGATCATCGACACTCTCAAAGATATCTTCGGCAAAAACACCACGTGCTGTGAATGTTGTACAATCAGCCTGACGGAGAAGCCATCGACTTGGGAACTCGATGGCTCTCTGGTTAGTGAGAGTAACAATAATCGGGAAATGGTCACTATTACAAAGGTCATCGTGCACACTCCACTGTAGCAGGGGAACCAGCGCACGACAGCTCGAGGTGATGTCGACACTCGAGCAAGTGCCGTGTGCGACAGAAAAGTGCGTAGGTTCCCCTGTGTTCAACACACACAGGTCCAGCCACCTTTCAGTCTTTCAAAATCTCTCCCTGTACCGCTAGTGGTAGCGGAGCCCCAGATGGTGATGTGGGCATTAGCATATCCCAGAAGGCAAAAAGGAGAGTGGAAGCTGAGAGACTAGATCCACTGGCTACTTGTAATCCAGTTGATAATCCGGTGGGATGTACAAGTCACATACTGTTGCCATTACTGGAAACGAAGTACGAATTGCTACCGCTTCTAGCTGAGTACTCAGCGGCACCTCTTCGCCAAAGAAGCTAGAGTGTACAAGAATGCAGACGCCACCGGCGGCTACAGCTCCGTCAAGCCGGTCTCTAGAGAAGAGTTAGAAGTGACGCTTTGTTGTCACATGTCCAGGATGAAACCTGGATTCCTGAAGACAGACAATGGTTGCAGTAAATGAAGATATTAGTTGACGTTACTCAGCGAGATGTCGAGAATAGCTATTACAATTCCATTGTAATAGTGCCATAGGTGGACTTAAGTAGAATTTGGTCTTCTACTTACGCTTGACCGTTTGCCACCCTTCCCTATCTCTAGGTGGAGATGACGGGGGAGGAGAGCACACCTCAATTCCACATCTCCATCCGAAGACGAAGAAAATGGAGGGGGCGTTCTCTTTGGTGGCACGTGGTTCTCGTTGGACTTTCCCTCTATCGATCTTGGGGTTGAGCGAGAGCGGTGTCAGGGGACTTTCTCCCAGTCTGAAGACTGGATGTCTGTCCCTGACACATCCCGACCGTTCCTTTTCTTGGTTCTTCGGCGACGTCTCAGTGGGTCAGAAGGTGTAACCTTCCCCTCTGACGTCTGGATGACAGGCTCCTGGGGCCTTTCATCCTTAGCCGCAGATCTTACCGGGAGATCCTCCTTGGACTCCCTTGGTGTTCGTGGGAGCGCAAAGGCCAGCAGAGACAGTAGCCACCCTGTCAGTAGGAGGGCGAGAGAGACGACGTTGCACCGTCTCTCTCTTCTCCACTGTTGTCTTTTTCAATTCAGTTGGGCTCGATGAAGTTCCAGCCCCAGATGGTGAAGTCTTCTTTGCCCCCTCAGCAGGGGAAGACTTCATGGCCGACCGTTTTGGAGAAGAAGAGGACTTCTTCTCCGAATGCGCCGGTTTAGATGGTATAAACGGCGCCTTTTGCAAAATGGCCGAAGTTGATCCAGGGATCTTCTTCGGGCTGACAGGTCTCGCTTCGACTTTGAAGGAAAATTTTACGATCGCAAGGGTAGTTCGACGTCGAGTACACTGCACGGGGAACAAATGTGGCAAATGATGCCGGAAATTCGGTTATATTCATATCACGGTACCTCTTGCGAGCTTCGTGATATGAAAGCCTATCCAATGTACTGATTTATTGGATCTTAGCTTCCTTAGTATTCTCAGGATACTGCTTTGATCACGGAGAGTGGCTTCCTTGGCAGTTAGGATATATCGAGGGAGGCGTACACCTCTCACCTTCATGTGTCCCCTTGCCACACTCTCTACACATGGCCTTGGCAGTGCACCTGGTTGAACATGCCCGAATTTCTGGCATTGATAGCAGCGCATAGGTGGAGGGATGTAAGGTCGGACGTCGCAATGGTAGGACGTGACCTTCACCAGCTTAGGCACTACATCACCCTCAAAATGGAGAATGAAAGCGACGGTATCGACGCTGTCCTCCCCAATTTTCCGGGTGATGCGCCTAATCTTGGTGACGCCTCTTTTCTCCTGATCCCGCAATGATTCTTTATCGCTATTCAGAATGAGGTCGCGATGGAATGTGACTCCACGACCCTCATTCAGCGTTTCGTGCTTCTCGACCTTAACGGGAATTTCACCAAACTGCGTGCATGCTAGCAACGCTTCGGTTTGCTGCCGGTCAACGGTATCTATCAGGAGCTGCCCGTTCCGGAGCTTGGAAATTCCATTAAGGTCACGATATTTCCCCTCGATTTCCTCAGAAAATAGGAACGATTTCACCAGTTTAAAATCTCCCCCGTCTCTCCTGGTAGCTATCAGGTAGCGAGGAGACCTGTCAACGGGGAACTTCTTATTAAATGCCTCATCCCAAGCCGTATACACCTTGGTATTCAGCCAACACTCTAGAGATGGCTTTTTAAGCGGACCACCCTCTGAAGATTTTTTCGACCGCTTACGAGTCATCCTGAATCATCCTCCCCGAATACTTCCTACTCCAAACGAGGGCCATTACTGTGGGCGCCACCCAGCCAAGGCAATACCTACCTGGCGATAAGTATTGTCCGGGATCCTAGTACCTCGAACAGGCATACAAAGTGATCTCTTCGGCGCAAATATTTGGCCATAAACGGATAGTCTTCGATGTAGGCTGTGGTAACTATGTAGAAATTAAACGATTATCTCAGGACAGGAAGAGATGTAGTGTTGCATCAGGCAAACCTTAAGACTCAAGAATCAAACACACACATTTATTTGTATCGGCAAGGTATGGTGAATATAGAAACGGGTTTTTGATCCAGAAAATGTGAGTGACCAACATTGCAAAGGCTTTCTAAAATGAAGTTCTGATACCTAAATCAATATTTGATTTCTTTTCGGTAGGAAGGCTTTTAATTTTTGTGCTAAACTACTTTCTATATTCACTATACTTCGTCAATCACTGCTTATTTTGCTTCCCTAGTACCAGAATTCTCTTACTTCCTTTGCCTTTTCACCAGCCACTAAATTACATTAAGAAATTTAAGGCAAGTCCAGTCTGTATCATTTTTTATTTTCTTGGTAGTCACGAAATCAACTGTTATTTTCATCTCCAGGCTCTCTTAAGCTTGAGACGAAGAACTTCATGTTTTCCAGATGACCTTGCTTCTAATTGAACTTCCATTTATTTGATCCCTCTGGCCATTAGGGATTAACAGCAAGCTGATAACTGACTAGTCGTTACTGCATAAGAGTGCGTGACTCTTTATTGCCTGCACTGCCCGGTGCCAGATTAAGTGCCCGTTTAATCAACACACAATTGAAATCGAATTCATTATGCAATTGGTTCAACTGCAGTATTCATCATTGATGCAGTTTTAGAATGTATCGGCATTTTCTTGTTTCATTTTGCGTTCAGGAAGTTTAATCTTCCCAGTATAATGATCAACTCGGCTGCGCAGTACTTTTGTTTTGACAAATTGTTGTTGCGTCATTTTGTTATCAATGGAAATACGCTAATTAAGCAAAATAGCTTTTATATACAATACTAGCTGTTACCCGCGGCTTCGCCCGCAATAACATTTGGAATCCTGTTATAACATTAGATAAATAGGTAGATACGCATGGGTCCTAGTGGAAAATAATTCTATCACCTGAAACCAAAAATGCATGGGACGAAAAAAAAACATCAAAATATCATGTTGGTTTTGGACCCTAAAAGACGTGAAAAATATAATAAAAGTATTAAAAAAAACTATTTTTTGAAATTTCATTCGAATCAATTTTTATGTCATTCCTGGGACTTAGAAAATTCCGGCCAAAAAGTACAAAATCATTAATAACTCCGTAAGTATTCGTCGTATGATGAAATAGCAAGAGACAAAAAAAGATGTAATGTGTTATTGTCTACAACATAGGCCATGTATAATTTTACACACAGACATATTACGTTTCCTCCCCCCCCCCATAATTTCACCCCTCCCCATGGGCCCCTTAAATTGGATTTATGAAAAAACGGTCAAACACCTGTTTAGTTATTTTTATGCTCATTTTTTTCGGCTGAGTTCCAAACTCCTCGCCTATGTCGTTTAAGAGATACACGCTTCGTTAGGAATCCTTCAACCCCCACTTTTCACCCCTTTCACCTCATAATATACACCACATCAAAAAACCCTCAGACACGTGTCTTCTTATTTTTTGTGCTGAGTTTATATGCCGAGTATCACATCCCCCAATGAAACCAATCGGGAAATATTGCTATTCAATGAAATGCAGGTCTACCCCCTTAACACCCCTTTAGAACCCGAATATCCAAAAATCCTTTCTTAGTGGGCGTTTGCGGCCCTTGAGGAAGCTGGATACCAAATTTCATTCCAATCCGTTTGGTGGTTTCTGAGATTTCGTGATGAATGAATCAGTGAGTGAGTGAGTGGTATTTGAGCTTTATATAGTAGATTAGTATGGTGCAGTCATGTCCTAGTTCGTGAACCATGAGCAACGGATGAGTGACCTAGTAAGAGGTCCTGTCTGTCGGGTGACAGTCCAGTTACGATGGAATTGGAATGAGCAACTTTGACATGGCGGTTTCGGTGAAGTAGTTGGTAACATGCTGAGCTTCTATGCCCAAGATCGCGGGTTCAAACCCGGCCGAAGTCGTCGGATTTTTTAAAGAGCGTTAAAAATCCCTCAGTATACCTTCCTTCGGAGGGGAAGTAAAGCCTGCGGTCCCATGTCATAGATGTATGGCATGTAAAAGAACCTTCCACTAATTACACTTGTGTGAAGCTATATTATAGGTTAGATTTGACTAACGCTCATAGGTTCCAACGTTCGTCGCCAGGAGAAGACTGCGGTGACATCTGGTAACCAAGTTCAGAACTAGTTGGAGTTGACGGTGGCGTTTGGTAGCAAAAGTAGGAACTACTTGAAAATTGAATGTCTGCAGTCCTTACTTGGATTTAAAAAAAACAGATAACACACACTAATACAGCCATCACAATTAACACCGGTTATAAGACAAATTCTACACACACCCAAAGTACACGCTGCTACATGACCGCGTTGTCGCAGCCCCTAAACTGAGGAACCAACCAACTTCGACATATTCTGAGTCGTGACCATCCCTGTGCTCAGGCGGCTAGGACCAGTGCTTTTTTTCAGGGGGGAACGCGGGGGTACACGTACCCCTTAAACAAATAATTTGGTACATTTTTGTATCTAGTCCGGCAAATATAACTTCCGACTTGAAGGTTCAACAATCAGCTGGCGTCAGCGCGCTGTTCACAACACCTGGAGGAGATTTCGAGTGATCTTCGATTTAAATCGATGTATCGAATCAGTTTCTTTTGGTCGGCAACTCGGCACTCCGTTCTTATAAGCACGCAGGCTAGTGTTTGGAGGAGGGGTGGGTTGTTATTTTGTGCGCGTGGTTAGTTTTGAAGGATGAAGAAAATTACGAACTATTTAACATCCACCCAGACATCGATAAAGCTGAAAGATTCGAACACAAGCAATGACCGGACTTCGCAAATTGCTCAAAATTGCAAGATCGCGATGTTTTTTCGATTACAACTGAACCCCTTACATTTTTATTAAAAAAAAGCACTGTCTAGGACTATCCAACTCACCAGTTTGTTCCCTGAGGTGAAACTCATGGCGCCTTTTCTAAGTAAGGTTAGCAATCATCTTCACGTGTACCTTCTTGAAACCTGCTAACGATGTTTTTTTAAGCAAGTTAGTATCGGACGTATGCGAATGACGAAGTCCAACTCTGAATAATAAGTGACTCATTGGGAAGGCAATCGAACTGGTATTCGATTGGGTGCTATTCATATCCAGGCAAGTTATGGAAGGACGAAAGTAGGACTTGCTGTCAGAGAGTACTATCTTATTCAAAACCGCCTTGACAAACACTAAAGAATGTGGTTTAATCACTTCTTAAACATACATGTTTCGGTGTTCAATGACACCCTCATCAGCGCATATTGAATTAAAATAATCTTAAGTTTACAAAGATAAAAGAGAAAATGGATATCCTTACGAAATACTATTAGAAATTTAAATAAAATGAAAGCTCACAAAAATAATTAAGAAACATATGAATGGTTCGATTACAGTGGAATGGACATCACTGCTATATGATGTATCTTCCAGTTATATCACGATCAACTTCAGTGTGGTTTAATATTATCGGACATTATATGACTACAAATCAACCTTAATGGATACGGCAGTCTGTATCACATCAATGGGGGAGGAGAGATTGCCTAAAATGTTATTTTTCTTTTCGTGTGACTTCATGAGAGGCCGAGTGCAGGTCTTTCTAGTTTACGCCCGTGGGCGACCTGCGCGTCGTAATGAGGATGAAGGGATGATAAAGACGTCACGTACACCCAGTCTCCGAGCCACGGGAATTAACCCCAGGAGATTAAAATTCTGTATTTATTATTTATATTCTTTTTTAAATATTTGTATGTAAAATTGATACTTCTGACACCAATAAAGGAAGACAGACTCACGAGTCCATCGTGGCAGCATCGTCAACGATTTCATCAATCGTGCCGGTATTGCACGAATGGATTGGCCTGCATGTTCTCCCGATATGAATCCAATTGAACATGCTTGGGATAAATTGAAAAGAGCTGTGCGACCACGTCCTGACCAACCATGAAATCCACGGGAGTTAAGCATGATTGCCATTGAAGAATTTATAAAAAATAGACCAGCAGTGGTTAAATGACGTTGTGGGCAGCATGTCAAGTAGGGTGCAGGCTTGCATTAATGCAAGGGGTCATGCAACCCTTTATTAATTTGCCTGGTTATTCCCTGATGATTTCTTCAGCATAACGAGTCAGAAGTGAGTGTGCAATGTTGGAGAGGACCTTGTATGCCGCACATAGGATTGCAATTTGTGCAATTGTCCCCCTTTATTAAATTTGGTACTATAATAACTGCCCGCCACTCTTCCTACTTAGGTGAGAAACACCTGGTTTGGGGTGAAAAAAAAAAAACGAAATTTTGTTTTTTATTGTTTTTGGATAATTAGTATGTGGATAACTCAAATACGTTGAGAAAATGAAAAATGTCTTAAAAATGTGCATGTTATGACACTTTTTGTAATCATGTTACTCTTTGAAAAGACACACACACGTTTCCCTCGGCTCATTATTTTGCGGATAATTTCTGAACTACTGGAGGTAAATTTTTGAATGCACTACCATTTCGCTTGGTAATGATGAATTTTCAATTAGGTAGCAGTGAAACAGCATTAAAAATATTCACTGTGTTGTATTTCATCTCAATTTTTAACATTTGTCCCAGCAGCTTTCCTCTTCCATATACAGTAGGCTACATCTCATGGCATGAACGTACCTGATATTGACTTCATAACCATGATTAGTGGACTTTGATGTAACAAAGTTCAGCGAAGAAACTAACACACTTGCACTCGGAAGGTTCAATTGCAAGAAAGGTCCATTTAAATATTTAAAATTTAAATTTCGCATCGCCGCCATGTTGGATTTGTGCTCACCAGGCTATAGAATTAGTGGTTGAAGACATGACTAAAAGGGAAGGAGAATTGAGAGGAATCTTTAAAGGACTGAGGAGGATGCAAATAATCCAGATTATGGTGCAGGAAGGTCTTGAGAACCTTCACACGTAAGAAATTACACTGAAAAACGTTAGCTTCAATTTTCTCAGTTGTGTATTTATTTTGTACTTTGGTACCATTTTTGAGAAAAGTTCTTATGCTAGGCCACTAAAACTTTTTCTGCTGCTTAATAAGTCCTCTGCGAATGGTAATAGAATAAAATTATGATTTTTTTAAAGATAATATTTCGAAAGAAATGTATTTTTGAAAACTTCATTCTGAAAAAACTATTCAATTTCCGTAAAAAATCCTTTCTATTATTGCAGAGAAAGACGCATATAACAATATCTGAAAATTTCATTGTAATAACCCAAATAGGTTTTGAGTAATCTGTGCCAAAAAAAATGAAAATTTAACATGGGCGAGATAGGGAAGTGGTTCTCACCTTAAACCATCGAAATTGCCATAATTTCTTTATGGAGCTCAGTGAGCAGTCCTTCCCATTCCTATCCCCAGTTACAAATTCACATAGGACCACAGTCGCCACAGCTCATCATATATATTATTTCAGTAGTATAGATCCCTCCTGCGGCGCTCACAAGCGACCGATCGTGACAAATGAGCATTCAAATGAAAGAGAATAGACATTAGCAGTGACGAATTGCACTATAATTTCATAAATATCTACGATTTCTTAAAAAAAAAATGACTTTTAAAGAAATGTACGAAGTGTGCGATTTGCAGATACTGTTGCTGTAGAAAAATACGCTCCATAAGTGCTGTCCACTTCACATTTTCACATTCTGAGGTCATTCCTTTATCATTTTGCATGGGTTTCAGAAACAGTAAATCAAAGGAATGAGTACTCAAATCGTATGATTTCATAAATATCGAATAACCGGTGAGTGTTATGAATTTTAACTAAAATGTAAATAGTGTTCTATAATCATTTGGTTGAAATAAAAACATAGGCTAACAACCTTTCTCTTTAAGTCTCTCATTATAAACCTATTGAGGAGAGTGTGGTTTATGAACATACGAGATTTTTCGCACGGGTCCGCTAGTAAACAGGTAATCAGACAAATTCTACACTCAAAAGTGCATAAGACTGATGATCACGATGTCCAAGCGCCTAAATGAAACATTGCATTTAAAATGATGTGGTTCCTCATACGTTTCATTTTATGTTTCAGGCTTCATCACAGCCACTGATGCAAGACAAAGGGGTAAGTTAAAAAACATCTCATCACAAATCCCATTGACAATAGTGTCGGGCATGACAGTTGAGGCTCAGATGTCAACAATAATCTTGGCAAAGGAAATAAGAAATGCAATTTTAATATTTTGTCCCAGTGGCCACTTAGGGGCAGATGACCCAGCTGTTCGACTCCTTAAAACTCCAATCATTAACAAACTAACTAACTAATTAACCAACCAGTGACCACTACCATTCTTACTACAAGCGTGTAAACGCTAGAAGGTGAATGCTGTAACGCGGAATCTTATTAACTACAGTACTTCATTGTGGAAAATTGTTGTGTTTTGTGGTAGGCCTATTTCTATTTATCTTATTTATTTCTATTTCTATTTATTTTAATGTGTTGCATATGCTCGTATCCCATTCTCTACCACTGCACTGATTACAAAAGACAGCGGTTAACGCATTTCTCAATCTGAATGCCTCTAAAAATTAATACTCTCAGTGTTAGAAATGTCTGATTTCCATAAGAAATGCTCAGGTAGGTGGGATTTAAAAGACGTATGCTTAGTTCTCCCCAAGCTGGCCGATTAGTGTAAGTGTTAAACGTAGCGTATAGTCTGAATTTCGTCCATCTTCCAGAGACCCCCACCTTGTTTTTCTATTATTCGAGTTACACTACTTATAGGATTAAAATCGTTGAGCTGCCTTCCTTTGTACCATCTCCAGCTTTTTGATGAGCCCTACTTGATATGGATCCCAAACCACTGAGTCACATTCCAAGTTTGGCCTCACCAGGGTCAAATATCCTAATTCGTTTGCTGAGGAACAACTGCCTTTCAATGCCCCCATTACAAAATGAAGTAATTTGTAAGCTTTGGAGACTACACAACTCACATGGGTACTCCATTTCATATAATTCCTTGCATGGATGCCAAGTATTTTCACGGGTCTTATTCTGCAAGTATTTCCGAGCCGATATTATATTGAAAATCATGTCTTCGCCCTCTCCCTATTCTCATGAGACTACATTTACTCGTATTTATCTTTATTTGGTTGTCAACCGCCCTTTTATGGATCAGGTTGAGGTAACTCAGTGTAATCTTGTGAGCTATGAATTTTTCGGTATATTACACAATCAACCACAAACAATCGGCAGTCACTTCGAATCCCATTCGGTAGGTCGTTAATAAGTGCCAGAAATAACAAGGGCCCAATCACACTACCCAGAGGTTTACCTGACTTTATAAAAATGTCCTCCGAGAATACATTACCATACCTATTTTAACCTTTTGCGAGCGACCTGTCAAGAACTCTTGAATCCATAAAATTCCTCTTTTATTGATATTCGTTGCTTTAATTTACGGAGTAGTAGGTCATGTGGGACCAAATCAAATGCCTTCGCAAAATCTATAATTACGGCGTCAACTTGCACTCCACTGTCTAGCGAGTCATTAATATTCTGAAAGAGTGATAACATTTGGTTCTCACATGAGTTCATTCATGTTCTCAATCCGTAGATTGGTCGGCAGCAATCCTCCTCTTCCATTCTTCCCTGTCGCCAGTCAGTCTCTTCATGTCTCTGTATGAATGGACATTAACATCTGTTATGATCTGCTTGATGTATTCCAGTCTCGGTCGCCCTCTTCCCCTCTTGCCCCGAATTTTGCCGTCTAACAGAGTTACCATAAAGTCATTGTGGCGATAGAGATGTCCTATCAGTTGGTCTCGTCGTTTCCGTATTGTTTTAAAAAAAAGGAAGGAAGCTTGTAGTTTAACGTGACCGTTAATCTTGAGATCATGAGCCACGGGACCTCCTTTTTACGTGGAATCCGAACCACAGGACATGGCATTTCACTTCGAAAATCTCACATGCATTGACCGGGAATCGAACCCAGACCGCCTTGGTGAGAGGCATTCAGCTAGACCGCAGAGCCACCACGCCCCTCGTATTGTTTTGAGAAATGGTCTCTTTTCATTAATGTTTTTGAGCACTTCGTCATTCGTCATTCGTTTCTTAGGTATTGGTATCATGAGACTCTTTGTAATGTCGTCTGGGACTTCTCCATTTTTTATATATTTCACTGATCAACCCAAACAGATATTTGTGTGTCTTAGAATTCAATGCTTGTAACATTTCTGCTGTTATTTTATCATATCCTGGAGCTTTATGTGATTTCAGTTCATTTACAGCATGAAAATATTCTGATTCAAGAATTGATGGTCCTAAGTTGTCATGCGAAATATTATCTCCATTTTCCAGCTCAGTCGATTGTGTGGGGTCTGCATACAGATTTTCCAAATAATTCTTCCACCTCATCACTATGTCCTTGCTCTCAATCGTTAGCTTCCCATATTCATCCACTATGCAAACACTACGCCCCTTTCTCCTTTTAAATTGTTTATTAATCAAGTCGTAAGCTTTTTATACTTGTCCATTTTTCAAACTATCTTCAATTTCTCAGCATTGTCTCATTATATAATCCTCCTTTGCCTTCTTAGCTTCCCTGTTTACGATATTTCGAAGGCTATTGTAACGCAGAATTCCTTCATCACTTCTAGCGTTTTTATACTTTCTTCCCTCCTCTATAAGCTCAAGTAGTTGATCAGTGATCCGTGGTTTCTGAGGTGATGCTTTCATCTTTCCAACTGTTTTATCAGCCACTTCAAGAATTGTTTGTTTGAAGCCAATCCATTTTTCATTCACTGTACTAGCGGATATATCCTTTATTCTTTCCTTTATCTGGTCTTGGAATTGCAGCTTAATGCTGGCATGTTTAAACTTGCCGACATCGAACATTTTACGGCCTTGAATAATTGGTCCCTTCTTTTTGAGGATCAACTTAGACTTCATTAAAACAAGGTTGTGGTCACTCGCAACATCCGCCCCAGGATAGCTTTTACATTGTTTGACTTGGTTGTAGTATCTTCTTTGTTTTGCATTTAATGATTTTGATCATGAATTCTTTCCTCCAGACTGTGACCATATCATATACCCCTAGAAACACACTTCAAATCCTATGGTGAATCGGCTACTGAAATATATCAATGTCATCAGCAAATCTCAGAGTTGTAGCACGATCATCTCGAACGTTTACTCCTAGTTTAAATTTTCTCTCTCATTTCCTTCATAGCTTGTTCAATGTATAGATTGAAAAGTAAAGGCGATAAGTTGCAGCCTCGTCTTACACCTTTCTGAATGCCAGCCTCTCTTAATAATTAAAGTCATATTTCTAGGTGGACTGTTGATCATTCTCTTATTCCTGTACTTTATTACCATTCTTTTCAAAAAGTCGAACAATTTATTCCAATTAACGTTATCAAAACCCATGAATAAGTATACAAATGGCATTAACGTTCTTTTATCTTTCCTTATTCTACATTCCAAGATCAGCTTTAAGGCTCACAGTACGGCTCTGAGCTCGTGATCCCTGCAAGGTATTTGGCCGCACCACCTGCGTCACATCAGTGGACAGCATGAAAGGGGCTAACACTACTATTAACGGTACAGGAAACATTTACTATTTACTTATTTACTTCACAGTGGAGTTGCTAGTTCAGACCCACATCCAGATTCAGCTTCACTGGAAACCGTGTTGTCGGAAGAACAAGAAACATCACTATCACTCGATTCGGTGCCGGTGTATATTGGTACAATGCCACCTGAGCGCCCAATGCTTTCATAACAGCATTCGGAAACGTTTCCTTGTCTCGCACTCAGCAGCGCTCTCCCTCAAACACTCACTCCACTCTACTTTCCCTCCCTCAACCAGGGATCATGACCTGGGAGCCCCACTGTAGTACAGCTTCTCTTATTCCTACGTTACTCCTGAAATCAAACTGGTCTTCACCCAAATATGTTTCAATCCGTCGTTCCATATTCATATAAGTTAGACTTTTAATGTTGTTTAGGGGTATATCCCTCGATTACTTCCCATACATTTGGTAGAACCCAGTATATGTGAGGAGTTGATTCGCAGTAAGCATAATATGTACACCATTCTAGTCAAAGATACTTTAATAACAACAATACAAAGAACATCATGAAAGAAGGGGCAAAGATACAAATTAGTACATAATGTGTCCACGGTGGTGCTCTTTTAGCATTCCCCAACATCCTCCCCACCCTGGTCTACCTCGAGGGGGATGACCAGCTGGACAGGCCGTGTTAAATGCTTGCCTTCTGAGGTACGGAGCACAACCGTTCTTATTTTCTCGTCTCGACCTTGACGCAGTTCTTCCACTAGTGCCCGCTTCCACATGTGCCTTGGTAGCGTCTCTTCCTGCAACAAGGCCACGTCACCAACTCTAAGTCTTGTGCCTTTTCCATGAGGCTGTCGCACTTGGTGGAAGCTTTGCAGTTGCAACAAGTATTCTTCGCTCCAACGCTTCCAGAATTCGTCGGCTTGTTGTTGCTGAAGTCTGAATCCTCGTACAAGGTCATCACTTCGTGGTTCTGGTCCAGTAGGCAGTGTAGTGAGACGATCCGCAATAAGGAAATGAGCTGGGGATAGAACGTCGCCTCGGTCTGCGTCCTGTGTCAGGGGTCTCGAGTTTAGTGCTGCTTTTATACTTATCAGTACAGTCCGTAATCCTTCTTCGTTGGTCGTAGAATGCCCAAGGACCTTCCGAAGACATCGCTTGGTGGAACCAACCATTCGCTCCCACCATCCTCCATTCCTAAGTCTTCACGTCCGATTGAAAGCCACATTGAATGGAGAAACACATGAAAGGCTGGTATATGTATACAGTATGTTAACAATGTTTATGTTCGACGATGTCGATATGTAAATATTATACGTCAGAAAACTGTATCATAATGGGTGTCATTAAAGTACTACTTTTCATTATAACACAGTTTTTCCAAACAATCAGAACTCAATAATTTCATTCATTGACCAATTAGGTCACTGAAAATCCAACATGTCGGACATGAATTACATGATTTGAAAGTTGACAATGACGCCTATATTGGATCAACCATTGTAGATACAATGCATAATCAAACTGGGCAAAATTGCAAAAGAAATAGCACTGTACCTTAATATCCGCAACTCCCATTTCTACACATTCATAAGATTTCGCCGAAAATTTTGGTGAATGCAGTTGTTGGCGTATACACACCATTACGTCATGGAGGAATCAGGCGTATGACATTAGTTCCACGGAAATTATAATCCAGCTCCGTGTTCAGTAAATGGATTTCTTATGCGAAACTTTTCCGCCAGATACCGTTACTGTTCTATTTGGGACTAAATTGATTTGCCTTCCGGTGACATTCTATACGCATCGAATTTGAAGAAATAACTAGTTGATAATACGATACTTTTCAATTTTAAAGCGTTTGTAACAGCCTATTATTTTTGTTATTTGACCTCTTCTTCTTTCTCTTTACACCATTCCCACTCCTATGTGGGGTCGATGTTTCTGACAGCTCTCCTCCATTTAACCCGGTCATGCACATCCTCTTCTGACAACTGTTTTTCTCTGAGGTCCTCCTGTACACAATCCATCCATCTTCGTTTAGTTCTGCCTCGCATTCGCACTCCCTGTATTTGCATGTCTAGCATCTTCCTCCCCACGTAGGATTCCTCCCTTCTTCTCACATGCCCATACCAATTAAGTCGCTTTTCTTGTATCTTCTTAGATATTTCCACAACCTTCAATGTTCCTCTTATTTTGACATTTTCCACTCTATCACGCTTAGTCACTCCACTCATCCACCTGAGCATTTTCATTTCGGTGACGTCAAGCCTGTTTGTGTGCGTTTTGCGTGCAGGCCATGTTTCAGAGCCATACAGCAATGCAGGTCTTACGCCAGTTTTATATATTTTCCTCTTAACCTTAGGCTTGATCCTGCGGTCACAGAGCACTCCTGACATTTCCCTCCAGTTCATCCATCCTACCTGAATCCTGTGTGACAATTCCACATCCAGATTTCCATCACCAGTCACCACCGAACCCAGGTATTTGAACTCATCCACTGTATTTAACGTTTCCCCTTGCATTCTGATCTCACAGTCTTGATCAGTATTGAACCTCATATACTCCGTCTTCTTCCTGATAATCCTGAGACCTCTGTCTTCCAAGGCTGCCCTCCACTGTTCCAGTTTTTCCTCTATGACATCTTTGGTGGTACTACACAACACAATGTCGTCCGCAAACATCATGCACCAGGGGGCTTGGTCTCTTAATCCACAAGACATTTCGTCCAGAATTAGGTCAAACAGATATGGACTTAAAGCCAAACCTTGGGGTAAACCTACTCGAACCGGAATCCAACCTGTAAGTCCAACGCTGCTTCTAACCTGTGTTCTTGCTTCCTTGTACATTTCATGAACCAAGTGCACGTACTTCTCTGGGACTCCCTTCGCTCGTAAACATCTCCAGACTTCTCCCCGGCGCACCCGGTCATATGCTTTCTCTAGGTCCATGAATGCGAACTGTAATCCAAAATAACAAACTGATCATACATAGTACATGTGCGCTATCTGTTGGTGCAACTTCAGGATAAACAATGTTTCAAAGCTTTGGGATCCGTTATTGGGTAGAGATCAAATGCTGAGCCCACACAATTCCCAAGGAGAAGAAGTCAACCGACAGAATATCGACAGATATTTATGAATATTTATGTTAGAACATATAATAAAGTTATATTTATCGTCGAACATAAACAGTCGTATGCAACTCGCCTATAATGGTAATTAAGACACTCGTATGGAAATTATAAACACTCGTGTCTTAATTATTGCCATTATAGGCTCGTTACCTAATGTACTATCTTAGATCACTATACTTTCTCATAATTTATTTTTATTTTTCAGAGATGGTGGGCCGGAAGGGCGATATGGCAGGCAGACGAAGTAAGTTGAACGAAAATACACTCAGAACTTGTACTGTATAGGCTAATGTTCGTGTGTCGTCATTCTTTCAAGTGATAATGCGAGTTCTTTAATGTTAGGTTAATTTGATAACAGGGTACGGTACTGCTTAGTTCAGTCTGTAGAGACACAGTGTTCGAATCGATTCCCACCCAGGTAGTGAATTTTAGAATCAAAATTAGTGCAAGTGGCCCTAGGAGCAACGGCAGCCAAGCATGGAGTTGAAAACTCCAACCCATCTACACCCGATGCAAAAGCCTCTACCTAGCACTACCCCATGGAAATCCATGGCTCATACGGAGATAGCCTTGCTGGCTGGCTTTTCCGTTTAACAAAGAAATCCAACTGCCATTCTATCTATTTATTTCCTTGGACCTGTCAGGACTGTTAAGAAAAACTTGAAAATATATGGTATATTGGCCAATACACCCCCTTTTGGGAAGCTTTTAGCTTTTAGCTCTCGCAGTTAAGAGGCGTATGCGCGCTTCATAAGAAGGGAGGTAGCGCACAGTTCGCTACTCCTGTGGGGGTCCGGGCAGGGAGCACCAAGAGCCCGCCGATGAGCCAGCTTGGTGTTGTTGTTGTTGTTGTTTGAGTCTTCAGTCTTTTGACTGGTTTGATGTAGCTTCCCAATGCCTCCCTGTCCTGAGCTATTCGTTTCATCTCTACATAGCTATCACACCCTACATCCGAGACAATCTGTTTAACATATTCTAACCTTGGTCTACCCCTACAGTTCTTGTCCTCGACCCTTCCTTCAATAACTAAGCTTTCTATTCCTGTGTGTCTTAGTATGTGTCCTACCAACCTATCTCTTCTCTTCATTAGCAGTCGCCAGAAACATCTCTCCTCTCCCACTCGTCTTAATACCTCTTCGTTTGTAACCCTATCTACCCATCTGATCTTCGTCATTCTCCTGTAACACCACATTTCAAACGCTTCAAATTTCCTCTTTTCTGCTGCCCCAATAGTCCAAGTTTCACTTTCATAGAGTGCGACGCTCCAGACAAAGGCTTTCAAAAATGACTTCCTAATACCTAAATCTATATTCGATGTCAACAGATTCCTTTTTTATAGAAATGATTTCCTTGCCTGAGCCAACCTACTTTGTATATCCTGATTGCTTCGTCCGTCACTGGTTACTTTGCTTCGTAAGTGATCCTAGGCGAAACCCCACACAAGACACGGCAAAAATCTAGAAATATTGCTGAGTTTTTAAAATATATCATTGTCGAGGCGTGGCTACATTGGTTTAAACCTCTATACGTGCCCGAATAACAGTTTAAAATTCATTTCTTCATTGTTGTCTTCATAATATAATGAAAGAGATTCTCTTATTACACGTACCTGTCTGGACAATAGTAGATTGGGGTTCGAATCTCGACTGAGATCATATATCGACTGCACGTAATTTTGAAAGGTCATTTTAAAAAACATCAGATTCGGCATGGTAGTTTTTTTAAATTGTTTTACGTAATTTCAGCATTTGTAGTACTGTAATCTATGCTGAGCGTTTGCATATCCTTCTTGTATACCCTCTGATATAACCAGTGGTTTCTTTGAAACAAAATTTAATGGGTTCTCTAAGTTGAAGTCGACAAAACATCATGATCTTGCAATTTTTGGCAATTTGCAGAGTCCGGTCATTACTTTATGGGCTGACATGTTAAATGAAAGGTTGTTGTTGTTTGAGTCTTCAGTCTTATGACTGGTTTGATGCAGCTCTCCATGCCTCCCTGTCCTGAGCTTATCGTTTCATCTCTACATAGCTACCACAACCTACATCCGAGACAATCTGTTTAACATATTCTTACCTTGGTCTACCCCTGCAGTTCTTGTCCTCGACCCTTCCTTCCATAACTAAGCTTGCTATTCCTGGGTGTCTTAGTCGTGTCCTACCAACCTATCTCTTCTCTTCATTAGCAGTCGCCAGAAACATCTCTCCTATCCCACTCGTCTTAATACCTCTTTGTTTGTAACCCTATCTACCCATCTGATCTTCATCATTCTCCTGTAACGCCACATTTCAAATGCTTCAATTCTCCTCTTTTCTGCTGCACCAATAGTCCAAGTTTCACTTCCATAGAGCGCCACGCTCCAGACAAAGGCTTTCAGAAATGACTTCCTAATACCTAAATCTATATTCGATATCAACAGATTCCTTTTTTGTACAAATGCTTTCCTTACCTGAGCCTACCTACCTTTTATATCCTCTTTGCTTCGTCCATCACTGGTTATTCTGCTTCCTAAGTAACAGAAGTCTCCTACTTCCTTCAAATTTTCACCTGCCAATTTGATCTCCATAGAGGTTTCTGATTTATTTCGGCTGCATTCCAGTATTTTTGTTTTACATTTATTAATTTTCATCATGAATTCTTTCCGTAAGAAGGAGTCCATACCATTCAAAAACTCATTCAAATCCTCAGGCTTGTCGGCCAAGGTGACGATGTCATCAGCAAATCTCAGAGTTGAAATTATTTCTCCTTGAATCTTCACTCCCGCTTTAAATTTTTCTCTAATTTCCTTCATTGCTTATTCAATGTAAAGATTGAAAAGTATGGGTGATAAGTTGCAGCCTTGCCTTACACCTTTCTGAATACCAGCTTCTCTCACATGTCCTTCTGCTCGAATGACTGCTGTCTTGTTTCGGTATATATTGTATATCACCCTCCTATCCCTGTACTTTATTCCAATAGTCCAATCAACGTTATCAAAAGCCTTTTCTAAGTCTACAAATGTCATGAACGTTTTCTTATCTTTCCTTATTCTACCTTCCAAAATCAGCCTAAGACTTAGTACAGCTTCCCTTCTTACTACATTTCTCCTGAAACCAAACTGGTCTTCACCCAACTCCGTTTCTATCTGGCTTTCAGTCCCCTTGTAAATTATTCTAGACAGGATCTTTGAAGCATGAGTAATCAAGCTGATTGTACGGCCATCTTCACATCTGTCAGCTCCCACTTTCTTTGGTATAGGGATGATTACATTCTTCTTGAAATCAGGGGGTACCACACCTGTCTCATAAATCCTACACACCAAGTGAAATAACCTGATCAAACCTTCATCTCCTATGCAGCGTAGCAACTCAATCGGTATATCATCTATGCCTGGTGCTTTGTTCCTGCTTAAGTCTTCCAAAGCTCTATCAAATT
The DNA here is from genome assembly GCA_946902985.2 of Meconema thalassinum. Lineage (NCBI taxonomy): Eukaryota > Metazoa > Arthropoda > Insecta > Orthoptera > Tettigoniidae > Meconema > Meconema thalassinum. The sequence goes on from OX336399.1 coordinate 85,787,546, forward strand.
CTGATCTCAATATTAAATCTCCTTTCGCATCCTCATCAATTTCCTCCTCCCTTTCCATTACATGATTCTCAAACTCCTTTCCCCTTTACAAACTCTCTATGTAAGCTTTCCATCTCTCAACCTTTTCTTCCCTATCTGTTAGGGGCTTTCCATTTGTTTCCTTAATATTACAGCACTTAGTCTTCTTTTCCCCCAAAGTATTCTTAATCCTTCGATAAGCTGTGTCTACTTTTCCTAATTTCAGACAATTTTCTATACCTGCACATTTCTCTTTCAACCATTCTTCTTTCGCTTCATTGCACTTCTTGTTAACCTCATTTCTCAGACGTCTGTATTCTGCTTTCCCCTTTTCATCTCTTTCATTCTTGTGTTTCCGCCTTTCATCCATCAATTCTAGTATATCCTGAGTGATCCACGGTTTTCTACCTATTCTTTCTTTCCTACCAATGTTTTTTTCTGCGGATTTTGATATTTCATTCTTCAAAAGTGCCCATTCGTCTGCAATTGAAGTTTGTTTAGGGTTTTTCATTAGTCCTTCCTTTATACTCTTCTTGAATCTTTCGTTTACATCCTTCTCTTTCAGTCTGTCTATTGCCCACCTTGTTTGCTTTTGATTTTTCTTCAGTTTCTTCAACTTTAATCTGCATTTCATTACAGCCAGATTGTGGTCAGAGTTTATGTCAGCACCAGGATATGTTTTACAATCCAAAATCTGGTTTCGAAACCTCTGCTTGACCATAATGAAGTCGATTTGGTAACGCCCTGTATCTCCTGGTCTCATCCATGTGTATATTCTTCTATTGTGGTTATTGAATAAGGTGTTAGCTATGACCAACTCATGCTCGGTGCAGAATTCTACCAGCCTGCTTCCTCGATCATTCCTTTCACCTAATCCGAAATCTCCTACTATCTTCCCTTCTCTCCCTTTTCCTACCACAGCATTCCAATCTCCCATTACTATAACATTTTCATCACCCTTGATATACCTCAGAATTTCGTCTATTTCTTCGTAGACCTTTTCAACATCTTCATCATCAGCTTGACTGGTAGGCATATAGACTTGTACCACTGTGGTGCAGGTAGGTTTAGTATTGATTTTTGCTACAATAATCCGTTCACTATATTGCTCATAATATTCCACCCGCTGTCCAAGTTTCCTACTCAATATGAGGCCAACCCCTGCTTGACCATTGTTTGATTTAGTGCTAATGACCCTATAGTCTCCTGACCAAAAGTCCTGTTCTTCCTGCCAGCGCATTTCACTAATCCCAACCAAATCCAACCTCAACCTATCCATTTCCCTTTCTAAGTTTTATAACCTTCCACTTCCTAGCAGACTTCTAACAATCCACGCTCCGATCCGTAGAATGTCAAATTTCCTCTTTGTCACTTTTGTGATGTTAACCCCCTCTCGAGTAGTCCCCACCCGGAGATCCGAACGGGGGACTAGTTTACCTCCGGATTGAAATTTTACAAGGGAGGAGGCCATCATCACATGTAATTATGCATAGAGAGGTGCATATCCTCGGGAATAGCATTACAGCTGTAGTTTCCCGTTGCTTTCAGCCGTGCAGCAGAACGCAGTGTAGCCATTAGTTGGCTTATATTATCAAAGGTTATGAAAGGTTAATTTGGGTTAATTTATTAACTCAATAATTCATTAACTTTCAGCTTTTTCGATGCCTGGGTGTAAGTAAAACAGTTCGCTATTTTCTTCATCTTTCAAATCTAATCACACACACAAACTAACAACCTACCCCACCTCCTGCATGCTTAAAAGAACAGGACTTCCTTTCCACAATTGCTCGAGTATGTTACTTATTTTTGCCTAAACAAGTAAATTTGTTCGAATAAGGCAGCAATTACACAAAGCTTTTGTAGAGCAGAAAATAATAAGGCCTGTTTCGATGATGAAAAATAATAAATGTAAAACAAAAATATTGGAATGCAGCCGAAAGAAATCAGAAACCTCTATGGACATCAAATTGGCAGGTGAAAAGCTGAAGGAAGTAGGAGACCTATGTTACTTAGGAAGCAAAATAACCTGTGATGGACGAAGCAAAGAGGATATAAAAAGTAGGTTGGCTCAGACAAGGAAAGCATTTCTACAAAAAAGGAATCTGTTGTCATCGAATATAGATTTAGGTATTAGGAAGTCATTTTTGAAAGCCTTTGTCTGGAGCGTGGCGCTCTATGGAAGTGAACCTTGGACTATTGGTGCAGCAGAAAAGAGGAGAATTGAAGAGTTTGAAATGTGGTGTTACAGGAGAATGATGAAATGGGTAGATAGGGTTACAAACGAAGAGGTATTAAGACGAGTGGGAGAGGAAAGATGTTTCTGGCGACTGCTAATAAAGAGAAGAGATAGGTTGGTAGGACACATACTAAAACACCCGGGAATAGCAAGCTTAGTTATGGAAGGAAGGGTCGATGACAAGAACTGTAGGGGTAGACCAAGGTTAGAATATGTTAAACAGATTGCCTCGGATGTAGGGTGTGGTAGCTATGTATAGGTAGAGATGAAACGATTAGCTCAGGACAGGGGGGCCTGGAGAGCTGAAACAAGCCAGTCAAAAGACTGAAGACTCATACAACAACATTGTTTCGATTATGCTGCTGAGTGCCGAGTTGCCGACCAAGACAATCTGATTCGATAGATCGATTTAAATCGAGGAATACTCGAAATCTCCACCAGCTGTTCTGAACAGCACGTTGACGCCAGCTGATCGATGACTTTCAAGTCGGAAGTTATATTTGCCGGACTACAGTAGATACAAATGTACCAATAGTTTTTCTTAAACAGTTATCAAATGTTTAAGGAGTGCGCGTACCCCCACGTTCCCCCTGAAAAAATGCACTGGATATAAGCGAGAAACGTCATTCTCCCACTATCGCTTTCACTTTTATTATACTTCTTCACATCTTTCGGCGCTTCCTCGTCTGGGGAATCATAGCCTTTGATCCAGGCTCCCCTGTTATACCCCACTCACCCTGTATAAAGGGGACGATAACCCAGATGTTGGCCACTTAAAACAACAACAATTATCATCAACATCATCACCCTGTATAAAGAATAGGCATACTCACCCGTCATTATGGTTCCTTGCTGCATTATGTTCTATTGGTAATGGCCAGTACAAACTTTATCTCTATATTTTTTTGTTGTTGTTCTTACACCAACGGCGGCTTCGGTGGCGTAGTCGGTAGCATGCTGAGCTTCTATGCCCAAGATCGCAGGTTCAAACCCGGCCGAAGTCGAAGGATTTTTTTAGAGCCTTAAAAATCCCTCAGTATGCCTTCCTTCGGAGGGGAAGTAAAAGCCGGCGGTCCCATGTCATTGATTTATGGCATGTTAAAGAACCTTCCACTAATTACACCTGTGTGAAGCTAAATTAGGTTAGGTTAAACATTTGACAAACGCTCTTCGGTTCCGACGTTCGTCGCCGGGAGGCGACTGCAGTGGCGTCTGGTAACCAGGTTCCGAACTAGTAGTCACTGACGGTGGCGTTGGGTGGCAAAAGTAGGAACTACTTGAAAAAAATAAATGTCTGCAGTCCTTACTTGAATTGAAAACTGATATACACACTAATACAGCCATCACAATTAACACCGGTTATCAGACTGATTCTACACACACCCAAAGTACACGGGGCTACATGACCGCGTTGTCGCATCCCCTAAACTGAGGAACCAATCAACCAACCAACCACTTACACCAACAAATAAGAAAGAAAAAATAAAACTTCAGGTTTGTTCATGTCAGCTTCTTTCTTTTATCACAAAATGTTTAACTGAAGGCAAAAATAGGGGCTACGACAATAGTAGTTCATATTATATATCCCTGCAATATTTAACAAAGTGATTCAAAAAGCAAGGAAATCCATATATTTCAATCTTCAATATTTTATTTAGTCGCCTCCGTAGCGTAGCGGTCAGCATGGTTAGCTGCCACCCCGGAGGTCCTGGGTTCGATTCCCGGCTCTGCAACGAAATTTGAAAAGTGGTACGAGGACTGGAACGGGGTCTACTCAGCCTCGGGTGGCCCAAATGAGTAGAGGGGGTTCGATTCCCCCTCAGCCATCCTCGAAGTGGTTTTCCGTTGTTTCCCAATTCGTCTTCGGGCATATGCCGGGATGGTACCTTCTTCAAGGCCACGGCCATCTCCTTCCCTCTTCCTTGCCTCTCCATCCCTTACCTTCCCTCATGAGGCCCCTGTTCGCTTTGCAGGTGAGGCCGCCTGGGCGAGGTGCCAACCACACGTCACCAGTTGTATCCCTTCCGATTCGATGTTCCCCGCTCTAGGACACTGCCCGTAGAGGCGGTAGTGGTGAGTTCCCTCGCTGAGTCCGTGGGTTGCACCAACCTGGAGGATAAACGAGTAAAAATATATATATTTTATTTAAAAACTAGCTATCAATTTGCGGGACAGTTTGTGTGCATTGTGTACCTAGGCTAGAATGCGTCCTTCCTGAAGCAACAGATGCTCATTTGTTCTACATATTATAGTGTATTCAACTAATAACCTCAAGGGCATCGGTAGCGTAGTTGGTAGCATGCTGAGCTTCCATGCCCATGATCCCGGGTTTAAACCCAGCCGAAGTGGTCGAATTTTTTAAGAGGGTTAAAAATCCCTCAGTATGCCTTCCTTGGGAGGGGAAGTAGTCAAGCTGGCGGTCCCATGTCATAGATATATGGCATGAAAAAAAACCTAGACTAACTACACATGTGCGAGCTAAAATTGGAAGGTTAGGTTGATAACGCTATATTAGTTCCAACGTTCGCCTCCAGGTGCTAACAGCGATGACATTTAGTAGCCACGTCCGCAGTTATGTGTCGTGGATGGTAACATTTGGTAGCAAAAGTAGGAGTTACTTGAAAAAATTAATCGTCTGCAGTCCTTCTACCTGAATCATAGATAACACACATTAATTCAGCCATTACAATTAACACCGGTTATCAGACAAATTCTACACACACCCAAAGTACACGGGGCTACATTACCAACTTCTGCTATAACTGCATTTATGTTCGACGATGTCGAAATATAAACATTATGTGTCAGAAAACTGTATCATAATGAGGCTCATTATAACACTATTTTTCATTATGAAACAGTTTCTCCCACCAATCAGAGCTCAAGAAACAGCTGTGTGACCAATTGGGTAACGATACCTTCGCGCATGCGCTCAAAATCCAACATGTCTGTATAAATTACAGATATGGAAACCGTCCATATGTTCGCGAAAATAAACTGGCGAATATGAGACAAAAAATAGCACTGTACCTTAATATCCCCAAATCCAATTTCTACACAGTGCATTGCTTTCAAACGACTTCGATGACAATATTAGTGAAAGCTATAGAGCTGAACGGCAGGCTGTATACCAGGGGTTCTCAACCTTTTTCAACAATCGTACCCCTTTAAAAAAATTAAACATCCTGCGTACCCCCTACTAACCTTTCTTAGGTAGTAATAATGGTTATTAAAAATGTAAAAGGTATTTAGTTAGTATGGTTTAACCTTTGTAATTTTATAAGGAAATATATTTTAATAAAACAAAATATAGTTGTTGTTTTTCAGTTCCTTTTCCCAAAGGGTGATTTTTGTAATCATTGCGTTAGTTTTCATTTCAACATAGAACATATCAGAAACACTACCTTGCATACACTTATTACAAATGTTCAGTTTTTCAAAAATATCACTTAAATAGACCAATTTTAAAAGCCAACCAAAGTCATTGAGTACTGATGATAAATTAGAATTGTGCTCGGTAAAGAAAAGATGCAATTCTTTGTGGAGTTCAAATACACGCTCCGGAAATAACTCACACAGTAGTCACGGCACGAAGCTCACTGCGCATGTGGATCGAGTAGAAGGATGGCCTGTCGCGTACCCCCTGAAATGTTGAGGTTGAGAACCCCTGCTGTTCTGTGTTGGCAAGCAAAGTGAATGGTCTCTGCTTTCGAAGTGCCTTGATCCACGAATGCGCTCTGTTCAGTCAGCAAAGCCAGCGCGCCCTGTTCACTAACTGATTTAACTGAATCCCACAGATATTTATGAATATTTATGTTAAAGCATATAATAAAGTTATAATTATCGTCGAACATAAACAGTCGTATGCAACTCGCCTATAATGCTAATTAAGACACTCGCTTACGCTCGTTATATAAACATACTCGTGTCTTAATTATTGCCATTATAGGCTCGTTGCATAATGTAATATAACAAACTGTCGTACCAGGTACTCTCTGTCCCTGCGATAGGGAACATGTCCCGTTTGCCGCATTCTTGTGGCGATTAGAGCGATAAATTCTATCGCCATTCCATCCTATATAACTCTTGGTAAGACGTGATCAGGACCAGGGGCAGTATCAGATTGTATCATATTTACCGCGACAGTTATTTCTTCCTTACTTATAGTTGTAACGTATGTATCATTTAAAGCGGTTGGTTGGCAAGACACGTGTGTGCTTGAATACGGATGGCTATGTTGGAAAAGGGTTAGGTGGGGGAAAGCCTAGGGTCGAGTGAGGGGTCGTTTGAATTGTATTTTTCCCGCTCTATCTGATGGTGAAGTTATTTTTTAATCGGTGGATTATTGGAAACGGTTTTTGGGTTAAAAACTTGTTTTTTCACATTTTTCCTGATATTTGGCGAACCCATAAGGCTAGAACAAAGTTCGACGTGTGGTTATTTTCGTTGCATTGCCCTTTTGACGAGGATGCCTGTGTTTAGTAGGCGTGATACCTATTTTGGGGTAAACCCGTGATTTTTAGACTTTCTGTTATATGTGGCAAACCCATAAGGCTAGAGACGTGTACGTGGTGTCCAAGGTCTTGGGGTGACACCCACTTTTTAATGTGGTATTTATGTTTCAAAAAAAATTGACAAAGGGCCTAACGCCATACATGTTGAAAAAACATTACCTGTTTAAAATTTTAATTAATCGAGAGGGAGGGGCAAAGGGAGGGGGGGAATGCATAGGGGCCCGTAAGCAAGAGGGCCTGTTAATTTCAGTCAATTGCAGTTACTTTTGTTTTATGTAAAATGCTGCCTATAACTTACAACTTGTCGGAGGCTTTGCAGAGTAAGGATGTCGATTTGTCTACAGCTCTGCAGAAGATAGGCAATGACATATTCTTCTTCTTCTTCTGCCTTATCCGATACAGACGTTGGCTACCACCTTCTTATCCTGTGTAATCCTGAAGAGTTCCGTGGAAGACAGCCCAAACCACGTTCTTAAATTATCCATCCAAGTTATTCGTCTCCTTCCCGGTCCACGCTGACCTTCAATTTTACCCTGAAGTATAACTTGGAACTGACGGTATTATGGATTCCTCATCATGTGTCCCAAGTATTCCAATTTCCTCTTCTTAATTGTGTTTAACAGCTTAGGTTGACTGATCACACGCTGAACAACCTCGGCATTACTCACATGTTCTGTCCACGAGATTTTAAGAATCCGCCTATATATCCACATTTCAAAAGCTCGAATCTTCTTTTCTGTAGCTACCGACAAGGTCCAAGCTTCAACACCATAAAGAAGGGTGGAGACAACATAAAAATTCACAATTCTTTTCTTAAGCGTCATATTGAGATCTCGACAGCATAGTAGTTGTTTCATTGTCATAAAGATGGATCTAGCCTTCTCTATATGGCATCTTATTTCAACCGAAGGATCCCAATTCTCCTTAATTATCACATATTACGGAGCTTTAAACTACCTAGAGATATGAGGCATAAAATCACTTCAGAGTCATATTATATGACAGTGCAAAAGTATTGGCAGAAACCATTCATTTGGTAAAAGAAGTTCCTCGATTCTTAAAATTACAAAAACACGCTGTAATGTACCTTATTCTACCCCCAGAAGAGTATTAAATTCTATGTATGACTGTGAGTTAGCATTTGTAACTGTTTAAGAATATTGTACTACAATTTAGTGTTGAATCTGCTTTCAAATTAATGCGAATTTTGATAAATGCTACTAATTTTCATTATGTACTGGTAATTAAAGTGAAGACTTACAGAATTGCAAAATATTTCCCTATACATGTTCATTCATTCATTCATTCATTCATCTTCATTTCCCCTTTTCCAGCTGCCACTGGGTGGGGGGAAAATATGGTTCCTCTCCAATTTGTTCTATCGTTCCACCATTCCTCTTCCCACACGGTGTTCCAATCCAGGTTCCGTTTTCTAATGCTATACTTCACCGAGTCCATCCAACGCATTCTTGGTCTTCCTCGTCCTCTCTTCCCTGTCATCCGTCATTCCAGTGCTCGTCTTGGTAGCCTTACTTCACTCATCCGTTTGACATGTCCAAAACCATCTCAATCTGTTTTGCTCCAGTTTGTCATTTAGTTTCTGTGCTCCCAGTTCTTTCCGTATATCTTCATTTGTCTCTCCTCGTTTTCTGGACCATACTTCTCAGGAATCTCATCTCAGCTGCCTGTACTCTTCTCTCATTCCTCTTAGTCGTTGTCCAAGTTTCTGCTGCTTATATCATTATAGGAACATAGTATGCTTTGAACATAACTTCTTTAGCCTTAATTGGTATATCCTTGTTCCATACTAGTCCCCGTACCTGTTGGTAGAAAGCACTCCTGAGTTGTATTCTTCTGCTAATTTCCAAATCTAGTCTTCCATCTTCAGTCAGTTCACTTCAATTTGTTTTGCTCCAGTTTGTCATTTAGTTTCTGTACTCCCAGTTCTTTCCGGATATCTTCATTTCTCACTCTGTCTCTCCTCGTTTTCTGGACCATACTTCTCAGGAATCTCATCTCAGCTGCCTGTACTCTGCTCTCATCCCTCTTAGTCATTGCCCAAGTTTCTGCTGCATATTACATTATAGGAACATAATATGGTCTGTTCATAACTTCTTTAGCCTTAATTGGTATATCCTTGTTTCATACTCGTCCCCATTCCTGTTGGTAGAAAGCACTCCCGAGTTGTATTCTTCTGCTAATTTCCAAATCTAGTATTCCATCTTCAGTCAGTTCACTTCAATCCGTTTTGCTCCAGTTTGTCATTTAGTTTCTGTACTCCCAGTTCTTTCCGGATATCTTCATTTCTCACTCTGTCTCTCCTCGTTTTCTGGACCATACTTCTCAGGAATCTCATCTCAGCTGCCTGTACTCTGCTCTCATCCCTCTTAGTCATTGTCCAAGTTTACGCTGCATATGTCATTATAGGAACATAATATGCTTTGTACATAACTTCTTTAGCCTTAATTGGTACCGTATATACTTGTTCCATACTAGTCCCCGTATATGTTGGTAGAAAGCACTCCCGAGTTGTATTCTTCTGCTAATTTCCAAATCTAGTCTTCCATCTTCAGTCAGTTCACTTCCCAAGTACATGTTAACTGTATTAAAATTACGGTACTTAAAATCCCAAATCGTTCTGTGCATTTTGCAAAAATAATTCATAAAATAAATGATAAAATGTTTTCTATAAAATAAGATTTGTATGTTTTTTTATTTTTATTGTGCATCAGAAGCTTTTCTCAAAATGATATTGTCTTTCCGGAATAACTAGAAATAATAAACATTATTTCAAGAGGGGCCGAGAAAGAATATTGCATATGGGCCCTTAAATCCTCTCGGTGGCCCTGTTGGTTGGTTCCTCAGTTTGTGGGCGACGACAACGCGGTCATGTAGCGCTGTGTACTTTGGGTGTGTGTAGAATCTGTCTGATAACCGGTGTTAATTCTGATGGCTGTATTAGTGTGTGTTATCTGTAATTCAAGTAAAGACTGCAGACGATCAATTTCAAGTAGTTCCTACTTTTACTACCAAATGCTAACGTCAACGACACCTAGCTGTGAACTTGACTACTAGACGCCACCACGGCCGGCACCTGGCAGTGAACGTTGGGACTTAATAGAACGTTAATCAAATCTAACCTACAAATTTAGCTTCACACAATTGTAGTAGTTAGTGGAAGATTCTTTTACATCCCATAAATCTATGACATAGGCCCACCGGCTTTACTTCCCCTCCAAAGGAAGGCATACTGAGGGATTTTGAACGCTCTTAAAAATCCGATGACTTCGGCCGGGTTTGAACCTGCATAGTAGTTCAGCATGCTAACAACTACGCCATAAAGCGGGGCGCTTTATTCTGCTAACCCAGTATATTCATGATTCTATATTTTGCCGCGTAGTGGAGAAAATGTACGAGATTTTCCAGTTGACTTTGAAGTCTAATCTCTCCTTCCTTCCAAGTTTCTCAATCTTCATTCTTTGAGGACTGATGGCATTTTATTTTAATTTTTCTTCTTTTCTTTTGTCAATTTCTTCTTCTGGTGAATAAGTTAGATGTGTTTTTGGGTGTGGCCTCCTGAGAGGCCGAGTGCAGGTTATTCTAGTCGACGCCCGTGGGCGACCTATGCGTCGGAATGAGAGATGAGATGAAAGTAGACAAGGATGTGGGATGGAGCGGCCATGGCCTGTCAGAAAGTTTGTATTTGCTTGGTGTTGAAAATGGGAAACCACGGAAAACCATTTCAAGAACGGCCGACGGTGGGGCTCGAACCCACGCGTCTATCGAGTCAACAGAGAGCTTGGCCCCATGTCCTTTTAGTTAGATGTAAGGCAATGGTTAGTGGTACTGTAGTTGTAATATTCATATTCATAATCACCTGCATTATCATCCATATCATTAGAGGCAGATGGCCTAGATGTTATGTCCAACAATCATTATCACTACCACTGATGTTGAAAACATGTATCTTGTTGGTGAATGTTGCTTATTAAATATAATCTTTTCTTTTTCTTTTCAGTGTTGATGGGAGGCTTCCCAGGTGAGTACCCTCATTCAAACCACAGTTCACACAATTTAAAGAGGACGAAAAATTCAAGAGTAGACATAGCCTATATAAAATGATTGGGTAACCGAGGTATATGATTTAACATGTTGAATTATGGAGTTTTATTTTATTATACATAATATTTGCAATAGTGGGCTTACAGATTTCGTTGTTAAAAACAGAGATGATGACAAGTAATCAGAAATACACTAAGAAAATGATAAAAACAAATAATGGGAGCATCAGGGTCACTGACTGATTTAAATATCTTGGAGAAATAATTAGTAGCAATGGGACGGATAAATTGGCAATTGAGAACAGAAAAGGGAAATTGGAAAGATTAATTTTTTTTACAAAAAAATATATACCATAAAAAGAACCTATCAGCCTCCGTGGCTTAGGCGGCAGCACGCCGGCCTCTCACCGCTGGGTCCGTGGTTCAAATCCCGGTCGATCCATGTGAGATCTGTGCTGGACAAAACGGAGGCAGACAGGTTTTTCTCCGGGTACTCCGGTTTTCCCTGTCAAAATTTCATTCCAGCAACACTCTCCACTATCATTTCATTTCACCTGTCATTCATTTCATCATTGCCCCAGAGGAGTGCGTCAGGCCTCGGCAGCCGGCACAGTTCATATCCTCGCCGCTAGATGGGGGCTTCATTCATTCCATTCCTGACCCGGTCGGAGACTGGAAGCAGGCTGTGGATTTTCAAAAAGAACCTATCAATGCAAAATTACGACATTTTAATACAGTTGTTAGACCAGCCATCTTGTACGGCATGGAAACTACAAATATAACCGGAATGGAGAATTTGATCAAGATAGAAAGAAGAATTTTAAGAAGGATTTATGGTCCTAGGAAAACACAGGAAGGGTATAGACTGAGATTCAATGCAGAAATTTATAGTAAAATCGACAACCTTGAGGTGATGATCAGAAAACGGTGACTTCAGTTCTACGGACATATGGTCCGCATGGATTGCTCAAGGTTAAACAAACAAATTTTTTATAAAATCTGGTACTACAAAGGGCCTGGAGGCTATGTAAAACAAATGAAAGAAGAACTTCAAAAATTCAAAATTACTGAAGAAGATTGTCTAAATCGAATAGAGTACAGAAAAAAAAAATGGCCTCAAAATTCTTGTCGGGGAGAAGAAGAATCTCAACAGAGGAGAATGGACTGCTGAAAGAAGAGCTGCGCAGTCGACCAGGATGAAAGACTTCTGGAAGAGAAAGAAGGAAACTAGACCTATAAAGAAGTGATATTTGCGTGGTCCTTGTTGGTCAGTCCGCGGTGTATATATATATATATATATATATAGTTGCAAATGGGGGTAATTCCCCGGTGGCAAATTGTACAAATACAGAAAATCACCAACAATAACATCAAACACAATATACACAATTCGCAATTTAAGAACTATAGTAATTACATCGCAGTAATCACACAAAATTTAAATCTTCTCTTAAACACATCAATATGTTTGGGGAAAGGCTCTAAGAATGAGGCAGGTAATGAGTTCCAATTGCTGAGTTTGATTTAATAGAATAAGGAGATTGCTAATTTTGATGTAATGATTTTTTTTGTCGTATGGCTTTTAGTGCCGGGAGTGTCCGAGGACATGTTCGGCTCGCCAGTTTTTTGTAGCTGCTTCGAGGCGGACACCCAATGGGTGAGCTACACGTACCGTCGCGTGTGGAGTGTTGTCTGGGGAGGAAAGTTTGAATGTAAGGACGAGGAGTTGTAAGATAACGGCTGTGGCCTATAGTTAGGGACCAACCCCGGCATTTGTCTGGAAGGAAGATGGGAAACCACAGAAGACCATCTTCAAGGTTGCCGGCGGGGGGATTCGAACCTCCTCACCTCCCGGATGTGAGCGACTGCCAGCAGTCATGCCATAACGACCACGGCTAACTAACCCGGTGGTGCAATGATAAATGATATACACTCGGCTCCATCCACGATATTATTTTAATCATTCTTACTTATGTTCAAAATACCGCAAAACCTTCCACAGTTACACGAGATCTACGTTATAATTGTATTCCTTCACACGATGATAGACAATGGAAAATTTAAAATAGGTAAGTTAATAACATTTGGTAAATATCTAAAAAAAATTGAAGCTCCAACATTAATGTTGAAAAATCAAACAGGAAAGTTAGCACATTCTAACCAAGAAAATACAGAGATCCTTGCAGAAGCATTCGAGAAACTGTTAAATTGTGATGATCCACTGGAAACCCTGCAAGTAAACACTGATACACCTATTTTAACTTCACCTGATTTAATAAATCCTCCAAACATTAATGAAGTAGAACTCGCAATTAAAGAACAAAAAAATTACAAAACTTGTGGCGAAGACTTAGTCTTTGCTGAAATCTGGAAAAATGCTGGTAAACCTGCGATTATAAATCTTCATCAACATCTAGTTAAAATGTGGATTACTGAAGAAATTCCTGCACACTGGACCACAGGAATAATCCATCCATTATTTAAGAAAGGAGACAAAACGAACCCAGATAACTACAGAGGAATTACCCTTCTGGACTGCACATATAAAATTTTCTCTCGTATAATTTACAACAGGATCAAAAACATTCTGGAACCACAACTTGGAGAATATCAAGGAGGATTTCGCCCTTACAGAAGTTGTCCAGACCAAATCCTTAGCCTGAAATTAATAATGGAATATTACAAAAACAGAAATAAGCAACTCTTTATCACTTTTATAGATTTCAAGAAAGCCTATGATAGTATTCATAGACTGACACTGCTAAAAATCCTCAGATCATACGGTCTCCATCCTAAATTGATAAAAATCATTCAATTAACATTATCAAACACAAATTCGAAAGTTAAATTTAGGGGAGAAATATCAACAGCTTTCACAGTAAAAACTGGTCTCAGACAAGGTGATGGATTATCCCCTCTGCTTTTCAATGTGGCTCTTGATTATATCATGAAGGTTTGGCAAAAGGAAAACCCTCCTAAGATCAAAATTGGAACAAAACCATCAATAAAAATAAACTGCTTAGGATTTGCAGATGACTTGGCTCTTTTAGCACTAGACAAGGAAGAGGTTTGTACTCAGATCACTAGTCTCCAAGAAATTGCTCAAGGGATAGGATTACAGATATCCTTTGAAAAAACTGAGATCATGCCTATGAAACCCTTAGATATAAATGAAGTCTATATAAATGATCATAAAATTAACCTAGTTCCTCAATTTAAGTATCTTGGAGAAATTATAACACATAACTTAAACGAAAAAGTAACTTGGATAAATAGAACAAATAAAATGAAAAAGGCACAATCTCTAACCTGGTCAACATATAATAAAAAATGCCTATCAATAGCTACTAAGATCCAACATTATAAAACTGTAACTCTCCCTGAAGCCACTTATGCTTGTGAAACACTGTTCCAAATTAAAAATGAACAAATAACTGATCAGCTCCTCAAAACGGAAAGAAGAATCATTAGAACGTGCATAAATAAAAAGTATCAGGTTGAGGGAGTCTGGAGGATTCTCCCAAATGAAACTGTCTATCGTGAGATTGATCCAATCACCAGCACAATGAAGAAGAAAAGAATTTCATATTTTTTTCACATCTTACGGCTTCCAGAAAACAGAATTGTACGCCAACTGGTGATGAGAAATCTAGGAAAGAAAACTGGAGGTAAATGGATCCAAGAAATCCAACAAGATCTCAAAGCAGTTGGACTCAAGATAACAGATGCCGAGGAGAAAAATAAAATTAACACCATACTTAAAACTCACAAATTTTCTGCAGAAATGACACACAGAAAGCCTATGGAGATTTCAGATGAGTTGAGAAAATCCCGATCTGAAAGAATGAAAAAGTACTGGAAAGAGCGCAAGAACCAAGCAGTACTACCTTCAAAGAAGAAGTGATTGTGGAACGACTCAAGTGGTCCAATGTGACCAATCAAGATTAATAATAATAATAATAACCCTTATTTACCATGTATTCACACTTTCCTTTTAAATGCGCAAAACTATTTTTTCTACCACATGTTAACATAGTAGATTATTTTCTTCTGTGGTACTGCAGGAACTGATTGTTCTGCTCTTGACAACACCTCTACGTAGTACTACTACAGTTTGCCGTGATGTCTACATTGCTCTCTATGGTGTGAATTGAATAGGTTCGCAACATTATTCAGCTTTCCTTATGCTACTTTGTGGAGATTACCTGGTGGGACGACCAACAGTACATATTGATATCAGCAACAAAACCCGTTGGTTTGAAGATGCATCTCCAACAACCTAATTCACTCTTGTAGAACTGTTCACCTCGAACAAATATACGGGGTTATTCAGGGTCACCTCAAATATCTACGGAACCGTTCAACATATCGACATTCTGTTTTAAATCGTATTATAATAAAATAATAATAACCCCTGGCATTACAGCCCATGAAGGGCCTAGGCCAGGCTGTTCCAGTCGAGTAGCTCGCCCGTGAGCAGCAGAGTACTCGCCGCCTTGCGTGAGTAAACCTGCAACATGCAATACAGCTCTGCTGTGGGGAGCTGCCGTCACTTCGCGGTGGATACATCAAGACTGGCAGGAAGCGCATTGACTTTGCTATGACCTTCGCCCAGTGACGTATTGGCTATCACCCCCTGTCCCTCTCCAACCATGCTCCGAGCATCACTAATGAGTACTCGCGTGTACGCATACTCAAACACATGGATTTGGAACAGCCTGGCCTAGGCCTACCAAGCGACCGCTGCCCAGCCATTTGGCCTGCAGATATTGGGGTGACGCGATCAGCGCATCGGGTCCCCTCAGCGGTGATCGGTGTCTCACTGTCAGACAGCTACTCAATTGTCCTCACGAGGCTGAGTGCACCCTGTTCGAGCCATTACGTCAGTTTCTACAATCCCTGACGGAGCCGGGAATCTAACCCGGGGCCTCAGGGCGAGAGGCAGGCGCGCTACCCCAACACCACTGGGCCGGCTAAATCGTATTTAGAGGCTCATAAATTATGGTCTATTTCGTCCCCAGCACATACTGTAGTCTACGTGACTGTAGTCTACCGAAAAACCGGTAGCAACTTTGGTTTTTTAAATGGGACTATACAAATTTCCCCCAACTAAACAACTAAGAATCGAGTGGCTAGTTCAGTGATATGATTATTTTGAAAATCCGACGAGTACTTTTTGAGAAATTAGGTTTCCATACGTGTCGGCATTAGACAGAAAGTGATCCGCTAGCCGCTGGAATGCCGAGTGCAATGTTCTCTTGCGTAACCCACTCCTTGTTGACGTACAGAATTTATTGGCTGGTTAGTTTAGGGGCTGCGACAACGCGGTGATATAGCCCCGTGTACTTTGGGTGTGTGTAGAATCTGGCCGATAACCGGTTGTTAATTGTGATGGCTGTATTAGTGTGTGTTATCTGTTATAATTCAAGTAAGGACTGCAGACGACAATTTAAGTAGTTCCTACTTTTGCTACCAAATGCTACCGTCTACGACACCTAGTTTGCGGACTTGGATACTAGAGGCCATAGCAGTCAGCACCTGGCGGCGAACGTTGTAACTAATATAACGTTATCAGTTCTAACCTAGAAATTTTGGCTTCACACAGGTGTAGTTAGTGGAAGGTTCTTTTACATGCCATACATCTATGACATGGGGCCACCGGCTTTACTTCCCCTCCGAAGTAAGGCATACTAAGGGATTTTTAACGCTCTTAAAAAATCCGACGGCTTCGGCCGGGTTTGAACCCGCTATCTTGGGCTTAGAAGCTCAGCATACCACCAACTACGCCTCCGAAGCCGCTGACATGTCTAATGTCAATTCTACCAATGATATAAATTTAAATAGCTGCTGACAGTGCTGAAAATCCTTTAAAACCTGCAAGGGCCTGCGCATTCATGTAGCCAACAGACACATTTCAAGCTGTACGGATAGTAATAGATCTGATAGCTACAGAGTTGCAGTACAAAAGACACGTCAGGATCAATAGGTACAGGGGTCAATTCAAATATTGGACACTACTTCCGTCCTATTTTAGTACATTCAGCAACGAGCCTATAATGGCAATAATTAAGACACGAGTATGTTTGTAAAACGAGCAAAGCGAGTGTCTTAATTACCATTATAGGTGAGTTGCTTACGACTTTTTATGTTCGACGATAATTATAACTATTTTATGTTCGAACATAAATATTCATAATTATCAGTCGAGATTTCGCCAGTTTTTGTACTGAACAGAAAGCATGGGACGCAGAGAATACCTTCTATTTGACCATAGACTCCTCGATTACTCCACTATGACACTAGTCACGCAGTGAGATTTGAAATAGGAGGCCGTGGAACTCAGCGCAGGTGCGATGCTATCCTTACCTAATTGGTCACACAACTGTTTCTTGAGTTCTGGGAGAAACTGTTTCATAATGAAAAATAGTTTTATAATGACCCAAATTATGATACAGTTTTCTGACATATAGGCATTACAGCCTCCGGCTCGTTACTTTTTGAACGCACCTTCCTAATATTTACATTTCGACATCGTTGAAAATAAGCAAATATACAGACCCAGACCCCGATGAAACGGCAGGCCTGGAGGAATCGACACTTGACATAACCAATAAGTCACCGAGCATTATTCGTAGTATGCTCTGTCCTCATGGCACCTGCTACTTTACAGTTAACGCCGCGAATTGCTTGTAAGCCGACAAGCAAAGCACAGGCATACGTATTAGTGGCAAAATAGTGACTCCACCGAAAACAGTGAACATTATCCAAATGATGACGTTAGTCAAGTAAACCGTGACGATCTCTCTTTATACAAGGACGAACTGAAATCGTAGCATCAGAAATCGGAAATTCACCACCGAATCTGAAGAGAACAGCTTTTACACTGCGGTACACGAATCTTATTATATAATACGCTAAGGTTTCACAAAACTTAAGCGCCTAAACCAGAGGTAGTTAGAAGGTGTGGTTTGTACCAGAATCTTCCAAATCGTCTCAATAGTACAGGAAAAATCTTGCAATAAGTTAACGGAAATATATCTATTTGTTTATAAAGTGTCTTTAAACAAATAATCAAGACGATAGGCCCTGGAACTCTCTACCTGCCGCAGTCTTAGAGCCTTTTCCCAAACATATAGGTGTGTTGAAGAAAATATTTGTGTAAATACTCAAGTTTAATTGTTATTGAATTGTTATGTATAATTATTTATTTGTTATGTATATCCAATTTGCCACCGGGTGACACACCCCCAATTGCAATTAAATGAATGAATGTTTGGTAGAACTGTGTCGCGTACAGCCCACATAGCACTAGAGCCGGGCGGGTATTCAGTACACATGGGGCGCACACAACCCACTATGCGAGAGTTCTCGCTCGGGTCCGATAGTTCTAGTTTGCATTATTCCTTGCTAACTCAATAGATATTCGTCCTGATCCTAAACACCCTGTCAGAAAATACGTTGAGGCAAGAAAAGGTAAGATAAATCAAAATAATCGAAGACAGTATGCCAAGTCAGTTAACCCTCAGAGAGCCACCTGCCGATATATAACGGAAAGAAAAAGTAGCTACGAATACCAACTTGGGGAGTTCATTCAAGGAAGGAAAGCTGTTCTATTAGCGTTAGAGAGCAATAAAAAATTAAAAATAACTTTTAAAACACCCACCGAACATTTTAAAGCTATTTTTTCCGTCCCCTATACGGCTGAAGGACATGAGAGAGAAGCTGGTATTCAGAAAGGTGTAAGGCAAGGCTGCAACTTATCACCCATACATTTCAATCTTTACATTGAACAAGCAATGGAGGAAATTGGAGAAACATTTAAAGTGGGAGTGAAGATTCAAGGAGAAATAATTTCAACTCGGAGATTTGCCGATGACATAGTCATCTTGGCCGACACGTCTGAGGATTTGGATGAGTTATTGAATGGTATAGACTCCGTCTTGAGGAAAGAATTCATGATGAAAATCAATAAATTAAAACAAAAATATTGAATGCAGCCGAAATAAATCAGAATCGTCTATGGACATCAAATTGGCAAGTGAAAATTTGAAGGAAGTAGGAGACTTCTATTACTTAGGAAGCAAAATAACCAGTGATGGACGAAGCACAGAGGATATAAAAAGTAGGTTAGCTCAGGTAAGGAAAGCATTTCTACAGAAAAGGAATCTGTTGACATCGAATATAGATTTAGGTGTTAGGAAGTCATTTTTGAAGGCCTTTGCCTGGAGCGTGGCACTCTATGGAAGTGAAACTTGGACTATTTGTGCAGCAGAAAAGAGGAGAATTGAAGCGTTTGAAATGTGGTGTTACAGGAGAATGATGAAGATCAGATGGGTAGATAGGGTTGCAAACAAAGAGGTATTAAGACTAGTGGGAGAGGAGAGATGTTTCTGGCGACTGCTAATGAAGAGAAGAGATAGGTTGGTAGGGCACATACTAAGACACCCAGGAATAGCAAGCTTAGTTATGGAATGAAGGGTCGAGGACAAGAACTGTAGGGGTAGACCAAGGTTAGAATATGTTAAACAGATTGCCTCGGACGTAGGGTGTGGTAGCTAGGTAGAGATGAAACGATTAACACAGGACAGGGAGCCATGGAAGGCTGCATCAAACCATCAAAAGACTGAAGACTCAAACAACAACATACGGCTGCGAGGAGAGAATACATGAAAGCATAAGTGACCAAGAAAGACCCGTATTGGATAAAACGTAGGCCTAAGACTTAATTGTCTCAGAAGCCCAATTATCTGCCCCTCTGCAAGGTATTAAAGTTGATAAATCACCCGGTCCGCATTATGTATTACTTAGAGATATCAAAGATTATACCGACTGTGAAATCATCAGTCTTCTAGCCACAAGAATGTCGTAAACAAGGCAAATTCCCAGTTGTCATCAAACTGCGAGGATTGTCCTTGTGCGCAAGTCAGGAGACCGGAAAGTTTTTAATAACTGGCGGCCTATCACTTTCTGTCCTATCTAATTGAGCGAATCGTAGATAAGCGACTGAGGCAGTTTAACTCATTTAATGCATACTTAAAAGGTTTCACTAGGTCAGCTGGTACATTAACTCTTTCTCTACCTTATTTCTAGCCTTTGTATTCCCAGATGTTATTTTAGATGAAGACTGGAAATATAATTGAACAAGTAGTTCCGAGAAGAACTAAATTGCCTATTTAAATACATCCTACTTATATTAATTGCCTCGATCAACATACAAATTTTCAGTTTGTTTGCTGTAATAGATTCGTAGATATTGAGAACCGTCTAAATATTTCGGATGGTCGCCATGTTGGATTTTTATATGTAGGCCTTAGAGTTATGTAGGCCCTACTATTGCATGAAGATTATTGTGAAGGAGTTTTATTCAAACGTCAATCGCATGATTAGGACACAAAAAATAAAAACTTAATTGTAATATTTCGCACAGCCGCCAGCTTCAGGTTTTGTAAACAATTGAACTAAATTAGATGCCAGTGCATTGTAATTTGTATAGTAATTTTCTGTAGCAAGTTTCACTGCGTTCGGATGGTTAAATCACGATAAAAGACTATTTAAATGTTTCAAATTAGCTTGGCCGCCATGTTCGTTTTGTCGTTACAGTAACAGTTTTCTGAAAGTCACATAGGTGAACTTCTAATAGTGCCCTTTATCACCGTAAAAATGGTGATATCAGTAATAGTTTCGGAGATATAGAATGCCGGTGAAATATTTCACACAGCCGCCATGTTGGATTGGTGAGATGTAATAAAATTTGAAGGGCACGGTCAGGGTCGGCCAAAATAGTACTATAACCTTGCCAAGTTTTATTGAAATCTCTCCCGTCATTTAGAAGTTATTAGGGGACACCCACACACACACACACAAACACACACACACACACGGACTAAAGGTGATCTCATAAGCTTATTTTTAAATGAAAATAGTCTAAAAATTGCTAAGTCCTGCATATGTATCTATAATTTTATAAGTATATTCCATACAATTCAATATTACCTCACACCACTCTAGTCCCCAAGGTCCCATTATCGGTGGTCAGTCATATGCTAATACCTGGTGACACTATTGAAGTGCTTTTATAACTGAAAATTTCTTACCAACGGACATTCAATATCATGGCTTCTTCCTATTGTCTGGTATTTCTGAAACCCCCACATATACCAGAATCCACAAATCAATTTGACTGGATCATTCATTCATTCATTTATTTCCAATGGGGGGGGGGGGGGGGGGTGTTCCCCCTGTGGCAGATTGGATATACATAACAAATAAATAATTATACATAACAATTCAATAACAATTAAATAACTATTAAACTGGAGTATTTACACAAATAGTCAGTCTTTTCTTAAACACACCTATATGTTTGGGAAAAGGCTCTAAGACTGCGGCAGGTAGAGAGTTCCAGTTATCAATGGCACGGTTTACAAAAGAATATTTACCATAATTTGTTCGCTGTGGTCGGACCTTAACTTTGAAAGGATGATCGCTCCTACCCATGTAAGTGGGCTTTCCCAATCGTTTGCTAAGCTCATCCCATGCTGGTTGATTTGTATACGTGTTGCACATAGCGCAGAGTCTAGATTTCATCCTCCTAGCTTCCAGTGATTCCCACCCAAGTTTCTTTAACATACGGCTCACACTGCTCCTGGGATTAAAGTCACTGAGCACAAATCTAGCGGCCTTTCTTTGTACCATTTCCAACTCATTGATGAGCCCTACTTGATATGGATCCCAAACCGCCGAGGCATATTCCAGAATAGGTCTTACAAGTGACAAATAGCCTAATTCTTTAGCAGAGGTACTACTTCCTTTTAATACCCTCATTACAAAGTGCAGGGATTTGTAAGCTTTAGAAACTACACATCCTACTTGACTACTCCATTTCATATCATTCCTTACGTGAACGCCCAAATATTTGCAAGAATCTTCTTCTACTACAAGTATTTCCGAGCCAATGTTATATTGAAAATATTGCCTTCGCACTTTCCCTATTTTTAAGAGACTACATTTTCTTGTGTTTTTTTAAATTACAATCGCCCACTTATAGACCAGGTTCAGGTCCTCTTGAAGCACTGCGTTGTCTTGTGAGTCATGTATCTTTCGATATATTACACAATCATCCGCAAACAATCGACAGTCACTGCGAATCCCATCCGAGAATATGCCTTCGACTTTCACTTTCTGGGAACGACCCATCAAAAATTCTTGGATCCATAAAATTACTCTTCTATCAATCTTCGTCGAAGCTAATTTATGGAGTAGCATGTCATGCGGCACGACATCAAATGCCTTCGCAAAGTCTATAACTACGACGTCGACTGAAACTCCATGGTCTAACGATTCGCTAATGTCTTGAATAAGTTATAGCATCTGACTCTCGCATGAGTAACCTTTCCGAAATCCATGTTGCCCATCATTAAACCATGATAATGTTTCCCACTGTTCCCTCAAGTAGTCGCAAATGAGATGCGCCATCTGTTTACAAACGATGGACGTAAGGCTAACCGGCCTGTAGTTGCCCAATTCAAGTCTGCTCCCTCCCTTAAATATTGGGACTACCGTAGCTCTTTTCCAGTCATCTGGGATTTGCGCATTGTTTATGGACACATTAAACATCACCTGCAAGTATCGTCCACGGCCCTACCACCTAGTTTAAGTACTTCACTAACAATATTATCAGGACCCTTTGATACATTGAAACGTAGTTTTTGTATTAGCTTTACAATTGCTGACTGGTTTATTTGGAACAGGGGAGCCCCTGATTCGTCGTTAAGGTCCAACACACAGCTATTGGATTTATTGAACACACTACCGTAAAAGACATTTAATTCATTACCAATGGCCTGTTTCTCAGTAATTAATTTACCGTCACCGGACATTATCATCGACAAATTATTTGAATTTCCCTTTCTTCTCCTAACATAACTGTAATTTTTTTTCCACCCATCACCTCCCGAACCAAGTAAACCTTGCATATAACTGTCATGATCAACCCTCTTTTTTAAGACGAGCTCTCTTGATAAGGACTTAAATTTCAATATATACTTGTCACTTTCATGTCTTTTATTGTATAATTTCCTAATTTTCCGTTTTAGACTCCTAATTTCTCGTGTGTAATACTCAGGATCTGGGTTTTGTTTCAGAAATTTAAATGGGACAAATTTTTCAACAGCGCTATTTAAAATTTTCAAAAAGTTAGTCCACAGGATATTAATGTGATTTCCTTCCGAAGCCCATCCTACAAATAGCTCATTCAAATACCCCTGAAACTTGCCCTGATCCGCCCTGCGATACTGGAATATAATCTTTTTTGCTACATCAGCGTCTAATTTTGTAATGTCACCATATCTAATATTTAATTCAACCCCAGAATGGTCACTAATTCCTGGTACTTTCAGACAGTTAATATACAGCTCTACAGGCCTTACGAGATAAACATCTACGGTATTATTGTCTCTAGTTGGGTAGTCAACTACTTGGGAAAATCCCCCCTCCCTTAAGAATTTATTTGCAGCGCTCTGAGCTTGACCACAGCTAGTTGACTCACCAGACCAGTCTACTTTGGGGAGGTTTAAATCTCCTGCAATTATTATGCTCTTTTTCATAGCATTACCCGTACAAGTTTTATCATACAGTGTGTCGAGAAGCGAAAAGTTATCTTTCGGTGCTCTATACGCCCCTATCACATGAAGAGTGAATTTATTCTCTTTATTCGAAATTTGTACACATAACATTTCATGATCCATATCAGCCCACTTTAAGAAACTAGCTATATTTTTGCGCACACAAAGAAATAGCCCACCACCTCGCTTCCCCCGATCCCTTCTGTACATTTCGTAGGTCCCTTGAATTATTTCGCTACTATTTATGTCCTCATATAACCAAGATTCAGTTGCAATGACAATGTCCGGAGAATACGTCTCTACAAGATTCAAAAATTCAACTAATTTATTTCCTAAACTCTGACAATTAACCTGCAGTAATCTTAGAGTCTTACCTCCGTAGCAAATATTTCGAAATAGCTCCGTCTGTTCCCATCGGCTGGCAACCTCTGGACCTGCTCCTCCTCACAAAAGCCGGCACGAACCGATGACCCTGTCATGTAGGCTCCCTAGGTTGAAAGCGCCCCGTAGATTTAGATGCAGCCCGTCTCGGGCGAAGTCACGGCCACCAATCCAGCAGTCAGCTTCTACGTACACTAATCCCAGTTGTGCACATACCCAGTCCATGCGGTCATTTACAGTCTTAACTCGCCTTAACGGAACATCTCCCCGCCGAACAATGCCACCCATTATAATTTTTGCATTTCTAAACTTGCTTTTAGCTTTTCTGCCTAGTTCGTAGAGCTCCCCCATGATGTAATCAGCTGTAGCCCTCTTCTTCAAATCGTTCGTCCCAACATGGAGCAACAACACTTTAACTTTTTCACAGTCCTCTACATTTGCTTCTTCCACTTGTTGGGCAAGCTGGTCAATTTTAAACCCCGGATAACACCGCACTTTTGCACCTGATTTCCTCGAGATATTCGCACTCCATCGTATCATAGAATCACGCATTATGATAACGTCATTCTCAGTTTGCTCCTGCACGCCCTCTTCCACACTGATCCCAGTAGAAAGCCGTTCAGTCACATCCTTCACCGTTTCTTCTGATTCACGAAGCTTTGCTCTAAGTTCCTGTATTATTTGATCCCTTGCTTTGATTTGCACCCTCAAACTGTCCGGCGTATCACATACTTTACAAAACCAATTTCCGACATCACAATCCTCCTTCTTGACCTTAATACAGCCGTAGTGAAACCATTTCTCACATAGTCCACACTCAACACCATTCTTCAATGTTTTACTGCACGTCGAACACTTTAAAGCTGCCACTGGATCATTTACCTGATTCACATTTGGAGTAACAGGCCCTGGATTCACTTCCACTCCACCAATAACTAGCAATGCAGCTATCACTAACGCTATGAACCACAAGTTGCTAGGCCCCGTACGCAGACACAAACACCGGAAATCCCGACTACCCCTCGCATACCACAGCCCGACCCTCGCGCTATAAGACTCCAGAGAACAACCCATTTCAGCACACCTGAGAGCTCGGGAAAAACACGACCTTTCACTTTGACTGCCAACTGATAACTCTTGATCAGGTGTTATATCAATCCTCTCACTGTCAGCCTTCCCCACTGAACATAGAGGTCAGTGTAATTCGCCATGCATAGGTATTTCACCACCATTTAGCGTCAATTCAAAATAAGCTAGGAGATAGGTTGTGAACAGGTCCGTTATCGCCGCAAAATTGTCTGGCAGAGTAAAAGGCAGTAACGAATGCACATTTTCCGGTTGCTGTATTCTAACAGTGCTGCCAGCATTTGTAGGACGGTGATTTAACAGTTTCCACATCACTATAACATAAATGATCATTGACACTGAAGTAAAAAAAGAAAATAACCACCATGAGCTTTCTAAAACGATAAAATAGCTATTACCTAACCCTGTTTTATTATCGGCATCTGATAGTGCAACCATGTTCACAAACATATCAGCAAGGGGCAGATGACCTGTTAGGTCCACCCCTTAAACCCTCAATAACTAACATAACACAAATTATAACATTATAACAGTGGAATGGTGGAATGTAGTAGTCATGGATTATACATTTATTATGTTCTCTTTGCTACAACCCTAAACCTTCTAATCCTGTCTTACGCTTGCTTGACACAGCGTGCATTTACAGTTAGTAGATATTACAACCCCACCCGAGAGATGACAGGAGTTAGCTGGGAAATACACGGGCGCTTTCGAGGGAACGCGACTTCTACAGCATTCAGGCACTTCGGGAGGGAAAAGGTTAATTAACACCTCTCTCCTACGAGCGGTTCTCCTTAAAGGCAAAAACAGAAAACAGTGATGTTTCAATCGTAATCCTCGACATTTTCAAGGCCTTCGACAATATTGAACAAAGCCATCTAAGAAATACAATAGAGCACTTAGGCGCGCCAACTAGACGCTTAAGTATAAAATGAGTACAGAGACGCTAATTAAAAGGCGGGATATAACCGCCGGGTTATTTAAACATACGGTAATGAATTATGTGTGACATTCAAAACTTGGGAGGGAGTCTAACAGACTTAGCCTCATAGAGAGAAAAAACATAAACAAACAAGTTGTATTAACCTAAGGTGTTAGTAACAGGAAAATAGGGATAGTACAGTGAGTCCGGGAATGTTCTCCGCAGAGCCTACATGCGTCTGGGAGAGCTAGCTACAGCAGTTACGTTGGTAGCACGGCTGCCGCTTGCAACATCTCTACTTAGTATAAAATAAAGTCCCCGATTCTTGAATGTTACGGGTAAACTCGAGAACCACTGGATGGATTTTGATGCGGTTTTCACCATTCTCTAAAGGATATATCGAGTATGATTTCTGTAGAAAATAATTTATTTATGATCAAAGGAAACCGAGCAGTAACGATTTTAGTGGAAAAGTCGATAAAATACCTGGCGTCGAGCGCTTTGTAAGCTTACGCAGGGCAAACCGTTAAAAATATCTAAATACTATGAGTGTAAGAATTGTTCAGCATGAAAAGTTCTACAAAAAAGTCCGCGAGAGCATATGTCTATCTTCCATACATCGCTCACTAGAAGGGAACAACTAAAGCTTGTCTCTTACAGCTCTATGTGCTGTCGACTTAGAGATTCCTATTTGTTGAGCTAATTTTCGTGTTGATTTACTTGGACTACGCAGCATTATATCGGAGATTCCATCAAGTTCTTCGTCTGTTAAAAACGTAGGCCTGCCTGTTCCCGGTACATCGTGAACTGAGCCAGTCACACGAAATTTACTTACCAAATCCCGAACGGTATCACGGTTTGGACACTTTGAATTAGGAAACCGCGCCTGAAATCTTAATTTTACATTTTCTGTAAACCGATCGCCTTCGCGAAAAACGTATTCCACCAAAAAAACTGTCTCTTCAGTAGTAAACATTACCACCTATATACTGTTGCACTCTTCCAATAATAATCTATCTGAACGCTCGCTGACTGTAATACACGCTGAAGACATGCAGGCTGGCGCGCTTATCGCGATACACATCGACAGCTCACACGGGGAAGTCCCGCATTGAAGGACACAGTGCAGTGCAGTGCAGTGCAGTGCAGCCAACTAAAACTCATAACTCAACCACTCACAGCTGCACGTACCCACTGCGGAGACCATTCTCGGGCGCCCTGTAGTATTAGGAGGTTTATTGTCTGGACAATCTTATTTTCACTTCGCGACGCGACCCGATTAGACTGTTAAGCGAACACTAGTAGTAGCACTGAAAGTTTCAGTAGAAGTATCATCTGTTGATTGTCACTATTTAGATAGTTAATAGTTCAGTGGAGAGAGTTTTACGATGGTAGTTGATGTAATTGCAGTTTTTAGTAAGGGTTACTGTAAGCGGAGGTGCCCAGGTTGACGATTCCACATGACGTCACAAAATTCAAACCGAAGGAGATGTTACTAGATCCTTATGTATGGAGTTGTCTAGTCTATTGTAGTTTAGTTCATATTTCACATTGCTAGGCTATGCAATTACAGTTGACACAAGTTAAAATCCATCGGTACCCAATTCAAATGGGTTAGAAAAGTTGATGTGAAGATCCCATGAAATTCACTGGTTTGCAGTGTACAAGGTTACAAGAAATTCCCACGTTGGCCCGAACATAGTTACAGCACTTTGCAGTGAAAATCCCTCGGTGGAAAATGATATAAAGACAAGTACGGCATTATCAGTAAGATGTGCATCTTCTAAAATTGGTAACTTGCCTGATAAATAAAATACGGTGCGAGGGTTTAAAACAACATCAAGCCGTAATAAAAGAGATGTAAAAAATACGTAACTTTTATAGCTATGCATGATGAGTTGAAGCGGCTGAGTGCTTATAAGCACAACTTGCACAAAATGTCGGGCATAATCACTTGCCTCTGATCGGGGCTAAACGAGAGCTTGCATACTCGGTTGAGACCGACAGACGAGTGAGAGAGCAATGGGAGACCGCTGACACGAGCGAAGGAAGGGGGAAGAGGGGAAGAACACGGCCAACGAGAAAGACAGGCCATGGCACGTAAACCTAATCCTTTTGTGACGTAGGCAATGTAGTGCTTGATGGTGCTTGTACGTTTAAGTCGAGAGCAATTCATAAGCAGCAGAGATGCAATATTTTATATCAATCTTCTTGAAATGGACCCAGTTTAGATGTTCCGTGTGTTTTCAAGCACGATAAAATTGTGTGTGTCCAAGAAACAAATTTGTTATCATTTTTGTAAGGTAACTTTTTCTCGGCTCGGGGTGGTTGGAAAATGCAGTTCTTGGTTGCGTTGTAATCGTTATACATCAAAATGTTATGCTGTATGACTGTGAAATACGTAAATTAATCCACTTATTTTATATCAGTTTGTATTTGTACGAGGAAATAACACATGGTTCACCAGCTGGCCGCTCCACGGAAAGTTGTACAGCGTTGCCGATATGGTGCCCACACGCATCATGGCGCGTCTCGCTCGGAAGTGATGGGCTCCATCTCAGCAACGCTGTACTACTTTCCGTGGAGCGGCTAGCTGGTGAACCATGTGTTACTTCCTCGTACAAATACAAACCGATATAAAATAAGTGAATTAATTTACGTATTTCACAGTCATACAGCATAACTTTTTGATGTATAACGATTACAACGCAACCAAGAACTGCATTTTCCAACTACCCCGAGCCGAGAAAATGTTACCTTACAACAATGATAACAACTTTGTTTCTTGGACACACAAAATTGTGAAATTAATAAACCAGTTATACAACATTCCAATGTATATTGTGTTAAAATTTGGATTCCATCTGATGACGGGTTTGTGAGATAATAATTCTTAAGTGTGACGCATGGTTGAAACACGCTTAAAAACGTGCACTTTTTGTGTTCCAACTGCGATAAAAATATTAAACTACAAAATAAATAATCCAAACCTACATGAACTAACGTAAAATAGAACGACGAAAATGTTGATGGTATTGGATTTTATGTAGGTCTATTGGTTACGTCACAAACAACCTTCAAACTCGAGTACACATAATACTTTGGTCGACAGTAGTTACAACTGCAAAAATTCTTTCTTGAAGTTGAGCCCAATAAATGATATTATTATTAACAGAAAAGCGCACGAATGTGCATAACATAGATTTACACTAGTGAAACAAACATGCTATAAAGAGTTAATTGATGTGAAAAACATCATGATCCAGTAATCAATCAGGAATGTGTGCATTAAAGCATTCATTCATGACCAGTCATTATATTGTGAATTGAATGTTATTTGTGAAATAGAGCAACACTGTATGATGCTTTGTTCATTTTAAATGATATTCATAGAAGATAAAGCGAGAAGGTTGCCCTCTGGTGTCGAGGTGTTGAACTAACTCTTGAGGCGAAGAGAATCCAATAGCTTCAGCAGCCTGCTGTAAGGAGCGCTGCAGAAAGATGTTATGCAAAGAGAACACATTGCCAACCTGGAACATACTCTCAGAAAACATAAGAGAATGCACAAAAAGAAAAACATAAATGAGTGTGTTAGTGGTTTGCATGGAAAGAAAGCGAATCAAAAGGAACCCAATGTGGGTGAAAATCACTAAACCAGTAAACTTAGCCTATATTCAAAAGGAATATACCATGTGGCTGTAACAATAGCAAGCATCCCTTTGAGTCAGGCACCAGTGCTTATAAAAATAGACCTGGACCTTGAGATACGCAAGTTTTCAAGTAGGCTGGCTGCATGGCTCAGCAGTAACGTTCTCGCTTGCTGGGTCCAAGGTTGCAGGTTCATATCCTGGCGCAGTCAGCTGGCATTTGAGGGTGCGCAAATGTGAGGGAGCCGTGCCAGTAGATTTACTGGCACGTTAACGATCCCCTTCGGGGAAAAATTCCAGTACCCCGGCGTCTCTAACAGCCAGAGTAGTTAAAAGGGACGTAAAACCAGTGTCATTATTAATAGTTTTCAAGTAATCCAAGTTTTGAGGAAAGAATCAGATACATCTCCTGCTGATACAGTGAATTAAATATATACCAATCACCTCGTGTACGGTGGAGCGAAGTTTCAGCCAATACAAATCACTTTTGCGAGACAACAGAAGCACCTTCAAGTTTGAACACGAACAAAAAATTGTGGCAAACTGTTATGGTAACAAAAGTAATCAATGAATGAATGACAAATAAAAAGTAAGTTAACTGAAAACAATTGAATACTTTAAGTTATGAATCCAGTTTTTTTAAATGTATCTTTGTAGGCTTTGAAGTAACAAAATGTAGTGTTTAGTGGTTAAATTAATTTTATTGTCCATATTTTTCAATACATGTCCACATATAATATGTACATATTTTGGCACTTTTTAGTTTTATTGTCCATACTTAAAAATATATATTTACATACATACTGCATGTAACTATTTTGACACTTTTTAGTACATATAAATCCTAGCCCTGCAGATAACACTTCGAGATAAGTTTTTTTTTTTTTTTGGAAACTCTGTCCCTGTGCTTTGTTATTAGTCAGTGCGATAGCAAGATGTAGCGGTAACTGCATCTTTTTAAATTTGATAGGCTGGTTAATGTCAGTACACACTTCAATCAGTCCTATGTGGACAAAGCATCTGATTCTTGGAAGCACCTTAAATGGCTTCATTTTATAATACTGTATTGCCATACATTTCTCTAACTATCGTTTACTAAACCAAAGGGCATGCGCATATTTCTTATAAGCATTACAATTGCTCCAAATTTCAGTTTTAATATGTGTGGATGCATTCCAGATAGCATAATGGAGTTGAGATATTCTACGACTATGTTGCCTACGAAATCTTAGTTAGCATCTTATACTTACATGATCCTTGGTTATCATGGTCATCTGACAACAGAGAATCGACACTATTTTCTTTAAAACTTCCGAAGATTAGGTGAAGAACATATTTATGCTGTTATATCACTAAAGGAACTTACAATTGCTCTGTTACAGTAAACTCAAAAAATAAAGTCTATATAACTGTAATATTTGATCTATCGTATCGGGTGTGAAATTGTTTTCTTTAGCTTTTTGTTTTCGCGGTGGCCGAGAGCGCTAACGCGCTACCTCGTGCCTCGTTGGCATCGGGAAAGCGTGGGTTCGAATCCCACCTCGGCCGTCCTGAAAATGGTTTTCGTGGTTTCCCATTTTCACCACCAGGCAAATGCCGGGACGGTTCCTTTGAATAGGTCCACGGCCGATTTCCTTCCAATATCCCTTCCCTGACCACTCCTGAAAAGAAAAGTACATGGCCATTGCTGCATTTGGTTTTAATTCCTTTGTTGTAATTTTCTTTTGTCATGTGCATATTTTAAGACCCTGTGAACCATCGAGCTGAAATCCACCGTTTTATGTGCACTTGGGTGGTTGCAACAATTATTAATAATGTGTGATGTTTAACTGGGCTTTCAGAACCATAATAATAATAATAATAATCACTATCTAATGCCACTGAATTCTGTAGCATTGTCTTTGTAAATTATAGAAACCATGCATTTGACTTTTCTTCAAATTAATTCCTGTGACTCGTTACAGAAAGATACCATATCTCGAGAGGAATCATAATTACCGATACTGTAAATTATACATCCTAGCACGTAAATTCTCATTGATGGTGGTTGTTTTAAAGGTGTGGAAGACAGAAGTCATCTACCCCAGTTTTGTAAAGTAGGTAGGCCTATAGTATTGTAAATTAACCTATAGGTAATATGTATGTTCATTTCTGAAAGAGAACTTGCTTTTCTGATGAACTACTGAATCAGTCTCATGGTAAGTTGATAAACCATAAATATGAACTAAACATTCTGGTACGGTATACAATTCTTTAGTGTTGTTTTCCTGTATTCAATATGACCCTCATCATAACTTTAGACACATATTTTCCATTGCTCTAGAGTGTTGATGTGAATTATCTAGAGTAACGATGATATATTAAGGTACGGTAGCAAAATGGTCCTACTGTGGTACCAGTGTTTGCCCTGTCTGTCTGGCCGTGTGAGTGTCCCCCACTAGCATCTCATAAACGGCTGCAGCAATCGGAACCAAATTTAGTATGAGTAAAGTTGTATACCGGAATATCTCAAGCCCATATTTGAAAATGATGTCAATGCTACCAACTGCTGAAAAAACGCACTAGAAATTTGAACTCCATGTTGGATATCTTCGAAGGTATGCATGGGAGCTATTCCAAAATTGGCACACGTGTAGATAATACTATTTCAGTTTAATTTCCAGGAGGCCATACATGACAGTTTTGCCAAAATAATTTTAAGCCTTCTGATAGGTCCAATTTTTAAATGCATATAACTTCTACACTATCAATTGGATTTCTACCAAATTTTGTATGCAATATGTGTACATAAAAACATATGGCTGAGTGAATTCTTAAGATCCACCAGAGCCGCCAGCTGTTAATAATTGCTCTCTCTATTTTTTTTTATCCAAATACCAATATATCAGAAAGTATGCAAGCCGACAGCTTTAAACTATGCACACATATAGTACCTGACATTTTAGATTAATTTGGAGTAATTCATACTAGTCAGTGCTGCCAACCTGATTCTATGCCTGCTGATATGTCCAATTTTAAAATACATGTAACTTCCATACTAAAAAAGGATTTCATCCAAAATTGGCACAACAAGATATCATAATATTTCAGATTATTTCTGACCAGCACACGCATGACATTGTTGGCAACATGCTTTTACGTGTGCTGATAGATCCAAGGTCTAACAGCATGTAACGTCCATTGGACTTCAACCAAATTCTGTATTCTGTACCTTAAGAGATGGAACTAAGAATATATTCAGTCACCAGGGCTGCCAACTGCAGTGCTCTATTAGGCTACATTAAACCAGGTATATTTCTAACTAATTAAACATTTCGATATTACCAACTTAATTTCGTCATTATTCTAGATAGGTTCATATACTGTAGATTAATCATTGGCATGAGTCTTAATTTTAAGAAAAGTAGGCTCTTCAGATCGTTACGGAACTTCTTGTATATAATACGCTAAGGTGTATGTTTCACAAAACTCAAGCTCCTAAACCAGGCATCGTAAGAGCGTGGGTTCGAATCCCACCTTGGCCGTCCTGAAAATGGTTTTCGTGGTTTCTCATTTTCACCACCAGGCAAATGCCGGGACGGTTCCTTTTAATAGGTCCATGGCCAATTTCCTTCCCAAATCCCTTCCCTGACCAGTCCTGAATATAAAATAAAAGACCATTGGCTGCATTAATAAAATTATAAAATATATAATTTTTATATTTATTGTCTGAAATAACTACAACAGTTGGATAATGAATTTTGAGTTTAAAATTGTTGCTCCATATTTTATCACATTGCAGGTCATGTACCAAAAGTTATTTAATCCATCGCATGGAAAATCCATTTATTAGGCGAGAGAGTTTTTAAATGGAAAATATCAATAGTAGAATATAATAAACTAGCGGACCCGTGCGAGAACTCTCCCATATGTACAGACTACCCGCCCGGCCCTAGTGCTATGCGGCGACACAGTTCTGCCAGGTGCTATCTGGGTTGTGTGCGCCCCATGTGTACAGACTACCCGCCCGTCACTAGTGCTATGCGAGGGTACGTGACACAGTTCTGCCAGATAAACAAATAATTATATTTCCGTTGACTAATCAAGAAATGCCAGATTTTTCCTGTACTATTGAGACAATTTGGAAGATTTTTGTACAAACCACAACTTCTAACTCTCTCCAGTTTAGGAGCTTGAGTTTTGTGAAACATACACCATAGCGTATTATATATAAGACTAGCATTACCCTTCGCGGCTTCGCCCGCGAATATTGTAGTTGTAAATAGTACACTTAGCAACGTCTCAATCAAGAATGCTATGACTGATGTATCGTATAATTTTGAATAATAATGGTAATAACTTGGTAAAGACAGTAAACAATCACACTATAAAGACACTATAGCACAACAATGGCACAGAAATATCAAAATCTCCCCAACGTCATGTCGCACCGCATGTATTAAATTCGACTCAAAATCACAACACGGTTTCCGACCACAAACGTAAATAGGAAATAAATGAGATACAGTATATTAAACACACTGACTAAACACAAAATCCATTTACCTAAATTCCTATGAAAAACAGTACACATCATAAAATTGCACAAGTAAAAAACCTCTACGCCCACATTTTCCCCCTTTCACTTCATAATACACCACATCGAAAATCCCTTAGACACGTGTCTGATTATTTTTTTAAATCATTAGTTAATATGCCGAGTATCACATCCCCAAATGGAACCACTCGTGGGATATTGTTATTCAATGAAATGCAGGTTTAACCCCCTTAACACCCCTTTAGAACTTGAATATCCAAAAATCCTTCCTTATTAGACGGTTTCGACATATAACAAACATATCCCCAAAATGTCATGTTTCTAACTTAATGATGAGTGAATATCCAAAAAATCCTTCCTTAGTAGACATTTTCTTCCAGAATTTTACCCCTCCCCATGGGCCCCTTAAATTAGATTTATGAAAAAAAGACGGTCGAACACCTATTTACTTATTTTTAAGTTGTTTTTTCCTCTGAGTTTGATGAGTGAGTGAGTCAGTTAGGACACTTTCTTTCCATTTTTTTTTCAGATTTACACCCCTCCCCATGGGCCCCTCAAGTTCGATTTATGAAAAAAATGATCGAATATCTATTTACTTATTTTAAGCTGTTTTTCCCTGAGTTTGATTTATTAAAACACATTGTGTACAATAGTAGTTAACTGATGTTAGCATCATTTGCATAGTAGGATAGTGTCAATGTCCTTTCTTTAAAATACATTACATGTTCCTCCGCAAAATCTGCGCCAGTCACAGCCGGCTTAGCTTGCCGTGTTTATCGGTGCGCACATAGATAACGACCCTGTAGTACACTGGCATCTGTCGGTGATATCCCTTGGTTGAACATTCCGTTGGTGTAGTCCGTGGATTGTCATTCTCGTGTATAGGTGGCGTAGCTGGTAGTTGGCTTTCTTCCATTCGTGTTTGTCATTGCTGGGATGTTTAGGAGCTCTTTGTTTATTTCTTTCGCTTTCTGTCACCTGTCTTCCAGAAATCTTATGCTTTGTGGTGATGGTTCTAGACTATGGGCTTCCATCAGGTCTTCTATGAAGAAGGTTGTGTCTGCCAGAATATACGTTATTCTGTTTTGCGTGTATTTTGAGACGCAGAGCATTCTTTTCATGTAGGCTGATTTGACTTCTTCTAGTCGTCTGAGGTTTGAGTATGTGAGGTGGCGCCAGGTAGGGTTGCCAGATTTCAAGAATGTAAAAATGGAACACACGCCCCAAAATATATATATTTTTAAATCAAGGTTGTTTAATGTTGTAATAAATAATACACATAAGCATTACATAATCAAATACACAAAATTAACACTAGATATATCTGACATGGCCTATGACACCAGCAACTTACAAATGCTTTTCATTTGAACGACCCTTTGCAATGATTTTTAGCGTACTTTTCACATTTTGCAAAAATGAGGAAAAAGTAGACTTATGAGATCGATCCGGGAAAATGTGTGTGTGTCTGTCTGTCCTTCTGTCTGTCTGCCTGTCTGTCTGGCTGTGTGTGGGTCCCCCCACTATCAACTCCTAACCGGCTGCATATATTGAAACCAAATTTAGTATGAGTAAAGATGTATACCGGAATATCTCACGTCCATATTTGAAAATGTTGTCAGTGCTAACAACTGCTGAAAAAACGCACTAGAAATATGAGCTCCATGATGGATATCTTGGAAGGTATTCATGGGAGCAATTCCAAAATTGGCATACATGTAGATAACACTATTTCAGTTTAATTTCCAGGAGGCCATACATGACAGTGTTGCCAAAATAATTTTAAGCCTTCTGATAGGTCCAACTTTTAAATGCCTATAACTTCTACACTATCAATTGGATTTCAACCAAATTTTGTATGTAATATGTGTGCATAAACAGATATGACTGAGCGTATTCTTAAGAGCCACCAGGGCTGCCAACTGTTGATAATTGCTCTCTCTATTTTTTAAATCCAAATACCAATATATCAGAAAGTATGCAAGCCGACAGCTTTAAACTATGCACACGTATAGTACCTGACATTTTAGATTAATTTGGAGTAACTTATATACTTCAGTTCTACCAACATGATTCTAAGCCTGCCGATAGGGCCAATTTATAAATACATGTAACTTCTATACTATCAGTTGGATTTCAACCAAATTTCATATGTGCTTTGTGTAACATATCAGACATGACTATAAGTATTCTTAAGAGCAATCAGGGCTGCCAACTGTTAATAAATGCTGTCTATATTTTTTAACCTAATATCAATATAACAGGAAGTATGAGAGCCAACAGCTCTATACTTTGCACACATATAGCACCTGACATTCTAGATTAATTTGGAGTAATTAATATAAGTCCGTGTTGCCTACATGATTCTATGCCTGCTGATAGGTCCTATTTTATAATACATGTAACTTCTATACTAACAAATGGATTTCGTCCAAAATTGGCACAACAAGATATCATAATATTTCAGATTAGGTTATTTCTGACCAGCACACGCATGACATTGTTGCCAACATGCTTTTACGCGTGCTGATAGATCCAATGTCTAACTGCATGAAACGTCCATTGGACTTCAACCTAATTTGTTATTCTGTACCTTAAGAGATGGAACTAAGAATATATTCAGTCTCCAGGGCTGCCAACTGTAATGCTCTATTAGGCTACATTATACCAGGTATATTTCGAACTAATTAGACATTTCGATATTACCAACTTAATTTCGTCATTATTCTAGATAGGTTCATATACTGTAGATTAACCATTGGCATGAAACTTAATTTTAAGAAAAGTAGGCTCTTTAGTTCGTCACGGAACTTCTTGTTATTTGTAAGTACCTTCTGATAAAATTCAATACAATTTTCGTCATAATTGTAATATGTGAACAATTCTTGTTTTATCAAACTAATGGAGCTTCTGTTTCTATCATCGCTCCATTTGATATTCATGACAGAAAAAACTCTCACCGTAAAAGCATTGGAGGAAAAAAAGGCTGAGTATTTTCTTCACAATGACTAAGATATTCCTTAATTTTGTTGCCCCTAATAAATCTATAACATGTATTGTACCCATCTATCTGACACAGACATAGAAATCATTTTCTCTTTCAAACTTGCACCTGTATCACCAGAAAACTGGCTAGATTACAAATCAATTCTGAAGCGAGACATTTGCAAATTGGTGCGAAATTGAATATATTATCAAATTAACCAAAAAACTGAATATTTGGCGTTCCGTTGAAGATTGAAATTGCCTCAGGGCTGTTCCGATGGATAGGAGACCAAGTTTTTTTTTAAATCTCAAATGTTGCCCTCATTGCTCTTACTGCTCTGTCTTCAATGTGCTTGGAGAAAGAATGGGCTGTCACTTGGAGTGTGAGACCTAGATATTTGCGGCTTTTTACTATTTCCAGTTCTTGTTATAATAAGATAAGCTGTGAAGTTAATCACGGAATACTTGTTTCTATTTTCAGGTGCAGTGGGACTGGGTCCATTGGGAGTGGGAGCGGGAACTTTTAGCCCATTTAGTAAGTATCGAAACCCTTGTCTCTTGTTATTTTTATTATTATTACTATTATTATTACCGGCCGTGGTAGCTACACACGTTAAAGCCCAAGGCCGTAAAACAGGTTATCTCCGCACTTTGAAGACGCGTAGGTTCAAACTTCACGTCGGTCGTCCTTGAAGTGGTTTTCCGTGGTTTCCCATTTTCAACTGCAGCATTTACTGTACTTCATTTCTCATTATCTTCCAATGAGTAAAGCACGCGAACTGCCAGATGGGCCGCCCTACTGTAACCAATGCGAACTGCCATATCTCACATAATTACGGCTAACTTTGGATTTTTCCATCCCCTAAAACAAACAATGCTGTGCCACTACTGGTATTACTTAAACATTTAGAGGACAAAACATTTTTTTAAATATTTTATTCTGTTTTATTTGTGTTTAATTAAATGGATTTTGAATTATTATTATTATTATTAACGTTAAACTATATATTTTGTTTTAATTATAACATTTTTTATTTTAATTTGAATTTTATAGTTATTTCAAAATTTATTATCATTATAAATTTTAATTTTATTTATTTCTCCAATTTTAATTTACAACTTTTCATTTTTTAAATGATAATTTCTATCTTTACACTTTTTTTTACTTTTTAATGTATTAATTTAATCCATAGTGAAGGGAGATACAAAAATAATATTTGTGATTTCAAAAATGTTAAGACTTCGACGGAAAAATAATCGTTAAATATGACAAAGCTTCAACCAACAGCACCTTTCATAATTAATCTCCTTATCCAGTATAGGCTACACAATTTTTATACGTATGATTTTTCGCGTTTATTATTCTTATTTTTATTTTTTTATCATTGTTATGCCAATATGTGGAGCGCGATAGAATTTATTTAACTTACCATGTTTTTCTTCTCCCAAAATCTTTTGATCTGGGCACTGAAAATCTTCCTCCTTTCTTCTTGGGCCTGGTAGGCATTTTCTCAGAGGAAAGATGGTTGTTGATTACTGTTTAATGAACAGGAATCGATCTTGTACAGGGTGACACATAGGAACCGGATGTTTTTGAAAGAACAGTACTCCGTTGATTTGCGAGGGAAACTTATTTTATTGTTACCACATTTTAGAATACGTTCTACCATTTCATTTACTATTTACCATTGTTTGGTGTGAAAGATAATGTCACTCAGATGGCGGCCATCCTTTTGAATGCAGGTTTCAAGTCGTCGCGAGAAAGCATTCATAACTCTGCCGAACACCGGACGTTTTTAAAATGGATTGTACTCAGCTGAGAGGAGCGGCAGATGGAGGGGAGAGTAGCCATGCTCCTCGGCATAGCATACCATGTCACTCACTCCTACGCTTTGGAGCCTTCCAGGTCAGTCGTGAGAGTCCTCACCTCCTCGACTTTCCTCAATGATGTTAGTTTTTTTTCGTTGGGTGCACTTAGGCTAGTCCTATTAGCTGGGTATCTGCTACCGGTGAGGTAGCCTATAGATACATCAAGGAGACTAGGCTTCAAGTTATTTTTAAGCCAATAAGAGAAGTAGCAGCCGCGGCTTCTCCGTGCCAGCCCTCTCGAGCAAGGCCGCCACCCATACATAGGTGTTAAAGGCTTGGCGGCAAGTCTAGTCTCGACTAGCATCGTTGGATGTTGAGGCCAGCATTGTTTTGGTGGGCTGGTTTTAAAAGTGGCAGTTAGGCAATTGTTGGTAGGCTACGGCGCAGTGGACCGTGCAACACCGCGTGTTCGCACATGAAACCTATGTGCAAAATGAAGAGAACGGCAGAACAGTCACAGTGACCTCACGCCGATACGTCCACATGCTGGAAACATTTTTGCGACCAGAACTGCGGAGATGCCGAATAGACATTCACAATGTTTACTTCCAACAGGATGGAGCCACAGTGCACACCGCCAACGTATCGATGACACTTGTGAGGAACATGTTCCCGGGTCGCCTCATTTCGCGGTTCGGTGACGTTCCATGGCCGCCAAGATCCCCCGACTTATCCTGTTGTGATTTTTTCCTGTTGGGGTACCTAAAGAAACGTGTCCATGCCCACAAACCCCGTACAATAATGGCGCTGAAAGATGCCATTACAGAAGAAGTGCGTGGGATTGACCAAGCGGTGTTCGGCAGAGTTATGAATGCTTTCTCGCGACGACTTGAAACCTGTATTCAAACGGATGGCTGCCACCTGAGTGGCATTATCTTTCTCACCGAGCAATGGTAAATAGTAAATGAAATGGTAGAACGTATTCTTAAATGTGGTAACAATAAAATCAGTTTTCCTCGCAAATCAGCCGAGTACTGTTCATTTCAAAAACATCCGGTTCCTATGTGTCACCCTTTATAATTCCTCTGTAATGCCAATTTCTTGAAGGTCATTTTCTATTTCACTAAACCAGATGTTCTTGACTTTCGTTGAGAGAGCAAGGTTGAAAATACTTTTGGTGAGCATGCAATTGTTGTTCATTCTGAGAATGTGGCCATAGAGCTACAATCGCCATTTCCTGAAAGTGTCAGTGATCTCTCCAGAATGTCGATATACAGAGAGTTTAGTTTGTATGTAACGGAGACCCTCGCTTGCCCGCTCGCCCGTGGCGCGAGCCTGTCTCCCGCCACGCACTTTGCTGTTATGCGACGCCAAGCACGGCACTGAGTCATTGAGTATAGGAATTTAACTTACCTAGTTCACAGCTGGTGCTGAAAATGTTCGCCATTCACTGCTTCACATCGCTGTAATATAGTCTTTAAGCTCATTTATAGTGTGAGGGTTTCTCGCATAAACTCTATTTTTAAGCGACCCCCACAAATAAAAGTCACATGGTGATAAGTCTGGGATTCGCGGGGGCCACACGTTCCGACTTATAATCCTCGTACCGAAAATGCGACGCAATTCTGTCATGGATGTTTCGGCAGTGTGAGCAGTGGCAGAATCTTGTTGAAAGTAATTTGACAATCGCTCTCCGTAAGTCAGTTCGTCAAAAAATTGGTCAAGGATCACATTGAAGTACACATTTAAGTACAAATTCCTATACTCAATGACTCAGTGCCGAGCAAGCGTCGCATAACGGCAAAGTGCCTGGCGGGAGAAAGGCGCGCAACGCGGGCGAGCGGGCAAGCGAGGGTCTCCGTTACATACAAACTAAACTCTCTGTAGTTCCCGAGACTTCCGTTTTATCCTGATTCCCTCTCAGTAGACTGGACCAAGGTTTTTCATCAATATTTTCCTTTCTTGTTTCCCGACGTATTTAATAAGAATCCGCCTCCAACGATCAAGGTTCCCGAGGTTTGATTACTGTGGTGTAAAGTCTTTTATGTTCGACGATGTCGAAATGTAAATATTATACGTCAGAAAACTGTATCATAATGATGGTCATTATAGTACTATTCTTCCTTATGAAACAGTTTCTCCAGCCAATCGGAGCTCATTCATTGACCAATTAGGTAAGGATAGCTTCGCGCATGCGCTCAAAATCCAACATGTCGGACATGAATTACATGATTTGAAAGTTCAAATTGGATATCGGATCAACCATTGTAGTTACAATCCCAAACACAAAGACAAAATCAGCACGAACCTTTAAGGTAACAAGAAAATACTATGACATATGCAAGAAATTTATGAATCTACGTCCAGAAGTTAGCAACCCAGCATCCTTCTATATAAATTACTGACATGGAAAGTGCACCTTCCCATATGTTCGCGTAAATAAACTGGCAAATATGAGACAAGAAATAGCACTGTAACTTAATATCCCCAACTCCAATTTCTACACATCGCATTGTTTTCAAACGCCTTCGGTGACAATATTAGTGAATGCTAGTTCTGATCGGCACGAGACATCATGCAGGCTGTAAACAATAGCATTCCAAGAAAAGTAAATGGTTTCTGCTTTCGACATTCTTTGACACACGCATGCGCTCTGTTCAGTCAGCAAACCACCCAGTAACTGAAGTTACTGAATCCCACAGATATTTATGAATATTTATGTTAAAACATATAATGAAGTTTATTATCGTCGAACATAAACAGTCGTATGCAACTCGCCTATAATGATAATTAAGACACTCGTATGGAAAGTATAAAACTTGTGTCTTAATTATTGCCATTATAGGCTCGTTGCATAATGTACTATTATGCTCGACGATGTCGATATGTAAATATTATATGTCAAAAAACTGTTTCATAATGGGGGTCATTAAAGTACTACTTTTCATTATAACACAGCTTTTCCAACAAATCAGAGCTCAATATTTTCATTCATTGACCAGTTAGGTAAGGATAGCTCTCACATGTACACAAAATCCAACATAACGGACATGAAAGTTGACAATGTAGCCTATATTGGATCAACCATTGTAGTTACAAAGCATAAAGAATCTGGGCAATATTGCCAAAGAAATAGCACTGTACCTTAATATCCGCAACTCCAATTTCTACACATTCGTAAGATTTCGCCGACAATTTTAGTGAGTGCTGTTGTTGACATAAACACACCACAACGTCATGGAGGAAGCAGGTGTAACACATTAGTTCAACGGAAATTATAATACAGCTCTCTTTTCGTTAAATGGATTTCTTAAGTGAAACCTTTCCGCCAGATGTTCTATATGACATTCTACGCATCGAATTTGAAGAATAACAAGTTGATAATACGGTACATTTTAATTTTAAAGCGTTTGTAACAGCCTATTTTGTGTTATTTTAAGTAAATAATAAAATGATCCCACATAGTACCTTCGCGCTATCTTTTGGCGCTAGTTCAGGATATCCCTAATGAACAATAAACAATGTATCAAGGCCTTGGAAACAAGACGTTGAGAAGGTCTCTGATCCTCACTGGGCACACAGCGCATGCGCTCTGTTCACTAAACTAAACTCAGGTGATTGAATCTCGACAGATATTTATGGATATTTCTGTTCGAATACAAAATAAAGTTATAATTATCGTCGGACATAAACAGTCATATGCAACTCGCCTATAATGGTAATTAAGACACTCGTATGGATATTATAAAACTCGCTTCGCAATCATATACAGCTCATAAAAAGAGGCGTCAGCCAAAGAATAGGAAATATTTCACCTCCCTTCACAACGAGGTATCTACTGTCAACCAAAATATTATGTGCACTCGAGTTTGAAGGTTGTTTGTGAAGTAACCAATAGACCTACATAAAATCCAATAACATCATTATTTTCGTCGTTCTATTTTATGTTAGTTCATGTAGGTTTGGAATTTTTAATTTATATTTTAAACCATGGTTCACCAGCTAGCCGCTCCGGGAAATTCTGTACAGCGTTGCTGATATGGAGCCCATCACTTCCGAGTGAGGTGCGCCAAGACGCGTGATGGAGCCCATCTTGGCAACGTTGCACAGCTTTCACCGGAGCGGCTAACTGGTGAACCATGTCTTAATTCCCCGTACAAATACAAACCGATATAAAATAAGTGAATTAATTTACGTATTTAACAATCATACAGCATACCTTTTTGATGTACGTATAAGAATTACAACGCAACCAAGAACTACATTTTACAACCACCCCGAGCCGAGAAAAAGTTACCTTACAAAAATGTTAACAACTTTGTTTCTTGGACACACAAAATTGTGAAATTAATAAACCAGTTATACAACATTCCGATGTAGCCTATATTGTGTTAAAATTTGGATTTTATCTGATGACGGGTTTGTGAGATAATAATTCTTAAATGTGACGCATGGTTGAAACATGCTTAAAAACGGGTACTTTTTGTGTTTCAACTGCCATAAAAAATATTATAATATAAATTAAAAATTCCAAACCTACATGAACTAACGTAAAATAGAACGACGAATATGATGATGTTATTTGATTTTATGTAGGTCTACTGGTTACTTCACAAACAACCTTCAAACTCGAGTACACATAATATTTTGGTCGACAGTAGTCGTGCGCTCCACTCCACGTCCAGCACTGGCTGTGTAGATCATACCTCAGCGAGAATTTCTAAGTTTATTGCCAGCAAACATTAACTCTGCCTTTTGCGCATGCGTGCCCAACTTTTTCTTTGTGCTGTTGGGACAACAGCCATGACCAGAGCTAAGACATCACAGCGATTCTTCATTCAAACACAAAGAGGCAGCACCGGTCCCACGAAATAAGAACGTGGCTGGTGGTACCCTCTGGATTCCGCGATAGCACTTAAGAGGGAATCGACCAAAGCAAACGGGGAAACATATTAGAGAAAACCCTCAGCTGTTCCCGCCAGAAGGTCTTATAATCTCCAAACGTATTTATTCTATAGCTACTTTTTTAAATCGATGAACTCCTAATTTGTATGTTGTTGTTGTTTGAGTCTTCAGTCTTTTGACTGGTTTGATGCAGCCCTCCATGCCTCGATGTCCTGAGCTAATCGTTTCATCTCTACATAGCTACCACATCCTACATCCGAAGCAATCTGTTTAACATATTCTAACCTTCGTTTACCCCTACAGTTCTTGTCCTCGACCCTTTCTTCCATAACTAAGGTTGCTATTCCTGGGTGTCTTAGTATGTGTCCTACCAACCTATCTCTAACACCTTATTCAATAACCACAATAGAAGAATATACACATGGATGAGACCAGGAGATACAGGGCGTTACCAAATCGACTTCATTATGGTCAAGCAGAGGTTTCGAAACCAGATTTTGGATTGTAAAACATATCCTGGTGCTGACATAAACTCTGACCACAATCTGGTTGTAATGAAATGCAGATTAAAGTTGAAGAAACTGAAGAAAAGTCAAAAGCCAAAAAGGTGGGCAATAGACAGACTGAAAGAGAAGGATGTAAACGAAAGATTCAAGAAGAGTATAAAGGAAGGACTAATGAAAAACCCTAAACAAACTTCAATTGCAGACGAATGGGCACTTTTGAGGAATGAAATAACAAAATCCGCAGAAGAACACATTGGTAGGAAAGAGAGAATAGTAGAAAACCGTGGATCACTCAGGATATACTCGAATTGATGGATGAAAGGCGGAAGCACAAGAATGTAAGAGATGAAAAGGGGAAAGCAGAATACAGACGTCTGAGAAATGAGGTTAATAAGAAGTGCAAGGAAGCGAAAGAAGAATGGTTGAAAGAGAAATGTGCTGGTATAGGAAATTGTCTGAAATTAGGATAAGTAGACACAGCTTATCGAAGGATTAAGAATACTTTTGGGGAAAAGAAGACTAAGTGCTGTAATATTAAAGACACAAATGGAAAGCCTCTAACAGATAGGGAAGACAAGGTTGAGAGATGGAAAGCTTTCATAGAGAGTTTGTATAAGGGAAAGGAGATTGAGAATCATGTAATGGAAA
The DNA here is from genome assembly GCA_946902985.2 of Meconema thalassinum. Classification (NCBI taxonomy): domain Eukaryota; kingdom Metazoa; phylum Arthropoda; class Insecta; order Orthoptera; family Tettigoniidae; genus Meconema; species Meconema thalassinum. The sequence continues at coordinate 85,832,424 of OX336399.1, forward strand.
GGGAGGAGGAAATTGATGAGGATGCGAAAGGAGATTTAATATTGAGATCAGAATTTGATAGAGCTTTGGAAGACTTAAGCAGGAACAAAGCACCAGGCATAGATGATATACCGATTGAGTTGCTACGCTGCATAGGAGATGAAGATCTGATCAGGTTATTTCACTTGGTGTGTAGGATTTATGAGACAGGTGAGGTACCCCCTGATTTCAAGAAGAATGTAATCATCCCTATACCAAAGAAAGTGGGAGCTGACAGATGTGAAGATTACCGTACAATCAGCTTGATTACTCATGCTTCAAAGATCCTGTCTAGAATAATTTACAAGAGGATTGAGAGCCAGATAGAAACGGAGTTGGGTGAAGACCAGTTTGGTTTCAGGAAAAATGTAGGAACAAGGGAAGCTGTACTAAGTCTTAGGCTGATTTTGGAAGGTAGAATAAGGAAAGATAAGAGAACGTTCATGGCTTTTGTAGACTTAGAAAAGGCTTTTGATAACGTTGATTGGACTAAATTGTTTGACATTTTGAAATCAATTGGAATAAAGTACAGGGATAGGAGGGTGATATACAATATATACAGAAACCAGACAGCAGTCATTCGAGTTGAAGGACATGAGAGAGAAGCTGGTTTTCAGAAAGGTGTAAGGCAAGGCTGCAACTTATCACCCATACTTTTCAATCTTTACATTGAACAAGCAATGAAGGAAATTAGAGAAAAATTTAAAGTGGGAGTGAAGATTCAAGGAGAAATAATTTCAACTCTGAGATTTGCTGATGACATCGTCATCTTGGCCAAAAAGCCTGAGGATTTGAATGAGTTTTTGAATGGTATGGACTCCGTCTTACGGAAAGAATTCATGATGAAAATGAATAAATGTAAAACAAAAATACTGGAATGCAGCCGAAATAAATCAGAAACCTCTATGGAGATCAAATTGGCAGGTGAAAAGCTGAAGGAAGTAGGAGACTTCTGTTACTTAGGAAGCAGAATAACCAGTGATGGACGAAGCAAAGAGGATATAAAAAGTAGGTTGGCTCAGGCAAGAAAAGCATTTCTACAAAAAAAGGAATCTGCTGACATCGAATATAGATTTAGGTATTAGGAAGTCATTTTTGAAAGCCTTTGTCTGGAGCCTGGCGCTCTATGGAAGTGAAACTTGGACTATTGGTGCAGCAGAAAAGAGGAGAATTGAAGCATTTGAAATATGGTGTTACAGGAGAATGATGAAGATCAGATGGGTAGATAGGGTTACAAACAAAGAGGTATTAAGACGAGTGGGAGAGGAGAGATGTTTCTGGCGACTGCTAATGAAGAGAAGAGATAGGTTGGTAGGACACATACTAAGACACCCAGGAATAGCAAGCTTAGTTATGGAAGGAAGGGTCGAGGACAAGAACTGTAGGGGTAGACCAAGGTTAGAATATGTTAAACAGATTGCCTCGGATGTAGGGTGTGGTAGCTATGTAGAGATGAAACGTTTAGCTCAGGACAGGGAGGCATGGAGGGCTGCATCAAACCAGTCAAAAGACTGAAGACTCAAACAACAAACCTATCTCTTCTCTTCATTAGCAGTCACCAGAAACATCTTTCATCTCCCACTTGTCTTAATACCTCTTCGTTTTTAATCCTATCTACCCATCTGATATTCATCATTCTCCGGAATTTGTATGTTGTCCATGATATTGAGATTGTCTTCAATTACAAAATGTCTAGTTTGTAAATTTCACTATAGCAAAAGAACTTACGGCGTTGCAGGTTTCATTTTAGTGCTTTTGGTAACACTGAGATGTTTTGTTTTTGCGCGCTCACACCAAGTGTTTCTGAGTTCGTGAATACAAATATTTTGTCATTGAAGGTGTTATTGGGTGTTTAATTAATTTTGTATGTGGAATGTGAATATGTGTTGAGTTTGTTTGCGTGTTTGTGCAGCATGGAAAACGCAGTGGAGAGCCTCTTGAGTGTTTCTAATAGTTTTATTTTTTGGAAGGGGGATGGGTTACATGCTACTCATTTTCAGCACCAGCCGCCAATGGCACCTTCTCCATTCGTGGGTTAGATGGCAGATGAATTTGGAATTAGAGATCTTCAATATAGAAGGTCTCCTTTTATAGTTCATAGACTGACCTGGACGGAGAAGTTCTTGCCACGCCTAGTGGATTTAACACATAGATCATAGGTGGGCAATGAGAGAGAGCAGCTCCTGGAGCCAACTGCATGAGCGCGAGCGGAGCCAAGGAGCCGGGACGCATAATTTTTTTTTCAGCCCGAGCCTAGCCACAGTATATATTTCCGAGCATCTTATTGGCTGTTATGTCAAGCCATTCTCCTGGTTCCGAAACGAGACGGTAGATAGCAGGGGTCACATCCGATCAAACATGGAGGAACGTTATCGAGTGAGATGTGGATAATAATCGATGTTGAATTGCATTATTAGCGTGAAACAGGCATGAAACTTGCTTTAGTTCAAGTTTAAAACAACTCACGCAGCAAATGAATGCGTTCCAATCAACATTTAAGGTCTAAGTGAAATCATTTGACATTTAATCACATGTATTAGTACCTATGATAAAATACAGCATATTCGAGGGCAGATGTGCACAAGTGGTAGCGAGCGAGCTTGGTAACTTTGAGGTCCCGGGTTCAGGTCTGCCCTAGGGCACAGATTTTTACTTCTTTTGAATTATTTCATAATATCCTCCCTACCTTTTACAGCATGTTTTATGCCTTGTATCATTGAAATTATCTGTATGGGTGATTGAAATAATAAACATTGTTGGGAGGAATTCTTCCCTATTCTCACTTGAATTTATATTCCCCCGCTTACTGTTCAACGCGGCTAGCGTTCTTTGCTGTCTCCCCAGAGGTCCGGGTTCGAGTCCCAGTTCTGCAGAGAAATTTCAATTCTGGTGTGAGGACTGCAGCGGGGTACACTCGGCCTCATGAGCCAAAACTGAGTAGAGGTGTGTCCGATTCCCCAGCTATTTTGGAAGTGATTTTCCATAGTTTTCCACTTCTACTTCAGACAAATGCCGAAATTGTTCATAACAAAAGCACGACCGCCTCCTTGCGAATCCTCACCTGAATAGCAAATACTCACCATACTACAGACACCACAATAACACAGGTTATCAGAGATTTTTTTATTATTATTATTTTATTAACAAGTAGGAGGGCTCAATGACCACCATGTCCAAGTTGCTCAAATGAACAAGAGCAACATCAGCGTCAATTCCTGCAGTGGTCAAGCTGCTGGCCTCACCAAGGTGGACCAGCCTTTAATGAGTCACAATGGCAAATCGTTGTTTGGTGAATAAATGTGGAAGCACAATGCCACTGTAAAAAATCACATGAATCACTTTGGAAAAAAAAACATTCATTATAGCCTACGTGTCTATCATAGACACGAATTAGTACATAGATACTAAGGTAAGAATTAAATATTTTGCATTTAAAATGAATAAGTGATTCAGTGAGTTCAAACGATACGTCGCATGTCAAAGGGTAAAGTATTGTAAACAATAACAATAAGTTCCGAACAAGTACAAAAGTGTTTAGTTTTATTATATCTCATAAGTCCAATGGACAATGGTACATCAATATTGTAAATACAGTAGTTAAATATTGTGAAACTTGTCAAATGTAATTGTAAGATATGACACACAGTTCTGACTATTTCGAATGCCAGTGCTGTTTTCACTCCGAAATCTAGATCCTTGTGTTCAAACAAGATAAAAGGATACAGTTGTTTTTGTTTTTTTTGAAAAGTGAGGCCACTTTGGAAAAAAAAAAACATTCATTATACGTGTCTATCTTAGACACGAATTAGTACATAGATACTAAGGTAAGAATTGAATATTTTGCATTTAAAATGAATAAGTGATTCAGTGAGTTCAAACGATACGTCGCTTTTCCTGTGCCATTTGAATGAAGACTTAACTCATAAAATAATAATAATAATAATAATAATTTAGTGGCTTTTATTATTATCCACTGCTCTGTGTTTATACATTCAGAATGTCTGAGCTTTATCTAAATTTGAGTTTGCCATATTCAGCTACTTACTGGTGAGCTTTATCTAAATTTGAGTTTGCCATATTCAGCTACTGACTGAATGTAACGGAAGCTCTTCGTGCAGCCTAGATTATTCTGTTGCGAAATGTGATGCTTTCTTAAACAACTTTAAAAGAGCACCCACAGCTCCAAACCTCACAACGTTAAAGGAATATTACGATAATCTACAAGACACACAACCATATACTAACGACAGTGCTCCATATTTAATGAATAAACTAAATTGAATAGATTCCAATACCAAACTGTTTAAAGGTACCGGTGTGTTCCAAAACAACATTTCAAAATCAATGTATTAGACAATATCAGAACATACTGTAGTGTCGTGTGTAACCAAGTTCGACAAGCTAGTGAGTGATCTAGAAGAAACAATCAGTCTCTCCTTCAACGATATCACCAACATCAAGAAATTATCACCGAAAGACTTGAAAAATATTATTAAACATTTACAGACTGTTCATTGAAAAATTGTCATGAATGCCATGTATAAAAGGTACTAAAGGTTATGTATGTAATAATTTTAATATAAGATTAACCACATGTAATCTTACTGATATACCAGGGTGTGAACTTGCAGAAATTAACATTGATGTTCAAATATTTATACCATTAAATAATGAACAATTGCTATTAATTAGCAAACAGCCACAAACAATTTTACAAATCTGTAGTGAGGGTATCAGGTCCAAATATTGTATATACTAATGAGTCCTGTCCTATCGCTGCAATCGGAATTAAGTTGGAACCAAAACCAACAAATTATGTTCATAAATTTACTATCACGAATACTTCTGATCAAATCCCTACCATAAATAAAATAAACTTCCAATTACATTAATAAAATGAAATGCGATTTAATATCTGTCACCCCAAATTACCTCACTTCAAAGAAGTTTGATTATACAATTTGTAATTGTGATTTTTACTTTGCATGTATACTGTTAATAATATGTTTACAAAGATTTCTCTGCAAAACTGGGAATCGAACCCGGACCTCTGGGGAGACAGCAAAGAACGCTAGCCGCGTTGAACAGTAAGCGGGGGAATATAAATTCAAGTGAGAATAGGGAAGAATTCCTCCCAACAATGTTTATTATTTCAATCACCCATACAGATAATTTCAATGAAACAAGGCATAAAACATGCTGTAAAAGGTAGGGAGGATATTATGAAATAATTCAAAAGAAGTAAAAATCTGTGCCCTAGGGCAGACTTGAACCCGGGACCTCAAAGTCACCAAGCTCGCTCGCTACCACTTGCGCACATCTGCCCTCAACTATGTTATATTTTATCATAGGTACTAATACATGTGATTAAATGTCAAATGATTTCACTTAGACCTTAAATGTTGATTGGAACGCATTCATTTGCTGCGTGAGTTGTTTTAAACTTGAACTAAAGCAAGTTTCATGCCTGTTTCACGCTAATAATGCAATTCAACATCGATTATTATCCACATCTCACTCGATAACGTTCCTCCATGTTTGATCGGATGTGACCCCTGCTATCTACCGTCTCGTTTCGGAACCAGGAGAATGGCTTGACATAACAGCCAATAAGAAGCTCGGAAATATATACTGTGGCTAGGCTCGGGCTGAAAAAAAAATTGTGCAGCCGGGACCAGCTGACTGCTCACTAATAGTTTGTGCTGGAACGACTAGATGGCATTATGCGCAGTCAAGGCGCAAGCATAGGTACAGCCGTACCTTGAGGTACAGCATTGTATAGGGCTGAGTAGGCCTATATTATGTGTACGCCTGTACGCTAAATATGAATCACGAACAAGCTTAGCACAATTTTATGAACAGTTTTCGCGAACAGATTTCCGAAACATGCACAATATGACTGCCAAACTTCTGTCAATGTTTGGTTCAACATATCTGTGTGAGAAACTGTTCTCTCTAATGAAGATAAATAAATCTCCACGAAGAGCCACTCTAACTGACGCACATCTCACTGCCGTTCTTCGAATTGCAAGTGCAAGATCTATCGCTCCAAATGTAGCCCGTCTGATTCAGCGTAAGGATACGCACACCTCCTCATCATCTGCAGAATGACAGTTCAGATATATAAGAACACATAGGCCTATGTTTTGTTTATGGTGAATGATATTTATTCAAGTATTTATTTCTGTACTCCTAGAGCAAGTTTTCGTTCCTTGTGTTCTAAGCAAGTTGTTAGGTTGGCTTATTGTAGTTTCAGGACTATTGGTAGTGGGCAAAGGAGTGTGTTCTTCTTCTTCTTCTTAGCGTCATCCCGCAAGAACGGGGTCCGCTTTTTGGATCAATGCACGCCATTTCTTGCGATCTAATGCTTCCCGCGATTTCAAGTTTATTGATCGTAAATCTGCGTTAATAGTGTCCAGCCACCGCAATTTTGGTCTCCCACGCTGTCTCTGGCCGTCGACGGTTAGATGGTAGGCCGAGCCGTTGACTGAACTTTGTGGTCAAAGTAATTATTTATGTTTCCTACACAGAACCTAATAAAAGGAATATAATTAAGCGTTTGTACGTAGCACCATAATCTAATCATCTAATGCACAACAAACAGGGCACAAGTATAAAGCTGTCGTGTTACGCCGCTTATAACAGCAAGCTGTGCAAACAGCTACAAGGTCAACTTCGGTGAGAGCGCATACTCGGCTCTTTGTCCTGCCGGAGCGTGAGCGCTGCTCAATGAGCCGAATTTTGCCCACCTCTGACATAGATGAAGCAAAAGAAACAGTGGGAGAGTACGGATGGAAGTTCAACATCAATAAATGTGAGATACGGTTAACGGCCAGGAAAAAGGACAGACCAATGAGTGGGAGGTGGACAGCTGAATAAGGTGGAAAGTCTCAAGTACTTGGGAAGTACAGTGGAGGAAAATGGGAGAAATGACTAAGAGATTACGGAACGTGGCAGACAGGCAGAAGCATTTCTGAGAAGCATTAGGAGCTTAGTGTGGAATAAAATTGTCACACAAAAAAGCAAAGAAGTGTTATACAGAAGCTACTATATCTCGATACTAACCTATGGATCAGAACCTTTGATAATGAAGAAAAGAGACATAAGCAGAATACAGGCAAGTGAAATGAAGTTCCTGCGAAGTAGGATGGAAGTAACAAGAAGAGACAGGGTGAAGAATGAAACGGGCAGGAAAATAGTGAAAGAGGAGCCCTTCAAGGTAGGATTGAGACATAAAGACTGAGTGGTATGGGCTCTTAAAGAGAATGGAAGAGAAGAAGATTCCCAAAAGGATACATGAGATGCAGATGCAGAAGAAACGACCAAGGGAAAGACCAAGCGATTGATGGCTGAAAGGAGTGGAGGAATGTGTCAAGAAGAGAGGCGAGTACTGGACCAGTGTGACAACGGAGAGGTGGTGGGAAGAAAGGACTAAGTGGCGAGGCTTATGTTCCAAACAGACCCAGCCTGGGGCTGGAAACTGTACAAGAAGATGATGATGATGATGATGATGATGATGATGAAGCAAAATAATGAAACACTAAGGTGTTAGTACCATTGGTAGACTAGCCAGCAACAGGCCACTCTCGATGCGAAAAAATCGATTGTTAGCGACTTTGGCGCTTTCTCATAATACGCTTCACTTGTTGGAAATACTGTTTTCACCCCCCCCCCCCCTTGCATCAATAGCTTCTTTGTAATCACAGCAATAAACTATACATTTATTGTAAGTGAAAAGTCACAAGTTGTTCTAATCTTCATTAAACATTGAGTTTTTCTTGTTTACTTTCAGATCCACTGGGACCGATGGGAGCGATAGCGCCATTTGGACCGGCGCCATTTGGGCCAACGCCATTTGGACCGGCGCCTTTTGGGCCAGCGCCTTTTGGGCCGACGCCTTTTGGGCCGGCACCTTTTGGACCAGCGCCTTTTGGGCCAGCGCCTTTTGGGCCGGCACCTTTTGGGCCAGCGCCTTTTGCCCCGGCGCCATTTGGACCAGTGCCTTTTGGGCCAGCGCCTTTTGGGCCAGCGCCATTTGGGCCAGCGCCTTTTGGGCCAGTGCCTTTTGGGCCAACACCTTTTGGGCCGGCACCTTTCGGGCCGATGGGAGCGATGGGAATGCCGTTTCCCGGACCAAGTAAGTGACATTTTACACAACTAGCTTTACATACCGTACCATCGTTGAAGAATTATAACCAAACCAATAAGTTTACTGTACTTATCTTTCCCAAACTTCACCTAGGTGAACCGGGTTCGATTCCCGGTCAATGCATGTGGGATTCTCGAAGTGAAATACCATTTCCTGTGGTTCGTATTCCACGTAAAAAGGAAGTCCCGTGGCTCATAATCACATGATTAACGGTCACGTAAAACTAAAAGCTTCCTTTTCTTTGCCAAACTGTTTTAAGCAGCTCTCAACTCTTTAATATGAAACAAAGTTAGACGTTCAGCAATGAGATGCTTTTCTATGGACTCAACTAAATGAAATGCCTAATCATTTACCTCCTTACAAGCAAATAACTGAAGAATATTGTCCTCAAATTAGATTATAGAAACTCCAATAAAATGAAACCAGAAAAATATCAACATTCTTTAACATGGCCATTTCCACATCACGGAAGCCAGGCAGTGCCAGAATAAAAAAGTCTCCTACTTACACTCACCGGAAGAAACAAGAGCAACGCTTATTTTAGCCTACTTTTATAAAAATGAAATACCCTTATGAGAGCATTTAGGGGTCAGCGAGTGCATATGTGTGTGTCGACAAATCAATTCCTAAACGCCTGAACTAAATTGAATAGAACTTGCTACAGAAATAGCCTTCCTGCCGTGCAAGTCAACCACTTATTTCATATTGCCACCATCTTAACGAATGAAACATAGCGGCCACATGAATTTTCACAGCCAAAGTCGGATACTGGCTATTTTTTTTTTTTTTTTTTTTTTTTTTTTTGTCGTCTGGCCTCCTGAGAGGCCGATTGCAGGTCTTTCTAGTCGACGCCCGTGGGCGACCTGCTCGTCGGGATGAGAGATGGAATGGATGAAGATGAATGAAACTGGGTAAGGATGTGGAAGGAAGTGGCCGTGTCCTCTCAGAAGGTACCGTCCCATCATTTGCCTGGTGTTGAAAATGGAAAAGCATGGAAAACGGCCGACGATGGAGCTCGAATCCACGCGTCTACCGCGCTTTAGCGAGCGTAGCCACTGCGTAATATCATCGCGTCTCTCTCTTACCATTCTTTAAAGGAAGTCGAACGCCGAATTGAAAACATTCTCGGATAATTACTTTCAATATGGCGGCCGTATGTAATTCTCAAGTATTCTGATCTATAACATACGTTCCAACACATCAATGATCACCAAAATTGGCATTGAGGTAGTTTCATATGACAGGAATGAGTTGCCCGAGTTAATACAAATCATCTCTTGAATATTGCACGCAACCGTCATCTTGAATATATGAAACAATGATATCGATTACTCCCTCTCTAATAAACTTAGAATGTCTAAACATTAAATCAAGGTAGTACGGAATGAGAAGTTAACTTTGATAAAGGCACAAATGCATTAATATGGTATGTTCAAGATGGTGGCTGTGCGTTATATTAAAACTTACAAATAGCTAAATCAGAATATAATCAAACAATTACCAGGAAACTAGGGAAGCGATGAGTCACAAGGAAAATCATTTGTCACGTGTGGAAGTGCCTAATGGCAAATGACGCAGAAATTTGACAACTGGGATTGTAATGAAACTTACTGCACAATAGGAACAGACGATAAAAATGAAATAATTAATTTTAAAGAACACAGGTAATGTGTTCTCCAAGCAACATTTTGGGATTTATCAGGGTTCTTCTGAAGTTGTGTATGTTTTGACTACTATATTATAACATTTTCTAGTTGATATCAATAATAATAATAACAATAATGTTATTGGTTTTACGACCCTTTTAACTACAGAGGCTAGCTGACCCACTGCCCAGTAAACTGAGAGCGATCAAGGAAACTACTCGCGTGTGGCGGAGCTCTTACCGGTCACGGAGCTGTGTAGGCTAAGGATAGGTCATACAAGATCCACCCACTCGTACCTAATGAGAAGGGAAGACCCCCCACTTTGAACCTGTGGAGCCGTTTTCAACGTGGCCCACATTTTAACCGAGTGGGTGGATCTTGCTGACTTACGAAGAAACCATGGTTTGCAGATGACACTCAAACTTATATTAGCCGATGACGCGGTGGCTGCTGATCGCGTTATCCGCTTTATAAGTGAGAGTGGGTTAGGGCCAGCAATCTGAATTTTCCAGTGAACATTGACTCAACGACTTGTTTGTTCTTGAATGATAATGTTTTGTTTTTCCGTAATATTTGTTTACTTTTAAAATTCTTTTTTTATTTATTTTCTGTTTTGTTTTATTAATTTTAGGTCTTTTTAAATTTAGGTGTCCACCTCAAAATTTTAAATTCAATTCCAAATTTTGTATTCTTTAATCAGGGTTAAGAGGGCAGATGACCTCGTAGTTCCGCCCCTTGAAACAACAATATCTAACTAACTAACTAACTACAGAGGCTTTACAGACGCCGGGTGCCAGAGTTTTGCCCCAAAGGGATCTATAACGTGCCAGTTAATCTACCGACACGGCTTCCTCACATTTGTGCACCCTTAAATGCCAACTGACTGCGGCATGGAAGCAGGCGAGACCGCTGCGCTAAGCAGCCAGTATTGTATTTTCTAGTTGACTCTTCTCAATTGTTGACTCATTAAGTAAACCATTGTGTTGAATGTTTGGCTTCGATACTGTTGTTGTTGTTGTTGTTGTTTGAGTCTTCAGTCTTTTGACTGGATTGATGCAGCACTCCATGCCTGCCTGTCCTGAGCTAATCGTTTCATCTCTACATAGCTACCACACCCTCCATCCGAGGCAATCTTTTTAACATATTCTAACCTTGGTCTACCCTTACAGTTCTGTCCTTGACCCTTCCTTCCATAACTAAGCTTGCTGTTCCTGGGTGTCTTAGTGTGTGTCCTACCAACCTATTTCTTCTCTTCATTAGCAATCGCCAGAAGCATCTCTCCTCTCGCACTAGTCTTAATGCCTCTTCGTTTCTAACCCTATCTACCCATCTGATCTTCATCATTATCCTGTAACACCATATTTCAAACCAATTCTCCTCTTTTCTACTGCTCCAATAGTCCAAGTTTCACTTCCAAAGAGCGCCACGCTCCAGGCAAAGGCCTTTAAAAATGACTTCCTAATACCTAAATCTATATTCGATGTCAACAGATTCCTTTTCTGTTGAAATGCATTCCTTGCCTGAGCTAACCTACTTTGTATATCCTTTTTGCTTCGACCATCACTGGTTGTTTTTCTTCCTAAGTAGCAGAAGTCTCCTACTTCCTTCATCTTTTCACCTGCCAATTTTATGTCAATAGAGGTTTCTGACTTATTTCGGCTGCATTCCAATATAACCCAGCTCTTTTTGGGTACATTCGTGTTGACCGACTGAAAAGCACCAAACTTTTGTTTACTTAGGCAACTCTGAAAAATGGCTTCAAACCCCACAATTTTTGTTTTACATTCATTAATTTTCATAATGAATTCTTTCCTCAAGACGGAATCCATACCATTCAAAACCTCATTCAAATCCTCAGGCGTGTCGGACAAGATGACTATGTCATCGCCAAATTTCAGAGTTGAAAATATTTCTCCTTGAGGTCTTTGATAATCAAAAATTATCATTCAATCATTAGCCCATCTCCTGCATGACCGTTCAAATACAGAGTCACCCAGTGATTTCGGTTGGTTGGTTCTTAAGTTTAGGGGCTGCGACAACGCGGTCATGTAGCCCCGTGTACTTTGGGTGTGTGTAGAATCTGTCTGATTACCTGTGTTAATTGTGATGACTGTATTAGTGTGTGTTATTTGTTTTTTAATTTTAGTACTGCAACTTAGAATCTTTTGCCGCCAAGCGCCACCGTCCACGACTACTAGGCCAAATTCAGAACTTAGCTACTAGACGCCACCGCAGTCGGCTCTTGGCAACGAACGTAGCAACCTAAGAGCGTTGTTTACATTAACCTATCCAATTTAGCTTCACACAGGTGCAATTAGTGGAAGGTTCTTTAACATGCCATAAATCTATGACATGGGACCGCCGGCTTTACTTCCCCTCCGAAGGAAGGCATACTGAGGGATTTTAACGCTCTTAAAAAATCCGACGGCTTCGGCCGGGTTTGAACCCGCTATCTTGGGCATAGAAACTCAGCATCCAGTGATTTCATGAGCTCAAGCAACATCTTCTGTATGATTTACTACTATTTTAACCCTCCCCTTCTGCCACGACAGAGGGAAGTTTAACCCTACTGTCGGCGCAGATATTATGTGCACTCGAGTTTAGAGATGAATAGAAAAACAAGTAGTTCCGTGAATAACTATATAGCCTATTTTCATATATCCCTCTTATGTTAATTGTCTCTTTCAACATACAATATTTCAGTTTGATTGCTGTCATTGATTAATAGATATTGAGAACCGTCTAAATATTTCGGAAGGTCACCATGTTGGAGTTTTATAAGTTATATGTAGGCCATAGAGTTATGCAATATTAGATGACGATTATTGCGTAGGTTGATTATTCAAACGTTGACTTTGATCACATGATTAGGACACAAGAAATACAAACATTTTTAAAAATTTCGCATAGCCGCCATCTCGAGGTTATGTAAACAATTGAACTAAATTAGATGTGTATAAGCATTTGCTCTAGGCTACTACGTTTCACTGCATTCGGATTGTTAAATCGCGAGGAAAGTATATTTAAAAGTTTCAACTTCACTTGGCCACCGTGTTCCTTTTGTACTTAACAGGTTTTTGAAAGTTACATAGGTGAACTGTTAGTAGTGCCCTTTATCACCGTACAAACTTTTAGGGTGATATCAGTAGCAGTTTCGGATTTATATGACAGTGAAATAGTTCGCACAGCCGCCATGTTGGACTGGTAAGACGTAATAAAATTTGAAGAGCACGATCGGCGTCGACCAAAATAGTACTATAACCTTACTGAGTTTCATTGAAATCGCTCCAGCTATTTAGATTTTAATAGTGGGGGGACACACACATACACACACAGACAAAATGTGTTCTCATAAGCCTATTTTTTTAAATAAATTAGGATAATAATCAAATGACCTGCAGAATAGCAAGTAACATCATAATTTTCCTTCTTTATTTCTGCGTTAGTTGATAATAAAGTTCACTTTTAGAAATGAACAGTTTACTGCTTCAAATACGTTTTCATGCTAATTTTGACTTGTTTTGGCCGCACCAGGTTTCGTCCGTGTAAAATATTCATTTCGGAGTCGTCATATTCTTCTGAGAAACATGTAGCGAGATGCAGCAATGGTAGTCTATTTAATGAAAATTGACTTCTTATTCAATTTCTGGACCCAATATCCAACGTTCTTAACAGCTTCTCCAAGTTTAGTATTTGACATTTTCGGAACGTCTGATAAACACTCCCCCAATTTCGCTTCCAGTTTTACGAAAGTAGGAAAATGTTTCCAAATAAAAACCAAGATTATATTAGTATTCATATTTTTCAAAAGTTCCGCCTAATATTAATACTAATTGTTTCATCAATACGGAACCAGAATGAACCATCTATATATTAAAATATTTATGAAAAGTTATCCGAGTCCGTGCAGCCATTCTATCCGGTCGATTTCCTTCATTCCTTTTTAAATGAAAGGTATTCATGCACAGATTTTTCATCAAGTATTACAAATCGCTTAAATTCCGACTTTCTCAAATTATTTGATTTTTTCAACTTTTTCCAAATTTGAAGCAATTGTATCTTTGGTTCTAATTGAGGAACGCAGGTCGATTTGGTCTAAGAATACTCAGTGAATCAAGCGCTTTCATTTGAGCTCTTAACTATTCAAATCGGCTGATTCTGAGGAAAGTTATGAGTGAACATTCGATATTACATCTCATTTTTCAACAATTTTTCTTATTGTAGCAATCATATCTTTGGTTCTAATGACGGAAATTTCCTATTACACTAGCGTTTTGTATTACAATCAACAAAGCGCAGGGTCAAACGCTTCATCGAGTTGGAATCTACTTGCCTGATCCTGTTTTAGGCCATGGCATGTTCTATGTTGCCTTATCCCGAGGAAAATCATTTAAAGATGTAGAAGTAGAAATTAGGTCGCCTCCGTAGCGTAGCGGTCAGCATGGTTAGCTGCCGCCCCGGAGGTCCTGGGTTCGATTCCCGGCTCTGCCACGAAATTTGAAAAGTGGTATGAGGACTGGAACGGGGTCTACTCAGCCTCGGGTGGTCCAAATGAGTAGAAGGGGTTCGATTCCCACCTCAGCCATCCTCGAAGTGGTTTTCCGTCGTTTCCCACTTCGTCTTCGGGCAAATGCCGGGATGGTACCTTCTTCAAGGCCACGACCGCCTCCTTCCCTCTTCCTTGTCTATCCATCCTGACCATCCACTACCTTCCCTCATGAGGCCCCTGTTCGCTTTGCAGGTGAGGCCGCCTGGGCGAGGTGCCAATCACACCTCACCAGTTGTATCCACTCCGATTCGATGTTCCCAGCTCTAGGACACTGCCCGTAGAGGCGGTAGTGGTGAGTTCCCTCGCTGAGTCCGTGGGTTCCACCAACCTGGAGTTTTTTTTTGTCGTGTAGCCTCCTGAGAGGCCAAGTGCAGGTCTTTCTAGTCGACGCCCGTGGGCGACCTGCGCGTCGGGATGAGAGATGGAATGGATGAAGATGAATGAAACTGGCCAAGGATGTGGAAGGAAGCGGCCATGGCCTGTCAGAAGGTACTGTCCCAGCATTTGCCTGGTGTTGAAAATAGGAAACCACGGAAAACCATTTCAAGGACAGCCGACGGTGGGGCTCGAACCCACGCGTCTACCGAGTCAGCAGAGAGCTTGGCCCCTTGACCTAACGCAGCGCTTTAGCCCGCGTAGCCACTACTGTCGGTACCTGGAGGGTAAACGACTAAGAAGAGAAGAAGAAGAAAAGAAGTAGAAATTAAACCTATGGGTCGACGCACAGCGAATATTGTCTGGAAGGAAGTATTGTGAAATAAAGGTTATAAAATATTACATAATGTAATTTTTTAATTCCAATACTGAAAAATAATGCTGTGGAGCAGTACGGGCGCCCTAGTTCAAATACTAAAAAAGAATATATTAGCCTATACCTACGTGTAACTCCAATTAATAATTTAATAAATTCGCACAAGTGTGCATGAGAAATTCAGAATGTACAGGCCATTACCCTGGTTCTACACTATGCAATGCCACTGACTTACTTTTTTTCTTGCACATGGTATTTGGAACATTGCAATTTACAGAGTTTACAAACACAATTGGTGTCTGGGATATGATAATTTGTCTTGAAACACACTTTATGATGGAACCAATACACCGCAAGTCTTGCCACATCATGTCTCATTGGGTTAGGGCCAGCAATCTAAATTTTCCATTGTACATTGACTCAACGACTTGTTCGTTTTTGAATGATGAATTTTTTGTTTTCCCGTATTTTTTTTGTTTATTTTTATAATTATTAGTTTTATTTAATTTTATGTTCTATTAATTTTCGGTCTTTTCAAATTTAGGTATCCACCTTTTAAATTTTAAATTCCATTCCAAATTCGTATAATTTAATCAGTGTTAAGAGGGGCAGATGGCCTCGTATTTCTGCCCCTTAAAACAACAATAACTAACTAACTAACTAACTAACTAACATGTCTCAGTCTGGTTTGACTTAGTCCAACTCCTGTCAGTCATGGCGCTGGTGCAGTAAAAATTCTTCATCGATGTCCTCCATTTTCTCATATCGCTCCCGTATAAAGTCCTTATATGCGTCCTTTGCTGGTCGAGTAAACTTCAGCCGTAGGTCTTCAATGAGGAAAGGTTCTCTTGCGAGTATATAAACAAATCTGTAAGGGGTAAATTTTGAGACCCCCATTGTTCTTTATGAGAAATTGGGTTTAACATTTTGCCAGGTTTTGAGATCTCTTTTCTTTAGGTGGTCCCATAAAACGTTGATACCGTATGTTAGTACTGGTACTACTTTGGCTGCAAAGATGGTTACTGCTGGTTATAACTCCAATTGTAAACTGGTAATGTGAATAAAGAAAGGAAGGAAGTATGTAGGTTTACGTGACCGTTAATCTCGCGGTCAGCGGCTTCGGTGGCGTAGTAGGTAGCATGCTGAGCTTCTATGCCCAATATCGCGGGTTCAAATCCTGCCGAAGTCGTCGGATTTTTTAAGAACGTTCAAATTCCCTCAGTATGCCTTCCTTCGGAGGAGAAGTAAAGCCGGTGGTCCCATGTCATAGATTTATGGCATGTTAAAGAACCTTCCACTAATTACAACTGTGTGAAGCTAAATTATATATAGTCTATGTTAACGTTCTTAGGTTCCTACGTTCGTTGTCAAGAGCCGACTGCGGTGGCATCAGATAACTAAGTTCTGAACTAGTTGGTCGTTGACGGAGGCGTTTGGTGGCAAAATTAGGAACTACTTGAAAAAATTGAATGTCTGCAGTCCTTACTTAAATTAAAATAGATATACACACTAATACAGTCATCACAATTAACACCAGTTATCAGACAGATTCTACACACACCCAAAGTACATGGGGCTACATGACCGCGTTGTCGCAGCCCCTAAACTAAGGAACCAACAAACCAATCTCGCGATCATGAGCCACTGCGGTAATGTGGATGGGTGGTCGTCCAGCCGATAGTATTTTTCTCTTGGATGGTCCTGAATTTTCATCACTCACATTTTCAGCATTCACTTTTCTAATTGAGCGAAGATAATCGGCATCTCGCTGGAAGAACGGATATAGCCAGTCGCCAATTTAACTGCCCTCTAACTTAAAGTAACAAATATTACTCAAATACATACGAATTTCGCATTTCGTAAACGGGGATCTTGTGCTGTCAACATCTACTGACAAAGCGCGTGGTACCCAATCTTTATATCTTATTTGATTTGTCCATTTTGTGTCCAATTAGGTGCACCATGTGTTATTTTTCAACAAACCAAGGCCTGAATTTAAGCAGTTTTGTAGAATCCTATTCCATCTAATAGACCGGTAATAGAAGCATGAGTAATTGTTTGCCGGTATCTATTCACAATACCGGGCCAGTAGCTAGAAATTACACATTAAGATAATGTCCAAGGTAAAAAGAAATAAACAGTAACTCACTAATGAGTGCAAATACTTTCTTTGGCACATCATTAAGGGCAGAGTCGAACAGTGGATGTGGAAACTGGCGAAGAATGCGATCTTTCCGTAGTTCAAGGCCACTGTTCAAAGGAAGACAAAATATTTAGGTTTTATTTATGTTATTTGTTTATTGTGTACTAACTTGTTGAATATTCAGTTTGTTTTAATTAACTTTAATTTACAACAATAAAATAGTTTTTTTCCGATTCATTCGAAGTGCCATTTCCATTTTAGGCTATTATTACGATGGGGTCGCCACTCCCAAAGGCTACAAGAAGGTGTGTGATAACTATAGAGGGATCACCCTCATATCACAGATAGTAAAAATACTGGAAAGGATATTAGAAAGAAGAATGAGAAGAAAGGTGGAAGGAGAGTTGCAAGAGGAACAGTATGGCTTCAGGAGTGGAAGATCCACAGTGGACCCAATCTTTAGCTTGAGGCAGGTGATGGAAAAGAACTGGGAATATGGAGAGGATTTGATCATGACTTTCATAGATCTAGAAAAGGCATATGATAGTGTCCCCAGAGAGAAGGTATGGGAAACCATGGTTAAGAAGAGACTGGGAAGAGAAATGTTGGAAATGGTGCAAGCAATGTACAACAACTGTGTTAGCAGGGTACTGACCCCAGTTGGAAAGACAGATTGGTTTACGAACAAGACTGGACTAAGACAGGGGAGTGTGCTGTCACCTCTCTTGTTCATAATGGTGATGGATGAAATAGTAAAGGAAACAAAGGAAGCATATGAACATAAAGAAATGAAGTTACTGTTATTTGCAGATGATATTGTGGTCTGGGGAAGGAACACCGAAGAAGTGCAAAAACAACTAGATGCACTGAACGAAAATATTCAGAAGTATGGCCTGAAAATCAGTATAGAGAAAAGCAAGACCATGGTGATGACAAGAGGGGAAAGACAAGGAAAGGGCACTGTGAAAATTGGAAGTCAGAGTTTGGAAATTGTGGACATGTTCAAATACCTAGGAAGTGAATTGATGCAAACTGGTAGGTTGGACATGGAGATTGGCAGGAGGGTACAGCAGAGCAATGCATTCTATCAAAGTGTAAGAAAACTTGTTTGGGATAAGGAAGTACCAAGGAAAAGCAAGGAGGTAATGTATAAAGTGTACTATGTTCCCATATTAACTTATGCAGCTGAGACTTGGACCCTGACAAGCAGGCAAGAGAGTAGAATCCAAGCCAGTGAAATGAAATTCCTAAGAAGTATGATAGGAAAGACAAGGAAAGACAGAGTGAGGAATGAAGATGTTAGGAAGGAAGTTGGGATGGGAAAACTAAATGAGAGAATTGAGAAGAATAAACTAAGGTGGTTTGGACATGTAAAGAGGATGGAGGAAAATAGAATACCAAGACAGATGCTGGAGGCGAAGTGCAAGGGTAAGAGACCAAGAGGAAGACCTAGAACAAGGTGGATGGATTCAGTGAAGAACGGCGTAAGAAAAAGAAATCTGGACTGGGACAAGATCGTGGAAGAAGAATGGTGGAAGGAAAGAGGAAAGTGGAGAAGTGCCATAAATACCCCGACCCGGCAGGAGCTGGATAAGGGGAAATGATGATGATGAAAATAGTTTTTTTTATTATTATGAACAGACAGGCGAAAATAAGAACATATAATATCTTTTCCTTTGTAGTTTTACTACGAACATGTGAAAATTTATGTAGGGTATTTTTTAATGTATTTAATTTATTTCTATATTCATTTATTCATTCATATATTTATTTATATATGTATTAGTTATTACAAGACAAATTGCGTACAATACTCCTTAAAAGTAATCATAATTTTATTCTCTGGCATAATATCAATACAGTATACTGTGTAGGTTTATCAAAATACAAATTAACATTTATTTTTAAATTTTCTACTTTTTGTAGCATATTTTCAAAACTCTATTGATTTTACGTATTAGTATTGAATTATAATTATTATTGTTATTAGTTTATCATTTTATTGTGAAAGTTGAACATTCATCTCGAGTGATTGTGTAAATTTATGGATTCACTCCATCCCCCGGAGAAAACCTGGATAGGCCCCTACTGTGCAGATTGAGTACACACGATGCAAGATAGAGAGTTGAAATATAATATTACGTACAGGAATCAAACACGCAGCCGTTGACTGTGGTGTGCAATAGTATAGTGCGCACCATAACACGTCTTACTGTAATAGCTGAAAGCCTCCTTGTGGTCGAGGAAAATCCAATTCTTCATAGTTTGTGCTCAAGAGCGATTGTCTCATAAAGTTCTTTAAGTAAATCTTTGAAGTCATCAATTATGTTTATGTGTACATTTCCAAAGCTCAATCTCCTCGATTTGTTCCGCTAGGCACTTAATGTTTCAACATTTCACAGTATGCAAGCAGCGTGATGAGAAATAATGTGAATTACAGAAGTAATGGGTTGAGACAGAAGTAAATCAAGTATCAAAATAGGAGATAAAATGATCATATAAAGCGTTTGATCCCTGTTGCCCTTTTTAAATTGGAGCCACTTAGACCAGCGTTTCGCAACTGCTTGTGCGCTTACCACGTGAATGTGTGGAATTTATCTCATAACCTGTGTTTCTGTGGTGATTGTAACATCAATTATTGTGGTCTAGGATTCGCATAGGTACCACCAGTGGCGTCACTAGGGTTGGTGTCACCCTCCCCCGCTTCCCCCTCCGAGTCCACCAGTGCCAAATAACGGAAACATACAGAATCCTTAGTAACGTTTATAAACATAGGTCCTATATTTACAAAGGCAATAGAAGAAAAAATTAATTTAAGGTCGGTTGGTAAAAGATTGTAAGAAGTTAAGAACTAAGAACTACATAGAAAATATGTTACTTTTTTAATTGTTATTTTAACATTAAATTTTATGTCATATTAAATCTCGACTAAATCAAAACTTTCCTTTCCTGGCATTTAGAGTTGCAAACTTGTTAATTACTTCATCTAAATCAACTCCTTTCGCTAAATCACTTTCAATTGATAATACTGCAAGATCAGAAAACCTTGACTGTCCCATGGTAGATCGCAAATATTTCTTTATAAACTTTAGCTTTGAAAAACTCCTCTCACATGAAGCCACAGACACACAGATCGTAAGAAATAATTGTAGGCTCACTGACAGATATGGGAGAGATTCTAGGAAGTCCCATTCAGCTATGAATTTCAAAACGTCAAGTACTGACCAATCTTTGACTTCTTCGAGATCAATCTCTGCTGCCTTCAGGTGCCTTCTCAGCCTTGGTATTTCTAATAAAAGCTCTTCCTGTTTTTATTTTTTTTATTTTTTTATTTTAGCGTATGGCTTTTAGCGCCGGGAGTGTCCGAGGACATGTTCGGTTCGCCAGTTTTTGTAGCTGCTTCGAGACGGACACCCAATGGGTGAGCTACAAGTACCGTTGGGGAGGAAAGTAGGAAGGGAGGGTCGAGGAGTTGGAAGGTAGCGGCTGTGGCCTATAGGTAGGGACCAACCCCGGCATTTGCCCGGAAGGAAGATGGGAAACCACAGAAGACCATCTTCAAGGTTGCCGGCGGGGGGATTCGAACCTCCTCGCCTCCCGGATGTGAGTGACTGCCAACAGTCATGCCGCAACGACCTCGGCTAACTCACCCGGTAGCTCTTCCTGTGATAACTCATCATAGAAAGTGGTTAATTTTGGAATGGACACCAGTAACTCTTCTTCAGTGGCAGATATCCAACTCAGCCTCAAACATGGCTGCTACTTCCTTGATGGCTCTTGATCTGATCTGGAGTTCAGAATGGAAACGATCAATACACTCAAGCATCGCTCTCTTGTTTTCTTCTTGAAGAGTTAGTCAAGCATCTCTCGTCTTCTCACCTGCAAATGCAATTATTACGAACCGCCCTAATTTTGGAGTCACACGGTGCGATCCGCACCCACCGCACCCCCCTAGTGACGCCACTGGGTACCACTAGATTTGAAATAAGGTACCGTACCGACTTTTGCCTGGAGCAACATAAATGCGGAAATCAACCACTGAGTACAGTCGGCCTGGATGAACTAGAAAAGGAATCCTGGAATTCTGTGTGACAAGAGACTCGGCATAAAAGAAGAAGGAAAAGCCTAGAAGACAGCAGTAAGGCAAGCCATGTTATACGAAGCAGAGGCGTGGGCTACAACAAAGTCACAATGTCGATTATTCAGGTCCAACCCTAACCGCCACCTTTTACCAAGCACGTCACTGACACTCAGCTGTAAGAGTCTTCGCAAGGCGCATTCGGTTTGTTTTTGTTCACGCCCGAGCGCACTGCAGTTTGGCGGTGCATGACGCGGCCACAAGTTTTCTCCGCCTTGACGTTTGCCAGGAGCAACATGGGGACCAGAGTGGTCCCACGATGACGCAGTGGGGACAGCAGCCCGCAGCACCGGCCCAATTTAGAAGTTTTGGTGCACCTAGGCCTTAGTAATCCATTAAGAATATCTTCTTTGGAGCGTCGAGCGGGAATTGTAAATAATGGATTGGAGAACATTTTATTTATTCTTCATGTGATTTATATGTGCTTATACAAGGAAAGTTTTCCTTTGTGAAGTTTTGTTGGACAGGCTGATGAAGGGGGAGTGTTAGCCCTCGAAACATGTCCCTGTAAGTAATTAGCAATAAACAGTATTGAAAGGCGGAAATTTTATTATTCTTTCAAAGACAAAGTCACAATGTAATAAACTGGATGTGACGGAGATGAAGATGCTTAGATGGATGAGTGGTGTCACTAAGAAGGACCGCATCAAAAATGAGATAATCAGAGGAACTGTTAAAGTGACAGAAGCATCAAAGAAAATCCAGGGGAAGAGACTGTTGTGGTATGGGCATATTATGCGAAGGGATGACAGCTATGTAGGGAGGAGAGTAATGGATCTGGTTGTAAATAGAACGAGAAATAGGGGCAGACCCAGAAGAAGTTGGACTGACAATATCCGAGAAGACCTGAAGGAGAAAAAGTTAGAGGAAGATCATGTGTGGGACAGGGAAAAGTGGAAAAGAACGACCAGAAACATCGACCCCGTTTGAAGCGGAATAATAATAATAAGACCGACTTTTTTCGGGAGAAAATAGTTAAATATTGATAAATTATAAAATATACGATGTGTTGCTGCTATGTTGCTCTATCATTATTATTTTGTTTACGAAATGGCCAGTGATTATCGCTGCCGAACTGAAATGAAATCAATCCCGGTGAGAAACGCCAACGCAGCGAAGATATCAGCCCCATTTGTTTACGTGCAAAGATGATGCAACGAAGATCTGGCATATTGCCGTAAGGATACCAGGCTGTTAAGGATCACACGAGCTCATGAACACCCTGATAAACTCAAACAATTGAAATTTACTGGACGAATTTACCAAGTTGTAAGTGCTCTTAGTCTCCGTTTGAATCACGCGTCTCGCCAACCAATCACACACTGCAGTCTAACCGCCGAGTCTCCGGCTCTGGCATTTCTCGTGAGGGAGAGAGACAGTGTTGCCAGTTCTGTACATACTCTGTGGTATTTAAAAGGTTGATGATGATGATTATAATTATTGTTTTAAGGGGCCTAACATCTGAGGTTATCGGCCCCTAATGGTTTGGATGATCGTGAAGATGATAATGAAATGTAAACTATAACTAAAACTAACTACTAACTTATATACTAGAAGAAGAAATGGAAAACAAAAGGAGAATAAGGGGAAAAAGGACAGGAGGAAAAGAAATGCCCTCAACCCTCGAAGAATGCGGATTGAGGGACTTGGAAGGAAGGAGAGCCATAAAAGGCAGATAAGAAAGTGAAAGAGGAGAGGATCCGCCCCCAGAGGTAATGGATAAAAGGGTGAAAACCGGACCCAGCTCAGGAATCCCTCGGAGTCACCAACTCCCAAACTCACCAGCCGTGAGCCCCTGAGGGTGTAATAATATCCAGGGTGCACCAGAAATGGTGGGCCTCCTTGAGGGCCTTGAGCAGAAGGCAGGAGATAACAGGAAAAGAAAAAGAAGGCTGACCCCTCGCAAAAGGAGGTTATCAGAAAAGATGAGACAAGGGCCAGTTAAGACGGGAAAGGAAGATACTCCCTAGGCCTCGGATACCCTAATACCGTCGGGGTCAGAAGAGAACAAGAGTTGACCAAGTGAGGCTGACAGGAAAGAAGACAGAGAGGAGTCCGGCACAAGTAAGTGGAAGCAATGCCGGACTCAGCTGGGGTCCCGTGGACGCCAACCCACGTCCCACTAGATGTGAGCCCCTGGGGGGTATTTAAAACGAAAACTTTACTGAATTGAAGGGTGTTTAAAAAAAACAGACAATTCCAAAAATTGACTTTTTGTGATAAAAACATCTTCTTCCTCTTCAAGGCCACCTCTACGTATAGATATTATTGCTGTCCCCAAAAAGCAGACAGGCGGGTTATGTACGAGTATGAAATATTGGGGATTCTACAAAAATAAGACAAGTCCAGTGCATTTTCAAGATAATTAATTACCTGGAATGTTTGGCATTCAATAATGATTTGTACTTTGTTAGGATTTACATAATAAATAATCGTATAAAAGAAAATGCCTATCAGTCACAACAAAATTAAAACATTACGAGACGGTGGTTCAACCAAGGGTGACATATGGAAGCGAAACTCTTTTTAATGTTACTCAGAAGAACAGAATCGACAAAATTCTAAAAGTAGAAAGAAGAATAGCTAGAACATGCATAAATAAAAAATATCAGACAGATTGGCAATGGTGGACAGTGCCAAATGAAGTGGTATACAAAGAACTGATACTATCACTGATACTATTCGGAAGAAACGGATTTCTTTTTTTTTGGTCACATTATGAGGACACCGGAAACCAGAGTATCTAGAAAAATAACATACAGTAGTAAATATAGGAAATCAGCCGGGCCCATATAAAATTATCGTTGTACCCGGCTTTATCGTTGTATCGGTAATCGTTGTATGGAGGTTAGACTGTCTAGTGAAAGAGATACGGACAAGGAACATAAAAGTCAATTTATTTATTATTTATTTATCGTATGGCTTTTAGTGCCGAGAGTGTCCGAGGACATGTTCGGCTCGCCTGAGTCTGTAGCTGCTTCCAGCGGACACTATAAGTTCCGTTCAATTTCAAGTAGTTCCAACTTTCGCCACCAGATATCAATGATACCTAGTGGTGAACGTTGGAACTTTGACAGAGCTTTCCGACGAAATCTTACCAAACAATTTAGCTTCACACAAGTTTAGTCTGTGGAAGGATCTTTTGCATGCCATAAATCTATGACATGGGACCGCCGGCTTTACTTCCCCTCCGAAGAAAGGCATACTGAAGAATATTTAACGCTCTTAAAAAATACGACGACTTCGGCCGGGTTTGAACCCGCTATCTTGGGCACAGCAGTTCAGCATGCTACCAACTACGCCACCGAAGCCAGCCAATACAGTGATTTCTCAGTTGCTATCTACTGTATTCTGCGACAAAGATGTTAGTGCAGGGACAACATTTTCTTTATATTGCTCAGCATTCAGACTGACATTGCTGTATGGGAGTGAGAGCTGAATGGATTCAGAATATCTCATAGATAAGCTGCCGAGGCACCTGCTATGAGGGTAGCACTCACGATTGCTGGAACATATAGATGAGAGGAATGGCGGGCAGCTACTCATAATCTATACTAATATAATAAAGCTGAAGGGTTTGTTTGTGTGATTAAACGCGCTAATCTATGGAGCTGCCAGTCGGGTTCGAAAAAATATTTTTTTACATGATAGCCAGATTCAAGAGGAATAGTTTAGGCTATGTGGCATTCGGCTACACCTCTCAGGTAACCTTTAAGATTGATTGTTCAGTAAGTCGGAAGAACAAGCGCTCCCGAACAGCTTCAATAATACCTAAGTATATTGTTGCCTGGCAATGCGGGCTGCATCACGTCGCCCCTACCAGTGCAGAATTGCGAGTTGCTTATACATTGCAGTCACGGAGAGTAATTAGTGCAAAAAGATATCTTATGCCCCTTAAAACAGTTATCATCATGCCAATAGTATGACTCTCTATAAGGGCGATGGTGTTGGTGCAGTGTACTGAGGTTATCAGCTGCAATAAGCGTTGGTGCTTTCCGATCCTTATCCTTGAGCGCTCCAGTTCTGTAGTAGTATTCATTGTCATCCATAAAACAGAAAAATCCACCGGGCGAAGCCGGGCACTACTGCTAGTGAAGAGATAAAGGCTTACTTAGGAATGAGCACATTAGATGAGGCTATTCGCATGAGCAGACTCAGATTGTGAGGTTATGATACGAATGGGGTGGGGAGAGATTACCGAGATATTAATGAACTCGGCTATATAGGGTAAGAAAATCAGATAGTTTGATTTGGGCGTAGAAGCAGAGGAAGCTGCAGTACTAACTGTTAATAGATCATGTAGACGACTCGTTCGCACACTGAGGCTTGCAGACTGGACGCTGAAAGGCAGAAAAGTCTCTAATGAAGATGATTGAATGATTTATTTCAGAAAACCACTTTCTTGACAACTGAGAGACATGCGCCAAGAGCATGTGTTTACTGAACTTCAACATTGAAATTAACTCAACTCTAGGGGCAGATGACCTCGCAGTTCTGCCCCTTAAAACAACAATAACTAACTCAACTCTTTTCTTATTTCAGGAAAACCTGGAGCACATCATTACGGAACAATGCACCTGCAAATATCCCCATACTGATTCATTTGTAGCATGTCCTAAATAATATGCTTGTATTGATTTAAAAAAAGTATAATAAAATGTATTAAAATAAAAAAATATATAATAAATATTTCCTAAACAAAACTGTTGATTATAATGCATTCTGTAATCGTACCTATAATATTGGTATTCTAAGCACATCTAACTTTATTGATATGACGCAAAATCATTAACCATGACAAGAAAATGTGTTTAATAGAAGTATTAAAATATATATTATTTGAGTTTAAAGATAGACGCCTGTTAATATTTTAGTGCTTATTGAAACATGTTTTCAACTCTTCGTTGAGGTCTTCATCAGCATGAGTTGCATAACTATAACATACTTATACAATAAATATGCCATTTTCTATGAAAAACTAATATAATAAATAAATCTCAACTCTAACAAGAAGTTCCGTGACGAAATAAAGAGCCTACTTTTCTTAAAATTTAAGTTTCATGCCTTTGATTAATCTATATGGATCTATCTAGAATAATGTCGAAATTAAATTGGTAATATCCACATTTCTAATTAGTTCGAAATATACCTGGCATAATGTAGCCTAATAGAGCACAAGAGTTGGCAGCCCTGGTGACTGAATATATTCTTAGTTCCATCTCTTAGGGTACAGAATACAAAATTTGGTTGAAGTCCAATGGACAGCATGGACGTTACATGCAGTTAAACATTGGATCTAACAGCGCGCGTAAAATCATGTTGGCAACAATGTCATGCATGTATAGGTCAGAAATAATCTGAAGTAATATGATCTATTGTTGTGCCAATTTTGAATGAAATCCATTAGTTAGTATAGAAGTTACATGCATTTTAAAATTGGACCTATCAGCAGGCTTAGAATCAAGTTGGCAGCACTGACGTATATTAGTTACTCTAAATTAATTTAGAATGCCAGGTACTAATACGTGTGCAAAGTTTAGAGATATTGGCTTGCATACTTTCTGATATATTGATATTAGGGTAACAAAAATAGAGACAGCATTTATTAACAGTTGGCAGCCCTGGTTGCTCGTAAGAATATGCATAGTCATATCTGTTATGGTACACATAGCACATACGAAATGTGGTTGTAATCCAAATGATAGTATAGTAGTTACATGTATTTAAAGTTGGACCTCTCAGCAGGCTTAGAATCATGTTGTTAGCACTTACGTATATAAGTTACTCCAAATTAATATAGAATGCCAGGTACTATACTTGTGTGCGTGGATTAAAGCTGTCGACTTACGTACTTTCTGATATATTGGTATTTGGATAAAAGAAATTGAGAGCATTTATCAACAGTTGGCAGCCCTGGTGGCTCTTAAGAATAAGCTCAGTTATATCTGATTATGTACACATAGCACATAGGCCTACGAAATTTGGTTGAATTCCAATTGGTAGTGAACAAGTTATATGCATTTAAAAATTGGACCTATCAGTAGGCTTAGAATCATTTTGGTAACACTGCCATGTATGGCCTCCTGGAAATTAAACTGAAATAGTATTATCTATACGTGTGCCAATTTTGAAATTGCTCCCATTCATACCTTCCAAGATATCCAACATGGAGCTCAAATTTCAATTGCGATCTTTCAGCAGATGGTAGCACTGACATCATTTTCAAATACGGCATTGAGATATTCGGGTATAGAACTTTACTCCTACCTACTTTAGTTTCGATTGCTGCAGCCGTTTAGGAGTTGATTTGGGGGGGGGGGAGGGGGGGGGCACCCAGGGGCACCCACACAGCCAGACAGACAGACAGACAGACACACATTTGCCCAGATCGATCTCATAAGTCTACTTTTTCCTCATTTTTGCAAAATGTGAAAAGTAGGCTAAAAATCCAATTTTGAATATGCAACTCTAATGGGAATGTACGTCCTTACAAAAGTATTTAAGAAAATAGTTAAACATGTATTTGAGCTCGAATGAAAGTTATTAATATGAAAATTTATCAAATATACCTAGGTTCTGTAATAAAAAAATTGTACTATTTAATTAATAGATCTTGACATTTCCATGTAGTGCCAACTAGTATTTGTAGGTCGTAAAACAGTCTTGGTTTTATTGACAATCAAATCCGTTATTTATGAAGTCTGTGGAAGAAGTTATCAAAGTTGAATATTGCTTGAGTAACACTTACACTTTGATAACTTCTTCTTCTTCAAGTACCGTGCTCGGTCCCCCGAACGTTGGCGATCATCATGGAAAAGGCGCCTCTGTCCACCTCAAGCCGGAACAATTCTTCAACAGATCGAATCCGTGACCACTCCTTGATATTCTGAAGCCAGGACATCTGTCTTCTGCCACGTCCTCGTCTGCCATCTATTTTGCCTTGTAATACAGGGCGCCCGAGAATGTTCTCCGCAGTGGGTACGTGCAGCTGTGAGTGATTGAGTCATGAGTTTTAGTTGGCTGCACTGCACTGTGTCCTTCAAAGCGGGACTTCCCCGTGTGAGCTGTCGATGTGTATCGCGATAAGCGCGCCAGCCTGCATGTCGTCAGCGTGTATTACAGTCAGCGAGCGTTCAGATAGATTATTATTGGAAGAGTGCAACAGTATACAGGTGGTAATGTTTACTACTGAAGAGAGAGTGTTTTGGTGGAATACGTTTTTCGCGAAGGCGATCGGTTTACAGAAAATGTAAAATTAAGATTTCAGGTGCGGTTTCCTAATTCAAAGTGTCCAAACCGTGATACCGTTCGGGATTTGGTAAGTACATTTCGTGTGACTGGCTCAGTTCACGATGTACCGGGAACAGGCAGGCCTACGCTTTTAACAGACGAAGAACATGATGAAATCTCCGATATAACGCTGCGTAGTCCAAGTAAATCAACACGAAAATTAGTTCAACTAACAGGAATCTCTAAGTCGACAGCACATAAAGCTGTAAGAGACAAGCTTCAGTTGTTCCCTTATAGTGAGCGATGTATGGAAGATAGACATATGCTCTCGCGGACTTTTTTGTAGAACTTTTCATGCTGAACAATTCATAGACTCATAGTATTTAGATATTTTTAACGGTTTGCCCAGCGTAAGCTTACAAAGCGCTCGACGCCAGGTATTTTATCGACTATTCCACTAAAATTGTTACTGCTCGGCTTCCTTTGATCATAAATAAATTATTTTCTACAGAAATCATACTCGATATATCCTTTACAGAATGGTGAAAACCGCATCAAAATCCATCCAGTGGTTCTCGAGTTTACCTGTAACATTCAAGAATCGGGGACTTTGTTTTATACTCAGTAGAGATGTTGCAAACGGCAGCCATGCTACCAACGTAACTGCTACAGACGCATGTAGGCGCTGCGGAGAACATTCCCGGACTCACTGTATTAGTCGAAGCAACTGATATTTTTGGCCTCTAAATACATGACCCAAATAGGCAGTTTTTCGATACTTAATGGTAGACAAAAGCTAAAGATCACATTTGCTCATCTGAGGACATCTCTGTTATAACTGCCTCAGAACTAATTGACCCTTGTGAGAATCTAGTAGGAAGCTGAAGAGAGAGTCTGCTTTTCTCAGCCTGCTGGGTGCTGTCCGCTGCGTCACCCTTCAGTCGTCAGAAGTACACTCTGTTCACGCAGCAACTGTCACTCACTCACTCGCATGATAACAACCATTATTTATTTCACTCGTTACAAACTGTATTAGGTGGTTAGAATAATTAACTGACACCAATACGTGTAATGGAATACTATTGTAACGAAAATTTTATGAGTATATAGTTCAGCACTGTACTGTTAATAATCAACCTTTCTTTCTGCGTGTTGTGGTACGATGCGTTGTCAATAACAAGCACTGAGTTGCGTTCCAAATTAGCGATCCACTTTTCTTTTAAC
This sequence comes from Meconema thalassinum, assembly GCA_946902985.2. Lineage (NCBI taxonomy): Eukaryota > Metazoa > Arthropoda > Insecta > Orthoptera > Tettigoniidae > Meconema > Meconema thalassinum. The sequence goes on from OX336399.1 coordinate 85,862,272, forward strand.
CAACGAATATAATATTCACTGTTCATATTATTGTGATAGTCCTCACTTCTTTTATGTGACTGGTAAATAAGTAGCATTTTGGGAACAACTAGCTGACTGTACCTCTCTGTTATAAATCTGTCACAAGAAGCAGCCTTTTTTCCATCGCCCCCTCTCGCCCCTTCCCAACCCTCTTCTACATTGTAAGCTGCCATTGAACTTGAGGTAGGCCCGTTGGCCAGCTTCAGTTTCTAACTCACGGGCCAATTTGTTCCGAGGGACTTATAGTAACTCTACCAGTCCAAGGTATTTTAAGCATTCGACTATGAATCCTCTAATCGTTTCATGGCATTGACTTCCATACTATACAAGAGTGTCGACCAGAAATAGGTTCGAGCCAATCTTTGTCGGAGCTTCAGATATAAGTTGTCATTGTCGAAGCACGAGGACATCTTCCTATATAGATATACACTGCGTGCCATTTCAATGCGACTTCTGATTTCAACGTCGGATTTAAATCGTCAGTAAATCGTCCCTAGATATTTAAAATGGTGAACACGCTCGACATGAAGACCTCTAATGTTCAAAACATGCCAAAAGCCATACATTTTGTCTTATTTACTTCTTCCACAGACTTGATAAAATAACGGATTCGATTGACAATAAAACCAAGACTGTATTACGACCTAAAATGACTAGTTCACACTACATGAAAAGGTCAAAATCTACTAATAAAATAATACAAAAGGTTTAGTACATAATAATATTTGATAAAATTTTCATATTAATAACCTTTATTTGAGCTTAAATACATGTTTAACTATTTTCATATGATGATGATGATGATGATGATAATTGTTGTTTTAAGGGGCCTAACATCTAGGTTATCGGCCCCTGATGGTTTGGGTGATCGTGAAGGTGAAAATTAAAAAGCGAACTTAAAACTAAAACTAACTACTAAACTACATACTAGAAGAAGAAATGGAAAACTAAAGGAGAATAAGGCAAATAAAGGACAGGAGGAAAAGAAATGCCCTCAACCCTTGAAGAAGGCGCATTGAGGGACTTGGAAGGAAGGAGAGCCATGAAAGGCAGATAGGAAAGTGAAAGAGGAGAGAGTCCGCCCCAAAGGTAAGGGACAAAAAGGGAAAACGGACCCAGCTCAGGAATCCCTCGGGGTCGCCAACTCCCGAACTCACCAGCCGTGAGCCCCTGAGGGTGTAGCATTATCTAGGGTGCACCAGAAGTGGTGGGGCTACATACACCCTGCCTCCTTAAGGGCCTAGAGCACAAGGCAGGAGGTAAAAGGAAGTGAAAAAGAAGGCTGACCCCTCGCAGAAGGAGGGTATCAGAAAAGATGAGACAAGGGCCAATTAAGGCGGGAAAGGAAGAGACTCCCTAGGCCTCGGATACCCTAATACCGTCGGGGTCAGAAGAGAACAAGAGTTGACCAAGTGAGGTCGACAGGAAAGAAGACAGAGAGGAGCCCGGCACAAGTAAGTGGAAGCAATAAATACTTTTGTAAGGACGTCTATTTGTATTAGACTTGCATATTCAAAATTGGACTTGAAACAGTTGAGTTTTATTCATTATATTGATTTTTCATAGAAAATAGCATATTTAGTATATAAGTAGGTCTATGTTATAGTAATGCGGTCCACGCTGATGATGACCCCAATGAAGGTTTGAAAACATGTTTCAATAATCTCTATAGGGCCTATAGGTATCACTGTTGTTGTTGTTGTTGTTTGAGTCTTCAGTCTTTAGACAGTTTTGATGCAGATCTCCATGCCTCCCTGTCCTGAGCTAATCGTTTCACCTCTACATAGCTACACCATCCGAGGCAATCTGTTTACCATATTCTAACCTTGGTCTACCCCTACAGTTCTTGTCCTAGACCCTTCCTTCCATATCAAAGCCTGGGTGTTTTAGTATGTATCCTACAAACCTATATCTTCTCTTCATTAGTAGTCGCCAGAAACATCTCTCCTCTCCCACCAGTCTTAATGCCTCTTCGTTTGTAACCCTATCTACCCATCTGATCTTCATCATTCTCCTGTAACACCACATTTCAAACGCTTCAATTCTCCTCTTTTCTGCTGCACCAATAGTCCACGTTTCACTTCCATAGAATGCCACGCTCCAGACAAAGTCCTTCAAAAATGACTTCCTAATACCTAAATCTATATTCGATGTCAACAGATTCTTTTTCTGTAGAAATGCTTTCCTTGCCTGAGCTAGCCTACTTTTTATATCCTCTTTGCTTCGTTCATCACTGGTTATTTTACTTCCTAAGTAACAGAAGCCTCCTACTTCCTTTAGTTTTTCACCTTCCAATTTGATGTCCATAGAGGATTCTGAATTATTTACAGGTGTACATCTGTAAACTCAATCACCATATTGATGTAGCGTCCCCTTTGTGTTACGCTACTTAACGTGGCCTTGCAAGTATTAGACGTGCTTTATAAAGAAAAATGGATGAAACTAAATTAGTACTAAAAATCTAATCTATATACGGTATTTAAAACACTAAACTTTTTAAACATTTGTAACGAGTGGTCAAGCCCAGTTATTAGAATATATTGTGATATTGGCTTAAAGACGCTCTAGGTGTGCTAATGCCCCAAAGCTGTGTGAGAATACCAGTGTATCATCATCATTATCAGTGCTGGATTACCCATTAGGCCCGACTAGGCCCAGGCCTAGGGCCCCCAATCAATTTCTAATTCAGTTCAATTTTATTCCAAAGATTTAGATTTTTTTAATCCGGAACTGAGACAGTTCCAGCATTATATTAAATTACAATGTCCTTTAAAAACTGAGTTCACTTTTTCTGAACTTTACGAAATTCTCATGCGAGACAAGCTTGAGTCTGTTTTTCCGAACGTTGAAATTGCTTTTCGCATTTTCTTGACCCTCATGATAACGAATTGTTCTGCGGAGCGCTCGTTTTCAAAATTGAAACGGATCAAAAGTGCGCTAAGAAGTATCATGTCACAGGAACGATTAGACATGCTAAGTTTAATGTATATCGAGTCAGATGTTCTGCGGGAAATTGACTTTGATGACATAGTAGAAGATTTCATTGACCGAAAAAAACAGGAAAAAAATTGATTACATTTTACAGAAGTAAAAAATAGTATGATTTGTTAAATTGTTCATCAAATCATCTGAAATGTTTTCAAATAATGATGATCGTTTCAGTTGAAATGTATGGATATATGTAGGCCTATGTATGATTTAATAAAAAGTGTATTATTCATCTTGAGAAGAAAAACTCTTGTATATACTTTATTAAATGTACAGGTGCTAAAAAATGAAAATTATTTGAAGAAAATAAAGGGGCCCCAAAAATCTGAGGGACTTGGGGCTCATTTTACCTTAATCCGGCACTGATCATTATCATCAGTGTCCAACTCCAGTCACCCGGGTGTTGCAAACTAGCCTCTTCCACTCTTGTGCTAGATTAACGAAAGTTGGTAGGCGTGTTTATACATCTGAAAGATGACCTTGATTCAAATTTCCCGCAAATCTCATTAGCGTGGCGCTAGTAGTACCCCCTTGACGTTGCACATGAGGTTTGAATTAAATACGGGCTGTACTGAGCGTTAGTTACCTGTGAGATTCGACGGAGTGACTGTGAGTGGGACAAGAATGTCTTTACGACGACGAAGAGACCAGTATCAACAACTCACTGCATTTCAACGAGGCCGTGTAATAGGGCTACGTGAAGGCGGATTTTCCTTCCGCGTTATTGCAGAACGATTTGGCAGGAATGTCTTCACTGTGCATGCGTGCTGGCAGCAGTGGTCACGAGAAGGTGCTGTTACAAGAAGACCGGGCTCCGGACGTCCCCGAGCCACCACCGAGAGGGAGGATCGCCATATTCGGCGTATAGCTTTGGTGCATTGGACGGCGTCTGCAGCAGTAATTCGAGCGGCAGTTGGCACCGCAATGACGCAAAGAACTGTTCGAAATCGGTTACTTGACGGACAGCTCCGAGCCAGACGCTCTGCGGCGTGCATTGCACTTACCCCAAACCACTGCCGTCTGTGACTTCAGTGGTGTCAAGCGAGAGCTCATTGGAGGATGGAGTGGAGGTCCGTTGTGTTTTCCGATGAAAGCCGATTCTGCCTTGGTACCAGTGATGGCCCTGTGGTGGTTAGAAGGAGGCCAGATGAGCGCCTGCATTCCACCTGTCTGCGGCGTCGATGCACTGGACCTACACCAGGCGTTCTGGTCTGAAGAGCAATTTCCTATGACAGCAGGAGCACTCTCGTGGTTATCCCACGCACCCTGACTGCTGATGTGTACGTCCGTCTGGTTATTCGACTTGTTGTGCTGCCATTCATGAATAGCATTCCCGGGGGGTGTTTTCCAATAGGATAACGTACGCTCCATGCCATTGTTGTAACCCAACTTGCTCTACAAAGTGTCAAAATGCTGCCTTGACCTACTCGATCCCCCGATCTGTCCCCAATCGAGCACGTGTGGGACATCATTGGACGACAACTCCAGCGTCATCCACAACCGGCATTCACCGTCCCTTTATTGACTGACCAAGTACAACAAGCATGGAACTCCATCCCACAAGCTGACATCCGGCACCTGTACGACACAATGCATGCACTTTTGCATGCCTGCATTCAACATTAATGGAATATTAACCTGCCGTCTTGTACCTTTAAATCAATTAAATATGTTACCTCGCCAAATATATTGCCGAAATTTCCGTACTCTACATTCCTTATTTAATGGTGTTGCGATATTTTCTTCCGCCAGTGTGTTAGCGCTCTAACTGGTCCATTTATATCAATTTTCTGAACATACTGTGCGCATAATAAGTAAAACCCAAAAGAATTAAGGTTCAAGTCTAGAAACAAAATAAAAAAGAGTAAAAATGCCATCCAAATTCGCCATTTCAAACGTATATGAATATCTTAAGGACAGATGGTTCTGAGCGCAACAAGAATGAATGTTAAAACTATCATGCTACATTTCTCGCTGTGTCTGCCATAATATTACAGGTAGAAAAGCAAAATACTTAACATGCTGAGTCTAAGCCCTACTCATTCCAATGAATTGCAATTTAATATATTTAGGATCCTCGTTTTCTCTCAGAACGTTTTTAAAATTGTGTAATCTTTTGAGGTCTTATTCAAACATGTCGTTATATTGGTACACTTTCCTGCTAAAATATTCATACCACTGCATCAACATTTTTGCCACACTTTAAATACCGTACATTCATAGTTACAGTATATAAAAGCCTACAATTTTTTGTGTAGTTATAAAATTGTGATATTTATAAAACATTATATGTTACTAAAAATTATATCTTTTGTAATCAAAATTGCAATTTATCAGTTAATGATAATATTGATAACATATTTATCAAATGTAAAATTTCTAGAGTTTCATATAGCTGTGAATGTATTTAAAGTGTGGACAAAATTTGGATACATTGGAATGAATACTTTAGCAGCAACGTGTACCAACATAATGACATGCTTCAATGAGACCTTGAAAAAGTGCACACATTTTAAAAAAAAGTGCTTAGAGAAAATGAGGATCCTAATTCCTATAAATTGCAATTCATTGGAATAAGCAGCGTTTGGACTCAACATGGTAAATGTTTTGCGTTCCTACCTGTAATATTATTATGACACACTAAGCGAGAAATGTGGCATGGTGGATTTAGCAGAACCATCTGTCCTTAACTCACCATCCCTAACACATTTGACACTACGCGACCCAGCTGACAAATGAGCTGAAGCACACTGAACGGTATTTACGGACTAACTCACATTCTTGCCGGGGACCTACTCACCACGGTCGGGTAATAAAAATATTTTGTTTGGTTTTATTTAAATCAAAATGTGATTAATTTCAGTTTTCAATTTGTGCACTGTTTCCTGCTGACGGTGAATATTTGAATGGAAAGTGCTGTAATAAACTCCGTTAATGTAGTATTATCTTATTTCAGTTAACCCAATGATGTGGCCCTCTCCATTCGGTAAGTAACAGTCATTGCTTACTCTGTTTCTTTCAAGGGGTTGCGTGGGGGAGGGGTGTACCCCTCTCCCTGACAAACTGAAATTAACCTCACCCCCCACCCTTCCTGACCAAGGTTACCCAATATAGAAATTATAAACCAAGAGAGACATGTTTCTTAAATTTATACCACATACTAATGGTGATATTAGTAAACAGAACAACAAATTTTACTGCTGTAACTTTAATTGTTTAGTTGTTATAGCTAAATTAATGTGCTTTTTTTACTACCTCGATAAGAAAATTCCTTGCGTTGCAATTTTTAGCCTATTTTCAATTTTGAAAAAATAGGCCTATGAGATCACCTTTTGTCCGTGTGTGTGTGCGTGTGCGTGTGTGTGTGTGTGGTGTGTGTGTGCCCCCCCCCCCCCTATTAAAATCTAAACGGCTGGAGAGATTTCTATGAAACTCGGTAAGTTCATAGCACTATTCCCGGCGACCTCGACCGTGCCCTTCAAATTTTGTTACGTCTCACCAATCCAACATGGCGGCTGTGCGAAATATTTCACTAGCATTCAATATCTCCGAAACTATTACCGATATCGCCCTAAAATTGTGTACGGTTATAAAGGGCACTACTAGAAGTTCACCTATGCGACTTTCAAAAACCTGGTGACTACAAAACCAACATGGCGGCCAAGCGAAGTTGAGACATTTAAATAGACTTTTCTCGCGATTTAACTATCCAAACGTAATGAAACATGGTACAGCTAATGTTTATACACATCGAAATGCATTGGAGTCTAATTTAGTTCAATTGTTTACATAACCTCAAAATGGCGGCTGTGCGAAATATTTCACTGACATTCTATTTCTCCGAAACTATTACGGATATAACCCTGCAATTTTGTTCGGTGATAAAGAGTACTGATACAAGTTTACCTATGTATATTTCATAAACCTGTAAAGTACAAGACGAACATGGCGACCAAGCGAATTTGAAATATTTTAATAGACTTTTCTCGTGATTTAATTCTCTGAGCGCAGTGAAATGTGGTACAGTAAATGATTTTGCAGGTTGTAATGCACTGCCATCTAATTTAATTCAATTGTTTACATAACCTCAAGATGGCGGCTGTGCGAAATTTTAAAATTAAGTTTTTATTTCTTGTGTCGTAATCATGCGATCGAAGTGAAAGTTTGAATAATGAACCTAGGCAATAATTATCCTTGAATGGAACCTAACTCTATGACCTATACATATAACAATCCTAAATGGTGAGCTTCCGAAATATTTAGACGGTTCTCAATATCTATGAATCTTTTACAGCAATCAAACTGAATTGTTTATGATCATAGAGACTATGAACATATGTTCACCTATAGGACTTTCAGTAACCTGGTGAGCACAAATCCAACATGGCGGCGACGCGAATTATAAATATTTAAATGGACGTTTCTCGCGAATTAACTATCCGAGTGCCGTGAAACGTTGCACGTTAAATGCTTATACAAATGTTGATCCACTGGCATCTAAATTATTTCAATTGTTTGCATAATCACAAGATGGCTGCTGTGCGTAATTTTAAAATCTCGTTTTTACTTCTTGTGTTCTAATTATGCGATTGAAGTTTGAATACCACACGTACACAATAATCTTAATGTAATAGTACAAAAATAAAAATCCAACCTGGCGACCATCTGAAATAATTAGACGGTTCTCAATATCTACGAATCTGTTACAGCAATTAAACTGAAATTTTGTATGTTGATAGAGGCAATTAACTTTAGCAGGATATATGAAAATAGGCTGTATAGTTCTTCACAGAACTACTTGTTTTTCTTTTGTTCTCATACTTTGTCAGTGCCGGTTTGTTCTTAACAAACATAATCATTTATTTATTTAAATGCGATAATGACACGCTTTAATGAAACATAGATTGATTGATGGAAACAAAGTAGGCGTATGTCAATAGTGGAGTCTGTAATATTAGTCAACTAGCGGACCCGTGCAAGAACACTCGCATGTGTATAAACCACCCGCCTGGCTTTACTTTTATGCGAGCTTCTAAACAAATTGTGGGTTGTGCGCGCCCATGTGTACAGAATACCCGACCGGTCCTAATGCTATGTAGGCCGTACGCAAAACAGTTCTGCCAGTTCTTGTTAATTTGTTTAAAAGCACTTCATAAACAAATAAATATATTTCCGCTGACTTTTCAGCAAATGCAAGATTTTTCCTGTACTATTGAGACGATTTGGAAGAATTTGGTACAAACCACACCTTTTAACTCCCTCTGGTTTAGGAGCTTGAGTTTTGTGAAACATAGGCTACACCTTAGCGTATTTTAGATTGTCAACTCTTATTGTACTCATTTCTCTGATCTTTTTACCATTTAGACTTTATGACGTACCGTATCTTTAATAATATGATGGCTCTCGAATAATGATTGATCCAATTGTAGTTCAATAGCGAGTTTAGAAAGAAAGAGGGCAGTTATGGTGGGTGGATATCTATGTCGCGTTCTATTGTGGGTATGTTATGCCAAGCATTAATTAAGGCTTAGCCGCATGATGTCACAGGCTCATCTTTAGTTCGTTGGACTTGATGAGCTTGAGCTAATGGTGCTATCGGCGATATATCACTCCGCCTGCGAGATGGGACGCGAGGAGGGTGAGGGGAGAGTTGTAAAGGGCGACTTCGGTGGCATAGTTGGTAGCAAGCTGAGCTTCTAGCCCAAGATCTCAGGTTCAAACCCGGCCGAAGTCGTCGGATTTTTTAAGAGCGTTAAAAATCCCTCAGTAGGCTATGCCTTCTTTCGGAGGGGAAGTAAAGCCGGCGGGCCCATGCCATGGATTTATGGTATGTTAAAGAACCTTCCACTGATTGCACCTGTGTGAAGCTAAATTGGATAGGTTAAGAATGTAAACAACGCTCTTAGTTTCTATGTTCGTTGCCAAGAGCCGACTGCGGTGGTGTCTAGTAGCTAAGTTCTGAACTTGGCCTAGTAATCGCTGACGGTGGCGCTTGGTGGCAAAAGTAGGAACTATTTGAAAAATTCTAAGTTGCAGTACTTAAATTTAAAAAAAAACCAGATAAGTCATCACAATTAACACCGGTTTTCAGACAGATTCTACACACACCCAAAGTACACGGGGCTACATGACCGCATTGTCGCAGCCCCTAAACTTAAGAACCAACCAACACTTGTGTGAAGCTAAGTTATAGGATTTGACTAACGCTCTTAGGTTACAATATTCGTCGCCAGGAGCCAACTGCGGTGGCATCTAGTAACCATCTAGTAGTCATTGACGATGGCGTTTGGCGGCAAAAGTAGGAACTACTTAAAATTTCAATGTCTGCAGCCCTTACTTGAATTAAAAATAGATAACACACACTAATAAGTCGCCTCCGTAGCGTAGCGGTCAGCATGGTTAGCTGCCGCCCCGGAGGTCCTGGGTTCGATTCCCGGCTCTGCCACGAAATTTGAATAGTGGTATGAGGACTGGAACGGGGTCTACTCAGCCTCGGGTGGTACAAATGAATAGAGGGGGTTCGATTCCCACCTCAGCCATCCTCGAAGTGGTTTTCCGTGGTTTCCCACTTCGTCTTCGGGCAAATGCCGGGATGGTACTGTCCCCGATAATCCGGATAGTAGGCTGTCAGATATCCGCCCCCTCAATCGGATTGCCAATAATCAAACGCACCGGCACAGCTACATCAATGAAGATGGCACTGACAGATACTACCGAGATTAGAGCGCAGTAGTTAACAAGAAATTATTGTGGAACACACTAAAATATACGGGGGTTCATACTTACCTTTACTTACCTATTCAAATTAATCTCGGGTCTGGGGTGCCAACTGGATCACTTAAAAGTATGCCCTCACAATAACCTCCACCACGATATTTAAAATGAACCAAGACGGAAACAAGAAACTTTAAACTGTACAATAATTTATTTCACATAAAGGAATAATATAACAAAAATTGAACAACAAAATAAACGTGGCAATCAGAAGCCATTGTCAATGTAATCATGTCCTCCTGTAGGACTTGTAGACTTTGCATACAAAATTCCAGCTTTCTAGCTCAAAAGAACGTAATAATAATAATACACTTGGAATGGATAAGGGAGTTGGGACGAGACATATAGCAATTGTTTTCCTTTTTCATAAACATCACATTTTATTTATAACTGCAAGCCTGCTATGTAGACGACCTTGGCCTCTATCATACAGTTGTCAGGCCACCTGCACCAAGTCGCATGCTTGCATCGTCGAATGGACCCACCTGTCCAGCCAACGTTAGCATATGCTAGTTACATCAGAGCCTAGCTCCTTTTCAAAACACTTTAAATGTTCACGTCTCAGCTCAAATATTATCACGCAAATCTTTTAAATGCCTCATTCAAATATCACTGGATTACTCTATTAATCCCAAAACCTGTTTTAATTGTTTAATCCAATTGTTTAACTAGCGTTGTTTAGAGAATAATAACAAAATGCTTAATACTCAGCAATTCTTCTAGGTTTGTGCCGTGTCTTGTGTGGGGTTTCGCCTAGGACACCAAGCTAGGCTCATCGGCGGGCTCTTGGTGTCCCTGCCCGGACCCCCACAGGAGTATCGAACTGCGCGATACCTCCCTTTATATAGAGTGCAACTGCACTCCTTGACTGCGAGAACCAAAAGCTCAAGCAGCCGTAACCTCCCTATGAAGGCTTCCAAAAAGTTGGTGTATTGGCTTTCACGGCCGGTGAATTAAAACTCAGCAATTCTTCTAGGTTTGTGCCGTGTCTTGTGTGGGGTTTCGCCTAGGACACCAAGCTAGGGTCCGGGCAGGGACACCAAGAGCCCGCCGATGAGCCTAGCTTGGTGTCCTAGGCGAAACCCCACACAAGACACGGCACAAACCTAGAAGAATTGCTGAGTTTTAATTCACCGGCCGTGAAAGCCAATACACCAACTTTTTAAAATGCTTAATGTTTATAACAAAATGTTCATAATTATTTATAACATTTTAAATAGTTTATAATATTGTCAAACGACAATTGAAAAATTTATACACGCCTCTATTAATCCCTTTCATTTCAAATTATTATTAAAGATATTTACATAATTATTTACAATATTAATATCATTATTTTTAGAAATACATTAAACCACACGTCTATCCGGTTGATAATTACTTAAATCGTGGTAATATAATCGACCAATGAAGGTTAGTTATATTTAAATGTTAGATTCAGGTTTAATAAGGTTTAATAATTATTATCATTATTTGTGACGGTAACCTCCATTCAAAATCGTTATCTCAAATTGTTTAAACACTCTTGTTAATTTTAACAGTCACTTCACATGATTAATTTTCAAAGGACCTGGACAATCCACTCAGCGGAAAAATACCTCGCTCCAAAACGCACAAAATTGCACAAAATAGGCCCAGAATTCATCAAATATCTCAATATATATGGCATCACAATCTTCCACAATACATACAAAAACCTCCACTTATAAATTCATTAACTTCATTAATAATACTGTGGGAATCTCCTTCACTTATTCAAGGGCATTATTCATCAGCGACTTTTACACGTCCACTGAACTAACGATTATACATCCATAGTTCCACTTTAAAAATTCTTATATTCATTCATTTGTATCAAAACTGTTATTATATTTAACCTTCGTGGGTTTCATTCATGAATCGATATGAAGTAAAAATTTGCCAATCACAAATAAATTTAATAGCAAATACGATTAGACACGCCTTCCTGGTCTATCAAAATTGAGATTAATATCTTCAAAGTATCGTAGTATAAAAATACTATCTTCAATCAAAGTTCATCTAAACTGCATAAATAATCGAATAGAATACAATTAGACTGTGGAATGCAAACATTACTGTTCCAATCTATAATTGAGAAAAAACTCCTATCAAATGTTCATTCCTATAGTGTATTCAATAAATTGTAATCAAAGTTCATATTTCATAAAATTGTCTATAATGCAATGGTATTTCATAACTGACGATAAATGTCTATGTTGCAATCATATTCATAAAACGACTAGTATTTCCAAGATCGTCGATACAGTAATAGATTTTAACGCTCTAAAATCTTTTAATTATTCTTCTTTCTTGAAGATGACAGAAAATTGGTCAAAGTAATTTACTGAAAAGAATTACTTTAATAAAATGACACGCGGTCTGAATTCAAATTTGCCATAGAAAATCGTTAACTTTACAGTCAAATCGTGACTACAAAAATATGCAAATTACTGAAAGAATATTTAATATCAGTCTCAACTGATCCAAAATTATTTAAATATGCCACTGACATAACAATATCTTAATAAATCGAAGAAAATGGCATAACTCATCAAAGTGTACTGAGTACAAAAATATCAAGCAAAAATATGGGGCAAAATATATGGGACAGAAAATATGAGAAAAATGGTTGCTCAGATATCGCTAAATGGCTCAAATAAACAAGAAACGTTCACGACTACCTTATCTGTTGATTGAAGTTCTAGAGGAAAATTTCCAAAGAAGACTGCTGATGGTTCCATTTCACCAACGTAAAGATGTGCTCCGACCTCGAACCTGGAACCAGCGCCCTCGGAGAATAGAACTGCTTCCTCCTCCGGAAATTGCACTGCTCCGTGTAGACGATAGACATCCTTCTGGCAAAACTCTTCTTTGTGAGCCGGGTCCACCCTGGCCTCTCTTGATAGTTCCCTGAAGTTCTGGTAGAAATTCGCCATGAAGTTTATTGCAATTATTTCCGCAGAAATATTCATAATTATGGAGTATGAATATATTTCCACTGCCATTTGATATAATTAAGCGTTGGACCACGAAGCATGAGTGTAGTTGGATATTCACTACATGCTCGCTTTTGTAGAATGACGATTAACGAAGTTCCATGCTGTTATTTCACTCCATTGATATATGTCCCAATTGCATTAAAGTCCTTAGCCTTCCATCTCCATTTCCGTTATAATAATAGTTGAAAGTACTGCCAGATTATACTGTTCCATATTAGAATGTAGCGTTGTATCACCGAATGCAATCTTAAGTATCACGGTTGCAATACCAGTGTCAGCCGTAGCGTAGAATGTGATCTTATAAAAGTGCTTCTCAGGTGGCGAGAAAATCACTTTTGTCTGCCGTCTTAAAATGCCAATATCTTCCAAATTATAATCGTGAAAATGTTGAACTTTACTACACACTTTAATACTGTTATGCACAATAGAATTAGCTTAAAGGCAGTCGCTAACTCTTGATAGCTAGTCTTGTAGACTCGTTAATGTGTGCGTTTCAACTTCGCCTAGTTTCAAACCGTAAAATGGTACTACGGCACGTTCCGTGCTCGTTCGATGCGGTGGGCTCTACCACGCGCTAATAACGACTTGCTTCACTGAATCACTCGAAACCGACTATGAGACAAGAGAAAATGAGATATGAGAGCTCCTCTCTGCTGTGCAAGGCCATTTATCAACTTCTTAAGGGGCGTATCCATCCCTTCCATAGCTTGTTCCTCCGTCATTGCTAGAAGTTCTAACTTTGGCTATACTTGACGGATTTTCAAATTTCAAAAACTCAAAATTACTTTCTTCAAAATTCCAAATCAATGCCATAACTGAAAATAGATTTCCACAATTCTGCATTCCAAAAGTAATTAAGTATGGTAGTTTCAGTAATCTCCGTCTCCCTCCAAACTATCATTCATTGGTTCGAGCCTTTCCTCCAATAGCGTAACTTCTTCCTTAGCCCGATTCCTCGTTTCCCTGCGACTGCGTCGTAAATCTCAGATCTTTCTCGAACCAAATCATGACGTCACCAAGAATCTCAGCTCAACCAGCCTACTTGCATAAAGTCTGCGTCATCCGTGCCTACGTCATGAATATAAACGTCACAACTATGACATCCATAACTTTTATTCAGATATGCCAATACAGCCACCGTGGTCTCAATATAATTCAATTTACGGGGGCATTCTCCCTTCACCACGTTTTAAAAACAGTTGCAAATTGTTTTTAAACTCTGTGTTATAAATATCTCAATTCACTTGAACACGAAATTGAATTATTATTGGCTTACTCTTGGATAATATTTCTTCAAGTTTCCAGCATTAAACTTGCCATATACGACATTATTCTCATCATCGTAGAGTTCATAACAGTTGTTTCCATAAGCATTTGTAATTCTGAACGGACCCATAAACACTATTCCAAACTTGGGATAGATTTTCTTACTCACATCAGCCTTGACAGGTCTGCGTAGTAATACCAGATTTCCAATTTCTAAGGTAGCACCAAAACGTTTTCCAGCTACTCTTTTCAGTCGTTTTTGTGCTGCTTTCTGGAGTTGTTCCTTTGCTCTGTCAATTCTCTGCTGCCTTCCTAGGTCGGGATCTCTAGGAATGTGGTTAAAAAGATTGTCCCACGGCCTTTCTGGGTTTCTTCCTAGATGAAGTCTCATTGGCACCTCTCCTGTGCTCTCCTGCACTGTAGAATTTAGACACTCCTCAATAAGGGGTACAAATCTCACCCAACCAGAATGATCATTTGGACAGAAAATTCGACAAAATTTCGAAAATTCAGCCATATATCTATCTGAAGAATTCGATTCTGGATAGCGCACGCTTGAAAATATGTGCTTAATACCAAGCCTTTCCATATCTGCAGTAAATTCTAAGGATGTAAACTGAGCTCCATGATCTGATAGTAGATATTCTGGTTTACCAGCTTTTGGAAATACAGCATGTTCCAGTCTGCTTACAACGTTCCTCGTGTTAGCTTTTTGCATGGGACTCATTGTTACAAATTTTGAGAAGACATCCACGGTAACCAACAGGAACTGATTACCCTGGTATCCCTTCGGACAGGGACCAAATATGTCCGTCGCCATGAGTTCATTTGGTTTAGAGGGAATCATAGCCTTAGGTTTTCCTTTTAATAGAGCGGAAGCATACTTTGCTCTTTGAAATTTATCACATGAACGAATGACATTAGCAATGCTGGAACGCATGTTAGTCCAAATAAACCTCTCTTTAAGTGTATCAAGAGTTTTATCCAGACCCGCATGTCCAGTTGCGTGATGAGCTACCCACACTAAATTGACAACAAGTTTAGGTGGCACGACTATTCGGAGCTTTGTATGCGCAGAGTCAGCATACTTACATACGATGTCTCCACTTAAGACAAAGTGTCGTGAATCTCTCTGTGTAGCTGCATAGTCAACATCAGTATTGTCCATGTAACCCTTCAGGAACCTGTACATTTTCCTGATTGGAGCGTGTCTCTTCTGTGACACACCGATTCGGGCTAACCTCCTAACGGTCTCTTGATCTTGCTGCTCCAATTGTACATGGTGTATCTGCACATTTTTGATAGGGTTACGTGATAAAGCATCAGCCAGTAAGTTGTCTTTCCCAGGCTGATGGACGATAGTGGCGTTAAACTGTTGGGTGAACAAAGCCCAACGTGTCAATCTATCACTAGACATGTCAGTTTGCAGCATAAACTGAAGTGCTTTGTGATCTGTAATAATGATAACCTTGTGTCCTAGCAGCATTTTTTTCCACGCTTGCAAAGCTGTTACAAAAGCTAACGCTTCTAGTTCTGTCGTAAAGTAATTTTCCTCGTGTTTCTTTAACTTCCGACTAGTGAACGCAATGTAGTGCTTGTTGCCTGCCTCGTCTTTTTGGTATAAGACTGCACTAATGCCTATTCTTGATGCATCAGACTCAATATAGAACACCTTCTCAAAGTCTGGGTACTCCAGTTTAACGTTGTTTCTGAGCATCTCCTTTGCTTTCTCAAAAGCCTCGTCTGCTGCGGTACTCCATTTCCATCTATTATTCTTCTTGAGTAAGTCATACAGAGGAGCCATAATTTCAGAGTATCTCGGACAGTGGCTGCTGATGAATTGGCATGCGCCTACAAATTCTCTGACTTGTTTCACCTTAGTTGGCTTTGGGAATCTTGTGATCGCATCTACTTTCTGCATGTTTGGATGATATCCATCCTTATCAATAGTATGCCCCAAGTAGTTGATCTCCTTCTTCAAGAATTGACATTTTCCAAAATTGACCTTAATATTGGCCTCCCTTAAATTTTCAAACAACTTTCTCAAATGCTCTAAATGTTCTGCGGCGTTGGGTGAAGATACAATTAAATCGTCAATGTAGCAGATTACATTTTCCTTTACTTCGTCAGTGAGCTTGCTATCAAGTGCTCGAATGAGTGCTGGTCCACTGTTGACCATTCCAAAAGGCATTCTCACGAAGACCCATGACGTCTGGTCAAATAAGAATCCAGTGTACTGCATACTTTCTTCTTCCAGTTGAACTTGGTAAAACGAAGATGTCAAGTCAAGAACACTGAAACATGCTCTCCCTTTGAACTTTCTAAGCAGATCTCTAATCTTAGGTGGTCGGTCATTTTCTGGAAGAATCTTCAAGTTGATGGTCCGAGCATCGAGACAAAGACGTATCTGACCATTACTTTTCTTGACTACAGTGATGGGGTTTATGTAAGACGACGCCTGTTTTTTAATAATCCCGTCTACCTCCATTTTTCTGATCAACCCTCGTACTTCTTGGTAGTATTTCTCAGGTATGGGGTATATTCTCTTTTGGTAAGGGGTTTCATCGGTCAGCCTTATCTTATACTTATAGTCTTTAATCAATCCAGGCTTTTCATCAAAAATATCTTGGAATTCCTTTATCAAATCCTCAAATTCCCCCTGAATTCCTTCAAATCCTTCAGTTTTTCTACTGGGTATTTCTGTTAGATTCTCCACTTCATTGATAATGGTATTTAAAATCTCTTCCCTAAGGTCTATCTCCAGACTGTTTTTCACGTCCTGTTCTTCTATCTCTTCTGTGATCATGTACCCATCATTAAAGCTAATAATCCTATTCTTCATATCAATAATGGCTCCAACTTTCGATATAAAATCGATTCCTAGCACAATATCGAAATGGATCTTGTTCACCACAATAAAGATCTGTTCATAATTCCTTCCATTAATTTCAAAGTTCAACAACACTTGGATCTTGCATTTCACTGCCTTGTCTTGGAAAATTCCTCTCACTTTGACGGTAGAAACAGGTAAAACTGTCATGTTTTCTCCTTTTAACAGACTTTGATAGCATTCATCAGAAATGATAGAAATAATTGCGCCGGTATCCATAAGAGCTTTGTACTGTTGGCCATCTATCAGTACAGAAATAATAGGTAAGGCACATGGTCTTTCCTCTTTGACGATTCCCCTCTCTTCTAATAAATCCTCATCAGTTACTTCGTAAATTTCATTAATGGTAATCAGGTGTGGTGTGGCAATGTATTCATAGCTTCTCACTGTCGTTGAGAAATCGGCGTTTTTTTTGTGTTACCCATCTCAAAGTTCCCCTGCTGGCTTGTAGAAGGACCAGGATCGACCACTACATCCTGTCTTTTCTTCTGGTTTTCAGCTTCCTTCTCTCGTAATTCCTTCAGATACTGATGACTTTCTTTCTCTCTCTCTTGATACTTGTCGGGTGTCATAACCTGACCTTGAGAATTCTGATTTCGATTCTGGTTATTTCTATTGTAGTTCCTATTGTAACCCTGGTTATTGTAGTATCTACCTCTTCCATTATTATAATTCCCTCTATTGTTGTTCCAGCCTCTTCTTTGCTGATATGGACGGTAACCTTGTGATCTGTTGCGAAAATAATTGTTCCTGTGAGGACCTACATTTTCAGTTTTCTCTTCCTCAGCAGGCTTATCAGTTTGCTGAACTTGATCCATATAGACTGTATTAATGTCTTTGAATACGTGCCTCTGTCCTTTTTGAACCACATTTGGCATTGGACTCGTGTAGTCAAGCCTTCTCAATAGTTCGTCCATACTGGTCAAATCCCTGATATTTGACGATATAATAAGCCTTCTCACCTCCACAGGTAACATACGAGAAATAGCATCTATCAACTGCTCTGTTGACAATGGGAGTTGCAAAAATCTCAAGCGCGATAACTGGCTCGTGAAGAAATCAGCGTACCGTGTTGGAAGAGTACCTGAATACTTCCTCGAGTATACCTCAGCTCTTAATGAATTCTGTGCTTCTATTGACCAGAATCGTTTTATCAGTGCCTCTGCAAATTCGTCGAAATTACTGAAAGTGTACCGAAATGCTCTGAACCATTCAAGGGGTCCTCCAGCTAGAAATCTTTCTACTATTCTCATCTCTCTTTCTCTGGGAATATGAGCTTCAATAAAATAGTCTTTCAGGTTCCTGATATATTCTATCGGTGTTAGACTATCAGTATTACTAAACTTTTGAGGTTTGTCCTCAAAGTTTCGGATGACTGTCACATTTCTCGGATATGGATCCATATAATTCTTCCCACTATCACGATATTTCCATTCAGGTTCAATATTCCTATCCTCTTCTTCTTCCCGGAATCTGAATATACGTTCCTCAGGACTAATATCTCTCTCTTCAGTAGCGAGGTTACATCTTCTCACGTAATTCCTATTATCTTCACAAGTCAACCCTTCTGGATCCTTATCTGTGATTTCCGTAATGACTTTCCTAATCAACTCTTCTTTATACGTTTCCATCATGCTAGCTTCTCCTAGTTTCAAATTCTGAAGTTTGCTCGTAGTTTCATTGACATCAGAGACAACCTTATGAATTTGTTCCTCTAACGCGGTTTTTAATGCTTGCACGTCCTGACCCATTTGAGTTCTATCCTCTACCTGCTTTTCGGATAGCGAATCCATCCTTATACTCAAATCCTTTCTAATTTGAACTACCTCATTATTTATATCTACTTGTGTACTGGCAAGTTTTCGTTCAATTCGCTCCTGAATCTGATTGACATGTTCCCCACTTGACCTGTTCCATTCATCTTTCCAAACTGTTACATTTGCAGTTAACATTTCCGCAATATCTACTTCAATGTCTTCCTTAAGTAAACGATTATGATCTAAGACTTGGGTTCTCATGACCTCTACATCATATTTTAAACCAGCTAAAGAAGCTGTTGTCCTAACAGACTCGTCAACCAACCTAGTTGTTAAAGCACTAATGTTACGAGTACAAAGTGTTTTTGAAGTTTCAATTTCTTCTCTAACTTTATTAACATCAGTTTGAACTTTGGCAATGTCTACAAAAACTGTATTAACTTCTACTTGTATCTTATTTATATCGCTTTGCATCTCATTTACATCAGAATGAATATTATTAATGTCTACTTGAACGTTTGACACATCGGTTCGAACATTTTTAATCTCTCTATTAACTTCTTCAACCTTGTCTTGGACAGTAGCAACATCATTCCTAACAACAATTACCTCTTCTCTAGCACATGAAATATCACCCCGGACATTAGCAACATCAAGATTCAACATAGTAAGGTCTTTCTGTACCTTAGAAACATCAGTCTTAACATCTGAAACATCTTTATGCACATTGGATAAATCTTTATGGACATTGGACACGTCTGTGCGCATGTCAGTTACAGCATTCTCGATTCCCTGGGTACTGATCTGTAAACGCGACATATCATTTTCTAAGTTTGCAGAACTGGTCTGAACAACTTTCAAATTTTCATCCATCCTAGTAGACAAATTACTAGCATTCTCCATCATCATCTCCTGCATTCGACTAGTATTCCTAGCTTCCATCTCCTTCATACTGTTATTCATGCTAGCTTTCAAATCCTCCAACATCATTCTCATACTTTCATCTGCCATCTCAATAATATTTCAATAATAGACTGCATTAGGGACATACATCAAACAGAGCAAAATAACAACATCTGAGCAACATCTTTCACCATATATAAAGTTTGAGCAATTTTCTGTCTTAAATCTAACTTATAATTACCTTATAATTAACTTTCGTAGACACTTCATGTTGAAATAAACTCAAGCACATGTTCAAATTTCCTTGGTTCATTTTAAAATATCCTAACACAAATAATTTACATTTACAATCCAAATAGTTTAATTTTATCTTTAATATGACTAAACATGTCATAAGCCGGTCAAATAAAATAAGACTCCAGATCATAGGCGATTTTTCTAAGTTTCCAGCCTATTTAACCTCTCTCAGGTTGTATAAGATCTGATCTTTTCTGAGTGTAATTTTCCTAATACAACACAACATTTAATCCCTATATAATCACACTCTCAAATTCTACAATTGGCCAAGACATCTAACAAAGAATCAACCTCTTTATTTGAGTCTTCACAATCCAATTGACATCGATAACTTGGTAATCCAATGTTATTCAAACGTTCCACATGAACTTGCGGTGCCAATTCTACTGCAATAACTTGGTAATCCAATGTTTTGCTGATCGTGCCCCACGTTTTAGGGTCGCCAATCCTACTGTCCCCGATAATCCGGATAGTAGGCTTTCAGATATCCGCCCCCTTAATCGGATTGCCAATAATCAAACGCACCGGCACAGCTACATCAATGAAGATGGCACTGACAGATACTACCGAGATTAGAGCGCAGTAGTTAACAAGAAATTATTGTGGAACACACTAAAATATACGGGGGTTCATACTTACCTTTACTTACCTATTCAAATTAATCTCGGGTCTGGGTTGCCAACTGGATCACTTAAAAGTTTGCCCTCACAATAACCTCCACCACGATAATTAAAATGAACCAAGACGGAAACAAGAAACTTTAAACTGTACAATAATTTATTTCACATAAAGGAATAATATAACAAAAATTGAACAACAAAATAAACGTGGCAATCAGAAGCCATTGTCAATGTAATCATGTCCTCCTGTAGGACTTGTAGACTTTGCATACAAAATTCCAGTTTTCTAGCTCAAAAGAACGTAATAATAATAATACACTTGGAATGGATAAGGGAGTTGGGACGAGACATATAGCAATTGTTTTCCTTTTTCATAAACATCACATTTTATTTATAACTGCAAGCCTGCTATGTAGACGACCTTGGCCTCTATCATACAGTTGTCAGGCCACCTGCACCAAGTCGCATGCTTGCATCGTCGAATGGACCCACCTGTCCAGCCAACGTTAGCATATGCTAGTTACATCAGAGCCTAGCTCCTTTTCAAAACACTTTAAATGTTCACGTCTCAGCTCAAATATTATCACGCAAATCTTTTAAATGCCTCATTCAAATATCACTGGATTACTCTATTAATCCCAAAACCTGTTTTAATTGTTTAATCCAATTGTTTAACTAGCGTTGTTTAGAGAATAATAACAAAATGCTTAATGTTTATAACAAAATGTTCATAATTATTTATAACATTTTAAATAGTTTATAATATTGTCAAACGACAATTGAAAAATTTATACACGCCTCTATTAATCCCTTTCATTTCAAATTATTATTAAAGATATTTACATAATTATTTACAATATTAATATCATTATTTTTAGAAATACATTAAACCACACGTCTATCCGGTTGATAATTACTTAAATCGTGGTAATATAATCGACCAATGAAGGTTAGTTATATTTAAATGTTAGATTCAGGTTTAATAAGGTTTAATAATTATTATTATTATTATTTGTGACGGTAACCTCCATTCAAAATCGTTATCTCAAATTGTTTAAACACTCTTGTTAATTTTAACAGTCACTTCACATGATTAATTTTCAAAGGACCTGGACAATCCACTCAGCGGAAAAATACCTCGCTCCAAAACGCACAAAATTGCACAAAATAGGCCCAGAATTCATCAAATATCTCAATATATATGGCATCACAATCTTCCACAATACATACAAAAAACCTCCACTTATAAATTCATTAACTTCATTAATAATACTGTGGGAATCTCCTTCACTTATTCAAGGGCATTATTCATCAGCGACTTTTACACGTCCACTGAACTAACGATTATACATCCATAGTTCCACTTTAAAAATTCTTATATTCATTCATTTGTATCAAAACTGTTATTATATTTAACCTTCGTGGGTTTCATTCATGAATCGATATGAAGTAAAAATTTGCCAATCACAAATAAATTTAATAGCAAATACGATTAGACACGCCTTCCTGGTCTATCAAAATTGAGATTAATATCTTCAAAGTATCGTAGTATAAAAATACTATCTTCAATCAAAGTTCATCTAAACTGCATAAATAATCGAATAGAATACAATTAGACTGTGGAATGCAAACATTACTGTTCCAATCTATAATTGAGAAAAAACTCCTATCAAATGTTCATTCCTATAGTGTATTCAATAAATTGTAATCAAAGTTCATATTTCATAAAATTGTCTATAATGCAATGGTATTTCATAACTGACGATAAATGTCTATGTTGCAATCATATTCATAAAACGACTAGTATTTCCAAGATCGTCGATACAGTAATAGATTTTAACGCTCTAAAATATTTTAATTATTCTTCTTTCTTGAGGATGACAGAAAATTGGTCAAAGTAATTTACTGAAAAGAATTACTTTAATAAAATGACACGCTGTCTGAATTCAAATTTGCCATAGAAAATCGTTAACTTTACAGTCAAATCGTGACTACAGAAATATGCAAATTACTGAAAGAATATTTAATATCAGTCTCAACTGATCCAAAATTATTTAAATATGCCACTGACATAACAATGTCTTAATAAATCGAAGAAAAAGGCATAACTCATCAAAGTGTACTGAGTACAAAAATATCAAGCAAAAATATGGGACAAAATATATGGGACAGAAAATATGAGAAAAATGGTTGCTCAGATATCGCTAAATGGCTCAAATAAACAAGAAACGTTCACGACTACCTTATCTGTTGATTGAAGTTCTAGAGGAAAATTTCCAAAGAAGACTGCTGATGGTTCCATTTCACCAACGTAAAGATGTGCTCCGACCTCGAACCTGGAACCAGCGCCCTCGGAGAATAGAACTGCTTCCTCCTCCGGAAATTGCACTGCTCCGTGTAGACGATAGACATCCTTCTGGCAAAACTCTTCTTTGTGAGCCGGGTCCACCCTGGCCTCTCTTGATAGTTCCCTGAAGTTCTGGTAGAAATTCGCCATGAAGTTTATTGCAATTATTTCCGCAGAAATATTCATAATTATGGAGTATGAATATATTTCCACTGCCATTTGAAATAATTAAGCGTTGGACCACGAAGCATGAGTGTAGTTGGATATTCACTACATGCTCGCTTTTGTGGAATGACGATTAACGAAGTTCCATGCTGTTATTTCACTCCATTGATATATGTCCCAATTGCATTAAAGTCCTTAGCCTTCCGTCTCCATTTCCGTTATAATAATAGTTGAAAGTACTGCCAGATTATACTGTTCCATATTAGAATGTAGCGTTGTATCACCGAATGCAATCTTAAGTATCACGGTTGCAATACCAGTGTCAGCCGTAGCGTAGAATGTGATCTTATAAAAGTGCTTCTCAGGTGGCGAGAAAATCACTTTTGTCTGCCGTCTTAAAATGCCAATATCTTCCAAATTATAATCGTGAAAATGTTGAACTTTACTACACACTTTAATACTGTTATGCACAATAGAATTAGCTTAAAGGCAGTCGCTAACTCTTGATAGCTAGTCTTGTAGACTCGTTAATGTGTGCGTTTCAACTTCGCCTAGTTTCAAACCGTAAAATGGTACTACGGCACGCTCCGTGCTCGTTCGATGCGGTGGGCTCTACCACGCGCTAATAACGACTTGCTTCACTGAATCACTCGAAAACGACTATGAGACAAGAGAAAATGAGATATGAGAGCTCCTCTCTGCTGTGCAAGGCCTTTTATCAACTTCTTAAGGGGCGTACCCATCCCTTCCATAGCTTGTTCCTCCGTCATTGCTAGAAGTTCTAACTTTGGCTATACTTGACGGATTTTCAAATTTCAAAAACTCAAAATTACTTTCTTCAAAATTCCAAATCAAT
This sequence comes from Meconema thalassinum, assembly GCA_946902985.2. Taxonomy (NCBI): domain Eukaryota; kingdom Metazoa; phylum Arthropoda; class Insecta; order Orthoptera; family Tettigoniidae; genus Meconema; species Meconema thalassinum. Next base: position 85,886,176 of record OX336399.1, read on the forward strand.
GCCATAACTAAAAATAGATTTCCACAATTCTGCATTCCAAAAGTAATTAAATATGGTAGTTTCAGTAATCTCCGTCTCCCTCCAAACTATCATTCATTGGTTCGAGCCTTTCCTCCAATAGCGTAACTTCTTCCTTAGCCCGATTCCTCGTTTCCCTGCGACTGCGTCGTAAATCTCAGATCTTTCTCGAACAAATTCATGACGTCACCAAGAATCTCAGCTCAACCAGCCTACTTGCATAAAGTCTGCGTCATCCGTGCCTACGTCATGAATATAAACGTCACAACTATGACATCCATAACTTTTATTCAGATATGCCAATACAGCCACCGTGGTCTCAATATAATTCAATTTACGGGGGCAGTACCTACTGTAAGGCCACGGCCGCCTCCTTCCCTCTTCCTAGCCTATCCATCCCAATCTTCCATTCCTTCCCATTCCTCATGAGGCCCCTGTTCGCATTGCAGGTGAGGCCGCTGATCACACCTCCCCAGTTGTATCCATCCCGTCCTGATGTTCCAAACTCCAGGACACTGCCCATAGAGGCGGTAGTGGTGAGTTCCCTCGCTGAGTCCGTGGGAACCACCAACCTAGAGGGTAAATTGACTAAATAAAATTTATAAAAACACACACTAATACAGCCATCACAATTAACACCGGTTATCAGACAGATTCTACACACACCCAAAGTACACGGGGCTGCATGACCGCGTCGTCGCAGCCCCTAAACTGAGGAACCAACCAAAGGGAGTTGTATACAGTAGTTCACTATTGTCAAACTACCGACTTTAAGTATACCGGTACCTCCAGTATACCTCAGGCTACAATGCTTCCTTTATTAAATTCGCCATGTGACATCTGGCAGTGGAATGGCAATGCATTTGACACCGCTAAATGAACACGGGAAGTACTGGCTAGGACATTCACGCTCACGCGCTCCGCCAGTGACGCCTCAGTTGCCGACTGCCGCGTGCAGGCGCGGATTCAAGGGTGGGGAGTCACGGGGGGGGGGGGGGGGGGGGTCATGACCCTCCCCCCAAACGGAGACCAATTTTTTTTTTCAAACTCAAAAAACGAAAACACAATTACCAGACAAATAAAACTTAACGAATTTTAACTGAAAAACAGTTTCATTTTTATTTCATTCAATACGGTACTGAATTATCTTTATTGGAACTATTATGTTCTGTTACAACTGTACATATTTACAACTTCAAACCACTTGTATAAAAACTATTAGTTATACAACAAAATCAACTCGCCTATTTTGTTTAGCAAACCTTGTGATTACCGAATCGATGTTTATAGTGATGTCACGATGAATGTGCAGCAATGCACGGATAGGAAACTGGGGATTTTTTCGCACCAAAAATTTTTGCCGACGTCCAAACTGCAAGCTTGGTTGGCAATTTAAGCTGTGACTTGGTCCCTTTTTCGGTACCAACTCGACTTGCCGAAACTGTAACGTACCTTGATACTTTTCTCGAAACTCGATGTAAAAGTCGCAAAACACACCGTTGCAATTTGTACGAATATTTTTGGTGCGCTAAACGCATCAAATTTCTATCCATGAAGCTTGCAAAAAAATTGGTCTGGTTTTGTACGTTTGGTTATTTTGTGATTGCGTTTTTAGTGATACCATTTTTCTTAACAATTTTGATTCTCTGACCCCCAACGCCCCCGCCTCCCCCCAAAGCCAAACTCTAGATCGATTCTCTGACCCCCCCCCCCAAAAAAAAAAAACAAACTCTAGATCCGCGCCTGGCCGCGTGTGCATATGTACGGCAGAATGAAAAAATGAAAATCCACAGCCTGCTTCCAGTCTTCGACCGGGTCAGGAATGGAATGAATGGAGCCCCTATCTAGCGGCGAGGATATGAACTATGCCGGCTGCCGAGGCCTGACGCACTCCTCTGGGGCAATGATTAAATGAATGACAGATGAAATGAAATGTTAGTGGAGAGTGTTGCTGGAATGGAATTGACAGGGAAAACCGGAGTACCCGGAGAAAAACCTGTCTGCCTCCGTTTTGTCCAGCACAGATCTCACATGGAGTGGCCGGGATTTGAATCCCGGACCTAGCGGTGAGAGGCCGGCGTGCTGCCGCCTAAGCCACGGAGGCTTCACGGTGCTTAAAATCAGTATCATGCATTTCTACTCACCATGCTTACAGTAGATGCTGAAAATGTTTTCCATCTGCTGCCAAACATAATGGGCATCTATTTATGAAGTTTCCGGTTATTCCGGTTAATTTAGCTTCAGGAAGGAAATAACGAACTTTACGTCTATTTTTATCGTTTACTGAACCTGTACATTTGAATCTCTTTGTCAATTTCATTGAACCATGTGGGTTTGGATTTGTATTTAGTCAGTAAGTTGAAGATCTGTTTAGTTAGTCTACTATTTTCCATTCTATAAATGTGCCCAAAAAACTGTAATCTTCTCTTTCTCATAACATCAGTTAATTTTTCACATTTCAAATATAACTCTCTATTTGGTCGTAATCTATATTCTCTGTTATTATTTCGTTTAGCTCCCAGTATTTTTCTCAGAATTCGTCTTTCAGTCTTCTCTAATTTGTCTAAATCACCAAATCTTGTTAATTTAAATGTTTCTGCTGCATACAGAGTGGAATAGGGATTTCTTGACGGATAATATATGTCTATTATATGAATTGTTATTGTATACCGTAATTATGTGCAATATCAGCAGAGGGATAACATTAGGTAGTTCATTACACTGACTGAATCACGATGTGTTAGTAATTATGGGAGATATGGCAGTTTGAATATGGTAGGCTATTCATTAGCGATAACATTGCTTCTGCTGTTATGCACAAGGACCTCTTGGATACCAGATGACCAGTCGTCCTTCTTGGGTAATAAATTGCTCTAGTTTTAATATCACACCCTTCGCAAGAGCAAATAGCAGTAAGCTGTATGTGGTAATATGGGAATTAGAAGGGGAAGCCTAGAAGTTCGCATATTTTTCGGGGCTACGGATGTAGGCCTACTCGCCACGCTACACCTCATGTGAAGCCTTCGCCCTAGTGTAGTTTCAAAGATACACCGCAATACTGTTGTAATGTATTTCAAATAATATCAGATCAGACATAGCTTTAATATCTTATTTAGTTTTTACATATACTGTAGATTGACATTACAATAATTTGTTAGACAGGCACATTCTTGACATACGCAACTGAGACACTCCCATCTTCAATCAGTCAAATCAATCAACTATGAAACTAACTCAACTTTGTTCTGTTTTCATTTCAGGAATGCCTGGAATGTACCCGGATATGTACCCATTCGGAATGTTCTGATGTAACATGGTATCAATGAAATGCATGTATTGATTAATGAAAATAAAATGTAATGCTGTGTCCAAAACTAACTGTTGATTTGAATGCATTCCCGTATCAAAACCTATGCATAGTTGTATTCTAGTGCATCCATTCAGTGAGTTAACTATATAGGCTATAGTCGTTTGATGACAACAAAAAATAAGTAACTTGGTCTATAGCAAACAAGACCGATGGTGTCGTCGTGATCACCATCCTCAGGGCTATTATTATTATTATTATCATTATAAATCAGGAACAACAAACAGACACAGACCCCCTCGTGGTGTAGTGGCTAGCACTCTTTGCAGTCGACAATTTAATTCTGGTCTGAGGACTGAAGCGGGGTACATTCAACTTTTTTAGGCGAAACTGAGAATAAGTGGGTTTGATTCCACGCTCAGCCATCTTGGATGTGGTATTCCATGGTTTCCCACTTCTACTTCAGATAAATATCGGGATGGTTCCTAACTTAAAGCCACGGTCGCCTTCTTCCCAATCCCACCTACATTACAAACACATACACACTAGTGTACTACAGTGGAACGTGGCTAATTCGAACTTCTATAATTCAAAATCTTCTTTAATTCGAAATTTCCTCTTGATCCCTAGCATTTTATATAAAATCAATGCTAAAAAATCGTGGTTAATTCGAATTATATTTTGGATAATTCGAAGTTTTTAGTGTAAAAGCCAATCGGAAGCCAAACAGTTGGGTCAGTTCCCGAAAAACTGCTCCGAGTGCAGCCCAAGCAACAAACCACATCACTGAACTTGGCGGTTTTTTTTGAAAGTTGAAATGACGCAAATGGTTCTGTTTTCCGTTCCTTAAACTTGTTATATTATTTTGTGATGCTGAGAGACTTAATTGTAGGAAACAGGTAAACATCTCAAACTATTTTGAAAAAAGAGCAGATGACTTAAACAGATAGCTGGATTACTACTGTCGGTAAATAGGTGAAGAGTACATTTTGGTTTTATTTTTCGTTTGAAACTTTTGAGGTTATTCACGATACAGTCTTTATAAAGCACCGTTGTCTGTTAATATGCTTTGTTAAACGTAATACAATATAGCCTATTTTCTCTACCCTTTTCAAAGAACTTTCTTAATTCGAATTTTTGGATAATTCGATTTTTTTACTGGTCCCTTGAGGTTCGAATTATCCAAGTTCCACTGTACTACTACTACTAGTGACGTGCTTGAGACCGGCTCAAACAGATGACGTCAGAGTTAGAAACATTTCAAGCTTTACGCGAGCTTTAGTGCGCCGTCATCACCCAGAAAGCTCGAGAAGGCCGTGTTACAGTATTGTGCGAGGCGTTACCGGCTCGTCCTGCGTTTGCTGTGCACAGCTGTATAGTTTATGCATACCTATAACCCCTTCAAACTGTATCTGTAATGTGGAGACAGCTACAATCAGTGTTTGTGCGATTATTCGATGCACATGTCTCCCCAGAATATACAAACTGCCTACAGAACATCATTGGAGTGCACAGAACAAAGGCGACGGGTCACCAACATGTTCCTCGTACAATGGTGCGGCAACAGTATGTGCATATATGCGACTAATTTGTTCCGTTGCAGGAACATAATGTTTGTTACTATCCTCGACAGTATTACATCTTTCCCAGAAGCCAAAGGCGTATCAGAGATGGGGGGTGGGGAATAATCTATATTAATAGTATGCACAATTTGGTTTACGTCACACCGGTACATGTAAGTCGTATGGTATTTATTTATTTTGCGTATCCTAATCAAATTACATTTTGCCAGTAAGTAGCAACAGTTACAGCATTAGTATTTGCAGACATAAGATCGTCTTTTGAACGTATGCCCTCCACCAAGGGGCAGATCAGCAGGTGCTCTGGATCTTGTAACATGCTGCAATCGCAGAACTCATCATTGTTGACGAGCATGTTCCATTTCTTGAGATTGTTCTTGCAGCGTGAAAGCCCCGTCCTCAGCCTGTTCAATGATTTCCAAGTTCCATATGGCAAGTTGTGACCAGGTGCCAATTTTTCTGATAGATGAATAATTGGATCTTTGATTTCCATATCATCACACGGGCAGCTTCTTCTTAGCCTTCGAGGGCTGTTACTCCCCTCAAAAAAGCTGTTTCTGGACTTAAGTCTCTGTCGGGCTGGCTGTTGACCGAAAAGTGGATGCCTTGAATCGGTTTCTTACCGTTTCTTCTCAGATGCTGCAGCTACTAATCTTCGGTCATGAGGTGGAGAAATTCCAATAAGAGGTTAGATGTTCTGAATTGGTGTTGGTCTAAGACATCTAGACACAATCCTGAAAGTCTCATTCAGAGCTACAGTATATTGTTATACCCGTAAGGCCCCATAAGGTCCTTACAGGGTACAGCTATGACTACACTACCCCCTGCATCAGCCCCATACTCAAACACGTTTCACCCCAATCTCACACCCTCTACATAGATTATAACACATTTCATAGCAAGTCAGCTACAACCATGTGCCGATTCTTGCTCAATCCTTGCAACACTTGGCCTCACATGAAGAGGACATACAGTACTAAGTAGGGAAAGTATTTGCTAACTCATAGTCAGCAGAATCATCAAGTATAAAATAACTTCAACCTCAGGGGCTAGGTGTCTTGTCTGTCGACACCACCGCCCTGGTACCAGCGGAAGCTCTGAACATCGACCACCTAATACAAGTAAGTGTACCGACGGGTAATCCCACTATTATTTCCTACCCCTACACCACCCCTTATAAAACTTGTAATCATCTTCATTTTGTATTGTGTTTATACTGCACTGCAGTTAATTGGGAAGTCTGCTAACTTCTCTAAAGTAATTATTAAAACTTCCACATTCCATCACAATTTGTCTCTTGTCTATTTTTATTACACCATTACCATTTGCCACTACTTACTTCGATCCCGATGAGTCACTGTTACTAACAACTTGCTCGATTGCATCGAAGACAGAACGTCTCCAGTCAGCTATGTCCGCATAGCGACCGTGCTCGTTCTCATAATTCTTTAAGCGCTCGCTTCTACTTAGCAAGTAGCCCCGTTTTAATCCTTGATTAGGAGCACCTTCAACCCCCGTAATTACCAGAAGTGCCAAGCGTCTAGAAGCTCTCAAATTGTAATGCTGAATCCAACTCTCAGGAATTTCCACATCACTGCAGGTGACACATACACGAACTCACCCCTTTTACATAAAACATCCCCGCACCCCTTACAACTTAGTTATAGCCCTTAAAAGCTACAACAATATCCACCTCTTTGGAATTTGGAGAAGAAAGCCAAACTGGTGGTGCATATTCAGCAACTGATAAGCTCAGTCCACGGGCTGATGTTCTGAGAGTGGTGGGGTGAGCATCCCATGTCATATGGTGACAATGGGTAGGAAGAGGGATAGGCGAGGAAGGAAGCGGCCGTGGCCTTTACTAAGGTACAGCCCTAGCATGTGCCTGGCGTGCAAATGAGAAACCACGGAATACCATCTGCGGGGCTGCCGACAGTGGGGGTTCAAACCACTATCGCTCGAATGCAAGTTGACATATACGTGACCCAAATCACACTGACACTCGCTTGGTGTTAATATCGTTATGTCTAAACACGTCGAGGTTTCATTTCATATGCTATCCGCCTATGTATGCGATCGCACAGCCAGGTGGGTGATAGACCTGATGTAGAACCACCGTAGCTCCAAGAACGTCCATAAGAGCGTTATTGATGTCAATCCGTCGCACAGTTCGAGTGTGAAGACCACAGAGCATCTAGTGTTCATCACCCCACACTTATCAATACGCTGAGTGCAGTAGTACGCGAGCGAAAGGTTCCAGGAAATATCGTCTTGGTCGTCAGCGCTCCGCATTGAGTGGGGTCTCTTGACAGTTCGAACAGGTTCGATACCGTATCGAGCCTGCATTGCGTAACGGGCCGGCGCGAGCCCGCTCGAACTTGAGTATCTTTCGCCAATCACCAACTACTTACTACTACTACTACTACTAATATTATAGATATGGCAATAACACAGGTTATCAGACAAATTATTCGTACTCTCAAGTACACGGGGCTAAATGACCACATGTCCAAGCCCCTCAAATTAAACAATTACGAAAACCTCGTCGATTTCCTTTCCTCATTGTCCAGAACTCAGAACAAAAGTAATTAATTACCAGTACTCATAGAAACCATCCGCCACAAAGACTTTCATTGCATCTCATCCCCGACCCCGTTGGTATCGGGAATGATAAGGGGTAGACGTACAATGCTCACAGAAATCACTGCAGTATTGAAACAGATTCCAATAGATAGTTACAAGGGTTCATACTAAACTCGAAAAATATTGAAATTGATTTGAGTTTGACGAGTAAACGTACTGGTACTATTTGACGGAATGAGAACTCAAAATCAACTGTGCTTTGGATACACTACATTACTGGAGAATACCAAAGTACTCACAATATTTTAAACAGAGCTTTGATAAAGAAAACTTACAAGTCTGAACAACACCCTTGCTTTTACTCGTAGATCCACCCTTAATAAGTCTAGTTAAAATGAAGCACTAGGAGGCACCGATCACACAAAAACAGCCGCACACATTTGTTAGCAGTGACACGACGCACTTCACTGAACAGATTAGGCTATTGAAGCACTATCATTATATTGTGCTTCGAAAAACGGCACAAAAATAAATCAACGGTTGAGTGGCAGAACGTAATGACTCATGGGTAAATTCTAATGCCCACTCGTACAGTAAATAACGCCCAATAAGGCCCAATGCCATTACTACTTATTTGAAGAACTTGGTCTGAGTTTAGGAGGCTGTGTACGCACACTGCTATGAAGGGCATGTCAAGTAGTGTGATCAAGCTAGCAGTGGTCACATATGCAATGTTTTTAAACAATTGGCTGTTGAGTGGCAGCACGGTTACACAGGCGTCGCGGGGCCTACTTAATAATGCATAATATTTCACAGGAACGTAGTAGCCACATTCAATGAAGAAATTCGTTCATCACAAATTAACATTACAAAAGCTCAAACAAGAATGTTATAACAAAACGGTAGTAAGGAAAGTAAACAAGATGTTCAGGAAAGAACATATAGCCTACTTTCTCCTAAATGCATGGGTATTGTTATAACTCTTTGTCCTTTTCAAGGAGTATGATTGAATGTTGGTTGTAGTAGCTTGTTGAAATACAACGTGCTATAGGGATATTAAACAAGAATATGAGGTGCCCTTTGCTAGTGCTACCTCTGTACCAAATTTCGTTCAATTCGGTTTCACCGTGTTTGAATTGATAGGGGGAATCGATTTGCACACATACTTGGCCACCATCTGCAAACTATTGGGCTGATGTTCTTGCAGTTTGGTCAGAATATGTTTCCCACATAAAGATATGGTGTTGCAAAATTTGGTAGAGACTAGATTATTAGGTTGGTCGTAATTACATTTTAGCTTTTAACATTTGGGTGGCCGCGATTACGTTTCCGTCAAGATGGCGGCGATATAAAACATGACACTGAGGTGCCCTTTGCTAGTGCTACCTCTGTACCAAATTTCGTTCATTCGGTTCCACCGTGTTCGAATTGATAAGGGGAATCGATTTTCACTCAAAGATGGCCGCCATCCGCATAATATTAGGCTAATGACCTATTAGTTTGGCCAAAGGATGCTCCATCCATAAAGGTATGTTGTTGCTAAATTTGCTAGAGATCGGATGATTAGGCTAATCGTAATTTGATTTAAGCTTTGAACATTTCTGTGGCCGCCATTACGTTTCCGTCAAGATGGCGGCGATATAAAACATAACACTGAGGTGTCCTTTGCTAGTGCTACCTCTGTACCAAATTTCGTTCATTCGGTTCCATCGTGTTCGAATTAATAGGGGGAATCAATTTTGACATAAAGATGGCCGCCATCCACAAACTATTAGGCTAATGACCTATTAGATTGGTCAGAGGATGCTCCCTCCATAAAGGTATGTTGTTGCAAAGTTTGGTCGAGATCGGATGGTTATGTTAGTCGTAATTTGATTTAAGCTTTAAACATTTGTGTGGCCGCCATTACGTTTCTGTCAATATGGCGGCGATATAAATCATGACACTGAGATGCCCTTTGCTAGTGCTATCTCTGTACCAAATTTCGTTCCATTCGGTTTCACCGTGTTTGAATTAATAGGGGGAATCGATTTTGACACAAAGATGGCCGCCATCCGCAAACTATTAGGCGAATGACCTATTAGATTGGTCAAAGGATGCTCCCTCCATAAAGGTATGTAGTTGCAAAATTTGGTAGAGATCGGATAATTAGGTTAATCGTAATTTGATTTAAGCTTTGAACATTCGTGTGGCCGCCATTACGTTTCCGTCAAGATGGCGGCGATATAAAACATGACACTGAGGTGCCCTTTGCTAGTGCTACCTCTGTACCAAATTTCGTTCCATTCGGTTCCACCGTGTTCGAATTAATAGGGGGAATCAATTTTGACATAAAGATGGCCGCCATCCGCAAACTATTAGGCTAATAACCTAGTAGATTGGTCAAAGGATGCTCCCTCCATAAAGGTATGTTGTTGCAAAGTTTGGTAGAGATCGGATGGTTATGCTAGTCGTAATTTAACTTAAGCTTTGAACATTTGTGTGGCCGCCATTACGTTTCTGTCAATATGGCGGCGATATAAAACATGACCCTGAGATGCCCTTTGCTAGTGCTACCTCTGTACCAAATTTCGTTCCATTCGGTTTCACCGTGTTTGAATTAATAGGGGGAATTGATTTTCACACAAAGATGGCCGCCATCCGCAAACTATTAGGCTAATGACCTATTCATTTGGTCAAAGGATGCTTCCTCTATAAAGGTATGTTTTTGTGAAATTTGGTAGAGATCGGATGATTAGGTTAATCGTAATTTGATTTAAGCTTTGAACATTTGTGTGGCCGCCATTACGTTTCCGTCAAGATGGCGGCGATATAAAACATGACACTGAGGTGTCCTTTGCTAGTGCTACCTTTGTACCAAATTTCGTTCAATTCGCATTCACCGTGTTCGAATTGATAGGGGGGACAGACATTCAGAGTACACACACTCACTCACACACACACACAGAGACTCACACACACACATACACACACACAGACAGACACACTTTTTTCGCCCTGTGTTGATCTCATAAGTCTACTTTCATTTTTTGCAAAAATCGAAAGTAGGCTAAAAATACGAGCCTTACAGTAGTCGCATATGATGTGTAACATCTGACATAGAAGAAACCTCACGTGAAATTGTTGATACCCCGGTATTTTATACTATTATTGGCACAAATATTAGTCTATTGTAAAAGGGAGTGTTTTACAGATATTGTAGTTTATAATACGGAACTCATTTTATTAGATGATTTGTAGCTTCCACCAGCACAAGCCTAAATAAAGAATACGATATGGATCAACTAGATTAATAGACGCGACACCACTCATAACCTTAAATTCCTTATAAACAGGTCCTCTTCATTCACAGACCAACACGTAATTTCATATGAATTCTGTTAAAATGAGTCACATTGATATGATAAATATCGTTTAAAATGATAATCTGGTAGCAAAAATATCAACTCCGTCCGGGATTCGAACCCAAGATCTCTAGATTCAGTCATAAGCACTAACCCCACGGCTATTTCGACGACGCAAATTTTGAACACAAGATGGTGACTTATTTCCACGTTCCAATAATATTGCATTACGGAATTAAGTTTCATTTATATTTTGCTTCTTTCGATAATGTTCCTGCGTGAAATTGAGTTTAAAATGCCTTATGAATAGGCCCTCTTGTGAGTAAAGAGAATGTATTCAGTAATAGTTCATGAAGGCTTGTTCAATTCTCGTATAACCACAACGATTATATTATATTGATGACTGCATTACCGTTATGTGGGTTAATATTTGAATAGCCATTGTACAGAAACATAATACCGGCAATGCCGACTACTTACAATGTTTGATATTAAGACATTTTACCATTTAAATACTGATACGAAGACTTCGAACATGTACCATGTCATTTGTTTCAATCACTTGACACCAGAGTCGCATGAGCATTTTCCGTTCAGTATTTCATATACATTCCACATGGCCGAGAGTACGTCATGGTATCAATTGTTTCTCGTACCACTGCCAGCTGGGTCTTACCACTGCTCGCTGGATCGTTCGATTGAGCGGGCAGTGCCTACTTCCGTTTTCCACCACTGCCAGCTAGTACACTTTCATTCGATTGATCGAGCGGGCAGTGCATACTTCCGTTTTCCACCACTGCCAGCTAGTACACTTCCGTTCGATCGATCGAGCGGGCAGTGCATACTTCCGTTCGATCCACCACTGCCAGCTCGATCGTTCCGATCCACTTTCGTCCCCAATTTTCAAAATCACTCCCACAAAACTATCCAGCAACCGAGCGGAAAGATGTTACACATCAAAACATACATTTTGAATTACAATTCATTTCCCATATTCATGGGAAACTTAGCGACACGCTTACCAATTTTCTGGCGCGATATAGGCTACAGCACAAGGTCGAGTGGGAGATGGGGTGGCGACAGGGTTAGTCTTAACAGAGTGAAATTTTTCGCACTGCAATATCGGGGGTTGGAAAAATGTTTACTTCAGTTTAACAGGTAATGTGAGAAATACATTTTCTAAATAAAATGTATAACTGGCCCCCAGGGACGGCCCAGGGACCGACTTTTGCACATGGCTGAGTCTCTACTTGACAATTTTTGTGCTATTTTTGGCAGTCTGAATGATCCCTTAGCGGTGTTTCAGATGCCAACGAACATTTACAAAAAAAAAAAGACACTAAGTTCTTCACGAAATACTAGAAGTGATTGTTGCTTTAGGAGGCGGAACATCAAGGTTATCTACCACTATGAGATGAGATATACTCGAGTTCTGACGCCAAAAAAATAAATAAAGAGACGCTAGATCCAGCAGTGGCTTGTCTAGAAGAGATGTGTTCTGGGAGACAATTTTTTACTGTGCAACACCACAAGCAAGATACGGTATATTGGTCTTGCACCACTGCCCAGCCCAGGCTTATAGATATCTGGGTGACGCGTGGTTAGCGCGTCGCGTCCCCTTGGACGTTATTCTTGGTTTTCCTGCCTGGAGCACTGCCTCACTGTCAGACAGCTACTCAATTGTCCTCACGAGGTTGAGCACTCCCCGTTGCAGCCCTCACATGAAAATGAAAATCCACAGCCTGCTTCCAGTCTCCGACCGGGTCAGGAATGGAATGAATGAAGCCCCCAACTAGCGGCGAGGATATGAACTGTCCGGCTGCCAAGGCCTGACGCACTCCTCTGGGCAGCCCTCACATGCCAGTTTCTAAAATCCGTGACGGAGCCAGGAATTATTATACTCGGGCTGGCACTACCAAAGCATAGCACTACAAAAAGTCGACCAAACTCGTTACAACATGCAGCTAGAATCCAATTTTAAAACAAGTAGTTCCGTGAAGAACTATACAGCCTATTTTCATATATCCTACTTATGTTAATTGCCACTATTTAACATACACAATTTCAGTTTGATTGCTGTAATAGATTCGTAGATATTGAGAACCTACTAAATATTTCGGATGGTCGCCATGTTGGATTTTATATATGTAGGTCCTAGAGTTATGTACTGTTACATGCAGATTATTGTGAACGAGTAGTATTCAAATTTCAATCGCATAATTAGGACACAAGAAAAAACAAGGAGATTTAAAAAATTTTCACAGCTGCCATCTTGAGGTTATGGAAACAATTGAAATAAATTATATGCCAGTGGATTAACATTCGGATAAAGATTTACTGTACCAAGTTTCACTGCACGCGGATGGTTAAATTGCGAGAAACGTCCATGTGAATATTTATAATTCGCGTCACCGCCATGTTGGATTTGTAATCACCAGGTTATTTAAAGTCCTATAAGTGAACTTAAGTTCATAGCCCCTATGAACATTAAAAAATGCAGTTTGATTGCTAAAATAGATTCGTAGATATTCAGTATCGTCTAAATATTTCGGATGGTCGCCATGTTGGATTGTTAAATGTATAGGCCATAGAGTCATGTACCATTAAAGGAAAATTATTGCGTAGGTTCATTATTCAAACTTTCACTTCGATCGCATGACTACATCACAAGAAATAAAAACTTAATTTTAAAATTCGCACTGCCGCCATCTTGAGGTTATGTAAACAATTGAACTAAATTAGATACCAGTGGATTACAATGTGTATAAATATTTCCTGTACCAGGTTTCAGTGCGCTTGGAACATTAAATCGCGAGAAAGGTCTATTTAAAATGTTCAAATTCGCTTGGCCGCCATGTTCGTTTTGTAGTTAACCGGTTTTTGAAAATCTTATAGATGGACTTCCAGTAGTGCCCTTTATCTCAGTACAAAATTTTAGGGAGATACCGCTAATAGTTTCAGAGATATAGAATGCCGGTGAAATATTTCGCACATCCGCCATCTTGTGATTATGTAAACAATTGAACGAAGTTAGATGTCTGTGCATTACAATGTATATAAACATATACTGTACCAAGTTTCATTGCGTTTGGTTGGTCAAATCGCGAGAAACGTCTATTTAAAAGTCGCAAATTCGCTTGGCCGCCATGTTCGTTTTGTAGTTACCAGGTTTTCAAAAGTCACATAAGTGAACGTATAGTAGTTCCCTCTATCACCATATAAAATGTCAGGGTAATATCGGTAATAGTATCGGAGATATTGAATGCTGGTGAAATATTTCGCACGGCCGCCATGTTGGATTGGTGAGTCGTAACAAAATTTGAAGGGCACGGTCGAGGTCGCCGGGAATAGTGCTATGAACTTTCCGAGTTTCATGGAAATCGCTCCTGCCGTTTAGATTTTATTAGGGGGGGACACACACACGAATCACACACACACACACACACACACACACACGCATGCACACACACACGGACAAAAGGTGATCTCATAAGCCTATTTTTTCAAAATTGAAAATAGGCTAAAAATTAGAATATTTATAGGTGGCTTCGGCGGCGTAGTTGGTAGCAAACTGAGCTTCTATCCCCAAGATCGCGGGTTCAAACCCGGCCGAAGTCGTCGGATTTTTAAGAGCGTTAAAAACCCCTCAGTATGCCTTCCTTCGGAGGGGAAGTAAAGCCGGCGGAGGTCCCATGCCGTAGGTATATGGCATGTTAAACTAATTACAGCTGTGTGAAGCTAAATTATAGGTTAAACATTTGAATAACGCTCTTAGGTTCCAACGTTCGTCGCCAGGAGCTAACTGCAGTGGCGTCTAGTAACCAAGGTCTGAACTAGTAGTCGTTGACGGTGGCGTTTGGCGGCAAAAGTAGGAACTACTTGAAAATTCAATGTCAGCAGTCCTTACTTGAATTAAAAACAGATAACACACACTAATACAGCCATCACTATCAGCACCGATTATCAGACAGATTCTACACACATGCAATGTACACGGGGCTACATGACCGCGTTGTCGCAGCACCTAAACTGAGTAACCAATCAGAATATTTATAATTTTATAATTTTTATGTCGATATGGTATGTTTTTGGGATTGGTTGGTTTGTTCCTTAGTTTAGGGGATGAGAGATACATCAAAAATCCTGTGTATAGAATTAACTAAAGTGTTCCAATGAAGTCCACAAAATTTGAATACTCTAGCCCTAATAATAATAATAATAATAATAATAATAATAATAATAATATGGATTTAATGTCGTAGGAGATGCCAGGGCACTGAAATTTTGCCACAGATTCTTTATCTTTCTTGTAAATTTGCTGATATGTGGAGGGAGAGTAGGCTAGATACTATATTAACAACAGAGAATATTTTAATAGCTTCATAGGAAGTAATGTGCAGGCTTATAACAACATTATTATATAACACATTGCGGTATGTGAAAAGTTATAGAAATTTCAAGAAAATTATAATGTACACAAATTATACTGTAGGCCTACCCTTAAGTTAACCTCTTTATGTAATACTGGGAGCAGGGTCGCAAACATTGCAGCAAAGCACCATTACAGCAAGCTAAGGTTACCAAACGTCCATAATCCTCGGATACTCGCGTGGGCTACAGATGTAGCCCAGTGATTTATTTTGTTGTAGCGCAGAGTATATTTTTTGCTAGGAATATTGAGAATCTCTGTAGCTGCCTGTTGATGATGTATTTAACAGACGGGTGTGATTCCAACTGAACCAATAGTACCAAACTGACACCAGATGCATTAGAAGTCGTATGGGCTACAATAGTAGCCCGCGCAAGCATCGCTGTTTCAGAATTGAGCGTGCAAAGGAAACGTTGCCTCACAGGAAGTGGCCATGTAGATGACTTTCAAATCAGTCAGTGTTTAGATGAAAGAAGTGATAGGTTGAGTGCAGTGAAAATAAAGTAGGCTGTTGCTTCTTGTGTGGACGAGGAAGGGATAAGTCAACAAGGAACTGATGCACAAAGTGCAATAAAAATCTTCTCGGATCATTATGTCCATTTGCACTGAATGCTTGGGTGACAAATTTGTGTGAGCATGGTTATGCATTTCCTGGGCTATAGATTGTAACCAAAAGGGCAAAAATAATTTTCAAAAATTTGAGGAAAAAATAAATGAAAATACTGAAATTGTTCATAATAAATGCTGATTTTCTAAGGAAATGATCTAACCTAGTATTATTTTTGTTTTATTCCAATCTAAATATGCACTAATGTAAGTATTTAGGTTTACATAAAAATAATTTAACAGTTCTAGTTCCATTAGTTTTATTTCTGTTGCAGTTTTACCGAAGATGTACGATAGTATTGAATCTTCTCCTTAGGTTTGTATTTTCTCTCCATATTGAACCCTTGCAAAGAAGCATATGAGACTCAGATTCGGGGCGTAACAGGTCATATTCGTAAGTTGCTGTCAGGGCGCTTCATTAACTTGCAGGGTAACATATAACAAAATAACATGCAGGAAAGAGTGAAGCTAGGGTTAAAACAACTGAATTTAATAACAAATCACCATATTTACACTTAAACAATTAACAACAAAAACTCCCAACTGACTCCCGCTTAATAAAAATGCCAAAAACTTAGGCGATATCTCTGGAGAGATTAATTACCTGGACCAAGTGTCCTTAAATAAAACGATACAAAAGTGACCATATAAGTGTGTACGCCGTTCTACATGCACCACGATGTGTACTTTGAATGCGTGATTCGTTATCATCCAGAATGACCCTTCAAACAACGAATCCGCATTTCCTAGAGCTAGACCGACACGAGGGAACACAACAACAATACTTAAGTTAAACCGACACTTCCTAAATCTACTATAAACAAACACAAAATTTCCGTGTGAAATTGGACTTGAATTGCCGTAGCAACATTTACTGCCTAAAATCTTAGGACTTCTCACACACATCAACACAAGTACATTAACACGTGACCAATAGAAAAATACTCAAATGACCGCTGTCAAAATTTACAAATACTCTACCACTACACCAAACGGGTGTGACAAACAAAATTACATGAAATCGAGTCATCAACAAAGCAATAGGCAAACAGCCAACATTTACGTTAATCACAATATTCTTATCCATACAAGGTACAACAATCCGTTACACACATGGCGAACTCCCCAATTAATTATGGCTTAAAAATTAGCCATCACAATGAACAGGTTTGCTGCATGAAAGCTTACAGGGTTCAGTCGGACAAAAAGGACTGCCTATCAAAATAAGTCACAGGCAAAACGGGCGGTTTGTGGAACTCTGCATGTCTGTCAACCCACGTGTCAATAACCTCGACCTCCCAGAGCATGGGGTCGAACCTCGAAGAAATGTGCCCCAAAGCACAATAATACGTGTGTGTCAGAAAAACATATGGACAAGAATCAGCAGTCTCCCAAGAGCACTCTGTCTTTCCATCTAAAATACAACAGCAGCAAAAATATAAGGGCGGTAGGACAACTACCCCCTCCTCACGTAGAATCAACACACACTAGACACATCAACACACACTTAATCACACGTATGGGTTGTGACAGACCCTGAAATAAAAGACACAAATAATATCCACATGCTGGCGCCATCGTTCTATGCCGTGACTAGTCACCTGAAAAGGACTCAAGAAAAATCTATCAAATTAGAACGAAGGTGTTCTACAATTACTTTTAAGTTGGTGCACTCGGCTACCCTAACATGAATAATAACCTGTTCAGCAAACTGTTTTACAATCAATTCCTCCCATTCCTATTTCAAATATTAACGTTAATAAAGCACCATTTATCGAATGTAACGGGTTCCGCAATTGCAAGGATAAAAATCACGCACGCACGCCGCGTACATTACACATGACTCAAAAAAAATCAAAATATCAACAAACACATTGGCCACGCGCCAACGGACATTTAAACATATAGTGTCGGTACAAGAAAAACAGCTATAAAACAAGAAAGAAAAACATGACTATTTACAAAGTTCCCCGGCCAAATCTAACTACATAATTGAAATAATCCAATTTTTAGTACATCACCGCTTCTGCATGTAGGACTAAGGACATCCTCCTCAACCCATTGCCCTATGGACAATTTAGCACTCCATAGTAGTCGTCTGCGTTGATTTCTTGAAGCTCATCCCAACTTCAAACCACGTGCTGATCATCTTGGTCTCGACTCCTTGGCAGAAAAGTTCAATGTTAAATATTTGCCTATCTATAATCGCTTGCAGGCTACTCAGTTCACCCACAATTGTCCTACTGCGATTAATAGCGAAGACTGGCCCTAATTATATCGCACATACGCACTATAAAAACACACATACAATACGCACAATTTATACATAAAATATACATCTCGAGTCCGCGCCACTGGCTCGTTAACAAGTTCAAAATCCTGGCTGCACCAGCAGTCGCTATCTCGTCCGGTATTTCCGTCCCGTCTTGGACTTCGGTTCTGGTAAGCGCTAATTAGGGTGATACGATACTTCCCCCTTAAAGTTGAACTCGTCGTCTTTAAAAGAATGTTACAGTTTATCACGCGCTGGCGTGAAATAGTTAGATCACACAATTTAGTTGATTTTAGAACAAAATGTATTATAGCTTTTAAAATTCGATATTGCAAACGCTGCGACTTTAGCTTCCCAGAGCTCAGAAAATAAATTAGCTTCACTGATTTTAGAGCGTAAAATCACACTTCGAACTGGCGTGGAGTATACCTCTGAAGGCTCCACACATTAAGTACTCCGATAAATTCGAGCGTCAAAATCACACTTCAAACTGGCGTGGAGTATGCCTCTGAAGGCTCCACACAATAAGACTTAGATAAATTCGAGCGTCAAAAATCACACAACAAACTGGCGTGGAGTATACCTCTGAAGGCTCCACACAATAAGACTTAGATAAATTCGAGCGTCAAAAATCACACTTCAAACTGGCGTGGAGTATGCCTCTGAAGGCTCCACAAGAATAGACTTAGATTGGCGTCAGGCCAGACTATTTATGAGAAACTGACAAGGGCGGCGGAGTGGGGCGGAGTCGGATAAAAACTTCCAGAGTTTTTGTCTCACAAAGATGGGGCTAGTGTCATTCTTCTCCAAATAAATCCAACGTCTCAAATTACTCGAGCGGAGATTAATCCGTTCGGCGGTTCCTTAGATACACACTTCCGCGCGCTTTTTACTACTGACGCCGTCCACCTCGTGGTCACAGCTTGGTCTCTTGCGATTGGCTGATTCAATCGTATGTTCGTTGAGAGGACCTCGTGATTCTTCCTTTATGTCTCCAATTTTGGTACAGTAGTTGCACAATTTGGCCTTGAACTCGACTAATTCTGGCCGTCCCCCAGGAATAGCTACCAACTCAGCTTCTGTTGCAATCATTACGAAATGCTGGCCTCCCTAATATCCAAGTCGACTTCCTTATGTGCTGCCTAGGCCGTAGTAATAATAATAATAATAAATATGAATACTTATTTATCGAAGATCAATATGGGTTCATTTATCCTCAGCAAGGTTTTGAAATTCGAAACAATTTATTGGTTTGGATTTTCAAAAACAAAATCCACTGTAGTAACAACACATCTCTTTAAATCTCACTCACCTGCTCGAGTGTATGCCCCTCTGACTCAATTAGTGTGCTCCTTTCTCGCTGGAATGTCATTCATATTTTCTCTAGGTCTCCCCCTTCTCCTCACGTAGTTGCCACTCCCGTCGTCTCAGCTGCTCGTTGTTTACAAACAAAGTGCGTACTCACGCGCTCCCCGTGGATTTGAGTGTTTGCTTTCAAAAAAAAAAAAATTTTTGGCAATACAGATTCTGCACATATCATCTTTCCTAATCATCAAATGGTTCCCTTCTGTAGTACGGTTTCAAATTGGCGCTATTAAAAACAGATTTTGCACCAGTGCTCACTTCTTCTAATCTGTAGGCATTGTTACCCAGATTCTTAATTACCCGGAACGGGCCAATGAATTTTGGACAGAACTTGGCGAAGACTTTGTTCTTAGGGTCGGAGATCGGTGGTCTACGAACCAGCACTAATTCTCGTTCTTGTAACTCTCGGTGAAACTTCTTTCCTCGGTACCGTCTCAGCCTTCGGTCCGCTTGGTTCCTCATGTGCTCTCTCGTTCGCTGGATTCGCAAATCATGCGCTAATAATGGATCCCTTGGGCAAGGAATGATCTTGTCCCAAGTTCTTTCCGGCAACCTGTTGTGGTGTACAATCAGTGGGACTTGACCCGTCGACTCGTGCTTAGTAGTGTTCATGCATATCTCAATTTCCCCTACTTTGTCTACCCATTTATTGTGTTCGTGAGGAATCATTACTCTGTAGTATTTAGCGACACAGCGAATTGTTCTTTCGCTCGGATTTCCACAAGGATGACGAATACTTGAAAATATGTGTTTTATTCCTAGGCTCTCCAAACCTTGCCTAAAAACATTGCTTGTGAAATAGGTACCGTGATCTGATAGAATGGATTCCGGCTTTCCAAGCATCGGAATGACTTTGTTCTTAATTCGACTAAGGACTTGTCTTGATGTCGTCTTCTGAATAGGACATAGCACGACCATCTTCGAAAATACATCGACACATACCAAGAGGTGTCGGCATCCACGCTTTCCTTTTACTAAAGGACCAAAGCAATCAATCGCGAGCATCTCGCATGGTTTCTGCGGTAATAGTGGTCTTGGAGGTTGTTTCAGAATAAAGTTGTTCGGCTTTGTGCGCTGACAAGCGTCACACGTTCTAATTACTTCAACAATGGTGAATCTCATCTTGGGCCAAGTAAAGGTCTCCCCTATCGTAGCTTCAGTCTTATCCGTGCCGATATGTGCTAGGCTCTCGTGAACATGCCAAGTTAATCCCCTCTGTAGTGATGCTGGAACTAAGATCCGCAGTTTAGTATGATGCTCATCCACGTACTTATGTAACAAGTTATTCAAGTAGTGAAATCTCGCTTGTTTAGCACTGGCTTCCCGGTACTCCGGTGAATTTGGTTGTAACTCCTTCCTATAGAATTTTATCATCATCATCATCCATGGGTCAGCTTCTTGCTCCTTCCGAATATCCTTCAATCTTGCCAAAAACTCACGAGCCTTAGGTGTCAAGGTAATATTGTGAACTTCCGCTGTTACTTCGTTTCCGTCCTCAGGGTTTCTACTCAAGGCATCTGGTATGACGTTCAATTTCCCAGGACAATGCTCTATTGTAATGTCAAACTGCTGTATGTAGATGGACCAGCGCGTAACTCTCTCACTTGCTATTGTTGTCTTAAATAAAATGTCAGTGCATGGTGGTCGGTTCTAACAATGATGGAATAACCATAGATCATCTTGCGCCACTGTTGGAGAGAATATAGAATTGCTAGTAGCTCAAGTTCCGTAACTGTGTAGTTCCTCTCATGTTTCCGTAATTTACGACTCGTAAATGCCAAATAGGATTTCTTCTTGGGTTCTTCAGCGTCCTCTTGGTACAGCATAGCACCAATCCCAATTAACGAAGCATCTGCTTGAATGATAAATTGTTTCTCAAAATCCGGATATCCAAGTTTCACACAGTTTTCCAATAAATCCTTCGTTGCTTTAAAAGACCTGTCGCACTCCTCGTTCCACGACCATCGATTCGCTTTCTTCAACATCTCCTGCATAGGCGCTACTGTTTCTGTGTAACCAGGGCAATTTTCTTTGAAGAAACCTGTCACTCCCAAAAATGCTCTAACATGTTTGACTTTGGTAGGTGTGGGAAATTTCTTAATAGCATCAATCTTGGCTGGATTAGGCCGCACGCCCTCGACATCAATTATATGTCCCAAATATAAAATTTCGCTCTGGCAAAAATGTGACTTTTTTAAGTTGATCTTGAAGTTCATGGTTCTCAGGTTGTCCAGCAGTTTATTTAAATTTATCAAGTGTTCTTCCATTGTCTCAGAAGCGATTAATATGTCTTCAACATATCTCGTGGTGAAGTTCTTGACCTCCTCAGTCAGATTTCTATCGAGTGCTCTAATGAGTGCACATCCCGCAGTTTTCACGCCAAAGGGCATTCGACACCAGATATAACTTTGATTATCGAATAAAAATCCCGTCAACAGTTGGGATTTTTCTTCAAGTTCAAGATGGTGGAAACTATTTGTCAAATCAACACTTGAGTATATCTTCTTCCCGCGGAAGCCTTTCAAAACATCTTTGATCCTCGGTGCTTGGTCGTGCTCAACTAGCAGTTTGCTATTTAAAACTCGCGCGTCTAGGCATAGCCTAATTGATCCGTTTGGCTTGGTCACAGCCAATATTGCGTTCAGATAAGGAGTTGCAGCTTTCCTTATCATGCCAGAATCTAATAAGTTAGTAATAATGTCCTTCACCTGAGAAAAATGCTTCTCTGGGATCGGGTACAATTTACTTTTAAATGGGGTCCAATCTGTTACCTGCATCGCATATTGAAAATTTAAAACTTTCCCAGGTACGGTGTCAAACGCTCCTTTATGTAATCTTAAAATTTCTTCCACTCTTCTTCTATCAGATTCCCCTACGATGGCTTCCTTAAGTCGCTCCTGAAGTAAAATTTCGAATTTGGTTCCGCCCATTTCTTCTTCCGCCAAATGCACTCAAAGTTCCTGCGAAATATCTCGGCTGTCCATTTCTAGCACTGCTGTCTGGTTGACTTGCTCTCCCCTCAAGATCTTATCTCCGGCCTCATTAGTGCATTCCTCAACAACCCAAGTATTGGCCTCTCTCTCCAGCGGATTCTCTTCCATATTTAAACCCACATGATCCAATCCTTCTACTTGTTTGAAGCTGACAGTGTTGTTATGTAAATCAATTACAGCATGAAAATCGCAGATGAAGTTGGCTCCTAAAATTATATTGTAGTTCATCTTTGGAATAACAATGAATGTTTGTGAAAAAGTATGGTTCAATATTTCCAGATCTAGAAATGCTTGCTGTTTACAATTCATAGTTTTGTCAGGAATGACACCTCTGACTTTCATTAGCGGTACCGGCATAATAGGAACAGTCTGTTTTCTTGCTATTTCTTTAATCAAAATTTCAGTGACTAAGCTCACCTGGCTACCTGTATCAATCAAACATCTCACCCTCATACCTCCAATATGCGCGTAAATAATTGGTAGCTGTCTGATAACATTTTCACGGTTCTTCACCACTTCCTCCAGGCAGTCGTCTGGGAATGCTACCCACTCTTCTATATTGGCCACTATCATCTCTTCTTGCTCCCTGGCGATCTCCGTTTTTAGCCTGTCTCCTTTCAGTTCATTTGGGGTTTGTTTTTTTATCCCGGGCCCCATTAGATGTGTTTCGCCGGTTATCATTCTGTCGCTCCTGTTGCCTCAGTAAACTCTCTGCCCCCTCTCCTTGATGGTTATCTGGGCTCTGTCTGTTCGCCATGGCACGCCCCCACTTCTCCTTCTCCGCTTCTTCATTACTTAATTGATCCAAGTATTTACGGGATTCAATATATCGTTCGTCCCAGTTATTCCTATAATCCCCTCTGTTTTCTTGGCGATAGTCCCTGCCGTAACTCCATCTACCATCTCCATTTCTTTGGTAAGGTCTACCTTGTCTCTGGTTTCCCCTCCAATTCGTGTATTCCCGCTGGTACGTCCACTGATTATTTTGATTTTGGTTATTCTGATGATATCTCCCGCGGTTATTCTGATAATTCTGATTGTTGTTATGGAACTGGTTTCGGCCGTCAAAATCTTGTCTTCTTGGCGTGAACTGTGTCCCTGTGGACTGTGTCTTACTTTGGTTCCCCTGGCCGTGGTTATTTTGGAGTCCCTGAACTACCTCTGCCGTGTTGACACATTCCAAATTCCTTCTTCCTGTCTGTGGGCTTACCATACTCGTCTCATCTAAGTGTCTGAGTAATTCTTCGGCTTGGACTGCGGTCTGAATATTTCCTGCGACTAATAATTGTTGGATATGCATTGGGAGTTGTTTTCCGATGGTTAGAACCATATTCGGCTCGCTAGGCGGGTCATCAAAATCCCTGAATTTTACCAATTGCTGACTGAAGAATTCTGAAAAACGGGTTGGATGTGTACTGTGGTATTTGCGCGTGTACAGGTCCATTCTTAACCCCTGCTGTAACGAAGGACTCCAAAACTTCTTCAAAAACGCCTCGCGGAATTGAGCCATGTCTGTAAACGTGTACTTGAAACTTAAAAACCAGGTCAGGCTAGGTCCTTCTAAAAATTTCTCCACCAGTCTTAATTGTTTCTCCGGGCCGATGTGTTGGTCATTAAAGTAGTCAGTTAATTGCCGTAGAAATGCTTTGGGAGTGGTTCCTGAATGTTCTTTAAACTTATCGGGCTTAAAATCATTACCCCGAATGACTTGGATGACTTGGGCTGGTGCCAAGTTCGGTTGCGGAGTTGAAGTCTCCCCCCTGTACTGCTGGAATGCATTAGTCGTTAGTCTGGGACTTTGACCCCGACTCGTGTCCTCAGCCAACTTCGAACCTGCCGGACTTCCAATACTTGTTTGCTTTTTCGGAATATTTTCGTTTGAAAATAATGTCGCATTCTCTAACGATCTAATCTCGTTTTTTATGATTAATTCTGAATGCTCCTGTAATTTCGACTTCATATTTTCCTCCAGTGCCTGCATTCGCTTTAAAACTGCCAGCCTGTCTTCCTTATTCGCATGAGCCTGCTGGTCCCAATCTCGCCGGATCCTACTTTTTAAGCTATTTATTTTCTCCTCGTTCCTCTCCTGATTTTTCTCTAGCTCTTCACGTATCCGTTCCTGCGTTTTCACTAGTTGTTCCCCCACCTCTTCTCTCATAGCCTCTTGCGTTTTTATTAGCTGACCTTCCAAATTATCCTGAGTTTTGACGAGCTGCTCCCCTACTTCTTGTCTTATGACCTCTTGTGTGTTTATTAGCTGGCCTTCCATCTCTTTTCTTATGATCTCTTGTGTTCTGCCTAATTGCTCCTCTAAGTTTTCCCGCAAGTGTATCCGCTCGGTTTCAGCCTTAACTTCGACTTTATCTATTTCCTTTATTAATTCCAGCACGTTGTTATCTACCGAATTAATTTGCTGCTGTAGTTTCTCTTGGGTTTTCTTCACTCCCGCGGTGTTACTGACACATGCTGCCTCTATCTGCTTGAGTTTATCTGCCACCATCTCGTCAAATTGTACTAATTTGTTATCAAATTTCGCCTCCAATTTCTTCATTTCGCCTAACTGTTTGATGTTGTTTTCCGCAACCTCGCCTGCCAGTTTCTCTACTTTTTGAACGCTCTGATTAATATCATTCGTGATTTTTCCTAACTGTTCGGTTTGTGTTACCACCTGTTGTGACAATTTGTGGTTTAGTTCATTGAATTGTTTGTCAGTGTCTAATTTCTGGACTTCTAACTGGACCGAAATGTTACCGCTCATATCAAGTAATTGTTTTTCACTATGTTCACGCTGAGCTTCTAACTGTTCTTTTAATTGTTCTTCCGTTTTCGCGGACATTTGTTCTAATTGTTTTTCACTATGCTCACGCTGAGCTTCTAACTGTTCTTTTAATTGTTCTTCCGTTTTTACGGACATCTGCACTAATTGTTCTTCCGTTTTCGCGGACATTTGGATCGACATCTGTTCTAACAATGCCTTTATCTCATCAACACTACCATATCACACACAAAATATATTCAGAGAAAAAACAGGGTTATGGGCTAAGGTTTCAGCCCTATACGCACATACATGTCACACATTTAAATATTACTGGCTCTAATTTAATGAAAATTTCAGTAACAAAATTTACTGAATACAATGACATTTATTCCCAAACAACGAAATAACCCCTAGTGATCTGCTTTTAAATTCCTAACCAACAGAATTTACGAAACACCAATTAACCGAAGTCAATTAAATGTCAAATATAAGGCAACATCTTCCTGCTTTGACTGAGTTCATCAATAAAGCAAATTTCTAATTTTAATGTGGGCGCCAGAACAAGTTTATAACAAATACCAAATCAAATTCTAACCTTGTTCAATATTTCTAACTTTAGGAACTCAGTGATTTTACTAATGCACATGGCGGTACAACATCGCCTCAATTTACTGAATTTACATGTCCGCTTGACCTGGCATCATTTCTCAACGAAATAAATATGAGATCAGCGAAGCAACAACAACAACAATCCCCACTTGGGCAGCCATTTTTGTTTTATGAACCCTTGCAAAGAAGCATATGAGACTCAGATTCGGGGCGTAACAGGTCATATTCGTAAGTTGCTGTCAGGGCGCTTCATTAACTTGCAGGGTAACATATAACAAAATAACATGCAGGAAAGAGTGAAGCCAGGGTTAAAACAACTGAATTTAATAACAAATCACCATATTTACACTTAAACAATTAACAACAAAAACTCCCAACTGACTCCCGCTTAATAAAAATGCCAAAAACTTAGGCGATATCTCTGGAGAGATTAATTACCTGGACCAAGTGTCCTTAAATAAAACGATACAAAAGTGACCATATAAGTGTGTACGCCGTTCTACATGCACCACGATGTGTACTTTGAATGCGTGATTCGTTATCATCCAGAATGACCCTTCAAACAACGAATCCGCATTTCCTAGAGCTAGACCGACACGAGGGAACACAACAACAATACTTAAGTTAAACCGACACTTCCTAAATCTACTATAAACAAACACAAAATTTCCGTGTGAAATTGGACTTGAATTGCCGTAGCAACATTTACTGCCTAAAATCTTAGGACTTCTCACACACATCAACACAAGTACATTAACACGTGACCAATAGAAAAATACTCAAATGACCGCTGTCAAAATTTACAAATACTCTACCACTACACCAAACGGGTGTGACAAACAAAATTACATGAAATCGAGTCATCAACAAAGCAATAGGCAAACAGCCAACATTTACGTTAATCACAATATTCTTATCCATACAAGGTACAACAATCCGTTACACACATGGCGAACTCCCCAATTAATTATGGCTTAAAAATTAGCCATCACAATGAACAGGTTTGCTGCATGAAAGCTTACAGGGTTCAGTCGGACAAAAAGGACTGCCTATCAAAATAAGTCACAGGCAAAACGGGCGGTTTGTGGAACTCTGCATGTCTGTCAACCCACGTGTCAATAACCTCGACCTCCCAGAGCATGGGGTCGAACCTCGAAGAAATGTGCCCCAAAGCACAATAATACGTGTGTGTCAGAAAAACATATGGACAAGAATCAGCAGTCTCCCAAGAGCACTCTGTCTTTCCATCTAAAATACAACAGCAGCAAAAATATAAGGGCGGTAGGACAACTACCCCCTCCTCACGTAGAATCAACACACACTAGACACATCAACACACACTTAATCACACGTATGGGTTGTGACAGACCCTGAAATAAAAGACACAAATAATATCCACATGCTGGCGCCATCGTTCTATGCCGTGACTAGTCACCTGAAAAGGACTCAAGAAAAATCTATCAAATTAGAACGAAGGTGTTCTACAATTACTTTTAAGTTGGTGCACTCGGCTACCCTAACATGAATAATAACCTGTTCAGCAAACTGTTTTACAATCAATTCCTCCCATTCCTATTTCAAATATTAACGTTAATAAAGCACCATTTATCGAATGTAACGGGTTCCGCAATTGCAAGGATAAAAATCACGCACGCACGCCGCGTACATTACACATGACTCAAAAAAAATCAAAATATCAACAAACACATTGGCCACGCGCCAACGGACATTTAAACATATAGTGTCGGTACAAGAAAAACAGCTATAAAACAAGAAAGAAAAACATGACTATTTACAAAGTTCCCCGGCCAAATCTAACTACATAATTGAAATAATCCAATTTTTAGTACATCACCGCTTCTGCATGTAGGACTAAGGACATCCTCCTCAACCCATTGCCCTATGGACAATTTAGCACTCCATAGTAGTCGTCTGCGTTGATTTCTTGAAGCTCATCCCAACTTCAAACCACGTGCTGATCATCTTGGTCTCGACTCCTTGGCAGAAAAGTTCAATGTTAAATATTTGCCTATCTATAATCGCTTGCAGGCTACTCAGTTCACCCACAATTGTCCTACTGCGATTAATAGCGAAGACTGGCCCTAATTATATCGCACATACGCACTATAAAAACACACATACAATACGCACAATTTATACATAAAATATACATCTCGAGTCCGCGCCACTGGCTCGTTAACAAGTTCAAAATCCTGGCTGCACCAGCAGTCGCTATCTCGTCCGGTATTTCCGTCCCGTCTTGGACTTCGGTTCTGGTAAGCGCTAATTAGGGTGATACGATACTTCCCCCTTAAAGTTGAACTCGTCGTCTTTAAAAGAATGTTACAGTTTATCACGCGCTGGCGTGAAATAGTTAGATCACACAATTTAGTTGATTTTAGAACAAAATGTATTATAGCTTTTAAAATTCGATATTGCAAACGCTGCGACTTTAGCTTCCCAGAGCTCAGAAAATAAATTAGCTTCACTGATTTTAGAGCGTAAAATCACACTTCGAACTGGCGTGGAGTATACCTCTGAAGGCTCCACACATTAAGTACTCCGATAAATTCGAGCGTCAAAATCACACTTCAAACTGGCGTGGAGTATGCCTCTGAAGGCTCCACACAATAAGACTTAGATAAATTCGAGCGTCAAAAATCACACAACAAACTGGCGTGGAGTATACCTCTGAAGGCTCCACACAATAAGACTTAGATAAATTCGAGCGTCAAAAATCACACTTCAAACTGGCGTGGAGTATGCCTCTGAAGGCTCCACAAGAATAGACTTAGATTGGCGTCAGGCCAGACTATTTATGAGAAACTGACAAGGGCGGCGGAGTGGGGCGGAGTCGGATAAAAACTTCCAGAGTTTTTGTCTCACAAAGATGGGGCTAGTGTCATTCTTCTCCAAATAAATCCAACGTCTCAAATTACTCGAGCGGAGATTAATCCGTTCGGCGGTTCCTTAGATACACACTTCCGCGCGCTTTTTACTACTGACGCCGTCCACCTCGTGGTCACAGCTTGGTCTCTTGCGATTGGCTGATTCAATCGTATGTTCGTTGAGAGGACCTCGTGATTCTTCCTTTATGTCTCCAATTTTGGTACAGTAGTTGCACAATTTGGCCTTGAACTCGACTAATTCTGGCCGTCCCCCAGGAATAGCTACCAACTCAGCTTCTGTTGCAATCATTACGAAATGCTGGCCTCCCTAATATCCAAGTCGACTTCCTTATGTGCTGCCTAGGCCGTAGTAATAATAATAATAAATATGAATACTTATTTATCGAAGATCAATAAGGGTTCAATATGAAAATAAAAGCCTACATAAAATCCTCCGATTTAGCTTAGAATACTTCTATATACTACTATTTAACTTATTATTAAAACTGAACACCAAAAATAACGTATGCGGGTCCATCAGATCGAATAACTGTTTGGGCTGTCCTGTGAGACTTCAACACGAAATTCATGCCAAAGCTGCTGACGGTGGATCAAAACCAACTTGGTGTTGAAGTCTCACCGGACATGCTGGACTCCACAAACAGTGACCCCGAGTTCATGAACACCATAATCACTGGTGACGAGTCCTGGCTGTACGGGTACGAATCGGAAACCAAATCCCAGTCCTTGCAATGAACAACCAACGAGAGCACTACACACTAGCTCACGCAAATCCTGCTTGCCAGCAACAGACGCTATCGAGAGGCGGGAAAAAATTCACGCATGCGCACGTAGGTTCAAGGTCGGCTCATGCAAGCGCGCTTGATTCAAATCCATCCGGTTTTTGTAAAAGAAAATAAGTAAACACAAAAAGTGATAAAAATGTCCAGCATAACTCAACACATTGCTAGCGTTTCGACCCAGTATACCAATTGGGCTCTTCAGTTGGTAAAGGTACACCTACCAAGAGGCGTAGCTGGCACAAACTGAGAAAGTACAAGAAAAGTACAACCTCGTGAATCAATACTATAAAGAAAAAATTAATTATTTAACTTGTTTTCAGTACATGTTTCGAGGATTAATTACATTTTATCCCCTTCATCAGCTATTGAAAAAAACAAAACAAAGCGTAGCACAGTAATAAGATACGAATTTAAACCTAATATGGTGCACCATAAAATTTAGGTTATAAGAACAGAATAAAATGAAATGAAATAGAAGGTGACGGTGATCAGCTTTCAGGTGCTTATGACAAATAGTAGTTCCGTATTGAAGCTTGAAATGGTAGATATGGAACACCAATACTTCACCAATCCATGTAGTTCTATAAATGAAGAGCCTGTATGCTTAAAGATCCAATTTTAGCCTTTTCAAAACAAAGCGGCTTCAAGAAACCCGACGTGATGGAATGTGATCTTTTGGTAAAGAGAGGTTAGTTCAAAGCATATGGTGTCTAAAAAGAAGGCAATGCAAGATGCCTCACTACATGTGTAACCATGTCACGAACATGCCAGTGCACCACGGGAGTCAAAAACTCCACTCCAAAACAATGAACCTTGCTTTGGTATTGAATATAATCAAAATGTTCTCAAAATAAAATCAAAATGAGTTATGCTGGATATTTTATCACTTTTTGTGTTAATTATAATGGCTCAACAGACAATACTCATTTTGATTTTCTTTCAAGAACATTTTGATTATAAAGAAAATAAGGTCGGATACATTTCTAACAGCACTCTACCCTTATACCCTTATCATTGTGTATGTGCAGGCTAATGTATGTGTACTTGTTTTTACATCCTCAGACATTTATATGATGTAATAGGATTAAATAAATAAATCAGCCTGGTTCAATAGAAAGACTCATAATTTCAGCACGAAAGCAGCCGCCAAACAATCCACCAAGAACACCAGCTGAAACACAAGCACCATGGTCCGTAGGAGGCCCAAACGACCAAATAACAATAAATCAGCCTCCAGGTTGATAACTTAACAGACAGACCCATTATTATTAATCCACTTCTTTGGGATTTGGAGGAGATGAGTCTTTATGTATCAAGGTTGAGATGGTTCGGTCACTTGAAGAGGATGGATATAAGGAGAGTAGCACGGAAATGGTTTGATAAGAACATAAAAGGAAAGCAACCTAGGGGAAGACCAAGGACATGATGGATCTCCCAAATAAAAGATGATCTGGAAGATAGAGGAGTGGAATTGTGTGAAGTTGAAGAAGAAGAAGAATTGTATTTGCATAGACTGAAATGGTACATCACACAGTTAATGACAAATACGAACACAAAATCATATCGTGAATTCAAGAGGATGGCGGAGAATAGAGAAGTTTGGCGAGTTGCTGCAAACCAGGCTCAGGCCTGTTAACTTAAGAGAGAGACTGAAATGGAGAGCGCTCTTAAGGTTGATTCACACTATACGTAACGTAACCTTTCCGTTTCCTTTCCAAACCCGTTGAGTTAAAAGTTGTTGTATTCAAACCATACTGTACCGTTCCTTGTCTTGACGATATGTTTACGGAAGGTATGCGGACACTTATTGACAGAGTGCATTAGCAACCATTTCCATTCCGTGTCTAGAAGGCGTGTTTTTGCACTCCCTTTGGTTTTAACCTGGGTTAGGTTTGGTTACAGTTTGCGGCAACCGCAAAATCATCAAAACGAAACAGGTTATAAGAAAAGTTAGCAATTTCAGGACTTAGTGACAGAATGTGGTCCAGAAAAAATTTAGTTCTATGTGCTATTATTTTAGACGAGGAGGAGCGTAGTACAAGAAAGAGGAAACGAAGAAAATGGGTTCATGATATGTTAAAAGAGTGAAATACAAAAAATCATACAGCACTGGATGTTTTCTTACATGCTCAATCAATTTTTTGTCCATGATGCTGGAATATAAGACGCAGTTTGGCGTTTGGTATACTTTGGTTAATACAAAAGCTAACCAGACCGTTTTGGCGAGCTTTGATTTTAACCCGGGTATAGTCCGGTGGTGTAAGTACTAACCAAGCTACTACTGTGGTTACTGAAATTTTAACCACATTAGAAGTGCCAATTCAAGCATAATCTGAAACTTCTATTGAAAGTACGGATATCAAACCATATTTGAACTTAAACCACTCAGCACTCATCAAATGAAATCATATAGGCTAATATCAAATTATTTGTGGTGTTTATAATTTTATATTTCACGATTGCAATTGTGGTTGAAAACACTCGCAAAATGCAACTTGGATCGAAAAGACTTACAAAATGCAACGTAGATTGAAAATACCCACAAAATGGAGTGTAGATGCGAGAAAAAAAACGCTAAAGGGAATTTAGATACACGGGGAGCCAATTAACAAAAACAGTGCGGGATCAGGAAAGATGAGACAAGGGCCAATTAAGGCAGGAAAGTGAAATACTCCTTAGGCTTCGGATACCCTAATACCGTTGGGGTCGGTAAAGAACAAGAGTTGACCAAGGGAGGTCGACAGGAAAGAAGACGGAGAGGAGCCCGGCACAAGTAAGTTGAAGCAATGCCGGACTCAGCTGGGGTCCCGTGGTTGCCAACCCACGTCCCACTAGATGTGAGCACCTGGGGGGAAATACTGTTCTCTGGAAGCATCCAGGGCCATTGCGATATTTTTTAAAATAGTTTCGCCCTCTATATATCGTAGGAAACACATCTGGTCGATATCATCATCATTATTTATTCACCATATCAATTCCAATACCATTATTTATTCACCATATCAATTCCAATACATCTTTCATCGCCATATGCTGACTTTTCTTATAACCTATTTCGTTTTGGCGAGTGTAACCGCAGACTGTAACCAAACCTAACCCAGTGAATAAACACAGAGCGCCAAAAGACGCCTTCTGGACACGGAATGGAAAAGGTTGCTAGTGCACACTGTCAATAAGTGTCCGCATACATTCCGTAAACATTGCTGCGAAACAATCCTGTCGGGAAACGGAAAGCTCACGGAAGGTGTATGTAACGTGCAGTGTGCATGTACTCATTTAAAATACAGTAAACTTTCATGGACGGTGATGTGATGGAAAGGAAACGTAACGTATAGTGTGAATCGACCTTTATACCGCACCTGGGAAACTGGAGACGGTTAAATGATGATGATGATGAGATGATGAGTCTCTATGTGGCGATAATGATGATGTGAAATGAAGGTTATATGCTAGTAGGTCCTGTAATACACAAACAGTTCAAGCCATGTCGATGCAAGTTAGAGAATTAAAATATCTGACCACAGAGGGAATCCAACCGGTAACCTCCAGCTTTGTACACCGCTGTTCTGGCCATTGAGTTATAGGGAACACTATAATTCTCACTTGGCAATAATACATCTAAGGCTTGTGCCAGCCTATTATACTGCGAATTGTTACCCATCAGGCACGGGGGGGGGGGGGGGGGGGGGGGGAGGGGCCACGGATGTCATGACCCCCCCGCCCCCAAACGGAGACCAAATTTTTTTGCAAACTCAAAAAACGAAAACACAATAACCAGACAAATAAAATTTAACGAATTTTAACTGAAAAATAGTTTTTTTCATTTTTTTTTTTTATTTGCGAATTGACCACTTCGGATCACGCTACAATTTCATTTTTTCTTTGCCTGAAGTTTCCTCTTCCTCCAGTACTCCTTCATATGGGTGCTATGCTGTTTCTTCTGCTCATCCGTCCAGGCTCTTCCCTTCTTTGTGGTTCTTGTGACGTGAAACCCTTCCAAATTTTGAATTATGTACCGAAATGTTTCCCTGTTTGACATCTGAACTTCCTGGATGTTGGAATTTTCGAGATCTTTTCGAACTTCCTTAATCCATGTCGTTGTTGTCTTCTTGTTCCACAGGTAGTCGAATAACTGTTTGGTTAGTCTAGTTTTGTCCATTCTGTACAAGTGTCCGAGAAACGATAACCTCCTCTTCTCATGGTCTCTGAGATTCTAACCACATTTTTATAGACTTCATTGTTGCTCCGAAGTTTCCAGCCGGTTTCAGTCTGGACTGGGCCCATGATTTTCCGTAGTATTCTTCTTTCTAGGATCTCTAGCTTCTCCAACTTGTAATTCATCGAGAGGCATTCGCTGGCATACAGACATTCTGTTTTTACTACCGTGTTGTAATGTTTTAGTTTGGCATTCCATGAGATGCATTTCTTGTTGTAGATGATTTTAGTTAGTCCATAAGCTCTTTCCATTTTTGAGATACGATCTTCTACAGCAGCTTTCTCTAGGCCGTTCTCTTGTATGGTTTCACCGAGGTATTTGAACTTTTTCACCCTCTGAATCCGTCCAATCTCTGTTTCAAGGAATTGTGGTCCATGTTTGTCATTCATCATGAACTTGGTCTTCTCTTTCGAGATCCTAAGTCCTGTCTTGCTAGCGATCTTTTCTAAGAGGTTGATCTGTATGGCCGCTTCTTCTAGGTTCTCTGAAAGTATCGCAAAATCATCAGCGAAAGCCAAGCAATTGACTTTGATTCCTCCCGTTTTTCGTCCTAGGCAGATCGGGGCTATCTCTTGATTTTCAAGTTCAGAATTCCAAATTCTCACAATCCTCTCGAGGACACAGTTGAATAGTAATGGTGATAATCCATCACCCTGTCGCACACCTGTCTTGATTTCAAATGACTGAGACAATTCTCCCATGAACTTCACCTTAGAAGTTGTGGCTGTTAAGGTTTCTCTGATAATATTGGCCAGTTTGGTTTTGACTCCAAATTCTCTAATGATCTTATCTAGGGTCCCTCTGTCCACCGAGTCGAAGGCTTTTTTGAAGTCAATGAATGAAACCACTATACTTTTGCCGTTCAGCGCTCTGTGGCGAATTATTGATTTCAAATTTAGGATTTGTTCGGCACAGGAGCGGCCTTTCCGGAACCCACCTTGGTATTCTCCAAGTTGCTTATCTAGGATTCCTTCTATTCTATTCAGAAGTATCCTTGAGAGGATTTTGTAAGTGACTGGGAGTAGCGACACGCCTCTGTAGTTGTTAACATCTTGTTTGTTCCCTTTCTTATGGAGTGGGTGGATCAGCGCTGTTTTCCATTCGTCTGGTAGCTTTTCCGTCTCCCATATTTGTTGGAAGATATGGTGCAGGTCGTCTAGGATTTCCGGTTCTGCCCACTTCAACATTTCTGCTGATATGGAGTCTTCCCCGCTTGCCTTATTGTTCTTGAGACTTTTCAGGGCTTCCTTTATTTCTTCTTTTGTTGGTGGCATATCATCTTCTGAGTTTATAGGATGAGTCTGAAATTCTAGTTTGTTGGTTGGAGGCGGGCAGTTGAGGAGTTTCTCAAAGTATCTGGCTAATATATTGCAGTTTTCTTGATTGTTCAGTCCAATTTTTCCTTCTTCGTTTTTGAAACTTATACTTGGAATTTGGTATCCTCTAAGCTTGTCCTTGAAGGTTTGGAAAAAATCTCTGGTGTTATTCTTAGTGAAGTCGTCCTGGAGGTTTTGTAACTTTGCATTCTCAAACGATCGTTTGGTCCTGCGGAATACCCCTGATGTTTCTTTCCTTTGGGTTCTGAATTGTTCCAAATGTTCCGTATCTCTTGAACATTTCCATTTTCTCCATGTGTCGGATCTTTTTTCAAGTGCTTTCTCACATTCTTCATTCCACCAGATTGTACGTTTCCTCTTTGCCAGTCCGAATGTTTTCTTAGCGGCTTCATTGATCTTTGTACAAAGACGTTGCCAGGTCTTTGTTCTAGAAGAGCGGATTTCTTCTCTGAAGTTATTTATAATATCTCCATTGATGTTCATTCGATTGGTGTTGTATTTTTTCAACTTAGGTGGATCCTTCTTTTGTTTTGGTGGAAGAAAACGTATTTTAACTTTGGAGAGATAGTGATCAGAGTCAAATTTACCATTTCTAATCACTTTAACATTCATCACCTCCCTAGTATTTGTCCTTGATATTGCTACATGGTCTAATTGGAATTCTCCTAGGTTGGGATTTGGAGATACCCATGTCTTTGCTTTTCTTGGAAGTTTCCGAAAATGAGTCGACATGAGATTCAACTGGAAGATTTTGCAGAGTCCAAGGAGCCGTTCGCCATTCTTGTTTGTCCTCCTGTGTGCTGGATAGTCTCCTACTATATCTCTGTATTTTCTTTCTGTCCCTATTTGTGCGTTGAAGTCTCCCAGAAGGAGTTTTACATGGTTCACAGGTATCCGAGCGATTTCTGTTTCTAAGAGGTCCCAGAAGTCATCGACTTTCTGTGGGTTCTTCTTGTTGTCTTCGTTGATAGGAGCATGGCAATTTATGAGAGTATAATTCCTGTTTTTGCACTTGATTGTCAATAGGGATAATCTCTCAGATTTAGATGAAAAGTCTGTGACACTATCCACTATGGTTTTGTTTATGTAGAAGGCAGTCCCAAGGAGAATTATCTTTATTGGAATTTTATGTTCTGTTACAACTGTACATATTTATAACTTCATACCTGTTATATAAAAACGATTATTTATATAATAAAATCTACTCTCTATTATGTTTAGCAAACCTTGTGATACCGAATCGACGTTTATAGTGATGTCACGATGAATGAGCAGCAATGCACGGATAGGAATTTGGGGCTTTTTTCGCACCAAAAAATGTTGCCGTCGTCCAAACTGCAAGCTTGGTTGGCAATTTAAGCTGTGACTTTCTCCCTTTGTCGGTACCAACTCAACTTGCCGAAACTGTAACGTACCTTGATACTTTTTTCGAAGCTCGATGTAAAAGTCGCTAAACACGCTGTTGCAATTTGTACGATTATTTTTGGTGCGCTAAACGCATCAAATTTCTATCCATGTAGCTTGCAAATAAAATTGGTCTGGTTTTGTACGTTTGGTTATTTTGTGATTGCGTTTTTAGTGATATCATTTTTCTTAACAATTTCGATTCTCTGACACCCCCCCCCCAAAGCCAAAGTCTAGATCCGCGCCTGTTGCCCATTGTATGCTATCAATAGATCCCGAGAAATGGATTTCGTGACTGCAATGATGAGAAATGAAGTCTTCAAGTCTTTAAGTGAAAAGCACAAATATGTTGGTGGAAGTTGGAGAATTAAATCCTGTTCTTTGAATCTATTATGGTGATGATGATGATGATGATGATGATAATCACCTTCAAGAGCTACCGGTATCCTTTACCAGATACTTTTATATACAAAATGTACGTAAGTGTTTGGGGAAAACATTCTACATAAACTGTGGCGGAATTCACCTCTATTCACATTCTGGATTTCCCAGTACAACCTGCAGTCAATCTACTGTATTACAATTCATACAGAACAAGCCCAAGCAACTTCACAATGATGTCTTGAAATACTGAATCATCAGCTTCTACCTCAAATGCATTTCACTGTCTCCTTTGCCTTTTCGAAGTGTCACTGATTTTAACACT
This sequence comes from Meconema thalassinum, assembly GCA_946902985.2. Classification (NCBI taxonomy): domain Eukaryota; kingdom Metazoa; phylum Arthropoda; class Insecta; order Orthoptera; family Tettigoniidae; genus Meconema; species Meconema thalassinum. The sequence continues at coordinate 85,923,394 of OX336399.1, forward strand.
GATTCCTGATTGGCTGACTCTTATAATATTCTTCAGTTTGTTCCGCTCACTAGGAAGGCTCTCTGTTCTTATTGTTTTTGCGAGACAGTTTCTGCGCTTCCTCTATGGTGTCAGGGAGAGGAAGTCCCAGAGTCTCTGGGAGACTGAGCGTGGCCACTCCAGCTACCAAACACAATACTCCCATGCACACCATTGGCACAGCAGGGTAGGTGTATTCACCCTGCAAGAAAGACATGAAATGAAAATCATTACTCACATATGAGTCGTCCAGTTGCAAAACTCGTTTAATCCACTAGTGAATAAGGATCATGTCGTAAAATTATGTATTTTATTATTTTATTTTGTTTGGTTTTATTTTGATTTTGTTTTGTTTTATTTGATTCCGTTTTATTTTGTTTTAAATTGTTTTGTTTCATTTTTTAAATTTTTTATTTTGTTTTGTTTTATTTTGATTTTCCAGGAAACGAACACAATACCAAAAATCAAAGAACACGAAGCAAAAAGCAAAATTCAAAAACAAAAGCAAAAGCAGAGAAAAAAAGCAAGAAACACAAAGCAAAAAGCAAAATTCAAAAAAAGCAAAAGCAGAAAACAAACACAAAACCAAGAAAGAAAAGCAAAAAGTAAAATTCAAAAGGAAAAGCACAAAGCAAACACAAAGCAAAAAGGAAAAAGTAGAAAACAACAAACACAAAAGATACGTGAGGCAAAGCCCAGAGAAACGTTTCGCATGAAAATGATTCTTATTCACAAGTGGATTAAACGAGTTTTGCAACTGGACGATTCATATATACCATGGTGAAATCAGCCTGCAAGAAAAACACAAGAGGATTTTCATATTCATAGGAATAAGCTGTAATAAGTAAAGCCCTGCACGGATGCGGATATCCACAAAAATTTTCGTCATGTGGATATAATTTGCTTAGCTGTGCAGGTAGCGGATAAGCTGCAGATAATGTTTGGAGTAAATTTGCCGATATATTTTAGATTGCAATCTGAACTTGTTGAATATCACTACTAAGACTCTGATGTTATGACATAATATTTTTCAGTTACCGTATCCTTTTTTTTTTCATCACCAATGTAAGATGATTTAAGCTAATGTCATTCAAATTACTGTACGTCATTAAGCATAATTAACACTCCAAACTGAAAAGGGTTGCAATTCTGGCTGTGTTGTTAAGCCCCAAAATCAACCAACAACTGCTGCTTTCTACCATTCCAAGAAGAAATCTTAGAGTTGTCATTCCAGTCTTATGCCCCTATAATCCACGACTAGTTCGAATGGTTTTAGGCCTAAGCATTGGATCAACCATCGTCTCGCTTCTCAATAGGGATTTGTCAATAGGCTTTCAACAGCTTGTCTCAATTCTGCCTCCATATATGTAGGCCTAAACATGCAAGAAATGAGTATGGTACTTATCAAAAATAAAGAAATAATAAGCTAATATGTACCCTACTATTCTATTTCTCTCCTACTCCTAATTCTCTGAACACTCATCTTAAAACAGAATGGTCTGCATTTTTGGACTAATGATAAAAATGTTGCCTATATGAAAAAATGAACATGCTCATCTTTAGCTCCCCAGCGAAACTGGAAAAAACCTTGAGTAAGTATTAATGTTTCTGTTCTTATGCATTTTATATGATGCTTTAAAAATCAATCTAGAAGAGATAATTTAAGTTAACTTTACTACCATAATACTGCTTAAGAGTTAGACTGTTGAGGACTGATGACCAAGATGACCCTAACTTGAGCAAGGATGCTTCACAACTTTATGTAAAATGTATTTTCGTAAAAGGGCCTTTAGTTAGTTTGGATCATTTGCGATAGTCTAACATGGATGTGTGTGCTGACTTTTTATTGTTAAATGAAGTAAGTTGGCAACACCAAATGTGGTGGCCATGTTGGTTTTCTAGTGACTTATTTAAGGCGGCCCGGATGCGAGATTGCAATTTCTAGTTCACTTTTAGCATTGGAGAGCGATACGGCTTCCTGATTGGCTATTTTGATGGAACACGACTGCAGCAAAGGATGTGATTTGTCAGCATAGATATAGCGTGGAATCTATCAGCGATGTCGTCCCATTAAGTTGAGGTTTATATGCTAGTCAAATTTATGCATTCATAACGAAAAAAACCGCATACTTCAATAAGTGCAATAACAAACACTTAGGAAGTGATGACTAGAAACATCCATGTTAATGACAAATTGCATATTTTTTTGTTGTATTGTTCAATTCTCAAAATGTTGTTAAAATCTAGTCTATTTGTAACCTATACCATGATACATTTTTCATAGAATTGTGTTGTTAGAATAATAAACTCTATACAGCCATAGGACCATAAAGTGTCCCCTATTTGTAGAATCACCCAAATGGTAGGCAACAAGGGGGGTGTTAATCGATGAAAAACATTCTGGTAATGATTCTTCTTGAATTAAAAAGATATGGAAACACTTATGGCCTAGGAACAATGATCATACAACTGTATCAAGGGGCATTACAATTTATACGGGTACCAAGAAATTACGAAGTTAAAACAGAGGGAGTTCTATATGTTTCTTCAAACCTGGAACGACATCGCTGATAGGTTCTACCCTAACTACGCTGACTAATCACATCCTTTGCTGCAGACGTGTTTCGTCAGAATAGCCAATCAGGAAGCTGTGTCCTTCTCCAATGCTAAAAGTGAACTAGAAATTGCAATCTCGTGGCCCGGACTTATAGCATAGGGGAACGACTTTCTCTTCAAGTATTGCTATAATACTTCATGCTTTATCTAATTTAAACTATTATTGTAATGCCAGTAGATTTGGCTAACGAACCTGAGGTTGCGGATAACGTTTAGTTTACCCAGTAATAAGCAGTTCAAACTAGGCTAGGGTGAAGCAAAACATTAAACATATCGGATAATGTGCTATGTATACGTGATGAAATTATGATAGGGTGATCAAGGTCTGATTGAAAAATAGATAAAAGAATGAATAAATGAATGAAATTTAAATTAATGTAATTTTAACTTAAATGAAAGATTAAAGATTAAAACATTTAAAAATATAAGAAACTACAATATTTAAGGGATAACCATCACTAAAGCCCTGCGCGGATGCGGATATCCGCGATATCTGCAAATATTTTCGCCACGCGGATATACAGTAGTTTGCATGGCTGTGCGGATAGCGGATACGCTGCGGATAATGTTTCGAGTAAATTTGCGGATAGTTTTTAGAATACAAACTTACGATAATATTACATATTTGATATGCCAATCTACTGATTCATGCTTAAAAGAGGAATACTCCTATAGCCTATTGCGTACGAAATATTCAGGCACGTATTACACTTACACACGAGAAGATTATTTTACTCATTATGCTTTCAACTACATTTTATTAAGTACCGTATGTTTGTAGTAGATGGTCTTGACATCTCATCATCATCATCAATTCTCACTGCAATTATTACTATACGTATGAGATATAATGCTGTCAATAAGCTTGTTAGTTCATCGTGATGACATCATTAACATTCCTCATGTCTGCAACTTCACCGTCTAATCTATCCTGGAAGATTTGGTTCCAGGTTTATCTGTAGATTTATTTCCAACTAGGCACTGAAGCACGCGGGCTGTGATATTGCAACGGAGAATTATGACATCAACTTTGCCAACATGGGTGGGTCAAGAAGCAAAATGATGATGACTGACTTGGATTTTTCGGCCAAATGTCAATCCCTTTCTCCTAGTGTAAAGAGAAGTTCACTTAGTGAATGTTACCGCGACCGTGAGCAGACCCTGAGTATGAACATCATTTCAACAACATGGATAAACTATCTATTAAAATAAAAACAAGGTGAATATTCAATAGCGCGTGAAACAAAGCTCAAGTCAACGATATGGCAGACATTTGGTTACGTTTTCAATGGAAACGAAAAGGTGAACGATATAGTAGGATGTTTTACCTGTAAAAAGTATATTCACACTCAGGACACAAATAAGGCACATCAAATTTACTGAGGCACAAGTGCGAAAGTAGCCATTAAAATATAGCCAGTTTTTTGTCTAAAGCGGAGGTCAAGGAACCAGAAATGTCATCCTACTTGAAGTCCCTTGCAATGAAGCACATTGTCAGGAATGACTTTCTCCTCAAATGTCTAAATGTTTTGGTTTAACACTTTATGCTTTATCTAATAAATTAAACATAATGTTACGTACCGCCGCGAACCGGCAGGAGACTTTCGGGTGAGCGACAGTGTGACAGACCAAAGCAGCTGTCTCGTTGGCCTTGGGCCGAACCATCAGCCGGAGAGAGAAAGTTACCACATCTTCCCGGCCCCTCCCACCGGCAGACACAATAGCGGGACATCTGTGAGTCATCGCGGGTGGGCCAGAATATACGTGAAAAGTCTGGACTTAGAACCATCGAGAACAGACTAAATGCGGCAATAGGTTGTCACATTTCGAACTTTCCAGGCCAGGGACTGATCCCATATAAACCAGCGAGCCGCGGCGAGGAGGCAGTTGTGTATGGGAGTATATTGCAGTGTATTGGGCAGTATTGGTCAGTGCTAGTGTGTACTGAAGTGTTGTCGAGTGAGTGCGTACGGAGCAGTACAGCGATTATTATTGGACGTCTACTGTAACAGAGTGTAAGCCTGTCTGCCAGGGTGCAACTTTGAGTCAGGACTGTTAGTGCTTGGAGGTGTCGCGGTGCTTCGTGGAAGTCGTGGTCGTGGGATCGACACGGGACGAGCAACAGCGCACAAGGAGCAGCAAGAGGACTCTGGAATTAAGTGAAGTGGCAGTGGCAAGGCTGTAGAGTACCTGTGTAGACTGTACGTGTGAGTGTAAGCTGGAACACTGTAACGCCTCACAGACAAAGAGAACATAAATGTGGAAACTAATAGTGACCAGTAGTGTTTTCTGAAGTTAGACTCAGTGTGTGTGTATGTGTGTGCACTGTGTATGTTTGTAGGCCTGTAATAAATTATATTGCGTTAAAGGAACAATTGGTGTTTGTGCTTTTCGCCCACCGTAATCCAGTTAACAAAAAGTGCCACTAGGGGGTGGCACGTAACAATAATATTGAAAATATCAGCTGATGCGGATAACAGTCGGGCGGATGCGGATAACGTTTTGTTTATCCGCGCAGGGCTCTAACCATCACCTCTATTACAGTTCTGTGGTTGTTTACTTACCGTATTTCAAGTAAATCATGGCTGCCCTCTATACAGTAGTTTCATTACCAACATCCTCTTGGTCTCAGGAGGTCATGGAGTACTATTTGTTTCGACATGGCTTCCTATCTTGTACCATTTATCTATGGAAGCTACTGGTATATGCCATTATTTACTCACTATTCGTACATCTTTCTTGACAAACCTTGATAAAGGGACAAGCAGTTGTCTCGAAATATCGGCTTTAAAATTCCACTCGACATAATAGCCCCAAAGCTATATAATGGATAATCGAAGATTATAGTGGTTGGAAGTGTCAATGGATACATATTTTTTTCATTGTGTAATTAACACAAAATGAGCTTGAATACTCTCATTTGGTTGATATCCATGCAAAATTGTTATCAAATAAACTAATCAGGAAAGTTACTTTCTATAAAATGGGACATTTTGCTTATTAACTGCTCAACGAGGAGTGCTGAGCTCTGCAATTAGCTTCTCAAGCAGAGGACTGTCGAGCAGAGCTTTAGCACCAGGTCTGTTTTGTTTTGCTCACTGGGGAATACGATTAAAACTATTGTACTTTAATGAAAATCCACAGCCTGCTTCCAGTCTCCGACCGGGTCAGGAAAGGAATGAATGAAGCCCCGATCTAGCGGCGAGGATAGGAACTGTGCCGGCTGCCGAGGCCTGACGCACTCCTCTGGGGCAATGATTAAATGAATGACAGATGAAATGAAATGATAGTGGAGAGTGTTGCTGGAATGAAATTTTGACAGGGAAAACCGGAGTACCCGGAGAAAAACCTGTCTGCCTCCATTTTGTCCAGCACAGATCTCACATGGAGTGACCGGGATTTGAACCACGGACCCAGCGGTCAGAGGCCTGAGTGCTGCCGCCTAAGCCACGGAGGCTTATCTATTGTACTTTAATATTAAAAATATTAAGCATACCATGAATAGCCAAAACCACAAATGTGGAAGTACTGAAAAACAATTCTGTTAATAGATTACAGAGACAACATTAGTAAGTTAGTTGTTTTAAGGGGCGGAACAGCGAGGTCATCTGTCAACATTGAAAAATGACTTCTAACATTCCAACATTTTGCATGCCATTTGAGTTTTGTCGAGACGATGGAACCAGCAACTGAAAAACGTTAAAATTGGGATGCCGGTTCACTCTAAATTAGGCAGCTTTAACATTGTAAATATGATCACGGGAACCACTTGCCACGAGCAGAAGCTGCGGAGAGATGAGACTGCCCACACGTCCCCAGAACCCACACAGGCCCATCGCGGCTGCTCTCAGCACGGTGGGGAACAGCTCTGAAGTGTACAGGAAGATGGAGCAGAAGGCACTCACGACAGATGTTTTACCCATCAGTGTTAGAACTGTCCTTGCGGTTTCTGTAATCAGCATGCAGTTGCAAATATGATATTAAGAAACAAATTATTATTATGCATATAGTATATAGTCACATTACATGTACAGTACATTGAACAAAAGAAATTCAAATACTTGGGAGAATGGATCCAACCCAATGGGCTGGACAAAAAGGTAATTAAAGGTGGAGCCAGAAAATTACAGTAGACCTGGCTTACAGGCTAACACAGAACAGGTATAAGAAACAGGCAATATCGTACAAGGCCAAATTCCGATACTATAACTCAATATCAAAACTAGAAAGTTTGTAAGATTCAGAGTGTCTACTTTTGAATAAAAAAAGGGAGCTACAAGAACTCAAAAAAAGAAAGAAGATAAAATGAAAGGAAGATTCTGAGAAAAATTCTGGGACCACAGAAGTATACTGATGGCATTTGGAAGAGGAGGAGAAACAAGGAGCCTAAAAGTATGTTGAAAAGATCAGACACAATGCGGAAAAGAAGGCTGACATTCTATTGGCACCTGGTAAGAATGGACGGAAACCGATTAACCAAAAAGAGCTTCCGATACATCATGGGATTAAAGGCCACCTTTAAGTGGGTAGATGAGGTCAAGAGGATGCAGCAGAAGTTGGAATTACTCCAGAGATAATTTTTTGATAGTAGTGCATTCAGAAGATTAAATCATTTCAAATCGTTCGAAGAGAAATCATTACATAAGAAACCTGTAAGGATCATTTCCGAGAAGGACGAGAAGCGAAAGAATGAAGATGCGGTCCATAGTTGGCCAGATTCAGAGAAAGAAGTGTACATTGAACAATGATATTACAGTCTAATATCTAAGTCAAAAATATAGTCCACTGATGCAGGAGTTGGGTAGATTAAAAACAAGACATTCAGTAAAGAACATATAGCCTACTTTCTCCTAAATGCATGGGTATTGTTATAACTCTTTGTCCTTTTCAAGGAGTATAATTGAATGTGGGTTGTAGTAGCTTGTGAAATACAATGTTCTATATGGATATTAAACAGGAATATGAGGTACCCATTGCTAATGCTACTTCTGTAAAAAAATTCATTCAATTTGGTTTCACCGTGTTTGAATTGATATGAGGAATCGATTTGCACACTTACATGGCCGCTATCTGCAAACTATTGGGCAGATGACATTGTAGTTCAGTCAAAAGATGCTTCCCACAAAAAGGTATGTTGTTGCAAAATTTGGTAGAGATCAAATGATTAGGTTGGACGTAATTTGATTTAAACTTTTAACATTTGGGTGGCCACCATTCCGTTTCCGCCAAAATGGCGGTGATATAAAACATGACACTGAAGTGCCCTTTGCTAGTGCTACCTCTGTACCAAATTTCGTTCAATTCGGATTCACTGTGTTCGAATTGATAGGGGGAAGGGGGGGGGTACAGACATTCAGAGTACACACTCACTCACCACACACAGACACACAATTTTTGGCCATGTAGTGATCTCATAAGTCTACTTTCATTTTTGCAAAAATCGAAAGTAGGCTAACAAAGACCAACAAAAAGCTCTTATTACAAACTTGAGACTGATAAAACACAAATAATACAAACAAACTTAGTATTTCCTGAAAACAACCCTTTTATGCAACATGCTGTATTATCTCATACAATCGGCGAATATTTGTAGCCTCGTGGAAGAAAAGCAGGGTGCGACGATTATGCAAAGAATATTAGAGTTCAAAGTTCTTGGCCGACTATTACTGCAATGGAACCTTCAGACCTAAATTATCACATCGCGGGGGCAGACTCTTTGTCTGGTGTCTTATGTGATAAGAAGATTCCAGACCGGCTAAAATCAAAAGTTTATTGTTCTGTGGTCCGTCCCGTTGCTCTGTATGCGGCAGAATGCTGGCTGGAGTTGGAACAGCAACTTGGTGTGATTGAGAGAACGATGCTCAGGTGGGCAACTGGCCTGATACCCCTTGATCATGCCAGCAATAATGACATTCGCAAGCGATATGGAGTAATGCCAAGTACTGAAAAGATGAAGAAAAGCTGTTTCCGCTGGTATGGACATGTCATACGAGCTGTTGAAACAACAGTGGCACACACTGGATTGGCATTGCGGATACATGGGAAGAGACCAATAGGACGACTGAGACAGTGTTGGCTTGACACTCTACATGAAGATCTAAAAACTGCCCGACTTCAACCTAACATGACACACAATCGTGTAATATGGCAACAGAGAGCCAAAAAAAGCAGACCATGCTAATTTGAGGGACAAATGCTAAAGAAAAGAAGAAGAAGAATATTTGATTAATTTGTAATCCCGTGTATTTCACCTTCATCAAGATCACTAGATAATTCTTGTATTTTCTCATTGTGAACACCACATATGGGCCTCTATTCTGATGTTTCCATGGCAGTGTCTGATGATAGATTGTTGCAGGGTGTCCTTTGCATAAGTTTCCACCAATAGCAGTCGGGTCTGTTTTCACATGGGCGAGCCGGGGCGAGCAGCGCTTCGTACGGTGGCTTGCTTGTCATACTGAGGTCAGCTCGCGAAATCAACTGGTCCATACAAGTTTCACTCAACTACTTGAAGCTATTGACCAAAGGATGGAGATGATTGGATCCCATACATGTTAACGGTTGAGGAGATGAAGAGCTTATAACAGGGAGTTTTATCTTTCGCCGAACTCATCATTATCATGAACTGGCTCCAGTTTCCCGGGTGCGGTGAATGAGCCCTCTCCATTTCATTCTCTTCCAGAATGTTTCCCCCTACATGACCTGCTGCAAATCCAGACCTCTCCCTGCCAGATCATTTCTAACCTGGTCGATCCATCTCTTCTTCGGTCGACCTCTTGGTCTCTTGCCTTTCAGTTCTTTCTCAAACCACACTCTAGCTGTTCTTTGTGTGTCCATTCTTTTTAGATGACCGAACCATTTCAGCCTGGCTTCAACACAGATCTCATTAAGAGATTGTTCTACTTGAACAAGATGACAAATCTCATCATTTTTTATTTTGTCCCTCCTTGTCTTTTGAATCATAGTTCTTAAAAATTTCATCTCCACCGCCTGCAGTTTGCCGGTATTTCTCTCGGATTGGGTACAGGTTTCTAAGCTATATGTTGTAAACAGGTTCAAAGAAGCTCTTGTAGAGTGTTAGTTTTCATCTTAAAGGAACTTGCTTATCCCAAAGAAGCCCTCTCACGAGATGATAAAATTGTTCTCCATGTTGAACTCTGCACAAATAATCCATGCCCGGATAGAGTTTACTGTACATACGTATTGTATTGCCTACTTGAAATATAATTGTTAACAGCCAAGTCAGGAACTAAAAGTTGTTGAGCTTGCATTGACCCAGCTGTCCCCACTTATCTCCCCTAACGAAGAAGCAACAGAATAAACAAACCACGGAGCAGCCCCGCTCAATGACAATCACATCTCAAATGGGTAATTAACATTGGATGCAAACAAAACTACCAGTAGCTTTCGTAAAGAGTACTTACCAAATGCATTAAATTGGCAGGTGAAAAACTGAAGGAAGTAGGAGACATCTGTTACTTAGGAAGCAAAATAACCAGTGATGGGCGAAGCAAAGAGGATATAAAAAGTAGGTTGGCTCAGGCAAGGAAAGCATTTCTACAGAAAAGGAATCTGTTTACATCGAATATAGATTTAGGTATTAGGAAGTCATTTTTGAAAGCCTTTGTCTGGAGCATGGCACTCTATGGAAGTGAAACTTAGACTATTGGTGCAGCAGAAAAGAGGAGAATTGAAGCATTTGAAATGTTACAGGAGAATGGGTAGATAGGGTTACAAACGAAAAGGTATTAAGACTAGTGGGAGAGGAGAGATATTTCTGGCAACTGCTAATGAAGAGAAGGAAGGGTCAAGGACAAGAACTGTAGAGGTAGACCAAGGTTAGAATATGTTAAACAGATTGCCTCAGATGTAGGATGTGGTAGCTATGTAGAGATGAAACGATTAGCTCAATACAGAGAGGCATGGATAGCTGCATCGAACCAGTCAAAAGACTGAAGACTAAGACAACAACTTACCACTCCAAGTGGTGGTTCCTTGGGGAACCATGCTGATTCCTCCGACAGAGACACACACAGCTCCACTGATGAGCAGGTACGTACACAAGGGAAGACGACGACCGAACTTAACCAGGATACAGAACGCTACGACGAAGGCCGCCATTTCGAGGATGGAGCCCCAAAAGAAGTTCATGTGTCGGTCTCCACTGAGGGCTGGCAGATAGAACATTATCCCATAGTAGGACAGCGACACACTGAACCTGCAACGTCAATACAGGATCTCACCCTTTCCAGTGTCACTGAAATACTGTACTATTCTTTGAGTGAACTTTTTTATTTTGAAGGTAAATTTTTTAAGATATGCTAATTTTGGACTTTTTAGAGACAAATTTATAAACAAGATGTTCAGTAAAGAACATATAGCCTACTTTCTCTTAAATGCATTGATATTGTTATAACTCTTTGTCCTTTTCAAGGAGTATAATTGAATGTCGGTTGTAGTAGCTTGTTGAAATACAACGTGCTATACGGATATTAAACATGAATATGAGGTGCCCTTTGCTAGTGCTACCTCTGTAAAAAATTTCATTCAATTCGGTTTCAATGTGTTTGAATTGATATGGGGAATCGATTTGAACACATACATGGCCACTATCTGCAAACTATTGGGCTGATGACCTTGTAGGTCAGTCAAACCATGCTTCCCACAACAAGGTATGTTGTTGCAAAATTTGGTAGAGATCAAATGATTAGGTTGGTCGTAATTTGATTTAAGCTTTTAACATTTGGGAGGCCGCCATTCCGTTTCCGTCAGGATGGCGGTGATATAAAACATGACACTGAGGTGCCCTTTGCTAGTGCTAACTCTGTACCATATTTCGTTCTATTCGGTTTTACCGTGTTTGAATTGATAGGGGGAATCGATTTGCACACATACATGGCCGCCACATACAAATAATTGGACTGATGACCTTGTAGCTTGGTCAAAAAACGCTTCTCACTTAAAGGTATGTTGTTGCAAAATTTGGTAGAGAACAGATAATTAGGTTGGTCGTAATTTGATTTAAGCTTTTTACATTTGGGTGGCCACCATTACGTTTCCGTCAAGATGACGGCGATATAAAACATGACACTGAGGTGCCCATTGCTAGTGCTACCTCTGTACCAAATTTCGTTCAATTCAGTTTCACCGTGTTTGAATAGATAGGGGGAATCGACTTGCACACATACATGGCCGCTATCCGCAAATTATTGGGCTGATGACCTTGTAGTCTGGTCAAAAGATTCTTTGTACATAGAGGTATAATGTTGCAAGATTTGGTAGAGGTCAGATGATTAGGTTGGTCGTAATTTTGGGTGGCCGCCATTACGTTTTCGTCAAGATGGCGGTGATCTAAAACATGACACTGGAGTGCCCTTTGCCAGTGCTACCACACTACCAAATTTCGTTCAATTAGGTTTCACCGTGTTTGAATTGATAGGGGGAATCAATTCGCACACATACATGGCCAGCATCTGCAAACTATTGGGCTGATGATGTAGTTTAGTCAAAAGACGCTCACCATATGAATATATGTTGTTGCAAAATTTGGTAGAGATCGGATGATTAGGTTAGTCATAATTTGATTTAAGCTTTGAACATTTGGGTGGCCGCCATTACGTTTACGTCAAAATGGCGGCGATATAAAACATGACACTGAGGTGCTCTTTGCTAGTGCTACTTCTGTACCAAATTTCGTTCAATTCGGTTTCAGCGTGTTCAAATTGATAGGGGGGACAGACATTCAGATTACACACACTCACACAGACGCACACAGACAGACACAATTTTTGGTTTTGTGTAGACCTCATAAGTCTACTTCCATTTTTTGCAAAAATGGAAAGTAGGCTAATATGAAACAGTACAAAATATGAATCAATTCACCTCAACCTGGTTCATAAATGGGCAGTTGACAACAAAATGAAGATAAATATGAGTAAATTGGTCTCTTGAGAATAAGGAGAGGGCAAAAGCATGATTTTCAATATATCAGCTTGGAGATACTTGCAGAAGAAGATTCGTGCAAATACCTGGGCATCCATGTAAGGAATGAAAAGGAAGATTGTAGTTTTACGTGACCGTGAATCTTGTGATTATGAGCCACGGGACCTCCTTTTTACGTGGAATCCGAACCACAGGACATGGCATTTCACTTCGAAAATCTCACATGCATTGACCGGGAATCGAACCCGGACCGCCTTGGTGAGAGGCATACAGCTAGACCGCTGAGCCACCACGCCCCTGTAAGGAATGATAAGAAATGGAGTACCCATGTGGGTTCTGTTGTCTCCTGGTCCATAAATGGAAGGTTGACAACAAAATTAAGATACATATGAGTAAATGTAGTCTCATGAGAATAGGGAGAGGGCAAAAGCATGATTTCAATATAACATTGGCTCGGAAATACTTGTAGAAGATCACTGGTGCAAATACCTAGCCATCCACATAAGGAATGATAAGAAATGCAGTACTCATGTGGGTTGTGTTGTCTCCAAAGAGTACAAATCACTTCATTTTGTGTCAGCTTGCCACGGTGGGTGAGTGGTTATAGTGTCGGACTATCAACCCCAAGATTGCAGGTTCGCCCCTGGCCATGGTAAGTGATTTTTGAAGGCGATAAAAATCACGATACTCATGTCATACGTTGTTGGCATGTTAAAGAACCCATTTGAATTCAGTAGGCCGTGTTCAATGACAAAATTAATCTCGGGATTTTCCGCCAACACAAAGTTCCTCCATTCTCTACTTGAAAGCGCTGTAGTGTCAAGGAGTTTAGATATCTAACCTCCTTGACTTTCTTAGCGTTCAAAGGAACGACGAAATTCGACATGCAAGCTACCCTCTGGGAGTCAATTAACAAAGCTTGCACCAGGCACCCGAGGCCATACGATATTATTATTATTATTACTTCATTTTGTAATGAGGTTATTAAAAGGCAGTACCAGTAGCTTCACCACAAAAGAATTAGGATATTTGACCCTGTTGAGGCCAATCTTGGAATATAGCTCAGCGGTTTGGTACCTACATCAAATAGGGCTCATCAATGAGCTGGAGATGGTACAAAGGAAGGCTGCTAGGTTTGTGCTCAAGGATTTCAATCCTAGAAGTAGTGTAACTCGAATGATAGAAAAACAAGGTGGGAATCTCTGGAAGATAGAAGGACGAAATGCAGACTATACGCTATGTTTAGCTTTAAAAATCCCTCAGTATGCCTCCCTTCAGAGGGGAAGTAAAGACGGCGGTCCCATGTCATAGATTTATGGCATGTAAAAGATCCTTCCACTGACTAAACTTGTGTGAAGCTAAATTTCTAGGTTAGATTTCGTTGGAACGCTCTATCAAAGTTCCAACGCTAGGTATCAGTGACATCTGGTAGCGAAAGTTGGAACTACTTGAAATTGAACGGAACTTGTAGCTCACCGTATGGGTGTCTGCTTGAAGCAGCTACTGCCTCTGGCGAGCCGAACATGTCCTCGGACACTCCGGCACTAAAAGCCATACGATAAATAAATAAATCTGACTGCAATCAAATTTTCAAGTCTTATTCAACATATACAGTATAATCATTGTTGTTATTTTATTTAAGGACTTGGAACATTTTGATAATCAGATCTGCAGTATGTACTTTGAGATGTGTTGAAATTGTAGAGAAAAACATCAAAACAATTGAAGTCAATTTTCAGTTCAGTGCTGATGGTGATATCTAGGGAGGATCCAAAAATAGCCGGACACCATTTCTAAAATATACAGAATTTTTATTTCAAGTTACAAACATTGGACACTTTTGAAGTACTCTCCATTCATCATCATCTTGTACAGTTTCCAGCCCCAGGCTGGGTCTGTTTGGAACATAAGCCTCGCCACTTAGTTCTTTCTTCCCACCACCTCTCCGCTGTCACTCTGGTCCAGTCCTCACCTCTCTTCTTGACACATTCCTCTACTCCTTTCAGCCATCTATCTCTTGGTCTTCCCCTTGGTCGTTTCTTCTGCATCTGCATCTCATGTATCCTCTTGGGAATCTTCTTCTCATCCATTCTCTTTAAGTGTCCATACCACCTCAGTCTTGATGTCTCAATTCTACCTTGCAAGGGCTCCTCCTTCACCATTTCCCTGACCTTTTCATTCCTCACCCTGTCTCTTCTTGTTACTCCGATCCTACTTCACAGGAACTTCATTTCACCTGCCTGTATTCTGCTTATGTCTCTTTTCTTCATTGTCCACGTTTCCGAAGCATAGGTCAGTATCGGGACATAGCAGCTTCTGTATAACACTTCCTTGCTTCTTTGTGGGACATCTTTATTCCACACCAAGCTCCCAATGCTTCTCAGAAATGCTTCTGCCTGTCTGCCACGTTCTGAAATCTCTTTGTCATTTCTCCCATTTTCCTCCACTATACTTCCCAAGTACTTGAGACTTTCCACCTTCTTCAGCTGTCCACATTAACACTGATAAATTGGTTCACACTCTTTTTCCACAGGGTGAAACACGTATTGTACTTGTCCTTTCCAATGCCTTGCAGCACCGCCTTCGATTCTCTTTTCACCTCTGGAATGTCTGTAAAAAGCTTCCCTTTCAGCTCACTTTTCATCCGGGGGAACAAAAAGAAATCACAGGGTGTGAGATCCGGTGGCTATTGGGGATGAGGTAGCATTGTCATGCGTTTTTCTTGCCAATAATTACGCACAGCAAAGGCTGTGTGAGCTGAAGCATTGTCATGGTGGAAGAACCAGTCCCCACTCCACCACAAATCAGGCCATTTCAACCGGACACTCCCACGCAACTGCCTCAATACACTCAGGTAGAAGACTTGATTCACCATTTGATGCTCAGGACGTACTCTGAGTGAACAATGCCACGAACATAAAAAAAAACAGATCAACATTGTCTTCATGGGCGATTTGACTTGCCGCGCGCGCCTTTACCAGGCAAGGGGAGTCTGCTGCCTTCCACTGCGACAACTGTTACTTTGCCTCGGAGTCATACCCATGACACCACGATTCACCCCCGGTGAAAAAGGTCTCGTCCACTTTTAAGTGGATCAAATTTCAATGCTGTACACCATTTCCGAATATCAGCCATTTCACAAAATTGAAGAGGTTGCCCAGGTAAGGCTAAATTTTGGAAAAGGGAGGTAGTCTCTCATAGTACATTGGCACTGCTCATGGTATCATTAATAAACATTTATTGCAGCCAATGGCCAAAGACCATAAATACTAACTTAATACCTAAATACATTAATAAAATTTAAAATTGCGTGCAATGTGGTCGGTATAACTATCAGGGTGTCGAGCGATGACCTTTTTTTCAAATTCCCGTATAATTCCCGTATTTCCTGTACGAAAATCCACCAAATTCCCGTATATTTTAGAATTCTCTAAAACTAGAGTTCGCATACCGAATGGCTGAAAAATGAATCTTAAAGCGCGAATCAAGATTTTCTGGCGTAAGTGTAACTACATTTATGGAGATACTTCCGCAGAACATGGGTGATGGCGAGATTTAGGCTTAATCCGTAGCGTGAGCAAAGCGCGCGTGCGTGAGTAAACTCTCTCGCAGATAGGCCCGTTTACGTGAGTAGAGCTGATATAAATGGCACCGAAGCTTATGCATAGCGAAATTCCGGTCCGCGAATCTCCATTTGATTTTCGTTGGCAGTGAATCGTTCGTTCGTGATTATCATCATTATTATTTCGGATTGTGGTTTTGTTTTTAGGCGTTCAACTTATGAAATAAGAACTAGAGGGTTGGCCTTTCATGAATATTCCAAAGACAAGTATCTCCTAAAAGAGTAATTAGTAAAACTTCGCATCAGATATGACCATAACAAACAGCTTGCCTACAAAGTGTGTGATTTGCACATTCCAAACGGCAGTGATCTAACATATCTTAGACTACAATAATTAAGTTGATGCAAATTAAATATGTTATATGTGAGAATATTATTATAATTTGCTATCCGGTTGTTAGTATATTATGCATTAACGTGACCCGTTTAAATTCTAAATTGTGACGGAAGCTACGAGTTATAGGCTATTCGCCGTACCGGTAGGCCTATTAGTTACTAACAACGCATCATTTCTTCTTTAATATTTATTTAATCATTATAATTATAATAGCCTATCTATTAACACTTATTTAACAAATAATCATTTTATAATTCTATACATATTCCAGGTATTGCAAGAAAGCGATATTTGATAGCACATGCGGTTCCACCTTAAAATCCAACCGTGCCTAGTTTTCAGTACCTATAAAAAATATTACCGTAAGTTAATAAATCAAACAACTGGCGACAATTTTTTAAATGCTCATTTACATCTTCACCCCAGTCTACGTAAAATACCATACGGTAATCACTGAATGGGTAAGGGGGTTATGACCTCAATTTCACAAACGAACGAACCTCATTTTGCATGAATTATGGAACCCGAATCCTAATGGAGGTATGGATTGTCTGCATTTAGAAATATGTTAGTCAATACAGTAATTTAAAACAAGATGCCAAAAAACTAAATACAAAAGTTGCGTGCCTACTACGGCAAAGTTGCTCCGTGAAAAAAATACACTTCGCCAAGATTATACGACGTGCATACAGTTAAATACAATCATCCAATTGGAGAAACACTTTCTCTGTCACGATCTTATAAGCAATTCAAACATAAACTGCTGTAATTTACGGGAAAATGTGCAACATTTAGAGACTACGAGTGTTGTATGTGGCACAACGTTAGCTAACATTTCGCATCATTAATACATAAGGAATGAACACATGCAGAGCTTTCTCACTGCACACAGCTGAAGATCATATTATCATTCTTGGTGCATTTTACGTTCTCTATCAACAATAATTTGCTTAGATACAAGCAAGGAAAATTGTAGTACACAGTTCCCATTGCTTCCATTACCTGACTACTAAACCAGAAGCTGGTAATGCATAACCATACACCGGTGGCACATCCTATGGCAAATGAAAGATCGAAAGAAAATAAAGCTCTATAGGAGCCCGGAACAAGGCGATACAATTTTCTACACTACTGAAAATAGTCAAAATACCCTTTTTAATAATGAATAATAATTTTGGGGGTCATGTAGTAATATATGTTACCCACCCACTATCCCTTTTTAGATCATGACTTTTATAGTATAATTGGAGGTGTGTCCGCTATTACACGCGTAAATTATGGGACAAATACAGTATTGCTAACCCCGCGCATTCGGTACTGACAGCCTTCCTGTCACTTTGCCCCGCTTTTCCTCACCGCAACCCACGGTCTAACTGCCACACGGCAAGAATTCTGAGCATGCTTCTCACCTACACCCTGTGTTTCGAAGGAAACAACGCGAAGGATATGTCGGGAGCTTGGAACAGCTGAGCTGTGGTGTTAAGTTTTTAGTGTTGTTGTAACTCAACTGGTTCGAATAATACACAGCGCTACAGTTCAGACATTTCTGTACAATTATACGTAATATATTTTAAAAACGATCCTGAGTCAACGCCGAGGACATTCAAACAGAGAAATACGATACTTTTGAATGACAAATAAATTACACACCGAAGCTGATACCTTTATCATCGGTATTCAATTCAATAAATACGATGAAGAGGGCAAACACTCTACAGCTAATGAATATAAAAACACTCACCATGCAATGATTATCCTTTAACATGAAACAAGAGTCTGAGTGGAGGTCGTTCACAGCTTACTACAGTAGTTGACAGATAACACCATGCACACTCACTGAATCGTGACTCTCGACGGTTAATATTAGCTTTCATGATAACACAAAGGTAAAGTTAAGGTAAAGACATACAGTAAACTCCCGATTATCCGCGGAATTGACTGGCGCGGATACCGCAGATAATAGAATTTCGCGGATAAGCCGCAAAATTGCTGGTAATGCTTAAACAAAGGTCGAAGGCACTAAAAAACAACACACAAGTGCTTTCAATAAGTTTATTATACAATAAAAGGGCGTACATGATAACAAAACTCAGTCGATGTTATGTGTGTTATTAAAAAGTCTTGTTTACTGTTTAACAAACAAACAAAAAATCGGTCATTTGCTTTTGCTTTTTCGTAGTGAAACACTTTCTCTTTATTTGTGATTTGAGTTTTCTCAACACCATCTTGTCACAAAGTGATGCGTCGTCTTGCTCTTCAAGGTATTGAAGAATCCTATCAATGTGTCCGAATGCTGCATCATGATTAACGGCCCTCTGCATCTGCGTTTCCTCATTGTCTTCCGATTCAACCGATTCAATCCCTCGTATTTGATTTATATTTTCATCTGTGAGGTGCTCAAAGCCCGGTTCATTGGCATAACATTCGATCCACTCAACGATATTTTCCTCATTTACATCAACATCTCCGGCAACAGATTTAGCTAAATTAGCTAGGATGCTGAGTGGAACGTCGTCTTCGTCTTCCTCTCCCTCTTGAGTGATCTCTACAGCCGGCAAAACCTTCCTTTTTTAAATAAAAATGTTCTCCTACAGGCACCGCGGATAATCCGCAAAGCGGATAAACCGCCCGCGGATAATCGAGAGTTTGCTGTACTTAACACTGAGCACTCAAACAAGCCGCTCTGTGGCGATATTATTGCCGTGGTTTTATATTGTCGAGTTGTAGGCTATTGAATGACAGACGGAATTTTGAACACTATGACGGGAAACAATAGCCTGTGCTCTATTATCGATTGACGCAAGCGAACTGACACCAATAAATAAATTCTACTCAGTCACTTGGCAAGGGTTTCTTTGACACCCTGTCCCTATCATCATCACCACCTTCATTATCTTCGCCAGGGCTTGATGAATTGCCAAGGTTAATAATCATTTCATCCACCGCGATATCCAGACCGCATTCAGTATTTCTCTCTGTACATGCTCTACGGGATGTGTCCAGTCCTCGGGTCGAACTTCAGCGAAGTAAAAGTAACGAAACAATGACAATGAAAGGAAATCCGACACAGACAGTGGTTAACAAGCGACTGAAACAATTCCTGCCCATACGAGAAGAATTCTGTCACTTGTGTGGTGTATTTTGTAGCCACATGTTGGTGTTTGATAGTAAAATGTCGAGAGCTGTGAGATATTGTTTGCAGTTTTTGAAATGTATCCATGTTTGACGCATTTGCATTGAGTGTTTGCACGGACTTTAAAACAATTTGGTATGTGCTTCTCCCCTGCGAAAGAAGACCATGGAAAGGCTAAAAACAGTAAAATTCCACACGCGACACGCCGCGAATACTTTTTAATTTAGATTTATTTTATCAAAATGGATAATAGAAAATAAAATAATGCAAAACGAAATTAAATAAGTCACTCTGACAAATACAAGATTGTTACTAGGAACTTCAGTTATATACAGCACAAAATTAAGTTCTTTTGACAGTAGCCTACTAATTTCTGAATAGGAACTGTAGGCTAGTCATACACAAAATAAAATAAGTCACTTTGTTAATACTAGATTGTGGTTAGAAACTTTAGTCTAACAAAATAAGATAAAACAAACAATAATCAAGGATTTATTAATTTAAAGCTTCACTAGGGAACTCGTCTTCTCTTCAATTTTCTCTGCTTCAGAACGGGCGTCGTTCAATATCTTTTTTTTTCCAATTCCTGGAGATCTTTCGTGGCTTTTCTATAGACTGCCACCTTAGCCGTCACTTCGCACCTGTCTTGCTTCCTTGAATACGGGGTAGGAGTTTCGTGCAGGATGGACTCATGCTCACGGTTATCTTTTCTACTCCACCAGCTGCCATCACAGCGTCCTGAACAGTGTGCATGCCAATCAGACTTGCTTCTTTCTGATTGACGATCATGCACTCCTTGTTCAGGGATAAACCTCTGTCTAGAACTGCATTGTTGTGATACAAAATCAGTATCATTTTAAAGAAGCTTGTGAGATCGTTTTTGGCAGGAACTGAGGAAGGTGCTGAAGCCACTAATTCAGACCACAGCACGTCGAGCCGTGGCTCTTTTCCGTCGAACTGTTTCAAACGCTCAGTGACGAAGCGCAGTCTCAGAAGTGCGGAGTAGCTGCTCTTGATGCGGTCGGCCATTGTGCCAGAAAGCAAATTCTTCTGATTACAAAGAATATCCAGGGCAATGACGATCCTAACTTCTTCCAACTTATGAGTCTCAGCGACCCCTATAGGGTCTAGGCAGGAAATAGTACGGGTCTCTTGTGAGCAAGAGTTGACCTCTCATTGATTTTTTCAGCCATAGGATGCGAATGTACAATTTTCGGCAGTTGGCGCGAAATTGCAGCACATCCGCGTCTGGAAATTTCTGAGATCTTAAGCTGTTAACTTCTTTAAGGGCTGCTCTTGTCGAGAAACCCAGGTCTCCTCTGAATAACAATGCGGATTGATTCCTGCATGTCATTGTCGTCAGCAACGAGCGCGGCGCGCGGAGAGGGTACGGCCGGCGGTCGGCCATCAAAGCATGCATTCTACGTTGGCTGGGTTCTCATCTCGCTTAGCTCTCTATCGGTGGCGCAAATTGCGGGTGGCAGCACGGTCTGCAGGCGAAATAGAAGACTGAGCGGGAGGACTCTACCGAGCGTTCGGGGACTAAGAAGTCAGGAATTATGAGACTTTGCAAGATTTCCCGTATCATGCACGAATTTCCAGTATAATTCCCGTATTTTTCCCGGGTCACTAAAATTCCCGTATAATTCCCGTATTTCCCGTATTGCTCGACACCCTGAACTATTATTCATCCAAGCAGAACTGTGTTAGAGTCTCTCTCCTGTCTGGACACTTCAGCAAGTGATATCGCTCATAGAAATTGTTGCATCGCTTACACACACATTCTGAGCACGGTGTGTGATACGATTAAGTCAAGCAAAGGCGGTGATGGAAACCGTGTACTGCTAAACGGGTCACCAGGTGATGCAGCTCGTAGTTTGCTTGTGTCCAATCCTGTGTCATCATAGCATCTGTAATGAAAAAGTCATCCCAAATTTCGTTTCTTTTGTTTTGTAATATTTGGAGCGTTAAATCATATGCTCTTGTATTTGAGCCTTGTAGTGGCCTTCACATTACTGTATGTACTAGCCAAGTGTCTTGGTGAGGTGTACTATACCAACTGACAAGCCCAATGGTACACCGGGGCGAAACACTGGCAAATAAATTGAGCTAACCGGATCAATTTTTCGAAATTCTTTGAAATTTGATTAAGTGTTATCACGCTCATTTGGAAAAATACATTTTCTGTTTCCTTCGGGAAACAGTTATTCCATTATTGCAAAACTTGTCGCACGAAAACTGTCTCAGGGGCCACTTGGCATACTGACTCAGGGGGTTACTTAACACCCACCGAGAGGGACAAGTCCAAACTACAAGACAGACGTGCGCTGCAAATTTTGTCCGATTATTTCAGGATTGCCCATTGTAAACCTTTATTTAAGTGTTTTTATAGAAAGGAAATACTTAACTCACTCACCATATAAAAGTCATTATAAACGTATGTTTCCTCACAACTCTCCTCTGCAGTAATTGTAGAATGTTGCTCTTCTTGGCCTTCAATTTCACCTCTGAGTCTCTTTTCTGACAGCTCTTCACTCCAGTACCAATCACCAGACCATCTGAGCTTATAGAGTCTTCATCGGTTTTACCCGCTGATATCTGCTTCAGCTCTACACGACTGGTCTTAGAAGCAGCCTCGAACCGTTTGCCGTCAATAGGAAGTCGTGAAGGTGCAGGAGCAAGCCTCATCCATACTTGCTGAGCTTCATCATGTCTACCCTGTGATGACAGCCACCGAGGGGATTCTGGTATCAAGCTGGAAAGGAAAATATATAGAAATGAAGTCATATTTCCACTCCATATCTCAGACATAAAGATGTTCTCCTAAGAGAATTCAATAAAATAATGAACAATCCAGGACTGCCGATACATGATGACAACAGTGAAGCAATTACTGGTTACCTGCGTTCCAGAAAACCATCAACAAGAGATGCCATATACTTGAGGAACAGCAACTTCCAAACTTTCGTTGAGTGGCAGAAGAGACTCAACAACAAATGTTATCCAACAATGCCTCCTGGGAAGAAGATGCTGCCACCTGGTTTCAACCTCCCTTGTAGACTATGGTCCACATTGAACAGAATACGAACTAACCATGGGAACTGTGCAGCCTTCCACTACAAATGGAACAGAATTTCAACACCTGAGTGTGACTGTGGTGCTACAGAACAGACGATCCAGCACATCATCACCGAGTGCAGCAAAAGAAAGTACAGTGGCAGTGCTAGTGACTTTGCTCTCGTGACTCCATAGACTATTGTCTACAGTATATTCAGAATTTGGATTTACGTGTATAAATTCTCCTGTATCTCTAGCCATAAGCTAAATAAATAAATAAATAAATAAGGGGAAGAATTTGGATATACGTGTATAAATTCTCCTGTATCTCTAGCCATAAGCTAAATAAATAAATAAATAAGGGGAAGATGACCTCAATGTTTTGTCCATCATCTCCTCGAAGCTAAACACTTTTATAAAATAGTAGCAACCCGCCCCGGCTTCACCCGGTATCTTAAACGGTTTACCCAGCGTGTGACGTTCACTAACTCTGTTATTCCTTTCCTTTTTTTTTTTCTGTTATGATTTTTCAGGCAAGGAGAAGATGAACTGTAAACAAAAGAAAAGAAGGCTGTGAATGTTTTGATCTGTTATAATATTTGTATCATTTACCTTGTCTGTGATGAATAAAGCCAGTTTTGACGAATATTAGTAAGTCGGGTTGATTTCATGTTCGATTCAACATTAGTGGCGACCGTGACAGGATATTTTTGACGTGATCATACCCGTAAGTACGATTAAATATGGATAAACTCGTAAAAGCGAGAAAGCCGATACGGGCCATGTTCACGAAGACATACGATACACTGATGGCTGAAGCAGATTCTGACAAGGTAAGATTGCTATTTACGAAATTAGAACGCCTTGGCACGGAAATGAAAGACGCGGATGAGAAAATATTGGAATGCCTTCTCGATAACAACGACGAGTCGGAGTACGCAACTGAATACGAGAAAGTACAAGAATACCGCGATAAACTTGACGAGGCCCGTTATAAGACTGATTATGTGAATGCTGCTCTTCTTGCGACTGAAGAAAATGGAGCTATGACCGTTATGAGTGATAGTGTTGGCAAGAAGAAATTGAAGTTACCGAAAATCGAACTACGGAAATTTTCGGGAGAGGTTAAGGACTGGTTAGGTTTTTGGAGTCAGTTTCAACGCATTCATAATGATCCAGATATAGAACGAGAAGATAAATTCCAGTATTTACTCCAGGCCACCACGGAGGGCAGTAGAGCTAGGGACGTAGTGAACAGTTTCCCTCCAACTGCGGACAATTATGAGAAAGCAGTGCAGTGTCTTGAAAGTAGATTTGGTAGGGAAGAATTACTTGTTGAATTTTATGTGCGCGAACTACTAGGATTGGTGATTCAGAATGTCACTTCATCGCAGAGACTTGCTCCATTGCAGTTATATGACCGCTTAGAATCTCACCTCCGGTCTCTTGAGTCGTTAGGGATGACTAGTGACAGGTATGCCGCTTTTTTGTTCCCGTTAGTAGAGTCATCTCTTCCAGAAGAACTACTGAGAGTCTGGCTGAGAACTTCTGTCCAACGTCCCTTAAGCGATTCAGTAGAAAACGTGTACTGTGAGAAACTTGAACAGTTGTCTCTATTCTTGAAGAATGAAGTAGAGGGAGAACAGAGAATCACTCTCGCTCAAGGGGGATTCCAGGCTTCACAACGGATGGTGAACAAACCAAGGAAGAGACTGGAAGATGCAACGAACATTCCAACAGCCACTAGCTTACTGTCCGGAGATTCAAGAAGTCTAAGCCTTAATTGTGTGTTCTGCAGCAAACCTCATGACAGCAAGGAATGCTTTAAAGCACAAAAGATGACCTTAACTGAAAGGAAGAATGTTCTGATGAAAGCGGGATGTTGCTTTCAATGCCTGAAACGAGGTCACATGGCAAAATCCTGTAAATGTAGTGTCATGTGTCATGTCTGTGGGAAAAGGCATATTGTGTTAATGTGCCCTGAGCTCCAGCAGAAGACTCGTGAAGAGAAACAAAAGGAAGAGACACAGATACGGCAGACCCCAGCACTACATTGAGTAACCAGACATGCAGCAAAGACGTACTTCTACAAACCCTGTTGGTTAGAATTACAGGAAATCAAGAGGAGCGCATCGTGAGAGCCCTAATCGACACTGGATCGCAACGATCATACTTGCTGAAGAAGACCGCAGATGGTTTAGGACTGAAACCCTCAGGTTCTGAGAAAATGGCACATGCTCTATTTGGAGGGACTGAGACAACAAAGAAAGTGCACTCCAGTTATCAACTAAGACTAGTAAGTGTAGATGGGAAATACACGTGTGAGGTACCAGTTCTAGATCAAGCCATCATTTGTGGTACAATCCCTCGAGTTCAGAAGGGGCCTTGGATGAAAGAACTTAGAGAAAATAAAATATTTATCTCTGACTGTGGTGATGACAGGCCAGAGATCGAACTGCTACTAGGTGCCGACACCTGTGGACCTCTGCTAACAGGAAGAGTGCGAAACCTGACTTGTGGACCTGTGGCTGTCGAAACTAGGCTTGGTTGGGTCATTATGGGGAGACTATCAACGGATAGGTTTTCGAACTCTTCTAGTGCACTCGCGATCTCATTGTTGACCTTGACCTTGAACTCTTCAGTGACTGATCTTTGGAAGTTGGACACACTAGGAATAAGGGATCCAGCTGAGAAACAATCTAAAGAAGAATTAGAAGCGACCACACTTGAACACTTCAAGGAGACGGTGCATATAAATGAGGAGGGGCGTTATGAAGTTCATATGCCCTGGAATGATAGATTTGAAGACATTTCAGAGAATCGTGACATTGCTGAAAGGAGATGTACATCTACAACGATAAAACTGATTCGTAGTGGCAGATATGTGGACTACAATGATGTATTTAACGAATGGAAGAAGGAAGGCGTGATCGAAGAGGTGCCTTCTCAAGAAATAGATAACAAAGGCCACTACTTACCGCATCGAGGTGTGTTCAAGGAAAACTCCACGACAGCTGTTAGGCCAGTGTTTGACGCCTCATGTAAGGGGAAAGGAAATCTGTCCTTGAATGACTGTCTAAAGAAGGGACCAAATCTGCTTGAACAGATTCCCCCAATTTTGAATAGGTTTCGCACAGGGAAGATTGGTGTAATTGCCGACATAAGGAAGGCTTTTCTCCAGATATCCATTGCTCCCTGTGATAGGGATTATGTGAGGTTCCTTTGGTGGGAGGACTTTGAGAGGAGAGAACTTCAAGTTCTCAGACATAAACGGGTAGTATTTGGCCTCAACTGCAGTCCTTTCCTGCTGGCAGCCGTACTTGATCTTCATCTAGAGAGGAGCCCACCTGAATTCCATAATACAGCAAGATTACTTCAGAGCTCCTTTTATGTGGACAATTGTGTCACATCACTTGGGTCAGAAGAAGAAATGAATAAATTCATCACTGAATCCACCGAACTGTTGTCGACTGCGAAATTTGAACTTCGTGGATGGGAACATACCTCACTGAATGGAGAGAGTGGTTGTCAACAAGTTTCTTCTGTTCTCGGTTTGATGTGGGACAAAGACAATGATGTTATCTTTTGTGATATATCTGAGAGTGGATCTGGTGACATCACTCGTAGAAGAATTTTGTCTGCCGCCCAGAGGGTTTTTGACCCTATAGGATTTACTTGTCCTTTTACCTTACTGCCAAAACTTCTCATCCAGAGCAGCTGGAACCTGAAGATGGGCTGGGATGACCCATTACCGGATGATGTGCAGCGGAAGTTCAAGAAGGGGGAATCAGAAGTTTCCCGACTTTCAGAGGTGAAGATACCAAGACATTTCGCTGACGGCGGGTCTGAAAAATTGTGGAATCTTCATACATTTTGTGATGCCAGTCGAAGTGCCTATGCAGCTGCTGTTTATTTAAGGAGCGGAACACCAGGATCTGTTTCGATACAACTTGTGATGGCCAAGGCAAGGGTTACACCCTTGAAGGATATTTCGATGCCAAGACTGGAACTTCTGGCATGTTGCATTGGCAGTCGTCTGACTGCCTGTGTGAGAGAAAGTCTAAATTTGCAAGTTCCTGAATTCTATTGGACTGACTCCTCTACTGCATTACAGTGGATAAAGAAGAACGAGCCCTGGGGCGTGTTCGTCAACAATCGAGTCAAGGAAATAAGATCACTGACTAGCGTAGAAGATTGGAGACACGTACCTGGCGAGTGTAACCCAGCTGACCTCCCTTCGCGAGGTTGCTCTGCAGGATCCCTCATAAATTCCAGATGGTGGGAGGGGCCAGCTTGGCTGAGAGCAGAAGAAAAGGACTGGCCTATGTCCGGTGTGGTCGCAGACGAGGAAGAAGTTGATCGAGAAAAAAGGAAGGTGACGTCAACACTATCCAGTTTAATCGAAGAGGAAGACCCCTGGTACCTGAGACGCTTTTCGAGGTTTTCACAGATTGTGAGGCTTGTGGCTTGGATACTGCGCTTCTTCAGGAAAGCATCAAAACTTGAAGGTTGCGTGTCTGGTGAGCTTTCTGTTTTGGAAATCGAAGAGGCCGAAAGAAGGTTACTACGCCTGGCTCAACTGGGAGTGACGGAAGAGACTGACAAGAAAGGATTGAAATCATTCTGCACAGTTGTTGGTTCAGATGGTCTTCTGAGGTTGAAGACAAAGATTGTGCAGCGAGATGATGTTGAGAACTTCAGATATCCCATTCTGCTACCGTCAAATCATAAATTGGTGGAGATCCTAATTAGAGACTATCATCTTAAGTACTCTCATGCTGGTGTCCAAATGTTGCTTGGAAAATTGAGGGAGGACTATTGGATTCTAGGAGGGAGGAGGACAGTGAGGAGAGTGGTTAACAAATGTGTCAGATGTCGAAGATTTGAAGCAAAGAGAGTTGAGACTGGTCCTGTACCTCTACCAGGAGATAGAGTGGGGGATGCATCGGTTTTTGAAGTGAGTGGGGTTGACCTAGCGGGACCTTTGCACCTCAGAGATGGTGAAAAAGCCTGGATCCTGTTGTTCACCTGTGCAGTTTATCGTGCTGTTCATTTGGAACTTGTGCAAAGTTTGTCAACACAAGCCTTCCTCCAAGGAATGAGGAGATTCATCGCCAGGCGGGGCAGACCCCGAATATTGTACAGTGACAATGGGACGAATTTCACTGGGGCTAATAATTCCTTTGCCTCACTGGACTGGGTTGTGATTGAAAGAACGTCTTCCATCAAGAGAATTCAGTGGAAGTTCATTCCACCCACTGCTGCATGGTGGGGTGGATGGTGGGAGAGGATGGTGCAGATGGTCAAGAAGCTGTTGAGGAGAACATTGGGGAAAGCTTGTCTCAAGTATGAGGAGCTTACAACCATTCTTTGCGATGTTGAAGCCGTGATCAACGCCAGACCCTTGACCTATCTCTCGGAGGATCCAGATGACTTGATGCCATTGACACCGGCCATGTTCCTGCAAGACATTCGTTCCACCGGAGTTCCTGATCTTGACCACTTGGATGGAACAGACATCAGAAGGCGAGCCAAGTATCTCCACCGCTTGCGTGAAGATTTGCGGAAAAGATTTCGGGATGAATACCTGAGCCTCCTGGTGCAGTCGCATGCTGACATGAAACACCATAGAACATTGAAGATCGGTGATGTTGTGTTGGTGGGGTCAGATGACAGGAAGAGGTTGGAGTGGCCAGTGGGAAAGGTCACAGAAATGTTCCCTGGCAAGGACAACAATGTCAGGGTGGTTCGTGTCAAGGCAGCGGGGAGAAGTATGACCAGACCAATCCAGCGGATATACCCTCTGGAAATATCGTCGCCGCAGGATGCTCCCTTGGGTGAAGACGAACCAAGTGCTGACGAGTGTGAAGCCCCCAGTGATCAACAAGTGATGAGAACAAGAAGGGGACGTGTAGTGAAACTGCCTGCTCGATACAGGTCGTAGCTTGTGTAAATTGTGATGGTGTAAACTTAATAATTGTAAATAAGTTATGTTTTGATTTTGTGTTTGAAATCAAAAGGTGGGAGGTATGTGACGTTCACTAACTCTGTTATTCCTTTCCTTTTTTTTTTCTGTTATGATTTTTCAGGCAAGGAGAATATGAACTGTAAACAAAAGAAAAGAAGGCTGTGAATGTTTTGATCTGTTATAATATTTGTATCATTTACCTTGTCTGTGATGAATAAAGCCAGTTTTGACGAATATTAGTAAGTCGGGTAGATTTCATGTTCGATTCAACACAGCGTAAGCTTAAAAGGTGTATTTTTTTCGTTTTCAATGAACTATGACATATATTCATTTTCCGGCTGAGTATGATGGGTTAAAATCACTGACTGGACTATTAACCCTCGGATACTCGCGCTGGCTACAGATGTAGCTCAGTGATTTATTTTGTTGTAGCGCAGAGTATATTTTTTTTCTAGGAATATTGGGAATCTCAATAGCTGCCTGTTGATGCTTTATTTAACAGACAGGTGTGTTTCCGACTGAACTAATTGCACCAAACTGACACCAGATGCATTAGAAGTTGTCTGGGCTACAATAGTACCCCGCGCGAGCATCGCTGTTTCAGAATTGAGCGTACAAAGCAAAGTTGCCACATGTGAGGTGATCATGTAGATGACTTTCAAATCAGTCAGTGTTTAGATGAAAGTAGTGATAGGTTGAGTGAAGTGGAAATAAAGTGGGCTGTTGCTTCTTGTGTGGACGAGGAAGGGATAAATCAACAAGGAACTGATGTGCAAAGTGCAATAAAAATCTTCTCGGATCATTATGTCCATTTGCACTGAATGTTTGTGTGACAAATTTGTGTGAGCATGGTTATGGATTTCCTGGGCTATAGATTGTAACCAAAAGGGCAAAAATAAATTTCAAAAATTCGAGAAAAAAATAAATGAAAATGCTGAAATTGTTGATAATAAGTGCTGATTTTCTAAGGAAATTATCTAATCTAGTATTATTTTTGTTTAATTCCAATCCAAATATGCACTAATGTAAGCATCCAGGTTTACATAAAATATAATTTAACAGTCTAGTTCCATTAGTTTTATTTCTGTTGCAGTTTTACCGAATATGTATGGTAAAATGAAATTTTCTTCATAGGCTTGATTTTCTCTCCATATGAAAATATAAGCCTACATAAAATCCTCAGATTTAGCCAAGAATACTTCTATATTCTACTATTTATCATATTATTAAAACGGAACACAAAACATAACGTGTGGAAGTCCATCAGATCAAATAACTGTTTGGGCTACAGATGTAGCCAGCGCAAGTAACGCTGTATGTATTACTAGCGTGAGTGAAATGAAATGAAAAATGAAAATCCACAGCCTGCTTCCAGTCTCCGACCGGGTCAGGAATGGAATGAATGAAGCCCCTATCTAGCGGCGAGGATATGAACTGTGCCGGCTGCCGAGGCCTGACGCACTCCTCTGGGGCAATGATTAAATGAATGACAGATGAAATGAAATGATAGTGGAGAGTGTTGCTGGAATGAAATGTTGACAGGGAAAACCGGAGTACCCGGAGAAAAACCTGTCTGCCTCCGTTTTGTCCAGCACAGATCTCACATGGAGTGACCGGGATTTGAACCACGGACCCAGCGGTGAGAGGCCGACGTGCTGCCGCCTAAGCCACGGAGGCTTTTACTAGCGTGAGTGCCCGAGGGTTACCGCGTGAGTGCCCGAGGGTTAATTATTATGGAGAGAGCATGTGCAACGAATTCTTGTCAGACCAAATTTAGGAATGGCGAGGCGCATGAAACACAAATCCTCCTTCCGTCCAACCTAAACTTGACTGTGTAATCTGCGGAACAAAGGCTGAAACTGCAGCAATAAGCTCGCTCGCTCTCGTAAACTGTCTCCGAAGTGGAGATTGTTGGATGAAATTAAAACGTAAAAACACTTATAGTGGGCGATGTATTGAAGATGAGAGATATAAGAGATACCTTTGCATGCTGAACAATTCTTACATTCATAGTATAGAGATATTTTTAACGGTTTACCCAGCGTAAGGTTAAAAGGTGCATGGACAGTAAGTTTTTGTTCAACTCGATTTACTGAAATCGTTACTGCTGTTGAGATATTAAGACAATTGGGAGAGGAGAGATGTTTCTTGCGACTGCTAATGAAGAGAAGAGATAGGTTGGTAGGACACATACTCATCATCATCGAATCCGAGTATAAATCTTCTTCCTTCAGTCCAGTTTGTGGATGTGTTTACGGTGACTAAAGAGTCCAATCCTGGCCAGTACACATCCTTGTTTCAGTCCATGGGAAATAGGAAATTCATCGGACATCTTATTCTGATGGCAAACCTGACCAGTCATGCCATCATGGAGAGCCTTGATTAGATCTACAAAACGCTGAGGGCAACCAAACCGCTTTAGCACCGCCCACATGGCTGGTCTTGGAACCGAATCAAATGCCTTTTCCAAGTCATAAAAGACTATCGGATGCTCGAGACTTGAGGAACTTCTATGCAGTACTCAAGGAAATATATGGACCATCTCGCTCATCATCAGGTACACTTCTCCAATCTCCTAAATCGTCCATCAGCAGCTGCCGAAGAGTTCCTTTGTGATGTGCCGCAACAACCTGAACAACTGTGGTTGGCAGTACCTTCTACTTATCATGAATTCAGTGCAGCTCTCACCCAATTGAAACCCAGAAAAGCACCTGGCCCAGGGCACATACTAAGACACCCAGGAATAGCAAACTTAAATATGGAAGGAAGGGTCGAGAATAAGAACTGTAGGGGTAGACCAAGGTTAGAATATGTTAAACAGATTGCCTCGGATGTAGGGTGTGGTAGGTATGTAGAGATGGTCAGTGGAATAGTAACTGGGCCAAATATTCTCCCTCTTCTGTAGTCTATAACTATATAAATTTTAATCACAAGTAACTTACCAGTAATTTCTTTTCAAGTTTCTTTTTTTTTTTATTGCATGTCCCAGTAATTGGTAATATATCGTGTTGACCGACTGAATGGTTGCAATATCAATTGTCTCCTCATGTGCGTTCATCCCCCCTCCTTTCTTGCAAGCGAATATGCTATTGCTTTGAGTGCTTGATATGTGGGATTTTACTGTCCTACAATGGAAGATATACTCACCAAATGTAGAGCAGAGTGACAACTGAAGGAGCTGCTATGGTTAGTTGCAAGTATCTCCAGTCTGGTACGAGGTAGTCAAACCCTGCTAGCGCTGTGAGTCCTATAGCCCAGTACATCTCCAGGATGACTCCCACAGCCGTACGAATACGAGGAGGAAACAGTTCCACCAGCAGAGTGTAGGTGGAGCCTTGCATGCCCTGTAACAACAGATATTGATAGAGATGGCAGTTCAACATGCTGCGACGGGGTGCCGTTTTCCCCGGAACAATTCCGTTTTTTCTTGTTTTGTTTCGCATTCCCTTTTAATCTTTAACGGAACGCCAAATATTCCGTTTTTGGTTAATTTGATAATATATTCAATTTTGCACCAATATTCAAATGTCCCGCTTCAGAATTGATTGTAATATCTAGCTGGATTTCTGGTGGTACAGGGGCAAGTTTGAAAGAGAAAATGATTTCTATGTCTGTGTCAGATAGATAAGTATATGTTATTGATTTATGAGGGGCAACAAAATTAAAGAAGTTAATACTCAACATTTTCCCCTCCAATGCTTTTACGGAGAGGGTTTTTTCTGTCATGACTATCAAATGGAGCGATGATAGAAACAGAAGCTCCATTAGTTTGATAAAACAAGAATTGTTCACATATTACAATTTTTGACTTTTAAAGTCGCACATTTTTCCCGTATTGACAGAATGTAATAAGAAACAAAGTTTTTACGTATAGTAGCCTCACTTTCCTAGTTAAAGACCGGCTTGTCTTTGAAACCTACCTGGAAGGATATGTTTACATTCCATAGCTGCGGGGTGCCGAGGCATTCACGGCTTAAGACCGGTGAGCAGATACTAGACAGGCATCAACACCTTGTCTGCACTCCTCGTGGATAGATGGCGGAAGCATCTTATTGGTCAAGAACCGTCAGGTAATTGTCAGTCATAAATAATGGCTATTGTCGGCTCGTGCTAATGCTTAACGTTTGAGTCGCCGGTCGTTAACCAGGAAAGTGAGGCTACTATAAAAACTTTGTTTCTTCTTCTTCTTCTTATTATTATTAACTTTATTGGCCACATTGGACCACTTGAGTCTTCCATGTACACTTTTACTTTGAAGGTTGTATTGTTTCATTCTTCTTATCTGCCCAGTACTTCTTCATTCGTTCTGATTGCAGTGTTCTTAATTCGTCTGAAATCTCTACAGGCCGTCTGTGCATCATTTCTGCTGAAAATTTGTGACTTTTAAGAAGGGTGGTAATTTTATTCTTGGTCTCTGCATCTGTAATTTCGAGTCCAACTGTTTTGAGATCCTCTTGAATTTCTTTGATCCAATGCCCTCCAGTCTTCTTTCCCAGATTTCCCACCACTAGTTGTCACATATTACAATTATTCTTTTTGACTTTCAAAGTCGCATATTTTTCCTGTATTGATGAGGCGGAACGAGGTAAACTTTTGATTATTATAGTAAGTCAATACGGAAAAATGGGTGACTCTGAGTCAAAAAAAAAAAGTTGACAGAATGAAAAAGAAACAAAGTTCTTACGTAAAAACTTTGTTTCTTATTATTACAATTATAACGAAAATTGTAGTGAATTTTATCTGAAGGTATATTTGAGTTGCCTAGATGCAAAACTGTCCATGTCCACTTTTCAAAAAAAATGAGTTGGCAACACTGTAGTGTAGAGCTAGTCTTATTACACATGCCCGAAATGCTATTTATGCTCAAAACTGTCCATGTCATATGAATACCAGCTCTCGAAAAGTGTGGTTGGATTCAAAACGGTCCATGTCCATACGTAAGTGAGGCTCAAAACTTGCCTTGTCCCTTTCCACCAATCGCAATGAAGATTGAAGTCAGATGACTAATACAAGATGGCCGTCTTATGTATGTAAACATTGAGCCCTTGTGTGTGTTTTAAAGTTTATGTTGAAAGTTATACGCACTGTTTTCGTCACAATAAATATGAAACATGTCAGTAATGTTGATCAAGGCATTGCGGAAACAACACCTGACCGTTCTAAGAAGTGAGTACGCCGTGAAGATCAGTGAAGCAAGTTGTTTCTATTCATCGCTGAAGGAAATGCGAGACAATTTCTGCCCATGTTTTTCGACTGCCAAAGGAATTAAAATACCTGATCAGAGTGTCTATTACAGTAGGCAACTATACCTATACAATCTTGCCATTATAGTATGTTCCTCTTCAAATCAAGGTTAATCACTAATAATGTCTTCATGTACACATGGCTTGAGAGCGAAGGTAAGAAAGGGTCAAATGAAATATGCTCAGCTCTCTACCACTGTTAATGCCATACAGACATGAGCAACATACAAACTATGGGCTTAATTGCCGATGGGTGCCCTGGGCAAAATAAAAAACACAATAGTTGACTAGATGCTGTGTCACTGGATGAACAAACACGCAACAAGCGTCAACAAAATAGAAGTGAATTATCCCATTACTGGATATTCATTCATGCCTTCCGAAAGAATGATTGGGCTCATCAAAAGGCAACTGCGGAAACGAGAAACGATAGTTTCAACCATAGCATCTTGGATGAGTATGGGACCCTCCACAAACTAGGGAGAGACTGGGAGATAGCTGACTGGAAAGGGCCATTCAAAACGTCATCCAATCCGCAGCATCGTTCCCCTTCCAGATAACAAAAGTAAAAAGAGTCATCATCATCATCCGTAATTCACAGAATGTAATTCACGTCCAAGGGGAGCCTAATTATAGGTCTGACATCAATGAACCAATGGGTGTATGCAAACGGGGAATACACTATATACAGGTAAACCCGGGCTGCTTAAAAACTCTCCCGTGACCATTAATGAAAAATAACTGGAAAATGTTTCAAATCTCCTCGAGAAACACTATGGTGAGTCCTGGAGGGAGATTAACTCTCTGTTATAGTACATGAACTTATTAGGCTAGCAGGAGAGGATCAAGACATTGTTCCAGGTATGATGTACTAAGTGCGTGGCAGATTGTCAGATATTACACCATGTACGTTTAAAAAAAAATCACAAATTTAGATTTATGTTCATTCCATAAATTAAAAATTGAATACAAAAATTTAGATTTATGATCATCACATGTCTTCTCTTCACATAGTCTCTAGTCTGTTTTAAAACTGTCCATGTCCATTACAGTTGCATGCAAAAGTGTCCATCGGCAAAATGAGATGCGAAAGTGTCCATGTCCATTTTTATTTTGCTTATATCTTGCAAGCATTGCGTTCGTGGTTTGTTGTCAATAGCTCAAGCAGATTTGTACTAATTCATACTTATTTATATGACAAACAGTGTAGGCTTATACCAATCCACCCAGTAAAAACACATTTTCCACTTTTTCTCAAAACCAGTTATGGAAGACATGGACACTTTTGCATCTAGGCGACTCATTTACAAATAAAAAAAATCCTTGCAAAGGGTTGCTTGTGTCACAGGCCTATACGATATGTCAGCAATATCTAATTTCTATTTTGTGTATTTGATTATGTAAAGCTTATTTATTACATTTATGTGTATTATTTATTACAACATTTAACAACCTTGATTAAAGAAAAAACATGTTTTGGGACGTGTGTTCCGTTTTTCCATTCTTGAAATCTGACAACCTTATGCGGGGTGTCTTGAAGTATGCATGCACGGCTCGCCTATTCCAAAC
Organism: Meconema thalassinum; assembly: GCA_946902985.2. NCBI lineage: Eukaryota > Metazoa > Arthropoda > Insecta > Orthoptera > Tettigoniidae > Meconema > Meconema thalassinum. The sequence goes on from OX336399.1 coordinate 85,958,899, forward strand.
CTAAATACTGTATATTGGCTTCCTGCATGGTTGTTATAGCAGCAGACGACACACAGCCAGTGAAAGAAGGAATGTGCTGAGTGAGTGAAGCAAGTAGTAACCAACCTAATGTTTTTGGAATGCGTGATGCTCAGTAAGCGGGAAGACATCTGCAGTTCAAATCCAACTGCTATCTCCTGGCGGGATATCAATACTTTAGTGGTTAATCTTCAGAATGGATTTTCAGGTTTTCCCAGAAAAGATTGTTCTGAATGTTTTGAAGTGGCGCCACCGTTTTGCCGAAGGGCCCTGGATTCGCATCGGGATACCTTACAGTCTACAAACCTGCAGCATGCATGTTGATATGTAAGTCAGTTGTACAAAGAGGTTGGCTGAGTTATAACTATTGATAAACCACAAGCTGTGAGCTCGACATTTCCAGTGGGTTGGAAGGAGTACAAAGGGAGGCCGCCAGGTATGTAATGGAGGACCACAGATCGAAGAGTAGTGTGAGTAGAATGACCCAGGATTTGGGATGGGAAAGTCTGGCTGGTATACGTTCAAGAGCAAGACTATGGGGTTTATTCTTAGCTTACAAGGAGGAAATTGCATGGGAAGACATTCATGAGAGATTGGGAAAGGAAATATAAAGACCCAGTATATGGGCCTGTTAACCCCTAGAGGGCGCGTCCCCAGGTGGCGGATAGGGGGCTCACAGAAATGTGGGCTGGTTCAAATACCTCGGAAAATGAACCCGCGGACCAACAGGCAGCCCAGTTCCTGGGGGCTTTAAAATGCTGGGACACCCTCTCTCCAGGGGCCATAAATATGGAGGGCCCAAGCCCAGGGTTATGGGCGAAGCCCCAACGGTATCGGCGGCGGAGAGGATGGACTTCGGTACGGTGTCGATGGCGGAAGAGGGAATTCTGTAGCGTCTGTACTCCAGAGGAGCGGCTACAAAAGGCGTCTGTTATCCAGTGGATCGGCCTAGAACAATACCTGGCAGTAGGTCATAAAATGCCTTTGAGTGTGGCGAACTCATCGTACTAATAGCCTATAAAATGAGTGAGTGTGAATTGATGATGATGATGATGATAATTGTTGTTTTAAGGGGCCTAACATCTAGGTTATCGGCCCCTGATAGTGTGAATTGAGGCCTCGGAAAGTGCTAGGGCGTCCCCTGCAGGCGACGCGCAGTTCCCAGGGGTCTGGGGGAACTGTGAGAAGTAGGCTACCAGACACCACAAACATCGCCTTCATAAACGTGATGAGCTTAAATGGCAAGACAGAAGAATTGGTGGACTATATGGAAAAGAAGGAAATAGCAATGATGGGAGTCAGTGAAGCGAAATGGAAGGGAAAAGGTGAGAAAGAAGTCAAGAAAGGGAAGGGATATAGAATATATTGGAGTGGAGGAAATAAGGCAATGAATGGTGTTGCAATAATATTGAGAGAAGACTTAGTGCAGTATGTTGAGAAAGTAGACCAAATTAATGACAGAATGATGAAAATTAGACTAGGACTTGAGAGTGGAACAAAGGATTTTATACAGATTTACGCACCCCAGACAGGGAAGGTAGATGAATATTTAGAGGATTTCTTAGAAGAACTGGAAAAGGGTATAGAAGACAAAGAGGTTATAATAATGGGGGATATGAATGCACATGAGGGAACAGATAGGCAGGGAAAAGAAGAGATAATTGGCCCATTTAGCTATGGAAATCAGGATGAAGAAGGAGAAATGTTAATAGATTTCTGTAGAAGGAATGGATTAATTGTTGGAAATACATGGTTTAGGAAAAAGAACTCCCAAAAAATAACTAGGTATGGATGGGGAGACAGAAAGACAAAAACAATGATCGATCTTATCCTAGTGGAAAAGGATAAACGTAGACAACTGGTAGATGTGACAGCTATGCCAAGAGGAGATTTTGAAGGAGACCATAAAGTGGTGATAGCCAAATTAAGGCTTGGGAAAATCACAAAGCTTGCGGAGAAAAAGGAAAGAAAAATAAAGGTGTGGAAGCTAAAAGAGAGAGAGGCAATGGAAAAGTTCCAAGAAGACTTGTAAAAGGAAATTCCCAAAGACGAAGCAAAAAGTGTCGAACAGGAATGGGCATGTTTTAGAAATTGTTTTGCGAAGTGTGCAGTAAACACTTGTGGAAGACTATCAGGGAAGAAAAAGGAAAGGGAGACTCCTTGGTGGAACAACAGGGTAAAGGAAGCTGTTAAAGAAAAACAAATGGCATGGAGGAAGTGGATAGGCAGTAAAAATGCAGAGAAATGGCAAAAACATAGAGAAGCAAAGAAGGCATGCCAAAAAATTGTACAAGAAGAAAAAAGGAAAAGTTGGGAAGGTTTCACGGAAACTTTGAAGGAGGATATCCAAGGAAGTAAAAAGGTTCTATATGGATTGGTGAAAAACAGTGTTAAAGGTAGGGAAAACACAAAATTTGTAAAAACTGAAGCAGGACAGATATTGTATCAAAGAGATGATATACACACATCAAAAAAAGTTTTGCATCACCTCGGTTCCAAGAGTTCCGGAACCTTTAAATACAAAGGGAATAGAGATCAACACAAACAACATTTCAGCTCGTTTTATTGCTCATGAGACCCACATATTGCATGTTGTACCATCACACAGCTAGACTTTCAGCATTTGTGGTCCAGATTGCAGTACACACCACTACCTCTAATACCCAGTAGCACGTCCTCTTGCGTTGATGCATGCCTGTATTCGTCGTGGCATACTATCCACAAGTTCATCAAGACACTGTTGGTCCAAATTGTCCCACTCCTCAACGACAATTCGGCGTAAATCTCTCAGAGTGGTTGGTGGGTCAAGACGTCCATAAACAGCCCTTTTCAACATATCCCAGGCATGTTCGATAGGGTTCATGTCTGGCGAACATGCTGGCCACTGTAGTCGAGCGATGTCGTTATCTTGAAGGAACGCATTCACAAGATGTGCACGATGAGGTTGAGAATTGTCGTCCATGAAGACATATGCCTCTCCAATATTCTGCCGATATGGTTGCACTATGGGTCGGAGGATGTCATTCAGGTATCGTAAAGCCGTTTCGGAGCCTTCCATGACCACCAGTGGCGTACGTCGGCCCCACATAATGCCACCCCAAAACATCAGGGAACCACCACCTTGCTGCACTCGCTGGACAGTGTGTCTAAGACGTTCAGCCTGACCAGGGTGCCTCCAAACACGTCTCCGACGATTGTCTGGTTGAAGGCATATGCGACACTCATCGGTGAAGAGAACGTGATGCCAATTCCGTGGGGTCCATTCAGCATGTTGTTGGGCCCATCTGTACCGCGCTGCATGGTGTCGGGGTTGCAAAGCTGGACCTCGCCATGGACGTCGGGAGTGAAGTTGCGCATCATGCAGCCTATTGCGCACAGTTTGAGTTGAAACACGACGTCCTGTGGCTGAACGAAACGCATTATTCAACATGGTGGCATTGCTGTCAGGGTTCCTCCGAGCGGCAATCCGTAAGTAGCGGTCATCCACTACAGTAGTAGCCCTTGGGCGGCCTGAGCGAGGCCTGTCATCGACAGTTCCTGTATCTCTGTACCTCCTCCATGTCCGAACAACATCGCTTTGGTTCACTCTGAGACGCCTGGAAACTTCCCTTGTTGAGAGCCCTTCTTGACACAAAGTAACAATGCGGACGCGATCGAACTGCGGTATTGACCTTCTAGGCATGGTAGAACTACAGACAACATGAGCAGCGTACCTTCGTCCTGGTGGAATGACTGGAACTGATCGGCTGTCGTACCCCCTCCGTCTAATAGGCCCTGCTCATGCATGGTTGTTTACATCTTTGAGCAGTTTTAGTGACATCTATGAACAGTCAAAGGGACTGTATCTTGGATACAATATACACAGTCAACGTCTATATGCCGGAGATCTGGGAACCGAGGTGATGCAAAACTTTTTTTGATGTGTGTATTAAAAAGATGGGAAGAATACTTTTCAAAGCTACTAAATGTTAAATACATTGAACTGGAAGATGAAAAAGAGCAAGAAGAAACAATGGAAGAAGAAGAAGAACAAGAAAAGGAGATCACTATGCTAGAAATAGAGGAAGCCATACAGAAGATGAAGAGCGGTAAAGCAGCAGGAGAGGATGAGGTGTCCGCGGAAATGATAAAAGCAGCGGGACCAATAGGTGTACAGTGGTTGTATAGATTATTTAGAATAATTTGGAAGAAGAAAGAGATTCCAGAAGAATGGGGAAAGGGATTAATTATCCCGATTTTTAAGAAAGGTGACAAAAAGGAATGCAATAACTACAGAGGGATCACTCTTATCGCTCATGTAGCTAAGATCTTTGAGAGAGTTTTGGAAGGCAGACTGAGGAGGAAGATAGAAGGAGAGATGGAAGAAGAACAGTATGGTTTTAGGAAAGACAGATCAACATTTGACCTAATCTTTGCATTAAGGCAAATGATGGAGAAAAGATGGGAATTTGGAAAAGACATGGTGATGACATTTATTGATATTGAGAAAGCGTACGACAGAGTGCCTCGACAGGTGGTTTGGAATGTATTAAGGAAAAGGAGAGTTAACGGAGCTGATGTCCAAATGTTAAAAGCTATGTACAAATATTGTGTGAGTAGCGTGAAGACCAGTATAGGAGAAACAGAATGGTTTAAAGTGGAAACAGGTCTCCGACAGGGAAGTGTATTGTCCCCCTTACTATTCATCATAGTCATGGATGAAATTCACAAGAATGTTAAACAGAGATTGGGACAAGAGGCAACAAAGGCCATGCTGTTTGCAGATGATATAGTGATATGGGGCGAGGATGAAAAGGAAGTACAAAAACAACTAGATGTATGGAATCAAGAAATAGAGAAATTTGGGATGAAAGTAAGCACAGAGAAGAGCAAGACAATGGTAATGTCAAGAGGAAGGAAGGAAGGAAGGAAGAGGAAAGATAGAATTGAATGGGAAAATTCTAGAAGTGGTTAAAAGTTTCAAGTACTTGGGAAGTGTGATCACAGAAGATGGAAGGATAACTGAGGAAATTGGAAAGAGAATACAACAAGCGAACAGTTTTTACCAGAGCATAAGGGGTATTCTGTGGAACCGAGATGTCCCAAAGAAATGTAAAAATGTATTATATTCAACCTACCGTATTTCCTCGCATAATCGTCGCACTTTTTTTGCCAAAATTTCGTGGAAAAAAGCAGGGTGCGACGATTATGCGAAGAATATTTAATTTCAAAGAGTATACTGTATCATTATTTGCTGCACGGGCCAGTCATTCGCGTAGCGCGAGTCATAGCCAGCAGTCAGAGACAGGGTTCTTTCTTCTAACAAGGTCAAGACAGGTTAACGCCATTCGCGTCGCGGTTCATAGCCGGCAGGCATAAAGACGATATTACTTTCTCCTGACAGGATCACGCCAAATTAGGCCTATAAACTCGCGGAATGTGCGCTGGTCGTTCGCGTCACAGTTCATAGCCCGCAGGCATAAAGACGAGAGTACTTTCTGCTGACAAGATCACGCCAGATTAGGCCTATAAGCTTGCGGAATGTGCGCTGACCATTCGCGTCGCGGTTCATAGCCTGCAGGCATAACTACGATATTACTTTCTCCTGACAAGATCACGCCAGATTAGGCCTATACGCTCGCGGAATGTGCTCTGGCCGCTCGCGTCACAGTTCATAGGCCGCAGGTCTAAAGATGAGATTACGTTTTGCTGACATGATCACACCAGATTAGGCCTATAAGCTCGCGAAATGTGCGCTGACCATTTGCGTCGCGGTTCATAGCCCGCAGGCATAAATACGATATTACTTTCTCCTGACAAGATCACGCCAGATTAGGCCTATACGCTCGCGGAATGTGCGCTGGCCGCTCGCGTCACAGTTCATAGGCCGCAGGTCTAAAGATGAGATTACGTTTTGCTGAAATGATCACGCCAGATTAGGCCTATATGCTCGCGAAATGTGCGCTGACCATTTGCGTCGCGGTTCATAGCCCGCAGGCATAAATACGATATTACTTTCTCCTGACAAGATCACGCCAGATTAGGCCTATACGCTCGCGGAATGTGCGCTGGCCGTTCACGTCACAGTTCTTAGGCCGCAGGTCTAAAGATGAGTTTACTTTAAGCTGACATGATCACGCCAGCTCGCGGAATGTGCGTTGGCCGTTCGCGTCGCGGTTCATAGCCGGCAGGTTAAAGATGAGGTTACTTTCTCCTGACAAGACCACGCCAGATTAGGCCTATACGCTCGCGGAATGTGCGCTGGCCATTCGCGTCGCGGTTCATAGCCGGCAGGCATAAAGACAAGATTACTTTCTCCTGACAAGATCACGCCAGATTATACGCTCGCGGTATGTGCTAAGTGACGAAGCTTGCCGCTCGCGTCACAGTTCATTGCCCGCAAGCATAAAGCGAGATATTTTTCGTCTGACAAAGTCGCACCGGGTTATAAAGTCGCGGTAGCGTGTGCAACTGACTGGCGCACAAATACGAACATGCTATGCGACGATTATGCGATGAAGTTTTATAAACCTATTTTAGTGTTTGAAAAGTGGGGTGCGACGATTACGCAGTGGCGACGATTATGCGCGGAAATACGGTACTACAGACCCATACTAACATATGCAGCTGGAGCGTGGACTACAACAAAAAGAGAGGAGAGTAGAATACAAGCCGCGGAGATGAAATTCCTAAGAGGTATAGAGGGCAAGACCAGAAGAGATAGAGTTAGAAATGAAGAGATTAGAAAAAGGACAGGAATCTTGAAGCTGCAGGACAGGATAGAAACAACAAAGTTAAAGTGGTATGGACATATGATGAGAATGGGAGAGGAGAGAGTACCAAAGAAAACTTTCTGTGAAAAGATGACAGGGAAGAGACCACGAGGAAGGCCCCGAAAGAGATGGGCAGATACAGTGTGGGAGTGTGTAGAGAAGAGAGGAGGAAAACCTGAAGAAGTACTAAAAACAGGAGAGGAGTGGTGGAGAGACAGGAAACGTTGGAGGTCCTTAATTCACAACACGACCCAGGAAGCTGGAAACGGGAAATGAAGATGATGATGATATATGGGCAGATGCAGTCATACTTGTAAATTAAAATTAAGTCAGTGGAATAGTAACTGGGGCAAATATTCTTTCATTGGGAGTGGGGAAGTAGAATGGAACAGTTTGCCAGGGGACATTTTCGGCCCTTTGCCCTCTGATGTTGGGAAATTCAAGGAGTTGGTAAGAAAGCACCAGTTCAGATGCCACATGTGGTACATGACTCGCTGGATGAAGAAAAGTGTAAATTATCCTTATTCTCATTTTATAATTTATCTTTATTATTACTGTATTATTTTCTTTTACCAAAAATTCCTTGTATTCTAAAATATATTTTTTCAAGTTGTATGAATGATTTATTTTTCTTAGTAATTGTAATCTGACAACATGGACAGCGTCCACATTTGCAAATAAATATAGGCTATGTAATGTCATCGCGCCAGGAGATGGCAGTTCAACATGCTGTGACGGGGTAAAGGGGTTCTTGCAGTACGCCTATTCCAAACCTAAATATATCGGCTGGCAGTCAGTTGCTGCTGCTTCTTGCATGATAATTTGCAATCGGGCTTCACGTGTGTGTATTGGTACCTTCCTACTGTCGACATTCTTGCAAGCCTTTGTGTTTACTTTTAACAGTGTGACAGTATCAGGTACAGTAATGGAAACAGTGACCAACTTAATGTTTCTGGAATGTGCGATATGCAGTGAGCGGGAAGACAACTGCAGTTCAAACCCGACTGCCATCTCCTGGCGCAATATCATTATGTATGCCTGTATGTGTCCACAGTGAGTTATGGAGTGAAGTGGACGACTGTAAAGAAACTTCCAGAAATCTACCAAACATAAATTAAGCTTAAGTAAGCAGTATCAGATAATGTTTGCTTGACGAACAAAACTAGTCTCCAATTAACCCCCTAGCCGGCCCCGTGGTGTTGAGGTAGCACGGCTGCCTCTCACCCGGAGGCCCCAGGTTCGTTTCCCGGCTCCGTCAGGGATTTTAGAAAGTGGCGTGAGGTTTGGTACGGGGTCCACTCAGCCTTGTGAGTACAATTGAGTAGCTGTCTGACAGTGAGGCAGTGCCCCGGTCACGAAAACCAAGATTAACGGCCGAGGGGACCCGACGCACTGATCACGTATCACCCCAATATCTGCAGGCCAAATGGCTGGGCAACATTCGCTTGGTAGGCCTAGGCCCTTCATGGGCTTTAGTGCCAGGGATTATTTGGGGTTATAATTACCCCCCCCCCCCCATTTGTAAGAGAAGTGTTTTATTAAGTGTGTAAATAATTTATGTATCTACTTCAGACACTAGGATACTAAATTGTAAATCCCCAACCAATCTAATTGGGTACACACATGTTGACAAATGTACAAAAAATTTAATGTTCTCCTTAACTTTGTATTTTCTCTCTATAGGAAGATAAATGCCTACATAAAATCTTTAGATTTAGCTTAGAATACTTATATTACACTACTATTTGTCATATATTGAAACTGAACACCAAAAATAACGTGTGCGAGTCCATCAGATCGAATAACTGTTTGGGCTACATATGTAGCCAGCGCAAGTAACGCTGTCTGTATCTATTACTAGCTCGAGTGTCCGAGTTGTAAGGACATGAAGAGCGGCATGGTATGGACATGTAAAGAGAATGCTTAGTACAAGAACACCACATGCATACCTAGAAAGATGAGTTGTTGGAAGAAGACCCATGGGATGACCTAAGAAGAAATGGCTGCACCAGGGGAAGAAGATGTGGAGAGAAGAGGAGGAAACTGGTATTGCATTGTGTGGAAAGAGACATTTCTGAATAAAAACAGTGGTGAAGACTTGTTCTACACCACCCTACACGGCATGCTGGAATGGTTTCATGATGATGATGATAATAATATTGTATGGCCTTGGGTGCCGGGTGCATGCTTTGTTATTTGACACCCAGAGGGCAGCTTGCATGTCAAATTTTTGTCATTCTTGGAGCACTATGAAAGTCAAGGAGGCGTAGGAAATGAGTTGTGTGCTGTAACCCGTCTCCCCTCTAAACAATAAAAATATTTAGAAACATACAGGAACATCCACTCAGAAACACTCAAGAGTAATTTGGGAGTGTTAAAAAACCTTCTGGTGGGAACAGCTGATAGCTTCCTCTATTTTTCCCCCCATTTGCTTAGAGAGATTCCCTCTAAAATGCTATCACAGAGACTAGAAGGTGCCACCGGCCACGTTCTCATTTCGTGTGACCAGTGCTGCTGCTCTGTGGTCGAACGAAGAATGCCTTGGCTCTGGTCTTGGCTGTTGTCCCAACAGCACAACGAAAAAGTTGGGCACGCATGCGCAAAAAGCAGAGTTAATGTTTGCTGGCAATAAACATAGAAATTCTCGCTGAGGTGTGAACTGCACAGCCAGTGCCGGACGTGGAGTGGAGCGCACGACTAGACACCTCGTTGTGAGGGGAGCAGAAATATTTCCTGTTCTTAGGCTAACGTCTAATTCTTTTTCTTCTTTCACTTCAGAGTTTGTCCCGCCTGGTGGCAGGGTTCGCTACATGGATTCGATGTCTCCATTTAGTTCTGTCCTGGGCCATGTCACGCTGGAGATTGACGCTCTTCTGATCTTTGTGAAGGGTTTCGGCCCATCGTTGTTTTGGTCGTCCTTTTGGTCTATTAACGGCGACTTCCAACATTTAACCCGTCTTTGCTATAGTGTCAGCCCCTGTCCTCAGCACGTGTTCAAACCATCTTAAACGACTCTCGCGCATTTTTTCGGGAATGGGTACAATGCCAAATTTCTCCCTGATGCATTCATTGGGGATGCGATCCAGTTTAGTAACACCAGCTGTCCACCGCAGCATCTTGGTCTCCATGACGCCCAGTCGACGCACCATCTCAGTCGTAGTAGGCCAACATTTGAGGAGATCTTTCATCCTCCTGTCGCAAGTGACGCCAGTTGTTGTTTGCCATTTCATCCAAGGTGCGGATATCCTTGCATTGACCTCTTCGACAAGTCGACAATCAGCAGCGATCGTGGAGCCAAGATATTTGAATCTCGTTACTCGCGGTAGATCCTAGCTGTCTACCTGAATGGTTCCGATTGCTTGTGTGTCAGATGTCATACTGTATATTCTGTCTAATTAATGCGCATTATTTGATTGCAGATATTATTATTAAAGTAATTTATTTTCAAATAAAACAATGCGCTTCAGCACTTCAGCACATATGATGCGACCGCCCCTGGTTAGATATCTAAGATCCTAGATACTATCGCGCTTTCTATTAGAGAAAGGAGGAACTTTGTGTTGGCGGAAAATCCTGAGATTAATTTTGTCATTATGAACACGGCCTTCTTTCTTCTTCTTCTTCTTCTTCATTTCCCGTTTCCAGTTCTCTGGGTCGGGTTGCGAATCAGTTGTCTATCTCTCCAATATTCATTTCCTTCTTTCAATACTTCTTTTTCTTTTTCTCCTCTTTTCTCTATGCTTTCCTTCACTGTATCCATCCACCTCTTTCTGGGCCTTCCTCGTGGTCTTCTTCCTGGTATTTTCTCCATAAATATTCTTTTTGGTACTCTATATTCTTCCATTCTCATCATATGTCCGCACTACTTCAGTTTACTGGTCTCTATCTAGTCTTGCCGTTTTGGGAACCCAGTTCTCTCCCTAATGTCCACATTTCTGATTTCATCCCTCCGTGGCTTCCCAATTATTCCTCTAAGGAACTTCATCTCGGCTGCTTGGATTCGACTTTCATCGCACTTTGTTGTGGTCCAAGTACCTGCTGCATATGTCAAAATTGGTGTGTAATACATTGAGAATAGAACTTCCTTGCATTTCTCTAGGACTTCCTGGTTCCATACTAAACCTCTCACACACTGGTAAACCCATTAGCTTGTTGGATTCTCTTTCCAATTTCTTCATTTATTGTACTATCTTCTGTGAGTATGCTCCCCAAATACTTAGAGCTTTTTACCATTTCCAATGGATTTCCATTGGCTTCAATATTCTGTCTTCTGAATTCAAATGGGTTCTTTAAAATGCCAACGTATGGCATGCGTGCCGAGATTTTTGTCGCCTTTCAAAAGTGACTTACCAGGGCCAGGAGCGAACCTGCATGCTTGGGGTTGGTAGCCCGACACGATAACCACTCACTGTGACATGATGATGATGATGATATTGTGGAAAGGGCTGCCCTTGGCCCAGCGCCAGCACTGAATAGACGAGTATGTACCTGCACAAAGAATCCTTGTACAACCCTGAGCGCCATGAAGACCGAGAGTGAACCAGAGAAGTAGATAGCCACGGCAAGCACAGCCTGTCCCAGAACACACAGCAACATGACGAGACGTCTCCCCAGCCAGTCCGCCAGCACGCCACATACCACGGCTCCGATGGTCACTCCACAGAAGTAGAGCGTCGCGGCTAGAGGCAGCAACACTCGCCGCTCACACACCAACTGCCACTGCAAATGATATACAGGCTGTTTCAGAAATACTTTAACAACTTTGACACCGACAGAAGAAAACAAGGTCATATGCCTATGTGTCCCCGACCCCTTTGTTGTCCCGGGAGGGAGTGGTCATCACATGGGTATCCTGTCATCGCGGCAGGAGATGGCAGTTCCACACGCTGTGAAGGGGTGCGGGGATCTTGCAGTACGCATGCGCGGTCCACCTATTCCAAACTTAAATATATCGGTTTCCCGCATGCCAATGGTTGTCATTGCAGCAGGCGACACTCAGCCAGTGAAAGAAGGAATGTGCTGAGTGAGTGAAGCAAGTAGTGACCAACTGAATGTTTTTGTAATGCTCGATACGCCGTGAGCGGGAAGACCTCTGCAGTTCAAACCCGACTGCCATCTCCTGGCGCGATATCAGTACTCATCAGGTACATTTTATTTGAACGATTCCGGCAAACCACGATGCTACGTGTTCATTCATGTCTCGACGCAGGACGAGGGCTTTTCGAGCACTTGTTGTGAGCTGTGTGAGGTGAAGTGTTATCAGTGTACCAACATGTTCAACAGTCCCTCCCGGGGAAACAAAGGATTCTGGGACGCCTGTGCATATGACAGTATTTCCTTCTGTCAGTGTCAGGATCCTTTTTTTGATATGAGTTCATGCGTTAAACACTTCGAAAAAGGCTGTCAATTAATGTTTCACTTTTCAATGATCTTTCATTAATAAATCGAAAAAGAAGGATTTTGGGACATACGTGTATATGTGCTTTTTTTCTTGTTTTGGTGTAAGGAATCAATACCCAAAGTTTGTAAAAGTATTTTTGAAACCATAAATAATCTAGGTATTCACTGGGATTGGAAATATCTGTTCCCAAAGGAAACAGGATGTAAAATTGTCCGATTGAGCTATGTACTGAACCCATGTGGATTGGTTCAAGTGTCGAATCCATACTTTTATATGTAAGAAAGAGAAGAAATAATGCAGTCTTTAGAATGGATTTTTAAAGAATTTTTAAAGGGTTAATAAGAAGTTGGGCTGTTACAAGGTGACGCAAGCACGAGTGACCACTAGTCACTCGAGCATGAGATCACGGCTGACGTGGCGATAAGAGGCTAGCGCATGATTATTAATAGAGCTGGTATTTTTCCGTTGTGAGTGACAGAGAAGAAGTTTCGGAAAAAGATCTTACTTAGCGATAAAATGACAACGTCGCAATGACGCAAGAAGAGAAATAATTAAAATTAAGCCATTTGCAAGCATTTAATTAATAAAATGAATCCGTCACTGTTGATCATCCTGGGAAAGAGATTTTTGTGTGTGGAAAAAGTTTATAATAATTGCACAGGAAAGAACTGCACACGCGGCATGACGTCGTTAGTTATTCCCCGAGCCCAAAGCTAGCAGAGAGGGAAAATAAAACCACAATACTCACGCATCTGAGGAGCCCATTTATTTAATATCTTGGAATTGTGTGATCGATTTTCGTGATTAAAGGAACCCTTTTTACATTTAAAACGAGAGCTTTTAGGAGACATATTTTTCAAAATTATACGACAATTATTTTAGAAGTTAGTGTTGGAGAAGAAACAAATCTGATCTTTTTGTGGCAAATTTCAATATAAACCCTGGACGCGCCAGAAAGTTCATTCAGTCTATAGCGGACCTCGGGAAGAGGCCGTGCTGGATCAACAATCATTCGGTCTTACGAACCCTAGGGGATGGTGTCGTACTGTTTCAAAGTACAATTCAGTCTTAAGCGTCCGAGAGGGCGTGTTGCTGTTTCAACGAGTATTATTCAGTCTTGAGCGACCGCGGGAGCGGGTCGTGCTGGATCAACAACAATTCGGTCTACCAGAGGTACTGTTTCACCAACGTTAAATGCAGTATTCACCAGACCGTGATAGGTCGTGTTACTCTGTATCGCAGACGAGCACCCCGTATGGGAGTCGCCGTCTAGTATCGTAAATAGTATCGCCGTGCGAAGACGCATCAGAATCCTTGTTATAGGAAATATATCATCAAGCGTCGGACTTTATAAATTTCACCAGTACAGTCAAAGTTTTAGACTGTGGACTTAAGCAATTACCGGCGATAGGTACTCGAATCTAAATAGTTTCAGTTAAAGAACCGCAGGATCATAAGATTTCGAAGTACCCAAGAACAGTGAACTGAACAATTCTATCTCTACGTTAAATAACCAGATCAGGTAAAACGTGATAGTAAGGCCTAGTGTTCCTGAACTGAGGAGACTAGAGCGGAGTGCGATAGAATTTAGGAATTGAGATTCCAGGCTTTGTCTATGTGTAGACAAATGAACAGTCATACATTGGAATTGGTTCAATAGTTAAAGAACCATAGAATCATTAAGTAAAATCCACGTGTGGATTACCAGACAAGGAAATTACTAGGTCGCCGTTATACTAGTTCGAGCGATTCTAGAAGTAAAACGTCAGTGACAGACTTATATTAAACGAACAATTTAGCGTCAAGCAAGATACGATATCATGCATTAAAACCATTAAGCCGGTAGTCAAACCCGGAATAAGAGAATCAACCGTTCCAGTGAGGGTAGTTCGATCGAGACTTTCAATCATCCCAGTGGATTAGGAAGCCGACGCAAAAAAGTGCAACCCTTGGAAACGGGAAAGAATAAGGAAATCACGTGTGTTAAGGCAAATAATTAATGCCAAAGTGATAAAATTTTATGTAATTCAAGTTTAGTGAAAAGTTTGAGTGTAATATATCTTTTTAGTGAAATTGTATTTGTTTTTAAGTGAAAATGAATCCCAAAATGGTATTCTTTAGATTAAATGTGATCAGTGTATATGTTTTATGTGATGTTAAAAAAGTGTTACCAAGTGTAGATATGATCATGAATATGGCTTAAGAAGCAGTAAGTGGGTGAAATGTTTCATCGATGGAGAACTCGGTCTCTGACCGGAAAATCATGTGAATACTAATTTCAGTGCCGGCCCCGTGGTGTTGGGGTAGCGCGCCTGCCCCTCACCCGGAGGCCCCGGGTTCGATCCCCGGCTCCGTCAGGGATTTTAAAACTGACGTGAGGGTTGGAACGGGTGCACTCAGCCTCGTGAGGACAATTGAGTAGCTGTCTGACAGTGATACGGTGCCCCGGTCACGAAAACGAAGATTAACGGCCGAGGGGACCCGACGCGCTGACCACGCGTCACCCCAAAATCTGCAGGCCAATTGGCTGGGCACCGGTCGCTTGGTAGGCCTAGGCCCTTCAAGGGCTGTAGTGCCACGGGGTTAGTTTTACTAATTTCAGTATTATGTGTTTTGGGAAGAGTTGCGTAAAATCATCAGAAGTGGAAGTAGGGATGTTTGAAAAGATGTGAAATATAGGTTGCGCGATCTGAACGATTAATTGGATTGAGATATAAGTAATTTGAAGTATTATTGAATCCCTTGTGGAAAATATTCAGTGGAATATCAGTATAATGGTAAATAATATAATTATGGTAAAGCAAGCACGATAAAAATAATAATAATAATTAAATTAATTAATTATGTGATGAATTTTATATTGAATAAGTGGTAGCTGCAAGAGCTCCTTAAATGAATTGTTAATATGTTGTGGAACCAATAATGTTCTTAATGTTATAAATAATTATTGTTGATGGAGGCTAAGGCTGAATATATTATTTTCGAGATGAAGATCAAATTTTGATTTGAATTTCTTTCTTTCTTTCTTTCTTTCTTTCTTTCTTTCTTTGAAAGGCAACTTGGCTATTTTATGTGATGAGTGCCATAGTAGGATTTGATTTTGTTTATTTTTGGAAGTGTATCCTATGCTTAATCCAGAGTGTGTAAGTCACAGAGTGGGAGAACATACCATGAACCCCGATACTCCCGATTGAGCACTGCTGGCGAACTGTGATTTGCATATTTCATTGTTGAAATGGGCACAGTACATTAAAACATTTCTTTGTGAATTTGTTAATGGTACGGATAGCTCAAAACAGTCAAATTTCTTTGTGAATTTGTTAATGTACATAGTTCAATCGGACAATTTTACATCCTGTTTCCTTCGGGAACAGATATTTCCAATATGGATTAGCAAGGTAAGCTAACATTATTTTTGAAAGGAAGTTTTGACTTCCGTAGTACATTGGCGCTGCTCATGGCAACATTTTGTGCCTTCTCAGTATGTACTAGCCACGCCTCTTGGTGAGGTGTATCATAACCAACTGAAGAGTCCATTGGTACACTGGGGCGATACGCTGGCAACTGTTTTGAGCTAGCCGGACCATTTTGACAAATTTCATTGTGAATTTGTTAATTCACTGGAATGGTGAAGTGCAAAACCATAGGACAAGTGGATCAACCACACTGTTGGTTGTCTTTGAAATGGTTTTCTGTGGATTCCCATTTCTATCTCCAGGCAAATAGACCAAGGTCACTTCCCTCCAACTCCTATTTGATTCAACTTCATTTATTTCATTTCACTGAGATTTCCGTTAGACTATCAGGAGCATAAATATTGCTTATCGGGAGGCAAAAAAAAGCTGGTCCAAAATCACTGTGCAAACTTTTTAATGGGATCCCTAGATTTTTAATTAAGGAAGTCATAAAAAAAATTCAATTCGGATTCACGTCCACCATGTAAAAAGTAGAAATATTTTGTTTATCAAAATGCTGGACATGTATAAGGTTATAAAACACCTTAATGGTTCAATTGTCATTATTTTGAAGCTGTTAAATAAGAGATGCTGAAGAAAGATAAGTTAATGATACGCAAAACATGTATTCTAACCATGTAAATAAATAAAATCTTTATTGATTAGCAGTGTGTCGACTAGGTAGATTGTATGACTAATTACGAATGTACAGTCAACACGGACCAAAATTAAACATTTCAAATTCATGTTGTTATTGGTTTGCACCATACAACTTGAAAGGCGTGAAGTCAAAGCTTGTCAGTGTGCTGTAGGGATCAGCATTGCTGTGTCTGGTCCTTGACGTGGCAGGTTCGATTCTCACCTTCTGCAATTCTTTTTCCATTTATATCTTTATTAATTGATACAGCATAGTCCAAATATCATTAGTTTGAATTAATGCAGTGTAGTCTGTAGACTTCAGAATTTATTTGGAAACACAAGCATACCGTATTTATGTTTTAAGTCAACAGTTTTTGTAATATGGAGGTTCGTTTTATTATGGATGGTTTTGTGGTCATTATAGACATAAAGAAATGAAGTTACTGTTATTTGCAGATGATATTGTGGTCTGGGGAAGGAACACTGAAGAAGTGCAAAAACAACTAGATGCACTGAACGAAAATATTCAGAAGTACGGCCTGAAAATCAGTATAGAGAAAAGTAAGACCATGGTGATGACAAGAGGGGAAAGACAAGGAAAGGGCACTGTGAAAATTGGAAGTCAGAGTTTGGAAATGGTGGACACGTTCAAATACCTAGGAAGTGAATTGATGCAAACTGGTAGGTTGGACATGGAGATTGGCAGGAGGGTTTAGCAGAGCAATGCATTCTATCAAAGTGTAAGAAAACTTGTTTGGGATAAGGAAGTACCAAGGAAAAGCAAGGAGGTAAAGTATAAAGTGTACTATGTTTCCATATTAACTTATGCAGCTGAGACTTGGACCCTGACAAGCAGGCAAGAGAGTAGAATCCAAGCCAGTGAAATGAAATTCCTAAGAAGTATGATAGGAAAGACAAGAAAAGACAGAGTGAGGAATGAAGATGTTAGGAAGGAAGTTGGGATGGGAAAACTAAACGAGAGAATTGAGAAGAATAAACTAAGGTGGTTTGGACATGTAAAGAGGATGGAGGAAAATAGAATACCAAGACAGATGCTGGAGGCGAAGTGCAAAGGTAAGAGAGCAAGAGGAAGACCTAGAACAAGGTGGATTGATTCAGTGAAGAACAGCGTAAGAAAAAGAAATCTGGACTGGGACAAGATCGTGGAAGAAGAATGGTGGAAGGAAAGAGGAAAGTGGAGAAGTGCCATAAATAACCCGATCCGACAGGAGCTGGATAAGGGGAAATGATGATGATGATGATGATGTATAGATCTTTTCCCTGTAGATAAAGGTGCATATTTGATTTTCAGTATCATTGTATCTCTTGTAAACTTTTGTGAATGGAATGGACTGATAATGGGTAATTCATGGTTTCGGAAGAAAAACAGTAGGAAAATTACGAGATATGGGTGGGGTGATGGAAGAACAAAATCAGTAATTGACTACTTCCTGGTGGAAAGGAAAAATCGCAGAAAGCTTATGGATGTGACAGCGTTACCAGGAGAAGCATTTGATGGGGACCATAGAGCTGTGGTGGCAAAATTTAGATGGGGAAAATTGGAAAACGTAAAGGAGATCAGAGAAAGTAAAATAAAAGTATGGAAATTGAAAGACAAAGCTGTACAGGAAGATTTTCAGGAGAGATTGAAGCAACAAATCCCAGTTACTGAAGAGGAAAACGTAGAAGAGGAATGGTCCCACTTTAAAAAGGCATTTGCTGGTGCAGCAGAGAGTGCTTGTGGTAGGACGTCAACAAGAGTGAAAGAGAAGGAGACACCGTGGTGGAATGAGGAAGTGAGGAAAGCATTGATAGAAAAGAAGTCTGCATGGAAAGAATGGAACCGAGATCAAACAGAAGAAAGCAAAAGGAAGTATCACGACAGCAAACGGAGGTGCAACAAAGTAGTAGGAGAAGAAAAGAAGAAAAGTTGGGAAGAATTTACACAAAGAATGGAAACAGATGTAAGTGGCAGTAAAAGGATGCTGTATGGGCTTCTAAGAAGTAAGAGGAAAGAAAGAGTTACTACAATGCTGGTGAAAACGGAAGATGGAGAGTTGTTAACACACCCAGAAGAGATAAAGGGACGATGGAAGGAGTATTTCGATAAGCTATTGAATGTGAGCAATTGTACTGGTGAGATGGAAGTGGCACAGCCTGACGACTCTATAACAGAAGATGATATAACAATGCTGGAGGTGGAATTAGCAGTACAGAAAATGAAGATGGGAAAAGCAACAGGGGTGGATGAAATCAGTGTAGAAATGATAAAGGCTGCTGGACCTGTTGGTATGCAATGGCTGTATCGACTGCTCAAGTGTGTGTGGAAACGGAAATATGTACCAGAAGACTGGGAGAAAGGGCTAATAATACCAGTGTTTAAGAAAGGGGACAAGAAAGTGTGTGATAACTATAGAGGGATCACCCTCATATCACAGATAGTAAAAATACTGGAGAGGATATTAGAAAGAAGAATGAGAAGAAAGGTGGAAGGAGAGTTGCAAGAGGAACAGTATGGCTTCAGGAGTGGAAGATCCACAGTGGACCCAATCTTTAGCTTGAGGCAGGTGATGGAAAAGAACTGGGAATATGGAGAGGATTTGGTCATGACTTTCATAGATCTAGAAAAGGCATATGATAGTGTCCCCAGAGAGAAGGTATGGGAAACCATGGTTAAGAAGAGACTGGGAAGAGAAATGTTGGAAATGGTGCAAGCAATGTACAACAACTGTGTTAGCAGGGTACTGACCCCAGTTGGAAATACAGATTGGTTTAGGAACAAGACTGGACTAAGACAGGGGAGTGTGCTGTCACCTCTTTTGTTCATAATGGTAATGGATGAAATTGTAAAGGAAACAAAGGAAGCATATGGACATAAAGAAATGAAGTTACTGTTATTTGCAGATGATATTGTGGTCTGGGGAATGAACACCGAAGAAGTGCAAAAACAACTAGATGCACTGAACGAAAATATTCAGAAGTACGGCCTGAAAATCAGTATAGAGAAAAGCAAGACCATGGTGATGACAAGAGGGGAAAGACAAGGAAAGGGCACAGAGTTTGGAAATTGTGGACACGTTCAAATACCTAGGAAGTGAATTGATGCAAACTGGTAGGTTGGACATGGAGATTGGCAGGAGGGTACAGCAGAGCAATGCATTCTATCAAAGTGTAAGAAAACTTGTTTGGGATAAGGAAGTGTCCAAGGAAAAGCAAGGAAGTAATGTATAAAGTGTACTATGTACCCATATTAACTTATGCAGCTAAGACTTGGACCCTGACAAGCAGGCAAGAGAGTAGAATCCAAGCCAGTGAAATGAAATTCCTATGAAGTATGATAGGTAAGACAAGGAAAGACAGAGTGAGGAATGAAGATGTTAGGAAGGAAGTTGGGATGGGAAAACTAAATGAGAGAATTGAGAAGAATAAACTAAGGTGGTTTGGACATGTAAAGAGGATGGAGGAAAATAGAATACCAAGACAGATGCTGGAGGCCAAGTGCAAGGGTAAGAGAGCAAAGGGAAGACCTAGAACATGGTGGATCGATTCAGTGAAGAACAGCGTGAGAAAAAGAAATCTGGACTGGGACAAGATCGTGGAAGAAGAATTGTGGAAGGAAAGAGGAAAGTGGAGAAGTGCCATAAATACCCCAACCCGGCAGGAGCTGGATAAGGGGAAATGATGATGATGATGATGTATCTTTGAGAACCAAGACTGAATATATGATATGTGACTTCGACCACAATAAACCCAGTATGACAAATATGGAACTTAAACTAGATGGTGAAACCTTACCAAGAGTAACAAAATTTAAATATATAAGTTCTGTCATAGCTGAAGATGGGACGATAACCACAGATATAATAGCAAAAGCTACATACCACTGAAATGCGTATGTTACGTTGGGCAGGTGGAGTTACTCTCAAAGATAAAATCCGTAATGAACATGTGCGGGGCAGTTTCAAAGTAGTGCCTATAACAGAGAAACTTTTCGAGTCCAGGCTAGGGTGGTGTGGACATGTTATGCGAAGACCGGAAAATCATGTAGTGAAAAAGTGCCTTTCCATGTCTACACAAAAGAGGGAGCGGCAGACCTCAAACAACATGGATGACGAATGTCCAAAGTGACATGAGAGTATTGGGTCTATCTGCTGATGATGCTTTACAACGAAACGACTGGTGCCATGTAACGAGAAAAGGCGAGGTAGAAGATTGTACACTTCAGAAAGATTTGAAAAGCCACTGCCATGACCCAGGTCAACAAAGAGGTAATAAAACATCTGGCTACTGCAGCTCACTCTGGCTAACATGTCTTCGGACCAGTTTTCGGATTAAGATTCTCACAATTCTCAACCAGATGTGGATTGAAAGAGTTCTGTTCCTTATCCAATAACACAAATGGTTTGGAATTAAAGCATAGTAAATACAGTCGGTATACATTTTCTATTGAAATATTCACAACATTAACAAATTTATAGAGTGACATAAAAATGACCATGATGGCCCGATATACCTTATTGACATTTCAACCCTCTCAGTGCCACGCGCAGATCAGATCGACTCGCGCCAAAAGTGCCAAAGCCGATTCAATCGGCGCGCAGTTTATCTTATATTTGTAGATTTCCGTAGGCAGATGTCCGTGATTATTTCATACTGTTGGAAAGGTGAGGTTCCAAGGTTGCCTGTGTGGTGTCTACTTTTTCCTTCGAAGTCCGTTACGTGATAGGTTCGAGTTTGTATTCACGCCGTCCCTTTGCGCTCCCCCAATCACGCGCGTTCCCGCCAAAATTGCGGTGCAGTTGTTTTCTTCTTGTTGAAGTTTTCTGCCTACAGTTGTATCTAAGAACTTTCTACGGCTGAAAACGTAGAGTGTCTTCGAATATGACTCTTAGGTGACCTTAATTTAGGCTCAAAACAGATTTTTTACAAAAAGAAATTGAAAAATTGAACAATTATCAGAATAATCTCAATTAAAAAGGTTTAGATGCCGTATATACTTTTATGAACATCATAATGTATGAAAGAATGAGGTATTGGTTCTAATACAAAGCAAAAATAATGATTCTATCGTTGGAAATGTGGTATTTATGATTTTTTTCAAATAGTCTGCATGACCATTGAAAATGACTTGGCATTCTTGGCAAGTATTTCAGGAAATGGCTTGGCACTAAGAGGGTTATTTATAAACTATTTATTTTCATCTAAAGTCAATATTTATTTCATTGAAAACTGTACCGATTTCGTTCCCACGGTGACCTTCAGCTGGTATATGATGAGTAGTAGTCTACTATATCTAAAGTTCACATAGCAAAATTTTCCAAAAAAAACAGATCTGTTACAATAAATTTTGTAAATTAAGCATACAAAATTTTGTCTTGAAAAACAGCATAGAAATGAGGAATGTGTATGTGAAAATATGTAGCCTACTGTTTGTTGAAACAGTTAGGTTATACAAATTCTTTGATGAGTATTAGCTAGGTATAGTATAGAAAAACATTGGAATATGTGGCAAAAGTTATGTTTGGAATACGTGATATGCAGTGAGTGGGAAGACAACTGCAGTTCAAACCCGACTGCCATCTCCTAGCGAAATATCAGTAGGTATGGTTTTCCTGCCAATACTCGGGTGGCTGATTGCAATGGTTTCCCACTGGGCGATGGGGCCGCCACATCTCTACACTGGATCATATGTTTACATGAAAATGAAAAGCTTTCTGATTACGTTGCTGTGAAAATAGTTAATCCAAGAAAAATTGAGTAGTTATACTGTAGTTGTTAAAAGGAACGTAGAACCAATAACATTATTATTACCTCCGAAACCAACGTTCTCTCTCCTGTTTCAAACGTGTATCCTCCAGGGCAACTACTGATGTCCACATCGAGAGAAGAAGAGTTAGCAGCGACACATGACTGGGAACTGGAAGACCTGTTGTTACCCTGAAAGGAAAGAAAAAAACATGCCTACAGTTTTATTAATTCAAGTCTAGAAGAAGGACAAGTTGAGGGAGGAAGAGACAGTGTTTCCCTCGGCTCGAGATGTAGACAATCTGAAACGTACCACTCCCCCATACTTTGTCTGGAAGATAAAGAACATATGTACCCATTTATATGGGAAAAAATCGTAATTTAATGGAAGTAAGACAACACTATTGCCATTAAAATATAAACTACCGGTAATTCTCAACACCTGTCAAATTGGATGGTACCCAATGAATCACTACCTCCTGGTGACTCTGAGGACTGGATGACCTGGAAGTAACTACATACAGGGGAGTGTTTTGTTGGAGCGTGTTGCCTGGCTGCTGCCAGCTAGCCAGGAGTGTGCGTGGCATCTGTTATCCAAGTCAACTTGGGTCGCTGCATGTGCAATAGTAAGCTAGGGATATTCAGACGGCCCGAGCTGGTTTGGCAAACGGCAGCAACTGGGCAGTCCCACTTCAACAATTCACTCACCCTGTAGGTTACGAACTGAAGTTGATAGATCTAAGGCTAATCTACAGATGTGGTGCTCCCATACTGATACAGCGTTATGTGACTGTGGTGGGATTCAAACAACTAGACATCTTTGTTGTTGTACCTTAAACACATCAAGATGCTTTAACACAAAATATGATAAAATGTTCCTGCTAACTCAAACAAATTGCTAGTTTTTTGCCCCAGTGTACCATTGGGCTCTTCAGTTGGTATGGTACACGTCACCAAGACGCATAGCTAGTGCACACAGAGAAGGCCATTGCAAGACGCTCGATACATGTGCATCTACGTCGCGAGCAATGCCAGTGTACTATGGGAGTCAAGCTCCCTTTCCAAAGCAATGGAACCATATCTTGGCATCGATATAGAATCAAATGTTCTCGAAAGAAAACGTGTTGTATTTACCTGACAGTGGAAGGCTGGTGTGTATCCATGGAATGTAGGTAAGGCATGGTTCATCGCCACCAGAGTGTAATTGAGGGACATGAGCAGCAGCAGACACACCTGCACGAAGCTTGTCTTCTCAGGAGTCATTGCCTGAAACAACACAAACGGATATATAGAAATAATGAAATGTAATGTTTACACATGTTAATACTTGAATGTTATCTTTATTATAACATATTTTCAACCCACATTGGGGTTATCTTCAGCATGGGTTGTTTCCACAAACCTGATTGTTTATAAAACGAAAAACGAAATATATCAAATGAAAGATAACCTCTAAGAATAACATTATGAAATTACAATACTATTATCTTCTTCTTCTTCTTTGCCTTTTCCCATTACACAGGGTCGGCTTTCTTAATCCTGATTATCATCAGCAGATAGGCCCAATACTCTCATGTCCCTTTGGACATTCGTCATCCATGTTGTTTGAGGTCTGCCGCTCCCTCTCTTTTGTGTAGCCATGGAAAGGCACTTCTTCACTACATGATTTTCTGGTCTTTGCATAACATGTTCATACCACCTTAGCCTGGACTGTAAAAGTTTCTCAGTTATAGGCGCTACTTTGAAACTGCCTCGCACATGTTCATTACGGATTTTATCTTTGAGAGTAACTCCACCTGCCCAACGTAACATACGCATTTCTGTGGTATGTAGCTTTTGCTCATGTGCCTTTGTAGTAGCCCATGTTTCACTACCATAGAGTAGGATTGGTCTTACGGCTGTTTTATAAACTTTACCCTTCGTTCTTATGGGTATTTTCGGATCACATAAAACTCTCGTTAGTTCGCGCCATTTGTTCCTCCCAGACGTGGCCCTATGGATTGTATCGGCGGTTATCGTGCCATCTTCAGCAATGAAAATGAAATGAAAATCCACAGCCTGCTTCCAGTATCCGACCGGGTCAGGAATGGAATGAATGAAGCCCCCATCTAGCGGCGAGGAGATGAACTGTGCCGGCTGCCGAGGCCTGACGCACTCCTCTGGGGCAATGATTAAATGAATGACAGATGAAATGAAATGATAGTGGAGAGTGTTGCTGGAATGAAATTTTGACAGGAAAACCGGAGTACCCGGAGAAAAACCTGTCGGCCTCCGTTTTGTCCAGCACAGATCTCACATGGAGTGACCGGGATTTGAACCACGGACCCAGCGGTGAGAGGCCGGCGTGCTGCCGCCTAAGCCACGGAGGCTTTCCATCTTCAGCAATGACAGAACCCAAATATTATAATATCATAATGCAGTTTTTTGAAAATAAAGTGGATAGGAACATTTTTTGGACCATTTTTGACTCTGGATGCCAAAGCTGGAGAAATAGATCAAATAAAGACAACCATATACTCCCTATCACAGCAAGCTCCAATACACAACATCATTAACACAAGAAGACTTCAGTGGGCTGGTCATTTACCAAGGATGGGAGATGATCAGATGGTCTTACAAATCTTTAAAGAAGAACCAAGAGGAAAAAGGCCAGTAGGAAGACCGCAAAGTTCCTGGAAAAATGAGATCTCCAAACTTTGTAGATATCTGAATATGGACATCTGGCAAGAACTCGCCCAAAACAGAGTTCAGTGGAGGCATTTTGTGAGATCGGCGTGGGATCTTCGTGTCCCATAGAAGCCCCCTGAGTGTGTGGGCGAGTGAGTATTAAAATGGACGTCCTTAAAATATTATTTTAAGAGAGACGTTGTTCATGTATTACATTCTTGATTTTCCATGGGATGTCTATTCAGTGGCGGATCCAGGGGTTCACTTCGGAGGGGGCACTCTAGGATTTCAGAGTAGCTAGAGAAAATATGTAATAAAATTACTTCGCCCGGTATCTTTCACGGTTTACCCAGTGTAAGCTTAAAAGGCGCACGGACGGCAGGTCCCAGACAGAATTCAGAAAAACCGAGGTGAACAGCGAAACTCCAAATATACGTATATACTCTTCTCTGAAGTCTTAACTCGACACTACTCGAAAGTTGATGCTGGCCGAAGATGGGGTGATAAGACTCTTTCACTGCTTCGTAAACTTGTTCTAAAGCTAGTAATTTATATTTCAACTGAATGGAGATTGTTGGAAGAAATGAAGACGTAAAATCATATATAGTGGGCGATGTATTAAAGATAGAGATATGCTGTCGCGGGCCTTTTTGTAGAACTTCTCATGTTGGCCAATTCTTACACTCATAGTAGACCTATAGTCTATAGATATTTTTAATGGTTTATCCAGCGTAAGCTTAAATGGCGCACGGACGACAGGTTTTTCTTCGACTCGATGTACTGAGATCGTTACTGCTCGGCTTCTTGTGGTCACAATTGAATGCTTTTTTTTTTACAGAAACCTTCCTCAAGAACTATAAACCCCCCCCCCCCCCCATTGGTCGATTTTGGCTACGCTACTCCTTCTACCTGTCCTAAACATAAAAAATTGTACGTCGATGTAGCGATTATATTACAGTGTTGCCATTACATACCATATGATAACAAACATTGACCACATTCATGAATGCAGGCAATACAGCAAAGATTTTACTTGCAGTGCAGTTTGCAGAAACAATCATGTTTATCGGCAATATCAATGTAGCAGACAACTGGTTTTTCGGGGGGAGGGGGGAGGAGGCACTTGCCCCTGGTGCCCCCCCCCCCCCCTGGATCCGCCACTGTGTCTATTGAAATATGTTGTGAAGTGATCTTAATTCAAAGCCTATTGAATCTCTTCGTTAATTCTATAACTCGATTTTGGATTGTTGGCATTTATTATTTATTAGCTTATGTTGTTCCTGGTTCACGTCGCTTTAACCTTCTGTCGGTCGCATATGTATCAGAATGATAAAAGCGCGTATTTTTCTCGTGTCATTGGCAGTCATACTGTTAGCTTCAAAAATGGATTCAAACCATTTAGAGGACACAAAAAAATGGTATTGAAACACATTTTTTTGTCTGCTGGTAAAATAGGCTATTCAGATAATAGTAAAATTAACTTTAGCGGTAGGGTTTGGCAAGTTCCTATGTGGAAAGGTACATTGCGGCCCGCCACTTATTATGTAAAAACTAGCACAAGTACCCGTTCTTCGAACGGTGTTATATATTAACACCAGACATTATCAATTGAGCTACTGTTGCAATGGTTAGCGGTTTGTCATTCCTTCATAAGTTTATCAGAACGAAGTTAGTTTTATGGGAATATCTCACACACTGTTAATTTAAGGGCCTTAAAATGTAGTTTTCGGAGACCCCTTACAGACTCGCGAATTTTGTGTCTCACAGTGAGAAGCGCAACATATGCTTTGATCGTCCTTCTAGGATAATTTTTATATTTCGCCTATTTTAGCATGTATTTTGAGAAGTTTTTCCCTACATCCACCCTTCTACTGTATGAAAAGTACAATGAGGAGTTTTATAAATGATTGGTGTATTGACTCATGTTTACCATACCTAATTTTACGATGCACCAAGCATCCGAACACGATTTATAGGCGTACATAAAGATACACAGAAAGACAGACAGACAATTCTATTGTCTACAACATATCACCCAGATATCCAAATATGGGTATATCTACCATACAGTATCAAACAAAATCATCCTTACGATGAACCCGTATGTCGACAAAAAAAATATTAGTTAAAATGTGCTCTCAAACTAAATTCACCTAACGTGTACTTCCTGACGTGAAATAGATTTGAAAGCCTTGTAGACGAAACGCAATACACCTCACATAAAAATGACCCTCTACGTTGTGTTAGGTCCCCTTACACAGGAAGACCTCTTTCATAAATTATAAAGGCGTGTGGTGCATGAAAATTCAGGTTCTTTACCCTCAAATGGCCCAAATTCCTAAAAGCCGCAAAAAATGCTGATTCAATTCAGAAATTTTTGAAAATAATGTTGCTGTTTGGAGATATAATAGACTTTCTGTACTATATGTCGCACGTGAAATTGCATGAAAAAATTCTAGGTTACCCCTTGACCCCCATAATTGCATTGACGAATTATACAGTCTACGTTGGTTCCGTGATAACCTTATAGCCATTTGCAAACTTTCACAGAAATGTAATAAATGGAGTAGCCTAATAATAATATCGTATGGCCTTGGGTGCCGGGTGCAAGCTTCGTAATTTGACACCCAGAGGGTAGCTTGCATGTCGAAATTTCGTTGTTCCTTGAATCGCTATGAAAGTCAAGGAGGGTAGATATCTAAGCTCCTTGAACACTATATCGCTTTCTAGTAGAGAAATGAGGAACTTTGTGTTGGCGGAAACTACTGAGATTAATCTTGCCATTATGAACACGGCCTACTGAATTCAAATGGGTTCTTTGACATGCCAACATCGAATGACATGCGAGTCGTATTTTTGCCGCCTTTCAAAAATCACTTACCACGGCCAGGAGTGAACCTGCAATCTTGGGGTTAGTAGACCGACACGCTATCCACTCACCCACCGTGGCAAGGTATAAATGGAGTGACATTGCTTCTTACAGAAATAGATGGAAAGTTGGATGCCACCCCTTGAGATAATGCTGCCATGGTTACCGTTTTCCATTCCTTCATTAGTTTGTTAAATTAAATTAGTTTTCTGGGAATATTTCAGATACTGTTGGTTTTAGAGCCTTATAATGTAGTTTTCGAGGCCCCCAAGTTTTGTTTCTGGCACCGAGGGGCTTTGTCTCCTCGTTGTACGCCATAATATAATAGACTACTACTATTAATAAGATAATATAGGGATAGGAATATAATAGACCTGCCGTACCAAACCCGCAGGTGTAAATTGCGTGAAAAAATTCTAGTGTACCTCTTGACCCCTTTAAGCGCATTATACGTATTGATGAATTTTACAGCTTAATTTGGTTCCGTGATAACCTTCTAGCCGTTTGCAAACTTTCACACCAATGTAATTAATGGAATTGCATTGCGTCTTACAGCAATAGATGGACCTCTGAGAATCTGTTGCCATGGTTACCGGCTTGTATTCGTTAATTAGTTTATTAAATGAAATTAGTTTTCTGGGAATATCTCAAAAACGGTTGGTTTTAGGGCCTTAAAATGTGGATTTCGGGGACTCTTTAGGGCCCCCGAGTTTTGTCTCTCACATTGAGGGGCTGAAAATGATCTTTGTCTCGTCCTTCTACTCCTATTTCAGCATGTATTTTAAGGGGGTAGGCCCTCTTTTATGAGAGGTACGGAGAAGGGTTACATCAATGATTAGTGTCGTGCCTCTGATGGATATCTGTACCAAATTTTACGTTGATACACCCAGCCGTTCTCGAGTTATAAGGGAACAAAGTTGTCCATAGACAAACAAACAGACAGACCAAAAAAATATTTTCGCGAGCATCCATAATAAAACAGCCTGAAACGCGTAAATAACTCAAATTTCCGTAGAAATTGCGAAAAAAACATACAAACTTGAATTTTTATGTACGTAGAGATATACTGCACCGCTCGGTGTTGACCGTGTTTTATTGCACAAATTTAGGTTTTACTCACTAACCGTTGGAGATACACGAAAAGTGATAAGGACCTTTTGGATAGAAAATTAAATGATAAATCTCGTGTATGCATCAAAAGTTTGCTATTTCTTAGCGTTCTCGTTTTATTTGAAATGGAAATATGAAATTTTGAAACCAAAGGGTGTAGTGACGTCACATATGTGGGTTTTACTCGCTAACCGTTGGAGATAAACGGAAAGTGATAAGGACCTTTCGGATAGGAAATTAAATTTTGAAGCTCGCATGTGCCATCAAAAGTTTGCTATTTCTTAGCGTTCTCCTTTTATTTGATATGGAAATATGAAATTTGGAAACCAAAGGGTGTAGTGACGTCACTAAAATGGTCGCCAATTTTAGCCTATTTTCAATTTTGAAAAAATAGGCTTATGAGATCACCTTTTGTCCGTGTGTGTGTGCGTGTGTGTGTGTGTGATTCGTGTGTGTGTCCCCCCCTAATAAAATCTAAACGGAAGG
This sequence comes from Meconema thalassinum, assembly GCA_946902985.2. Lineage (NCBI taxonomy): Eukaryota > Metazoa > Arthropoda > Insecta > Orthoptera > Tettigoniidae > Meconema > Meconema thalassinum. The sequence continues at coordinate 85,988,041 of OX336399.1, forward strand.
AGCGATTTCAATGAAACTCTGAAAGTTCATAGCACTATTCCCGGTGACCTCGACCGTGCCCTTCAAATTTTGTTACGACTCACCAATCCAACATGGCGGCTGTGCGAAATATTTCACCAGCATTCAATATCTCCGAAACTATTACCGATATTACCCTGACATTTTCTATGGTGATAGAGGGAACTACTATAAGTTCACTTATGTGACTTTTGAAAACCTGGTAACTACAAAACCAACATGGAGGCCAAGCGAATTTGCGACTTTTAAATAGACGTTTCTCGTGATTTGACCAACCAAACGCAATGAAACTTGGTACAGTGTATGTTTATATACATTGTAATGCACCGACATCTAACTTCGTTCAATTGTTTACATAATCACAAGATGGCGGATGTGCGAAATATTTCACCGGCATTCTATATCTCTGAAACTATTAGCGGTATCTCCCCAAAATTTTGTACGGAGATAAAGGGCACTACTGGAAGTCCATCTATAAGACTTTCAAAAACCGGTTAACTACAAAACGAACATGGCGGCCAAGCGAATTTGAAAATTTTAAATAGACCTTTCTCGCGATTTAATGTTCCAAGCGCACTGAAACCTGGTACAGGAAATATTTATACACATTGTAATCCACTGGTATCAAATTTAGTTCAATTGTTTACATAACCTCAAGATGGCGGCAGTGCGAATTTTAAAATTAAGTTTTTATTTCTTGTGATGTAGTCATGCGATCGAAGTGAAAGTTTGAATAATGAAGCTACGCAATAGTTTTCCTTTAATGGTACATGACTCTACGGCCTATACATTTAACAATCCAACATGGCGACCATCCGAAATATTTAGACGGCTCTGAATATCCACGAATCTATTATAGCAATCAAACTGAATATGTTTATGTTCATAGGGGCTATGAACATAAATTCACCTATAGGACTTTAAATAACCTGGTGATCACAAATCCAACATGGCGGTGACGCGAATTATAAATATTCACATGGACGTTTCTCGCAATTTAACCATCCGAGTGCAGTGAAACTTGGTACAGTAAATCCTTATACGAATGTTAATCCACTGGCATCTAATTTATTTCAATTGTTTCCATAACCTCAAAATGGCAGCTTGAAAAATTTTAAAATCTCCTTGTTTTTTCTTGTGTCCTAATTATGCGATTGAAGTTTGAATACTACACGTTCACAATAATCTGCATGTAACAGTTCATAACTCTAGGACCTACATATATAAAATCCAACATGGCGACCATCCGAAATATTTAGTCGGTTCTTAATATCTACGAATCTATTACAGCAATCAAACAGAAATTGTGCATGTTGATAGTGGCAATTAACATACGTAGGAAATATGAAAATAGGCTGTATAATTCTTCACGGAACTACTTGTTTAATAGTGCAAAATATCGAAATTAAAAGTATCCTATATGTAAACATGGTAAATCAGCTACATCCATGCAAAATTTGATTTAAATCGGACCAGTGGTTCTTGCGTTATTGAGTAACACACAGACAGAAAGACAGAAAGACAGACACACACCATCTCATTTTTAGCCTATTTTCAATTTTGAAAAAATAGGCTTATGAGATCACCTTTTGTCTGTGTGTGTGTGCGTGTGTGTGTGTGTGATTCGTGTGTGTGTCCCCCCCATAATAAAATCTAAACGGCTGGAGCGATTTCAATGAAACTCGGTAAGGTCATAGAACTATTCCGGGCGTCCCCGACCGTGCCCTTCAAATTTTGTTACGACTCACCAATCCAACATGGCGGCTGTGCGAAATATTTCACCAACATTCAATATCTCCGAAACTATTAGCGACATTACCCTGACATTTTGTGTGGTGATAAAGGGAACTACTATAAGTTCACTTATGTAACCTTTGAAAACCTGGTAACTACAAAACCAACATGGCGGCCAAGCGAATTTGCGACTTTTAAATAGACGTTTCTCGCGATTTAAGCAACCAAACGCAATGAAACATGGTACAGTACATGTTTATATAATTTGTAATGCACCGACATCTAACTTCGTTCAATTGTTTACATAACCACAAGATGGCGGATGTGCGAAATATTTCACCGGCATTCTATATCTCTGAAACTATTACCGGTATCTCCCTGAAATTTTGTACGGAGATAAAGGGCACTACTGAAAGTCCATCTATAAGACTTTCAAAAACCGGTTAACTACAAAACAAACATGGCGGCCAAGCGAATTTGAAAATTTTAAATAGTCCTTTCTCGCGATTTAATGCTCCAAACGCAATGAAATCTGGTACAGGAAATATTTATGCACATTGTAATGCACTGGTATCTAATTTAGTTCAATTGTTTACATAACCTCAAGATGACGGCTGTGCGAATTTTAAAATTAAGTGTTTATTTATTGTGATGTAGTCATGCGATCGAAGTGAAACTTTGAATAATGAACCGACGCAATAATTTTCCTTTAATAGTACATGACTCTATGGCCTATACATTTAACAATCCAACATGGCGACCATCCAAAATATTTAGACGGCTCAGAATATCTACGAGTCTATTATAGCAATCATACTGAATGTTTTAATGTTCATAGGGGCCATGAACTTAAGTTCACCTATAAGACTTTAAATAACCTGGTGATCAAAAATCCAACATGGTGGCGACGCGAAGTATAAATATTCACATGGACGTTTCTCGCAATTTAACCATCCGAGTGCAGTGAAACTAGGTACAGTAAATCCTTATGCGAATGGTAATCCACTGGCATCTAATTTATTTCAATTGTTTCCATAACCTCAAGATGGCAGCTGTGCGAAATTTTAAAATCTCCTTGTTACTTCTTGTGTCCTAATTATGCGATTGAAGTTTTAATACTACACGTACACAATAATCTGCATGTAACAGTACATAACTCTAGGACCTACATATGTAAAATCCAACATGGCGACCATCCGAAATATTTAGTCGGTTCTCAATATCTACGAATCAATTACAGCAATCAAACTGAAATTGTGTATGTTGATAGTGGCAATTAACATAAGTAGGATATATGAAAATAGGCTGTATAGTTCTTCACGGAACTACTTGTTATACACTAGTATGATAAACTTGGCCCATGCTTATAAAAAGGTTGTGCACCTCTGCTCTAAAGTATTGTAAAATGGATTTACTAATTCAGAAATATTGACGGGAGGGTACACAACAACTCATCAAAGTTTCATCACAATCGGATGAATGGTATATGAACGCATACGGGACTTTTTTGAAACAATTTGCACGCCGTCACTCATTTGTCTAAACAACTCGTGCGCTACCTATTGTAAAATGGATTTACAAATTCAGAAACCTTCCCTGGAGTGTACACAACATTTCACCCAAGTTTCATCTTAATCGGATGAATGGTAGACTATATGAATGCAGACGGAACTTTGTTGAAAAGTTTCGTGCGCCGTCACTAATTTGTTGAAACTACTTGTGCGCTACCTATTGTAAAATGGATTTACTAAGTCAGAAACCATCACGGAATGTACACAGCAACTCACCCAAGTTTCATCGCAATCGGATGAATGGTATATGAACGCATAAAGGACACACAGTCAGACTATCACGTAACATTAATATTTAGCCTGCTTTTCTCATTTTACAAAAATGAGGATAAAGTAGACTTATGAGATCGATCCGGGAAAATGTGTGTCTGTCAGTCTGTCTGTGTGTGTCCCCACCCTATCAACTCCTAAACGGCTGCAGTTATCAAAACCAAATTTGGTATGAGTAAAAATCTATACCTGAATATCTCAAGGCCATATTTGAAAATGATGTCAGTGCTACCAACTGCTGAAAAATCGCAATTGAATTTTGAGATCCATGTTGGATATCTTGGAAGGTATGCATGGGAGCTATTCCAAAATTGACACACATTTAGATAATGATATTTCAGTTTAATTTCCAGGAGGCCATACATGACAGTGTTGCCAAAATAATTCTAAGCCTGCTGATTGGTCCAATATTAAATGCATGTAACTTCTACACTATCAATTGGATTTCAACCAAATTTCGTATGTAGTATGTGTACCACAACAGATATGACTATGCGTATTCTTAAGAGCCACCAGGGCAGCCAACTGTTAACAAATGCTCTCTCTATGTTTTAATCCTAATACCAATATATATATCAAAAAGTATGCAAGCCAACAGCTCGAAACCTTGCACACGTATAGTACCTGACATTCTACCTTAGTTTGGAGTAACTAATAGACGTCAGTGCTACCAACATGATTCTAAGTCAGATGATAAGTCCAATTTTTAAATACATGTAACTTCTATACTATCCATTGGATTTCAACCAAATTTCATATGTGCTCTATGCACCATAACAGATATGACTATGCGTATTCTTAAGAGCAACCAGGGATGCCAACTGTTAATAAATGCTGTCTCTATTGTTTTACCCTAATATCAATATATCATAAAGTATGCAAGCCAATAGCTCAAACCTTGCACACGTATGCTACCTGACTTTCTACACTTATTTGGAGTAACTAATATACGTCAGTGCTACCATCATTATTCTGAGCAACACATGCTTGACATGGTTGCCAACATGTTTTCACGCGCACTTATAAATCCAATGTCTAACTATATGTAACGTGCTTTCTATCTATTGGACTTCAACCAAATTTTGTATGTGCATTCTGTAGCTTAAGAGATGGAACTAAGAATATATTCAGTCACCAGGGCTGCTAAATGTAGTGCTCTATTAGGCTACACTATGTCAAGTATATTTCAAACTAATAAAAAGTTTTGGTATTACCAACGTAATTTCGTGATTATTCTTGATAGGCCTATATAGATTAATCATTGGCATAAATCTCAAATTTAAAGAAAGTAGGCTCTTTAGTCCGTCACGGAACTTCTTGTTATATAGAGAGATTGTTTCTAACACCACATATAAAATCCGACGTCCTCGACCAAGAATCGAACCCGCAATCTAGGGATCATGAGGCTCTCACACACAATATTTCTATGTTGTTTACTACATTAGCTGGTCATTTGGTGTCTGGCATACCAGGCCAATAAACGATTAAATAACCAGGAAAATGTATATTTTCACTAAGTCCGAACAATCACTGGTGGTTAAAGGGTTAAAAATCCAGAAAATCTTTTAGGTTTTTGTCGTTTCCCAAAGAGTTACCCTCCATAGAGAGGAAGTAATTTTGTGGAGCTATCAGTTCCCGCAACAAAGATGTGCTATGCTGTAAAAATTCAGACTTTCACGACCGGCGTTGAAATGGGAATCTCTGTTTCGCGGGCTTATAGGCCGTGTTCTAAGGACATTTTGTTGTCCTGACGTTTCGCTGAAAACTGACGTTGCTATGGTAGCCTCTATGTGTGGGTTGTTGACTATTTATATATCTTCTGTTTACTTGTTTTACCTCGCTTAATGTAACCTGTGAACATGCTGAACGCAGTTTTCAGCGAAACGTCAGGACAACAAAATGTCCTTAGAACACGGCCTATAAGCCCGCGAAACAGAGATTCCTATGTGCTATGCACTTTACATATTATATGGAACGTAGTGCATGGTCCACTACCCCAGCGGTGGTCCGGGCAGGGTGTACCAAAAGCCTGTTGATGTGTGTGACTCGATGCACCTAGGCAAAACCCAGCAAACGACACGGCGAAAACCTAGAAGAATTGCTGTATTCTTATTAGTTGGTAGTAAAACCCAATATGCCAATATTTATTTTTACATCGTTATGGTTTAAACATCAGCGTGACAAAGACGGTGGCGATGAAAGTGTTTGAGGAAGGAGCAGAACCAATAGTCATGCTAAATGAAGCCAAATTGGACAGCGTTCCAGTTTTCAAGTACTTGGGTAGCATTCTATCAAGTGACAACCTAGCAAAACATGAGGTAAACAATCGAATTAATACGGCAACACAATTTTACCACCGGGATGAACAAATGCCCATGAAAACAAAGATGACATTGTACAAGTCCTATTATACACCGATTCTTACATGTAGTCTCGAAACCACAACACTAACCAATAGAGATAACTCTAAACTCCAGGCAGCCGAAATGAAATTCCTACGTACCATGATTCAGAAAACCAGGAAAGACAAGATCAGGAATGAGAAGATTAGAGAGGAAGTAGGAATAGATGATTCTCTCCTCAATAAGATCCAGATCTCAAGACTGAAGTGGTTTGGTCACATGAAGAGGATGCCAGCAAACAGAACTGCACGGAAGGAATTTGAGAGAAAAGTAGAAGGAAGACGACCCGTGGGAAGGCCACGAAAGAAGTGGATACATACGGTCAAGAACGATGTACTGCAGAGAGGTCATGATTGGGACAAGTTGGTGGAGGAGGAGTGGTACAAGGACAGGGTGAAATGGAGGGGGCTCATATACCACACCCGGGCAACTGGAGTTGCTTCAGGATGATGATGATGATGATGCCCGTCTAAGGAGCGCAATTGAACCCAAAAACTCTTCATCTTCTCGGTATGGCGCTTTCTGCGCACCACCGTCCAGGTTCTTTTGGTTGTAAAGCTTGGTTGGGCTGAAAATTGATGAATTTCAACTAGTTCTCTGAATTAAGATCTCTCCGGTTCCATATCACTTGAGATGTCTATTTCCTGAAGGTCTTTTTCAACTTCAAGCAGCCTGTTGTTCTTAGCTTCCATTGAGAGAGTAAGATTTAGAATTCTTTTAGTCACCTTGTGATCACTCATTCTGAGAATATGCCCATCGAATTTCAAACGCCTTTTCCTGAATGTATCCGAGATTTTCTCCGAATGCTGATAAATGGTTAGTTCCTCAGTTTAGGGGCTGCGACAAGTGTTATCTGTGATTCAGGTAGAAGAACTGCAGACGATCAATTTTTCAAGTAGTTTCTAATTTTGCTACCAAATGTTACAGTCCACGATACCTAGCTGTGGACTTGGCTACTGGATGCCATCGCAGCCTGCGCCTGACGACGAACGTTGGAACTAATATAGCGCTATCAAACTAACCTACAAATTTTAGAGTGGCTTCGGTGGCGTAGTTGGTAGCATGCTAAGCTTCTATGCCCAAGATCGCGGTTTCAAATCCGGCCGAAGTCGTCGGATTTTTAAGAGCGTTAAAAATCTCTCAGTGTGCCTTCCTTCGGAGGGGAAGTAAAGCCGGCGGTCCCATGTCATAGATTTATGGCATGCTAAAGAACCTTCCACTAATTACACCTGTGCGAAGCTAAATTGTATAGGTTAAGAATATAAACAACGCTCTTAAGTTCCTACGTTCGTTGCCAAGAGCCGACTGCGGTGGCGTCTGGTAGCTAAGTTCTGAACTAGTAGTCGTTGACGGTGGCGTTTGGCGGAAAAAGTAGGAACTATTTGAAAAATTCAAAAGTCTGCAGTCCTTACTTGAATTAAAAACAGATAACACACACTAATACAGTCATCACAATTAACAGCCGTTATCAGACAGATTCTACACACACCCAAAGTACACGGGGTACATGACCGCGTTGTCACAGACCCTAAACTTAGGAACCAACCAACCACAAGGTTCTTTTTCATGCCATAAATCTATGACATGGGACCGCCGGCTTTACTTCCCCTCCGAAGGAAGGCATACTGAGGGATTTTAAACGCACTTAAAATCCGACGACGTCGGCCGGGTTTGAACCCGCGATCTTGGGCATAGAAGCTCTGCATACTACCAACTACGCCACCGAAGCCGCCTAAATGCTGATAAAGCTCCTGGGATTTCCTTTTCATCCACATTCCCTCAGTACAAACTGGGCCAAAAAGAATCCTCAAGATTTTTCTTTCTTGTTTTTGTATATCTTTAATTAGCGATCTAACCCCAATGTTCAGTGTTTCAGTGGCGTATAGTGCCTCGGGTGTGTTAACCGTGTTGTGATGTAATTTTGCTTTACGAAAGATGTGTTTATTATAATACCTGTTCCATGTGGTTTTGAAGATTCTTTGCAATTTAAAGATTCTCTGTTTGTCTGCATCACGATTCAGGCCTGGGGGTTGGATATTAGACTAGTATTGTTATTTTTCGTTCGTTTTTTCGTAGTTTACCCTCCAGGTAGGCTTTTCCCACGGACTCAGCCAGGGATCCCACCTTTACCGCCTTTACGGGCAGTGTCCTGCAGCTTGACAACTGGGGAGGCGGGATTAGCGTCTCGCCCACGCGGCCTCATCTGCAAAGCTAACAGGGGTCCTCATGAGGGATGGGACGGAATGGGAATAATGGGAGGGATAGACAAGTAAGAGGGAAGGAGGCGGCCGTGGCCTGACTGTAGGCACCAACCCAGCATTTTCCCGAAAACGAAGTGTGAAACCAGGGAAAACCACTTCGAGAATGGCTGAAGTAGGAATTGAACCCCCTCTACTCATTTGGACTACCCGAGGCTGAGTAGACCCCGTTCCAGTCCTCATACCACTTTTCAAATTTCGTGGCAGAGCCGGGAATCGAATCGAACCTCGGACCTCCTGGGTGGCAGCTAAGCACGTTGACCAATACACCACGGAGGCGACTATTATTATTATTATTAACGCCTACAGTGACGCCACAGTTCTGAGCTGCCTGCTACTGACCTAGGCGCCAAGGTTTTGAGCTCTTATCTTATTTGAGTGCCATAGCTTGTTTTATTATTCTTTGACCCTACTACAGTACCGCACAAAAGTTTTCAAGTGACGGCAGGTACCACGAACCACCTGATACCAAGGACAATCAATAGCCCAGCTGTTTGGCCTGGTTTCCTGCCTGGTTACTCACGATATGTGATGTGAAACTCAGCTGATGAGGTTATGTAGGGCACGGGGCGTGGTTACAATTACAGCTGCCCGAGTCGTTACAAAGATAATCATCAGGTTCATCAGTTTAATGATTCGAAAACAGGAAGATAATTAAGACAGTTGTATCAAATAGAAATAGGACTGAGTTGAAGATGTCGGATGGTCAGGCCACGGTGAAGATTGGTAAGAACCCATAAATCCATATTGAAAACCGGCAAGAAGTGGACCGAAGAACGAAAATAAGCTCACCGAAGGAGAATGCGTGAACACTGGGACAATGTGAAAGAACGAGGGAGAAGGCAATTGAAATAACGTGGTCCATAGACGACCGAAACGATTATTTAACAAGAAGTTCCGTTAAGAACTATACAGCCTACTTTTCATGCCAATGATTATTCTACAGAATATGAACCTATCTAGAATAATGACGAAATTAAGTTGGTAATATTGAAATATCTAATTAGTTCAAAATATACCTGGTATAATGTAGCCTAATAGAGCACTACAGTTGGCAGCCCTGGTGACTGAATATATTCTTAGTTCCATATTCTACAGAATATGAACCTATCTAGAATAATGACGAAATTAAGTTGGTAATATCGAAATATCTAATTAGTTCAAAATATACCTGGTATAATGTAGCCTAATAGAGCACTACAGTTGGCAGCCCTGGTGACTGAATATATTCTTAGTTCCATCTCTTAAGGTACAGAATACAAAATTTGGTTGAAGTCCAATGGACGTTACTTGCAGTTAGACTCTGGATCTATCAGCACGCGTAAAAGCATGTTGCCAACAATACCATGCGTGTGCTGGTCAGAAATAATCTGAAATATTATGATATCTTGTTGTGCCAATTTTGGATGAAATCCATTTGTTAGTATAGAAGTTACATGTATTTTAAAATTGGATATATCAGCAGGCAGAGAATCATGTTGGCAGCACTGCCTTGTATTAATTACTCCAAATTAATCTAGAATGTCAGGTGCTATACGTGTGCAAAGTATAGAGCTGTTGGCTTGCATACTTTCTGATATATTGATATGAGGGTAAAAAATATAGACAGCATTTATTAACAGTTGGCAGCCCTGATTGCACTGAAGAATACTTATAGTCATATCTGATATGTTACACATAGCACATGCGAAATTTGGATGAAATCCTACTGATAGTATAGAAGTTACATGTATTTAAAAATTGGCCCTATCAGCAGGCTTAGAATCATGTTGGTAGAACTGACGTATATAAGTTACTCCAAAATTAATCAAACATGTCAGGTACTATACGTGTGCATAGTTTAAAGCTGTCGGCTTGTACACATTCTGATATATTGGTATTTGGATAAAAAAAATAGAGAGAGCAATTATTAACAGTTGGCAGCCCTGGTGGCTCTTAAGAATACGCTCAGTCATACCTCTTTTATGTACAGATATTACATACAAAATTTGGTTGAAATCCAGTTGATAGTGTAGAAGTTATATGCATTTAAACATTGGACCTATCAGAAGGCTTAAAATTATTTTGGCAACACTGTCATGGTTGGCCTCCTGGAAATTAAACTGAAATAGTATTATCTACATGTGTGCCAATTTTGGAATAGCTCCTATGCATACCTTGCAGGATATCCAACATGGAGCTCAAATTTCTAGTGCGTTTTTTCAGCAGTTGGTAGAACTGACATCATTTTCAAATAAGGACGTGAGCTATTCCGGTGCACATCTTTACTCATACTAAATTTGGTTTTGATTGCTGCAGCCGTTTAGGAGTTGATAGGGGGGGACACACACACAGCCAGACAGACAGAAGGACAGACAGACAGACAGACAGACACACATTTGCCCGATCTCATAAGACTACTTTTTCCTCATTTTTGCAAAATGTGAAAAGTAGGCTAAAAATAGTATTATTATTATAGGCCTATTTGAATTGCAGCCAATAATTGCATCCAAAAGAACCTGGACGGAACAGCGTAGAAAGAGCCATACCGTAGCGAGAAGATGAAGAGATTTTGGGAGAAGAAGAATAAAGCAATAATGAAAATCCACAGCCTGCTTCCAGTCGACCGACCGGGTCAGGGAATGGAATGAATGAAGCCCCCATCTAGCGGCGAGGATATGAACTGTGCCGGCTGCCGAAGCCTGTCGCACTCCCCGGGGGCAATGCTTAAATGAATGACAGATGAAATGAAATGATAGTGGAGAGTGTTGCTGGAATGAAATTTGTGACAGGGAAAACCGGAGTACTAGGAGAAAAACCTGTCTGCCTCCGCTTTGTCCAGCACAAATCTCATATGGAGTGACCGGGATTTGAACCACGGACCCAGCGGTGAGAGTACGGCGTGCTGCCGCCTAAGCCACGGAGAAGTCTAATAATAATAATAATAATAATAATACTTTTATTGCTGTCAAATAGCCATTGAAAATGAAATATAAAAACGTACACTAAAATTGTACTCTGACACTTTGAGTTGCATAGTCTTTGATTGATTTTGTCCTTTTCCTACAGAGCTCTAAGTGGTAGCGATCACATGCTTCTCCACATAGTTGGCATACACACGTCACTGTAGGTTCATGGAAATATTTGCTAACACAAATAAGGAAACCATGGACCGCCAGACGTGTTAACACATGCCTCAACTCAAAGTTGGCTGTTGTCCACGTCCGGTCAATCATGGCTCCGGTACCATAAAATTCTTGAGGTATGTCTTCTCGTTTTTTCTTCAATGATGTTAGTAGCTGGTATTTGGTAGAGGTAAATAGTTTCTATTGTCTTCTATAAGAAATGATTCTCGTGCCAGGAGGTAGACGAATCGTGACCTGGTAGTTTTTGACACTCCGATTGCTTTTTTTTTTAAATGAATGATGCCTTCACTCTTTCTAGTGAGGAAAGGTTATTTTCTGTTAGGTGTTGCCAAATGACTTCAATGACATAGAGATACCCCGCTGTCACCGGGATGGAATTTTCAACTGAAAAATCGCGTGGCGTCAGGAAGGACATCCGGCCTTAAATCCCTGTGCAAAACCAAAATGAGCCTGGTTGGCTCCGGCGACACCAATTAATTGGGAAAAGCCGAAGAAAGTTTAGAGATACAAGAGAGGAAAATCATTGGTCCTGTCTGCTCAGAAGGAATGTGGATGAAACGGAATTATCGTGAGCTTTATCAGCATGCTGAAAAGATCACTGACATCTTCAGGAAAAGGCTATTCAAGGTCTACGGCCACATTCTCAGAATGAAGAAGACAGGCTAACCAAAAGGTTTCTCAACCTTGCTCTCTCATTTTTTTTAGCGTATGGCTTTTAGTGCCGGGAGTGTCTGGGGACATGTTCGGCTCGCCAGTTTTTTTGTAGCTGCTTCGAGGCGGACACCCAATGGCTGAGCTACACGTACCGTCGCGTGTGGAGTGTTGTCTGGGGAGGAAAGTTTGAATGTAAGGACAAGGAGTGGGAAGGTACCGGCTGTGTTCTATAGTTAGGGACCAACCCCGGCGTTTGCCTGGAAGGAAGATGGGAAACCACAGAAGACCATCTTCAAGGTTGCCGGCGCACAGTATGTCAAAATCGAAATCTAGAGGGACAAAATTATTTTTACGTTTTAATCATGAATTTAGAGTGAAAGCAACGTAGCTTATATAATTTGTTTACTTCATAATAAACATCAGGATGCAAGAAATTGTCTATGACTAGGAGTTGGATAGAGCATTCAGTTATCTCTTCAGAACAATTTACTATCCCTAATTTACTTTTAACAAAGTCACAAAGTTCCACTTTTGACATAATCGTCGAACCCAGTGCTTCAAACAGTTGTAAACGTGTGAGAACTGGTTGCACGGCATCTTTTAAACGTAAAATAACTAAGTAAGTTGCAAAAAGATGCAAAAAATCTCATACCAGGCGTAAACTACAAGACTTTATCTACATTTTAATATTAAGTAGAAAGTGACGCAGGGTGACGCGACATACTAAAAATCTAAGTGAAAATATAGTTTTAAAAATAATAGTTAAATATTATATAATGCAACTATAGCTAAAATTACGTAACAATTACGCCCATTAATAACTGAAACACGTTACAAAGATCATACCTTCAGCTGCTTGTTCCATCTTAAAGCATCACACTAACCACAAAGACAACCAAACCACAGTCAGTTACATTCACCCTCCAATTCAGACTGCTCGAACAGTGGTGACATATTTACACTAAGATGCGTTTATATCCCAGAATAGTGAGCGGCAATTATATGAGGATGCTGTAGAAAATTTAATTTTGATTTCTTAATTATGAAAATAAATAAATTTGTCCTCCTAGATTTCGATTTTGACCAAGTGCGGCGATTGGATTCGAACCTCCTCGCCTCCCGGATGTGAGCGACTGCCAGCAGTCATGCCGTACCGACCACGGCTAACTCACCCGGTGCTCTGTCAATGAAAGTCAAGAGCAACTAACTGGCTTAGTGAAATAGAAAAGGACCTCCAAGAAATTGGCATGAGAGAGGAAGTTATACAAGTTAGACTCCAATTCAAAACAGTAATCAACAACCATCATTTTTCTCAGAACATGACTACCAGGACAAATAAATCATGGACTGAAGAACGGAGGAAAATTTGTAGTGCTCAGGTGAAGACGATTGGAATAAAGTACAGGGATAGGAGGGTGATCTACAATCTATACAGAAACCAGACAGCAGTCATTCGAGCTGAAGGACATGAGAAAGAAGCTGGTATTCAGAAAGGTGTAAGGCAAAGCTGCAACTTATCACCCATACTTTTCATCTTTACATTGAACAAGCAATGAAGGAAATTGGAGATAAATGTAAAGTGGGAGTGAAGATACAAGGAGAAATCATTTCAACTCTGAGATTTGCTGATGACATAGTCATCTTGGCCGACAAGCCTGAGGATTTGAATGAGTTTTTGAATGGTATGGACTCCGTCTTGAGGAAAGAATTCCTGATGAAAATTAATAAATGTAAAACAAAAATATTGGAATGCAGCCGAAATAAATCAGAAACCTCTATGGACATCAAATTGGCAGGTGAAAAGCTAAAGGAAGTAGTACAATTCTCTTACTTAGTAAGCAAAATAACCAGTGATGGACGAAGCAAAGAGGATATAAAAAGTAGGCTAGTTCAGGCAAGGAAAGCATTTCTACAGAAAAGGAATCTGTTGACATCGAATATATGGTAGATTTAGGTATTAGGAAGTCATTTTTGAAAACCTTTGTCTGGAGCGTCGCACTCTATGGAAGTGAAACTTGGACTATTGGTGCAGCAGAAAAGAGGAGAATTGAAGCGTTTGAAATGTGGTGTTACAGGAGAATGATGAAGATCAAATGGGTAGATAGAGTTACAAACGAAGAGGTATTAAGGCGAGTGGGAGAGGAGAGATGTTTCTGGCGACTGCTAATGAAGAAAAGAGATAGGTTGGTAGGACACATACGAAAACACCCAGGAATAGCAAGCTTAGTGATGGAAGGAAGGGTTGAGGACAAGAACTGTAGGGGTAGACCAAGGTTTGAATATGTTAAACAGATTGCCTCGGATTTAGGGTTTGGTAGCTATGTAGAGATGAAACGATTAGCTCAGGACAGGGAGCCATGGAGAGCTGCATCAAACCAGTCAAAAGACTGAAGACTCAAACAACAACGGGTGAAGAGATTTTGGGAGATGATATAATCATCAGCTGGATAAGTTGGTTGGTTGGTTCCTCAGTTTAGGGACTGCGACAACGCGATCATGTAGTCCCGTGTACTTTGGGTGTGTGTAGAATCCGTCTGATAACCGGTGTTAATTGTGATGGCTGTATTAGTATGTGTATCTGTTTTTTAATTCAAGTAAGGACTGCAACATTGAATTTTTCAAATAGTTCCTGCTTTTTCCGCCAAAAGCCTCCGTCAAGGACTACTAAGCCTAGTCCAGAACTTAGCTACGAGACGCCACCGCAGTCAGCTCTTGGCAACGAACGTAGGAACCTAAGAGCGTTGTTTACATTCTTAACCTATACAATTTAGCTTCACAAAGGTGTAATTAGTGGAAGGTTCTTTAACATGCCATACATCTATGACTTCCCCTCCGAAGGAAGGCATACTGAGGGATTTTTAACGATCTTAAAAAATCCGACCGCTTCGGCCGGGTTTGAACCCGCGATCTTGGGCATAGAAGCTCAGCATGCTACCAACTACACCACCGAGGGCGCTCCACAGACGTACAGGCATTTAAAAATAGAAATACAAACTTTCCCTTTTTAGGATAACATGGGACGAACTAAGTTGGAAGGGCCCGTGTTCGGTCCCCACGGCCCTGCATCTGACAATGAAAAACATAACTGGACATGTGGGTAAGAGTTGATTAAAACGTAGACTACTCTATAGTACCAACGAAAATAAAGAAAAATAAAATATAAAAAGTGAAACATTTTAAATTAAAATTAACAAGTAGTTCCGTGACGAACTAAAGAGCCTACGTTCCTTAAAATTTAAGATTCATGCCAATCTATATAGACCTATCTAGAATAATGACGAAATCGCGTTGGTAATACTAACATTTCTAAGTGCTGCAGTTTGAAATACACCAGAAATATTGTAGGCTAATCGAGAAACTTACTACAGTTGGCAGCTCTGTTGACTCTGAATATATTCTTAGTTATCTCTTAAGGTATAGAATGAACATACAAAATTTGGTTGAAATCTAATGGATAGTATGGACGTTACATGCTGTTTGTGTTGGATTTATCAGTGCGCGTAAAATCATGTTGGGAACAATATCACGTATGAAATGCTCAGAATTAATCTGAAATATTACGATCTATTATAGTGCCAATTTTGGATAATATCCATTTTTTTGTACAGAAGTTACGTGTAATTAAAAATTGAAACTATCGGAAAGCTTATAAACTTGTTGGCAGCACTGTGGTCTATTAGTTGCTCCAAATTAATCTAGAATGTCAGGTACTATACGTGTGCATAGTTTAGAGCTAATGGCTTGCATACTTTCTGATATATTGATATTAGGATTAAACAAATAGAGAGAGAGCATTTATTAACAGTTGGCAGCCCTGCTGGTTCTTACGAATAGGCATAGTCATAACTGTTACGTTACACAAAGCACTTACGAAATTTGGTTGAAATCAATTTGTTAGTATAGAAGTTATATGCATTTGAAAACTGGACTATCAGCAGGCTTAGAATCGTGTTGTATAAGTTACACCAAACTATGGTAGAATGTGAGGTACTATACGTGTGCAACGTTTAGAGTTGTTGGCTTGCATACTTTCTGATATATTGGTATTAGGGTTAAAACATAGAGAGAGCATTTATTAACAGTTGGCAGCCCTGGTGGCTCTCTAGAATACGCACAGTCATATAAATGTTGTAGTACACACAGTACATACGAAATTGGGTTGAAATACAATCGATAGTATAGAAGTTACATTCATTTAGAAATTAGACCTATCGGCAGGATTAGAATCATGTTGGCAACACTGGAGTGAATGGACTTCTGAAAATTAATCTGGAATGCTATTATCTACCATATGTGTGCCAATTTTGGAATAGTTCGCTTGCATCACCTCTGAGATATCCAACATAGAGCTCAAATTTCAATTGCGATTTTTCAGGTGTTGGTGGCACTGACGTCCGTTTCAAATATGGCCATGAGATATTCAGGTATAGATCTTTACTCTTACCAAATTTGGTTTCGATAGCTGCAGCCGTATAGGAGTTGATAGGGGACACACACACACACACACACATAGACAGACAGACAGAAGGACAGACAGACAGAAGGACAGACAGACAGACAAACACACATTTTCCCGGATAGATCTCATAAGTCTACTTTTCCCTCACTTTTGCAAAATGAGAAAAGTAGGCTAAAAAGAGAACTCGACATGTGGCTAAGAGTTGATTGAAACGTACAGTTAGTAAAAACGAAAATAAATAAAAATAAAATATAAAAAGTGAGACATTTTAAATTAAAATTAAAAATTACATTGAGTTAAATTAAAATAAATTAAAATTAAAGAAAGTTTGTTCGAATGAAAATGTAATAAAAAACATAAATAACTTAAATAAATTAATAAAAATAAAAATTACGAGTCAATGAATTCGAAACAGCCTTCCGCCTCACACACCAACTGTACAATAAAAACTCCATCTCTCGCAATGCAAAGTTAAGACACTATCAAACTGTGGTAAGACCGGAAGCTCTGTATGCAGCGGAATGCCTAACAAATCGCGCAGCTGGCCAGATTGAGAGACTTGACGTTAAGGAAAGAAAGATCATTAGGAAAATATTTGGTCCTAAGTTCAAAGATGGAGGTTACAAGCTCTGGAGTAATTCAGAAATATACTCCAAAACTGAAAAGATCTCAAGTGTAATCTGGAAACGGAGAATATCATTCTAAGTCCACCTCCTCAGAATGCCAGTTCTCCAACCGTCTATTATCATACTTCCGAGGTTTAAAGGTGATGCCTCGTTGGCTGGTGTAAATTTTGAAATTTCTGAATCTGATATCTTGTCCAGAACCCCCATTGAAACAAAAACTCAGTCAGGATCATCAAGAGGAAGTAAAACCCAGCAAGAGATATGTTCACTCAGATGAATGGAAGAAATCCCATTCCGAAAGGATGAAGACGTGTTGGCCTAACAAGAAGAAAAACAGTTGAGATCTCGCGGTCCCTAGTGGCCACAACGATAAAAGTAAAGTAAGTAAAATAAAAAATAAAATAAAATTAGATCGCGGGTTCAAACCCGGCAGAAGTCGTCAGATATTTTAAGAGCGTTAAGAATTCCTCAGTATGCGTTCCTTCGGAGGGGAAGTAAAGCCGGCGGGCCCTTCCACTAATTACGCTTGTGGAAGCAAAAATTTTTAGGTTAGTTTAGTTAGTTACTTAGTTATTGTTGTTTTAAGGGGCGGATCTAGGAGGCTATCGCCTCCATAGCGTAGTGGTCAGCGTGTTTAGCTGCCGCCCCGGAGGTCCAGGGTTCGATTCCCCGCTCTGCCACGAAATTTGAACAGTGGTATGAGGACTGGAGCGGGGCCAGGATGGTACCTACTGTAAGGCCATGGCCGCCTCCTTCCCTCTTCCTTTCTTATCCATCCTACACTTCCAATCGCTTCCCTCATGAGGCCTCTGTTCGCTTTGCAGGTGAGGCCGCCTGGGCGAGGTGCTGATCACACCTCACCAGTTGTATTCACTCCGACCAGATGTTCCCAGATCTAGGACACTGCCTGAAAAGGCGGTAGGGGTGAGCTCCCTCGCTAAGTTTTTTTAAACAACGAGGTCATCTGCCCCCTTAGGTTAGTTTCATAACGCTCCATTAGTTCCAACGATCGCCACCGGGTGCAGACTGCGATGGCATTTAGTAGCCGCGTCTGCAGCTAGGTGTCTTGGATGATAGCATTTGGTGGCAAAAGTACGAACTACTTGAAAAAATAATCGTTTGCAGTCCTTCTACCTGAATCACAGATAACACACTCTAATACAGCCATCACAATTAACACTGGTTATCAGACAGATTCTACACACACCCAAAGTACACGGGGCTACATGACCGCGTTGTCGCAGCCCATAAGCTAAGGAACCAACCAACCAAAATAAAAATTAAATTAAAAAAAATTAAAAATTAACATTCATAATTTGAAACAAAATACATTGAAATAAAATTAAATTGAAGATGGAAAGGAAGAAAGAAAGAAAGAACGAAATTCCACAGTGATTCTATTTTCTTTGTGTGTGGGGGGCTTTAAAAATAGAAATGCCTTTTTTAAAATGTATATTTCCAGGGTAACATGGGACTAACAAAGTTGGAGGAGCCCTCCAGTCCCTTGGCTGGGAATCGAACTGGCGATCTTGAGATCATGAGGTGGGCACTCGGTCCAAATAAGAAATACAAGAGGCCCTTTTAACAGCAGCAGAACGATTGCGGAGGATGCGGCAGCATCGACAAGGTGATGCGAGCACCAGTCACGCAAATGCCGCAATGCCCTGATTTCAGTTCACAGGCAATGGGTGCCGTAAGACGATTTCAGCCTAAAATCTCAGTGGAAGTGGACCTAATACAGCCTATCGAGTTCTACTCTACATACAGTGCATACCTTTTCATTGGAGACTGTTTTGCCTTTCAGTGTCCAGTCTACTCTGCAAATGCCCACCTCCTGGTGTAGCGGCTAGTATTCTTGGCTGTCACCCTAAAGTCCTGGGTTCGATTCCCACTTCAGCCATCCTAGACGTTTTTTCCCACTTCTACTCCAGTCAAATGCTGGAAAGGTTTCTAACGTAACGTCAATCCCAGCTTCAATTACATCAAATACACATACTATTACAGGTACGACAGTAACACATGTTATTAGGCAAACTCTTGGTTGGTTCCTCAGTTTATGAGCAGCGACAACGCGGTCATGTATCCCCGTGTGCTTTGAGTGTGTGTAGAATCTCTCTGATAAATAAATAAATAAATAAATAAATAAATAATTGTAGCCTTCTCAATACCCTAAGGGCTGTGGCCTCCTGCGTGCAAGGACGTGCTCTGATTTAAACTAATTAGGCGAGCAAGTACTAAGATAACCGGTGTTAGTTGTGATGGCTGTATTAGTGTGTGATATCTGTTTTTAATTCAAGTAAGGACTGCAGACATTTAATTTTCAAGTCGATCCTACTTTTGCTACCAAACGCCACCGTCAACGACAACTACAGTAGTTCATAACTTGGTTACTAGATGCCACCGCAGTCGGTTCCTGGCGACAAACGTTGGAACCTACGAACGTTAGTAAAATCTAACCTACAATTTAGCTTCACACAAGTGTAATTAGTGAAAGGTTCTTAGCAAAAGCCAATTTTTAGCCTACTTCCCACATTTTGCCAAAAATGAGGAAAAAGTAGACTTATGAGATCGATCCGGGAAAATGTGTGTCTGTCTGGCTGTGTATGTCTCCCCCCCCCCCCCCCCCTATCAACTCCTAAACGGCTGCAGCAATCGAAACCAAATTTGGTATGAGTAAAGATCTATACCTGGATATCTCAAGGCCATATTTGAAAATGATGTCAGTGCTATCAACTGCAAAAAAATCGCAATTGAAATTTGAGCTCCATGTTCGATATCCTGGAAGGTATGCATGGGAGCTATTTCAAAATTGGCACACATATAGATAATAACATTTCATTTTGATTTCCAGGAGGCTGTATTAGTGTGTGATATCTATCTATTTTATCCAAATACCGTACCAATATATCAGAAAGTTTGCAAGCCGAGAGCTTTAAACTATGCGCAGGTATAGTACCTTACATTCTAGATTAATTTGGAGTAAATAATATATTTAAGTAAGCCTCCGTGGCTTAGGTGGCAGCACGCCGGCCTCTCACCGCTGGGTCCGTGGTTCAAATCCCGGTCACTCCATGTGAGATCTGTGCTGGACAAAACGGAGGCAGACAGGTTTTTCTCCGGGTACTCCGGTTTTCCCTGTCAACATTTCATTCCAGCAACACTCTCCACTATCATTTCATTTCATCTGTCATTCATTTAATCATTGCCCCAGAGGAGTGCGTCAGGCCTCGGCAGCCGGCACAGTTCATATCCTCGCCGCTAGATGGGGGCTTCATTCATTCCATTCCTGACCCGGTCGGAGACTGGAAGCAGGCTGTGGATTTTCATTCAATATATTTAAGTACTACCAACATGAATCTAAGCCTGGTGATAGGTCCAATTTTAAATACATATAACCAAATTTCGTATGTGCTATGTGTACCACAACAGATATGACTATGCGTATTCTTAAGAACAGCCAGGGCTGCCAACTGTTAATGAAATGTTTTCTTACCCTAATATCAATATATCAGAAAGTATGCAAGCCAACAGCTCTAAACTTTGCACACATATAGTACCTGATATTCTAGATTAATTTGCTGCAACTAATTTACGTCAGTGCTGCCAAAATGATTCTAAGCCTCCTGATACGTCAAATTTTAAAATACATGTATTTTCTATACTAACTAATGGATTTAATTCAAAATTGGCATAACAATATATCATATTATTTCAGATTATTTCTGACCAATACATGCATGACATTGTTGCCAATATGATTTTACGCGCGCTAATAGATCCAATGTCCAACTGCAGGTAACGTCCATGTTATCCATTAGACCTTAACCAAATTTTGTAATCTGTACCTTAAGAGATGGAACTAAGAATATATTCAGTCACCAAGGCTGCCAACTGTAGTGCTCTAATAGGCTACATTATGCCAGGTATATTTTGAACTAATTAGAAATTTCGATATTACCAACTTAATTTCGTCATTATTCTAGATAGATCCATATTGATTAATCATTGGCATGAATCTTAAATTTTAAGAAAAGTAAGCTCTTCAGTTCGTCACGGAACTTCTTGTTTTCATCCAGTTCAACATTGTATTCTAAAACCTATCCTCAAATTTACTCTTAACATTATCAGCAGCGTATCCGCCATCCGCACAGCCATGCAAACTATATCCATCTGGCGAAAAATGTTGTGGATATCCGCGGGTTTATCTGCGCAGGGCTTTAATTATGACCTCTCCCATTGGTCGATCTTGGCTACGCTACCAAGCCACCCCTCTGACTAACTGAACAGCTGACCATTTTGCTCTAACACTAAAATGTTACTCGAGTGAGAAGAAATGCTTTCAAATATAATCCAATCATTTGTGTTGGCGGAAAATCCCGAGATGAATTTTGTCATTATGAACATGGCCTGGTGAATTCAAATGGGTTCTTAAACATGCCAGCATCGTATGACATGCGTGTCGTGATTTTTGCCGCCTTTCAAAAATCACTTACCACGGCCAGGAGTGAACCTGCAAGCTTGGGGTTAGTAATCCGAGACGATAACCACTCACCCACCGAGCAAGCACCACCCTAGCTTATTTTACGTTAAATATACCTTTCTTCAAACTAAGCCTAGCCCTAGATAATTTTAAATCCCGCCTAGCTGGACAATGGCTTTCTTTCTTATCTCAGTGGGAGGGAGTTGAATATAAATTAATGTAACTTAGTTTTAATTTTAAAAAATATGTTTTAATAAACAATAATTTGGAGATCGTTGTTAACTTCTTGAGAGTGAGATAGGATATTCAGTTCCTCAGTTTACGGGCTGTGACAACGTGGTCATGTAGCCCCATGTACTTTGGGTGTGTGTGGAATGTGTCTGATAACCTGTGTTAATTATGATGGCTGTTATCTGTAATTCAGGTAAGGACTGCAGACGATCAATTTTCAAGTATTTCCTACTTTTGCTACCAAATGCTACCGTCCACGACACCTAGCTGCGAACTTGGCTACTAGATATCATCGCCCTAATTAACACTGTGCACACACTGCTTTGTTAAAAGGGCCCACTCAAACACTATTAAGTTCAGAAACTACCTCTGGAATCTGCTTATGATTAATTTCTGAGAACTATTCAACGACGAACAACTTTTGCCTGTTACTGTACTTCCTTTCTTGGAATGCTTCAGGCACACTGACACGCACATTTGATTGACCTACAGTATCTTCTCCATCACTGCGACACATTATATCCACTGCCCACCACTGAGCTTACGTGGTGGATATCACGCCGCCTTGCTAAGTCATCGAATTTATTACTTCCCGTATTCCTTGTAGCTTCCGCTCTTTATCGGCAATCCACATCCATCACGAGAACTCACGATTGTGACGAACATTCAGTAGATTTCCACTTCCCAGCAGGGGCGTATATGCAATTTTTTTTCTGGGGGGGAGGGGGCTGACTATGCCAGGACTTGTACAGCCTTTCTAAGAAGTGCATAACCAACCACGTGGATTACTTCGAAGGATAGTAACGGCTTTTTCAGGTAAGCCAACAGTCCGTTCGTAATATAGACCCATTCACCAAACTTTTCAGACAGAGGGTGTAACTCTGCATAAGGGTGTTAATTCATCCGCAACTACACACAGTAGCAGTAATTAAATGGTTAAATACGCGTGGTCCTTTGAGGTTCAAAACGCGCGATTAGTAAGTTAGATAGTAAGAAGACATAGGCTACGTCTACTTCCTGGCATAGTGACGAACAAACACACTTGGCTGTCATCTTAGAGGTCTGAGTTCTATTCTCGGCTCTGCCAAGAAATGTCATTCTAGTCTGACGCGGCGGGGTGGAACGGGGGTAAGTTACATTCAACATCGTGAGGCAAAACTGAGAAGAGACGGGTTCGATTCCCACCTCAGCCATCCTCGAAGAGGTTTTTCCTTTTCCTTTGTGGGTTCCCATTTCTACTTCAGGCAAATGCCGGGATGGTTCCTAACTCAGGGCAAAGGTCGCCTCCTACCCAATCCTCGCCAAAACCACAAATACACAAACACACACACCCACTAGTCGAGACTCAATAATAACACAGGTTATCAAACAAATTCTACACACACAATCAAGTGCACGGAGCTACAAGAACACTATAGCCTATTGCAATGCCTCTAAAAATGAAAAAAAAAAAAACAAGCTCCCCCCACAGTCCATGAAGAGCCCTAGCCTTCTAAGCGACCGCTGCCCAGCCATTCGGTCTACAGATAGTGAGGAGACGCGTGAAGCTTCCAGACCGTTAATCTTAGTTTCCGACACCGGAGTGCTGACTCACTGTCAGACAGCTACTCAATATTGTCCTCACAAGACTGAGTGCACCCCGTTCCAGCCTTCGCGTCAGTTTCTAAAATCCATGATGGAACCGGGAATCGAACCCAGGGCCTCAGGGTGAGAGGCAGGTACTCTACTCTTAACACCACGGGACCGAAACAACAAAACATTTAATTCCAGTCTGAGGGTTGGAACGGAGTTCACTCAGCCTCGTGAGAAAAGATGGGTTCGATACCTATCTCAGCCATCCTGGAAGTTGATTTTCCTTGGTTACTCACTTCCACGCCAGGCGAATGCCGGGATGGATCCTAAATCAAGGTCTTCGTTGCGCTCCACTTAAATCTTTACACCGATTTTAAATACATGTAGGCTACTAGTACAGGTATCATAATGACACATATGCTAGCAAAAAGATTCCGCGAGGCCTCAGTGGCGCATGCTGAGCTTGTATGCCCAAGATTGCGGGTTCAAACCCGGCTGAAGTCGTCGGGAATTTTTTAAGAGCGTTAAAAATCCCTCAGTATGGCTTCCTTCGGAGGGGAAGTCATAGATCTATGGCATGTAAAAGAACCCTCCACTAATTACAATTGTGTGAAGTAATATTTGTAAGTTAAATTTGATTAACGCTCTAAGTTTCAACATTCACCGCCAGGTGCTGGTTGCGGTAGCATCTACTAGCCAAGATTGCAGCTAGGTGTTGTTGACGGTAGTATTTGGTAGCAAACTACTTGAAATTGATCGTCTGCAGTCCTTACCTGAATTACAGTTAACACATACTAATACAGTCAGTACAATTAACACCGGTTATCAGACAGATTCTACACACACACCCGAAGTACACGGGGCTATATAACCGAGTTGTCACAGCCCCTAAACTGAGGGACCAACCAACTAACCAAAATGATCCCACACCCAAATACACTGGGCTTGGGCTTTATGACCATGATGCCGCAAAGCCCCTAAATGAATCATCAACAACTCCCACACCCGTGACTGGTTTCAAACCAACTGTAGAATCACATCTAACAATTACATAACCTCAGCGGCTGGCCCTGAACTTCACCTGCGAGAGCGGATTGGTGTGGCTGTGAACATATCAATATTATCGATAGGCTTACCTCCCAGTGAGTGACTCGGTTGCTTCCAGTTCCAGACACAACATCCCACCGCACCGCTAGCACTCCAAGACATGAACTGACTCCAGTGCGCGGGGAAGTCCAACTTTCCACAGTGCTGCCACTACAGCAAGCGCCACAATTACAGTCCCTAAGTACGTTATCTTACATCCCCGCAGTCCTGTATCCTAGGGATGGGTTGCGAACGGAGTCGCGAAGAGTCGAGACTGCTGCCGCTGGAACCGATACTCTCGACTCCAGTCTCGACTCCACAGATGCACTAACGCCATCTAACATTTGTTTTTGGAACTGCTTGAACATGTATGCCACACAGCGCCAGCAGCAACGTTGTTCGTCATCGCTGCGGCATGTTTACAGTACAGCTGACAAAATCTTGCTGCTAGCTTGCCAGTTATAATTTTTTGGTATTGAAATGTATGGCAAACTATTATAACCTGCAAAACGATTCAATACATTGATTATATGCATAGTCGTTCTTTGTTATGATCTACTGTAAGATTCTACAGTATGAGAATATGCTGCATAGTGATGGGATATTTATTTTGCCGGCAGGATCGTTATATGGAATGACGAATACCAATTACGAAGTTCTTGGCACTGTGTGTGTGTTTTTACTTTCAATATAGGGTGTTTCATTTACGAGTCTCAAATAACAAATGTTGGGTGTTAAATTAATGTAAGATTTGGCCTATGTTATGGTTTGTTAATTGCTTTGTTTAAGATGTGCGCACAGGCCTCTCATATTGTGATGGTCTTGTTATCCATCCACGTTCGTCCCTTGATACCTTGTGTTACGATGAATACAGTAGGATTATTAGCCAGCAAACATGGAAGATTGTTTCGGGTTATCATCGGTAATGTTGTAGGTGTAATTGTTATTGTGTTTATTATGATGATTATTATTTATAACAATACTAGTAATACAACCTACCTAAAGTGCAATATTACAACAATTTGGTACAATGATTGTAAATAATAATAATAATAATAAAGAGAGATTCGGAAAAAACCGACCGCGTGCCCCCCGCAATACTCATCAGGTGAGCTTGGAGTCGCGAGGCTTAATGCGAAGCGACCCCGCAATACTCATCAGGTGAGTTGGAGTCGCGAGTGTTCAAGCGAAGCGGCCCCGCAATACTCATCAGGTGAGTTGGAGTCGCGAGTCTTCATGCGAAGCGTCCCCGCAATACTCATCAGGTGAGCTTGGAGTCGCGAGTGTTCATGCGAAGCGACCCCGCAATACTCATCAGGGGAGCTTGGAGTCGCGAGTCTTCTCCAGCCCCCCTGCTATAGTCTACTTAATGGCCAGGGAATTCCGGTCTTGAAATACTACTACAATACAGAGACAGGGGTACATTCACGGAATAGAGAGGCAAATTAATGGATTTGCCAAGGGTCGAAATTGTCGGCAGGTATTATTAAAGGAGTGCGACATACCACCAAATACAGGAAATATGTAGCCTACTTACGAATAAATTCGCCATAATATGTATTTATTTATAAGAACGGCAAATAAATGTAAATAAATAGAAAATATTTAGTAAAATTAAATATATATACAACACATAACTATCCGGGCCTTACTCATCAGGTTAGCTTGGAATCGCGAGGCTTTATGCGAAGGGACCGTGTGGCCCCGCAATACCCATCACGTGAGCTTGGAGTCGCGAGGCTTCATGCGAAGCGGCCCCGCAATACGCATCAGATTAACGTGGAGTCGCGAGGCTTCATGCGAACCGAGACCGGTGTTCGGAGTCGATCGAGTCGACACTCTCGATTCTAGGCTTCAGTCGCGCCCATCCCTACTGTATCCCACTTACTGAGAGGGAGAGTGCTGGTGATTCCTCAGTTTAAGGGCTGCGACAACGCGGTCATGTAGCCCCGTGTACTTTGGGTGTGTGTAGAATCAGTCTGATTTATTACCGACAGTAGTGGCTACGCGGGTTAAAGCTACGCGTTAGGTCAAGGGGCCAAGCTCTCTGCTGACTCGGTAGACGCGTGGGTTCGAGCCCCACCGTCGGCTGTCCTTGAAATGGTTTTCCGTGGTTTCCCATTTTCAACACCAGGCAAATGCTGGGACAGTACCTTCTGACAGGCCACGGCCGCTTCCTTCCACATCCTTGCCCAGTTTCATTCATCTTCATCCTTTCCATCTCTCATCCCGACGCGCAGGTCGCCCACGGGCGTCGACTAGAAAGACCTGCACTCGGCCTCTCAGGAGGCTACACGAAAAAAAAAAAAAAAAAGTCTGATTTATTTATTTATTTATTTATCGTGTTGCTATAGGCAGTAGCTGCTTCAGGCGGACACCCATAGTTCCGTTCAATTTCAAGTTCCACATGTCACTGATACCTTTGATAGAACGTTCCAACGAAATCTAACCTAGAAATTTAGCTTCACACAAATTTAGTCTGTGGAAGGATCTATTACATGCCATAAATCTATGACATGGGACCGCCGGCTTTACTTCCCCTCCGAAGGAAGGCATAACTTACTGAAGGACATTAAAGCTATTAAAAAATCCGACGACTTCGTCCGGGTTTGAACCCGCTATCTTGGGCACAGCAGTTCAGCTTGCTACCAACTACGCCACCGAAGCGTCTGATAACCGGTGTTCATTGTGATGGCTGTATTAATGTGTGTTATCTGTAATTCGGGTAAGGTCTGCAGACGATCAATTTCAAGTAGTTCCTACTTTTGCTACCAAATTCTACCGTCAACGACACCTAGATGTGAACTTGACTACTATATGGCACCGCAACCGGCGACAAACGTTGGAACTTAATAGAGCGTTAATCGAATCAAACCTACAAATTTAGCTTCCCACAATTGTGGTTAGTGGAAGTTTCTTTTACATGCCATAAATCTATGACATGGGCCCGTCGGCCTACTGAGGGATGTTTAACGCTCTTAAAATCCGGGCATAGAAGCTTATCATGCCACCGAAGCCGCCCGAGATGAAGACTGGGGTAGTTTCTATGTTCTGAAACCATTTCTCAGTATTACCTATAAAAAGTGTCAATTTTTACTTTACAGTCGGTCAACATGATTTTTGCTCAATATGATTGGCCAGGGTTTGCTACATAATATATTGTAACTGGTCCTGAAAAAAAATTATTTTGTTAATATTATCAGTGATAAATATGTATATTTCTTTTTGATTTAGTCAATTTACCCTCTAGGTTGGTGGTTCCAACGGACTCACCACTACCGCCTCTATGGGCAGTGTCCTGGAGCTTGGAACATCTGGTCGGGATGATACAACTGGGGAGGTGTGATCAGCACTTCGCCCAGGCGGCCTTACCTGCAAAGCGAACAGGGGCCTCATGAGGGAAGGTAAGGGATGGTTAGGATGGATAGACAAGGAAGAGGGAAGGAGGCGGCCGTGGCCTTACAGTAGGAACCATCCCGGCATTTGCCCGAGGACGAAGTGGGAAACCACGGAAAATCACTTCGAGGATGGCTGAGGTGGGAATCGAACCCCCTCTACTCACTTGGACCACCCGAGGCTGAGTAGACCCCGTTCCAGTCCTCATACCACTTTTCAAATTTTGTGGCAGAGCCGGGAATCGAATCCAGGACCTCCGGGGCGGCAGCTAACCATGCTGACCGCTACGCTACGGAGGCGACTTCAGTGATAAATAACGGGGGGATTTAGGATTACACGCTTCGACCGTCACGTAACTTAGTCATCAGATCCTGATCAGGATCACTAAAATATATGATCATAGGGTTAACTGCAGTGAACAAGGTTTCAATCAATGCTATTGGTTTAACGTCCCTTTTAACTACAATGGCTTTTAGAGACGCCTGGGTGCCGGAAATTTGCCCTGAAGGGCATCTTTAACGTGACAGTAAATCTATTTCACAGCTCCCTCACATTTGCGCACTGAAGAAGGTTCCATTGACAAACTGAAACATGTAGGCATATTGAATATACTGTATGATTCAATTTTGTTTTGCCCAAGTAGTTTCTAATAAGTAGGGCCCGAATGTTGATGACATGTCATCTTTTTACAAAGCTGTCTAAAACAATGCTGAAGTACATAGAAACTGCGGCAAGGCCACCCCGTCTTCAAATATGTCATTTTTATTTTGCATCTTTTTGCATTTTTTGCTATTTTTCCATTTTAAGAGCATTTTGTTAAGTTTGATAGATTTGTTTGGTCTTATTTTAGAACAAGTAGTTCCGTGAAGAACTATACAGCCTATTTTCATATATCCTACTTATGTTAATTGCCTCTAGCAACATACACAATTTCAGTTTGATTGCTGTAATAGATTCGTAGATATTGAGAACCGACTAAAAATTTCGGATGGTCGCCATGTTGGATTTTATATATGTAGGTCCCAGAGTTATGTACTGTCACATGAAGATTATTGTGTACGTGTAGTATTCAAACTACAATCGCATAATTAGGACACAAGAAGTAACAAGGAGATTTTAAAAATTCGCACAGCTGCCATCTTGAGGTTATGGAAACAATTGAAATAAATGAGATGCCAGTGGATTACCATTCGTATAAGGATTTACTGTTCCAAGTTTCACTACACTCGGATGGTTAAATTGCGAGAAACGTCCATGTGAATTTTTATATTTCGCGTCGCCTCCATGTTGGATTTGTGAACACCAAGTTATTTAAAGTCCTATAGGTGAACTTAAGTTCAAAGCCCCTATGAACATTAAGAAATTCAGTTTGATTGCTATAATTGATTCGTAGATATTCAGAGCCGACTAAATATTTTGGATGGTCGCCATGTTGAATTGTTAAATGTATAGGCCATAGAGTCATGTACCATTAAAGGAAAATTATTGCGTAGGTTCAATATTCAAACTTTCAATTCGATCGCATGACTACATCACAAGAAATAAAAACTTAATTTTAAAATTCGCACATCCGCCATCTTGAGGTTATGTAAACAATTGAACTAAATTAGATACCAGTGCATTACAATGTGTATAAATATTTCCTGTACCAGATTTCAGTGCGTTTGGAACATTAAATCGCGAGAAAGGTCTATTTAAAATTTTCAACTTCGCTTGGCTGCCATGTTCGTTTTGTAGTTAATCGGTTTCTGAAAGTCTTATAGATGGACCTCCGTAGTGCCCTTTATCTCCGTAAAAGATTTCAGGGAGATACCGCTAATAGCTTCACAGATATGGAATGCCGGTGAAATATTTCGCACATCCGCCATCTTGTGGTTATGTAAACAATTGAACGAAGTTAGATGTCGGTGCATTACAATGTATATAAACATATACTGTACCAAGTTTCATTGCGTTTGGTTGGTTAAATCGCGAGAAACGTCTATTTAAAAGTCGCAAATTAGCTTGGCCGCCATGTTCGTTTGGTTGTTACCAGATTTTCAAAGGTCACATAAGTGAACTTATAGTTGTTCCCTTTATCACCATACAAAATGTCAGGGTAATATCGGTAATAGTTTCGGAGATATTGAATGCTGGTGAAATATTTCGCACAGCTGCCATGTTGGATTGGTGAGTCGTAACAAAATTTGAAGGGCACGGTCGGGGTCGCAGGGAATAGTGCTATGAACTTACCGAGTTTCATTGAAATCGCTCCAGCCGTTTAGATTTTATTACGGGGGGGGGGGGGGGGCACACACACGAATCACACACACACACACACACACACACACACACGCACACACACACGGACAAAAGGTGATCTCATAAGCCTATTTTTCAAAATTGAAAATAGGCTAAAAATCGGCCTTTTAAGGTCATTTTTTTTACCATTTAGTCATGTCACAGCTTTATATGAGGGCGTTATGTCTCTCTGAGTTAAGAAGAAGCTAGTAGCTGATACAAGATAATATAAAATATTGAAATATTGATTCCATTTCTTTAATCTACCGGGTGGAAACTAGTCCTAGCAACAGTCGTGGCGAAATTGCTGCGGGTATTGCGTCAAAACTGAAAAAAGTACTGAACAAAAACACCGGGTATAAAACATTACACAAAATCGCAGACATTCTTTCCGGTGAAAACTACTGCATGGATGGGATTGAGGAGGATTTAGCAGCAAACGACCTTCCTCATTTCAAGTACGCTCCGATCACATCAGTTGATGTTGAACGCAGCTTTTCGAGATATAAAATCTTGTTGGCTGATAACCGCAGATCATTTACATTTGACAACATCACAATGACATTTGTAGTGCAGTGCAACTCAGACTAAAGTGAACATAAACCTTTCGTTAAGTGCTAGAAATCTATTTTGATTGACTTTTCAGTTTGAGCAAGATGTCATTTTTGAAATATTGATGAGTTAATTATTATAAGATTATTTTTTCCATTTTATAGTGTATTTTTCGAATATTTAGGACATTTATTACAGTTATTTTTGAAAATGTTAAGTGCATTTTTTCAACTTTTTTACTGCATCAACATCCGGGCCCTACTAATAAGATATAGGGCTCCTATGCATTATTTTTCTCAGCCCCCCCCCCCTTGAAATACCTTTCATTATTATTGCTACCCTCTACTAGCTATTCCGGAAAGACTGATGCACAGACATAATTTAAAAAAAATAATGTAAAAATCTTATTTCATAGAAAATATTTTAGCATTTTTTTTAATGAAATATATTTTGCAAAGTGCACAAAATGATTTGGGATATTTGAGTAATTTTAATACAGGGAAATATTTTGTAATTCTGTAAGTCTTCACTTTAATTTAAGTACCAGTTCGATATGAAAAATAAGTAGCATTTTAAAACTCCGCATTAGTTTGGTTGGTTGGTTCTTAAGTTTAGGGGCAGCGACAACGTGGTCATGTAGCCCCGTGTACTTTGGGTGTGTGTAGAATCTGTCTGAAAACCGATGTTAATTGTGATGACTGTATTAGTGTGTGTTATCTGTTTTTAGCCTACTTTCGATTTTTGCAAAAAATGAAAGTAGACTTATGAGATCAACACAGGGCGAAAAAAGTGTGTCTGTCTGTGTGTGTGTATGTGTGTGTGTGAGTCTGTGTGTGTGTGTGTATGTGTGTGTGTGAGTCTGTGTGTGTGTGTGTGTGTGTCTGTGTGTGTGAGTGTGTGTACTCTGAATGTCTGTCCCCCCCTATCAATTCGAACACGGTGAATGCGAATTGAACGAAATTTGGTACAAAGGTAGCACTAGCAAGGGACACCTCAGTGTCATGTTTTATATCGCCGCCATCTTTACTAAAACTGAATGGCGGCCACTCAAACGTTCAAAACGTAAAATCAAATAACGACTAACCAAATCATCCGATCTCTACCAAATTTGGTAACAACATACCTTCGTATAGGATGCGTCTTGTGACCAAACTACAAGGTCGTCCGCCATACCATTTCAGGATGGCGGCCGTGCGAATTATGCAAACTTTATAATCCATATCATGGGACCCACCAGTTCCGATTATCGAGCCGAGAATCGTTTTAACTGTTCTAAAGGAAGAGGCACGTTCGAAATTAAAAGTTTATTTTGTAATACTATAGTGCAGACGTGATTTTAAAAAGCTGAGCTGATTCAGTAATAAGACAAGATGGCAGCGGATATCTTGTGCCTGACTTATATTTCACTAATTTGAGTATTGCATGCAATATAGCGTACTAATACAAAATAAATAAACTTTGTATGAAATGCTTTATATATAAATAATATACTCCAGTGATGAAATCGTTTAGTATAAATCATTATTTGCTAACAAGTTCTATGTAAGTCATTTTATAAAGTACGATATTCTTTGACACAATTAGCTCAGTGGTAGAGCTTTAGCCTATCGCTCTAATGCCTATGGTTCAAACCCGATCGGAGCTAGGTTTTTTGCTTGAAATGTTATATGTTTATTGTTTTGTAATGACTCAGATGTTTTAAAATTAAGCGTTATATTGTGCATATTATGGTGTAAAATATATATTTAATTAAAACATAATTCGCCAGCAGATTTACTCGAGACATCTAGCTGCCAAAAAGGTACTTATTAACTTCCAGATTTTATTGAAAAGTTTCTTCTTCTGGCCGCTAGAATGCACTCGCTCTGTTAGGATTATATTGTTCGATATTTCAGCACTAGATGTCACGACTAGTCTACGTGGGGCTCCATTGATTAATATACCATTGGCATTCTATGCGCATCGAATTTGAAGAATGACAAGATGGTACTACGATACATTTTTACTTTTTATTTTAAAGGCTTTGTAACAGCCTATTTTGCGTTACTTGAAAATGTTATTTGAAGTAAAGAACAAAACGATTTCACATAGTAACTGAATTGAAGCCGTTGATGTTAGTTCAGGTTATTAATTACTACTTTTATTTCAGGCAAATAGCAATCGAAAATATCCACATAGTTTGTATACACACGTCTCTGTAGGGTCATGGAAAGATTTGTTAATTCAATTAGGGTTGTGAAAGCCATGCACAACCAGACGTGTAAAGACATGCCTCAACTCAAAGTTGGATGTTGCCCACGGCAGGTCATATATGTAATAATAATAATAATAATAATAATAATAATAATAATATTGGTTTTACATCCCTTTTAACTACTGCTGCTTTTAGAGACACCGGGGTGCCGGAATTTTGGCCCGAAGGGGATCTTTAACGTGCCAGTAAATGTACTGACACGGCTCACTCGCATTTGTGCACCCTCAAATGCCAGCTGACTGCGCCAGGATACGAACCTGCAACCTAGGGCCCAGCAAGCGAGAACGTTACCGCTGAGCCACGCAGCCAGTCCGGTCGATTATGTCTCCAGATCCATAACATTCTTGATATACTTCTTATCTTTCTTTCTTTCTTCAATGATGGTAGCAGTTTTTATCTAGGTTGTGGCGTTTGGTAGAGGTAAATCGTTTCTAAGGTCTTCAACAAAGAATAGTTCTATTATACTCTTTGATAATAACAACGAGTTATAACTATACTCATACATTTAGGAGAAAGTAGGCTATATGTTCTTTACTGAACATCTTGTTTAATTTAAGTATTGCAACTTAGAATTTTTCAAGTAGTTCCTACTTTTGCCGACAAGCGCCACCGTCAACGACTACTACGCCAAGTTCAGAACTTAGCTACTAGACGCCACCGCAGTCGGCTCTTGGCAACGAACGTAGAAACCTAAGAGCCTTGTTTACATTCTTAACCTATCCAATTTAGCTTCACACAGGTGTAATTAGTGGAAGGTTCTTTAACATGCCATAAATCTATGACATGGGACCGCCGCCTTTACTTCCCCTCCGAAGGAAGGCATACTGAGGGATTTTTACGCTCTTAAAAAATCCGACGGCTTCGGCCGGGTTTGAACCCGCTAACTTGGGCATAAACGCTCAGAATGCTACCAACTACGCCACCGAAGCCGCTATCGCATTAGTTTGATAGCAGATTCACCAATAAATTATTCCAAAACAGTTATAACTCCTAACTCAGTGCCGTATATAGAATGCAATACTCTTCTGAGGATACCCCCAGGGGCTCATATTTTTTGGGACATGGGTTGGCGACCACGGGACCCCAGCTGAGTCCGGCATTGCTTCCACTTACTTGTGCCGGGCTCCTCTTTGTTATCTTTCCTCTCGACCTGCCTTGGTCAACTCTTGTTCATTTCCGACCCCGACGGTATTAGGGTATCCGAGGCCTAGGGAGTCTATCACTTTCCCACCTTAATTGGCCCTTGTTTCATCTTTCCTGATCCCACATTCTTGTTTTCTGCTTAAGGCCTTCACGGAGGCAGGGTGTATCTAGCCCCACCACTTATGGTGCACCCTGGATTGTGGTACACCTTCAAGGGCTCACGTCTGGTGAGTTCCGGATTTGGCGACCACGAGGGCTTCCTGAGCTGGGTCCGGTTTTTCTCCTTCTTCCATTGCCTTTGGAGCGTCCCTCTCCTCTTTACCTTTCATATCTGCCTTTCCTGACTCTCCTTCCTTTCAAGTCCCTTAATTCTCATTCTTCGAGTGTTGAGGGCATTTCATATCCTCTTGTCTTTTGTCTCCCCCCCCCCCCCTTTGTTTTCCATTTTCTCTTCTAGTATGTAGTTCGTTTTAGGTTTAGTTTCATTTCGTTTACATTTTGACTGTCACCCAAACCATTAGGGGCCGATAACCTACATGTTAGGCCCCTTAAAACAACAATTTACAATATCATCATCATCGTCGTCATCTTCGGAGGATAAAATAAGGTACATTGCAGTGTGCTTATTTTTTGGTGTAATTTTCAGAGTCATGTAACTCCTTTTACCAAATTAATGGTTTCTGCCAATACTTTCGCACTGTTATACAGGGCGCCCGAGAATGTTCTCCGCAGATATAGTCAGCGAGCGTTCAGATAGATTATTATTGGAAGAGTGCAACAGTATACAGGCGGTAATGTTTACTACAGAAGAGAGAGTTTTTTGGTGGAATACGTTTTTCGCGAAGGCGATCGGTTTACAGAAGATGTAAAATTAAGATTTCAGGCGCGGTTTCCTAATTCAAAGTGTCCAAATCGTGATACCGTTCGGGATTTGGTAAGTAAATTTCGTGTGACTGGCTCAGTGCACGATGTACCGGGAACAGGCAGGCCTACGCTTTTAACAGACGAAGAACTTGATGGAATCTCCGATATAATGCTGCGTAGTCCAAGTAAATCAACACGAAAATTAGCTCAACAAACAGGAATCTCTAAGTCGACAGCACATAAAGCTGAAAGAGACAAGCTTCAGTTGTTTTTATATAGTGGGCGATGTATGGAAGATAGACATATGCTCTCGCGGACTTTTTTGTAGAACTTTTCATGCTGAACAATTCTTACACTCATAATATTTAGATATTTTTATCGGTTTGCCCAGCGTAATCTTACAAAGTGCTCGGACGCCAGGTATTTTTTATCGACTTTTCCACTAAAATCGTTACTGCTCGGCTTCCTTTGATCACAAATAAATTATTTTCTACTGAAATCATACTCGATATATCCTTTACAGAATGGTGAAAACCGCATCAAAATCCATTCAGTGGTTCTCGAGTTTACCCGTAACATCCAAGAACCGGGGAATTTGTTTTATACTAAGTAGAGATAGAGATGATGCAAGCGGCAGCCGTGCTACCAACGTAACTGCTGTAGCTAGCTCTCGCAGACGCATGTAGGCGCTGCGGAGAACATTCCCGGACTCACTGTATTTGCCTCCAAAGTGATTGTATGCCTCATATCTCTTGACAGTTAAAAGTTCGGTAACACGAGATATCTTCTTAACGTGCACCACTAACGGGCCCCTAAGCATTTTCTCCCCCACCTCAATATCTCTCTCTCTCGGCGGCCTTGGTATACATTTATTATGGTAACTGTAATCCGTAGCGTAGCGGTCAGCGTGGTTAGCTGCCGCCCCGGAGGTCCTGGGTTCGATTCCCGGCTCTGCACCGAAATTTGAATAGTGGTACGAGGACTGGATCGGGGTCTACTCAGCCTCGGGTGACCCAAATGAGTAGAGGGGGTTCGATTCCCACCTCAGCCATTCTCGAATTGGTTTTCCGTGGTTTCCCACTTCGTCTTCTGGCAAATGCCGGGGTGGTTCCTAACTTAAGGCCACGGCCGCCTCCTTCCCACTTCCTTGCCTCTCCATCCCAATCTTCTCCTCCCTTCCCATCCCTCATAAGGCCCCTGTTCGCTTTGCAGGTGGGGACGCCTGGGCGAGGTGCTGATCACACCTCCTCAGTTGTATACACTCCGACCAGATGTTCCCAGCCGTAGAGGCGGTAGTGGTGAGCTCCCTCACTGAGTCCGTAGGTTCCACCAACCTGGAGGGTAAACTTGATTTAAAAAAACAACATAAAAAATGGTAACTAATATTATTGTATGCAGATGGTTGTAAGGTGAATCTTGTTCTAATCTAAAGCCATTATACATTTCTTTAGCGGCTTCGGTGGCGTAGTCGGTAGCATGCTGAGCTTCTATGCCCACGATCGCTGGTTCAAACCCGGCCGAAGTCGTCGGATTTTTTAAGAGCGTTAAAAATCCTTCAGTATGCCTTCCATCGGAGGGGAAGTAAAGCCGGCGGTCATAGATTTATGGCATGATGAAGAACCTTCCACCAATTACACTTGTGGAAGCAAAAATTTGTAGGTTAGTTTAGTAACGCTCTATTAGTTCCAACATTTGCCACCGGGTGCTGACTGCGATGGCATTTAGTAGCCGCGTCCGCAGCTAGGTGTTGTGGATGGTAGAATTTCGTGGCGAAAGTAGGAACTACTTGAAAAAATTAATCGTCTGCAGTCCTTCTACCTGAATCACAGATACCACACCGGATATCAGACAAATTCTACACACAACCAAAGTACACGGGGCTACATGATCACGTTGATGATGACGATGATAATTGTTGTTTTAAGGGGCCTAACATCTAGGTTATCGGCCCTTAATGGTTTGGGTAATCGTGAAGATGATAAGGAAATGTAAACTACAGTATAACTAAAACTAACTACTAACTTATATACTAGAAGAAGAAATGGAAAACAAAAGGAGAATAAGGCAAATAAAGGACAGGAGGAAAAGAAATGCCCTCAACCCTCGAAGAATGCGGATTGAGGGACTTGGAAGGAAGGAGAGCCATGAAAGGCAGATAGGAAATTGAAAGAGGAGAGGGTCCGCCCCAGAGGTAATGGAATAATGGGGGAAAACCGGATCCAGCTCAGGAATCCCTCGGGATCACCACCTCTCGAACCCACCAGCCGTGAGCCCCTGAGGGTGTAGCAATATCCAGGGTGCACCAGAAGTGGTGGGACTACATACATCCTGCCTCCTTGAGGGCCTTGAGCAGAAGGCAGGTGAAAACATGAAAAGAAAAAGAAGGCTGATCCCTCGCAGAAGGAGAATATCAGAGAAGATGAGAAAAGCGCCAATTAAGGCGGGAAAGGAAGAGACACCCTAGGCCTCGGATACCCTAATACCGTCGGGGTCGGAAGAGAACAAGAGTTGACCAAGTGAGGTCGACAGGAAAGAAGACGGAGAGGAGCCATGCACAAGTAAGTAGAAGCAATGCCGGACTCATCTGAGGCCCCGTGGTCGCCAACCCACGTCCCACTAGATGTGAGACCCTGGGGGGTGACCGCGTTGTCGCAGCCCCTAAACTAAGGAACCAACCAACCAACCAACCAACAAATGTTTAATAAACCTTACCGGTATCTGCATTTTGAGATGTGGAAGAGTTCTTCAGGAGGACGTAGAAGAGTTCACCGACCAGGGAGTTGACTGCTCAGCGCCATGTATACAAAGCTACAGTCGGCAGTATTTTATGCTGCATGACCCATTTGCGAGCGCCACGAGGCAACACTGAAACAGAAAGCAGTACAGCAGCTCTGAGTGAGTGATATAACTGGTCGTATTTATTGACATTCATTAACCCTCACTACAATCTGGTCCATTGTTCCACCATGCGTCAGGTCTGTAAGAGGCTGCTGTCAAATGAGAGGGACAGCTCTGTGGCTCAAGCAGCGGCGGATCCAGGCCTTGCAGGGCCCGCTGCGATATGATAAGGTGGGGCCCACAACAATAGGAAATAAGAAAATATCAAATCGAATGGAAAATAGTTTGGTAATAATAATAAAATAAAGAATAACACAGCCAGAGGATGCGTGACTACTGGGCAAATATCAAGGCCCATTCCAAGAAAAGTAGTTGAATATCGTGGTCCGTAGTTGGCCTATACGGAACAAGAAGAAGAAGAAGAAGAAAATAACGAATAGTTACAATATTTTTAATACACTACAGTACATTTTTTTAATAATAAGAAATAAACCTTTAAGGCCTCTTGAAGAAGATTATGTTTACTATGAAATATTAAAATATTACTTTGCGACTGTTTTCCCGGCTGAAATTTTCTATTATTTCACTGAAATCAAAACTTCCTAACGGTCACGGGAGGTCATAGCTGCACTGAAAAAAGGAATATGAATTATAAATAAGTTTGGAAAGTATTTTTTTGTTTTAGTCGTTTACCCTCCAGGTTGGTGGAACCCACGGAGTCAGCGAGGGAACTCACCACTACCGCCTCTA
Organism: Meconema thalassinum; assembly: GCA_946902985.2. NCBI lineage: Eukaryota > Metazoa > Arthropoda > Insecta > Orthoptera > Tettigoniidae > Meconema > Meconema thalassinum. Next base: position 86,026,604 of record OX336399.1, read on the forward strand.
CGGGCAGTGTCCTAGAATTGGGAACATCGAATCGGAAGGGATGCAACTGGTGAGGTGAGATTGGCACCTCGCCCAGGCGGCCTCACCTGCAAAGCGAACAGGGGCCACATGAGGGAAGGTAAGGGATGGTTAGGATGGATAGGCAAGGAAGAGGGAAGGAGGCGGCCGTGGCCTTGAAGAAGGGACCATCCCGGCATTTGCCCGAAGACGAAGTGGGAAACCACGGAAAATCACTTCGAGGATGGCTGAGGGGGAATCGATCCCCCTCTACTCATTTGGGCCACCCGAGGCTGAGTAGACCCCGTTCCAGTCCTCGTACCACTTTTCAAATTTCGTGGCAGAGCCGGGAATCGAACCCAGGACCTCCGGGGGTGGCAGCTAACCATGCTCACCGCTACGCTACGGAGGCGACTTGGAAAGTATAATTAATTAATTAATTACATTTAAAAAATCATGGCGCGGGGCCTGGGCGGTCGCCCTCCTCGCCCTCCCCTAAATCCGACCCTGCCGCTCAAGAACTAGTCAACACAGGGGCATCACCACTGGGTGGGCTTGGGAGGAAGGGTTGGGGGGGACAGACACATGAGACCCTCTGGATTGAAATGCGATATTAACTAATCACCATCTCTAGAAATAAAGTAAGCGTTCTGCTTGAACATTTGGAATTTTTGGCTAAAACTTCGTATTTGTGTTATTATACAGTATATGAATTGCAGCCAATGGCCATAGCTGGGTATTTTTGATTGAACGCCCGAGGGCTTTGCCCATCAGATGCTACTGTCACTAACACCTAGCGGCGAACGTTGGACCTTGATATAGCGTTTCTAACTAGCCAAATGTTGCTACCCACTACTAATTGCAGTGATAGGTTCTTTTGCGTGCCATAAATCTATGACAAGGGGCTCTACTTCCCCTCCGAAGCATGACATACTGAAGGATTTTAACGCTCTTAAGAAACTCCGACGACTTCGACCAGGCTTGAACCCACGATCTTGGCCATAGCAGTTCAGCAAGCTAACAACTACGCCACCGTAGTTGTTTGTCCGGTGCCTTAGGTTATACCTGAGACTTGTTCTTGTACAGCTGTCGTTTTCAGTGACATTGCACAAAAGTGTAAACTCTCAAAGATTGATCGTCACTTTAGTGGATAATGAAGCGCATCAACGCAGTTCTCATCAGGAGGAAAAATTGTATGTGTGTTATATAGAGTCTTCAATCTTTTGACTGGCTTGATGCAGCTCTACATGCCTCCCTGCCCTGAGCTAATCATTCTTCTCTACATAGCTACCACACCCTACATCCGAGGCAATCTATTTAACATATTCTAACCTTGGTCTACCCCTAAAGTTCTTATCCTCCAGTGGGGTGTGGTGGCGCAGCGGTCAAGCTGCTTGTTTCTCACCGAGATGGACCGGGTTCGATCCACTGTTCAACTAACGGTCACGTAAAACTACAAGCTTCCTTCCTTCCTATTCTCGACTCTTCCTTCCATAACTAAGTTTGCTATTCCTAGGTGTCTTAGTATGTGTCTTCCCTTCATTATCAGTCGCCAGAATCATCTCTTTTCTCTTAATAACTTTTCATTTGTTACTCTTATCTATCCAACTGATCTTCAGCATTCTCCTGTAACACCACATTTCAAATGCTTCTCTTCTCCTCTTGTCAGTGGCGTCACTAGGGTTGGTGTCACCCAGTGCGGTGACCCATGGTGTCACCCCCCTCACGACACCCCATAGACTTCCTTCGAGTCCACCAGTGCCAAATAACGGAAACGTTTATAACGTTTATAAACATAGGTCCTATATTTACAAAGGCAATAGAAGAAAAAATTAATTCTAGGTTGGTTGGTAAAAGATTGTAAGAAGTTAAGAACTAAGAACTACATATAAAATATGTTACTTTTTTAATTGTTATTTTAACATTAAATTTTGTCATATTATATCTCGACTAAATCAAAACTTTCCTTTCCTGACCTTTAGAGCTGCAAACTTGTTAATTATTTCATCGAAATCAACTCCTTTCACCAAATCACTTCCCATTGATAAAATTGCAAGATCAGAAAGTCTTGATTGTCCTATGGTAGATTACAAATATTTCTTTATAAACTTTAGCTTTGAATAACTCCTCTCACATGAAGCCAAAGACACACAGGTCGTAAGAAATAATTGTAGGCTCACTGAGAGATAGGGGAGAGATTCTAGGAGCTAAATGATAAATTCACAAGTTTTTATAACTAATGAAGTGAAGGCAGACAAGACAGACACTTAGTCCTGGTAAAAAAAAATCGATGTTTGCTGTGCTAAATTTGTTTAAAAATGAAATTTTTACGAACCACCCTAATTTGGTGTCACCCCTTGTGATGGTGTCACCCGGTGCGGTCCGCACCCCCCGCACCCCCCTAGTGACGCCACTGCCAACAGTCCAAAGTTCACTTCCATAGAGCGCCACGCTCCAGACAAAGTCTTTCAAAAATGACCTTCTGTTACCTAAATCTATATTTGATGTCAACAGATTTATTAGCCTATTTTCATTTTATGAAAAAATAGCCTGATGAGATCACCTTTTGTCCGTGTGTCTGTGTGTGCGTGATTCCTGTGTATTGAACCCTTTATCCTCTGTTGGATAAATGATTCTATGTTTTATTTCTTCAATTAATAAATATTTCTACAAGCATCATGAAAATAGCCAGACGGAGATGAGGAAATTTCAAGCATTGCTGGAGACAGAGGGGACATACCTGAAGCTGTATGACAAAAGGCTAAATACTTAGGATTGTGAAAAGAATGACCATAGCTATGATTCAGAAGGACAGGTGGTGGCTGCCTCAAAATAGAAGCGACGCGCAGTGAGACACGGCTCTGGTATGTTCATTGTAATATTCGCGCCTAGAAGAAATATGATGCAGTAACGTGAGTGGCTGATGTACATGCTAGACACTCCTACTAGCCAAGCTCTGATAAAAACCGCCAAGATACAGAAAGTGTGGGAACCAATGAGTGAAGAATGCTTATTTAGCGCGGCAGGTCTAGCGTGGGCACGCTCGGCTAGCATTCACGCGGGAGATCGCCTAGACAACATCTCTACGATCGATTCTAGGATTAATGGGCATATTCTTGACCTGCGCTATTTTTCGAGTTCAGTGATATTTATTTCATTCCTGTATCACTATTATTTTGTGAAATTTTTATCTAGTTTCCCCCTCTATCTACACCTAGGGCTGGTTCATTTATAAGTGATGTGAAGAGCCAAGACGATTATTATTACTTTGGTGTGTCGAGGGCACAGCTTATTACTTTGGTGTGTCGAGGAGACTTCGCATATTATACTTTGGTTCGTCTGAGGACGGAGGCTGTTATTTTGTGTGTCAGTGAACACAGGCTTTTATACTTTGCGTGTCATGAAGGACACAGAAACTATTATTAAAAGTGTTAAATTCAGTGTTAGATAGTCACAGTACTATATTTGTAGGGGCAGTATCTTCGATAATTCGCCAACAAACTGTTTTGGGGAAAGAAGTACCCGAACGGCGAATTTAGTAGTTAGACATCAAGTGTATAATAATTTAATTTTTGAATCAGCACGAGAGATGACATCATTGACCATGGAGGAAGCCTGGAAATATCAAGACTCCGTCAAGATGGTTGAGATGAGATAAGAAGAATCCGGTTGGGAGATGGCCGCGGATGTCCTTTGACGGGTGGCTGACCGAGGATGAGTACGTAATAAATTCTTATTATTTGATAAATTAACTTTTGGTGTATGGGACATGTTTTGTTTTGTAAATAATTTGCTTGAGTGATTAACGTAGTCTGTTTAGTTTTGGTCTGACACACTTTTTGCATGGAAACAGCTCGCATTTGTTTAGTAGAAGGTTCTTTTCTTGTTTGTTGTTTTAACTAACGTAACTATGTGGACGGCCGTGTTTACATACGCTACGCAATGCGGTTAAAAACGTCTCTCGGAGATATGTTGTGTTTCAGAAGTAGGACTGAAGTAATATAATTATACAGTAGATTGGAGGGTAATTGATGTCTTTTGTTTTATTATTGATCAGATTCAGTGAAATTATTGCCTTTGGAGCAATGTGATTTGTGACGAAGAGCAGTCGGCTCTATCGTAGGTTTTAATATTTTTTAATGATTGGTGGCAAGCATCCTTTCAGCCGGTCTGTGTGAAAACGTATTGTCATTCCCAGATGTGTGTGTGTGAGTGTGTGTATTTTACGTTATTACAAGCGGGAATTTCAGCGTAGACTGATTTCTGGCAGCTTGATGACGAATCCAGATTGTGACCTCGCGAGGGCAATTCTGGATATTTTGATTAATGTCTGACCATAGTGGTTGAGTTTGTTGCTGTTGATCCCTTGAGATAGCGGCACAGCTGGTCAGTTATATTTATACACACTGGAGTGGGACGATGGCAGGTGATTGAGGAAGAGTGGAGATGTTTCACAAGACGGACTGAAGTTGCCAGTCAGGTCATTAGTGGAGAATGCCTGTGTGGCTCAGTAATAACTTGAAATACAGAATTAAGAACTGATCAATGATAAAAATTGTTTTAATAAATGGGAGTGCCTACGAATCACGATAATCTCCGAAGCGTTACCTTAACATGCAGTTTGTTCATATAAAGTTATGTCAGCCAGTCAGGCTTTTGTTGTTGTTGGTTTATTCCATGTTTATATTTCATTCAGTGACCCGTGAGTCACAGGCTATGCTGTTTTTCCTTAGTTGTGTTGAGCAATTTGGCCAGTCTGGCAGCTCAAAGCCAAGTGCGTCTTCGCGCTAATGAGGGTCCCGAGAGAGATTCCTGTAAATAGTAGATTTAGTGCGTGTGTCAGCATTACTTTTCAAGTTTTTTTTAATTAATGTCATGTTCCATATCCGTAAACGTTGATTTACGAGATGATTGTTCGTAAGCATCGTGGCTGTTAACCCGTTGTAAACGAACAGTCATCCAAAGTACTCATTCCTCGTAGTTAGTCAGTACGCGCACATAAAACCCAAATTGCAAGGTAGTGGAACCAGGATCCACATTTTTAATAAAGGGGAGATCCGTCTGACTCCTCAGATTTTATAGATATTCTTGTCATGGGAAATTCAGGGAGGATTGTTTTATATTTTATTGTTGTTTATTTCTTTTTATGCACTATTAGTCATTAAATCTTGTTATTATTTTACATCTTGTCTCCTTTTCTTTCTAATTTATAGTTTTATATCCTATGACCCTTACCTCAGTAGAGCATGTTGTTTGGCGAACGTAAACATCACATAGGAACTGAGCGCGACCCCTTGATTAAGATTTCTTACATAAAACACTGCTTTTCTGAAGGGTTCATAGGTGTAAAACTGGCGCGGCCAAGCGTGGGGCGGTTCACTGTGGTGTAACGGCAAAGATTTTTCACATGTCAATGTAAGCGTAGTTGGGTTTTCTAACTGACGCAACAATGAAGGTGTAATTTAGTTGCTGGTTCGCTGCTGAGTAGTGGGGTAGTGGGGGAGCTGCTTACCTTTTTATTGAGCCACCCTCGTATTTGCCCCGAACCTGATATCTCGCTAACCAAACATGGGATTAGAACATACAGGGTGTCCTAGCACTGCTAGTAATGCCCCCTACTTTCCTATAGCCTCTTTATTTAATGAAACGACCAAAACTAAATGGTCATTCGCGAGTAGTGGAGTAGTGTTGGTTTCCTTAAGTCGCGCTCGTGCTTGAATATGTATGCCTATGTTGGGAAAGGGTTAGGTGGTGGGAGAGGAGTAGGGTCGAGTGAGGGGTCGTTTAGATGGTATTTTTTCCGCTCTAGATGATGGTGAGGTTATTTTTTAAAAATGGATGGAATTGGGAAACGCCATTTGGGGTAAACATGTGTTTTTTGACATTATGGCGATGAATGTTTTTTTTGTACGCATGCGCACTTGGGGATGTTGTAAAAGGGCGGGCTTTTTAAATGATGATTTATAAATGAGTTTTTTAATATGTATTGAAATAAACCCCAAAAAACTAATAGGTCATCGGCTTTTTACTATTTCGCTAACCAATAATCGGATTTAAACGTATGAGGTGTCGTAGGACTCGTGGTGAAATCCCCTTTTCTATGGACGGGGTATATTCACTCTAAAATAAAAACTACCCTTACCCGGGGGATGAAATAGTAATTTATTTTTTGTACGCCTGCGCATTTGGTTTTTTTTGTAAAAGAGCGGGCTTTTTAAATGATGATTTATAAATGAGTGTTTTTTTTAATACGTATTTAAATAAACCATAAAAACTAATAGGTCATTGGCTTTTGACTATCTCGCTAACCAATAATCGGATTTAAACGTATGAGGTGTCGTAGGACTCGTGGTGAACTCTCTTTTTCTATCGAAGGGGTATATCCACTCCAAAATAAAAACTACCCTTACCCGGGGGTTGAAATAGTAATATTTTTTGTATGTGCGCGCACGGACGGGTTTTGTCAAAAGGACCTAACTATACGTTAGTTAATATTTTCTGAACCCCTCATGGGATTTTGCCATAGGCAGTATCCTAGCCCTGGGGGTGACGCCCCGTTTTTGAATGTAGGATTCATTTTTGTCGAAAGGGCCTAACGACACTTTTGTTCATATCTCGCGAACCAATCATGCTAGGGACTTGTATGAGGGGTCCTAGCACTTGGGGCAACATTCCCTGTTTGGGGTGTGAAACTACCCCCCAAAATTGAAAAATCCATATCTTGGAAACGAAGAATCCTAAAATTAGGTGTGATAGCTTAAAAAATAGGGGATGATATGGGCTTTTACCTCGATGGATCATTTCAACCCTAAAACAGTAAATAGTCATGTTATGGGAAAAAAACGTGTTAAACACCTAAAAATGATAAATGAACCTAAGATCTTTTGTTTTTGATGAAAAATAGCAGGGGGGTGAAACTACCCCCCAAAATTGAAAAATCCATATCTCGGAAACGAAGAAGCCTAAAATTAGGTGTGATAGCTTAAAAAATAGGGGATGATTAGGGCTTTTACCTCGATGGATCATTTCACCCCTAAAACAGTAAATAGTCATGTTATGGGGAAAAACGTGTTAAACACCTAAAAATGATAAATGAACCTAAGATCTTTTGTTTTTGATGAAAAATAGCAGGGGGATGCAAACAACCCCCAAATTGAAAAATCCATATCTAGGAAACGAAGAATCCTAAAATTAGGTGTAATGGCTTAAAAAATAGGTCATGATATACGCTTTTACCTCGATGGATCATTTCACCCCTAAAACAGTAAATAGTCATGTTATGGGGAAAAAACGTGTTAAACACCTAAAAGCATAAGCATCTTTGTGAAACCATGCTTTAATGGACATGTGTATGGAGGATGATTGTTGTTATTATTATTATTAGGTAATTATGGATTAATGTGAGTATAGATAACTAACCAGTGGGGAGCGTGATGGCGCAGGTGCTTAGCTGCTCGTCTTTACCCGGACGGCTGGGGTTCAAATCCCGGTGCCAGCGGGGCTTGGAATTTTCACCTGAAAAATCACGTGGCGTCAGGAAGAGCATTCGGCCTTAAATCCCCGGCCAAAACCAAAATGAGCCTGGTTGGCTCCGGCGACTTAAAATAATAGGGAAAAGCCGAAGAAGAAAAAAAGAAGAAGACAGAAAGGTAACTCACTAGTATTAGTAAACATTGGTTGGAGGTGTTAAAGAAGTCAGGATGGCCAACCCTTTGCCATGGTTCACGAATGGACCCCCAAAAAGTTTTACCTGTCAAGACTCAGTATATCCTGTTGCAGCCTTTAGAAAAAAAAATCGAATAGGGGCCTCTGTGGTGACAGTGGACTTATATTCATGATGCTTTTTAAACAAACATAGGCTTGCATACTACTGCTGGGTTGAATCTGCACAGAGACACTGGCTTTGGTGATAACAGCACAGCGATCTTGTCAGGAAGTTTCATATTACTCATTTGCTTGATAGCGGACGTGCTCTGCACATGACTAGATCGTTGTTAGGTTTGACAAAGTCTTAGTGAAGCTTATGGCAACCTTGAAATGAATGTCATGGTATAGCCGGGGTTGGAAGGCAAGACCTTAGGGTTGACAACCAAGTAGGTTAACCACTACACGGTGAGATGGTCAAATAATAATGTAACAGAACATATAGAAACGTTTTCTATAGTTTAACGAATTGGCATACCATGAGAGGTGTAGGTAATGGAAATTGAATCCTTAGCTGATGATCTATAGCCATGCCCACGTATAAGCTATCATGGTAGAAAAAGAATGGTATGGCTTGTTTTAAACGGAGAATAATCATTGTGTTTACTGTGAAACACAAATCTGAATTTAAAATAATTAATTTAAAATAATTAATTTAAAATAATTAATTTAAAATTAGTTTAGTACGCTGAAGTTAAAATGAATAATGATCACGTTACAGACAGCCAGTTTCAAAGCCATGAGAACTAAGTGAACAAAGAATAAAATTCATGAACCAGTGAGGAATTCAGCATGCTGTCCTTTGGACAAGAGAGAAGCGTTCTACAGCGACCCTCAATGGTTTGGGTCATCGTAAAGATGAAAATTTAATCAATGCTACTACACGCTTATATACTAGAAGAAGAAATGGAAAACAATAGGTCAAATAAAGGACAGAAGGAATAAAAAATGGCCCTCAACCCTCAAGCATAAGGATTGAGGGAGTTGGAAGGAAGGAGAGCCATGAAAGGCAGATAAAAGGTATACTAGGAGTGGCTTTGCCCCAGAGGTAATGGATAAAGAGGAGGAAAACTGGACTCAGCTCAGAAATCCCTTGGGGTCGCCAACTTCCAAACTGATCAGCCCTTGAGGGTGTAGCCATATGCAGAGTGCACCGCAAGTGGTGGGGCTTCTTGAGGGGGCTTGGGCAAAAGACAGGGAATAACATGAAAATAAAAAAGCAAGGCTGCCTCCTCAGGATATCAGAAAAAATAAATAAACCAGGGCCAATGAAGTTGCAAAAGAAAGAGACTCCCTAGGGCTCGGATACCCTAATCATGTTGAGGTCGGTAGAGAACAAGAGTTGAGCAAGTGTGGTCGACAGGAACTAAGACAGAGAAGAGCCTAGCACAAGTTAGTGAAAGCAATGACGGTCTCAGCTGGGACTCCGTGATCGTCAACCTACATGACACTAGATATAACGCCCAGGGGGGGAATTAAAGACCTCTATTGTTTTATATCACATGGCATGCCTTATAATGCAATACTGGTCCTAGGGTGTGCAAAATTGTATTAGAAACTCAGCTAATAATAGTGTGCTTGCCCATGATTATTTTCCCAAGGACTGATAACCATGATTTCCAAGCCCCTAAGTAAGACAAAAAAACAAATGATTTTCATTTTCCAATGAGTTGGCCCCTTGGTGGTGAAAGGCACACTCTAATACAACCATTATAGTGACAGGTTATCTGTTAAATACCTAACTATCCCCAGATTTACCTTAAATTTTCCTAAAATCCACTACATTTTCCGAAAATTTACCAAATGACACAACATTCCAGCAAAATTCAACAAATGACTACCAGATTTATTGAAATTCCATTGATTTACCTAAGCATGGTTTAAACCATCTCAAATTCATATAAAATTAGACGAATATAGATGAAAATTCACTAAAATTTACCGAATTTAGCCAAGTGGTGTACAAACCATGAAATGTATCCAATTTTTATTAAAATTGACTACATGTACTCGAAAATTCCATAATATTCCCTTTACATGTATGCTTTTATTGTTGTTGTTTCGTTTACCACACTCCCTGCAGACAAATACCTCAACATGACTTTCTCCTAGAATATGAGATCCACATTCGACATGATAGCTGAGTTTCATTTCCCATAAACTTGTCTCTGAGGTGGGTGTCAGGAAAAGGCATCCAGCTGTAAAAACCACACCCTCACGTAGACTTTCATAACCTCTTACGTTGAGGTTTCTTACACTAACGACATTAAATGATTGAACGGTTTCCTTTTCACAATTCCTGTCTATACTTTCCTCTTTAAGGTTGCAAGATGTTTGCAAGATTCCTAAAATGCAATTAAATGTAATAAATACCTTAAGATGGTTTCATTTGTTTAATGATATGGTGTTGATGATGGATATATACGTTAAGACTAATTTTTGTTAGGTCTTGACTGGCCTTGCAATTAGAAATTGACAAACCAAACATGGGTTATCTACCAGGGGAACACTTTGACCACTATGTTGGTTATTGACCAGTAAGTACAGTTCTAGTAATGAAACAGAAATCCAACACAAACAATGAGCGCACAATGCGGCGGAGATTGGTACCACGATGTACTGTTGGTTATGTAGCTATGTGGAATGTACATCACATATGGTTTACTTGAAGGTTTGGAGATTCCATTAAAGATATTTCTACAATAAACCATTTTCAAATGGTCATTCGTTGGTGTGAAAATATTTATTATATGGTATTTTATGAAAACAATTATGATTTATAAAAAATTTATACGTTTACTGTATTTTTATTTAATGTAAGCACTGGAGGCACTATCGACCAAAATACAGCACTATCTGGAATGTATATTGCATACTTGAAGGTTTGGTGATCCCATTAAAGGTATTCCTACAATAAATGATTTTTAAGTTGTCGTTCTATGGCGTGAAAATATTTAATATATGATATTTGCTAAAAGGATTTACCACTGCAATTATTTTACAAGTAGTTATTTTAATGACCAACAGAGTTCACTGTTAAGAAGGTAGAGCCTATGTGGAATTTAGGATAACATGTTATACATGATACGTGACAACTGTAAGGCTTGTGATTTTTAAGATGCCTTTATCCCTATATTAATCACCCAGTTTGCAATACTGATAACTGCAATGTTTCTGAAAAAAAATTGAAACAAAACAAAAATCAGCATTGAAAAACCAAAAAGTGGTTGAGCATATATATAGTGGGGAAAAGAAAAGTTTTGTAAACACTAATGTCCAACAAGACTAATTAAATCAGTAACTGTCAGGGTGGCCGAGTGGTTAAGGCGTTTGACTTAAGATCAAATTTCCAAATATATAAGGAAGCAAGGGTTCGAATCCCTTCCCTGACATAACTATTGCTTGAACATGCAAGAAAACAAGAAATATACACAAACTATGTTTATCAATTTAATCATTTTTTTTTTTTTTTTTACAAGAGATAGACACACAGAATACAGCTCGTTTTTGTTTATCAGTTCTTTTAAACATAACACTTGTTGAAAATTATTTTTTTTAGGGGATGGGGGTGTTGCTACGTTGACCCATCACACAATAATAGCAGCTTTACGAAGTTCATTTTCTATATTTAATAGCTCTTTCTCATAACCAATATGACCAAGCTGTTTACAGGCATGCAAGAGCTGTAGACGTTCGACTAATATATTAGGATCGTTCCATTTGCTATTTTTTATGAATGGTTTCAGAATCTCGGGAAGCAGTTCATCATTATCACCATTAATATGATTATCATCCTCATTATTATAATCATTTTCATAATGATGATCATTATCATCGTTATCATTACCATGATAATTTCCACCTGTGTCCACAGTCTGTTCAATGGTTTGAGTTGTCTTTGATAGTGTTGAAAGCTTCTTTTTAGATGTGCTAGAATGCTTTAACATTGTTATGTTATTATTACCACTATTACCTTTCCCCACTAACTTTTTGATGGGGTATATTGTCTCTGATAGGGTTGAGGGCTTTTGAGATGTGGGGGCATGTCTGAACATGGGTTTCACAGGAGGTGTTAAAGGTTTCTCATTAAACAACTCGCTAACAGCATGAGTGCGTTGTAGTGTATTAAACTTGAGGTTAATATTATCTTGAGCAGTACTATCTTTCTCTTGGACTTGGTTTCTTGCTTTGGTTTGGGTTTTCCTTACATTTAGACTAGCGTGATTATTAAGTTTACATTCATGATTGTTTGAAGAAAGTACGTCCAATTCTTTTGTTTTAAGCATTCCTCGACACTGTTTCGATCGTTGCTTTGAACAGCGCCAAATAACAGTTCCATTTTTATTGCTTCGTTTCACAATATATGAATATCCTTTATAGTATGCATAAGGCTTACCATACCTAGTCACTGATACTTCCATATCAACTGTCAAGCACAAACTAATCTCTAGTAAAGACAACTTGGTAATAACAACAATAGTTTAATGTGGGAGCATATATACATGCAAAAAAGTGGGAGCAAAAGTGGGGGGGGGGTAAAAAGTGGGAGCAAATGTGGGAGAAAAAAATAACTGTGAGCAAAAAGTGGGAGCATATATGGGATCAAATGTGGGAGCAAAGCAAATATAAAAAAAAAGTGGGAGCAAATATGCTAACAAATATGTCAACAAATATACCAGCAAAAGTAAATACACAAGTCAAGATAGATTAAAGTGCAAAGAAAATATGCAAGCAAATATGAGAGCAAAAATGGTGTTTTTTCTAAAACAACTAGACATAACAAACTTAGTCATAACCTAACCTAACCTAACCTAACCTAACCTCACCTAACCTCACCTAACCTCACCTCACCTAACCTCACCTAACTTCACCTAACCTAACCTAACCTAACTTATCTTCACCTAATCTAACTTGACTGAACTTTACCTAACCTAACCCATCATAACTTCACCTAACCTAACTTTACCTCATCTAACTTCACCTAACCTAACTTTCAACTCACAGATCAAAATTAAATCCTAGGCATAGTTGAGTTGGAACCCAAGACTTCAGGGATAACACACAAGTATACTAGCCACTACACCGCAAAATGGGCAAATTATCATGCAACACAACATAAAGTAAAAGTTTCCTGTAGTGTAACTCATTGGCTGTCAACCATAGTTTGGGAATTCAAACCCAAGACCTCAGGACTTTTGTTTTGAACATTATCAGAAATATTATTCCATTTACATTTTGCTGCTGCTGCTTATAGTTATAAGAGTTGGCATTAATATGGAAAGCAAAAAAAATGTGGGAGCAAAAAGTGGGTGGAAAACGTGTAAGCAGAAGTGGGAGCAAACAAGTGTGAGCAAATATGGGAGCAGAAAGTGGGAGCAAATGTGAAAGCAAAAGTGGGAGCAAAAAGAGCGAGCAAAAGTGAGTGTACAAAGTAGGAGCAAAATGTGTGAGTAAAAAGTGGGGGCAAATGTGGTGTTTTACTAAAACAATCTCCCCTAACCTAACCTAAACTAACTTCACCCAACCTAATTTCACCTAACCTAACTTTACTTAACCTAACCTTCCAACTCTCAGATCAAAAATTAAATTCTGGCCATAGTCGAGTTGGAACCCAAAACCTCTGGGATAACACCCAAGTATACTAGCCACTACATCGCGAAATGGGCAAATTATCATGCAACACAACACAAAAATAAAAAGATTTCTGTAGTGTAACTCATTGGCTGACAATCATAGTTGAGAATTCAAACCCAAGACCTCAGGACTTTTGTTTTGAACATTATCAGAAATATTATTCCATTTACATTTTGCTGTTGCTTATAGTTATAAGAGTTGACATTAATATGGGAGCAAAAGTGAAAGCAAAAAGTGGGTGCAAGCATGGCTGGTTGTAGAGACTTTCATATCATCAAATACACATAAATTAAAATTTAGTAAAGTGACTTGGCTAATAATAATAATAATAATAATATTAACAGTTTAAAAAAAAATCAAGGGGATTGATATTTTTCAGGGTGTAATTTCCAAAGTACTGTCAAGAATAATAATTACATGAACAGATTCCAAGAACTCTAGAGTGCTTTTAAGGTTAATGATTGGCTAGGAGTGAGATAGAGCTAGCTAACCTAAGTTAACCTCAGCTCAGTAAACCTAACCTTGTCACATGGCATGTTCTACAAGTATAGACTTGCTTTGAGACTGGCTATGACGTCACAGATGAATGGCGGTGGGAGGCTGGACATGACGTTTTTATTATCCAAAAACATTTTCCTTTTTGCCAGATTCCCACCGCCATTCATCTGTGACGTCATAGCCAGTCTCAAAGCAAGTCTATACTTGTAGAACATGCCATGTGACAAGGTTAGGTTTACTGAGCTGAGGTTAACTTAGGTTAGCTAGCTCTATCTCACTCCTAGCCAATCATTAACCTTAAAAGCACTCTAGAGTTCTTGGAATCTGTTCATGTAATTATTATTCTTGACAGTACTTTGGAAATTACACCCTGAAAAATATCAATCCCCTTGAATTTTTTTTAAACTGTTAATATTATTATTATTATTATTATTAGCCAAGTCACTTTACTAAATTTTAATTTATGTGTATTTGATGATATGAAAGTCTCTACAACCAGCCATGCTTGCACCCACTTTTTGCTTTCACTTTTGCTCCCATATTAATGTCAACTCTTATAACTATAAGCAACAGCAAAATGTAAATGGAATAATATTTCTGATAATGTTCAAAACAAAAGTCCTGAGGTCTTGGGTTTGAATTCTCAACTATGATTGTCAGCCAATGAGTTACACTACAGAAATCTTTTTATTTTTGTGTTGTGTTGCATGATAATTTGCCCATTTCGCGATGTAGTGGCTAGTATACTTGGGTGTTATCCCAGAGGTTTTGGGTTCCAACTCGACTATGGCCAGAATTTAATTTTTGATCTGAGAGTTGGAAGGTTAGGTTAAGTAAAGTTAGGTTAGGTGAAATTAGGTTGGGTGAAGTTAGTTTAGGTTAGGTTAGGGGAGATTGTTTTAGTAAAACACCACATTTGCCCCCACTTTTTACTCACACATTTTGCTCCTACTTTGTACACTCACTTTTGCTCGCTCTTTTTGCTCCCACTTTTGCTTTCACATTTGCTCCCACTTTCTGCTCCCATATTTGCTCACACTTGTTTGCTCCCACTTCTGCTTACACGTTTTCCACCCACTTTTTGCTCCCACATTTTTTTTGCTTTCCATATTAATGCCAACTCTTATAACTATAAGCAGCAGCAGCAAAATGTAAATGGAATAATATTTCTGATAATGTTCAAAACAAAAGTCCTGAGGTCTTGGGTTTGAATTCCCAAACTATGGTTGACAGCCAATGAGTTACACTACAGGAAACTTTTACTTTATGTTGTGTTGCATGATAATTTGCCCATTTTGCGGTGTAGTGGCTAGTATACTTGTGTGTTATCCCTGAAGTCTTGGGTTCCAACTCAACTATGCCTAGGATTTAATTTTGATCTGTGAGTTGAAAGTTAGGTTAGGTGAAGTTAGATGAGGTAAAGTTAGGTTAGGTGAAGTTATGATGGGTTAGGTTAGGTAAAGTTCAGTCAAGTTAGATTAGGTGAAGATAAGTTAGGTTAGGTTAGGTTAGGTGAAGTTAGGTGAGGTTAGGTGAGGTGAGGTTAGGTGAGGTTAGGTGAGGTTAGGTTAGGTTAGGTTAGGTTAGGTTATGACTAAGTTTGTTATGTCTAGTTGTTTTAGAAAAAACACCATTTTTGCTCTCATATTTGCTTGCATATTTTCTTTGCACTTTAATCTATCTTGACTTGTGTATTTACTTTTGCTGGTATATTTGTTGACATATTTGTTAGCATATTTGCTCCCACTTTTTTTTTATATTTGCTTTGCTCCCACATTTGATCCCATATATGCTCCCACTTTTTGCTCACAGTTATTTTTTTCTCCCACATTTGCTCCCACTTTTTACCCCCCCCCCCACTTTTGCTCCCACTTTTTTGCATGTATATATGCTCCCACATTAAACTATTGTTGTTATTACCAAGTTGTCTTTACTAGAGATTAGTTTGTGCTTGACAGTTGATATGGAAGTATCAGTGACTAGGTATGGTAAGCCTTATGCATACTATAAAGGATATTCATATATTGTGAAACGAAGCAATAAAAATGGAACTGTTATTTGGCGCTGTTCAAAGCAACGATCGAAACAGTGTCGAGGAATGCTTAAAACAAAAGAATTGGACGTACTTTCTTCAAACAATCATGAATGTAAACTTAATAATCACGCTAGTCTAAATGTAAGGAAAACCCAAACCAAAGCAAGAAACCAAGTCCAAGAGAAAGATAGTACTGCTCAAGATAATATTAACCTCAAGTTTAATACACTACAACGCACTCATGCTGTTAGCGAGTTGTTTAATGAGAAACCTTTAACACCTCCTGTGAAACCCATGTTCAGACATGCCCCCACATCTCAAAAGCCCTCAACCCTATCAGAGACAATATACCCCATCAAAAAGTTAGTGGGGAAAGGTAATAGTGGTAATAATAACATAACAATGTTAAAGCATTCTAGCACATCTAAAAAGAAGCTTTCAACACTATCAAAGACAACTCAAACCATTGAACAGACTGTGGACACAGGTGGAAATTATCATGGTAATGATAACGATGATAATGATCATCATTATGAAAATGATTATAATAATGAGGATGATAATCATATTAATGGTGATAATGATGAACTGCTTCCCGAGATTCTGAAACCATTCATAAAAAATAGCAAATGGAACGATCCTAATATATTAGTCGAACGTCTACAGCTCTTGCATGCCTGTAAACAGCTTGGTCATATTGGTTATGAGAAAGAGCTATTAAATATAGAAAATGAACTTCGTAAAGCTGCTATTATTGTGTGATGGGTCAACGTAGCAACACCCCCATCCCCTAAAAAAAATAATTTTCAACAAGTGTTATGTTTAAAAGAACTGATAAACAAAAACGAGCTGTATTCTGTGTGTCTATCTCTTGTAAAAAAAAAAAAAAAATTGATTAAATTGATAAACATAGTTTGTGTATATTTCTTGTTTTCTTGCATGTTCAAGCAATAGTTATGTCAGGGAAGGGATTCGAACCCTTGCTTCCTTATATATTTGGAAATTTGATCTTAAGTCAAACGCCTTAACCACTCGGCCACCCTGACAGTTACTGATTTAATTAGTCTTGTTGGACATTAGTGTTTACAAAACTTTTCTTTTCCCCACTATATATATGCTCAACCACTTTTTGGTTTTTCAATGCTGATTTTTGTTTTGTTTCAATTTTTTTTCAGAAACATTGCAGTTATCAGTATTGCAAACTGGGTGATTAATATAGGGATAAAGGCATCTTAAAAATCACAAGCCTTACAGTTGTCACGTATCATGTATAACATGTTATCCTAAATTCCACATAGGCTCTACCTTCTTAACAGTGAACTCTGTTGGTCATTAAAATAACTACTTGTAAAATAATTGCAGTGGTAAATCCTTTTAGCAAATATCATATATTAAATATTTTCACGCCATAGAACGACAACTTAAAAATCATTTATTGTAGGAATACCTTTAATGGGATCACCAAACCTTCAAGTATGCAATATACATTCCAGATAGTGCTGTATTTTGGTCGATAGTGCCTCCAGTGCTTACATTAAATAAAAATACAGTAAACGTATAAATTTTTTATAAATCATAATTGTTTTCATAAAATACCATATAATAAATATTTTCACACCAACGAATGACCATTTGAAAATGGTTTATTGTAGAAATATCTTTAATGGAATCTCCAAACCTTCAAGTAAACCATATGTGATGTACATTCCACATAGCTACATAACCAACAGTACATCGTGGTACCAATCTCCGCCGCATTGTGCGCTCATTGTTTGTGTTGGATTTCTGTTTCATTACTAGAACTGTACTTACTGGTCAATAACCAACATAGTGGTCAAAGTGTTCCCCTGGTAGATAACCCATGTTTGGTTTGTCAATTTCTAATTGCAAGGCCAGTCAAGACCTAACAAAAATTAGTCTTAACGTATATATCCATCATCAACACCATATCATTAAACAAATGAAACCATCTTAAGGTATTTATTACATTTAATTGCATTTTAGGAATCTTGCAAACATCTTGCAACCTTAAAGAGGAAAGTATAGACAGGAATTGTGAAAAGGAAACCGTTCAATCATTTAATGTCGTTAGTGTAAGAAACCTCAACGTAAGAGGTTATGAAAGTCTACGTGAGGGTGTGGTTTTTACAGCTGGATGCCTTTTCCTGACACCCACCTCAGAGACAAGTTTATGGGAAATGAAACTCAGCTATCATGTCGAATGTGGATCTCATATTCTAGGAGAAAGTCATGTTGAGGTATTTGTCTGCAGGGAGTGTGGTAAACGAAACAACAACAATAAAAGCATACATGTAAAGGGAATATTATGGAATTTTCGAGTACATGTAGTCAATTTTAATAAAAATTGGATACATTTCATGGTTTGTACACCACTTGGCTAAATTCGGTAAATTTTAGTGAATTTTCATCTATATTCGTCTAATTTTATATGAATTTGAGATGGTTTAAACCATGCTTAGGTAAATCAATGGAATTTCAATAAATCTGGTAGTCATTTGTTGAATTTTGCTGGAATGTTGTGTCATTTGGTAAATTTTCGGAAAATGTAGTGGATTTTAGGAAAATTTAAGGTAAATCTGGGGATAGTTAGGTATTTAACAGATAACCTGTCACTATAATGGTTGTATTAGAGTGTGCCTTTCACCACCAAGGGGCCAACTCATTGGAAAATGAAAATCATTTGTTTTTTTGTCTTACTTAGGGGCTTGGAAATCATGGTTATCAGTCCTTGGGAAAATAATCATGGGCAAGCACACTATTATTAGCTGAGTTTCTAATACAATTTTGCACACCCTAGGACCAGTATTGCATTATAAGGCATGCCATGTGATATAAAACAATAGAGGTCTTTAATTCCCCCCCTGGGCGTTATATCTAGTGTCATGTAGGTTGACGATCACGGAGTCCCAGCTGAGACCGTCATTGCTTTCACTAACTTGTGCTAGGCTCTTCTCTGTCTTAGTTCCTGTCGACCACACTTGCTCAACTCTTGTTCTCTACCGACCTCAACATGATTAGGGTATCCGAGCCCTAGGGAGTCTCTTTCTTTTGCAACTTCATTGGCCCTGGTTTATTTATTTTTTCTGATATCCTGAGGAGGCAGACTTGCTTTTTTATTTTCATGTTATTCCCTGTCTTTTGCCCAAGCCCCCTCAAGAAGCCCCACCACTTGCGGTGCACTCTGCATATGGCTACACCCTCAAGGGCTGATCAGTTTGGAAGTTGGCGACCCCAAGGGATTTCTGAGCTGAGTCCAGTTTTCCTCCTCTTTATCCATTACCTCTGGGGCAAAGCCACTCCTAGTATACCTTTTATCTGCCTTTCATGGCTCTCCTTCCTTCCAACTCCCTCAATCCTTATGCTTGAGGGTTGAGGGCCATTTTTTATTCCTTCTGTCCTTTATTTGACCTATTGTTTTCCATTTCTTCTTCTAGTATATAAGCGTGTAGTAGCATTGATTAAATTTTCATCTTTACGATGACCCAAACCATTGAGGGTCGCTGTAGAACGCTTCTCTCTTGTCCAAAGGACAGCATGCTGAATTCCTCACTGGTTCATGAATTTTATTCTTTGTTCACTTAGTTCTCATGGCTTTGAAACTGGCTGTCTGTAACGTGATCATTATTCATTTTAACTTCAGCGTACTAAACTAATTTTAAATTAATTATTTTAAATTAATTATTTTAAATTAATTATTTTAAATTCAGATTTGTGTTTCACAGTAAACACAATGATTATTCTCCGTTTAAAACAAGCCATACCATTCTTTTTCTACCATGATAGCTTATACGTGGGCATGGCTATAGATCATCAGCTAAGGATTCAATTTCCATTACCTACACCTCTCATGGTATGCCAATTCGTTAAACTATAGAAAACGTTTCTATATGTTCTGTTACATTATTATTTGACCATCTCACCGTGTAGTGGTTAACCTACTTGGTTGTCAACCCTAAGGTCTTGCCTTCCAACCCCGGCTATACCATGACATTCATTTCAAGGTTGCCATAAGCTTCACTAAGACTTTGTCAAACCTAACAACGATCTAGTCATGTGCAGAGCACGTCCGCTATCAAGCAAATGAGTAATATGAAACTTCCTGACAAGATCGCTGTGCTGTTATCACCAAAGCCAGTGTCTCTGTGCAGATTCAACCCAGCAGTAGTATGCAAGCCTATGTTTGTTTAAAAAGCATCATGAATATAAGTCCACTGTCACCACAGAGGCCCCTATTCGATTTTTTTTTCTAAAGGCTGCAACAGGATATACTGAGTCTTGACAGGTAAAACTTTTTGGGGGTCCATTCGTGAACCATGGCAAAGGGTTGGCCATCCTGACTTCTTTAACACCTCCAACCAATGTTTACTAATACTAGTGAGTTACCTTTCTGTCTTCTTCTTTTTTTCTTCTTCGGCTTTTCCCTATTATTTTAAGTCGCCGGAGCCAACCAGGCTCATTTTGGTTTTGGCCGGGGATTTAAGGCCGAATGCTCTTCCTGACGCCACGTGATTTTTCAGGTGAAAATTCCAAGCCCCGCTGGCACCGGGATTTGAACCCCAGCCGTCCGGGTAAAGACGAGCAGCTAAGCACCTGCGCCATCACGCTCCCCACTGGTTAGTTATCTATACTCACATTAATCCATAATTACCTAATAATAATAATAACAACAATCATCCTCCATACACATGTCCATTAAAGCATGGTTTCACAAAGATGCTTATGCTTTTAGGTGTTTAACACGTTTTTTCCCCATAACATGACTATTTACTGTTTTAGGGGTGAAATGATCCATCGAGGTAAAAGCGTATATCATGACCTATTTTTTAAGCCATTACACCTAATTTTAGGATTCTTCGTTTCCTAGATATGGATTTTTCAATTTGGGGGTTGTTTGCATCCCCCTGCTATTTTTCATCAAAAACAAAAGATCTTAGGTTCATTTATCATTTTTAGGTGTTTAACACGTTTTTTCCCCATAACATGACTATTTACTGTTTTAGGGGTGAAATGATCAATCGAGGTAAAAGCCCATATCATACCCTATTTTTTAAGCTATCACACCTAATTTTAGGCTTCTTCGTTTCCGAGATAGGGATTTTTCAATTTTGGGGGGTAGTTTCACCCCTCTGCTATTTTTCATCAAAAACAAAAGATCTTAGGTTCATTTATCATTTTTAGGTGTTTAACACGTTTTTTCCCCATAACATGACTATTTACTGTTTTAGGGGTGAAATGATCCATCGAGGTAAAAGCCCATATCATCCCCTATTTTTTAAGCTATCACACCTAATTTTAGGATTCTTCGTTTCCGAGATAGGGATTTTTCAATTTTGGGGGGTAGTTTCACCCCCAAACAGGGAATGTTGCCCCAAGTGCTAGGACCCCTCATACAAGTCCCTAGCATGATTGGTTCGCGAGATATGAACAAAAGTGTCGTTAGGCCCTTTCGACAAAAATGAATCATACACTCAAAAACGGGGCGTCACCCCCAGGGCTATAATACTGCCTATGGCAAAATCCCATGAGGGGTTCAGAAAATATTAACAAACGTATAGTTAGGTCCTTTTGACAAAACCCGTCCGTGCGCACACATACAAAAAAATATTACTATTTCACCCCCCCGGGTAAGGGTAGTTTTTATTTTGGGGTGAATATACCCCATCCATAGAAAAGGAGAGTTCACCACGAGTCCTACGACACCTCATACGTTTAAATCCGATTATTGGTTAGCGAGATAGTAAAAAAGCCGATGACCTATTAGTTTTTTTTTGTTTATTTCAATACATATTAAAAAAACACTCATTTATAAATCATCATTTAAAAAGCCCGCTCTTTTACAAAAACCGCCAAGTTCGTAGGTATACAAAAATAAATTACTATTTCATCCCCCGGGTAAGGGTAGTTTTTATTTTGGGGTGGATATACCCCTTCGATAGAAAAAGAGAGTTCACCACGAGTCCTACGACACCTCATAGGTTTAAATCCGATTATTGGTTAGCAAGATAGTAAAAAGCCGATGACCTATTAGTTTTTTGGGGTTTATTTCAATACATATTAAAAACACTCATTAATAAATCATCATTTAAAAAGCCCGCCCTCTTACAAAACTCCTCAAGTGCGCATGCGTATAAAAAAACATTCATCGCCAAAATGTCAAAAAACAACATGTTTACCCCAAATGGCGTTTCCCAATTCCATCCATTTTTAAAAAATAACCTCACCATCATCTAGAGCGGAAAAAATACCATCTAAACGACCCCTCACAAGACCCTACTCCTCCCCCACCACATAACCCTTTCCCAACATAGGCATACATATTCAAGCACGAGCGCGACTTCAGGAAACCAACACTACCCCACTACTCGCGAATGACCTTTTAGTTTTGGTCTTTTAATCAAATAAAGAGCCTATAGGAAAGTAGGGGGCATTACTAGCAGTGCTAGGACACCCTGTATGTTCTAATCCCATGTTTGGTTAGCGAGATATCAGGTTCGGGGCAAATACGAGGGTGGCTCAATAAAAAGGTAAGCAGCTCCCCCACTACCCCACTACTCTGCTGGAACACATTTAAGTGGCGTATTTGAGTAAAACTGACATGCCGCAAGTGCAGGCAGATATGACAGTATTTTAATCACCGGGAAGTGATATTTTATTAAAAGTAAGTGATGCGAAGAGGATACCGCCAAATGTGTGAAATATAAAGTAAAATCAGGAGTTTGCAATATAAAATACGGTTCACGTTTTTGTCTATTGAATTAAAGTAAAAGGTAATATGTGATACCGGGCGCCCAATGATTAAAATTAAAACTAGATTTGTGTAGAAAGTCAAACTCATGAAAATGTTAGGAGGCTGTAGCCTTAAATGACAATTAATACTTTGTTAATTAGTCAGTGTTAATATCAGATCAGGATAACAATTTAATGACTGAATATGCGTTTGGGTTTAAATTAAATTGAGTAAAATTAGAACTACTCAGAGATGCAATCGACTAGTGGGATTAAATGTAAAAAAATAAATGAACTGAGTAGGGTAAAGAAATTAAATGTGCATTGGATTTAATGTGTGTGTCAAAGGGCACTGCTTTATGCCATTTCCCTAATGTCTCATATAAAGTGTGTAATATGGCAACGGTTGAACAGATTCAAGAAATCATTGAGAGTGCAGCTAGGAGAACACAGGCATTGTTGGACACTAAATTGGCGGAACAGAGTCAATCATTAAACAATAGTATGTTAGAACAAAGTGAAGCATTAAACGCTACATTATCAGAACAGAGTCAATCATTAAATACTAGTATGTTAGAACAAAGTGAAGCATTAAACGCGAAATTGTCTGAGCAAATAAACAATACTATGGTAGAACAAAGTGAAGCATTGAACGCGATGTTATCCGAACAAAGTGAATCACTAAACACAAAACTATCTGAACAAATAAACAATAGTTTGTTAGAACAAAGTGAGTCGATAAACAAATTATCAGAACAAAGTGAATCATTGCGGACACAATTAAATAACAGTAGAATTGAACAGAATGAATATCAGGCGGAACAAGCTAGATTATTAAAAAGTGAAATTAATGACACTATCAATTCACAATTAGAAGCGCAGAACATTAAAAACACGAACCAATTAGCTTCATTAACCGCAGAGATGAAAGACACTAATCAACAGATGGTATTACTGGCCCTAGATGTAAGTAAAATTAATGAAAAGCAATTAGACCAGATTAAGAAAATGGAAAGTATTTTTGATCAAAAACTTGGCATTTTGGATGAAACGGTGTTAGCTAAATTAGAGCAAATTGAAATAGCGTGCACTATGAATACAAGCGAGGTCAAGATAGCTCAGGAGAAGTTAGAAGGACGATTTATGGAGATGGAAAAGAGCGGCAAAGTCATTCAACAACAATTATCAGCGGTAGATGAAAACATATCCGGCATAATTAAAGATATGGACCGTCTCGAGATAAAATCAGCAGAGCAGTGGAAAAGCCTAGAAGCGGATCAGAGCCAATTAAGGAGTACCATCGAAGATAGGCTGAGGCAGATAGAAAGCAATCAGGATGATACTAAAAACCAGATTGAAGAGAAAGTAAGCACGATTAAAGAGCAGATAAGAAAAGATTGGAAAAAAATGAATATCGATTCTAAAGAGGAATGATCCACCATTCTTAAAACAGTAGGCGAAAATCACACTCGTATTCAAGCCTTAGAGCAAGAAATAAAGAACAAGCTTAAAGAACAGACGGACAGGATCATTAAAGCCGAACTCAGGTCATTAGAGCAATCATCGATTTTTAGAACGGGACCATTGAAAGACAAGCAGGATGACTCAAATAGCCCCGAGGCAAGCACAGCAGGAAGTCAGACTCAAGCGGAAAGCCCACTAACAACAAACACGGACGGGTTTCGCAAGAATATCGATAGGAGCTCAACGCCACAAGACGGTCATCAGCCTACACAACTTATCCAAGTAATTCGCTCAAGTGATTATAAACCACAGAAATACACGGAAAATTCAGGGGTAACACCTAAAGCTTTTATTAAAGAAATTGAAGACCATTTCAATGACACTGGGGTACCTGAAGCACGTAGATTGAGGATGATGGAGAGATTTTTATCAGGAAATGTCCTTACATGGTTTTTAAGCTTCAAATATACGTTTGGAACCATGGCGGATTTCAGATTAGCGTTTCTGCGCAAATACTGGTCGCCCGCGATACAACAGAGTCTAAGGATGGAGCTTTATTCTAGAAAGTACCAGACCACCCAGCAAACAAAATACTCAGATTTCTTTAACATGCAAATGTTAAAATTTCGCGACCTTGATTACCCTTTAAATGAAGCGGATCTAGTGATGACAATAGCCCGGCAATTGCCAGTCAACGTCCAACAAGTACTAGTTGCAGCGAACGTTAGTACGGCCATACATGCAGAGCAGATATTACGCCAGATAGATGAGACTACGTCTCATAATCATTATAGAGGAGGAAGACAGCTGGAGTTAGTCAACACGACAGAGGTCATAAAACCTAAGCAGGCAAACACTAAAACGCAGGGCACGAATACAAGCACTTCCACACCTAGGCGAAACCAGGAAGAAGGAGAAAACAGACCATACCAGCGTAACGAAAATAATTACAATAATAGATAATATCAAGGCAACAATAGGTACCAACAGAGAGGATATCAACATTGGCGTGAAAATCGAAGAAATGACAGGCCTTATGGAAGATACGGTGATTACAATGCTAATCAAAGATGGAAAGGAAGGAGAGACCAAAATCAAGGAGAGCCACGTAATTATCGAAATGACTGGGATGATAGGCACGCTCAATCACAAAATTATCTAGAGGAATTACACGCTAGTCAAGGTGGAGAGCTAGGAAGATGGGAAAAAGCCATTGGGAGCATGAAGAATCCTGATACACATACTGAAGAAGCTGGAAGTCTACTGAGACAAGAGGAATATCAAGGACATCGGCGGCAAACGGATGATGGGAGTCGCACTGGAGCTAAAAAAAAATGCTAAATTTGGATAAAGGAGACAGCCTACAAACGCAACAGTCGGAAGTTGAAGAGGGATGGATAGTAGCGAACATACAAGAATGGATTGCTTTACCAGAAGACTGCCTGGAGGAGACGGTGAAACCACGGAACGATGAAATTAGGCAGTTACCTATTATTTACGCGAGGATTGGTGGAATTAATATAAGATGTTTATTGGATACGGGGTCACAGATCAGTCTGGTATCGGAGGCCTTGGTTCGAGAGTTGGGACGGAGTCAAAATATTCCTGTAATTCCCGTACCACAGCTCAAAGTGAGGGGTGTTATACCTGAACGCACCGTCACTTGTAAACGTCAGGCATACTTAGAGCTGAACATATTGGAACACACTTTTGGGCAAACATTCATTATCATGGCAAAGATGAATTTCAATATAATTCTTGGTGCAAATTTTATTTATGACTATCAAGCAGTGATAGATTTGCACAATAATACTGTCAGTTTTAGAGAGTATGATCAGCTAAAGAACGTGGGATTGCATATGGAAGAAATCACCACCGGAAGAGATGTAAATTCTTGGGCATTGGAAGCAATATCGGAAGAGACGGAAGAGGAGGTACGAAAGGCAGAAGATAACATCATAGAAGGAGCTGTTGTGGAACTAAACGAGGAGAGTGAATCCCAGGAGATATGGTCTTTATTAACAGAAGGAGACGACAGTGATGCACAATTTGAAGAGTTACTACAGGAGCGGCTCAATGACATTCAACTTGGGGGTGAACACAGAAAGCAATTGGAAGAGATATTAAGGAAGCACAAAACAGTATTTGATACAGTACCTGGGAAAATATTAAATTTCAAATATTCAATGCAAGTCGAGGATTGGTCACCTTTCAAAAGTAGGTTGTATCCAATTCCTGAAAAATATCGTTGTCAAGTCAAGGTCATTATAGATGAGATGTTACAAGCTGGAGTGATAAGGAAGACACCGACACCTTATCTAAATGCGATTTTGGCAGTCACAAAACCAAATGGATCTATTAGACTTTGTTTAGATGCCAGAAATCTCAACACGAGACTCATTTTTCCTGAGTATGACAGAGCGCCAATCATCAGAGACGTACTAAAAGGCTTTAAAAACAAAAGCATTTATTCATCAGTTGACTTGACGTCCAGTTTCCACCATATTGAATTGGATGAGAAGTCACAGCTTCTAACTGGCTTCTTATTCGATAACCAAACGTTTTGCTTCGTTCGAATGCCCTTTGGAGTCAAAACAGCGGGCTGTGCTTTAATCCGAGCCCTGGACCGGAATCTAACCGAGGAAGTTAAGGAGATGACGGTACGCTACATTGATGACATTTTGTTGGCATCCGACAACATTGAAACTCACATGGAAAATTTAGATAAAGTATTAGGCAACTTGAATGCATCAAATTTCAAAGTAAACCTGAAGAAATCGCATTTCTTCAAGAGCGAGATCTTATATTTGGGTCACATCATTGACAAGGAGGGAGTGACGCCAAATCCAGCTAAGATCGAAGCGATAAAGAATTTCCCTACACCAACGAGAGTCAAGCACATTCGGGCTTTCTTAGGCGTAACGGGATTCTTTAAGGAAAACTGTCCAGGTTATACGGAGACTGTCGCTCCTATGCAGGAAATGTTAAAGAAGAATAATAAATGGTTATGGAATGCGGAGTGTGAGAAGGTATTCCAAGCAACAAAACAGCTATTGGAAAACTGCATTAAATTAGGATATCCAGATTTCAAGCACAAATTTATAATCCAAGCGGATGCTTCACTGGTGGGTATAGGTGCTATGCTCTACCAAGAGGATCCAGCTAACCTGCAGCATAAAACATATTTGGCATTTGTCAGCCGAAAATAGCGTAAGCACGAGCGCAATTATACTGTAACGGAACTAGAGTTGTTGGCCATACTTCATGCGCTTCAACAATGGAAACGAATAATTTACGGCTACCCTATTGTTGTCAGGACTGATCATAAGGCATTAACATTCTTGTTTAAGACGTCGATGGCAAGCGAACGTGTGACACGTTGGTCTATATATATTCAGCAGTTTAGCATTGAGATTGAACATTGCCCAGGGAAGATGAACGTGATTCCGGATGCACTCAGCAGGAACCCAGAGCCTGATAATGAAGAAACAGCGATGGTACAACACTTGGAGTTAACAACGAAGGACCGGGAATTCTTGGAGGAGTTACGTGAGATACAGCGAGAACAAGAAGCGGAGCCATGGATGATGCTATTAATTCAATACTTCAGAAAGCAACTACCTACAGGAACACCTGCATTTCGAGAAGCGAAAGCCAAAGAAGGAAGATATGTTTATGTCAACAATTTGCTGCACAAATGGGTAGATAATGACCACACCAAGTTACGCATATTAGTACCTGCTTCTCTACAGCGAGGACTGACATGGCATACGCACGAAAGTTACGGTCACGTGGGCGTAGACAAGTGCGAAGCGACGATAGGAGAGACATTTACATGGCCACGTATGAGAACAACTATATGTGACGTCATTACGACTTGTGATCCTTGTCAGAGGACAAAGCCAAATAATTATTTAATGAGGCAGTATCCTAGACCTTTGCTACCTCAGAAACCATGCGAGCTACTGGCACTCGACTGTTTCGGTCCAATCCCGAAAGGAAGGCGAGGTTGCCGACACTTACTAGTGTGCATTGATGTATTTTCTAAGTATGTCGTATTATGCCCCATTCAGAAAACTACTTCAAAACAGGTACTCAGTCGTATTCGGAATAGAGTTATTCCAATCCTTGGAAAACCAGAATTTATATTATCAGATCATGGCAGTTATTTCACAAGCGCCGAATTCAAGAAAGGTATGGAGGACATGGGTATAAAATACATTTTAAGCAGTATCCGACATGCTCAAGCAAATCCAAGTGAGAGAGCAATTAAGTGTGTAACTTCATATTTGAGAATCTTCATTCCAAATGAACATCACAGATGGGTGGATAAAATCAAGGATGTAGAGACATGCATGAATTCTACCAGGCACGAGTCAACAGGACAGATCCCTATGGTCCTACACAAAAACGAGTATCCAGTGAGATCGTGGAAAAGCATCATTAACTGCCCACAAGATCCAATGATAGCACCTGACTTGCGGATTGAGAGGACGAGAGCCTACATGAGGAAACAAGCAGACCGCAGATTACGGCGAGTAAGAAATAAGAGGTTTCACAGTGATCTTGAAATCAACCAGCTTGTTTTGGTGAAACGACCCGCTACATCGGACCCAGAGAAGAAAATCTTCAGCAAATTCTGCGAAAAGTTCATAGGACCCTATTCTATTGTCAGGAACCTTGGAAATAATGCTTACAGAGTGAAAGAGTTAAGCACTGGAACAATGTCGGTTTACAACGCAGCCAACCTAAAAAAGTATCGTAGAAGTGAACCATGGGAGCGCCGAAATAATGATGCAGTTTGAATATATGGACGTCCTACTATCAACAAAGTGAACGGGGAGCAGTTGAGTACGGCACGTGAACAAGGAAGTAGAGTTGGTGTTGATAAACATTAACGAGACGAGCAGAGTGCTGCATCAGGCATCAGCGGGTCATGCAAGCAGACTGAGAGGGGAGATACAAGCAGGATGTGAAACGAGTAAATGCCATTCAAGACAGGAGCGACTAGACCAAGTAATAGAAAAGGGGTGATTCCGAAATAAAACAATTTGGCCTACGGAAGTCTTTGAAAGTTGTCGACTTTATTCCTAAGTTCGAAATTTTGTGAGTGGGAGAGTTATGAACCCTTTATCCTCTGTTGGATAAATGATTCTATGTTTTATTTCTTCAATTAATAAATATTTCTACAAGCATCATGAAAATAGCCAGACGGAGATGAGGAAATTTCAAGCATTGCCGGAGACAGAGGGGATATACCTGAAGCTGTATGACAAAAGGCTAAATACTTAGGATTGTGAAAAGAATGACCATAGCTATGATTCAGAAGGACAGGTGGTGGCTGCCTCAAAATAGAAGCGACGCGCAGTGAGACACGGCTCTGGTATGTTCATTGTAATATTCGCGCCTAGAAGAAATATGATGCAGTAACGTGAGTGGCTGATGTACATGCTAGATACTCCTACTAGCCAAGCTCTGATAAAATCCGCCAAGATACAGAAAGTGTGGGAACCAATGAGTGAAGAATGCTTATTTAGCGCGGCAGGTCTAGCGTGGGCACGCTCGGCTAGCATTCACGCGGGAGATCGCCTAGACAACATCTCTACGATCGATTCTAGGATTAAAGGGCATATTCTTGACCTGCGCTATTTTTCGAGTTCAGTGATATTTATTTCATTCCTGTATCACTATTATTTTGTGAAATTTTTATCTAGTTTCCCCCTCTATCTACACCTAGGGCTGGTTCATTTATAAGTGGTGTGAAGAGCCAAGACGATTATTATTACTTTGGTGTGTCGAGGGCACAGCTTATTACTTTGGTGTGTCGAGGAGACTTCGCATATTATACTTTGGTTCGTCTGAGGACGGAGGCTGTTATTTTGTGTGTCAGTGAACACAGGCTTTTATACTTTGCGTGTCATGAAGGACACAGAAACTATTATTAAAAGTGTTAAATTCAGTGTTAGATAGTCACAGTACTATATTTGTAGGGGCAGTATCTTCGATAATTCGCCAACAAACTGTTTTGGGGAAAGAAGTACCCGAACGGCGAATTTAGTAGTTAGACATCAAGTGTATAATAATTTAATTTTTGAATCAGCACGAGAGATAACATCATTGACCATGGAGGAAGCCTGGAAATATCAAGACTCCGTCAAGATGGTTGAGATGAGATAAGAATAATCCGGTTGGGAGATGGCCGCGGATGTCCTTTGACGGGTGGCTGACCGAGGATGAGTACATAATAAATTCTTATTATTTGATAAATTAACTTATGGTGTATGGGACATGTTTTGTTTTGTAAATAATTTGCTTGTGTGATTAACGTAGTCTGTTTAGTTTTGGTCTGACACACTTTTTGCATGGAAACAGCTCGCATTTGTTTAGTAGAAGGTTCTTTTCTTGTTTGTTGTTTTAACTAACGTAACTATGTGGACGGCCGTGTTTACATACGCTACGCAATGCGGTTAAAAACGTCTCTCGGAGATATGTTGTGTTTCAGAAGTAGGACTGAAGTAATATAATTATACAGTAGATTGGAGGGTAATTGATTTCTTTTGTTTTATTATTGATCAGATTCAGTGAAATTATTGCCTTTGGAGCAATGTGATTTGTGACGAAGAGCAGCCGGCTCTATCGTAGGTTTTAATATTTTTTAATGATTGGTGGCAAGCATCCTTTCAGCCGGTCTGTGTGAAAACGTATTGTCATTCCCAGATGTGTGTGTGTGAGTGTGTATTTTACGTTATTACAAGCGGGAATTTCAGCGTAGACTGATTTCTGGCAGCTTGATGACGAATCCAGATTGTGACCTCGCGAGGGCAATTCTGGATATTTTGATTAATGTCTGACCATAGTGGTTGAGTTTGTTGCTGTTGATCCCTTGAGATAGCGGCACAGCTGGTCAGTTATATTTATACACACTGGAGTGGGACGATGGCAGGTGATTGGGGAAGAGTGGAGATGTTTCACAAGACGGACTGAGGTTGCCAGTCAGGTCATTAGTGGAGAATGCCTGTGTGGCTCAGTAATAACTTGAAATAAAGAATTAAGAACTGATCAATGATAAAAATTGTTTTAATAAATGGGAGTTGCCTACGAATCACGATAATCTCCGAAGCGTTACCTTAACATGCAGTTTTTCATATAAAGTAATGTCAGCCAGTCAGGCTTTTGTTGTTGTTGGTTTATTCCATGTTTATATTTCATTCAGTGACCCGTGAGTCACAGGCTATGCTGTTTTTCCTTAGTTGTGTTGAGCAATTTGGCCAGTCTGGCAGCTCAAAGTCAAGTGCGTCTTCGCGCTAATGAGGGTCCCGAGAGAGATTCCTGTAAATAGTAGATTTAGTGCGTGTGTCAGCATTACTTTTCAAGTTTTTTTTTATTAATGTCATGTTCCATATCCGTAAACGTTGATTTACGAGATGATTGTTCGTAAGCATCGTGGCTGTTAACCCGTTGTAAACGAACAGTCATCCAAAGTACTCATTCCTCGTAGTTAGTCAGTACGCGCACATAAAACCCAAATTGCAAGGTAGTGGAACCAGGATCCACATTTTCAATAAAGGGGAGATCCGTCTGACTCCTCAGATTTTATAGATATTCTTGTCATGGGAAATTCAGGGAGGATTGTTTTATATTTTATTGTTGTTTATTTCTTTTTATGCACTATTAGTCATTAAATCTTGTTATTATTTTACATCTTGTCTCCTTTTCTTTCTAATTTATAGTTTTATATCCTATGACCCTTACCTCAGTAGAGCATGTTGTTTGGCGAACGTAAACATCACATAGGAACTGAGCGCGACCCCTTGAATAAGATTTCTTACATAAAACACTGCTTTTCTGAAGGGTTCAGTATGTGTGCCCCCCCCCCTCCCCAAATAACTTCTAAACGGCTGGAGCGAATTCATTGAAACTCGGTAAGATCATAGCACCATTCTGGCCGACCCCGACCGTGCCCTTCAAATTTTATTGTGTCCCACCAATCCAACATGGCGGCTGTGCGAAATATTTCACCAGCATTCAGTATCTCCGAAACTATTACAGATATCACCGTGAAATTTTGTACGGTGATACAGGGCACTGCTACAAGTTTATATATGTGACTTCCAAACACCTGTAAAGTACAAAACGAACATGGCGGCCAAGCGAATTTGAAACATTTTAATAGACTTTTCTCGTGATTTAACCATTTGAGTGCAGAGAAATGTGGTACAGTAAATGATTATACATATTGTAATGCACTGGCATCTAATTCAGTTCAATTGTTTACATAACCTCAAGATGGAGGCCGTGCGAAATTTTAAAATTAAGTTTTTATTTCTTGTGTCGTAATCATGCGATCGAAGTGAAAGTTTGAATAATGAAGCTACGCATTAACTTTCCTTTAATGGTATATAACACTTTGGCCTAAACATATAACAATCCAAAATGGCGAGCATCCGAAATATTTTGATGGTTTTCAATATCTACGAATCTTTTACAGCAATCAAACTGATGTTTACTATGTTCATAGAGGCTATGAACGTAAGTTCACCTAAGGGACTTTCAGTAACCTGGTGAGCACAATTCTAACATGGCGGCGACGCGAATTATAAACATTTAAATGGACGTTTCTCGCGAATTAACCATCCGAGTGCAGTGAAACTTTGCACGTTAAATGCTTATACAAATGTTAATCCACTGGCATATCATTTATTTTAATTGTTTTTATAACCACTAAATGGTAGCTGTGCGAAATTTTAAAATCTCGTTTTTACTTCTTGTGTCCTAATCATGCGATTGAAGTTAAAATACCACACGTACACATTTTTTTAGCGTATGGCTCTTAGTGCCGGGAGTGTCCGAGGACATGTTTGGCTCGCCAGTTTTGTAGCTGCTTCGAGACGGACACCCAATGGGTGAGCTACAAGTACCGTTGGGGAGGGAAGTTGGGATGTAAGGACGAGGAGTTGGAAGGTAGCGGCTGTGGCCTATAGTTAGGGACCAACCCCGGCTTTTGCCTGGAAGAAAGATGGGAAACCACAGAAGACCATCTTCAAGGTTGCCGGCGGGGGGGATTCGAACCTCCTCGCCTCCCGGTTGTGAGCGACTGCCAGCAGTCATGCCGTAATGACCACGGCTAACTCACCCGGTCACGTACACAATAATCTTCATGTAATCGATCATAAATAAAAATCCAACCTGGCGACCATCTTAAATATTTAGACGGTTCTCAATATCTACGAATCTATCACAACAACCAAACTGAAATTTTGTATGTTGATAGAGGCAATTAACATGAGTAGGATATATGAAAATAGGCTGTATAGTTCTTCACGGAACTACTTGTTTTATGTAGAAATGCTTTCGTTGCCTGAGCCAACCTACCTAGTATATCCTCTTTGCTTCGTCCATCACTGGTTATTTTGCATCCTAAGTAGCAGACGTCTCCTCATCCTGTAGCTTTTCACCTCCCAATTTGACGTCAATAGGGGTTTCTGATTTCTTTTGGCTGCATTCCATTATTCTTTATCTTTATTGATTTACATCATGAATTATTTCCTCAAGATGGAGTCCAAACCATTTAAAAACTCGTTCAAATCCTCTGATGAATCAGCTAAGATGGCAATGTCATCAGTCAAGCTCCGAGTTGAAATTATTTCTCCTTGAATCTTTACTCCTTCTTAAATTTTGTCTGTAATTTTTGGTCGGTTTACCTTCCAGGTTGGCTTTTCCCTCGGACTCAGTGAGGGATTCCACCATTACCGCCACCAGAGTAGTGTCCTGGAGCTTTGGACACCTGGTCGGGGGATACAACTGGGGAGGTGGGACCAGCACCTCGTCCAGACGGCCTCACCTGCAAAGCGAACAGGGGCCTTATGAGGGATGGGAAGGGAGGGGGGATTGGGAGGGATAGGCATGGAAGAGGAAAGGAGGCGGCTGTGGCCTTACGGTAGCTACGATCCTGGCATTTGCCTGGAGACGAAGTGGGAAACCATTGAAAACCACTTCGAGGATGGCTCTATTCATTTGGACCACCCGAGGCTGAGTAGACGCCTTTCCAGTCCTCATACCACTTTTCAAATTTCGTGGCAGAGCCGGGAATCGAACCTCGGATCTCTGGGGTGGCAGCTAAGCACGATGACCACTGCACCACGGAGGTGACCTTGTTCAATGTACGAATTGAAAAGTTTGGGTGATAAGTTGCAGCCTTGCCTTACACCTTTCTGAATACCACCTTCCTTAGCTTTTGTAGATCACTCTCCTATCCCAGTAGCCTACACGATTCCAATCCTATTCAAAATGCCAATGGGGGTGTGTAATATATCCTCAGTCTGATGTTTGTCTGTTTGTTACGTGGTTGTCGTCAAAACTACTGGAGCGAATGCTATAAAGATTCGTATGTACGTAGAAGGCACCTTTAAAAATATCTATTTTTGCAACTTATTTGCAACGTTTTTATTTATGGTCATCCCGATATAGCTGCATGACTCGACTCATGGATTAATTTAGTATCCGTATCTATAATCAAATATTGTCTGTGTTCTGTTGTTAGTGAAAGACAAGCATTTACTTTCTTCTGCACTTACCCTCATGTTATTTCGGATAACCCTGCATTCTATATGTTCCAAGTCTTGTTGGAGGAGCACAGTGTCATCTTGACTGTCGACTTTTCTATATTTATGACACAAGAAGCCTCCGTGGCTTAGGCGGCAGCACGCCGGCCTATCAAATCACCGCTCACAAATCCCGGTCACTCCATGTGAGATTTGTGCTGGATAAAGCGGTGGCAGACAGGTTTTTCTCCGAGTAATCCGGTTTTCCCTGTCAATATATCATTCCAGCAACACTCCCCACTTTCATTTCATTTCATTTCATTTCATTTCATCTCTCCTTCATTTAATCATTGCCCCAGAGGAGTGAGCCTGGCTTCGAGAGCCGGCACAGTTCGGGCTTCATTCATTCCATTCCTGACCCGGTTGGTCGATTGGAAACAGGCTGTGGACTTTCATTTTCTAAATATATGACACATTCCTCAGTGAATAGTTGACGTCCGATTTAACAGATTCTGCCAGATCGTTGATATATTATATAGAAGGAAAGACAGGGGCCCAACTACTCATCCTTGTGGAATTCCATAGGTGAATTTTGCCTCTGTCGGTAATACTCCAATGACCACTATGTCCATGCCCCTAAAATGAAGCAACAACTCGATTCCCTGCTCTGCCAAGAAATTTAATTTGGTCTGAGGGTTGGAACGGGGTACACGTAAAACTGAGATTTGATAGGTTCGATTCCCATATCAGCTGTCATAAAGTCGTTCTGCGTAGTTTCCTCACTTCTGCTACATGCAAATGCTGGGAAGGTTCCTAACTTCAGGCAGTGGCCGTCTCCTTCCAAATCCTAGCCTCAATTACAAATACACCAACATTAATACAGGCATCACAATGGCACAGGTTATCAGACAGATTACACACACACACACCCAAGTACAGAAGGGAAACATGATCACGTTGTCGCAAATCCCTTAACAGTTCTATTTATTTATTTTATGTCTTCAGTAGTGGCAAAGTTAGGGTTCATGGCCCACGCAATACGGTACCAGTACATACGAAACAATTTTAGAAACACAAAAAATAATTATGATAATAATAATAATAATAATAATAATAATAATATCATATGGCCTCAGGTGCTGGGTGCAAGCTTTGTTATTTGACAGCCAGAGGGTAGCTTGCATGTCGAATTTCGTTGTTCTTTGAAGCACTATGAAAGTCAAGGAGGTTAGATATCTAAGCTCCTTGAACACTATAGCGCTTTCTAGTAGAGAAATGAGGAACTTTGTGTTGGCGAAAACCCCCGAGATTAATTTTGCCATTATGAACACGGCCTACTGAATTCAAATGGGTTCTTTGACATGCCAACATCGTATGACACGGTGTATTAATTTTTGCCGCCTTTCAAAAAAAAAAATCACTTACCACGGCCAGAAGAGAACCTGCAAGCATGGGGGGGGGGGGGTTTGGTAGTCAGACACGTTAACCACTCACCCACCGTGTCAAGCAAACACGCAATATGGTAAAAGTTCATACGAAACAATTTTGGAAACACAAAATATGATTATGATGATAAGTAAGGAGTAAATTAATCATACTAAAACTAATAGACTATTAATGAAAAATGCACCTGAATAATCTATATACTGTATATAATATACCAAAGTGTATGTTTCACAAAACTCAAGCTCCTAAACCTGAGGGAGTTAGAAGGTGTGGTTTGTATCAAAATCTTCCAAATCGTATCAATAGTACAGGAAAAATCTTGCATTTCGTGATAAGTCAACGGAAATATATGTATGTGTTTATAAAGTGCTTAACATTAAAACAAGACGATGGCCCCTGGCAGAACTGTGTCACGTACAGCCGCATGGCACTAGAGGTGGGCGGGTAGCCTGTACACATGGGGCGCATACAACCCATTGTGCAACCAGCAGCAGTGAATTGATCTCTGACATCATAGGCTAAATATCGAGAATTTGTATCAAAAGTGCATTTAAACAAATAAACATATTTATAGAAGCCCGCATAACAGTAAAGCCAGGCGGGTGGTTTATACACATGCGGGAGTTCTCGCACGGGTCCGCTAGAGATAATAATAATTATAATCATAACAATAACAAGAAGTTCCGTGACGAACTAAAGAGCCTACTTTTCTTAAAATTTAAGATTCATGCCAATCTATGTAGACCTATCTAGAAAAATAGCGAAATTAAGTTGGTAATATCGTAATTTCTAATTAGTTCGAAATATACCTGGTATAATATAGCCTAAGAGTGCACTACAGTTGGCAGCCCTGGTGACTGAATATATCGTTATTTCCATCTCTTAAGATACAGAATACAATATTTGGTTGAAGTTCAATGGATAGCATGGACGTTACATGCAGTTAGACATTAGACCTATCAGCGCGCGTAAAATCATGTTGGCAACACTGTCATGCATGCGTTGGTCAGAAATAATCTGAAATATTATGATCTCTTGTTGTGCCAATTTTGGTTGAAATCCATTTGTTAGTATAGAAGTTACATGTATTTTAAAATTGGACCTATCAGCAGGCTTAGAGTCATGTTGGCAGCACTGTCGTATATCAGTTTCTCATAATTACTCTAGAATGTTAGGTACTATACTTGTGCAAAGTTTAAAGCTGTTGGCTTACATACTTCCTGATATATTAATATTCGGGTAAAAAAATAGAGACAGCATTTATTAACAGTTGGCAGCCCTGGTTGCTCTTAAGAATAAGCATAGTCAGATCTGTTATGGTACACATAGCACATAGGAAATTTGTTTGAAATCCAATTGATATTATAGAAGTTACATGTATTTAAAAATTGGTCCTATCAGCAGTCTTAGAATCATGTTGGTAGCACTGACGTGCATAAGTTACTCCAAATTAATCTAGAATGCCTGGTACTATACGTGTGCATAGTTTAAAGCTGTCGGCTTGCATACTTTCTGATATATTGGTATTTGGATAAAAAAAAATAGAGAGACCATTTATTGACAGTTGGCAGCCTTGGTGGCTCTTAAGAATACGCTCAGTCATATCTGTTTATGTACACATATTACATACAAAATTTGGTTGAAATCCAATTGATAGTATAGAAGTTATATGCGTTTAAAATTGGACCTATCAGCAGGCTTAGAATCATTTTGGCAACACTGCCATGCATGGCCTCCTGGAAATTAAACTGAAATATTATTATCTATACGTGTGCCAATTTTGAAATAGCTCCCATTCATACCTTCCAAGATATCCAACATGGAGCTCAAATTTAAATTGCGATTTTTCAGCAGTTGGTAGCCCTGACATCATTTTCAAATATAGCCGTGAGATATTCAGGTATAGATCTTTACTCCTACCAAATTTTGTTCCGTTTGCTGCAGCCATTTAGGAGTTGATGGGGGGGGGGGGGGGGGGCACACACACAGCCAGACAGACGGACAGACAGACAGACACACATTTTCCCGATCTCATAAGTCTACTTTTTCCTCATTTTTGCAAAATGTGAAAAGTAGACTAAAAATATTAATAATCACAATGTCACAGACCTTTCTATAATATCCTATATAATCCTAGCTCAGTCCTATCATCCATCACCATTGACGCTCTATGCTATGCGGATATGAAAACATCACTCGATTTACATACCTTTACCTCCACAGACAGAGAGAAACTAATTTTCCGTTAATTGCTGTGTTTTATGGTGCACTGCAGGTTATATCACCAGTCAACAGCGAGCTATAGGACTATGAACCTTAACCTGTCGACTTGTAAACAGGAGAAGAAGCCCCTACATTTCTGTGACAGTTTGAAGGACATATGTAAGAAACGTGTGCAAGTAACATTTAAGGGGATACGGAATGGGTAATTTTTCAAAAATTAGTCATTTTTATTTTTTATTTATTTATTAATATTTAATATGTCCTCTTTAAAATGCTGTATGAATTAAGATGATATTATAACTACAAGTGTGTTTTTTTATAGTTTAGATAATGATGTACACTTGATTTCTGCTGGAAGTAAACATGGCCAGCACTTAAGGTATCTTCTCTGGCTAAATTTTCAAATATACCGCCTTTAGAGAATAAGTTTGTACTTTGACCACCTGTGTAGTGTGCATCATGTGCATATTGAGATTCATTTGTTTCTTACCTTGTTTATAGTCAGGAAGGTTTCCATGTAAACAGTGCATCTAGCCTTGTATAATTATCAGTGATTAGTCTGTGGTATTGTATTTACGAGTCCCTCTAAAATACCTAGGCATACTGGTAAAGTATTCAAGAGACGTACTAATTGGCAGAAGAAACGTACAATTAATTTGAACTTGTTAGAAGATACACTATCTCCATCAACAATACCTCCACATGTTCCTGTAACAAATGACCTCAACATAGGCCTACAATCAACACCTGTACAAAATACTATTTGCAAGCCTGAAAGTGCCTCACAGAAGAAACTCAGTGGCGAGGAGGAACAAGAAGTTCCGTGAAGAACTATACAGCCTACTTTTCATGCCAATGATTATTCTACACTATACGAACCTATCTAGAATAATGACAAAATTAAGTTGGTAATATCGAAATATCAAATTAGTTCAAAATAGACCTGGTATAATGTAGCCTAATAGAGCACTACAGTTGGCAGCCCTGGTGACTGAATATATTCTTAGTTCCATCTCTTAAGGTTGCCAACAATACCATGCGTGTGCTGGTCAGAAATTATCTGAAATATTATGATATCTTGTTGTGCCAATTTTGGATGAAATCCATTTGTTAGTATAGAAGTTACATGTATTTTAAAATTGGACATATCAGCAGGCATAGAATCATGTTGGCAGCACTGCCTTGTATTAATTACTCCAAATTAATCTACAATGTCAGGTGCTATACGTGTGCAAAGTATAGAGCTGTTGGCTTGCATACTTTCTGATATATTGATATTAGGGTAAAAAAATATAGACAGCATTTATTAACAGTTGGCAGCCCTGATTGCTCTTAACAATACTTACAGTCATATCTGTTATGGTACACATAGCACACACGAAATTTGGTGGAAATCGAACTGATAGTATAGAAGTTACATGTATTTAAAACTTGGTACTATCAGCAGGCTTATAATCATGTTGGTAGAACTGACGTATATAAGTTACTCCAAATTAATCTAAAATGTCAGAATATACGTGTGCATAGTTTAAAGCTGTTGGCTTGCATAATTTCTGATATATTGGTATTTGGATAAAAAAAATAGAGAGAGCAATTATTAACAGTTGGCAGCCCTGGTGGCTCTTAAGAATACGCTCGATCATATCTGTTTATGTACAGATATTACATACAAAATTTGGTTGAAATCTAATTGATAGTGTAGAAGTTATATGCATTTAAACATTGGACCTATCAGAAGGCTTAAAATTATTTTGGCAACACTGTCATTGTTGGCCTCCTGGAAATTAAACTGAAATAGTATTATCTTCATGTGTACCAATTTTGGAATAGCTCCCATGCATACCTTGCGAGATATCCAACATGGAGCTCAAATTTCTAGTAGGTTTTTTCAGCAGTTGGTAGCACTGACATCATTTTCAAATATGGACGTGAGCTATTCCGGTGCACATCTTTACTCATACTAAATTTGGTTTTGATTGCTGCAGCCGTTTAGGTGTTGATAGGGGGACACATACACACAGCCAGACAGACAGACAGAAGGACAGACAGACAGAGACAGACAGACAGACACACATTTTCCCGGATCGATCTCATAAGACTACTTTTTCCTTATTTTTGCAAAATGTGAAAAGTAGGCTAAAAATATGAAGACCTATCAAAAGGGAATGTAAGAAATGTGTGCAAGGAACATTTAATGAAGTTAGCCTATTGTTTCCGGATATGCATTTCCAATTCACGGCCTATGTAACACATCTGTAAAGCCTGCAGTCTTACAGGATTGCCAACATAGAGCGGAGTTGTTGAGAGAAGCTGGAGTTCGTCAACTTCGGAACAGACCACCTCGTGGTGTTGGTTGGTTGGTTCCTCAGTATAGGGACTGCGACAACGTGGTCATGTAGCTCCGTGTACTTTGGGTGTGTAGAATCTGTCTGATAACCTGTGTTAATTGTGTGTGTTATCAGTTTTTATTTCAAGTAAGGACTGCAGACATTCAATTTTCAAGTAGTTCCTACTTTTACTACCAAACGACAACTAGTTCTGAACTTAGTTACTAGATGCCACCGCAGTCGGCTCCTGGTGACAAACGTTGGGACCTAAGAGCGTTAGTCAAATCTAACCAAGAAATTTAGCTTCACACAAGTGTAATTAGTGGAAGGTTCTTTTACATGCCATAATTCTATGACATGGCCCACTGGCTTACAAGTGTAATTAGTGGAAGGTTCTTTTACATGCCAAACATCTATGACCTTGGCCCGCTGGCTTTACTTCCCCTCCGAAGGGAGGCATACTGAGGGATTGTTAACGCTCTTAAAAAATCCGACGACTTCGGCCGGGTTTCAAACCCGCGACCTTGGGCATAGAACCTCAGCATGCTACCAACTACGCCACCGAAGCCGCCACCCACACGTAAGTACACGGGGCTGCATGACCACGATGTCGCAAAGCTCCTAAACCAATCAACAACATTAGAGAGAGCAACACTCGGGGGGAAAAGCCGACGAGTCGCTAAAAATTGTTATTGGTGTCTCGTATAAAACTCCCGCATTCATAATGAGTGTCGATGACCAGAACATAGTAGCCTAGTTGTTGACCTTACCTGAGCAGAAGACTATAGACTCACTCACTAGATAGTCACGGCCAACTGAATCATGACCTTCCGCACACGGCGTTCTTAAGTTACAGGCGGGAGCGGTACCCCCACTCTGCCACCGGCGAGTGACGTCAGGGGTCTTAGCTGGCTGGCGGACAGCACGCTAGTCATATGGCAGAGTGATGCATTCATGTAATTAAATCGGTTTTGTTTACAGAAGAAATTGGGATGGACTTCCGAATTTCACCACAGTCCTTCCTTAGTGATCGATGAATTGTGTGAGACGTTTTCCGCTGTCACTACGGGCGATTAAAGCAAATGACTGCGATACAAGTCAGCCCAGAGCGGTATACAAAAAGAGCATGCTGGAAACTAATGTTTGATTGCACTACAAGTAGGCGGTTTTTGTATCTTCTACAGAACACAATAATTAGTTGAATATATTTAAGTGAGAATATCATATCTGTTTATGTACTTTAACAAACGGGAAATTTCTTCTTTAACATATATTTCATCAAGTTGCAAAATTACCCACTTATTATCACACTTTTCAGCGGCTTTTTTCAAGAAATGAACGTTTTCGTTAAAATTACCCGGAGCTACACTAAGGGAAGAAGTCAATCTTTGTAAATGTTTGGAATGAGGAAGGGATAGAAATTTGTTCTGCCTGATAGTATCATAACACTTCGCGGATTGCATGTACAATATGTAAGAGTAAAATATCATGTTGGGGGACCTTTTTTTGTTCATAAATATAAGAGAGAATTGCTCGGATAGAAATTAACTTGCTGAGAATTTCCCTCTTCTCCATTATCCAATCAAGTTTCTTGAATGACATCCAGCAATTTTAAGACATTGGCCACGTAATTTTCCAAGTTGGTTTGGAATCTCTTCTCAGTAAGATACTGTAACAAACTGAACAGTGTTCTCCAACTCTTCACAGCTGTTTCAATTCCCAAACACTGAAGAAAGTTCTGTAGAAGGCAATTGCAAATTGTTATAGAAAGCCGAAACAAGTAAATTATTATCTACATTAATATAAAGAAACAAAAGACATAGACTCAAAATTGATTCTATATATAACCACTCTATCGTCAAAATATTGAAATTAATAGCTGAGTCCCCTTTCACTTTAGTGCTATTATCTGCTAATCGTTTCTCAAGAGAATTGCATAAATTCTCGAAACTGATTATAACATCGTCCCATTCTGCAGCAGCAACAGCACTTTCTTGAGCATGTTCCTTCCTCACTTCGATTTCTCTTCTCCTCTCTTCTGGTTGTTTCCGCTTAATTTCACTTTCCTTTGTCAAGTATTTCGGCAAATCTTCAACAATAGTAAGACAAGAACCTTTAACTAGCTTAGGATGATCGTATTTATACACTTGTTTCTGTCCATTAGAATCACAGTATTCACTCTGTAAAATAATGCAGTCCGGTTGAAAATGTTTAATACACACAACACTGTTCTCAGAAGGTGTCCAGTCCTTCCTCAGGATGCTTCTCAGCCATCTATTTCTCAAGTTTACTTCCTTGGGAAAAGAGAAACATTTCACGTAGGCGGTTTCAACTCCACGAACCAGAAAATTACTACTACATCCTGGTACATAACCCCTTCGTGGCATGGCATTTGCTTTTAAAATATACCACGTGGGGCACGGGTATATTTAACACTTGTCACTGGACAACAGGAAAAGCAATATATTGTGAAATATCACCCTCGAAACATAGAAACAATGACCACATCACAGCGTTCCAACAAGACTGAGCATCTCTTTGCTGTCTGTAGTAAGACCCATGACGTCACAGCCCCGCCGGCAGTGTTCCCGCCTGTTAACTTAAGAACGCCATGTTCCGCACCAAGGCGCAAGGCGTTAGCGCAAGTCACCTTACGTTATAAATATAGCACGTGCTAGGTCGGCTCAACGAATAAACACACGGCATAGCTGTGACGGCTAACATGTACTCAAGCAGCGATCTTTCATCTCCATAATTCTTCCACTTA
This sequence comes from Meconema thalassinum, assembly GCA_946902985.2. Taxonomy (NCBI): domain Eukaryota; kingdom Metazoa; phylum Arthropoda; class Insecta; order Orthoptera; family Tettigoniidae; genus Meconema; species Meconema thalassinum. The sequence continues at coordinate 86,069,987 of OX336399.1, forward strand.
ATCCCGTCCAGCTTGTAAAGAGGGTTCCTTTCTCTTGACAACAGATGTCCCTCGTGATTTAAAGGAATTTAAGGGGCGCTGGAAAGCCGAATATCTTCAAAATGTATGAATTTTAATTTTATGCATCATATTGTTGTTTTTAGCCTACTTTCGATTTTTGCAAAAAATGAAAGTAGACTTATGAGTTCAACACAGGGCGAAAAATTGTGTGACTCTGTGTGTGAGTGTGTGTGTGAGTGTATGTACTCTCAATGTCTGTCCCCCCCCCCCCCCCTAACAATTCGAACACGGTGAAACCGACTTTAACGAAATTTGGTACAGAGGTAGCACTAGCAAAGGGCACCTCAGTGTCATGTTTTATATCGCCGCCATCTTGAAGGAAACGTAATGGCGGCCACCCAAATGTTCAAAGCTTAAATCAAATTACGACTAACCTAATCATCCGATCTCTACCAAATTTTGCAACGACATATATTTGTATAGCGAGCGTATTTTGACCAAACTACAAGGTCATCAGCCAAATAGTTTGCAGATGGCGGCCATGTAAGTGTGCAAATCGATTCCCCCTATGAATTCAAATACTGTGAAACCGAATTGAACGAAATTCGGTACAGAGGTAGCACTAGCAAAGGGAACCTCTTTGTCATGTTTTATATTGCCGCCATCTTGACGAAAACGTAATGGCGGCCACCCAAATGTTAAAAGCTTAAATCAAATTACGACCAACCTAATCATCTGATCTATAACAATTTTTGCAACATTATAGCTTTAAGTATGAACATTTTTTCGACAAAACTAAAAGGTCATCAGCCCAATAATTGGCGGATGGATGCCATGTATGTGTGCAAATTTTTGCCCCTATCTATTCAAACACGGTGAAACCGAAATGAACGAATTTGGTACAGAGGTAGCACTAGCAAAGGGAATCTCAGTGGCATGTTTTATATCGCCGCCATCTTGATGAAAACGTAATGGCACCCACCCAAATGTTAAAAGCTTAAATCAAATTACGACCAACTTAATCATCTGATCTCTACCAAATTTTTCAACTTTATACCCGTATGTATGAAGAAGCTTTTGACTGAACTACAAGGTCATCAGCCCAATAATTTGCGGATGACGGCCATGTATGTGTGAAAATAGATTACGCATATCTATTCAAACACGGTGAAACCGAATTGAACGAAATTTGGTGCAGAGGTAGCACTAGCAAAGGGCACCTCAGTGCCATATTTTATATTGCCGCTTTCTTGACGGAAACGTAATGGTGGCCACCCAAATGTTAAGAGCTTAAATCAAATTACGACCAACCTAATCATCTGATCTCTACTTAATTATGCAATTTCATACCTATATGTGGTAAGCATCTTTTGACCAAACGGCAAGGTCATCAGCCCAATAGTTTGCCGATAGTAGCCAAGTATGTGTGCAAATCGATTCCCGCTATCAATTCAAACACGGTGAAACCAAATTGAACGAAATTTGGTACAGTGGTAGCATTTGCAAAAGGCAACTCAGTGTCATGTTTTATATCGTTGCCATCTTGACGGAGACGTAATGGCGGCCACCCAAATATTAAAAGCTTAAATTAATTACGACCAACCTAATCATCTGATCTCTACCAAATTTTGCAACAACATACCTTCATGTGAGGAGCATTCTTTGACCAAGCTACAAGGTCATCAGTCCAATAGGTTGCAGATAGCGGCCTTGTATGTGTACAAATCGTTTCACCATATCAATTCAAACACGGTGAAACCGAATTGAATGAAATTTTGTACAGAGGTAGCACTAGCAAAGGGCACCTCATATCCATGTTTAATAGCCTTATAATACGTTGTATTTTAACAAGCTACTACAACCAACATTAAATTATACTCCTTGAAAAGGACAGAGAGTTATAACAATACCCATCATGCATTTCGGAGAAAGTAAGCCATATGTTCTTTACTGAACATCTTGTTTGAGTCTTCAGTCTTTTGACTGTTTTGATACAGCCCTCCATGCCTCCCTGTCCTGAGCTAATGGTTTCATCTCTACGTAGCTACCACACTCTACATCCGAGGCAATTTGTTTAACATATTCTAACCTTGGTCTACCCCTACAGTTCTTGTCCTCGACCCTTCCCTAAGCTTGCTATTCCTAGGTGTCGTAGTATGTGTCCTACCAACCTATCTCTTCTCTTCATTAGCAGTCACCAGAAGCATCTTTCCTCTCCCACCTCTTTGTTAGTAACCCTATCCACCCATCTGATCTCCATCATTTTCCTGTAACACCACATTTCAAACGCTTCAATTCTCCTCTTTTCTGCTGGACCAATAGTCCAAGTTTCACTTCCATAGAGCGCCCCGCTCGAGACAAAGGCTTTCAAAAATGAATTCCTAATAGACTACTTTAATCTAAATTCGATGTCAATAGATTCCTTTTTTGGAGAAATGCTTTCCTTGCCTGAGCCAACCTACCTTTCATATCCACTTTGCTTCGTCCATCACTGGTTATTTTGCTTCCTAAGTAACAGAAGTCTCCTACTTCCTTTAGCTTTTCACCTGCCAATTTGATGTCCATAGAGGTTTCTGATTTATTAACCTGAGGAATATTCGTTTTGTAGCGGTATATTTATTTTCCTAAGGCTAATTTCCATATAATTTCCCACACCTGATTAATAAACCCACGCATGAAGATTTTTATTATCATTTCAAATGATCTTGTCAACTTCATCCTTATGCCTGAGTCAAAAGTTATGCGTTACGGAGACGGATGCATTACGGAGACGGAGACGGTGACGTCATGCAGCCGCGCGGGAAGCCTAAGTTAATGGGTAATGGAAGGCGGTGCGTGACGTCATGCAGCCCCGCTGTGCCCAACTCTAGGAATGGGTATTCCAAGATTCAGACACCTAGATATCAAGGGAAAGGCTGTAGCCGCTTTTGAAAGTTCAGATATTTGAATATCGCGCTACATTGCTTCGAGAAGCATTTAGAAAGAATTTACCGATAGTTGGATGTCAAGTGACGTAGCGAGTAATAGCAGAGGTGGAGGCTATTTATTGATTAAATAGTTAACTATGGAGTAGAGACTTGAGACTGGGATCAGATTACTGGCACGGCCAAATGAAAGAGAATGCAATTAGTATCAAGTAAATCGGACCAGGGATTCAAGAGATATGAGGATTTCTAGATATCAGGTGATGACGCGTGACCCTGACCGTTTTGAATAAAAGCCAGCTGGAGCAGGCATGGTCAGCTCACTTCAACACAAGCACTTGGCAAGCAAGTTGCATCTACGCTGAGCCAAGGCACACATGGTTGCCGAATCTACGCAGAAGTTCTTTTCAAATCGTGATAGTCACGAGAAGTGCTGCGCAAACGAGTTGGAACTTAGTAAGTTTCTGGTGAGGAGAATCACTGAGGTGATTGATTTCTACAGACATTGGTGGAAATATTTATATTTCTGCAAGGACATATGCTAGACTTTGTCTAGAAAATAGTATTTTGTCACAGTCCAGTAGTAACTTAATACTTGGATGTTTAAATCCATTTCAAGTCAGTTTTCATTTTTGTAACTAGTTAACCACTTCGATCTGTCAGTACACTGAAGACTAGTCTATAACGGTGGCGTTCATTAGTCTACGCAAGGGAAACTGCAGGTTGTCTAGCGCATGGCAGATGGTGATATACAAACCATGCCCAGGGAACGATCTTCAGAACAGCCGTTAATTGCTTAGACTGTCAATGTTTTTCTTGTACTGATGAGATTACAGTGAGTTATGTTACAACTGACATATTTAAGAAGAGATCACTTAGATCTGACCCTATTTAAACAAACTGTTATGGCTTTGATAGAAGCCCATATTAAAATGGAACCACAGTTTATTCAAACGTCAAAAGATACTACCACTATGTCTGACTAGACGAATTGTGGGTCTACAATGGCGGCCGATACAAGGATTGTACGTGCTTGTCCGATAGGGCATGTCTATGGATAAATCTGGTACAGACCAGTTTTACTACGCTTCAAGACCATCAAGACATGTAAGCCACATTTGAATTATATTATGCCTAGCTAATTGGAGCAAACTATTTTTCTGCAGATGACCAACACATTTTTTTCGTCGTATTTAAATCTTGCAATGATTTACGCAAGACTTATTAGAGTTATTCTGAGCATTTTCAGCACTCAGAACAGTTTAGGATCGATGACCGAGCATTTCGAAGATTTATTTGAATTTTTCATATTTTAAGGAAACCACGGAAAACCCCCGATGTAACTGTAAAAGTTAAATTTATTTTTGTTGAGGAATGGATATTTTTTCCATATTCGAAGGTTCGAACATGTGGATTCTCACATAATGAGATGATAATTAAACATATTTGAAATGATATAAATAATAATAATAATAATAATCCACTAATAATAATAATAATCCACTAATAATAATAATAATAATAATTTTCATAATTTTTCTAAATAGTTCTTGGATATTATATTTTCTAATAATCATATGTATTGAGAAAGAGCCTATGAAGTAATTTAAACATTTCTAGTTTGGAACATGAGATTTTCCGAAGGAGAGTGGTTAGCGCAAGCCCGCATTCAACCAACATGTCAGTTCTGGTTGAACAGTTGATATTTGCATTGAGAAAAGTATATGTTTCAGATAACACGGAGAGGCATGAAACGGGAAGCAAATGATATTTGTATCAAATAGGATATTTTTGTATTTATATAAAATCATGACGTAAATACACTCGAAAGTGAAATAAAGATTTTCATAAGTATGGTAAATTCACGGGTTGAACTGAATGGTAAAATAAAATAAACTTGTAAGTTTATTAATCTTCCAGTGTTGATAACAAGCAGAGGCTTGATTTATTGTATAAATTTTGGGAAGATAATTTATGTGTGGAGTAGTTGAAATGCCATTCCCAGGTGCGCATGTTAAGTCGCAGGAATGAGGAGGTTTTTTCGAGCATCAATCAAATAGCAGGTTCGATGGCTCAGGTTTATAGTAGGAGTATTGGAACTACACATTTCGTCGTATGAATAACCCGAAGGTTATTTCTTTGAAACTATCAGTTCTTATTTCAACCTTGTTTACGAATTTCGTTTAGACTTTGATTTTGCTAGAACCCGGATTTGTCATGATAGTAGTTTATTCTTCTTCAGAGGAAGACCTTTGCCGTTGTTGTTGTTGTTGTTGTTATAATATTGTGTTCTTACACAAATAATAGAATGGGCCACTGCCAATTAAAAATAATTCTTTAACCACGAATAATTTGAAGGATATTTTCAATCCTAGTGCCATGAACTAAATGAATTCATTATGAAACTACAATGCTTATTTCCGCATTCTGTCGAAGAATTGCAAGTTGTGAAAATTGCTAAAAAATGGCCATGAATATAAATATTTTTATAATAATGATTCCAAGTGGAAAATCTAATAGTTGAATGGTTCAACCATTTATTGATCAAGTTGATGATTCAGAAATCATATATTTTGTTTGGAACTTGAAGTTCATAATCGAGTCACTTCTCGAATGTTTAATGTCAGAAGAACAATTAATTGTTGTTGTGCTTCGCACAGTTCTTCGATGCTATGCTCAAGGTCAAATACTTTTCAGATGTTATTAATATATGTAAATAATTTGTATTGCTTCTATGATAATAATATTTTCGACGATATATTTTTGAAACTGGAAAAATAAGTGAAAGTTTAAAATTCTATAAACATTTATTCTACGAGTGTTAATATCATGTAAATAGTCAAACAGTGATCTACGTTATTTCCAGTATAGACAATTAATTTTGAACTGGAATTAAATATTAATAATTTTGGAACACAGTCCACAGGACTATTAATCGGACTTGTGTTTCCAAAAAGATTGTCAAATGTGTTTGGAAAATTTCTGTATATTGTGTGTAAATAAGAGTGTGGATCGCCACACGTGGATGATGCTGCTTTGAGCATCTTTGCAGTCAGATTTTAACTTAAAATAAACTGAGATAATTTTACCAGATGTGTTACACCCAATTAAATCTCCTTCTATCCTTATTGTTGCATTGAGCCAAAAATCAGTAAAGCATTTTTTTAATTTGATGTCGTTTTTGCGATTTGCTTTAACCCATCTGGCGCTCCGGGATATTTTGACTCTCGTGCTGACTGATTATTGGTAAAATGCATATGTGGTCGTGCGGACTCCGGTCTAAACGGGCACATAAAATAAGATAGAGAGAGAAATGGCTTCGAACGTGGGGCCCGATTTAGACATGGTCAATCGCATGCCGATTTGAAATTGTGATAATTTTTTTATAAATATTTTGGGAGTTGAGAGATGTCTGGTTTGGATGAATAAATTAGTAGGAAACCCAATTAGTGGGGAAAATTAAAAATTTAACTGGATTAATAATTAGAATGGGTTTGATAATTTTGATAATGCTTAACCATTAGGGCGTCAAGTAAATTCAGTAGTAAACGTTCGATGACTGGACATACACATTATTAGAGTCCAGGTGGAGGATATTTGAGAACTTGCATATTTTTCTTGTGATATTGTGGTAAATGTAATTCGTAAAAGTAGAGAATTTTGTTTTTCCATCACGTCGACATTAGGACAAATCTCATTTTATTATAGTGTTCCAATTAGCTATTCATATTTCTTGTTCTAGTTATAAGCTTGTGTTTGCCACTGTTGTATACCCCTAAGTTTTGAATAATAATTGAAATTATGGAAGAAATGATGAGGATGATGAGGAGTTTGGAGGAGAGTTCAAAAGAGGCTGGACTGCGTGTAGCAGCCATTATGAAAGAAAATACTGTGGCTTTGGAAAAGAAACTTAAAGAAAATTCTGATAAACTTAAAGAAAGTTTAAACGATAAACTTAAAGAAAATTCCGATTTGTTAGAAAACAGGTTAAAAGATAACTTGAAAGAAAGTTTAGATGAAAAACTTAAAGAAAATTCTGATTCTTTAGAAAATAAACTTAAAGAAAATTTGAATGATAAACTTAGAGAGAATTCTGATTCTTTGGAAAATAAACTTAAAGAAAATTCTGATTCTTTAGAAAGCAGGTTAAAAGGTAATTTGAAAGAAAATTTAATTAGTAAATTTAATTCAATGGAAAGTAAATTTAAAGAGAATTCTGAAATTTTGAAAATGACACTTGAGAGTAAAATGAATAAATTATGCGATAAAACACATGAGCTCGAAACTTCATTAGCTACTAACGCTAGTTTAATGGACGATAAATTTCGCGATGCCGATCTTCGATCTCAATGCTTAGCTGATAGGATAGAACATGGTCTTAGGAAAGTTGGTGAAGACATGGTCAACCTGGAAGTCAGAGTGAAGAAGGAGAGTAACGAGATGGGAATTCTAGTTGTTCAACGTTTAACGGAACAATTCAAAGAACTTGTAATGGGAGAAATAAGAGAAGGTGTGATTAATGAGTTGCAAACTGAAATTAAAACCACAGTTGTCAATGAAATTAAAGACACACTCAAGCTGGAGAATCAAGAGGGAATCAAGGAGATTAGGGAATCTTTGTCATCCCATATCGAAGTAATTGCCAAAGATATCCAAGCAACTCAGAAGGACATATCAGATATGACAGGGTCATTGAAAAGTCATGAGGCTGTTATGAACCAGATATCCATTGATGTTAAGGACAATTGTAAAGAAACTGAAGCAATTAAGAAGATGGCAGAAGAAAACCAGAAGGAACTTGAGGCTATGAAAAGTCAAATAAAGGATGAGAAACAGTCTGATCATCTGTTGAAAATGCCGAATGTAAGGGGAAAGGAACAGATACAGATAAATCTAGGAGCAGCTAGAGACACGGATAGTCAAAGACAGGATGAGGTCAGGACAGTATTTCAACCCAACCCCATAACTGTATTTAAGAATATAGAAGATAAGCCTTCTAAATTTTCAGGGCGAGATTCTGTGACACCCGTGGAATTTTTGAGAGAAGCAGGTGATTACCTGAAATATTCTAAGATCCCTAAAGAAAGACAGATCCGAGTGATAGGGAAGTTCTTGGAAGGTCCTGCACTTCTTTGGTTTAGAGCATTTAGATCCACTCTAACCACTTTTGAGGAGTTTTCTCGTGGGCTATTGAAGAAGTTTTGGTCCCCGGAAACCCAACAGCAAGTCAGAGCAGAGTTATATTCGAAGAGATTCTCGACGTCACAACCTACTCGATACTCTACGTACTTTTCTGGACAGCTGTCTAAACTCCAACATTTAGATCCGCCGATGCCAGATAACGAGTTGATTACTGCATTGATACGTCAATTTCCAGCAGACGTCCAGAGGACTTTGATCGCTGCTGATATCTATAATATGGAACAATTTGATGAAGTATTACAGAAGTCGCCGGCCCCGTGGTGTTGGGGTAGCGCGCCTGCCTCTCACCCGGAGGCCCCGGGTTCGATCCCCGGCTCCGTCAGGGATTTTAAAACTGACGTGAGGGTTGGAACGGGGTGCACTCAGCCTCGTGAGGACAATTGAGTAGCTGTCTGACAGTGAGACAGCGCCCCGATCACGAATACCAAGATTAACGGCCGAGGGGACCCGACGCGCTGATCACGCGTCACCCCAATATCTGCAGGCCAAATGGCTGGGCAGCGGTCGCTTGGTCGGCCTTAGCCCGTCATGGGCTGGATAGTGCCAGGGGTTGACTTTTTTTTTTTTATTACAGAAGCTGGATCATACAAACGCTCAATTCTTCCATCAGAAGGGAGTAAAGAATAATAACGCTGTGTATGCTGTTATGGCTGATAGTTATTCTCAGACACCTCGAGAGATTCGAGAGGAGCGAGAAGAGAAATCGCCGAGGGAAGATCCAAATAAAAGAGGATGGAACCAGTACAGTAACAGATACAGTTACAAGCCATATGCGAGACCGGATGGCGGAAGTCGATACAATACTCGATGGAGAAGACCACGAGATAGTCAAGGAAGGTACCAGGAAAGAAGATATTATGGTAGAAACAACTACAATAACAGAGGGAATGTAGATACTCGTCAGTCCAATGAAGAATTTAACAAGGACACGAGGAAAAATTTGGAAGCAAGACACCAAGATAACTTGCAATTTTTGGAACAGAGGCCCAACGAACCAGGTCCATCGGGAACACAACAATCCCGGGGGAATGGTAATGAAAAAAAACAACTTCGAATTCACAGTAGAAGATAGAATTTTGAATACTTTCACTTCCAGAATTATTAAATGGCAAGCAGAGGATGATGACTTAATTCAACAGAATGACGAACGAAAAGAAATGGGTACGAGAATTAGAATGCCAATCATATCATGCGAAGTATTCGGTATGCCTGTCGATACTTTGATCGATACTGGGGCTATGCTTTGTCTGGTGAGTGAGAAGCTTTATATTCTGTGGAAGCTCAAAGAGAATTTAGAGGAGATTCCAGTATCAGGAATTAAGATCCAAGGAATAATACCCAATAAAATATCTCTGTGTAAAACACAATTATACTTATGTATTACGATTCGAGGACATGATTTCCGACATGTGTTTGTTGTAATAAAGGACATGGCTTTTGACATGATATTGGGAGCAGATTTCATTCAGAAATATCAAGCAGTGATAGATATGAAGACAGAGACGATTAAATTCAAGAATACCGAAGAGATTAACTTCGAGGGAAAAGAAGAGGAAGACATCGAGGGAGATGCTCAATGGTCTCTGATTTTTCATGAAGCTGAAGGAAGAGAAGTCTACACTGAGAAGGAGTCCCCAGAGCTAGGGAAAATTTTGGAAGAGTATCACGATATTTTTGACATTAAACCTGGTGAAATTAAAGATTTTGAATATCATATTCGGGTAAATGATGATGCACCTTTTCATGCTAAATTGTATCCAGTAGCAGAAAAGCATCGAGAAAGAGTAAAAGTGCTTATCAAGGAAATGGAAAACAATAATGTGATTGAAAAGTACACTACATCTTATGTCAATCCATTAGCAGTAGTGTCTAAGCAAGATGGAAGTCTGAGACTATGTTTAGACGCGCGAAATTTGAATTCAAGATTACTGCCAGAGTATGACAGACCACCAATCATTAGGGAACTGTTAAGGAAATTCCAAGGCAAGGTCTGGTTCTCTAATATTGATCTCACTTCGTCCTACCATCATATTAGGCTTAGTGAAGATTCTAAGAAGTTTACAGGATTTATGTTTGACCAGCAGACATATGTATTCCGCCGTTTACCATTTGGAGTCAAAACATCTGGATCCGTTTTGATCAGAGCACTGGAACAAAATTTGAGTCCTGAAGTAAAAGAGATAGCCATTCGTTATATTGATGATATCTTAATTGCATCTGAGACTAAGGAGGAACATTTGTTACATCTTCAAATGTTATTCGCAGATTTGAGAAAAGCAAACTTCAAAGTAAACCTTCGAAAATGTCAGTTCTTTCGAAAGGAAATAAAATTTTTGGGTCACATTTTGGATGGAGAAGGATACCGTCCCAATGAGACGAAGATACAAGCAATTGCAAATTTCCCTAGACCTACTAGAGTGAAGAATGTCCGCAGTTTTCTCGGGACATGCCAATTCTTTGCAGGGCATTGTCCAAACTTCACCAAGACAGTTGCGCCATTGCAGGAATTGTTAAAGAAAGGAAATAAATGGAAATGGGATAAAGATTGTGAACAATCATTTCAAGATGCCAAGAGGTTATTGGTAAACAGTGTGAAATTGGAGTATCCTGACTTTACCAAGAATTTCATCATAGAATCTGATGCATCCACCGTAGGGATTGGAGCTATTCTACTTCAAGAAGATGAAGACCACAAGAGACATTACCTGGCGTTCATTAGCAGGAAGCTTCGTCCATCAGAGAGAAATTATTACACCACAGAGTTAGAAGCACTTGCTGTAATATTCGCATTGGAGTCATGGAAGAAAATGTTAATTGGACATTCAGTCATTGTGAGGACTGATCACCACGCATTGGAGTTCATTTTGAGAACAAACTTTGCCAGCGATAGAATAACTAGATGGTCACTTTTTATTCAGCAATTCAACCTAGTTATTGAACACACTCCTGGAAAGTTGAATGTGGGAGCTGATTTGTTGAGTAGAGCAGTGGAGTCTACATCTAAGGTTTTTCAAGTTAACCTGACGCAGGAAGATGAAGATACCTTGAGAAGGTTATGATTATTGCATTTATCCCAGAGGAGAGACCGACGCCTTAGAAACATTTTTCGTTTTCTACAGGGAAACATGGATCCAAATGATGATGATTTTGTGGAAACTGAAAGAATTTCCAGAGATTTTATGATGTTAGATGGTTTAATCTACAAGTTTGCAGATCCCGACCATACGAAGCTGAGAGTAGTGATACCTCCACGATTGCAAAAACCCATTATTTGGATGGCACATAGAATCGCAGGTCATGCTGGAGTAGATAAGACAGTCAACATGATTCAAGAGAAATTTTCGTGGGAGCGAATGCGACAAACTGTCAGAAACACTATTCGCGAATGCGACTTATGCCAAAGGAGTAAGCATAATTCTAGATTATTGAGAGAATTACCAAGGCCTATTATTCCTTCTAAGCCTTGCGAAATCTTCGCGACTGATTTATATGGTCCTCTCCCAAAGTCTAAAAGAGGTAACCGATATATTTTGGTGACCATGGATGTATTCAGCAAATACACCATGTTACATCCAATTCAGAAGGCAAACGCAAAGTATTGTGCGAAGAGAATTAGAGACAGCGTAATTCCGGAAGCAGGCAAACCGGAATTCCTTTTATCAGATCGTGGACCTCAATTTACATCTTTGGAGTTTCGAACCATCATGAATAATCTTGGGATTAGACAATTGTTTTGTTCTATTAGACATCCAGAGAGCAATCCAGCGGAACGCGTGATGGCTGAGATAGCAAAATTTTGCCGCCTCTATTGTCCAAATGAGCATTGGAAATGGATGGATGTTCTTTCTTTAGCATCCGAATCCATCAACTCTACTATTCATGAGAGTAATGGACAGATTCCCATGTTGCTTCATCATGGAATTAAACCAACACGATTATGGGATCGAATCATCTCTATTCCACCTGAGATTGAACCAAGTCGTCAGATGAGGGAAACTCTAGCTTTAGACAAGTTGAGGAATCAAGCTGAGAAGAGAGAGCGCAGAGTGAGAGGAAAGCGTTTTCGCAGACCCTTGCGCGTAGGAACTCTTGTTTTAGTGAAAAGACCTACACCCTCTGACGTGCAAAATCGAGTGTACTCGAAATTTGCAAGCCTTTACGCTGGACCCTATCGTATTGTGGAAGTAAACAATAATGGAAGGAAGTAGCCAATACACGAACTGGTAACATCGTGGGAACTTATAATGCATCGAATTTGAAGATCTATTATTCAAGAACCAGATGATATAATGTGTAGATAGGAAAAATAAAAATTTTTCAATTTTTATTTTTTGCTAAGTGTGGGGTGGATGTGCCCAACTCTAGGAATGGGTATTCCAAGATTCAGACACCTAGATATCAAGGGAAAGGCTGTAGCCGCTTTTGAAAGTTCAGATATTTGAATATCGCGCTACATTGCTTCGAGAAGCATTTAGAAAGAATTTACCGATAGTTGGATGTCAAGTGACGTAGCGAGTAATAGCAGAGGTGGAGGCTATTTATTGATTAAATAGTTAACTATGGAGTAGAGACTTGAGACTGGGATCAGATTACTGGCACGGCCAAATGAAAGAGAATGCAATTAGAATCAAGTAAATCGGACCAGGGATTCAAGAGATATGAGGATTTCTAGATATCAGGTGATGACGCGTGACCCTGACCGTTTTGAATAAAAGCCAGCTGGAGCAGGCATGGTCAGCTCACTTCAACACAAGCACTTGGCAAGCAAGTTGCGTCTACGCTGAGCCAAGGCACATGGTTGCCGAATCTACGCAGAAGTTCTTTTCAAATCGTGATAGTCACGAGAAGTGCTGCGCAAACGAGTTGGAACTTAGTAAGTTTCTGGTGAGGAGAATCACTGAGGTGATTGATTTCTACAGACATTGGTGGAAATATTTATATTTCTGCAAGGACATATGCTAGACTTTGTCTAGAAAATAGTATTTTGTCACAGTCCAGTAGTAACTTAATACTTGGATGTTTAAATCCATTTCAAGTCAGTTTTCATTTTTGTAACTAGTTAACCACTTCGATCTGTCAGTACACTGAAGACTAGTCTATAACGGTGGCGTTCATTAGTCTACGCAAGGGAAACTGCAGGTTGTCTAGCGCATGGCAGATGGTGATATACAAACCATGCCCAGGGAACGATCTTCAGAACAGCCGTTAATTGCTTAGACTGTCAATGTTTTTCTTGTACTGATGAGATTACAGTGAGTTATGTTACAACTGACATATTTAAGAAGAGATCACTTAGATCTGACCCTATTTAAACAAACTGTTATGGCTTTGATAGAAGCCCATATTAAAATGGAACCACAGTTTATTCGAACGTCAAAAGATACTACCACTATGTCTGACTAGACGAATTGTGGGTCTACAATGGCGGCCGATACAAGGATTGTACGTGCTTGTCCGATAGGGCATGTCTATGGATAAATCTGGTACAGACCAGGTTTACTACGCTTCAAGACCATCAAGAAATGTAAGCCACATTTGAATTATATTATGCCTAGCTAATTGGAGCAAACTATTTTTCTGCAGATGACCAACACATTTTTTTCGTCGTATTTAAATCTTGCAATGATTTACGCAAGACTTATTAGAGTTATTCTGAGCATTTTCAGCACTCAGAACAGTTTAGGATCGATGACCGAGCATTTCGAAGATTTATTTGAATTTTTCATATTTTAAGGAAACCACGGAAAACCCCCGATGTAACTGTAAAAGTTAAATTTATTTTTGTTGAGGAATGGATATTTTTTCCATATTCGAAGGTTCGAACATGTGGATTCTCACATAATGAGATGATAATTAAACATATTTGAAATGATATAAATAATAATAATAATAATAATCCACTAATAATAATAATAATCCACTAATAATAATAATAATAATTTTCATAATTTTTCTAAATAATTCTTGGATATTATATTTTCTAATAATCATATGTATTGAGAAAGAGCCTATGAAGTAGTTTAAACATTTCTAGTTTGGAACATGAGATTTTCCGAAGGAGAGTGGTTAGCGCAAGCCCGCATTCAACCAACATGTCAGTTCTGGTTGAACAGTTGATATTTGCATTGAGAAAAGTATATGTTTCAGATAACACGGAGAGGCATGAAACGGGAAGCAAATGATATTTGTATCAAATAGGATATTTTTGTATTTATATAAAATCATGACGTAAATACACTCGAAAGTGAAATAAAGATTTTCATAAGTATGGTAAATTCACGGGTTGAACTGAATGGTAAAATAAAATAAACTTGTAAGTTTATTAATCTTCCAGTGTTGATAACAAGCAGAGGCTTGATTTATTGTATAAATTTTGGGAAGATAATTTATGTGTGGAGTAGTTGAAATGCCATTCCCAGGTGCGCATGTTAAGTCGCAGGAATGAGGAGGTTTTTTCGAGCATCAATCAAATAGCAGGTTCGATGGCTCAGGTTTATAGTAGGAGTATTGGAACTACACATTTCGTCGTATGAATAACCCGAAGGTTATTTCTTTGAAACCATCAGTTCTTATTTCAACCTTGTTTACGAATTCCATTTAGACTTTGATTTTGCTAGAACCCGGATTTGTCATGATAGTAGTTTATTCTTCTTCAGAGGAAGACCTTTGCCGTTGTTGTTGTTGTTATAATATTGTGTTCTTACACAAATAATAGAATGGGCCACTGCCAATTAAAAATAATTCTTTAACCACGAATAATTTGAAGGATATTTTCAATCCTAGTGCCATGAACTAAATGAATTCATTATGAAACTACAATGCTTATTTCCGCATTCTGTCGAAGAATTGCAAGTTGTGAAAATTGCTAAAAAATGGCCATGAATATAAATATTTTTATAATAATGATTCCAAGTGGAAAATCTAATAGTTGAATGGTTCAACCATTTATTGATCAAGTTGATGATTCAGAAATCATATATTTTGTTTGGAACTTGAAGTTCATAATCGAGTCACTTCTCGAATGTTTAATGTCAGAAGAACAATTAATTGTTGTTGTGCTTCGCACAGTTCTTCGATGCTATGCTCAAGGTCAAATACTTTTCAGATGTTATTAATATATGTAAATAATTTGTATTGCTTCTATGATAATAATATTTTCGACGATATATTTTTGAAACTGGAAAAACAAGTGAAAGTTTAAAATTCTATAAACATTTATTCTACGAGTGTTAATATCATGTAAATAGTCAAACAGTGATCTACGTTATTTCCAGTATAGACAATTAATTTTGAACTGGAATTAAATATTAATAATTTTGGAACACAGTCCACAGGACTATTAATCGGACTTGTGTTTCCAAAAAGATTGTCAAATGTGTTTGGAAAATTTCTGTATATTGTGTGTAAATAAGAGTGTGGATCGCCACACGTGGATGATGCTGCTTTGAGCATCTTTGCAGTCAGATTTTAACTTAAAATAAACTGAGATAATTTTACCAGATGTGTTATACCCAATTAAATCTCCTTCTATCCTTATTGTTGCATTGAGCCAAAAATCAGTAAAGCATTTTTTTAATTTGATGTCGTTTTTGCGATTTGCTTTAACCCATCTGGCGCTCCGAGATATTTTGACTCTCGTGCTGACTGATTATTGGTAAAATGCATATGTGGTCGTGCGGACTCCGGTCTAAACGGGCACAACGTGGGAAGCCTAAGTTAATGGTTAATGGAGTCTGTTGAAAGAGTCCTGGGGCGTCGAGCGACCTGGGGCTTCGAGCGAAGCGAAAAGAATACAGGGTGACTCCTAAAGAGGTGTTCAAGATGCCAGATAAGAATACAGGGTGACTCCTAAAGATATATACAAGACACCAGATAAGAATACAAGGTGACTCTTAAATAGGTTTACAAGATGGCAGAGAAGAATACAGGGTGACTCCTAAAGAGGTGTACAAGATGTCACACAAGAATACAGAGTGACTTCTAGAGAGATACACAAGATGCCAGATAAGAATACAGGGTGACTCCTAAAGAGGTGCACAAGATGTCAGACAAGAATACAGGGTGACTCCTAAAGAGGTGTACTGCTCGGTTCCAAGCTCTCTGAACTAGCGGGATGAAGAGCAGAGGCATGGTAGGGGCAGGCGAGAATTGACAAGCCTGTCGACAGTCCGCCGTGTTACCTGACATTCTCGTCTATTCCAATACTGCTAACATGGATCTTTTCTGAAACCAGTGAGGCGTTGGGAATGAGTGAGTGAGTCACCGACTAATGTATTTGCTTCTGTTACTACGCAAGGACCGAGAAACCGCATCACTCGTCACCACCACTACTAATAGTGTGCAATGCACATTCCTCTCAGGTCCACGCAGCTTAGACTCGAGCAGTACAAGATGTCACACAAGAATACAGGGTGACTTTTAAAGAGATATACACGATGCCAGATAAGAATACAGGGTGCCTCCTAAAGCGGTATGCAAGATGTCAGAGCAAAATACAGTACAAGATGTCAGATAAGAATACAGGGTGACTCCTAAAGAGATATACAAGAAGCCAGATAAGAATACAAAGTGACGCTTAAAGAGGTATACAAGATGGCAGAGAAGAATACAGGCTGACTCCTAAAGAGGTGCACAAGATGTCAGTCAAGAATACAGGGTGACTCTTAAAGAGATATACAAGATGCCAGATAAGAATACAGGGTGCCTCCTAAAGAGGTGTGCAGGATGTCAGAGCAAAATACAGGGTGACACTTAACGAGATGTACAGTATGTTAGATTCAATTCAAATACAGGGTGACCCTTAAAGAGGTTTTCAAGATATCAGATTCAAATAATGGGTGACCCTTAAAGAGTTGTAAAAGATGTCAGACTCAAATACAGGGTGATCCTTAATGAGGTGCCCGCGCGCAAAGCGTAAGTTAATGGGTAATGGAGTCTGTTGAAAGAGTCCTGGGGCTTCGAGCGAAGCGCGAAGCCCTCCTGAGCATTTTTAACATGTGTAGCATTTGTAGCATGCGTCATTTAAAAAGATATAACGTCTAGTCTTTCAGACTGACTGTAATTTTTTTAGTAACGCTGAATGAAGTGTTGCTCGTACGATAAAATTTCCTTACTACTGAAATTAGCCAAAATACGTTTTGTAAGGATGAATAATTTATCAGTAAGTTGTGTTGTAATACTGTGGATGTTTACTCCTCTGCTGTCCATCCCTTATTTAGATCACGACTTAGCCTATAGTAATATTCCAGCTGTGTCCGCCATTATGCGCGTGAATTATCGTCAAATACAGTAGTGCCAACCCCGCGATTACAGTACTACAGTGTATATAAGAGACCAATGGGTTTTGTCTAGACTAATAACACTAACCAACAGTGAAAATGCTTACGAAACAAAAACAGTAGTTTCTAGTTTATACAAACATGGGAAATACGAATATGGCATTTCAAATGCTGAGTTAGTTCTATGTTCTGAGTTATAACGATATTTCATTAAATGCTAGAGAATTTGAGGAACTTTTGAAAAATACTAGGATTTTTTAATTTAAATAAATTGTATGTTGGTAATACTTACAAGGGAACGGATTGCGGTGTAAAATTCTAATCTGGTTGAAATTTAGCACACAATATTCCTACAAAGTTGTACAATGACGTAGTGAAAACAGCACGGGCCACTTTCAATTTTGAGCGCCAATATTGAACCTGCCGGGTGACGGCATGACGACGACGTTCAATCACTCTTCTACCCTCGCAATTAGAGTATAAAATGCCACATAATTGTGATATTTTGTGCTTGGCCATACTATAAATAGATAAAACTTTTTTTCTCGTTTCCCCCCCCCCCCTCTTTTACTCTTTGTAATCCTTGCAATAGTGGATGCAAACTGCTAAGGGAGAGACGGGTTGAGGGGAAGTTAGAAGGTAAGGAATGCAACGCAACACGGCAGGTCACTGCCTGGTGGCCGCGGGCCATCGCGTGCTGCTAGGATTCAGATTTACCTCGTTCCATCTTCTCGCTTATGACTTTGTAGGAATATTGTGTGCTAAATTTCCACCAGATTACGAGTTTACACCGCAATCCGTTCCCTTGTTAGTACAGGTATCCTGAGTCATTGTCAGCCTTATTTTGTTTATTGCTTGTAAATAACCTTTGCTTTCTTCTTCTTCTTATGGGACAGGAGGGGTAGGTCTTCACATTACAACAGAAGGGAAACTTTGTGCCCTGGAGAAAAGGAAAAAAAACAACATTATTTATCTGTACATAGAGTGAATTAAAACAATTGTTACTTCTGCTGTGTACAGATATCATATTCTTCTTCTTCTTCTACTTCTTTCGAATAACCCATTTGGAGGGTACGATGAATCAACGTTGTCTATTGTCCATTGTATTCAATTTCCGTTGTTTCCAAATTTCTTTCATCCTTCTAGAGTGACGATCTTTCTCCTCTTGAGTCCAATTTCTGCCAGTAGTTTGTTTATTCTTTCTTGAAATTCTGCCTTTTGAATAGCTTCTCTGAGGAGTGATCTGTTTGCTATTGTGTCTGTCTGAATTCTGGCGTTTGTCAAATCTTTGTCAATTTCAATGAACCATGTGGGTTTTGGATTTGTAACTAGTCAGTAAGTTGAAACTCTGTTTAGTTAGTCTACTATTTTCCACTCTATAAATGTGCCCCCCCCCAAAAAAAAAAAAAAAACCGGTAATCTTCTCTTTCTCATTACATCAGTTAATTTTTCACATTTCGAATGTAACTCTCTATTTGGTCGTAACCTATAACCTGCGTTATTATTTCGTTTAGCTCCCAGTATTTTTCTCAGAATTCGTCTTTCAGTCTTCTCTAATTTGTCTAAATTAATATAATATAATATTGGTTTTTACTACAGAGGTACATGTATATCAAGTAGTATGTCTAAAAAACTAGAGTTAATATACAAATTCTGAGGTCATATTTGGTTATCCTAACCAAAATTTAGTAAAAAACTAGTGTTTTTTGAAAAAGAAGCAAATAAAAAGTTGTTCTTTGTGTAATTGTTAGGTGGCGCGTTAGCCATATATTATACTGGGTGAAACAGCTGCCCCTAATAATATTCTTTTATGCAGCCCAACTAGCGCGGTTATCAGGAAGGTCGATATTTGCCTGCTTGCATCCAGTATGGTACTAATGCACTGCAAGCATATCCTGCAAACGATACTCAACACTATTGGTTTGCTGCTCGATGTGACTACAGAGTAATACGAGAGAAAAGTTCCGTGACGAACTAAAGAGCCTAGCCTATTTTTCTTCAAAATATAGAGACCATATATCAACAGTTGGCAGACCTGGCGACTCTAAATATATTCTTAGTTCCATCTCTTAAGGTCCATAATGCACATGCATAATTTGGTTGAGATCCAGAAAATAGTATCCACGTTACGTGTGTTTAAATATTGAATGTATTAACATGCGTAAGATCAGGTTGGCGACACTGCCTTAAATTGAATGCTCAAACTTAAAATGAAATATTATGATCTATGTGAGCCAATTTTGAAAGAACTTCATTTATTAGTACGGAAGTTACATGTGATTCAAAATTAAACCTATCATCACGCGTAGAATCATGTTGGTAGCACTGTCGTATGTCGGTTACTGAAAATTAACCTTCATTTGCCGGTACTATATGTATGCAAAGTTTAGAACTGTTGGCCTGCATACTTTCTGATATATTGAGATTAGGATAAAAATGTAAAGAGTGCATTTTCAACAGTTGGCAGCCCTGTTGACACTTAAAAAATGCATGTTCATATCTGCTCTGGTGCTCAAATAACATATCATATTTGGTTGAAATCCAATAGATAGTATGGAAGTTACAAACATAGAATCATGTTGGCAACACTCTCATGCATGGACTCCTGTAAATAATTGGTATGATGTAATATTATCTATATGTGTGTCAATTTTGGAACAATTCCCATGCATATCTTCCGAGATATCCAACACAGACCTCAATTTTGAATTGCGATTTTTCATCAGTTGGTAGCACTGACGTCATTTTCAAATATAGCTTTACGATATTCAGGCATAGCTCTTTACTCACACCAAATTTGATTTCGATAGCTGCTACCGTTTAGGAGTTGATAGACAGACAGACACACATTTGCCCGGATCGATCTCATTGATCTACTTTTTCCTAATTTTTATTACGAAATGTGAAAAGTAGGCTAATAACAGTGTTCAGCAGGCCTATCGTTTGCGGGATATACTTGCAGTGCATTAGTACCATACGAGATGCAAGCAGAGAAATATCGCCCTTCCTGACAACACGCGTTAGTTGGGCTGCATAATAAAATATTATTAGGGGCGGCTGATTCGCCTGGTATACATCCCTGGTTTTTGTCACACACAGTGGGGTAGTCACGCATCAATAATCATTCATTATTGTGGTGTATTATGTACCCCACATGTTGGCAACTGAAGTGATGTCAGAATGTGCGCCTGGTAACAGTAGAAGAGATGATGATGATAATTGTTGTTTTAAGGGGCCTAACATCTAGGTTATCGGCCCCTAATGGTTTAGTTGATCGTGAAGATGATAATTAAATGTAAACTATAACTAACTACTAACTTATATACTGGAAGAAGAGACGGAAAACAAAAGGGGAAAAAGGCAAATAAAGGACATTAGGAAAAGAAATGCCCTCAACCCTCGCAGAATGCGGATTGAGGGGCTTGGAAGGAAGGAGAGCCATAAAAGGCCGATAGGAAAGTGAAAGAGGAGAGGTAATGGATAAAAGGGGGTATACCGGACCCAGCTCAGGAATCCCTCGGGGTCGCCAACTCCCGAACTCTCCAGCCGTGAGCCCCTGAGGTTGTCGCAATATCCAGGGTGCACCAGAAGTGGTGGGGCTACATAGACCCTGCCTCCTTGAGTGCCTTGAGCAGAACACAGGAGATAACAGGAAAAGAAAAAGAAGGCTGACTCCTCACAGAAGGAGGGTATCAGAAAAGATGAGAAAAGGGCCAATTAAGGCGGGAAAGTAAGAGACTCCCTAGGCCTCCGATACCCTAATACCGTCGGGGTCGGAAGAGAACAAGAGTTGACCAAGTGAGGTCGACAGGAAAGAAGACGGAGAGGAGCCCGGCACAAGTAAGTGGAAGCAATGCCGGATTCAGCTGGGGCCCCCTGGTCACCAACCCACGTCCCACTAAATGTTAGCCCCTGGGGGCTAGTTGAAGAGACCTCATACCCTGTCGAACATGGCTGCCGTTGTTAGATGAGCAACAAATAACAGACATGTTTACGTAATTTAGCCCATATATCCTGTGCAGTAGTGATCGGAATTAGAAATTCCAATTGCTAGTGTACAAGAAGATGAAACAAGGTATGAAAATCATATATTTCCGAAATGAAAGTGAAAAAGATAGCGGTTGGTTGTTCCTCAGTTTAGGGGCTGCGACAACGTGGTCATGTAGCCCCCTGTGCTTTGGGTGTGTGTAGAATCTGTCTGATAACCGTTGTTAATTGTGATGGCTGTATTAGTGTGTGTTATCTGTCACTCAGGTAAGGACTGCAGACTGTCAATTTCAAGTAGGTCCTACCTTTGCTACCAAATGCTGCCATCAACGACACCTAGCTGGGAACTTGGCTACTAGATGCCACCCCAACCGGCACCTGTTGGCAAACGTTGGAAGTAATAGAGCGTTTATCAAATCTAACCTACAAATTTTAGCTTAACACAATTGCAGTTAGTGGAAGGTTCTTTTACATGCAATAATTCAATGACTTGGCACACCGGCTTTAATTCCCATGTCATAGATTTATGGCTTGTAAAAATATGTGTGACGATTCATTCAAAATTAATGTTTTTTTTTACTTTTTCTCTCTATTAGACAACAACTCTACAACCAACAATTGTAAGGATGCTGCCATTGCTGTCCCTCCCCCCAACGAAAAAAATACAAGAAAGAAAAACTGATGTTGTGGTGTTCGAGGGGAACCACCCTAAAACCTAAGCTGTCGTCGTCTCCTCAGTTAGTGGAAAAACAACTTTGACTCCAGTTTCTCGCTAAAATCTCATTTAAAAAACTTTAATTCGGAACATTTCACGATACACAGCTGAAATCTTTAGAAGTGATTTCTTCGTGTTATACTTTAAAACTTCATGTTTTAAAAAATGTACTTAAGTTTTATTTTATCGCATGGAAATGTTCGAGAAAATGCTATTAAAATTACGCCATTTTAGTAATATTATTGAAATTGATGACATCGCGATCTTAACCGACGATTGTAGTATGCTGTCATTGCTGTCCAAGCCCTGCAAGAGATAGCGGTGAAGTCAGGATTACAGATATTGTACGATAAGGCCAAGTACTTCGAGAATCGGCAGAAAATGCTTATTTAAAACCTTCTAATTAAGATTTATACAGGCCCCATAAAATTAGTTGTTAAAAACACTGAGATGTGTACTTATTTATCATCGTAGTGATGTCAGGATTCACGGTCAGCCGTTAAAAGACGTTTTAGACATGGCGTCCTATTTGAAAATCTACCACATTGTGGAGGTGTGGAATACTCCATGCAGGAGAACCGTCCTGTTCAGGTGAAGTACTCAGCGAAGATCACAGAACAATATATGGCGAAGAGTGAACGAACATTTCAAACGTGCAAGCGAGCGAAGGCAGAGAGGGGGAAAGGAGGGAGAGAAAGAGTGGTGAAAACATATGGGCAACATGAAAAAAATAATTTTACATATAATGATTTTTAGACAAAGCTCAATAAAACGTCGGAGTCTTCATGGAGAATGCAGAGAGCAACACTGATGCCCTCTACTTGTAATGTGTTGACCCAGTTCTTGAAGTGACTGGAATCCAAAGCTTCAGCTACTTGCCGCACGGAGCACTGTAGAGAGATCTTACACAAAGAGAAAGTATGCACATCTGGAACAAACTTTCAGAGAATATAAGTGAATGCACAAAGAAAACAGGAAACAAAGGAAATCTCTGTTGGTGTTTACAAACGAGGGAAGTAAGAAAGAACGTGGAAGGCAGTGACTATTAAATTGTACCATAATGTTAGAATGTTTGACGACCATACATGGAACTATCGGGAGAGTACAGTAGATCACTTCCGTTATCTCGGTGAATGGGTCCATCCCAATGGTAGAGACGCCACGGAAGAGACCCAACACAGCCTACCAATACTGTCTCGCAACCGTTACAACAAGAAGTGCGTTTTGATGAATGGCAAGATCTGTCATTACAAAACGGTTGTCAGGCCACAGTTTTGTACGCCGCAGAGACCCTCTTGATGAACAGGAAATGTACCACGGATGATCTGGAGAAGGCCGAAAGACGTATCCTCAGAAAAATTCGTGGGCCGAGATTGCTCCCAGATGGAACCTACCGACTGAAAGCAAACTCGGAACTGTATCAACGGTTGGAAACGTCCTATAGGCCTACCACCATGCGACGTAGAGTGTTGAAGTTCTACGGGCACCTTCTGCCAATGTACAGCGTGTTCCGATTCAACACGGAACTGTAAAATGGGTTGCCTACCCACCCGCAATCAGCTTGAAATCTGCTCGCAGTGCGCTAGCGACGGGGCTGAGTTCGATTTCACTGATTGCCGCCTTCTTATGCAGTATTACAAAGTATTTTGCTCTTTCAAAATATATTTACACGAGCTTCACAATAAGTTTCAACGATTTCTATTTCAGAACTATTTACCTGTAACAATATAAAATGATAGAACGACGAATACAGGACATCTTGGATGATTTTACATTGGCGGAGTTGAACAATATGCTTCTTCAACAAGATGGTCATCCAGCGCACTTCTCCAGACTGGCGAGAGAAATTTTAAACTGTTTGTTTCATAGCCGGTAGATAGGAATTGGCGGCTTTAAAGAATTTCCACCACGTTCACATGATCTGACCATCCTTGATTTCTTCATTTGGGGCTACGTCAGGCCGAGAGTATTTTTAAGATCACCAATAACACCCGAAGAAATGGAGCTCGTCATTACCGAAGCCTTTGCGGAAATTACTCCTCAGATGTTGTCGAACGCAAGAGAGAACTTCATGCGACGAGTGGCCCTCTGCTTGGAAAATGACGGACGACACTTCGAACACCTTATGTAAATGTTCATTTGCAGTAGATGTAACGTCTGTGATAAATTATCTTTTTTTTGTCGCATCGAAGACTGATGACAATTTTGTAACATATCATTTCCAAATTGTATCTCGTTTTGTGGTATTGGGTTAAAAGCAATAAATTGTGTTGTAAATAAAATACAACACAAAAATACATTGTGTTGTAATAAACTATGTTGTAAAATAAAATTTTATTTCATAGAAATGCTCTGCATAAGCCATTAACAGAAGCGTTAAATAACAAGTTCTGAAACAGAAATCGTTCAAACTTATTGTGAAGCCTGTGTAAATATATTTTGAAAGAGCAAAATACTTTGCAATGCTGCATAAGAAGACGGCAATCAGTCAAATCAAACTCAGCCCCGTCACTAGCTTCCCAGACAGCGTTATATCTATATTGATGTCCCCACCTGATCCTACGGACTTACGCCGTAAGTTGATCAGGGGTTCTGTAAGATTATGTACTACTGTCGACCAAAATATTATGTGCACTCGAGTTTGAAGGTTGTTTGTGAAGTAACCAATAGACCTACAAAAAATCCAATAACATCATCATTTTCATCGTTATATTTTACGTTAGTTCATGTAGGTTTGGAATTTTTTAATTTATATTTTAATATTTTTTAACGCAGTTGAAACACAAAAAGTGTCCGTTTTTAAGCGTGTTTCAACCATGCGTCACATTTAAGAATTATTATCTCACAAACCCGTCATAAGATCGAATCCAAATTTTAACACAATATACATTGGAATGTTGTATAACTGGTTTATTAATATTAGAATTTTGCGTGTTCAAGAACGAAAGTTGTTATCATTTTATGAGGTAACTTTTTCTCGGCTCGGGGTCGTTGGAAAATGTAATTCTTGGTTGCGTTGTAATCCTTATACATCAAAAGGTTATGCTGTATGACTGTGAAATACGTAAATTAATTCACTTATTTTATACCGGTTTGTATTTCTACGGGGTATTAATACATGGTTCACCAGCTAGCCGCTACGGGAAATGCTGTACAGCGTTGCTGATATGGAGCCCATCACTTCCGAGCGAGGCGCGCCATGACGCGTGATGGAGCCCATGTTGGCAACGTTGTACAACTTTCACCGGAACGTGATTCCAGGATTACGGAAATACTCCCCAATGAAAGAGTTGGAAAGCTTAACGCCCAGTTGATTCAGTGTGGGATACCAGGATTGAATTGATTATAATTCAATCCTGTAGTAAAATCGGAAAGTCGCCTCCGTAGCGTAGTGGTCAGCATGCATCTCTCCCGCCCTGGAGGTCCTGGGTTCGATTCCCGGCTCTGCCACGAAATTTGAAAAGTGGTATGAGGACTGGAACGGAATCTACTCAGCCTCGGGTGATCAAAATGAGTCGAGGGGGCTCGATTCTCAACTCAGCCATCCTCGAAGTGGTTTTCCGTGGTTTCCTACTTCGTCTTCGGGAAAATACCGGGATAGTCCCTCCTGTAAGGCCACGGCTGCCTCCTTCCCTCTTCCTTGCCTATCCATCCTATCCTTCCAATCCCTTCCCTCATGAGGCCCCTGTTCTCTTTGCAGGTGAGGGCGCCTGGGCGAGGTGCTGATCCCACCTCACCAGTTGTATCCACTCCGATTAGATGTTCCCAGCTCTAAGACATTGCCTGAAAAAGGTGGTAGGGGTGAGTTCCCTCGCTGAGTCCGCCATGGAGGGTAAACTCGAATAAAAATAAATAAATAAAAAAATATAAAAAACACAGAAAACTGGTTCTCACGTGTTGAGCGAACAGGTGAGAACCAGTTTTCTGATGTTTCTTTGCTAGCGATGGTGCTCTCAAGTACCGCCTCAGCTCCGTGCCCCTTGGTCAACGAGCCTCCGACGTCCCAAGTTACCCGATCGGCAGGCAATCGACCTCTGTGATTGTCAGGCTTCTTACGATGCAGTAACTGATTGACCTCTTTTGACCTCAGCCCGCAGCTTTTTATAGTGAGTAAGCGAGGTTCTTGCAAACCAGGTTGAACTGGGGTTGAATGTCCGATACGGTATCGCCTTGAACCTGAAATAAAAGTGAAAAAGATAGTGGGTTGGTTCGTCTGTTTAGGGGCTGTGACAACGCAGTCATGTAGCACCGTGTACTTTGGGTGTGTGTAGAATCTGTCTGATAACCGGTGTTAATTGTGATGGCTGTATTAGTGTGTGTTATATGTAATTCGGGTAAGGACTGCAGACAATCAATTTCAAGTAGGTCCGACTTTTGCTACCAAATGCTACCATCAACGACACCTAGCTGTGAACATGGCTACTAGATGCCACAGCAACGGGCACCTGGTGGCAAACGTTGAAACTAATGGAGCGTTCATGAAATCTAACCTACAAATTTTTGTTTCACACAACTGTAGTTAGTGGAAGCTTCTTTTACATGCAATAATTCTATGACATGGCCCGTCGGCTTTTCTTCCCAGTCATAGATTTATGGCATGTAAAATATATGAGTGACGTTTCATTCAGAATTAGCCAGAGGTAGTGATGTAAAATGTCTGGGCATTTATAAGTCGGGGCAAATGCCCAGGTTAAATGCCCGGACAAATGCCCAAAACCCATAAATGCCCAGGCATTTTGGGCATTTACCTCTTTTAAAAACATATTCATAATGCAACGTTTAAATAAATATTGTTTTAGCCATATATGTATCTACATATACGTATTCTATATATTTATCCATATAAACAGGTATATATATGTATACAGTATACATATACAAAATCATTTAATTTATATTGATGGAAAAGTAGTTAAGTAGTCCTAATATTTTTCTATAGCCTCTCAACTCGAGTGGATTTTTATACATAATAATTATGCGTATGCCTATGAATGTTGATTGTGTAATTGGGGAAAAATAATTCACTTAACACATCAACACATCTTTATAAATGAGTTTGATATTTTACTGACAAATGACTAATACTGAATACATAATGTATGCTATTACATTAACTGTATAAGTTAAAAATGAAACAAATAAGGACATGAGGTACAGCAGACTACATATATTTAAATATGAAATTAATAATAAATGAATGTTTTGTTGTTCTTGAGTATCTTAATCACTTTCTTCTGTTTCTGTATCCTCTTCATCACTTCTTTCTATTGAACTTTCAAGTAGTTCTGGCTGAGATTCTTCTGACAGTTCTGATTCTGAATCTTCCTCTAGGCCTATAATTCGTTCTTGACTGGGTGTTGGGGTTTCTTCTCCTTGTTCTGAATTACTCTGATGAGTCCCTTCAGTTATTTTGTCGGTCTTACGCTTAGATGTTCCATTCTCCCCATTCATCATCTTCCAATTGTAGGCTAGATAAGTCAACTTGGCAACCCTCTCAGATGCAAGTCTGTTTCTTTTTTTTTACTATGAATCCAACCAAAACTGCCAAAGGTCCGCTCTGTGGCAGCAGATGTAACAGGTGCCCCTACATTTCCTACATTCAGATGAGTAGGCCTGCAGGCCTAACTCAGTAATACAATGTTTATTCAAACCAGATATACTTAATTCCCATTTAGATGTTATTGACATCATTGACACAGGATAAGTAAATTATTATTAGCAATATTTGCGACTACTTGAGGGAACAGTGGGAAACATTGTCATGGTTTAATGATAGGCAACATGGATTTCGGAAAGGTTACTCATGCGAGAGTCAGATGCTATCACTTTTTCAAGATATTAGCGAATCGTTAGACGATGGAGTTTCAGTCGACGCCGTAGTTATAGATTTTGCGAAGGCATTTGATGTTGTGCCGCATGACATGCTACTCCATAAATTAGCTTCGACGAAGATTGATAGAAGAGTAATTTTATGGATGGAAGAATTTTTGACGGGTCGTTCCCAGAAAGTGAAAGTTGAAGGCCGATTCTCGGTGCGGATGATTGTGTAATATATCGAATGATACATGACTCACAAGACAATGCAGTACTTCAAGATGACCTGAACCTGGTCTATAAGTGGGCAATTGAAAATAAAATGAAAATAAAAACAAGAAAATGTAGTCTAATAAAAATAGGGAAAGTGCGAAGGCAAGATTTTCAATATAACATTGGCTCGGAAATACTTGTAGAAGAAGATTCTTGCAAATATTTGGGCGTTCACGTAAGAAATGATATGAAATGGAGTAGTCATATAGGATGTGTAGTTTCTAAAGCTTACAAATCCCTGCACTTTGTAATGAGGATATTAAAAGGAAATAGTACCTCTGCTAAAGAATTAGGATATTTGTCACTTGTAAGACCTATTGTGGAATACACCTCGGCGGTTTGGGATCCGTATCAAGTAGGGCTCATCAATGAGTTGGAAATGGTACAAAGAAAGGCCGCTAGATTTGTGCTCAGTGACTTTAATCCCAGGAGCAGTGTGAGCCGTATGTTAAAGAAACTTGGGTGGGAATCACTTGAGGCTAGGAGGATGAAATCTAGACTCTGCGCTATGTACAGCACGTATACAAATCAACCAGCATGGGGTGAGCTTAGCAAACGTATCGAAAAGCCTACTTACATGGGTAGGAGCGATCATCCTTTCAAAGTTAAGGGCCGACCACAGCGAACAAATTATGGTAAATATTCTTTCGTAAACCGTGCCATTGATAACTGGAACTCTCTACCTGCCGCAGTCTTAGAGCCTTTTCCCAAACATATAGGTGTGTTTAAGAAAACACTGACTATTTGCGTAAATACTCCAGTTTAATTGTTATTGAATTGTTATGTACAATTATTTATTTGTTATGTATATCTATTTTGCCACCGGGGAACACACCCCCAATTGCAAATAAACGAATGAATGAATGAATATTCGGGCATTACTAGTTTATCCACGAAATGTACCTTTAATTAATGGTTTTTATTATGTTTTAGAAGCTCTAGTAACAATCGCAATTAGTAAAAAGACAACAAAAAAAAGTTTTTTAAATGCCCAGATTTTGGGCGCTTAAAACTGCTTTGGGCAAATGCCCGGATAAATGCCCATTTATAGATGGCATTACTAGTTTATCCACGAAATGTACCTTTAATTAATGGTTTTTATTATGTTTTAGAAGCTCTAGTAACAATCGCAAGTAGTAAAAAGACAACAAAAAAAAGTTTTTTAAATGCCCAGATTTTGGGCGCTTAAAACTGCTTTGGGCAAATGCCCGGATAAATGCCCATTTATAGATGTCCTGCCCACTGGGCATTTGCCCGGCCCACATCACTAGCCAGAGGGTACTAATGTCGTTTTTCCATTGGAAGAAACACGACTGGCTGTTATCTTCAATAACGTCACGTTTCACCTGAGGTCTGGGAGCGGAAACGGAAACTTCGCACCTGTGACGATAAGAACGTCGTATCTCAAGTTATGTCTTTATCAATTTAGTTCATTATCAAGACAAGTGTCATATTTCCTACTAAGCCGACATGAGATTATCCTGTATAGTACTATTAATATTTTCAAGAAAAGGGCCTTAATATGTCGAAGAATGGTACATTTTATTGATATTTACATAGATTGCATAACCGTGACGTTAAACGCCCATGCTTTCCAATACCTTAAAGTTAGTTATATTACGTTTTTCACGATTATAGGAATAACCAAGTTTATGAAAGTGACAAAGAAACACACCCTCAAACGATTAACAATATCTTTAAATGCCCAAGGTTGCTGTCAGTTGGCATTTGAGTGTTGGTTGGTTGGTTCCTTAGTTTAGGGGCTGCAACAACGTGGTCATGTAGCCCCGTGTACTTTGGGTGTGTGTAGAATCTGTCTGATAACCAGTGTCAATTGTGATGACTGTATTGGTGTGTGTTATCTGTTTTTAATTCAAGTAGGGACTGCAGACGATAATTTCTAATACGGTAGTTCCTACTTTTGCCACCAAATGCCACAGTCCACGACACCTAGCTTGTGAACTTGGCTACCAGATGGAATTGCAGTCAGCACCTGGCGGCGAACGTTGGAACTAATAGGGCGTTATTAATTCTAACCTACACATTTTGGCTTCACACAAGTGTAGTTAGTGGGAGGTTCTTTTTCATGCCATACATCTGTGACAAGGGACCGCCGGCTTTACTTCCCTTCCCAAGGAAGGCATACTGAGGGATTTTTAACGCTTTTAAAAATCCGGTGACTTCGGCCGTGGTTGAAACCGCGATCTTGGGCATAGAAGCTCATCATGCTACCAACTACGCCACCGAATCCACCGGCATTTGAGTGTGAGCAAACGGGAAGGATCCGTATCAGTAAATTTACTGACACGTTAATAATCCCCTTCGAGGCAAAATTCCGTCTCCCCAACGTCTGTAAAAGCCTCAGTGGTTAAAAGGGACGTAAGATCAATAACCAATAAAGCGCTAGCCTCGCTGGCATCGGGGTTCGAAACCCACATCAGCCATCCTGAAAATGGTTTTCGGTGGCTTCCCATTTCACCACCAGGAGAATGCTGGGATGGTTCCTTTCAACAGGTCCACGGTCGACTGCCATCTGTCCTTAATTAAACCAAGGTTAGCGGTTGCCTCTCACCATCCCCAGTTGTATCTGCTGACAAAGTATGTACCGTCCCCACATACCATCCTTGTGACGGTAAAGGAATATTACCCCGGACAGTCCGTGGGTGAAGCCAAGCTGTGAGGGTAAGTTAAAAATCCCTCTCGGGATACTGCTCGGGTCTAAGCTGCGTGGACCTGAGAGGAATGTGCATCGCAGACTATCAGTTCCTCAATATAGGGGCTGCGACAACGTGGTCATGTAGCCCCGTGTACTTTGGGTGTGAGTAGAATCTGTCTGATAACCAGTGTTAATTGTTGGTTGGTTGGTTCCTTAGTTCCTTAGGCTCTATGTTTAAACTAAAAATCCTAAAAGTCATATCTTAACTCATACACCTACCTCTATACCACTTTCAGTCCAAAAATAGTGTATTTTTCAAAATTTTCCAAACCATCTTTGAAAAGTATGCTATAAGTTTAAACTAAAAATCCTAAAAGTCATATCTTAACTCATACACCTACCTCTATACCACTTTCAGTCCAAAAGTAGTGTATTTTTCAAAATTTTCCAAACCATCTTTGAAAAGTATGCTATAAGTTTAAACTAAAAATCCTAAAAGTCATATCTTAACTCATACACCTACTTTTATAACACTTTCACTCCAAAAATACTGTATATTTCAATTTTTCCAAAAAATATTGGGAAAGTAGGCTATATGTTTATACTAAAAATCCTAAAAAGTCATATCTTAACTCATACACCTACCTCTATACCACTTTCAGTCCAAAAACAGTGTATTTTTCAATTTTTTCCCAAAAAATATTTGGAGAGTAGGCTATATGTTTAAACTAAAAATCCTAAAAAGTCACCACCTCTACCCCCACTATCACTCCAAAAATAGTGTATTTTTCAAATTTTTCCAAAAAATATTTGAAAAGTAGACTATATTTCTAAAATAGTAAGTTTACAAAACAGTTTATTTGACATTAATTGGAAACTAACAATTTTACAAAAATTCTTTATTTGACGTAAATTGATAGTCATTACCCCCTATACCCCCAAACCAAGTTTTAAGTCTGTAGGACAAATACCAAAAAATGATCAATTTTGAAAGTAGATGATATTTTTAGAACCAAGCTTCCTAAAAAGTGTCCCACTTTCAAGTTAGGTTAGGTTACGTTAGGTGAAGTTAGGTTAGGTTATAACTAAGTTTATTATTTGTGCTCTTACATTTGGTCTGACTTTTTTGCTAACACTTTTTTGCTGTTACTTTTTTATTGCTCTGACTTTTTGCTACCACTTTTTGCTCTTATATTTGCTTTCACTTTCAGGTTAGGTTAGGTTAGGTTAGGTTAGGTTAGGTTAAGTGAAGTTAGGTTAGGTTAGGTTAAGTGAAGTTAGGTTAGGTTAGGTTAGGTGAAGTTGGGTTAGGCAGAATGGTTGAGGTATGAAACAAAACCCATCTCCTGTCAGTTTTGCCTCACAAGGCTGAGTGTACCCCGTTCCACTCCCGAGACCAGAAATTGAATTTCTTGGCAGAGCCAGGAATCGAACCCGGGCCTTCGCAGTAACATCCGAGAATGCTAGCCACTGCAACAAGAGGTGGACAATATAAGGCTGGTCTTGATTGTACATGATCAATCAATAATTACCTAATTTAATTTAATTTAATTTAATTTAATTTATTTATTAAATACTATTTATGTTACATTATTGTGATATGTCTCACGAATCTGATGACAGTACAGATTATCTGTGAGACATATTAATTATTATTTACAATATATATATAGATTATATTTCAGTACAAGAGTGCATGCATTTTTTTTGTAATGTTAATGATAAAATATTAATGTAAATAATTAAAGATACAAAAAATTACACTATGGTAGTTATATTAATACATTTATGTTATGAGTTAATGTTTGGTTAAGTAATATTTTTTAATGCGACTTATAGCTAGTTGTTTGCTGTTAATGTTCGTCAATCCAGGTGGTAGTTCATTAAGTAGTGATGGTATAATATAATTTAGTCTCTTGAAACCATAGCTATTTATACATAAAGGTTTAACATGTTTAGTACTTGTTATGGCTCTTGTTTGTATGTTGTGAGAGACCTTATGCCTGAATCTTGGATCATGGTAGTAGAGATTCAGTACAGTAATTTGAAACAACTCTTTAATATTAAAATAAGGGATATCAGTGAAATATTTAAAGAACCTGTTTTGGCTATCTTGAAGATTATTAATTAAAGTTGTGTTTTGATTTCCCCAAGCTGCTATAGCATATCTTAATTTGCTTTCAATCAGAGCACTGTAAATAGTTTTGTAAGTTTTCCTATCTACATAAAATCGGAGATTGTAGAAGATGTAGAGATTTGCTCTTAGGTTTTTTATTATGTTTACTGTGTGTGTGTTCATTTTAAAGTGTTCATCAAGGGTAATTCCTAGGTATTTTTGTGTCGAAGTACTATTTATGAAGGTGTTACATTTGCAACCTGCCAGGATGTTTTGGTGTATGCATGATAAGCTGTGGTGCGTTAGTTTGTATTTTTCTTGTGTGAAGTGATCAACTCTGATGTGCATTATTTTAGATTTGGTTGTATTTATATACAAATTATTGTCATGACACCATCTTGTGATGTTATTGAAGTCTTCTTGAAGTCTCTCAAAAGCTGTTTTAGAGTCTTTATGTATGGTATATATAGTGGTGTCATCAGCATAAATAAATATTTTACTGTGTTTAATGGCTTCATTCATGTCGTTTACGAACAGGTTATATAGTGTAGGTGAAATAATGCTGCCTTGAGGGATACCTTGTGTTCCTTCTACTGCGTCACTGATAGTGTTATTGACCATAACTGCCATTTCCCTGTTTTTCAGATAGCTTTCAAATAGTTTGTAAGTCGTGCCTCTTATTCCAATATCGTGTAATTTAGCAAGTAGTTTATTGTGATTTATTGTGTCAAATGCTTTAGAAAAGTCAAGAAAAAGTACCATTATGTGATTGTTCTTATTTAAGGCATTATTTATTACATTGGCAAATTCAGCCAGGAGTAGTTCAGTACTTTTCCCCTTCCTAAAACCGTATAGGTGTCCCTTTAAAATATCATATTTATTTAGGAAATTCTTCATTCTCTTATCCAAGCATTTTTCCATTATTTTGTGGAGGATTGATAAAATGCATATTGGTCTGTAGTTGCCAAAGTCTAAGTGATCGCCATTCTTATATATTGGTTTAATAATTGTGTATTTCAGATATTTTGGTATTATGCCTGATTCGAATATCTTGTTTATGAGATGTGTTATGATTGGTATAGTTTTTTTGGATGTTGCCTTTATGTCTTTCAAGCGTATATTGTCTACCCCAGGCGATTTGTCTGTTTTTAATTCCTTAATTATGTTTTCTATTTCATATTCATCAGTTTCAAGTAATGTAAAGGAATTCATTAATGTGTTTCTATTTGATTGCCATATGTTGATACTACAGTTATGAGCTAGGCTGTTTATTTTTTCACTAAAGGTATTGATGAATTTATTGACTATCACTTCGTTAGTATAATGTAATATTAAATGTTTGTTTATGACTTCATTGACAGTTTGTGTTTTCCGACCTGTTATATTATTAATGACTTTCCACATTCCTTTATTATCGTTTTTGGAACTATTTATCTTATTTTTAAAATATTGATGTTTTGTTTTGTTTATTAGCTTATTTAATTTGTTTCTGAAAGCTTTGTATTCATTTTTTATTGTAATATTATCCTTGTTTCTGAGCATTGTTTTGTAAAGTCTGTCTCTTTCCTTACATTGTATTTTTAGGTCATAAGTGAACCATTGTTTGCTTTTCCTGTGTTTACGAGTTGTTATGTAAGATGCTTTTTGGTAGATTTCCTTAAATTTGGTTGTTATATTGTTATATATATCATTAGGATTTTTTAATTCAAGGCAATCTGTCCAGTCTGTGTTGTTAAGGCTTGTGTGTATTATAGTATCGTTCATTAGCGTAATGTACGATTCATTATCTTGTAATTGTGTCTTATCATTTTTTGGCCAAATACCTGCATATGTTATGTAGTGGTCAGAGATATCTGATTGTATGACTGCAGAAGTATATTGATCTAGTCTGCTACGATAGTTTATGTGATCAATACATGTTCTCGAGTCTAAATTTGGATCATAACGAGTACATTGAGTGATAAGTGGTAGGAAACCATGAGTTGCCATAATATTTGTATATTTGATAGCTGATAGGCTGATGTCATTAGATAAAGTATCAATGTTGATATCTCCTAAAATGGCGTATTCGCTGTATTTACTAGTGTGTTGTGTTATATGTGTCTCCAGTTCATCAAGAAAGTCATTTATGTTAGTGCTAGGTGGTCTGTAAATGCATGTTAATCCAATCTTTTTGTTCATGTGAAGTATTTCTATTACCATTGATTCATGAGTATTGGAAATGTATGAATTGTGTGTTCTAATAGCCATGTTGTTCTTTACATATATGGCTATGCCTCCTCCTTTACGATTTGTTCTATTACAAAATACAACATTAAAATTATCCAAAGTAAATAGGTAATTATTAGATTCAAGTATGTTAATTTCTGTTAAGCAAATAATATCCAGATCATTAATTTTCTTGCCTAAGGTTATGGTTAAATAATCCCAGTTTTTTGATATAGATTGAATATTTAGAGAGAGGATATTGATTTCAGCATTATTTCTAGTCTTATTACCATTTTCGACGAAATCGGGTATATTGAGAAATGTGAGTTCATTTTGTATTCCAGAAACATTTATATTGCTATCCCAACTGTTCATAATATCAATTAATATAATAATTCAATAATAATTCTTTCTTTTTGGCGGGGGGGGGGGGGGGGGTACCTAATTTTGTTAATGTCTTCCTCTCGGGAGATTCTCAATATACCAGATTCGTCGTTTATTCGCGCAAGTATTTTGCCGTTTTTAACCCAAATGAATTTCCAGTTATTTTCTCTGGCCTGATTTTTAGTTTTCCATAGTAGCTCCCTGTAAAATGACGTTAGACTTTCGTTAATTAAAAACCTAGATTTAGTGTTCCCATGAGTGAGGAAATTTTGTCCTTTTCTTTTCTGTAAAAATTCATTCTTTTTGGATATGGAGTTAAATTTTACCACTATTGGGGGGATTTTGTTCTTTCTTTGCAGTGGGGGCCTGTAAACTTCCTCTACATCAAACATGTTTAGATCTACTTCTAGAGTCTCAGCAATTTTGTGGACGATTTCATCCAGGCATTCGTCTTTCGCGCGTGGCACTTCACATATTTCAATGTATTGTTGCCTACCGTTCTGTTCCATTGTGTGCACTTTCTCGTTTAGATCTGATATTATTTTGTCTTGTAGATTCTTTTCGTCTTTTAGGGTTTTTATTTCTGCTGTAAGTGATTTGAGAAGAGTTGCATTTGACTTAGTTTCCTTAATCAACTCATCATATTTCTGCGCAATAAAGTCGGCACTTTTAACACTTTCACTCACTTGGTTTTTCAGTTCACTAATCTGCTTCTTTAATTCTAAAAACATACCTTTGATATCCGAAGCGTGTATTATCTCCGTGTCCGGTGTTGAAGGTGGAGTCGCTGTGTAATCAGTGTTGGCAGCAGCTGGTAGGGTCATCGTTTCACCGCTTGCGACAACAGATGCTGACGTTGTCTTTTTGAAGCTACGGCACTGTGGACACCGCCATGACTCCTTAGCTTGTTTTGCCATACCTTTCCACGTACGTATTGTGACTGATGTACATTCATAATGATATTTCCCTTTGCATCCTGAGCAGTATACATAGTCACCATCACTTGGGAGTCCTTCTTGACAGCGGTCGCAAACCATTTCCTTGCTATACTTAAAACTTTTTGCGGAGCACTCAGGCACACGTCTACTTCCTCCGGTGTCTCACTTAATAATAATAATAATAATAATAATAATAATAATAATAATAATAATAATAATAATAATAAATAATCCATTTAGCAACTACACGGCTGACCTCTCTCTGTGACGTCATTAACGGTCTCAGGGCGTGGCGGCCATCTTACCCATTAGCCCCTGCCCCAGCTGTGACTGACCCCTCCATAAGAATAACATAGGGAAGTTGCGCAAGGCGGCCATCTTGCCCATTAGCCCCTGCCCCAGAACTGCCCTTTATATCCTACTCCTTATGAATAGGCCCTGTTGTGAGTAAAGAGAATGTATTCAGCAATAGTTCGTGAAGGTTTACTCAATTCTCGTATAACCATAACGATTATATTATATTGATGACTGCATTACCGTTATGTAGGTTAATATTTGAATAGCCATTGTGCAGAAACATAATACCGGCAATGCCGACTACTTACAATGTTTGATATTAAGGCATTTTACCATTTAAATACTGATACGAAAACTTTGAACATGTACCATGTGCTTTGTTTCAATGACTTGACACCAGAGTTCGCATGAGCATTTACCGTTCAGTATGTCATATACATTCCACATGACCGAGAGTACGTCATGGTATCAATTTCCGACACCGCTCGCTCATTGTTTCACTTACCACTGCCAGCTGGATAGATCGATCGAGTTGGCAGTGCGTGGGTAGATTATTAGCTTGGGAATAACCTAACCCCCAAGGGAAGATGATACAGAGAAGAAGGTGGGTTTCGGACTGGAGAAATAGGAGGAGAGTCCTACCAAAGTTATAATTTTAACATTAAATATACTCAAAGGCAGCTGCCACTGCAAATCCGCTCTCCGATACCTAAAGTGGGTAGGGACCTGGACGAAGCTAACGGGAAACGCAGCCGGAACTTGGGCTGTTCTCGTGAAAGCTGCTTTAGTGTATTCCCTCTCAAGCATACATATGCCTACTATGGGGAAGGGTGATGGTTTGGCAAGACAAAGAGTAACAGATTTATTGTGTATCTGTTCAAAGGAGTTTGTTTTTATACAAGTAATTTGAAGAATGCCAATAATTTGAATCGGTTTCGATATTTTGGTTTTCGAGATTGTAGAATTCCTAAAGAGCGACCAAATGCTTCCAAGAAGGATAGGGATAAAGCAATTATACCTTTGGGAATAATTTTGGTAAGTATACCAATAGTTGCATTTGGAAATGGCTAAGCTTTTACCCAGCAAGGAGCCGACTAAAAGTTTAGACAATGAGAAACACTTATATTTTGAAAAACCAACCATAAGTGTTGGAGAGAATCTCCACAAGCAGGAAGCTGGCGTAGCGAGCTATGCTT
Source organism: Meconema thalassinum (assembly GCA_946902985.2). NCBI lineage: Eukaryota > Metazoa > Arthropoda > Insecta > Orthoptera > Tettigoniidae > Meconema > Meconema thalassinum. The sequence continues at coordinate 86,107,975 of OX336399.1, forward strand.
GCCTTACTGGCCAGTTAGAATTAGCTATTAAAGCTAAGAGAGACTTTACCAAGTTACCAACTAAGTTTTTGCTCAAATGCAACAAGTGGTGAAAGCCCTATCAATAGATTTATTTGCATTAAGTGGGAAGAGTCAAGGAAGACAGGATCTTGCCTAACCGTTATGTTAGAGAAATGATAAATCCAAAAAGAACTCTTGAATTTATTTAACAATGTTGGGTAGTAGTTTTGTAACAAATATATAATTTTGATTTTGTAACAAATGGGGTCACAGACCTCCGAAAAACATCTAATGCTTGCGCCAGGCAATTAACAATTCTTTTGGTTTCAAACCTTTTATATACTTTAAAATCTTCGCAAGATTTTGAAATGGCAAAGATAAATGAAGGAAAATTTTAAAGATAACTAACGTAATTAAAGTTAGACAATAAACCAAGTACAAGGTGTGTACTTTTAAGAATTTCTAGGTAAATATCTTAGAAAGAGTAACAACTTCGGAAGTAACAACAACAAAAAGCAGGAAGAATAAAAGAGAAGTTTCTATAACTTCTTATATTAAAGCTGAATTACTTTTTAGTGATTATACAATAGGGCAGGTCACTTATTGTGAAACCTGAAGAGAAGAGTCGAAAGGAAGTTTCTAGAACTCCTATGTTTAAGTAGGAATCACGAGACAAATGGGGCAAGTTTCCCTTTCGTGAAACCTAGAATTAACTCACTTATGAGTTGAAAGAATCGTATTCCCTCATTAGAAGGGAGAAATAATATAATTCAAGGCGTGTACTGGACACGAAGTTTTACAGACATTAATTTGTGATAAATAAAGCAAGAGAGGAAGAGCACTTATTGAGAGTGACACCTCATTGGAAAAGACCTAAAATAAAATTTTTATTATTTTGGTTTGTTAGTAAAGGGTTTGGAAAAGATCAAATGGGATTGAGGATAAGTGTTCATGGCCGTATTTATAGTATTCGGACGAACGCGACGCGGATGAAATGTTGAACAAGCACTGTTTTTCACTCTGTTGAAATAGATGAAAAGTTCACTGTAGTAGCACAGAAAGTTTATGGCAAAGAAAGTTATTGCAATGATGGAAAATAACTTGTTACACGAGAGTCTATTGCTTGAGAAACTTGTAGGTTATAGTTGGATGCACAGAAAAGAAATCCCAACGGAGGAAGAAAATTTAGTTATTGATTAGTAGTTCAAAAGGAAGATTCCTTAGTATGAAAAAGTATTCCCACATGTGAGTGGAAAATACATGACAGTATGACCGGTAGTTAGAGTGCAAGTTCTGGAAGGTTCCAGAGCAATGATGACTTGTTTAAATTGGGTAGAGAATCCCTCGGCGGAAAGCTAGATTATATAGACAGTGGGTATTTTGGAAATATCCCTCGATGTGAGATAGCATCTCAGAAAATCTTTCATATTGAAAGTTAGGCCTGATAGTTTAAGTAAGATCAAGATCTCTTGAAAGCAGTTATTTTCACATAGCAACTTTCACTGTCTATAAAATCCAAATAAAAGCATTGAGCCATTAAAAGACGATGAGAATGAGGTTAAAACCTGAAGTCGGTACTTATCTTTGCTTCATGTAGAAGGCGATGATCCTTTTGACGGTTGATACTAAAATTCTAACATGGCGTAGAATTTAAAAAGTTGCCTCTCGAGTTGAGGAGGCGAGCTCTAGTTAAGCTCTAACTGACTGAGTCGACTTCCGACGTACACGTGAGACACGCTCAACGAAGCACGAAGGGACCAGGGAAGGGAAAAGAGTGGGGGTAGGAGACAAAGGAATACATATAAGAATAGACAACATAACAGAAATAAATTTTCTCTTGATGAAATGGTCTTCAAAGAATTGATAGTAGGCGACACTAGCGCAGCCTGGTGGGTGAAAAAGTAGACGAAGTTCTCTTGATCACGGAGATGTTGGTGGCCAGATTGATAAGGAAGTCCTCTTGTACAGGGAAGAATTGAGGAACTTCAGAGATTCGCTGCTAGATGACGCTAGGTGGGTCATGGAAGATATATCTCTAGAACAGACTCACAGGTAACATAAGAGACATGACCAACAAGGAGTAATCAGAAGATCACTGTTGGTGTTTGAGAAAAAGGAAGGAATGAACTATGGCAAAGAGAAGCAAAAGCTTGCTCTATCTTACCGTGTATTCCAAAGAATACACCAGTGCGTCTTACACTTCCATTCGATCCGCCACTGCCAGCTAGCACACTTCCGTTCGAGCACACTTCCGTTCGATCGACGGAAGTGTGCCAGCTGGTGCCACCCCGATCGTTCCGATCCACTTCCGTCCCATTTTTCAAAATCACTCCCACAAAAATATCCAGCAACCGAGTGGAAATATGTTACACATCAAAAACCTCAGATCACATTCATCTCCAGTAGAAAATGGAAGATCAGTTCGAATTCCTGTCCCCGATGTTGATCGCGGTAGAGTAGATGCTCGATCTATCATTGGCGTGGAACTGGAGGTTGTCGACGATGAATTCTATCGAATTGGAACGAGAAATGGAATTCTAAAGCAGCATTTCTCGAGGTAAGTTTTCAAAGCTAAAATAAAAGATATCTCTCTCTCCTCTCTCTCGCTGCCCATAGTATTAAATTGTTCAGATTTCAATGATTATATTTTTCAGGTCTTAAATCAATAAATGTCCTACGATCATTATCCAAGAAAATGAAGTTCCTATGGATAAAACAATAGCTGTGAGGGCTGTTGCAACTACACAATCATTTGGAAGAGGACAAGGTTCATTCAAATGCTCTTGCAAAACTAAATGCGTATCCATGAAGGGCATGTGTAAGAAGAATAGTGTGCTTTGCAACTCAAAGTGTCACAAATCTTCACCTTGCTGTAATAAATGATAAACGTTTCTATGTATTATAAATGTTTTGCCTTTTTATTAGCTAGTGCCGTTTCCTTGAAAGTAGTCAACTGTTACTACCTCAAGACAACGAGAGTATACTTTCCCTAGGTATAGTCAACGCTGACTAGTAAATGTTGATCAAAATTGAACACTCACCACTTTTAATAAACTTTTACTGATAAGACCAGTAAGTGTCGACTTTACCTAGGGAGAGTCGACTCTTACAGGAGAATCGACTTTCCCTGTAACATATAAGCACTGAATCCCCCGTGGTATTTGAAGTTTAACACGCTAAGTTCCATCTTAAATACAGAGAGTCCAGTTTGTATGTATCGGAGACCCTCGCTAGCCAGCTCGCCCGCGGCGCGATCCTGTCTCCCACCAGGCACTTTGCCGTTATGCGGCGCAGGCGCGGCATTGAGTCATTGAGTATAGGAATTTGTACTTAAATTTGTACTTCAATGTGATCCTTGACCAATTTTTTTTGACGAACTGACTTACGGAGAGCGATTGTCAACTTATTTTCAACAAGATTCTGCCACTGCTCACAATGACGAAACATCCATGACAGAATTGCGTCGCATTTTTGGTACTAGGATTATAAGTCGGAACGTGTGGCCCCCGCGAAGCCCAGACTTATCACCATGTGACTTTTATTTGTGGGGGACGCTTAAAAATAGAGTGTATGCGAGAAATCCTCACACTATAAATGAGCTTAAAGACTATATTACAGCTGAAATACAGCCAATCGGTGCTGAGGAACTTCAGAGAGTAAATGCCAGTTTCATAAAAAGGTGCCAGCGATGTGTAGCAGTGAATGGCGAACATTTTCAGCACCAGCTGTGAACTAGGTAAGTACAAATTCCTATAATCAATGACTCAGTGGCGCGCAGGCGCCGCATAACGGCAAAGTGCGTGGCGGGAGACAGGCTCGCGCCGCGGGCGAGCGGCTAGCGAGGGTCTCCGATACATACAAACTGGACTCTCTGTACAACAAAACACAGAAGTCGTTTACTTTGACGTATATAGCAGTACGTAATCTCTCCAGTCTCTTATAATGTCTCTAGTTTTTATGAGGTTGTTTCTATAATCCCTCTGATGTGATGTGACATATCTACATCAATTTCCTCACCTCTTTGTTATTGCCATGGAGAAACCAATATGTTGTTAAATTCAAGGATAGTTTCCAGGCAATTCTTTGCCCCATGATTATGCCTCTAGAACTGATTGGCACTGCTGGAAGATGGTAGGGTGGGGGACAGATAAAGAGGGAATTCTAAGCAGTTAAATTATTCATAGCCTACACGTAAATTTTACGTATGTTAGTATAGTAGGGTTAAGGTCTTAAAATCAACCGTTTACGAGATATTGATGTGCAACATCTTTCCACTCAGTTGCTGAATTTTTTTGTGGGGGTGATTTTGAAGAAATGAAACGGAAATGGGACGGAAATGAAACGGAAACAATGAGCGCACACGGTGGCGGAGATTGGTACTGCTGTACATTTTCTGGGGGGGGGGGTGATTTTGAAGAAATGAAACGGTAATGGGACGGAAATGCAACGGAAACAATGAGCGCGCAAGGTGGCAGAGATTGGTATCACGACGTACTGTCGCCCCTGTGGCTATGTGGAATGTATATCGCATACGGTTTACTTCGAGGTTTGGAGGCCCCATTAAAGATATTCCTACAATAAATCATCTTCAAGTTGCGTTCTTTGGTGTGAAAATATTCATTAGCTTTATCTTATTTGCTGAAAACAATTATGATTTATAAAATCTTCATACTTTTGCTGTATTCTTATTTAATGTATGCACTCGAGGTACTGTCGGCCAAAATACAGCACTATGTGGAATGTATATCGCATACAGTTCAAGGTTTGGAGGCCCCATTCCAAATATTCCTACAATAAATCATCTTCTAGTTATCGTTCTTTTGGTGTGAAAATATTCATAATATCATATTTGCTAAAAGGATTTGGCACTGGACTTTTGCAAGTAGTTATTTCAATGACCGACAGAGTTCACTGTTAACAAGGGATTTGCGCTCCCGGCAGCCACATAGTAGGATAACATGTCACATGTTACACATCACATACGACTACTGTGAGGCTCGTAATTTTTAGCCTAGTTTCGATTTTTGCAAAAAATGAAAGTAGACTTATGAGATCAACACAGGGCGAAAAATTGTGAGTCTGTGTGTGAGTGTGTGTACTCTGAATGTCTGTCTGAACTGCAAGGCCATCAGCCCAATAGTTTGCAGATAGCGGCCATGTATGTGTGCAAATCGGTTCACCGTATCAATTCAAACACGGTTAAACCGAATTGAATGACATTTTGTACAGTGATAGCACTAGCAAAGGGCACCTCATATTCATGTTTAATATCCGTATATCACGTTGTATTTCAACTAGCTACTACAGCCAACATTCAATTATACTCCTTGAAAAGGACAAAGAGTTGTAACAATACCCATGCATTTAGGAGAAAGTAGGCTATATGTTCTTTACTGAACATCTTATTTTGTATCTTAGCAACACAGCTAACAAGGGATATGTTAAATTCGATGTGTTCGAGGCATTACATACAAACACAAACCTAACCTGGGGCTTCGGCCCCAGAACCCACTTTTTTGATGGACAAAACGAGAAACTACGATTCAGAATATAAAAATAAGTTATTTATATAGACTTAAGACTTAAGAAGTCTCCGTGGCTTAGGCGGCAGCACGCCGGCCTCTCACTGCTGGGTCCGTGGTTCAATCCCGGTAACTCCATGTGAGATTTGTGCTTGACAAAGCGGAGACAGACAGGTTTTTCTCCTGGTAATCCGGTTTTGCCTGTCACAAATTTCATTCCTGCAACACTCTCCACTATCATTTCATTTGTCATTCATTTAATCATTGCCCCAGGGGAGTGCGACAAGCTTCGGCAGCCGGCACAGTTCATATCCTTGCCGCTAGATGGGGGCTTCATTCATTCCATTCCTGACCCGGTCGGTCGACTAGCAGCAGGCTGTGGATTTTCATATTTCATATAGACTTAAGAAATAATTATTTTGTTTTGGTTTATGATTACTATATTATTTTATAATTTACAGAATAAAATTACTAATTTACACTACTGAATTATACGTACCGGTATATATATATATATATATTTGCCCCCAGAGGAGTGCGTCAGGCCTCGGCAGCCGGCACAGTCCATATCCTCGCCGCTAGATGGGGGCTTCATTCATTCCATTCCTGACCCGGTCGGAGACTGGAAGCAGGCTGTGGATTTTCATTTTCATATATATATATATATATATTTACATTATTTATTTAATCGTATGGTGAGTACAACAAGGAAATCATAAGTCCAGGTCCAAGTTCTTCAACCACAGAACAGCACTTTCTGAAAGAAGAAACAAGTCCCTGGGGCTTCCGGAGTAGGCATGAAGAGGGCAGCGCAGGATGACATGGTCCATGGTCTACTCCTCTTCACTGCATTCATACATTGGAGAATCCATCCAGCCCCACTTATGGCACAAGAAATTACAGCGTCCATGCCCAGTTCTCAGTCTGTTGAGGCGACACCATAGTTTTCTTGGGAGGTCAAATTCATTCATTTCCCGAGTTGGATTTATCTCATGAGCATTAGTACCAGATGTTGAATTTGACCACTCTTCCTGCCAGCTCCGGGTTAGGTTAAAATTGTTCCTCAAGAGTCGGCCGGCTAATACACATGCTGGTCTCCTAGATCGAAGTCTTTGTGGCTGTGAGGAGTTGATTCGCAGTAAGCATATGTACACAATTCTAGTCAAAGATACTTTATAAACAATACAAAGAACACCATGAAAGAAGGGGCAAAGATTAATACATAATTTGTCCACGGTGGTGCTCTTTTAGCATTCCCCAATATCCTCCCCACCCTGGTCTACCTCGAGGGGGATTACCAGCTAGACCGGCCGTGTTAAATGCTTGCCTTCTGAGGTACGGAGCACAACCGTTCTTATTTTCTCGTCTCGACTTGACGCAGTTCTTCCACTAGTGCCCGCTTCCTCATGTGCCTTGGTTGCGTCTCTGCAACAAGGCCACGTCACCCACTCTAAGTCTTGTGCCTTTTCCATGAGGCTGTCGCACTTGGTGGAAGCTTTGCAGTTGCAACAAGTATTCTTTGTTCCAACGCTTCCAGAAGTCGTCGGCTTGTTGTTGCTGAAGTCAGAATCCTCGTACAAGGTCACCACTTCGTGGTTCTGGTCCAGTAGGCAGTGTAGTGAGACGATCCCCAATAAAGAAATGAGCTGGGGTTAGAACGTCGCGTCTGTCTGCGTCCTGTGTCAGGGGTCTCGAGTTTAGTGCGCTTCGATACTTATCAGTACAGTCCGTAATCCTTCTTCGTTGGTCATGGAACGCCCAAGGACCTTCCGAAGACATCGCTTGGTGGAACCAACCATTCGCTCCCACCATCCTCCCCACCAAGCAGCACGTGGGGCGATGAACTTCCAAGTAATTCCCTGTAGGGCTAGATTCTGGTGTATCGTCCTTGCCGAAAGAGCAGCCCACAGGTCCGTTAGTTCTCTGTTCGCTGAATGAAACGTCTGGGCGTTGTCGCTGTAAATGGTGTGGGGTATACAACGTCTACCGATGAATCTCTGCAAGGTCTGCAGAAATGTGTCCGTTGTCATATCACTGCATAATTCTAAGTGCAGGGCCCGTGTTGTTGCACAAGTGAAAAGGGTTATATAACACCTTTTCATTCCATGACCTTCCCTGACGTACAACGGCCCGGCAAAATCAATGCCTGTGACAGCAAACGGTTTTTGAGGAGTTACACTTTGCATTGGTAGCGGGGCTTCTATTTCTTTCCCACTGGGATTTCTTGTAATTTTACATGGAAGACAGCCATATAATACCTTTTTGATGGCTTGTCGTGCATGTAATATCCAAAATGTTGATCGAAGTTCCCAAAGAATAATTTGAACTCCTAGGTGATGGAGGCGAACGTGAGTGTGTTGTATCAACAATCTTGTGAAGTGATGATCTCCATCCAGAATGATTGGGTGACGTTTCTCGATAGTTAGTTCAGCATGTTGCAAACGACCACCAGGACGAAGTAGTCCGTTATCTAAGAATGGATTGAAACATTTGATTTTTGACTTGTTTGGTAATGGAGCGTTCTGCACGAGGGCCATAAGCTCCGCGGAGAAGCACTCAGTTTGTACCACTTTTATCCAGTAGTCACTAGCTCTTGTTATTTCATTGGCTGTAAGTTCTCCCTTTGGAGTGTCTCGATGAAGCAGGATGTTTTTCAGACGAAGGATCCAAGCAGTAACACGTAGCAATTTCACGTATGAGCTGAATTTCGCAGCGTCAATCAGAGGAGCCTGTGTCTCTACAGTGACTTGATCAGTGAAAGTTTTAGCCTCTGGAAGTGATGTCAAAATAGGCAAGTCACATGGCCACCGAGTAGGTTCTTCTATCATCCAAAATGGCCCATGCCACCATTCAGTCAGTTTGTTCAGATTATCTGCTCTTACTCCTCTTGTCAAATGGTCGGCTGGGTTATCCTTGCCAGGGCAGTGTCTCCACTGTGATGGAGTTGAGGAGGCATTGATCTCAGTCACTCTGTTGCAGACGAACGTTTTCCAACGATTTGGGTCATTCCTTATCCATCCTAGTGTAACTGATGAATCGCTCCAAAGAATAGCCTCCCTGATATTGAAATTTGTTGCCTTGCAGTAGTAAGGGAGAAGTCTTGCCCCCATTAACGCACCCAGAAGCTCAAGTCGAGGTAGTGTGACCTTCTTCACTGGCGCAAGATGGCTCTTACTGCAGATCAAATGGACTTGAGCGTGCTTGTGATGGGTGTTTCTCATGTACAGAACAGCACCGTACGATCTCTCCGACGCGTCACAGAAGATATGTATTTGTGAGTTAATTTTATTTGATGTACCTATCCACCTTGGTATGGTGATGCGTTGCAAGTCAGGTAGTGTGGACAACTAGTCTCGCCAGCGATTTGCCAGGTCGTGAGGTAAGATGTCATCCCATGCAACTCCGCGTGTCCAGATATCTTGGAGATAATTTTTCCCACTGCAGATACCGGTGAAATCAAACCTAAGGGATCGTAGATACTAGCAGTGGCCTGTAACAGAGTCCGTTTAGTTGCTACTGCTGTTTCCAATTGCTTGTAACTTCCTGTTGGGCGAGAGAAAACGTGTCAGTATCTGTGTGCCAGGAAATTCCCAATACATGAGCATTGTGTGAGATCTTTCGTTCTTCTGCCTTCCATATGCCCGTTAGCTGAAATGAATTCGTTGCCCATTTAGCAACTGGAAGCTGGATTTGCCTCATGAGGGATGCGAGCTCGTAGTAAAATGCAATTATGTCGTTGTCGTCATCTGCACCTGAAGCGAAATTATCCATGAAGGTGTTGTGATCTATGAGCGATGCGGCGATAGGAAACTGGGCTTGGTGAATAACTGCTAGCTCTCTGATTGTAGCCGATAGTAGAAACAGACTGCACGTCAGACCAAATGGGAGCTTTGTGAACCTGTAGACGGCTCTTTCTCTAGAGGTGGTAAGGCCTTCCGTTCCATTATCAATGATGCGGTACCAGAAGAGACGAGTTAAGACTCTGTCATCACGGTGAAGGGCTAATTGCAAGAAGGCTTGCGTGATGTCGGCAATTACGGCAAATGGGTGGGAACGAAAACGCATCAATATAGCAATAGTTTCGGGTAGTAAGTTGGGTCCCATTTCCAGAGTATTATTCAACGAAAGAGCATTCGTTTCATGAGAAGACCCATCGAACACAATACGCCATTTGATGCAACCCCGTCTGTCCTTCTTCACCAGATGATGTGATAAGTAAAAGGTGTTTTCTGATTCTTCTTGTGGGGCCAATTCTACGTGACATTTCTTTATGTGAACCTGCACGTGATGCTCATATTCTAGTTTAAAGGGCTCGTCTTTCTCCAATCTTCTCTCAAGAGCGTCAAAGCGCCTTTCAGCGTTGCGTTTGTTGTTTGGTATAGGGACAGTTGACCTTTTAGGAAGTCGAACAACTCTTCGCTGGTTTTCAATGGAGTATGAGGCTTGAAATTCTTCAAGGATGGCAGAGTCTTTCGCAGTCGCAGATCGTTCTTGTTCTGGGGTGATTCCAATGGCTTCTAAGTCCCGGAAGCTTCGAAAATTATCATCGTCCATGGGTTGGTTATGTTGCATGTTGAGTTGTACGATTTACGGATACTCCGGGCATATTTCCACTGAGTATCCACCCGAGTTTAGAGGGGATGAGTACCGATGATGGCGAAACGCGTATTTGTGATGTGCTCTTCACGATCTCCCAACAATAGTCACCTCCTTTAAGAAGTTAAACCGGTAGTGGCTCTTCATGATTATATTTCGGGTCTGCAGTTCTAGTTTGCGAGTATATGCAAGTTTCTTGACATCATAGGGCACAGCTGGCTAACTAGAAAAAGTTTGGTGACTCTCAAAGGCTGTTATATTCACTTTGGAGCTTGTCCAGATGCTCCTCATGGATAATTTAACTACCTTGCGCGTACTGGATGTTGCGGGGGCTGATTCGAAGGCGCCAATAACCAAGTCACGGAAATCAACGGCCTGTAGTTTCAATTCTGCAGCCAGAGATTTTGTTACGAAGCTAGACTGACTCCCTCCATCTTAGGATACAGCGTGTAAGTTTGGTGAGGCCGGTTGGCCCAGTGATATACACGTGCGCCGTTTGTTAATAAGTGAAGTCTGTAAAGTTTGCTATCTGGTTCACAGAAGTGGACGTCGTGCAGTCGGTTCTTGGTTCGACAGTCTGTGGATGATTGCAAACCGATCGGTGATGAGCAGCCTTGCAGTATTGGCAGGAAGCTCTTCCTTTCCTGCTGCAATCCCTCTCCGAGTGACCACGGTTAAGACACAGAAAGCAGCGGTTTGTGTTCTTCAACTTGGTTAGTCTCTCCTTGACGTCTGTGAACTTTTGGCAGTCTTGATCCCAATGCCCTTTAGATTCGCAAAACACGCAGTAGGGTTCTGCTGTGCTTCTATTCCGTCGTTGCTTTTCGGTCTTAGCGTCTACTTTCAAGGTGGCGGTGGTTGGAATGTTAACGAGGAAGGTTGAAGAATCGCCACGGATTTTTTGCGTGATAAGGGCGCTGTCCACTTCCTCCCCCAGGCACTCAATTAACTTGAGAATGTTGCCTTCAGAAACGTTCTCGCGTCGTATGTACAAAATCCAACGGCGGCAGATATCGTCTGGAAAAGACCGCAGAATTTCGGGTGCTAGTAGCCTGCCATACCCATTGACATCTTCCCCCAGGGCCCGTAGGGCTTCAATACGACGATGGCACTCGATATAAGTCGTGTTCAGATCTCCTGGGGTAGCAATTCGTATAGGTTGGATGTTTTCCAGATGGTCAAGATGCGCCTGAATAATCCTGTTCTTATCGCCATAACGGGACTGTAGCATTTTCTTGGTTTCTTCGTATGTATCCGGTATGACAGCAATCTCTTCCACCAGGTGCTTTGGTTCGGATTCTAAGTAACCACGAAGAAAAATATGCTTATGGATAGTGGAAATGGTAGGATCTTTATCAATAGACGATTCAAATTGCTCCCAGAAGCGTGCCAAGTCTCTACATCTACACGAAATGGTTCAAGTTTAATTGGTGGTAATCTAACTGAATGAGTGGCGATAACTGAAGTCGTGGTGGCAGTAGAAGACAAGTCAACAAGGCTCAGGCTGGCCGTTGATGTGGATATCTTTCCTGTAATAACTTTGGTCGCATCATGAATGGCAAGCTTGGCAGTGTCGATGTATTCGTCACATTTCTCAACGTCAGAATCATATTCGGAATCTGGGAGTAGATCGTGTATGGCTCTATCTAGCGGAATTAATTTCGTCAACGTCTCTTGTAGTCGATCACGATAGTATTCGCAATGAGTATTGTCGTCGAAGTTATTTATTTCTTTGGTGAAGCGCGTTATATTTTTTCTCTCCGGTGTACGTTCACGTCTCAAGTTGCAGAGGGCCGTGTTCTGCTCGTCATCTGTCATCTTAGTAATGTAAGAAGAACGCTCTAGTTGATAACATTGAACTATAGATACTATCTATAGTTCAATGGTTGATAATGACAGGACGTGAGAGTGTGTGAGTAGAGTGCTCTAGCGGAGGATTGACGTATCGCGGACTTGGCTAGCAGACTCGTTGCCTGTAGGCAACGAGCAGACTAGTGTGCAATGAACTTAGAATCTATTATATGCTCTTTGCTTCCGCGCTCTCGTACAAATGGTGTAGTGATAATATGCGCACAATTTTAACGAATATTATAACCCCTAAATCATAAACTGAGTTACTTGTACAGTTAAAGGAGCACCAAACTAATAAAGTAATAATGCATACCGCTATCACTGTGGATCAGTATTGATGCAATGCTTACTGCGCCGAGTCAATTTTAGCGGCTTTTTCTTTTTTCTTTCTTTCTTTCTGTAGTGTAGAAAGAACGTGCTTCTAGTTTAATCACTTAGTTGGTTGGTTTGGTTGGTTCTTAAGATTAGGGGCTGCGACAACGCGGTCATGTAGCCCCGTGTACTTTGGGTGTGTGTAGAATCTGTCTGATAACCGGTGTTAATTGTGATGGCTGTATTAGTGTGTGTATCTGTTTTTTAATTTAAGTGCAGACTGCAACTTAGAATTTTTCAAATAGTTCCTACTTTTGCCGCCAAACGCCACCGTCAACGACTACTAGGCTTAGTTCAGAACTCAGCTACTAGACACCACCGCAGTCGGCTCTTGGCAAGGAACATAGAAACCTAAGAGCGTTGTTTACATTCTTAACCTATCCAATTTAGTTTCACACAGGTGTAATTAGTGGAAATTTCTTTAACATGCCATAAATCTATGACATGGGACCGCCGGCTTTACTTCCCCTCCGAAGGAAGGCATACTTAGTTGTTAGAAGTAGTTACCTTATAGTAATTAGTCGAGTTTCGGAACTAAATGTGAGGAGTTGATTCGCAGTAAGCATCACAGAACACCTATATAATGTAAGCATATGTACACCATTCTAGTCAAAGATACTTTATTAACAATACAAAGAACATCATGAAAGAAAGGGCAAAGATACACATTAATACATAATGTGTCCACGGTGGTGCTCTTTTAGCATTCCCCAACAGTGGCGATGGGTAACAAAATTCCTGGTGAACTGGTAATGAGGGAAATGACCGGATCTTCTTTGCTTCTCTCAGCAGAGCTTCCTTTCTCCTCATGTGGGATGGTGGGATATGACTATGAACGGGTAACCAGTGGCGAAGTGTAGACTTCACAGTACCAGTTATGCAGCGCATGGTTTCATTCAACTTAGTATCCACTTGATGCACATGTGCACTTTCCAGCCATACAGGGGCACAGTATTCCGCTGTATAGTAGACAAGACTAATACCCGTTAATCGTAAGCAGTCAGCCGAGGCTCCCCATGAACTACCACAAAGTTTGTGTAGGATGTTATTCTTTGTAGTGATTTTGTGAGAGAGCTTGGTGAGATGTTCTTTGTAGCTCAGAGTTCTGTCCAGGGTGACTCCTATATTTGGGGAAAGGGTTGTACTTTAGTTTATCACCAAGGAATAAAACAGATGGCTCGTAGTTTGCGAGTCGGTTGCTAAGATTGAAACATGAAACCTCAGTCTTAGAAGCGCTTGGGATCAATCGCCAAGACTTGAAGAATGTCGCCATTTTGTCCAAGTATGCTGAAAGAATGCCTTCTCCATCCTCAAAATTTCTGCTTTGAGCTACCAGTGCAATGTCGTCTGCATATATAAACTTAGTAACTGAGGTTGATGGTAAGTCATGTATGTAGAGGTTGAAGGGAACTGGGGCCAACCGTTATTTAATTTTCTTTTATTAGTTTTAGAATCGTCTAGGAATACTACAAACTCTCTCTCACAGAGAAATTAGGTTTGCAATTTCCAAGCAGGGAATTAGTCCATGTCGCCAGACAGTATCATATGCACTTGTCAGGTCATTAAATACAGCTGTTGATTTTAATTTCTTTTGGAAACCTGCCTCGATGTGAGTGGTAAGAGCCAACAAAATTAATGATAGTTGACAAAAAGGAGCCTACAACTAGTACAACCATAAAAGTGAATAACATTGCAATTGAAACAAGATGTTTAGTAAAGAACATAGAGCCAACTTTCTCCCAAATGCATGGGCATTGTTATAACTCTTTGCCCTTTTCAAGGAGTATAATTGAATGTTGGTTGTAGTAGCTTGTTGAAATACAACGTGCTATAGGGATATTAAACACGAATATCAGGTGCCCTTTGCTAGTGCTACCTCTGTAAAAAAAATTCATTCAATTCGGTTTCACCGTGTTTGAATTGATATGGGGAATGGATTTGCACACATACATGGCCGCTATTTGCAAACTATTGGGCTGATGGCCTTGTAGTCAGTCATAAGATGCTTTCCACAAAAAGGCATGTTGCTACAAAATCTGGTAGAGATAAAATTATTAGGATGGTCGTAATTTGATTTACGCATTTAACATTTGGGTGGCCGTCATTCCGTTTCGGTCAAGATGGCGGCGATATAAAACATGACATTGAGGTGCCCTTTACAAGTGCTACCTCTGTACCAAATTTCGTTCCATTCGGTTTCACCGTGTTCGAATTGATAGGGGGAATCGATTTTCACACAAAGATGGCCGCCATCCGCAAAGTATTAGGCTAATAACCTATTAGTTTGGTCAAAGGATGCTCCCTCCATTAAGGTATGTTGTTAAAAAATTTGGTAGAGATTGGATGATTAGGTTAATCGTAATTTGATTTAAGCTTTGAAAATTTGTGTGGCCGCCATTACGTTTCCGTCAAGATGGCGGCGATATAAATCATTACACTGAGGTGCCCTTTGCTAGTGCTACCTCTGTACCAAATTTCGTTCCATTCGGTTTCACCGTGTTCGAATTAATAGGGGGAATCGATTTTGACACATAGATGGCCGCCATCCGCAAACTATTAGGCTAATTACCTATTAGATTGGCCAAAGGATGCTCCCTCCATAAAGGTATGTTGTTGCAAAATTTGGTAGAGATCGGATGATTATGTTAGTCGTAATTTGATTTAAGCTTTGAACATTTGTGTGGCCGCCTTTACGTTTCTGTCAAGATGGCGGCGATATAAAACATGACACTGAGGTGCCCTTTGCTAGTGCTACCTCTGTACCAAATTTCGTTCCATTCGGTTTCACCGTGTTCGAATTGATAGGGGGAATCGATTTTCACACAAAGATGGCCGCCATCCGCAAAATATTAGGCTAATGACCTATTAGATTGGTCAAAGGATGCTCCCTCCATAAGGGTATGTTGTTGCAAAATTTGGTAGAGATCGGATGATTAGGTTAATCGTAATTTGATTTAAGCTTTGAACATTTGTGTGGCCGCCATTACGTTTTCGTCAAGATGGCGGCGATATAAATCATTACACTAAGGTGCCCTTTGCTAGTGCTACCTCTGTACCAAATTCCGTTCTATTAGGTTTCACCGTGTTCGAATTGATAGGGGGAATCGATTTTCACACAAATATGGCCGCCATCCGCAAAATATTAGGCTAATGACCTATTAGATTGGTCAAAGGATGCTCCCTCCATAAGGGTATGTTGTTGCAAAATTTGGTAGAGATCGGATGATTAGGTTAATCGTAATTTGATTTAAGCTTTGAACATTTGTGTGGCCGCCATTACGTTTTCGTCAAGATGGCGGCGATGTAAATCAATACACTGAGGTGCCCTTTGCTAGTGCTACCTCTGTACCAAATTTCTTTCCATTCGGTTTCACCGTGTTCGAATTAATAGGGGGAATCGATTTTGACACATAGATGGCCGCCATCCGCAAACTATTAGGCTAATGACCTATTAGATTGGTCAAAGGATGCTCCCTCCATAAAGGTATGTTGTTGCAAAATTTGGTAGAGATCGGATGATTAGGTTAATCGTAATTTGATTTAAGCTTTGAACATTTGTGTGGCCGCCATTACGTTTCGGTCAAGATGGCGGCGATATAAATCATTACACTGAGGTGCCCTTTGCTAGTGCTACCACTGTACCAAATTTCGTTCCATTCGGTTTCACCGTGTTCGAATTAATAGGGGGAATCGGTTTTGACACATAGATGGCCGCCATCCGCAAACTATTAGGCTAATGACCTATTAGATTGGTCAAAGGATGCTCCCTCCATAAAGGTATGTTGTTGCAAAATTTGGTAGAGATCGGATGATTATGTTAGTCGTAATTGTATAGTATATGCCATGATAAGACCTAGATTGTGATGTGGTGCCACAGCCCACATTTGATTTTTAAAGTGGTATTTATGCTGTTTTATAGGGATCATCAAATGATTTCAATGATTATTAATGATTTTACAGTGCGAGTGCATATTGTCTTCTGGATTGGTGCTTTTTTATTTTGCAATGGTTTAGTTGATTTGTGGAATGCGTTTCGATGTCATGGATAGCTGCCATGTTGTTTACATAGCTTTGATGGATATTTTTGTAGTTCCTTGCTTCAACGGGGGCACGCCTTTGAAATCCCAAAGCCACCTATATAGCGTCTGAGACTAATAACGAAATATACCCGTACGCTTTCATATGGTGTCAGATCTTACCAGAAGTCAATCAACGTATGGCTATATAAGGTTATGTACACATAAACACATAAATCCAGTAGTTCCAGCTATAAAATGTTACATTACCTTAAGATTTTTCCAAAGGATTCAACGCACGCATAGCATATTAAATGCACCTATGTAGTAGTTGTTGATCCCTACATTTTATCTTCTGCCAATCTTTGTGTATATTATATTTCTTGATATTTTTTTTACTGCATATAGGAAATTCCTGATTTTCACCTTCCCGCGGTAGAGAGAGGGCAACGTTTGAATATACATTTGTCATATTCAAGCGGCTGACGAATACAGGGACCGAGTGTCTCCCGGGATAAGGAGATAACCATTACTAAGTGCAAACGGCCTCCTGGGAGGGCGGATGAGCGAGTAATGAAAAAGGGCACTCTCTTGCCCTAGAGGTAGGAAACTACCTCTGAAGGCGGATGAACCACTAAAGTGCTGGTCAACGGCATAGAATGGAGAAAGCAACGGGAAACTACTCCATTAATGGTCTATTATGATTTCCCAAGAATCGGCAGTATGATGGAAGGCTGTTTAGTAAATTATTCCGGAATAGTCCTCCATTCGTATCTCCGGGCGAGGACAACTGAAGAGATGAAACGTGGAAAATATAGTGGAAGAGAGAAAAGAATAGCAACATGGAATGTGCAATCGATGATGAAATGTGGAAAATTGGAAGATTTGAAACAAGAGATGAAAAGAATGAAGATTGACATTTTAGGAGTATCAGAGGTGAGGTGGCCAGACGCAGGAGACTTTTGGAGTGGCGATATCAGAATAATTCATTCAGGAACATCATCTGACAAACCAGGTCAAGCAGGAGTAGGAATAGTCCTAAATAAAGAAATGGGCATAAGAGTGAAAGGATATGTCAAATTCAGTGAAAGATTAATAATGCTTAGACTAGAAACAGAACCAAGGGACACAATAATAGTACAAGTTTACATGCCAACAACTGGTCATGACGACCAGGAAATAGATCACATGAATGAAGAAATAGAAAAAGCTATTAGTAGAGTAAAGGGCGAAGAAAACCTTATCATACTAGGTGACATGAATGCTGTAGTCGGAGAAAGAGCGGAAGATAACATAGTAGGAAAATATGGATTGGGGACGAGGAATGCAAGAGGCGAAAGACTATTAGAATTTTGTGCTAAATATGAACTTGTAATCACCAATATATGGTTTAATCATCATAAAAGAAGAAGGTACACTTGGAAAGCACCAGGTGATATCAATAGATATCAAATTGATTATATAATAGTTAAGAAGAGATTTATGAATCAAGTCAAAGATAGCAGAAGCTATCCGGTTGCTGATGTGGAAACAGATCATAATCTCGTTATGATGAAGAGCAGGCTGAAATTTAAAAGAATACAGAAAAGAAATAACAAATCTTGGCTAATTGAAAGTAAATTGAAAGATGAGAATATTGCTGAGGCATACCAGCAGAAAACTGATGAGTTAACTAACACAGAAATAGGGAATACTATAGAAGATTCATGGACTCAAATTAAAAAAGATCTGACGGAGGCAGCTGATGAAATTTTGGGGAGAACAGAAATACCTCCTAGAAAGGAATGGATCACTAAAGAAATTCTAGATATGATAGATAAAAGACGGTTACTCAAGAGATCAACAAGATTGGAAGACAAAGAAGAATATAGAAGATTGCGAAATGCTATAAACAGAAAAGCAAGAATAGCAAGAGAAAATTATTACGAGGGTATATGCACAATGATAGAAGAAAAAACTACTAAAGGACATGTAGATTCTGCATATCAGATGGTAAAGATTTTCTTTGGTAAGAGATGTAACAAGAGTAATGCCATAAGTAATGCAGAGGGAGTAATTCTCGATGATCATAGCGATATTGCAAAAAGGTGGAAAAATTACATTGAAACCCTATACGAAGGTGTACATTTACAGGAAAATGAAGTTCTTGAGGAAGAAGATGAAGTAACAGAAGATAATTTAGGCTTCCAAGTACTGAGAGAGGAATTTGAATTAGCTCTACGAAGACTGAAGGATAATAAGGCGCCAGGCATTGATAATCACAAAGCTGAACTCCTCAAGAAAAGCGGACCTCGTATGAAGGAGAGATTGCTCCAACTTGTACAAAACATCTACATGGACGGAAAAATACCGGCTGATTTTGAAAAAAGTATAATGATCCCTATACCAAAGAAAATGGCAGCAAAACATTGTGAACAATATCGCACTATCAGTTTAGTCGTACATGCATCAACAATTATCACCAACATAATATTAAGACGAATTGAAAAGCAAATTGAAGAATTTCTGACTGAAGACCAATTTGGGTTTGTTAAAGGTAAGGGTACTAGAGAAGCTATATTGGCATTGAGACTTTTACTTGAAAAAAGATTGGAAAAAGACCAAAGAACTTATTTAAGCTTTGTGGGTATTGAAAAGGCTTTTGATAATGTACAATGGATAAAAATGTTTGAAATTCTCAAAAACATAGGAGTCCCATATAGAGATAGAAGAATAATCTGGAATTTGTACAAAAATGAAATTGCAGTAATTAAAATTGGAAATGAACAAGAGGAAGCAAAAATAGGGAAAGGAGTTAGACAAGGCTGTGCTTTGTCTCCCATGCTTTTTAATGCCTACATACAGGATGCATTGAATAAGGTTCGAGAAGATTTGAATTTAGGAATAAGGAGACAAGGTGAACAAATAAATATGACTAGATTTGCAGATGACATTGCCATAGTTGCAGATAGTGAACAACAACTCAAACAAATAATAGTAAAAATGGAGGAAATCATGGCTAATGAATACAAGATGAAAATAAATAAGTCAAAGACGAAAGTTATGGTCTGCGATAAAAAGGCAGACTCAAGTATGAAATTAGTGGTGGGCAACAAAACACTAGAAAATGTTTAAGAATTTAAATAACTCGGAAGCAAAATTGCCAAAGATGGAAGAAGCAAGAAAGAAATCAAATGTAGAATTTTACAAGCCAAATTAGCATTTCACAAAAAGAAACGTTTATTCACAACAAATTCTATTAATCTTAAAACTAGAAAACGATTATTAAAAGCGTATGTTTGGAGTATTGCCCTTTATGGTTGCGAAACGTGGACAATGGGAAAATAAGAAAAAAGGAGGATAAATTCTTTTGAACAATGGTGTTATAGAAGAATGCTAAAAATTAGCTGGATTGAAAAAATAACGAATGCTGAAGTATTTAAAAAGGTGGAGGAAAATTATACCTTATGGAAAAGCATAAAGAGGAGGAGGACTAGACTGATAGGACATATTTTGAGACACGATAGCCTGCTGAAAACGGTATTGGAGGGAATGGTTGAAGGCAAAAGATGTCTAGGAAGACCACGCCTACAATATGTACAGCAAATCATGTCTGATGTAGGATGCAGAAACTATGAACAGATGAAGAGGAAAGCTATAAATAGAGCCGACTGGAGAACTGCCGCAGACCAATCCATGGATTGAATACTTAAGAAGAATTTGATTTAAGCTTTGAACATTTGTGTGGCCGCCATTACTTTTCTGTCAAGATGGCGGCGATATAAATCACGACACTGAGGTGCCCTCTGCTAGTGCTACCTCTGTACCAAATTTCGTTCCATTCGGTTTCACCGTGTTCGAATTAATAGGGGGAATCGATTTTCACACAAAGATGGCCGCCATCCGCAAACTATTAGGCCGATGACCTATTAGTTTAGTCAAAGGATGCTCCCCTCATAAAGGTATGTTGTTGCAAAATTTGGTAGAGATCGAATGATTAGGTTAGTCGTATTTTGATTTAAGCTTTGAACATCTGTGTGGCCGCCATTACGTTTCCGTCAAGATGGCGGCGATATAAAACATGACACTGAGGTGTCCTTTGCTAGTGCTACCTTTGTACCAAATTTCGTTCAATTCGCGTTCACCGTGTTCGAATTGATAGGGGGGGGGGGGACAGACATTCAGAGTACACACACTCACACACACACAGACTCACACACACAGACTCACACACACATACACACACACAGTCAGACACACTCTTTTTTCGCCCTGTGTTGATCTCATAAGTCTACTTTCATATTTTGCAAAAATCGAAAGTAGGCTAGAAATCACAGAATTTCCACATTTGTGTAGTGTGATAACCTCTAATAACAAGTGCCTGTCAGAAATCAAGAAAAGAATAGTGGTAACTAAACAAGCCTTCCGAAATAAAATAAAAAGTTATTGCTAAATAATCACCTCAGTTTGAGGACTAGAAAGTCATTTCTCAAGACTTTTGTTTGGAGTGTCTTACGGTATGGATGCGAAACCTGGGCATTAGGGAAACTGGAGGAAACAAAACTTAAGGCTCCAGAAATGTGGTTTTGGAGAAGAATGACAAGAACAAGTTGGATGGACAGGAAAATATCATCGAGGGCAAAGTATTGGGAAAGAAACCTTGGGGATGTCCAAGGATGTCGTATGTCATCAAGAACTCCATTGGAGAACTGGCATGTGGTTCTTATGGCAGTATGAAGAGACTAGCAGAAAATCATCAAATGTGGCTGCAGCGGCAATGCTTTGTCTTTAGTTAATTATGAGTGGCAAACTGCGTATGCAATTTAATCTCTCCCACTTTTCAGTCCTAAAGACATCAGAAAAGATTATTCTCATTACTTCCTGTAACGAAAAAGTATTTATTTTCCAATTAATTACAAAAGTTATAAATAGGAGGCTAAGACACCGAATTTGCATGCCCCACAAGGTTTATAATTAAATTAAAGGCCGTTTTCACGGGAATGGGGACTTGCATTATCGGTGAAGCATAATTATTTTACATGATGAGATGAAAAAAAAAAGTATTTTTCTTGGTTGTATCCATACTTTATCTGATTGTTCTGTTTTGCGGACAGAATCAATACCATATTTTAGGGTCTTTTCTTGTATACAGATGGTGGCACTGTTCGTACGAAAGTCTCGGCACTGACGTCTATCTGTTTAACAGTCTGTTATTCCTTCTTGCAAATACAGTATTATCTCTTACAGAGACAGAATGAAAGCAGAATGAGACCTCGTGAAATGGCGTTCAATTTCGCAGAGCGGGTATAGTTTTCTTGCAATATCTCGAAAACCGTTCGTTTTAGGGCCTTAAAACGCGGAGTTCGTGGATCCCACTTTGTGGAAACCACGAACATTGTTCCTGGCATTGCTACGCGTAAAACGAGCCAAGTCCCATCTTTCTACGAACAAATTGACTTTGACACTTGTTATTACAAGCCGTGTTTCACTTACCTGCTTGCTACTTTAGGGTCTATAGAGCCCTAAACGATTAAAACAAAGCTGGAGTGTGAGGTCACTACTGGCGCGCACTATGAAACTATTAACAACGTTAAAAATCCCTCAGTATGCCTTCCTTCTGAGGAGAAGTAAAGCTGGCAGGCCCATGTCAT
The DNA here is from genome assembly GCA_946902985.2 of Meconema thalassinum. NCBI lineage: Eukaryota > Metazoa > Arthropoda > Insecta > Orthoptera > Tettigoniidae > Meconema > Meconema thalassinum. The sequence continues at coordinate 86,129,962 of OX336399.1, forward strand.
AGATTTATGTCATGTAAAAGAACCTCCCACTAACTACCACTGTGAGAATCTAAATTTGTAGGTTAGATTTGATTAACTCTCTATTAGTTCCAACGTTCACAGCTTGGTGCTGGTTGTGGTGGCATCAAGTAACCAAGTTCACTGCTAGGTGTCGTTGACGGTAGCATTTAGTAACAAAAGTAGGAACTACTAGAAATCGATCGTCTGCAGTCCTTACCTTTATTACAGATAACGCCCACTAATACAGCCATCACAATTAACACCGGTTATCAGATAGATTCTACACTCACCCAAAGTGCACGGGGCTACATGACCGCGTTGTCGCAGCCCCTAAACTGAGGAACCAACCAACCAAACTATTAACAACGATAACATACAAAATATATGAGCATTGCCCACTGTTGCCAACATGTTCAGAAACAATACTCAATAACGTCATGGGTCTCTCTGTTCCAAGAGTAGCAACGGAGTGTTAAAAAGAAAATTAATACTAATTACAGTAAACCCTCGTTAAAGTAAGGAAAAGCCTAAACATCGACTCGGATCACTACCTCTCGGAGATTAAAGTAAAATTCCAGCCAAACTAGCCCAAGCCGAGAACCAACAGGAAGCCCAGAATTAATACACTCTGAAACAGAACAAGGAAAAATACTGCCAAAACCTATCAAAGCTGAACATGAACAGCTGGGAAGAGATCAGAGAAGCAATGACCAAAGCAGTTGAAGGTTTGGGAAATCCAGCGAGGAAACGAAAACCTAGGTGGTGTGACGAAGCTCTTGACAAAAGACTACAAGCCTGGAAGAGATGGCACTCCAACAAGTCCGAGGAGAGGTGGGAAGATTTCAGGGAAGTAAGGAAGAGAACTGCTAAGTTCATAAGATCAGAGAAGAGGAACTACGACAGAAGTAGGGTGGAAAAGTCTGAAGAAGATTTTCGAAAAAATAACACGCGAGAGTTTTTACAGAACCTTCAAAGAGGAACTACAGGGATATCAGTCACAAAGTCTGTGCTTCAAACGGAAAGATGGTAGTATAGCGACGAACGACAAGGAAAACTGCCAACTTTTGGCCGACTATTTCAAAGTGCTGCTGAACTGTGAAGAACCTGTGGAAAGATTGAATACTCAGAATCCATCCTATGGGAACCCGAATTCCAACCCACCAAGTTTAGATGAGGTAAAGCGCATAATAAACGAGCTTAAAAACAACAAAGCACCAGGCGAAGATGGCATCGCTGCAGAAATGTGGAAGTTCGGAGGAGAAATGGCAGCAGAAAAAATACACGGCATCATAGAAGAAAACTGGAAAACTGAAATGATCCCGAAAGTCTGGAAATGTGCCCTTATACACCCACTTCACAAGAAAGGTCATCGGGCGTACATCGACAACTACAGAGGAATCTCTCTACTTCCAGTCGCATACAAGATACTCTCCAAAGTACTGCTGAACAGAGTTGATAAACAAGCAGACCACCTCATAGGTGAATACCAAGCTGGCTTTAGAAAGGGGAGATCGTGCGCAGAACAAATATTCAACCTCAAGAGCATCCTCAGATCAAGAGCTTTGAGAAGACAGAACACTGTAGTAATATTCGTTGACTTCAAGAAAGCGTACGACTCAATTGACAGGCAGACTTTATTTAACTCCCTAGAGGGGTTCGGAATTGACAGGAAGACGAGAGAAATAATCAAACAAACTCTAACGGATACCATGTCAAAAGTGAAGTTCTTCGGAGAAATAACAAGAAGTTCCGTTAAGAACTATACAGCCTACTTTTCATGCCAATGATTATTCTACAGAATATGAACCTATCTAGAATAATGCCGAAATTAAGTTGCTAATATCGAAATTTCCAATTAGTTCGAAATACTGTATACCTGGCATAATGTATCCTTATAGAGCACTACAGTTGGCAGCCCTGATGACTGAATATATTCTGAGTTCCGTCTCTTACGGTACTAAATACAAAATTTGGTTGAAGTCCACTGGATAGCATGGACGTTACATGCAGTTAAACATTGGATCTAACAGCGCGCGTAAAATCATGTTGGCAACAATGTCATGCATGTATTGGTCAGAAATAATCTGAAATAATATGATCTATTGTTGTGCCAATTTTGAATGAAATCCATTAGTTAGTATAGAAGTTACATGCATTTTAAAATTGGACCTATCAGCAGGCTTAGAATCATGTTGGCAGCACTGACGTATATTAGTTACTCCAAATTCGTCTAGAATGCCAGGTACTATACGTGTGCAAAGTTTAGAGCTATTGGCTTGCATACTTTCTGATATATTGATATCAGGATAAGAAAAATAGGGACAGCACATATTAACAGTTGGCAGCCCTGGTTGCTCCTTAGAATACGCATAGTCATATCTGTTATGGTACACATAGCACATACGAAATTTGGTTGAAATCCAAATGATAGTATGGAAGTTACATGTATTTAAAGTTGGACCTGTCAGCAGGCTTAGAATCATGTTGGTAGCACTGACGTATATAAGTTACTCCAAATTAATATAGAATGTCAGGTACTATACGTGTGCATAGTTTAAAGCTGTCGGCTTGCATACTTTCTGATATATTGGTATTTGGATAAAATAAATTAGGAGCATTTATTAACAGTTGGCAGCCCTGTTAGGTCTGAAGAATACGCTCAGTCATATCTGGTTATGTACACATACAACATACGAAATTTGGTTGAATTCCAATTGATGGTATAGAAGTTATATGCATTTAAAAATTGGACCTATCAGGAGGCTTATAATCATTTTGGCAACACTGCCATGTTTAGCCTCCTGGAAATTAAACTGAAATATTATGATCTGTACGTGTGCCAATTTTGAAATAGCTCCCATTCATACTTTCCAAGATATCCAACATGGAGCTCAAATTTCAATTGCGATTTTTTAGCAGTTGGTAGCACTGACATCATTTTCAAATATGGCCGTGAGATATTCAGGTATAGATCTTTACTCCTACCAAATTTTGTTTCGATTGCTGCAGCCGTTTAGGAGTTGATAGGGGGGGACACACACACAGCCAGACAGACAGAAGGACAGACAGACAGACAGACAGACAGACAGACGGACAGACAGACAGACAGACAGACAGACAGACACACATTTGCCCGATCTCATAAGTCTACTTTTTCCTCATTTTTGCAAAATGTGAAAAGTAGGCTAAAAACAGGGGTCAGACAAGGAGATGGCTTATCACCTATCCTCTTCAATATTGTTCTGGATAAAACCATGAGAACCTGGGAGGATGCTTTGGACATGAAAGGAGTAAGGGGGATACATCTGGGAAGGAAAGGACAGAACCTGGAAATTAAATGTTTGGCTTTTGCTGATGATCTTGCCCTCTTAGCCCAAAGCCGAGATGATGCCCAAAAAATGCTGGATACTCTGCACGAAATCGCTGAGAAAACGGGTCTTAAAGTCTCCTATGAAAAGACAGAATACATGGAATACAGACACCTTGGAGAGAGACACATAAAAGTGAAACATGGTACTGTCAAAAGAACTGAGAAGTTTAAATATCTAGGTGAATGGATAGAACCCAATGGGCTGGATAAAGAAGCAAATAGGGCAAGAGCTAGAAAATTGGTTTTGGCTTATAGGTTAACCCAGAACAGATACACCAAACGAGCAATATCCTACAAAGCAAAACTCAGACACTAGTAAAGCCAGAGGGTCTGTACGCCTCGGAGTGCTTGACACTGAATAACAAGTAGTTCCGTGAAGAACTATTCAGCCTATTTTCATATATCCTACTTATGTTAATTGCCTGTATCAACATACAAAATTTCAGTTTGATTGCAGTAAGAGATTCGTAGATAATGAGAACCGACTAAATATTCTGGATGGTCGCCATGTTGCATTTTATATATGTAGGTCCTAGAGTTATGTACTGTTACATGAAGATTATTGTGTACGTGTAGCATTCAAACTTCAATCGCATGATTAGGACACAAGAACTAACAAGGAGATTTTAAAATTTTGCACAGCTGCCATCTTGTGGTTATGGAAGCATTTGAAATAAATTAGATGCCAGTGGATTAACATTCGTATAAGGATTTACTGTACCAAGTTTCACTGCACTCGGATGGTTAAATTGCGAGAAACGACCATGTGAATATTTATACTTCGCGTCGCCGCCATGTTGGATTTGTGATCACCAGGTTATTTAAAGTCCTATAGGTGAACTTAAGTTCATAGCCCCTATGAACATAAAAAAATCAGTTTCATTGCTATAATAGATTCGTAGATATTCAGAGCCGTCTAAATATTTCTGATGGTCGCCATGTTGGATTGTTAAAGGTATAGGCCATAGAGTCATGCACCATTAGAGGAACATTATTGCGTAGGTTCATTATTCAAACTTTCACTTCGATCGCAAGATTACGACACAAGAAATAAAAACTTAATTTTAAAATTCGCACAGGCACCATCTTGAGGTTATGTAAATAATTGAACTAAATTAGATACCAGTGCATTACAATGTGTATAAACATTTCCTGTACCAGATTTCATTGCGTTTGGAACATTAAATCGCGAGAAACGTCTATTTAAAATTTTCAAATTCGCTTGGCCACCATGTTCGTTTTGTAGTTAACCGGATTTTGAAAGTCTTATAGATGAACTTCCAGTAGTGCCCTTTATCTCCGTACAAGACTTCAGGGTGATACCGCTAACAGTTTCAGAGATATAGAATGCCGGTGAAATATTTCGCACATCCGCCATCTTGTGGTTATGTACACAATTGAACGAAGTTAGACGTCGGTGCATTAGAATGTGTATTAACATATACTGTACCAAGTTTTATTGCGTTTGGTTGATTAAGTCGCGAGAAGCGTCTATTTAAATGTCGCAAATTCGCATGGCCGCCATGTTGGTTTTGTAGTAACCGGTTTTTCAAAAGTCACATAGGTGAACTTCTAGTAGTTCTCTTTATTACCGTAATAAATTCCAGGGCGATATCGGGAATAGTTTCGGAGATATTGAATGATGGTGAAATATTTCACACAGCCGCCATGTTGGATTGGTGAGACTTAACAAAATTTGAAGATCACGATCGGGGTCGGCCGGAATTGTGCTATCAACTTACCGAGTTTCATTGAAATCACTCTAGCCGTTTAGAATTTATTAGGGGGACACACACACACCTCACACACTCACACACACACACACACACACACACACACACACACGCGCACACACACACGGACAAAAGGTTATCTCATATGCCAATTTTTTCAAAATTGACAAAAGGCTAAAAAAGGGGATCTTCAGGAACTGAAAAAAAGGAGAGGAAAATTTTGCGGAAAATTTTAGGACCACAGAAAACTGCTGACTGGACATGGAAGAACAGAAAGAATGACCTCTATAAGCACACTGAAAAAATTACTGTCACAATGCGGAAGCGAAGGTTGAAATTTTACGGACATTTGCTGAGAATGGACGAGAACCGACTGACTAAGAGGATATTCAAGTATATTACAGAGCTGAAGGCTACAACTAAGTGGGTAGAAGAGGTTAAAAGAAACGCCAAGGAAAGTGGACTCACAGTGGATGTGATCCACAACAGAAAAGAGTTTAGAAACCGAATTGACAACATCAAGATGTTCGAAGAGAAAACACCTAAAATTAGATCCAAACTGGTAATTATCCGAGGAGGAGCGAAAGATGAGAAGTGAACGAATGAAGCGGTTTTGGGAGGAGAAGAGGAGATTGACCAGAAAGCCTTAGGTTCCATGCGGTCCGCAGGCGGCCAAATTCGGAAGAAAAGAAACCCTCGTTTATTAGTGGCCGACACGATATAAACATAACCTTACAGTTCGTACTGTACCCGATACCTAGTTTAGGCTATCGGCTACGCCAGCAGACATTAAGCTGTAGTTGAGGTTTTGAGAAGCAATAAGAAAAGATAGCGCACCGATCGCGTCAAGAAGAAAGTCAAGATGACGTAGCAGGTCTAGAATCAAGGAGGCATTGAAATCTGTAAGAAGATAGAATTATGAATGGAGATGTGAAGCTTTATTGAAACATATATGGAATTATAGTAATTAAAACAACTTAGAAGAGGATATATAACATGCATTATATGTGGAAATAATTTTATGGAAGTAAGTTATTCTATAACAGAACAGCCGAGATGATTCGGGTTCGAGACTATGTTCGTGACGTGGGAGCACTGTGGTGGGGAGAACAAGCCACGTGCCGCGCGGAGCTCATAAGCCGAGACACAGCGCTAGCAAGTCAGTTGAGCCCAGGAAGACGGGCAGTTCAGAGCAGCTCTATAGCACAGCGAGACGGACATTGAAGGTCACGCAACGTACAGAAACTGTCACGGAAAAGTGTAGGTGACAGTGCCTGCATCGCCGAGCAGCGAAGGCCGAGGGGGTCGTTGATCCAGGCGAGCTGGCCGAGGAGACAATTGTAGGCAGCCGGGGTATTTCAAAACCACACTGCTCGTATTTGAAGACTTTATTTCAAGCTTCATTTCGACGCTGTTCAAACACAGGCTTTTACGAATAACCTTATAACCATGCTGTTATATAACACATTCAAAGCGACTTTTACTATTCCAAGTAAACTGAATGTTAGCACAGGCTCTGATGAACATTATATCGTGCATTTATAAGATTTATATCTTATACAATTTTCATGATTTACCTATTACGAACAGATACAGGGTGTATCGCAATCTTGAACACTATCAAGTAAAATTTTATTTTACTCAAGTGGAACTTTGCAGTAAGTTGAGATTGGACTTACAATTCTCAAACTGAACATTTAACGGAACAGTGGCGTATATTAGAAGAGGAGTAAGGGGGTCCGCTGTTTTCATGAACTTTTCAAGAAGGAGTTGGACAATATCCGCTATGGGTAATCCGAGGTTCAACATGACCGAGTAAACGTGAATAGAGACAAGATGGCACCACAGAGCGATGGATTCGATTCCTGACGAGAGGAGTCCACCAGCTGATTCGCTTGGGATTTCGAAGGAAATCGTCATTTCATGGATGAAATGATATTCACGCCGATCTTACGAGAAATTCTTATGTTGGGAAAATCGACGATCTTGGAAATTATATTACAACTGATAATGAAAGGTATTGTAAGAGTTCTAGCTACCTGATACGATTATTTTCATGAATACTGGGCACACATGTATATTTTTTCTAATAGGAGTGATTTGATTATTAAGACATGGTTTGAATTTATATACTTCGAATTTGCTAGAATATGGAGTGACCATATGATATGGCAGGCATCATTATACGAAATTTTCACCATTGATTGACTTTATTAAGCAGATGTTTGGTCTTTTAGACATTCTTCCAGCTAGGATATTTTTCATAAATAGTTTTTTTTTGTGTAACGAGTATTTCGAACTCGTGATCTGCAATTGATTATCAAAAATTACTTCGTCAGTTCATTGCATACTAGCGAGTGTGTATTATTCATCAGTAGGGATTTTTTCCATTGGATTGTTTGGAGATATTAAGAAGTTATTCGCTTTAGTGAATGAACATCGCTTTTATATGACAACTAGAAACTTGTTGATTCCTATCTGGTACATTCATTCATACAGTCTACGAGATGGGGTCTTTCGTATTTATAAGATTGTATGGTGGCTACTCATCTTACTCGCCATTGAGGGACTCATTTTTATCATCCGAATGTACACGAGATGTAAGTGAATTAAACAAGGAACTACTAGTCACATATCAGTCGAAATTTTGTTAAATAAAGTAACGATAAATGTCAACAGGATTGCATTTAGTAATTCTTGTTTGCCAATCCAATATTTTGTTGCTATACTCTTTTGAGAGTAATTTCAGTTTAACAGCTATTACAGCTGATGCTTTGATGATTTTTATAATTGTGTTTGATACCTTTGAGAAGGATTTAAAGTAATTGAATCTTGTAAGATTAATCATTAATGGTCATAATTATTTTAAGGCAGATCAGTATTGCAGATTTTGATATGAGAGATTATAGCACATTGGTGTTTTTCTGCGATGTGAATTATTGAAACTTGTGAAAGAATTTATGCTATTTGAAAGCAAATCTTAAATTACTGAAGTAATATTTTTCCAATTGTTTAAGAAGTTGTCTAGATGTGATCAGAGTAATTACAGTCATTGGAGATTATGTGCGTTGATAATTTGAAGCCATTTATATATTTTTTGTAGATCATGCAACGTGGTTAAGTGGAGTTTGTGATAGGCATTTTGTGGAATTTGCCATGTGATAGTTGCATCGTTAATAATGTATTTTGAAGCAGACATGAGGTCGTCGTACCCAGTCTAGCGTAATTGTTGAGATTCATGCTGTATGTGCTGAATATTTATGGAGTTTTTGGAGTAATTCTTATATTCAAATGTGATATTTGAAATATTGAAGAAATGTAATGTCGTTGTGGATAGTTAGATCCAACGTGATGTCGTGGAGACAATAATATTTTTTGGCATGATAAATTAAATACGAGATATAACTTGGAAGTAATAAAACTGTAAGACAACGTTCTATAAACCATATTAAACAATTTGTTAGGAAATTAAACAAATAAATGAAGTTGATAATACAAGATTTTCTGAAAATAATAATTAACGAAATAATAATCTGAGATTTAAGCATATTAACTATCTGACCTAATGAAATAAAAATCAGAATGACTAGATGAAATAATAAAAATCTAAATAACCAGATGATTGAAATTTAAATAAGTTAATAAATTAAATTTTGAAATAAATCGATGAATTAAATAAATGGATGAATTAATGTTTGAATAAATAAACTGATTGAAATGAATTAATAGACGATTGTAATGATGATGAATAACTAAATTAGATTGTGATAATTAATTAAAGAAGCTGATGATTAATGAATTTACATGGAATTAAATAAATTTAATTGAGAGATAATGTGAAGGAATTGCAACTTGAAATGTGAATTTAAATGATGTAATGGTGATGAATTAACGATTCTGACAGGAATATTTGGAATTTTGAAGTGAGAAATATTTAATTTTGATAATAACGATGATGATGACCAATGATAATTTGAATTTTCAGTAATTCACAGATAAGTGATTGAATGACGATGTAAATAGTGTAAATTAATTATTCAATGTTTAGGAACATTTGATTAACATGTTCTACGTTCAAATTATACCATGCAAACCATAATTTATGTGATATTTAATATGAGTGATTATTATATGTGTATGTTTAGGCAGATTAATTACTTAATTAAATCCACATTGATGTTAAATTAAAGAGAATTAGGTCTCAGGTTTCACAAATGTCAGTGACGAAAGACATAGTGCTACAGTGATCCTGAGAACCCAAGAGAACTTTATACATTTTTCTTGTTATGTGGATTAAGATAATTTTGCATTAGAAAGGAGATGGTTCGATTTTTGGACAATGACAATTTAACTTGGCATTCGGCCATACTCTTAGGTAGGAATTATATTTAAAATGTCTGTCTGACTATCAAAGTAAAATAAATTTGTTTTTTTTTATCTTAGTTGTGATCTGATGATGGTGTGATGTTCCTTTTTCTTTCCTTGTCTTGAGTAAGGCTTATCCGGAAAGGAAGTGGTTTTGCTAGGAATTCAGTTGATGGCGCCCATTTATATTTGAATTATTTTTATTAACTTAAGCCCGTAACGACCCTAGAGATACTTTGTCTCGTGAAACCCACTGCTTTTTCGAGAACTCAGCTGAATTTCCGATACATTCCTTATTTGACTAGAGGTTCATTTAACTCCACTCTGTCCTGGAACTCCAGGGATGTGATGTTATAGCAGATGGGTCATCGCATCCCCAGGACGAACGGGTACAGAGAGAGAGGGAGAATTGGCTTTATCCAACTAGTGGGGCTTTTCGATTTTGTTAATTCTATGGAATCACATCAGATTTAGATTACTGAGAGATTGATCTCAAGTTCATTTAAGTGTGTTACAAAATTTATTAAACTTAGTCAGACGATGTACTTGTGTGCCCAATCCAGTGTTCATGTTAATCGTATTAGTAATATCATGTTAGTTATAAGACATTTTTCCCTATACCCAAGTGAATGCAGGAATTGAGACATTGTGATGTGTTGTTGTCTAACGTCTCTATATAATTCTATATTGAAAATATAATTATGTTGCCAGAGGATTTAGCGAAGGTGTTAGGAGAGTTACAGACGGGTATGTCTGGAATTGCAGAAACTATTTCTAAGATGGAAACGGAAGTTAAAGAACAAATTAATAATTCAGAAGCTAGATTAGAAGCTAAATGTAAAGAGAATGTAAAATCATTACAGGCTAGTAATGAAGAAAATTTAAAATTATTGCAAACTAGTAACGAAGACAATCTAAACGACAATTTAAAGTCATTAGAGACTAGGTTACAGTCAAATAGCAAAGATGAGTTGATGTTATTAGAGACTAGACTGCAGTCAACTAGTGAAGATAATTTAAAATTATTAGAAACAAGGCTACAGTCAAATAGTGAAGCTAACTTGAAGGACAATTTTAAGTCATTAGAAGAGAAATTACAGTCTCGTAGTGAAGAAACTAACACTGAATTAGAAAATAAGTTAACCAGATGAGAGAATAGTTTAACTTTAAAGAATAATGAGATGCTGAAAACTTTACAATTAGACATAATTGCAGTAAACATGAAAGGAGAGGAAAATGTTCAAATATTAAGGAAAAATATTATTGAATTGGAAAGTAGAGGAGAAGAAAATATTTTGACTTTAAGAACAGACGTTATGACCATACAGAAAGACATTAAGTCAGATGTATCGAAGTTGAGATTCGACATCGATGGTTTAGTGGCAGATGTAGGAAAAATTCAAGATTGGTCTACCGAAGTATCTTTCGAGACTAAGATTAAAGGTCTAGAAACGAATCTAGGTAACGAAATAAAAGATTTAAAGACAGTAATTGGGACCATTAAAAAGGAAGTCTTGGGAGAGGTCAATTCTAATTTAAAGTCATTGGAAAATCAATTGCAGAAGGATATTAGAAAGATAGACGACGATATAGAGCAAAAGGTTAACGAAAACTTAGCTTTATTTAAAAATAGAGTCGGAGCAATTGTGGAAGAACGATATAGTGAGGTCGATGCCGAAGCAAAAGAGAAACGCGAAGGGTTAGATGAAAAATTAATCGCAGGTATGGCAAACTTAGAAGCTAGGTTTACGGAAAGCAAGGAAGCGATGAAGATAGATTCAACTCTATTTAGAACAGATGTTGATCTGTTGAAAGAACAAGTCGCGTTAGTAAAGAACACGTGCGAAGGAAAAATCGACAAGTTAAGAAACGATCTAGACGAAAGTAACAAGACGCAGGATGTTACATCGTTAGATGAGTTGAAGACTCAGGTCAAGAGATTAGCGGAAGTCAGGATGACTAAACTAGAATCCATAGTTAACAGTTTTACCAGTCAGAATGTAACATCAGGGGAAACATTGATAAATCAAACAGCGATAGACCGCAGTATGACGAATCAAGAACCGAGCATGGTAGAAGACCGTCAAATGCAACCGAATGTGACATTCGAAAGGGCTAGTTCAACCCCGCAGGATAATCCAAGTTCGAATAGGAGTACGTTAGGTCCAAGCGAACGATACTCAGGTCCAGTCACCATTATAAGGAATCTAGATGACAAGCCGAGAAAGTTTTCGGGAAATACAGGTGTTACACCAGTAGAATTTCTGCGAGATATTCGAGACTACATGGCGGAACACAGGGTAGCCAAAGAAAGAGAGCTAAGGATAGTAGAACGCGCCTTAGATGGATCTGCACTTACGTGGTTTAGAGCGTTCAGAAGCAATTTTGCGAACATGGAGCAATTTGCCATGGCTTTCTTGAGGAGATTCTGGAGTGCCGAGGATCAACTCAACGTAAGAGCGGAGATGTACTCCAAACGCTATTCTACGTCACATCCGACGCATTACGCCAACTATTTCACGTCACAGCTGGCTAAATTACAGTTCCTTATTCCTCCATTGCCAGAAGAAGAGCTTTTGCAAGCTATAGCGCGACAGTTACCGATAGAGGTACAGCGATCACTGATAGCATCGGGAGCCAATACGCTGGAACATTATGACGATATTTTGCGGCGATTGGATTATACAAGCGCACAGGTCACGCCTAGAAGTAATAGAAACGACAACAGAAACACGCAAGAAGTAAATGCGGTAGTCGTGGACAATGCAGCTCAAACGGACAGAAGGGATTCCTGGGAAAACCGACGGAACGAAGGGAATCGAGGAAACATCCGTAACGCAAGAGGAAATGATCGATATAGAGGACCATATGAAAGGCCATACGATCAAGAAGCGAGAGATAGCCGGTATAGGAATTATAACCAAAATTCCAGGTATCAGGACAGGAATCGGTATAATAACAGATATCGGGGAAGGAATAACTGGAACCAAGGTCAACAGTTTAATGGAAACGACCGACAGGATGGCCGAAGAAACGATCCTAACGACAGAAGGGATGATCGTGGACATGAGAGGTCGAGACAAGAGGATAGACAGCCTAGTGCACCACTCGAGGAGACAATGAGAGATGTCAATCGAGCCAGCACGAGTGGCGAAGGAAAAAAAAACGTCAAATTAACTCCAGAGGAAAATGAAAATCATTGGGAATCAATCGTCATCGTGGAAACATATCAGGTCAAGGACGAGGATTTAATCGAGGAGGAAGACATAGTACAACGGGAAAATAGACATGAATTGCCAGTTATTAGTGTGGAAGTCATGGGAAAAGAGATAAAGACACTTGTAGACACAGGGGCTATGGTGAGCTTAATATCCATAGGTTGCCTGGATGAATTGAAATTATTAGGAGGAATTACAATGTTGCCAACTGTTGTTAGCAAAATTCAAGGGGTAATCCCAGACAAGAGTATGAAATGTAAAAGTCAGGTACTTTTAGATGTTGGGATTGGAACCAGAAGTTTTGAACAGATGTTCCTAGTAGTGGGTCAACTACATTTTGACATGATCCTAGGAGTGGATTTCCTAAGTGAGAGTGGCCTGATCATAGATATGCAGAGTAGGCGCATGTACTTTCAAGAAGGGGTCATGGAAAATCAAGAATCGGAGATGACATTCTTTAGAGAGGATATATTGGATGAAATTGTATGCAGCGTTGAAAGGTCTATAGAAGATAAAATTGGCATGACTAGTAGAATAAATCCAGAAATTAAGAGGCAGTTTGATCAAGTAATTTCAGAATATGAGGATATATTCAATGACAAACCAGGTCTCATAGAAAATTTTACATACAGCATCAAGTTGATGGATGACAAACCATACCATAAAAATTTATATCCCATTCCGGATAAATGGAAGGAGGAAGTCAGCATAATGATAAGCGACATGGAGACAGATGGAATAATTAAGAAAATGCCAACTGCTTATTTGAATCCTTTAGCTGTTGTCAAGAAACTTAACGGTAAGCTGAGGATATGTTTAGATGCCAGAGCCCTTAACGAAAGAGTTCTTCCTGAACACGATAGACCACCTGTTATTCGTGAATTGTTACGCCGATTTAGAGGAAAGAGTTTCTTCTCGACAATCGATCTGACTAGTTCATATTATCATGTTGAGCTAGCAGAAGACTGCAAACAATACACAGGGTTCTTGTTTGACCATAAAACATATGTATTCAATAGGTTACCTTTTGGTGTGAAAAATAGTGGTCCGGTGATGATCCGAGCACTAGATGAAAATTTGTCAGATGCAGTTAAAGAGCATGTTGTAAGCTATATTGATGACCTGATTATAGCGTCTGAGACAGCGGAAGAACATATCAGACACCTTCAAATGCTTTTTGAAGATCTTAGGAGAACGAACTTCAAGGTGAACTTCAATAAATGTCAGTTCTTTCATGAAAAAATTGAATTTCTTGGACATAGAATCGATGGAGATGGTTATAGGCCCAATCCAAAGAAAATCATGGCAATTTCAGAGTTTCCAACACCACGAAAGATTAAAGAGGTACGGCAGTTTTTAGGCATGTGTCAGTTCTTTTCAACACATTGTCCTGAGTATACTGAGACAATGGCACCTCTGCAGGAATTATTAAGGAAGGGAAATCGATGGAAATGGGACGATAGATGCAATCAAGCGTTTTTAGCGGCCAAGAAAATGCTGATCCAAAATATCAAGCTTGAGTATCCTGATTTTACAAGAAGATTTTTTGTAGAGACAGACGCATCCAAAATAGGTATTAGTGGAATCCTATATCAGTTGGATGATGACAAGAAACATAGATATTTAGCTTTCACCAGTCGCAAGCTTAGGAATTGTGAGAAGAATTACTATGCAACTGAGTTAGAGGCATTAGCAGTGGTTCATGCTCTCAAAACGTGGAAGAAGGTGTTGTTTGGACATGACATAACAGTGATCACAGATCATAAAGCCCTCCAATTTATTATGAAGACAGACTTAGCGAGTGACCGCATCACCAGATGGGCTCTGTTCTTACAGCAATTTAACCCAACTGTTGTACATAGACCGGGGAAGTTAAATCTGTTAGCAGATGTGCTGAGCAGAAACCCTTGTGAGGAAGTAATTGTCAACCATATAAATTTGATTCAAGAGGATAATGGTACTCTAGAAAAGTTGAAGTTGTTAGCGCAAACTCAGAAGAGATATGCACCTTTGCGAAGAAATTACCGTTTTCTGACACGCAGGATGGATAACACTGATCCGGATTTTCAGAGAACTGAGATAGAGGCTAGAAAACATCATATTATGGGAGGTGTTATATGCCAATATATTGACCAGGATCATACTAAACTTAGAGTAGTGATCCCACCCAAGCTTGTCAAACCAGTTATTTGGATGATACACCGAACTGCAGCTCATGTAGGTGTAGACAAGACTTTGGCTCTCGCACAAGAAACTTTTGTTTGGAGACAAATGGGACAAACGATTCGCGACGTCATAAAGACCTGTGACAGTTGTCAGCGAAGTAAATACTCATCTAAGTTAATGAAAGAAGTTCCTAGATCAATATTACCCAGTAAGCCAAGAGAACTTTTCGCGACGGACATTTTCGGTCCGATTCCTCGTTCGACGAAAGGCAATCAGTTCGTTTTGGTCACAGTTGATGTATTTTCGAAGTACGTATCTCTATGCCCTATACAGAAAGCTACGTCCAAGTACGTGATAAACAGACTTGAGAAAACAGTTATTCCGAGCATGGGGAAACCTGAAGTTTTGTTGAGTGACCATGGATCGCAGTTTACTAGCATGGAATTTTCTAATGCTATGGAACGGTTAGGTATAAGGCATGTGTTTAATTCTGTACGGTATCCAGAGGGAAATCCCGCCGAAAGAATTATGCCGGAGATAAGTAAGCTGTGTCGCTTATATGTGTCAAGGCAACACCATAGATGGATGGAGGTGATACCCATCATTAGCCAATGCTTGAATTCCACAGTACATGAAAGCACAGGACAGATTCCGTCCATGCTTCATCATGGATTGAAACCGGATAGACCATGGGACCGAGTCGTGAGGGCAACAGTAGATCCTCAACCCACACAAGAAAGAAGAGTCGAGATGGCAGGAGAGAGGCTCAGAAGACAGGCGGAGAAGAGAGCCAGGAGACAGGCAGGAAGGAGGTTCCACGAGCCATTTCAAGAAAATGAAGAGGTGCTGATTAGGAAGCCAGTCACTTCGAACCTTCAGCTGAAGATCTACCACAAATTCGCTCCATTGTACGCTGGACCGTTCCGTATTGAACAGACATACCAGAATAATAGCTATAAGATTGTTAAAATGGATACTGATGAAGTTGTAGGAACTTTTAATGCAGCTAGCATCAGGAAATACCACCATGCTGAGTAGGAAATTGTAGAGCTATCGTGTACATGTATTATATGTTGAATGCCTGAGAGTGTATTTTTTTCTCAATCCTGATAAAAAAAGGAGATGTACGGGAGAGATGTACCCGATACCTAGTTTAGGCTATCGGCTACGCCAGCAGACATTAAGCTGTAGTTGAGGTTTTGAGAAGCAATAAGAAAAGATAGCGCACCGATCGCGTCAAGAAGAAAGTCAAGATGACGTAGCATGTCTAGAATCAAGGAGGCATTGAAATCTGTAAGAAGATAGAATTATGAATGGAGATGTGAAGCTTTATTGAAACATATATGGAATTATAGTAATTAAAACAACTTAGAAGAGGATATATAACATGCATTATATGTGGAAATAATTTTATGGAAGTAAGTTATTCTATAACAGAACAGCCGAGAGGATTCGGGTTCGAGACTATGTTCGTGACGTGGGAGCACTGTGGTGGGGAGAACAAGCCACGTGCCGCGCGGAGCTCATAAGCCGAGACACAGCGCTAGCAAGTCAGTTGAGCCCAGGAAGACGGGCAGTTCAGAGCAGCTCTATAGCACAGCGAGACGGACATTGAAGGTCACGCAACGTACAGAAACTGTCACGGAAAAGTGTAGGTGACAGTGCCTGCATCGCCGAGCAGCGAAGGCCGAGGGGGTCGTTGATCCAGGCGAGCTGGCCGAGGAGACAATTGTAGGCAGCCGGGGTATTTCAAAACCACACTGCTCGTATTTGAAGACTTTATTTCAAGCTTCATTTCGACGCTGTTCAAACACAGGCTTTTACGAATAACCTTATAACCATGCTGTTATATAACACATTCAAAGCGACTTTTACTATTCCAAGTAAACTGAATGTTAGCACAGGCTCTGATGAACATTATATCGTGCATTTATAAGATTTATATCTTATACAATTTTCATGATTTACCTATTACGAACAGATACAGGGTGTATCGCAATCTTGAACACTATCAAGTAAAATTTTATTTTACTCAAGTGGAACTTTGCAGTAAGTTGAGATTGGACTTACAATTCTCAAACTGAACATTTAACGGAACAGTGGCGTATATTAGAAGAGGAGTAAGGGGGTCCGCTGTTTTCATGAACTTTTCAAGAAGGAGTTGGACAATATCCGCTATGGGTAATCCGAGGTTCAACATGACCGAGTAAACGTGAATAGAGACAAGATGGCACCACAGAGCGATGGATTCGATTCCTGACGAGAGGAGTCCACCAGCTGATTCGCTTGGGATTTCGAAGGAAATCGTCATTTCATGGATGAAATGATATTCACGCCGATCTTACGAGAAATTCTTATGTAGGGAAAATCGACGATCTTGGAAATTATATTACAACTGATAATGAAAGGTATTGTAAGAGTTCTAGCTACCTGATACGATTATTTTCATGAATACTGGGCACACATGTATATTTTTTCTAATAGGAGTGATTTGATTATTAAGACATGGTTTGAATTTATATACTTCGAATTTGCTAGAATATGGAGTGACCATATGATATGGCAGGCATCATTATACGAAATTCTCACCATTGATTGACTTTATTAAGCAGATGTTTGGTCTTTTAGACATTTTTCCAGCTAGGATATTTTTCATAAATAGTTTTTTTTGTGTAACGAGTATTTCGAACTCGTGATCTGCAATTGATTATCAAAAAATACTTCGTCAGTTCATTGCATACTAGCGAGTGTGTATTATTCATCAGTAGGGATTTTTTCCATTGGATTGTTTGGAGATATTAAGAAGTTATTCGCTTTAGTGAATGAACATCGCTTTTATATGACAACTAGAAACTTGTTGATTCCTATCTGGTACATTCATTCATACAGTCTACGAGATGGGGTCTTTCGTATTTATACGATTGTATGGTGGCTACTCATCTTACTCGCCATTGAGGGACTCATTTTTATCATCCGAATGTACACGAGATGTAAGTGAATTAAACAAGGAACTACTAGTCACATATCAGTCGAAATTTTGTTAAATAAAGTAACGATAAATGTCAACAGGATTGCATTTAGTAATTCTTGTTTGCCAATCCAATATTTTGTTGCTATACTCTTTTGAGAGTAATTTCAGTTTAACAGCTATTACAGCTGATGCTTTGATGATTTTTATAATTGTGTTTGATACCTTTGAGAAGGATTTAAAGTAATTGAATCTTGTAAGATTAATCATTAATGGTCATAATTATTTTAAGGCAGATCAGTATTGCAGATTTTGATATGAGAGATTATAGCACATTGGTGTTTTTCTGCGATGTGAATTATTGAAACTTGTGAAAGAATTTATGCTATTTGAAAGCAAATCTTAAATTACTGAAGTAATATTTTTCCAATTGTTTAAGAAGTTGTCTAGATGTGATCAGAGTAATTACAGTCATTGGAGATTATGTGCGTTGATAATTTGAAGCCATTTATATATTTTTTGTAGATCATGCAACGTGGTTAAGTGGAGTTTGTGATAGGCATTTTGTGGAATTTGCCATGTGATAGTTGCATCGTTAATAATGTATTTTGAAGCAGACATGAGGTCGTCGTACCCAGTCTAGCGTAATTGTTGAGATTCATGCTGTATGTGCTGAATATTTATGGAGTTTTTGGAGTAATTCTTATATTCAAATGTGATATTTGAAATATTGAAGAAATGTAATGTCGTTGTGGATAGTTAGATCCAACGTGATGTCGTGGAGACAATAATATTTTTTGGCATGATAAATTAAATACGAGATATAACTTGGAAGTAATAAAACTGTAAGACAACGTTCTATAAACCATATTAAACAATTTGTTAGGAAATTAAACAAATAAATGAAGTTGATAATACAAGATTTTCTGAAAATAATAATTAACGAAATAATAATCTGAGATTTAAGCATATTAACTATCTGACCTAATGAAATAAAAATCAGAATGACTAGATGAAATAATAAAAATCTAAATAACCAGATGATTGAAATTTAAATAAGTTAATAAATTAAATTTTGAAATAAATCGATGAATTAAATAAATGGATGAATTAATGTTTGAATAAATAAACTGATTGAAATGAATTAATAGACGATTGTAATGTTGATGAATAACTAAATTAGATTGTGATAATTAATTAAAGAAGCTGATGATTAATGAATTTACATGGAATTAAATAAATTTAATTGAGAGATAATGTGAAGGAATTGCAACTTGAAATGTGAATTTAAATGATGTAATGGTGATGAATTAACGATTCTGACAGGAATATTTGGAATTTTGAAGTGAGAAATATTTAATTTTGATAATAACGATGATGATGACCAATGATAATTTGAATTTTCAGTAATTCACAGATAAGTGATTGAATGACGATGTAAATAGTGTAAATTAATTATTCAATGTTTAGGAACATTTGATTAACATGTTCTACGTTCAAATTATACCATGCAAACCATAATTTATGTGATATTTAATATGAGTGATTATTATATGTGTATGTTTAGGCAGATTAATTACTTAATTAAATCCACATTGATGTTAAATTAAAGAGAATTAGGTCTCAGGTTTCACAAATGTCAGTGACGAAAGACATAGTGCTACAGTGATCCTGAGAACCCAAGAGAACTTTATACATTTTTCTTGTTATGTGGATTAAGATAATTTTGCATTAGAAAGGAGATGGTTCGATTTTTGGACAATGACAATTTAACTTGGCATTCGACCATACTCTTAGGTAGGAATTATATTTAAAATGTCTGTCTGACTATCAAAGTAAAATAAATTTGTTTTTTTTTATCTTAGTTGTGATCTGATGATGGTGTGATGTTCCTTTTTCTTTCCTTGTCTTGAGTAAGGCTTATCCGGAAAGGAAGTGGTTTTGCTAGGAATTCAGTTGATGGCGCCCATTTATATTTGAATTATTTTTATTAACTTAAGCCCGTAACGACCCTAGAGATACTTTGTCTCGTGAAACCCACTGCTTTTTCGAGAACTCAGCTGAATTTCCGACACATTCCTTATTTGACTAGAGGTTCATAGCAGATGGGTCATCGCATCCCCAGGACGAACGGGTACAGTACTATAAAAGGAATAAATAAAACCACGTAGATTCCTGTCTATTAAAGAAAGCAAGTGAAACTACGAAATAACTTCCCCCAAAACATCGTTTTATCGGCAATAATCGTGGATGAAAGAATAACATACAACCATCTTTTTAAATCATCTCATTCCGATGGAACTTTGGTGAGTTGTTGTGTACACTCCAGGGAAGGTTTATGGGTTAGCAAATTCAATTTACAATAGATAGTGCACGAGTAGATTCAACAAATGAGTGATGGCATGCGAATCGTTAAAACAAAATTCCGTATGCGTTCTTATAGGCTACCATTCATCTAATTGCGATGAAACTTTGGTGAGTTGTTGGGCACGCTCCCACGCATTTTTCTGAATTAGTAAATCCAGTTTACGATAGTTTAGAGGTAGTTAATGGAATTTGAAAAAACAAAAAACAAAACAAGTGTATCCAAAAGCACTTCAATAAACAAAATTACAACGCCAACACTTTCTTTGATTGGCTTTGCAACGCATGCCGGTTACAGCTTGTTGGATTATAAATATTTACATTAGTGGCCATAATTCTGGAAACTTTGTAGGAGATATATTAATTTTCATTTAAGCACACAAATCACTTTCGCCCAGTCATCATTAATCCAAGATTTATGATTATTAACCCGTTTACGCAATTTTCATGTCGCCATTTTTTATGTGTAACATCTTTCCACTCGGTTGCTGTATATTTTTGTGGGGGTGATTCTGAAAAATGAAACGGAATTGGGAAAGCAATGCAACGGAATCAATGAGCACGCGCGGTGGCGGAGATTGGAAATGGGATGGAAATGTGTAAGAGGAAACATCGCACACGGTTTACCTCAAGGTTTGGAGGCCCCATTATAGATATTCCTACAATAAATCATCTTCAAGTTGTTGTCGTTTGGTGTGAAAATATTCATTATATCATATTTGCTGAAAACCGGTCAGGATTTGACACTGCAGTTTTACAAGTAGTTATTTCAATGACCAAAAGAGTTCACTTATTTATTTAATCGTATGGTGAGTACAACAAGGAATTCATAAGTCCAGGTCCAAGTTCTTCAACCACACAGCAGCACTTTCTGATAGATAAAACAGGTCGCTGGGGCTTCCGGAGTAGGCATGAAGAGGGCAGCGCAGGATGAGATGGTCCATGGTCTGCTCTTCCTCACGGCATTCACACATTGGAGAATCCATCCAGCCCCAGCAAGGAATTACAGCGCCCATGCCCATGCCCAGTTCTCAGTCTCTTGAGGCGACACCATAATTTTCTTGGGAGGTCAAATCCATTCATTTTCCGAGTTGGATTTATCTCATGAGCATTAGTACCAGATGTTGAATTAGACCACTCTTCCTGCCAGCTCCGGTTTAGGTTAAAATTGTCCCTCAAGAATCGGCCGGCCAATACACTTGCTGGTCTCCTAGATCGAAGTCGTTGTGGCGATGGGTAACAAAATTCCTGGTGAACGGGTGATGAGGGAGATGACCGGATCATACTTGCTTCTCTCAGCAGAGCTTCCTTTCTCCTCAGGTGAGGTGGTGGGATATGGCTAAGAACGGATATCCAGTGGCGAGGTGTAGACTTGACAGTCCAGTTATGCAGCGCATGTTTTCATTCAACTTAGTATCTACTTTATGAGTTCACTGTTATAAAGGGATAATATGTCACATGTTAAACATCATATGCGACTACTGTAAGGCTCGTTTTTATTTTATTTTTAGAAATGGTTTTTATCTGGTTGTTCTTGCTGTTAGGCCATTTTCGAACAATTTTCTTCAAAGGCTTATTGCATAAACGTGAACTACCTGGATGATGCTTTAGAATGACAAATTGAAATACTGCACTGCTGATATTCACGCCAGTAGTCAACAAAGTACTAAATATATACAAGAGCACTAACATATCAACGAATTCAACAATGATATGCATGTCAGTGGATAGTAAGATACACCAAAACGCATGTCCTCTTTTCCTATTGTAATTATTTGTAAATATAAAGGGCTAAGGGCCAAATTAACTTTATATCGAACATATTATTTTAGCTTTACAGTTACTAATGAAAAATCCACAGCCTGCTTCCAGTCTCCGAACGGGTCAGGAATGGAATGAATGAAGCCCCCATCTAGCGGCGAGGATATGAACTGTGCCGGCTGCCGAAGCCTATCGCACTCCTCTAGGGCAATGATTAAATGAATGACAGATGAAATGAAATGATAGTGGAGAGTGTTGCTGGAATGAAATTGTGACAGGGAAAACCGGAGTACCCGGAGAAAAATCTGTCTGCCTCTGTTTTGTCCAGCACAGATCTCATATGGAGTGACCGGGATTTGAACCACGGACCCAGCGGTGAGAGGCCGGCGTGCTGCCGCCTAAGCCACGGAGGCTTAGACAGTTACAAATGAAGTTTTAAATTTTGTTCTCCTGGTAAGAAACACAGTATAAATGCAAATCGTATCCAGAATTATGGCCACCAGTGTATATGTAGCCAATGTTGTCTAGTTATTAAAACATTTTATTTATTTGCCAGTTTTATAATAAATTTATTTCAGCCAAATGGCCATAATGCTGTTTTCTATGAGATTTATTTATTTATATATTTATTTATCGTATGGCTCTTAGTGCCGGGAGTGTCCGAGGACATGTTCGGCTCGCCTGAGTCTGTAGCTGCTTCCAGCGGACACCCTAATACCCGGTTGAGATCGCGATCAGGCCCCGATCCTGATTAAGTTGGGACGTCTAAACGCAACAGGATTACACTATCGCTATCAACTTTTCCTCCAACAGGATTAGCTCGATCCCGTTCCCACAACTATATAATCGTGTTCGAGTCCATTGCGATCGTCGGTGTGTTCTATCCTCCTGCTTTGTGAGTGAAGTAGGCAGTGGAAATGATGGCCATGTTGGACTATCTTGTGTTTGGAAAGCGAGAAGTAGGCCTATGTAATGTTGGCCATGATGGTTGTATTTATGTTGGTTGATTATGAAGACTGAGAGACACAAAATGATGGATGGACACAAACATACCAGCGTTTAAACGCTGAAAAAAAAATAGCGTTGGGGAAAGTCGAAGAAGACGATTAATAAATACATATGATGGGAATTGACTTCCAACCTGGCCACAGATGGTGCCACCTCCCAAGCTCCATAGCCATTGACATTATGTTGGACTGCAGTGTGTGTGTGTTATATCTATCCCTCTCTGTTCTTTGTATTTTGTTACTCTGTATTCTGTGGTGTGCAATACAAGATGGCGAGTTTAGAATAGTGACCAGTGTGTGTTGTCTGTTTACACCCCCTCTATCCCTCCACATTTGGTGCCGAAACACTCGGGAAGACTAAGGATTAACTTCTTCAACGGAATTGTATCTACAGACGAGCTTTCTACACTACAGGAAGCTCCACGACGAGGGAAAGAGGATACTCCACTGCACCAACCCACGCCAGACGCTGAGATGCCACCATTAGCCTACACTGCACTCTCAGATAAGTCAACTTCAATACGAAAGGAAATAGCATGTTGAAACAACTGATATTTCTTCATTATTATCATTTGGATTGATGAAGCTAATATAAGACTGCTATTACACGAACAGGAACTGCGTATTGTCAATCAAGAAGCACGCATCCTGTCTTCTGTATTTGTTTATTATTATTATTATTAGCGAGATAGACATAACTGGCCCTCGCTAAACAGAAACTGTATGCACAGATGTTGTATTATTATGAAATGCCTGCATGAATTGTGCATGACTTATTAAGGAATCCAGTGTTCCTTTAATCTACAGTATTCCAAAGTAGTAGAATATCTTTCCTCCGCTGGACTTTGCAACGGGTCACGCATGTGTAGTTCCGTTCAGTTCCGTGCGATCTGAGCGCACATGCCTAAATCAACTCAACAGCGCCATCTATTAACTCACGCGCCCTACCAGTCATTCTCCAGCGCACTCTGTTAAGAAGGTCTTAAGATCTTCCACGGACCTAGCACGCCCTCTGTTAGCCCTTGAAGGTACCGGTGCGGTACGGATCACCCCTACCCGCCCGTAAGCTCACCGCTCACTACGTCACGTCTGGAGGGAGGCCTGTCAGTCAAGCTTAAGATTTATTGCACCCATTATGCCGACGGAACAAGAGACCGCTACTGCAGCAAGCCTGCACAATCTGAAAAGGAAAAGAACACGTGAGAGAGCAAATGCCACACGCTTCATTACAGCCATTAACAGCCTTACAGAAGACACAGCTTTGGAAGACTTCACATTCCACCGCGATAGACTGCAGGAAACACTCACCAGCTTAACCCAACTGGACGATGGTATTCATGATCTATTATCGGACGCAGAATACAATGCTGACATTACTGTATGTGACGAATATATTGACAATGCAAAGCGCGCCATACAGAAAGCTACCATTGGAGCGGACAAGAAGCTTTACTCTGTCACCTCTACTTTGACCATAAACGAAGCTCCCACCACTCCCACTGCCATGCCCACGTCACAACCAATTAAGTTAACCACCATAAAACTTAGCCCCTTCACGGGAGATATAGAAGAATGGTCTCGCTTTTGGGAGCAGTTCACTACTTCCATAGACCAGAATCCTACAGTATCGCAGGTCGACAAACACGTCTTTCTGAGAGGTTACTTAGAAGGGGAACCCAAGCATCTCGTCGACGGTATTGCTATCACAGCTGGCACTTATAATAACACAAAGAAAATTCTCATTTCCAAGTACGGAGATGAAAATAGAATTATCCAGGCGCACTTAGACTATCTGGAAAACATACCGCCGATACACTCCGCCACCCCCGAGTCCCTAAATCACACTTACGTTGAGTGCAACCGACGGATTCAAGCACTGCAGGCTCTGGGAGAAAATATTGCCAACTACGGTCGCGTGCTAGCCCCTAAGATACTCAGAGCGTTCCCAGACGATATCTGCCGGCGTTGGATCATCCACACGCGGAGAGACAACGTTAGTGAAGGTGACATCATCAAACTCATGTGTTTTTTGAACGAAGAGGTTGAAGGTGCCCTCATCATTCAAAAGATTCGGGGGGAATCTTATCAGCAACCGGCTTCTATCTATCAGCACCCGGCTTCTGTCCCAGCAACAGCGGCGTTCCAGATTGACACTCACGCGAAGAAAGGGAAGAAGAGAGAGAAGGAAAGACTACAGCCATTTTGCGTCTTTTGTGAGGGAAGAGGACACTGGGCTCAGGATTGTACTAAGGTAACCGGAACTGACGCTCGAACTCAGAAATTGAAACAATCATCGCGTTGTTTCCTCTGTCTTAAACGAGGCCATCACACAAAGGACTGTAGCAGGAAAGGAAGAGCTTCGTGTTCCCAGTGTGGAAAAGGTCACCATAGAGCGATTTGCAGCAACTTAAATCATTCCCCTGTCGCGAATTGCACAGAAACAACCGCCGTTGGTAAAATAAACGTCACTACTCCGGGATTTACCCATCTCCAGACTGCTAGAATATGGATCTCGGGACCAACGGGTTCGAGTAAGCTGACGAGGTGCGTTCTCGACGGAGGTAGTCAATCCAGTTTCGTCAAAAGTTCTTTGGTCGATGAGCTGGGTCTGGAAGTAATTGGAGACGCATCATTAAAGGTCCACGCGTTTGAAACACCATCCAACACATCACATTCACGTAGGTTCGTTCGCCTGAAGACGAGAGGATTTTGGGACAATACCCAAGTAACATTGACGGCATTTGAAACCACCCAATCCTTTTCTCACCACCCAGCAGTACCACGAGATATCACGATGACCGGAAAAACGCGGAAACTGCAATTTGCTGACCCTACAGATGATTCAGCTGACCTTCCAATCGAGCTGTTAATCGGAGGAGATCAGTATTGGACAATCGTCAGTGACTCTGCCCCGATACGACTCTCCTCGTCAGTTGTGTTAATTCCATCGAAATTTGGATGGATATTCACCGGAAACCGCTCAGGTGTATCAGCTACTAACACGGTTGTAAACTTCATCGATGCATGTCACTCCATGCCCTGTGACGACTCTCTTCGACGTTTTTGGGATCTGGAGTCCGTTGGGATTGCAGCTGAACAAGACCGAACAATGAGCGCTAAAGACACATCACTTCTAACACAATTTCACGCGTCTTATAGTATTGAGGACCAAAGAAGAGTCGTACGATTGCCACGCAAGGAAACTATGGAACTTGCCAACAACTATCACGTTGCAGAAAAACGATTTCAATCACTGGAAACCCGATTGCGGAAGAACGAAGCCCTGAAACAAACATATACGAACCACATGATGGACTACATAAGGAAAGGCCACGTGGAACTAGCTCCAGAGGAAACCCGTACGGATGAGTTTTATCTTCCTCATCACTTGGTAAAGAAAGAGAAACATGGAACCATTAAATGGCGTATAGTCTTCGACGCATCGTCACACGAAGAAAACGCGCGCCCACTCAACGAGACCCTGGAAATGGGACCAAACCTACTCCCCGAACTGTTTGCAGTATTGTTGCGGTTCCGTTCATTCCCGTACGGTGTGATAGGAGACATCAGCCAAGCGTTTCTTCAGTTGTACCTTCACGAAGAGGATAGAGTCTTCACCAGATTCCTGTGGTACCGTGTTGTCGATGATGAGAGTGGAGCTCAAGTGGCTTCCAATGAGAGAGCGATTTTTCGCTTCACAAGACTCCCATTCGGACTGACTTGCAGCCCATTTCTCTTTTCAGCTACACTGAGAGAACTAGCCACTAGAAACAGATCTCAGTTTCCTTCCGCGGCTTCATTCATAGATGAAATTACATTCATGGACGACATTATCGCAGGTGCCCAAGGAGAAAATGAAGCGATCGCACTCTACTATGAACTCACCTCTCTCATGAAGAAGATAAGTCTACCCATGTCGAAATGGGCCACGAGTCCCCAACAGCTGATCCAGATATGGAAGGCCGAAGGAAGAGAGATCAGCACGGAAACACACGTTCTTGGCGTTCCATGGAACACAGTAACAGACTCGCTCACTATAGATGTTACAGAAATCACAACGAGACTGAAGGACCGCCCCGCTACGAAACGACACCTGCTCCAAGCGACTGCTAGTTTCTACGACCCATTGGGCTTAATGACGCCGGTATCAATACTGGGGAAAATCCTATTTCAGGACACATGGCATAGAGGACTAACATGGGATGAACTCCTACCACAGGACCTTGCCAGTCGCTGGCACAGCTGGACCTCAAGTCTACCCCAACTCTCGCAGATCACCGTCCCAAGATGGGCAGGAATGCCCGAACGCGACATCACAGATGTCCATGTGTTCTGCGACGCTTCAGAGCGAGCGTATGGAGCCGTTTTATATATACGATCTCTCTGCAATGGCACCACATCTGCCCACATGTTGTGTAGTAAAAGTAGACTTGCGCCAGTCAAGAAGGTGACACTACCACGTTTAGAGTTGCTAGCAGCGGTGATCGGCGTTCGACTCTTGAATTACTGCGCTAAAGCGCTGACCTTCGACACAAGCAGAGGGACCCTGTGGACGGACTCAAGAGTAACCCTAGGATGGATTCAGAATGATCCGAGTCGTTGGAAGACGTTCGTCTGCAACCGCGTGACCGAGATTCAATCCTCTACCACTCCATCACAATGGAGACATTGTCCAGGCAAGGACAATCCAGCAGATCACTTGTCACGAGGATTGACGGCAGAGAAGATCAAAACTCTTCAAGCCTGGTGGAAAGGACCATCATGGCTATCTCTCGACCAATGCCATTGGACACACAGCTCACCCGTCTCTACGCCCCTCCCTGAAGCAAGAACTCGCGCTCAGGATGTGCTCCAAATTGAATCACCAGACCCAGTAATTGAAGCTACCAGATACAGCTCCTATATCAAACTTCTTCGTGTAACTGCATGGGTTCTTCGCTTCGTACGCCTATTTAGACATGAGGACCAACCAACGGGGGAACTGACAGCAGAAGACATAAATGGAGCCCTCCGCTATTGGATAAAGGCAATGCAAATGGAATGTTTCCCTACCGAAATTGCAGCTCTCGAACGGAAGACCCCTCTGCCTGAGAAATCGAAGATCAAACGTTTCAATCCATTTCTCGACAATGGCATACTTCGCCTCGGTGGACGCCTACAATATGCTGCGGTTACAGAGAGTGAACGGCATCCAATCATCATGGAAGGACGACATCATTTCACGCAACTGCTAATAAGAGACAAGCACATACGGCTCCATCATCTCGGAGTACAGATTGTTCTCTCTGATCTCCGAAGCACCTACTGGATCCTTGGTGCTCGCCGTGCCATCAAACACGTCCTTCACCAATGTTTACCCTGCAAGATGGTAAAAAATGTTGGCGGCCAGGCAATAGAGGCGCCACTGCCCTCACAACGAGTGACCCCAAGCAAACCATTCGCTGTCACAGGTATCGACTTCGCGGGCCCGCTGTACGTCAGGGCAGGAACATCAGCCAAAAAGTGTTATATCACCCTCTTTACGTGTGCCACTACACGGGCCCTACATTTGGAATTGAGTGGTGATATGAGCGCCGACAGATTCATGCAAGTACTACAGAGATTCGTCGGTAGGTGCGGTCTGCCACACACTATTTATTCGGACAACGCCCAGACCTTTCACGCGGCTAACAAGGAACTGAGTGGCATTTGGGCTTCACTGTCTGCGGCAAAGACTCACCGCTACCTCTCCGAGCACGGTGTAACTTGGAAATTCATCGCCCCACGCGCGGCTTTGTGGGGAGGATGGTGGGAGAGGATGGTTGGATCGACGAAGCGGTGTCTACGGAAGGTACTAGGACGCTCCAGCATCGACGAAGAAGGACTTCAAACAGTACTGGTCAGCATCGAAGCCGCACTGAATTCTAGACCCTTGACTCGCAATGGAGACACCGGCGATGTGTTGACTCCCGCACACTTCCTTGTGGGAGAGAAACTCACTACAGTTCCATCTGGGCCTGAACCACAAACGGGAGTTCCTGTTCGAGAATTACGACTGCGTCAACAACTGGCAGACGACTTCTGGAAGCGCTGGAGTAAGGAGTACCTACTGTTGCTGCAGAGCTTCCATCAAGTCCAGCAGCCCAAGAAGAACTCCACGCTGAGGGTAGGCGACGTCGCGCTCCTTCAAAGTGACCTTCAGCCGAGACATCTCTGGAGAAAGGTCCGGATCCACGAGCTGCGTACTGGAAGGGACGGGATTGTAAGGACTGTAATCCTTTCCACAGCAGAAGGAGAACAGCTGACCCGACCCGTTCAGCTGGTCGTACCTCTAGAGGTAGACCAGGGTGGGGAGGATGTTGGGAATTGACTTCCAACCTGGCCACAGATGGTGCCACCTCCCAAGCTCCATAGCCATTGACATTCTGTTGGACTGCAGTGTGTGTGTGTTATATCTATCCCTCTCTGTTCTTTGTATTTTGTTACTCTGTATTCTGTGGTGTGCAATACAAGATGGCGAGTTTAGAATAGTGACCAGTGTGTGTTGTCTGTTTACACCCCTCTATCCCTCCACAACATATATGTATTGTCATAGACATAGAAGGGATTCCGATGGGTCCAAATGACTCTGGACGAACAAAGAAGTATTTATGCAATAAATAGCCTAGACCTGTGCATAAATATTTCAAAATATTTTAATTTCAATACGAAGAGTAGGCTTTGACTACACGTCTCCTCAGGATTTGTATATATTTATGATTATACATTAGCAGGGTGAATTATGTATAAACAATAACTAAAATACTTCAAAACTGGATGAAACAAACTACTGTAAATTTCTGCTATAACACTTGGAATTCAAAAGTTGGCAGACCTTAGCTGTTTTACTCGATTATCCTGTTGATTCAAGATAGGACGTCTAAACACGTAACAGTGAAAAATGCCGTTGATCGCGATTGGACATTATCCAGATCAGAGACAATCGGGATCGCGACCGAGACGTCTAAACGGGGTATTAAGGGTGAGCTACAAATTCAGTTCAATTTCAAGTAGTTCCAACTTTCGCCACCAGATATCAATGATACCTAGTGGGGAACGTTGGAACTTTGATAGAGCGTTCTGACGAAATCTAACCTAACAATTTTGCTTTACACACGTTTAGTATGTGAAAGGAACTTTTACATGCCATAAATCTATGACATGGGACCGACGGCTTTACTTCCCCTCCGAAGGAAGGCATACTGAATGATTTTTAACGCTCTTAAAAAATCCGACGACTTCAGCCGGGTTTGAACCCACTGTCTTTTGCACAGCAGTTCAGCATGTTACCGACTACGCCACCGAAGCCGCTTTCTATTAGCTTACAGAATTTACAATAAGTAAAGATGAACCGCATAAATTGGAGCATTAGGGTTTGCAATATTCCAATATATATATATACTAGCAGGTACCCGCGGCTTCGCTCGCGATCAATACAATGGGGACGATGCATTATTGCTGATAATTGGTTTATTCTATTACAACATTCGCGGCTACAGGTGGGTAGATTCAAATTCTGAAAATTCTGTTACCTACAGTATATAGATATGAGCAGCAAAGTGGGAATTTTATAGAGTTGTGAACACATATGAAAATTTTATTTTTGGTTTTGCCACCTTCTGCTGAGACATAACGATTTTGTTGTCCGGATACTCGCCAGCACGCCACATACAGTTGTCCATGGGAAAAAATGGTTTTGTCTAAACGTACACCTGGAATGGCAAATCTATCTGAATATGGGGAATTAAAGTATTTTTCCTTAAGCTATTCTGGGTATAATTTTGCCACCCTTATTGATGATTTGAACGTCAACATGTCGCTATTAATAGACCTATAGTAAAATATCTCTCACCTTGGTCGCTGATGTACATTATGCAGTCACTTCCAGTGTTACATCCCAGGGATTGAAATTCTCCAACAACCCTTTTGCCTCACATGCCTCTCTAAGTAATTAAAATTCCCGATTGTTGTTGTTTGAGTCTTCAGTTTTTTGACTGGTTTGATGCAGCCCTCCATGCCTCGCTCTCCTGAGCTAATCGTTTCATCACTACATAACTACCACACCCTACATCCGAGGCAATCTGTATAACCCTGGTCTACCCCTACAGTTCTTGTCCTTGACCCTCCCATCCATAACTAAGCTTGCTATTCCTGGGTGTCTTAATATGTGCCGTACCAACCTATCTCTTCTCTTCATTAGCAGTCGCCAGAAACATCTCTCCTCTCCCACTCGTTTTAATAGCTCTTCATTTGATACCCTATCTAACCATCTGATCATCATCAATCTCCCGTAACACCACATTTCAAACGCTTCAATTCTCCTCTTTACTGCAGCACCATTAGTCCAAGTTTCACTTCCTTATAGTGACTCAAAAGCTTTCAAAAATGACATCCTAATACACAAATGTATATTCGATGTCAAGAGGTTCCTTTTTGTGTAGAAATGCTTTCTTTGCCTGAGCCAACCTGCTTTTTATATCCTCTTTGCTTCGTCCATTACTGGTTATTTTGCTTCCTAATTACCGGTAACAGAAGTCTCCTACTTCCCGTAGCGTTTCACCTGCCAATTTGATGTCCATAGAGGTTTCTCATTTATTTCTGCTGCATTCCAATAATTTTGTTTTACATTTATTGA
Source organism: Meconema thalassinum (assembly GCA_946902985.2). Classification (NCBI taxonomy): domain Eukaryota; kingdom Metazoa; phylum Arthropoda; class Insecta; order Orthoptera; family Tettigoniidae; genus Meconema; species Meconema thalassinum. The sequence goes on from OX336399.1 coordinate 86,161,567, forward strand.
TTTTCATCATGAATTCTTTCCTCAAGACGGAGTCCATCCATACCATGCAAAAACTCGTTCAAATCTTCTGGCGTATTGGCCAAGATGACGATGTCATCAGCAAATCTCAAAGATGAAATTATTTCTCCTTGAATCTTCACTCCGACTTTAAATTGTTCTCCAATTTCCTGATTATTGTGTTTTTAGAGATCTTTGAAATGCGTTGCCCTCGCACATGGTGTAGATGCATTGTCAAAGGAAAACATTCCATGTTACGAACATGGTCCGCATAACCTGTACCGAAAGCCTATTCTGGACAGCAGTTCCTTGAACTCAGATTTGCCAACATTTTATTGTATCTTTCCATGTGGTATGTCTCTGTCCCTCAATATACAGAAGAGTGCTTTAAAAATCATGTCTTGTGTAAATTTTGGAAAATGTAGTGCGTGTGTTTTTTGCCGGAGTGGATACTCGCTAGTAGAAATTCTTTTTAGTAAAATAGACTGGTTCACAATTTGGTAAGTGCACATTGAGGTATATGACGGCGGGATGCCTTAAGTGTTAAGGAAACGGCAATAGCCGCCTCAGAGTTTCGTTGCTATTGAAATTATGACCAGACCGATATTTGTACTTAACTATACGGGATTTGTGAGCCCAGTGTTTATGAAATTGAACGTAGCTATATCGCTACCTTTATTTAATAGCCGCTACTGTAGTGTTTAAAAATTAAAGGTGGTATTAGAAGGCGCTTCCCCTATTTTTTTTTACCCCTGGCACTACAGCCCATGAAGGGCCTAGGCCTATCATGCGACCGCTTCCCAGCCATTTGGCCTGCAGATATTGTGGTGACGCGTAGTCAGTGCATAGTGTCCCCTCAGCCGTTAATCTTGTTCTTCGTGACCGGCGCGCTGCCTCACAGCTACTCAATTGTCCTCACGAATCTGAGTCCAGCCCGTTGCAGCCCTCACGTCAGTGTCTAAAATCTCTGACGGAGCCGGGAATCGAACCCGGGGCCTCCGGACGGGAGGCAGGCGCGCTACACTGTTCTTATTGTGTTTATATATATCTTGAAAAAGATAATAAATGAATTGGCATTGCCTCCTAGAGGGATATATAGAAAATCGGATGTCACACCTTGAGGTAGTGTTGCCATGGAAACGGACTTGCGATTAGTTCATCAATCAGAGCGAAGATAGTTTTCTGCGAATATCTTTGAAACTGTTGGTTTTAGAGCCTTAAAATGTAGTTTTCGGTGTCCCATAGGGACATACCGAGTATTGTTTCTTGCATCGAGGGGAGTAAAATGAGCTTTGTCCGGTCTTTATGCGACAACTTCGATATTTTGTCCTGGTTGAGTATTTTTGGTGACTTTTCAGTTATGTTGCCTATTCCACGGGAACAGTTATTTATTTCCGGACGAGAGGCAGCCTATATGTTATCCCATGGTATAAGCTGTCTCCATTTCAAATTTCATCCAAATCCGTCCAGCCGTTTTAGTGTCAAGAGGTAACAAACTAACACTCACACTCACACACACACTCACACACACACACACGGACACACAGATTTTCACAATTATAATATATATATGGATATATGGATTTAGTCGTTTACCCTCCAGGTTGGTGGAACCCACGGACTCAGCGAGGAAACTCACCACTACCGCCTCTACGGGCAGTGTCCTAGAGCTGGGAACATCGAATCGGATGGGATACAACTGGTGAGGTGGGATTGGCACCTCGCCCAGGCGGCCTCACATGCAAAGCGAACAGGGGCCTCATGAGGGAAGGTAAGGGATGGTTAGGATGGATAGACAAGGAAGAGGGAAGGAGGTGGCCGTGGCCTTGAAGAAGGTACTGAGACCGTATTTTGTATTTAGTTGGATATAGGTTAAGTTGACAGTAACACTGATGGCAGCACTGCGAAATTCCTTTGGAATGCAGGTGCCCGGTAGTACTGTGGCGAGGTCAGGAGCTGTCAGCAACCCGCCGTACATGCCGACGACCACATGTTGGATATTTTAATACTTGTATTGAATACAAGATGGACACAGCACCACTGTCGTCGGACTTGAAAATTGAAACCAAATAAACTTATATGAATACATGAAATTAACGTGATGAATAATCCTAGGCGCAACTAAATCTCAGAAATAAAATGTAATTAAGTAAAATATGTATATATTAATTGCTACGATTGAATAGAATATTTTTATAAATATATCAAAAAGGGTTTACGATAATACCAGAATGTTTTGTATGCATTTTTTTTGGAACTTCGTTCATGATGATGAGACGATAGGCAGTTTGTGTGGCCTAATTCAGGCGATTGTTTCTTAAACATTTTTCATGCTTCGGCAGAGGCATAAGGTTATACATTTTTGTTCACTGGAGTTTTCACTTCACGACACTGCGGTTTCAGTTAATAAACTTTTGTTAAATTTCAAAATTCATACTAATGACTTAGTGATTCCTATTCGAATTAGAATGTGCTTCGAGAACCAGTGAGTCATTAGCTAGGATGCTTTTTAACGCGCCCGAGATTAGAATAATTTAATTATCTTTAAGAGTCTTGGTAGCTCACTTTGAGCTATTTTTCATTTTTTTATAGACCACTGGCATCTTCTTATCACATTCTTTTTAATTTTTGTGGTATTCGTATCCATGGTCTATCCTTGGTGGTGGTGTCTTGTGGGTTATTTTCAGCAGGGGCTTCCAGATTCTACGATCCTGCTTGTTCCTTTGGATTTCATCAGGTAAGACCACGTGGATACGGGTGCACATTAATATGGCGACCCACCTATTGGGGCGATCGAATTATTTTAATTCGAGTGTCGTAGTGGATGGGCACATTAATTTGGAGACCCAATCATTGTGGCATTCGGGTTGGCATCCTCGAGCACTCTAATGGATAGGCATCTTCGTAAAAACACCCATTTTTCATGCGGTTAACGAGTTGACTTGTTCGAATTTCTAGTTGTCTGCATTTGTCTTTGGCACTGCTACGATTATAGAATTAATTGGGAATTCGCGTTTCTTAGAAACGTGAACTTGAGTTTACTCAATCTACCTGGTATACAGATAGAAGTATCGTCATTTAATTTAAATTCATTAGATATCTTTGCTTTGCTTTAAATGTAATTGTAAATGATTACGGTTTGATCATAAGAGACATGCCTTGGAAACTTTTATAGATCAACGTGGTCATATGGGGCAGCATATGGGGATCGTTTTCCCTCCATGCTTGTCGGACATTTTATGCTTGTTACCGGCGATGATAATTGGAAGATCATCAGTCATATTAAATTCATTTCTATTTAACAATAAATTCAATAAGCTAGAATTGCGATTATAACTTTAATTAGTTCTAATATGAATCACTATGGGCATATACCTCCTATTTTCTCATAGATTTAAATTAGTTAATACGTATAGCTGCAAAACACACTATATTGTTCATATTGGTGAAAAGGGTCATTCTGGGTATGTCAATTCTGCTATACATGTGTTGCATTTCTGTATTTCTCCATTTAGTGTTGTAAAATGTCAGGGGCTGCGACTATGGACGATGTCGTGGCATTGTTACAGGCCATACAGGAAAAGCAAAACAAGCAGGAGCTGGACTTAGCCGATATTAAGTCAAATGCTCAAACTAGCTTGGACAATTTTAACGAAACAGTGACTAGAAATACAAATTCAGCTCAAGCTGATATGTCCCATCTTCATTTATCCCTTAAGCGTTTACAGGATAGTAACCGCAAAATTTCCGAAAGTTCCAAAGAAATTAAGGAAAAAATAAATGATGTAGAAACTAGTGTAGATGGTGTTCAAGATGTAAGCCTTGTACAATTAGATATAAGCAATGTTAATGTAGAGGTTAGCCATGTACGCTCTAGTGTAGCTACTGCGGAGGCTAAACTTGATTTAGCACAAAGTGATATAACCGACACCAAAAAAAAATTAATTAGCACTGAACAAAGGATAATCAGTACTGTGGCTAAACTTGATGCCACTCAGGAAAAGGTGACTAGCACTCAGGAAAGAATAATTAGCACTGAGGCTAAAATTTTAAACACAGAAACACTTGTAACCAGCATGCAGTCAAATATTTCTGGCATAACGGAGGACGTCAGAAGTGTTAGACTGGAACTGGAAAACAATCAGAAGGAGAATAAAACTGGCTTAGATGCCCTTCAGTTACAATTTTCTAACGAGGCGATCACCACACAAAGGACCTTATCAAAATTAGAGGGTGATATGGTCTCTTTGAGGGAAAAAGTTGATGATCATAACAAGGTTTTGAGAAAGGATCTTGAAATCGATCTCAAGGCCATTGTTAATGAACAGGTCACAATAATAAGAGGGGAAATCACAAAGATTAATGAAGATGTCATTAATAATGTCAAATCTGAATTAGAAATAAAAGTTGCTAAGGTCGAAATTAGGTTAAACAAGGATATTTCTCAAGCAAGAGAAGACGCTGAGAAAAGGAGCGATTCAGTTCCGTTATCGACTACCGATAGCATAAATAACCACAGGGAAAATCTTGAATCTCAGGTTAAAAACGTTACTCTCAAGTTAGATCAGGTCAGGTTAGATGTAAATTCGGAGAGAGAAAAAGGACATCAGAGTTGAATGAAATCAGGCAGGAGTTATCCAAATTCAACTTAAGTGAACATGTAGACGTTAATGCTTTAAGAAGCGAGTTTAAGGCACAATTCGAGTCACTAAAAAGCACTATGAATTCCGATAGGGCAGGTATAGTTCAGAATCCTATTGAGGGGTTAGATGCTACGTCCCCAGCAAGGAACTTCATAGCTCGTTCGAATGGGATAGGAGCTGTAGAACAGCCTAGACAAAGGATAGAGGTTCCCAATACGAGTTCTCACGATTATGCTCCTAGAGACTTTAGAACATCGACACCCAACGATAGGTCTAATGTCACAATTGTGAGAAGTTATGATGAGAAAATTAAAAAGTTTTCCAACTCAGAAAGCTTAACTCCGATCGAATTCATACGAAATTTACAAGACTATTTTGTCGAACATCATGTAGCGAGAGACAGGGAACTACGGATAGTGGAGAGGCATTTAGCAGATGGTCCTTTAAATTGGTTTCGCGCATTTCGTTACACGTTTGACAACTTCGAGCAGTTTTCAGAATCATTCATAAAGCGATTTTGGTCAATCGAAACTCAACATGCTGTGAGAGCTGAGATTTACTCGAGTAAGTATAGTAGTACTGGTCCTACTAGCTACTCGGAATTCTTTACATCTCAGTTGGCCAGACTCCGTTTTCTTGACCCACCTTTGACCCAGGAAGAAAATCTAGAGACCATTTCGGGTCAGTTACCGGTAGAGGTCAGGCGTAACATTGTTTCGTCTGGAGTAGCCGATTTAGCCACGATGGACGATCTACTTCGTAGGCTGGATCATACATCCATTTCACCAACAATTATAAAAAAGCGGAAGGACGGAGAGTAAAACCGTGAACGCCGTGGTTATGGACAGGCCTCAACAAACCGAAAGGACAGGTCAAAACGAGTCAAAATGGACAGGTCACAACAGGAACAACAGGTATTATGACCAACAGAGAGATTAAAGGAATAATCAAGAGCCATATAGGAATTATCAGTGTAATTACTATCGAGGTCAACAAAAGTCATATCCGTATAATAGAGACCAAGATAGATACAGACCTTATCAGGATAGGGAAAGGAATGAACGATTCAACAACAGATATTCTGACAGAGAACAGAATCAACAGAGAAATAATAGATACCGAAACCAGAATAATGACGGTAGATCATATGTCAATGAAGATAGACAGGACTATTTCCAAAAGCAACAAAATAACTATCAGGGTTACTCACGGTACAAGAACTATCGTGATAAGAATTATCAGACCCAAGAAGAAAAACAACAGTCTAGAAAAGATAGAGAAAAAAGGGAAGAGCGAAACAACAAACGAAGAGACACGGAAAGCGATCAAGAACCAGGGACAAGCCAACAAGCTGAGAGGCAAGGGAGGCGTCCCGATGAAAAAAAAACGCCAATTTTAGATTCCAAGAGGAAGTAAATGATTATTCATCTCCGTTTAACATTGTAATTCATGACGTCTACGAGGTAACAGACGAAGATCTGCTGTATGAGGAAAAGGAAGGATTTGTGGAAAACAAAACGGAATTGCCAATTATCGAAATCTCCGTGGGAAACCAACAATGTAAGTCTCTTATTGATACTGGAGCGGTCATTTCTTTGATGCCCGAAGATTGCTTCTTTAGACTTGAGAAAGAACAGCAATTTGAGACGTTACCGGCTTCGTCAGTCAAAATCAGGGGATTATTCCAGGATAAGTCAATAAAATGTTAACTACAGGTTCTACTAAAATTTAAAATTAATGAAAGAATGTTTGAACATATCTTCATTGTTGTAAAGAACATAAACTTTGAGATTATTCTGGGAATTGACTTTATAACTCGAGCCAGAATGGTCATAGATATGAATATGAAGATTATCAAATTTCAGGAAAATGCTATAAGGAAGATAGCTTCTGATGATATGAACCCCGAGTATGATGTAGAAAACTTAGTAAGAGAAGAGATTTTGGATAATATAATCAATCAGGTTGAGCAAGAGAGAGAGCATTATGCCCTACACGCCGAGGGATATGCGGAAGTAGAACAGAAGTTTCATGACTTAATAGAGGAATTCACTGATATATTTGGCGACAAGCCAGGTCTGATTTAAGATTTCAAGTATCAGATAAGATTAATCGATGATTCTCCTTATCAAGCCAAATTATACCCCATTCCCGATAAATACTATGAGGAAGTCAGGGATATCATCAAGAAGATGGAAGCTGAGGATATAATTAAGAAGCAAGCTTCGTCATACTTAAACCCAATTACCGTGGTCAAGAAAAGTAATGGACAGCTACGCTTATGTTTGGATGCAAGAAAAATTAACTCACGTATTCATTTAGAAATGGACCGTCCTCCCAAAATCTGAGATCTTTTGAGGAAATTCAAGGATAAGGCATGTTTTAGTGTCTTGGACTTAACGGCGTCCTTTTATCAAGTAGAGCTGACTGAAGACAGCCGACAATACACAGGATTCTTGTTTGATCAGACAACCTTCGTGTTCTGTCACGTTCCATTTGGAATGATCAACAGTGGTCCGGCTCTCATCAGGGCTCTGGATAGCAAATTGTTAGATGAGGTAAAAGAGAATGTCACACGCTACATTGACGACCTCATAATTGCATCAGCGAATGTGGAGGAACATTTGGCTGACCTCAGAAAGTTATTCCTAGAGTTACGTGAGGCGAATATCAAGGTCAATTATGACAAGTGTCATTTTGTAAAGGAAAGGATCAATTTCCTAGGTCATACCATTGATCAGTTCGGCTACCATCCTAATCTCAAGAAGATTGATGAGATAGCGAACTTCCCTAGGTCAAAAAGAATCAAGCACCTACGCCAATTCCTAAGGATGTGCCAATTTTTGAGCAGTCACTGCCCAAGATATTCAGTGACCATGGCCCCATTGTACGACCTGCTTAAGAAAAATAATCGTTGGAAGTGGTCGGATATAACTGAACAGGCTTTCGAGAATGCAAAGATTATGCTGAAGGACTGTGTCAAGTTGGAATATCCAGAATTTACCCGCACTTTTTATATAGAATCAGACGCCTCCAGAGTAGGTTTAAGCGCGGTCCTGTATCAGAAGGATGAACAGGGGAATAAGCACTACATCGATTTTTGCAGTAGAAAGTTAAGACCTCACGAGGAAAAATACTTCATGACAGAGCATGAGGCTTTAGCCTTTGTCTCAGCTTTGCAAAAGTGGAAGAAGATACTTCTGGGACACCAAATTGTAATCTTAACGGACCATAGAGCTTTGCAGTTTATGCTCCAATCAGATCTCTCGAGCGATCGTCTGACACGATGGACGCTATTCATCCAGCTATTTAATGCAACCATTAGACATCAGCCAGGCAAAGATAATCTCCTTGCTGATGCTCTTTCAAGGAATCCATGCAATAAATTGGCAGTAAACATAGTACAATTGGAGGGGGAAGATGAGGTGACCCTGGAAAAGCTACGCAAGTTAGCTGTGTCACAGAAAATACACAGTCCAATAAGACATATGTACAGGTATTTAAAAGGCTACATGGATAACTTGGATGAGAACTATCTTGCTACCAGACGAAGTGCTGATCGTCATGCTCTTTGTGGAGAAATTGTGTGCAAATATGTGGATAAGCATAAGAATAAAATTAGGATCTTGGTGCCACCAAAGTTAATCGTACCGTTAATTTGGTTAGCGCACAGAACCATAGGCCATGGTGGATTAGAAAAAACCATGAAAACTCTTCGAGAAACATTCTACTGGCCTAAGCTACGCCAATCTGTTGCGAGAGTCGTAAGGTCATGTGACAGCTGCCAGAGAAGCAAGTATCCTTCTGCTATCTCTAAAGAAGAACCGAGGGCTATTATTCCCTATAAACCCCATGAACTGATGGCGTGCGACCTGTTCGGTCCATGTCCGAAAGGTGCCAGAGGAAATCAGTTTTTACTTGACACAGTGGACGTATTTTCGAAGTTCGTGACCTTAGATCCCATGCAGAACGCAACATCAGCACAGGTTATCAGTCGCTTAGTGCAGAGTGTGTTTAAGAAAGCTGGAAAGCCGGAGACCATTCTATCAGATCACGGAACCCAGTTCACCTCGCAGGAGTTCAAAAATGCCATGCAAAGATTTGGGATACGCCATGTATTCTCCAGTGTTAGATATCCGGAGTCCAACAACTCAGAACGTTTGATGTCTGAGGTGTCAAAATTCGCTCGTCTCTATTGCCCAAATGATCACCCCAGTTGGGTAAAGTATGTACCTCTGATGGAGACTTGTCAGAATACGACACATCACGAGAGTTTGGGAGATATCCCAGGGTTAGTCCACCACAACCGGAAGCCAGAGAGAGCGTGGGACGACATAACGCAATTCCTAACTAAAGATGATGAACCATCAGAGCAGGAAAGGGTGGATAATGCCCGAGAAAGCCTGATGAATGCCGCGAAAAAAGACAGAAAAGAAATGTAAAAATGCACTATAATCCGTCTCTAGAACGGAATGCCATAGTTCTCATTCGTAAGTCCACTAAAACTGATGTAGCAAGAAAGATTTACACGAAATTCAGTAATCTTTTCGTGGGCCCCTACAAGGTAGGCAGAGTGTATGGAAACAACTGCTACCAGATTCTAGACATCCTTACAGATGTGGAATTGGGAAAGTTCAACGCGAAAAACCTTAGGAAATACCATAAAAAGATGGAGCGATGACAAAATACTGCTCATATTAAGAATATCTAGAAAGATGAAATAAAAGTATTGTCACACTTTTATTTGTTGCGTTGGGAGAGAGATGAGACCGTATTTTGTATTTAGTTGGATATAGGTTAAGTTGGCAATAACACTGATGGCAGCACTGCGAAATTCCTTTGGAATGCAGGTGCGCGGTAGTACTGTGGCGAGGTCAGGAGCTGTCAGAAACCCGCCGTACATGCCGACGACCACATGTTGGATATTTTAATACTTGTATTGAATACAAGATGGACACAGCACCACTGTCGTTATTTTGAACATCGTGGTAGAGCAATATACACAATGCAGTATGAAATAAAGAATGGGAAACGCATCCTGTGGATAAAGGAATATAACTGAGAACTTTTATATGAGTATAAATGCATACAGTATTATAACATGTGATTATTGAACTCGGAAATGATATATGTATCGATAATTGCTGTCGATCAGAGAACAAGGTGCATTGTGGATCACCTGGAGACAGTATGATTTGCGAGAGCAAACGCAGAGTTGATTAGTGAATACAACTTCAGAGAGGAGGGTCGTAGAGCTCTCTGGTCTAAGACTTGTTCGTGCGTTGCCGTGAAGACGTGTTGGTTCGGTAATCGTGGAGTTGAACCGATATATACGTATTACAGTATAACGTGATAGGATTTTCGTCTGATCTTATTATAGTTTCAGACAGTGTTATCCTTCAATTCGAGCACAGCGAACTTGCAGTCACGTATGACAACTTCTTATTAAGCCAATGGTACAACATCGTGTTCTACATTGCAGTACAGAATAAACAGCTTTAGCCATGATTGTCATAGATGATATAAAGAGAGAGAGATATTGCTACGTTATGAAGATGCAGAATATGGGCTAAACACAGGCAAGAAATGTAACACATAGCAGCGTTGAATACTCAGGATGATTACTTGATTCCAATATGAGCAACTATATTATGAGACTTTATAAGAGAAGATTGAAGAGACTGTGAAAGTCTGAATGACGATTTGTACTGCTACATAATGAAACTGGCTTGGCTTACTACATCAATGTTGTCGTGTTCTCTAGCAAGTGAAAGAACTATGAACTTTGTCAAATGAACATCAGTTAGCTTCGTCTCGTTTCGCGAACGGTAATCGGGTCTACTTGATATCCAGTCGTTTCGTGATCGGTACAGCTGAGCAGATATGGTTCGATCCCAGGCAGGAGTATGTGTTATAACATTCTCACTTCATTCAACTAGAACTTCAACAAGGTAGCTGGCAGTTTCCTTTTAGTAGACAATATGAATTTGTCATGCTTTTGAATGTTCCTTTTCACCAATTTTGATTAGAGTAGTTAACAATTACAGACGAGGGCTAGGGTGATTCTTTAATCATTTCAGTCCGAGTATGTAGTTCTCTTTATAGTTCAATTTAGTAGTTATTGTAGTGTTACTTTGAACATTACCTTGCTTTCATTTAGATGTAATTTGGGAATAAGATAGAAGTATATAGTTTGTTGGGAAGACAACATGAGAAAAATTATAGGGAGAAGACGACGTTAAAATTATATAACAAGAATTCTAACTCAAGCAGATGTCCCATAATCCGTCGTATACGTGAATTCGACTTTGAACAAATTCTCTGGACTCTTTGAATTTGACTTCGAATATATTTTTGAAAGCTCATGCAAGTTATTAGGTAGACATTCAGGTCTATATTTTTGGCAGACTGAGCATAGACATGGAAGATAGTGATTTCTAGTATGATTCTTTGCGATTGTGCGAATTTATTTCTGGTAATCCAGATTTTTTTGAAATTCTTTTAATTTTGACTCCCTTTGTGAGCTCGTTCAGTTTTTAAAATTTTGTGGATTCTTGTGGGAAACTCCATCTTGGTTTAGCGTTCAAATCTAATGGTTAATTTGTACCTTCTCAAGATAGGCTCTTTCCCACGCTGTAGTTTTGATGTGTTTTCCTTTGAGGAGGATCTCCAGGGGAATTATTTTCAATTATGCGAAAACTGAATCGTTCTTTTCACAATGGTCGGTTGAGATATACGAAAGAAATACTTTGTTTGAGAAAATGTAATTAGTAATGATATGTAATGTAAAGAGAGAAATGTTTAAAAAATATATAAGTCATAATCGAGGTGACAGACTTCGAATTCTCACACAGTTATTTGGACTTGTGAATACAATATTTTATCATTGTTCTGATAAAGATTATTCTCGACACTTTAACTTTTGGCTAATTTGAAGCAACATATTTATCCATGATTGTATAAGAACTTGTGTAATATTCGTAATGTTTGGAATTTATAAAGAGCTGTTTAGCGATGATATAGTAATAATAGAATTTTGTATGCATATTTGGATTGCAATTTAGGAGATATTTGACATATGTGTATAGTCAATATCAATTTTTCCAGCACTGAATTAGCTTTAGAGCTATTGCTGAGTGCACTACGGTGTATTATTTTGAACGTGAAATTGAGTCACGATTTTAGCTAGTGGAAAGCTGATATACAATTTTGAATCCAACATTTAAGAAACCAAGTATTGTAACAACATCGTTAATATTTGTTAAGTTTTAGTAACAATTGTTTTTGGAATAGAGTATAATTGGAAAGACTGTAATATTAATACTTGTATAAACTTGAGCTAATTATAACTAAAATATTGAGTGATAAAAAATCTAATATCTGTGAGAAAGTGAAATGAAATATAATCAATATAATTAACAATACGACGTCCGATTAGCTTAATTGTTTGTCATTTAAGACGGCATGGACTTGAAAATTGAAATCAAATAAACTTATATGAATACATGAAATTAACGTAATGAATAATTCTAGGCGCAACTAAATCTCAGAAATAAAAAATGTAATTATGTAAAATATGTATATATTAATTGCTACGATTGAATAGAATATTTTTATAAATATATCAAAGAGGGTTTACGATAATACCAGAATGTTTTGTATGTATTTTTTTTTTTGGAACTTCGTCATGATGATGAGACGATAGGCAGTTTGTGTGGCCTAATTAAGGCGATTGTTTCTTAAACATTTTTCATGCTTCGGCAGAGGCACAAGGTTATAAATTTTTGTTCAGTGGAGTTTTCACTTCACGACACTGTGGTTTCAGTTAATAAACTTTTGTTAAATTTTAAAATTCATACTAATGACTTAGTGATTCCTATTCGAATTAGAATGTGCTTCGAGAACCAGTGAGTCATTAGCTAGGATACTTTTTAACGCGCCCGAGATTAGATTAATTCAATTATCTTTAAGAGTCTTGGTAGCTCACTTTGAGCTATATTTCATTTTGTTTATAGACCACTGGCATCTTCTTATCACATTCTAGAGGCCGATAACCTCGATGTTAGGCCCCTTAAAACATTAATTATCATCATCATCTTATCACATTCTTTTTAATTTTTGTGGTATTCCTATCCATGGTCTATCCTTGGTGGTGGTGTCTTGGAGGTTATTTTCTGCCGGGGCTTCCAGATTCTACGATCCTGCTTTTCCGTTTGGATTTCATCAGGTAAGACCACGTGGATACGGGTGCTGTACCATCCCGGCATTTGCCCGAAGACGAAGTGGGAAACCACGGAAAACCACTTCGAGGATGGCTGAGGGGGAATCGAACCCCCTCTAATCATTTGGGCCACCCGAGGCTGAGTAGACCCCGTTCCAGTCCTCGTACCACTTTTCAAATTTCGTGGCAGAGCCGGGAATGGAACCCAGGACCTCCGGGGCGGCAGCTAACCATGCTGACCGCTACGCTACGGAGGCGACAATATTCCAATAATTACTGTATTATATTCTCTTGGAGAATTTGTCACAGTGATCGAGTTCGTACTGTTTGTTGCACAGCACACACACACACTGTGCAGACGGGTCGTGAAATCCTGGGCGTGTGCATAGTTTCTGGTGGAATCCAAATGAGTCGTCCAGTTACAAAACTCTTTTAATCAACTTGTGAATAAGAATCATTTTCATGAGAAACGTTTCTCTGGACTTTGCCTCACGTATCTTTTGTGTTTGTTGTTTTCCAATTTTTGCTTTGTGTTTTTGGTTTTCGTTGTTGTGTTTGCTTTTGAATTTTAATTTTTGCTTTTCTTTCTTGGTTTTGTGTTTGTTTTCTGCTTTTGCTTTTTTTGAATTTGGCTTTTTGCTTTGTGTTTCTTGTTTCATGCTTTTGCATTTGTTTTTGAATTTTGCTTTTTCTTCGTGTTTTGTTTTGTTTTCGGTTTTGTGTTTGTGTTTGTTTTCTGGAAAATCAAAATAAAGCAAAACGAAATAAAATAAAACAAAATAAACAAAACAAAATAAAAATAAAACAAAACAAAATAAATTTTTAAAACCAAAAAATTAAAATATAAAATAAACAAAACAAAACAAAAGATTGAACAAAATAAAATGAAATAAAAATAAAATAAAAAACAAAATAAAACAAAATAAAAATAAAATACAATAATTAAATAAATAATTTTGTCGCCTCCGTAGCGTAGCGGTCAGCAGGGTTAGCCGCCGCCCCGGAGGTCCTGGGTTCGATTCCCGGCTCTGCCACGAAATTTGAAAAGTTGTACGAGGACTGGAACGGGGTCTACTCAGCCTCGGGTGGCCCAAATGAGTAGAGGGGGTTCGATTCCCCCTCAGCCATCCTCGAAGTGGTTTTCCGTGGTTTCCCACTTCGCCTTCGGGAAAATGCCGGGATGGTACCTTCTTCAAGGCCACGGCTGCCTCCTTCCCTCTTCCTTGCCTATCCATCCTAACCATCCCTTATCTTCCCTCATGAGGCCCCTGTTCGCTTTGCAGGTGAGGCCGCCTGGGCGAGGTGCCAATTCCACCTCACCAGTTGTTTCCCTTCCGATTCGATGTTCCCCGCTCTAGGACACTGCCCGTAGAGGCGGTAGTGGTGAGTTCCCTCGCTGAGTCCGTGGGTTCCACCAACCTGGAGGGTAAACGACTAAAAAATAAAAATAAAAAAAATAATAATTTTACGACATAATCCTTATCCACAAGTGGATTAAACGAGTTTTGCAACTGGACGACTCATATGTCGCCAGCCTGTTCAGGGCACTTAGATCGTTGTTTGGACCAGTCCAACTTTGATTCAGTATGGCATGTGTTGCGTAAGTCTCGGCCCGTTTCATCTGTCTGGTAGGACGGATTTCTGTTCTTGCCTTCTGGATGGAAGCTGTAGTCTAATTCTCAAATCCTCTATTAGGAAGGTTTCTTTGGATAGCTTGTATGCAAGCCTTGAGCGTGACATCTTACGAGATTCCCAGTATCCTTTTCAGGAATCTAGCTTTAACGTTTTCTATAGTCTTTAGGTCGGTTATTGTTAATTGCTCCCAAATTAATTCCAGGCCTTACAGTGGGTTAATACTGGAAGGACCTTTGCATAAATAAGGTCATGACTGTAATTAAAGATAGTCTAGTGGGTTCACTGATATCATATATATTTCCAATGGCTGCCATAGATCTCTCCCTTGTATGGTTTCTGTACAATGTGGGTGAAGACTGACGAGTTATACTGAGATTTGCTTTTTTGTGGATATTGCATGTTTATTTTCTGAATAAAAGTAATTTTCAATTAAAGAGGAAAAGTGTGATATTTTTTACAAAACAGTGGGGTAGAAAAAGCCCGTTCAGCTCAACATAATGGCATAAAATATAAAAATTCCAATCTCAACATTGGCTAAAATTAAATTTATAAAAACACCGTGTTACAATCCTAATTAGTAGGGCCCGGTTGTTGATGGCAAGTCATCTTTTTACTGAGCTGTCTGAAACAATGCTGAAGTGCAAAGAAACTGCTGACGGGCCACCCCGTCTTCAAATATGTTATTTTTATTTCGCATCTTTTTGCATTTTTTTGGTGCTATTTTTCCATTTTAAGAGCATTTTTAAGTTTGATAGAATTTTTATAATTTCAAATGATCTTGTCGACTTCGTCGTTATGGTTGGGTCCATCGTTATGCGTTACGGACACGGACACGGACGTGACGTCATGCAGCCACGTGGGAAGTGACGTCATGCAGCTGCGCGGGAACGTGACGACATGCTCACGCGGGGAGCGAGAACCAGACGCTAATGATTATTGGAGTCTAATTCAAAGAGGCCTGGCGTAGAGCGACCTTTTAAAAATCAGAAACTCACTCCACAAATCTGTAAATCAGTATTCTTCCCTTATTTCAGACACACTATTCATTAAACAAACATATATGGCATAGTCATGACCCCTTCATGGAGTAGGCTATTGTCTAAATCTGGACACTCATACTACATCCTTACACTAATTCAAATTTACGGCCAAATGATCCTTCTGACAGGGAGGCAAAGGTTTCCGCCGGCTTGCCAGGGATGATGAGCCACAAAACCGCTATCAAAAAGTACACAATTTACGCTTTATTCAACCAAACACATCTCTAATACAAGTACAAGAAACACATTTCTTCCCGTGACCCTTAAAGAGGTGCCCGCGCGGGAAGCCTAAGTTAATGGGTAATGCAGTCTGTTGAAAGAGTCCTGGGAAGCCCTCCTGAGCCTTTCTAACATGTGTAGCATTTGTAGCATGCGTCATTTGAAATGATACAACGTCAGACTGACTGTGATTTTTTTAAGTCCTATTTTAGAGAAATCGGCCTTTTAAGGTCATTTTTTTTCCAATTTAGTCATGTCGCAGCTTTATTTGAGGGAGTTACGTCTCTCTGAGTTAAGAAGAAGCTAGTAGCTGATACAAGATAGTTTAAAATATTGAAATAAAATGTTTCGGTATTGCTTTTAGTAGAAAAATATATATCTTGGACGCAGAAGAAGGGTACTCTTTTCTTCGCAAATGTCAGCTGTGGCGGGGTAGAAAGGGGAAGGGGTGTATATTCTTGTCTCAGTTCCGTATAGTTCACGGCGAGATATATCGTTCATTACCGCTCTCTACATTTTATAGTGCATTTTTCGAATTTTTGAAATATTGGTGAGTTTATTATTATAAGATCATTTTCTCCATTTTATAGTGCATTTTTCGAACTTTTAGGTCATTTATTACAGTCATTTTAGAAAACGTTAAGTGCACTTTTTAATCTTTTTACGGCATCAACTTCCAGGCCCTACTAATTAGGGATGCACATTGTTAATGATCTGGGAATTTCATTTTAATTTTAATAATTTGGCCACGTGTGTATAGATATATTCAAATGCAAAGATACCTTTACCAATCCTTAAACCAGTTATAAAAATCCTTCATAGTGTGTGTTCGATTCCTCGACCGACCTTGTTGGTCAACTCCACTAACACCCTTCCCTTTAATAGTAGCAGTTACACGGCCTTTCTGGCTAACGGCATTAACTCCGCTTCCGTTGATGGTAGCCTCTATTTCTCCTTTCTGGCCGACGATATCCACTCCCTTTCCGGCAATGACTGAGTGTACATCACCCTTCTGGTTCACCACGTCCACACCTCTGCCCTCAATATTCACTGTTACTCCACCTTCTTGGATGACGTTACCAACCCCTATGCCTCTGATGTTCGACTTTACTCCACGTCCTTGGGAAAGACCAGAATTTTCATTATCTTCGTCATTTCCAATGGTAACAGTTGATAAATCGGTGATGGGTCTAGTGCTGCCTTCGTCCAAGTCAGAAGTTAGTGTAGATGAATCAGTAATGGGACCAGAAGAGCCATCGTCCGAAAAACTGCTTACTGTAGATGAATCAGTGATGGGTGCAGAGTTGACTTCGACAGTGACACTGGATACTGCAAAAGAATCAGTGATGAGTCCAGAACTGACTTCGAACAAGTCACTGGTTACTGTTGATGTATCAGTGATGGGCACGGAGCTGCCTTCATCCAAGCTATCGGTTACTGTAGATGAATCTGTGATAGGTTCAGAGCTGCCTTCAACCAAGCTATAGGTTACTGTAGATGAATCAGTGATGGGTTCAGAAATGCTTTCGTCAGAGCTAGATGACTCAGTGATAAGTCCAGAACTGCCTATGTCAGGGAAATCATTTACTGTAGATGATTCAGGGACGATATCAGACGTGTGTTCGTCCAAGCCTTCAGTTACTGTAGAAGAATCAGTGATTAGTCCAGAACTGCCTATGTTCGAGAAATCATTTTCTGTAGATGATTCAGGGACGATATCATACGTGTGTTTGTCCGAGTCTTTAGTTACTGTTGATGAATCAGTGATTAGTCCAGAACTGCCTATGTCCGATAAATCATTTACTGTAGATGATTCAGGGACGATATCATACGTGTGTTCGCCCGAGTCTTCAGTTACTGCAGATGAATCAGTGAATAGTCCAGAACTGCCTAAGTCCGAGAAATCATTCACTGTAGATGAGTCAGGGACGATATCAGACGTGTGTTCGTCCGAGTCTTCGGTTACTGTAGATGAATCAGTAATTAGTCCAGAACTGCGTATGTCCGAGAAATCATTTACTGTAGATGATTCAGGGACGATATCAGTCGTGTGTTCGTCCGAGTTTTCAGTTACTGTAGGTGAATCAGTGATTAGTCCAGAACTGCCTATGTCCGAGAAATCATTTACTGTAGATGATTCAGGGACGATACCATACGTGTGTTCGTCCGAGTCTGCGGTTACTGCAGATGGAATGGTGATTAGTCCAGAACTGCCTATGTCCGAGAAATCATTTACTGTAGATGATTCAGGGACGATATCAGTCGTGTGTTCGTCCGAGTCTTCAGTTACTGTAGGTGAATCAGTGATTAGTCCAGAACTGCCTATGTCCGAGAAATCATTTACTGTAGATGATTCATGGCCGATATCAGACGTGTGTTCGTCCGAGTCTTCGGTTACTGCAGATGGAATGGTGATTAGTCCAGATCTGCCTATGTCCGAGAAATCATTTACTGTAGATGGTTCAGGGACGATATCAGTCGTGTGTTCGTCCGAGTTTTCAGTTACTGTAGGTGAATCAGTGATTAGTCCAGAACTGCCTATGTCCGAGAAATCATTTACTGTAGATGATTCAGGGACGATACCATACGTGTGTTCGTCCGAGTCTTTGGTTACTGCAGATGAAGTGGTGACTAGTCCAGAACTGCCTATGTCCGAGAAATCATTTACTGTAGATGATTCAGGGACGATATCAGTCGTGTGTTCGTCTGAATCTTCAGTTACTGTAGGTGAATCAGTGATTAGTCCAGAACTGCCTATGTCCGAGAAATCATTTACTGTAGATGATTCATGGACGATATCAGACGTGTGTTCGTCCGAGTCTTCGGTTACTGCAGGTGGAATGGTGATTAGTCCAGAACGGCCTATGTCCGAGAAATCATTTACTGTAGATGATTCAGGGACGATATCAGATGTGTGTTCGTCCGAGTCTTCGGTTACTGTAGGTGAATCAGTGATTAGTCCAGTACTGCCTATGTCCGAGAAATCATTTACTGTAGATGATTCAGGGACGATATCAGACGTCTGTTCGTCTGAGTCTTCGGTTACTGTAGGTGAATCAGTGATTAGTCCAGAACTGCCTATGTCCGAGAAATCATTTACTGTAGATGATTCAGGGACGATATCAGACGTGGGTTCGTCCGAGTCTTCGGTTACTGTAGATGAATCAGTAAATAGTCCAGAACTACCTATGTCCGATAAATCATTTACTGTAGATGATTTAGGGACGATATCATACGTGTGTTCGCCCGAGTCTTCAGTTACTGTAGATGAATCAGTGATTTGTCCAGAACTGCCTATGTCCGAGAAATCATTTTCTGTAGATGATTCAGGGACGATATCAGACGTGGGTTCGTCCGATTCTTCGGTTACTGTAGATGAAATGGTGATTAGTCCAGAACTGCCTATGTCCGAGGAATCATTTACTGTAGATGGTTCAGGGACGATATCAGACGTGTGTTCGTCCGAACCTTCAGTTACTGGAGATGAAATAGTGATTAGTCCGGCACTGCCTGTGTCCGAGAAATCATTTACTGTAGATGGGTCAGGGACGATATCAGACGTCTCTTCGTCCGAGTTTTCGGTTACTGTAGATGAATCAGTAATTAGTCCAGAACTGCCTATGTCTGAGAAATCATTTGCTGTAGATGATTCAGGGACTATATCAGACGTGTGTTCGTCCGAGCCTTCAGTTACTGCAGATGAATCAGTGATTAGTCCAGAACTGCCTATGTCCGAGAAATCATTTACTGTAGATGAGTCAGGGACGATATCAGACGTGTGTTCGTCCGAGTCTTCGGTTACTGTAGATGAATCAGTAAATAGTCCAGAACTACCTATGTCCGATAAATCATTTACTGTAGATGATTTAGGGACGATATCATACGTGTGTTCGCCCGAGTCTTCAGTTACTGTAGATGAATCAGTGATTTGTCCAGAACTGCCTATGTCCGAGAAATCATTTTCTGTAGATGATTCAGGGACGATATCAGACGTGGGTTCGTCCGATTCTTCGGTTACTGTAGATGAAATGGTGATTAGTCCAGAACTGCCTATGTCCGAGGAATCATTTACTGTAGATGGTTCAGGGACGATATCAGACGTGTGTTCGTCCGAACCTTCAGTTACTGGAGATGAAATAGTGATTAGTCTGGCACTGCCTGTGTCCGAGAAATCATTTACTGTAGATGGGTCAGGGACGATATCAGACGTCTCTTCGTCCGAGTTTTCGGTTACTGTAGATGAATCAGTAATTAGTCCAGAACTGCCTATGTCTGAGAAATCATTTGCTGTAGATGATTCAGGGACTATATCAGACGTGTGTTCGTCCGAGCCTTCAGTTACTGCAGATGAATCAGTGATTAGTCCAGAACGGCCTATGTCCGAGAAATCATTTACTGTAGATGAGTCAGGGACGATATCAGACGTGTGTTCGTCCGAGTCTTCGGTTACTGTTGATGAATCAGAGATTAGTTCAGTGCTGCTGGGGTCCGAGTGATTGATTACCGGAGGTGAATCAGTGGTTAGTCCAGGGCTACCTTCGTCAGGTCCACCGGTTACTGTTGAGGAATCACTGATAAGTGCCAAGCTGTCTCCGTTTGAGACACTGGTTACAGTGGAAGTATCATTGTTGAACCTAGAGATGTCTTTGGCGGAGCCGTCGGATGATGATTGCGTAACGGATCCTGAATTATTGGTGGATTCTTCGGTCTCTTCTGATGATTGTGTAACAATTCCAGATATACCAGTAGTGGATTCTTTGTTCTCTGCTCTTGATTGTGAAAGGTTTGTTAATTCTTCGTTCTCTTCTGTTGTTTGAGATAATAATCTAGAACTGGAAGTGCTTGAAGAACCAGTAGTGTTTGAAGAACCGGTAGTGGAGTCTCCGTCCTCTGTTGTTGATTGAGTATCCTTTATGGAAGTATAGGTAGTGGATTCCTCGTTCTCTACTTTTGATTGAGTAATGGTTTCAGAAGTAGCAGCATTGGGCTGTTCGTTCGCTTGTGTTGTTTGAATACCTCTGAAATCAGGTTCGTCAAGCAAATCTTCTGCTGTTCTTCGTTGCGCTCGTGTCGTAGTATCTTCTTCTTCGTCTATAGATAGTAACGATTCCTCAATATTTTCAGTATTTCTGGTTGTAGGATCGTCATTCGCTACTTGTAAGTCTGGAACGCTTTCAAAACAGCTAATATTTGTTCCTACTGTATCTGCTGGTGATTCCGTAACTGTTTCAGAGGAGTCAGTAAAATCATAATCACCAGCTGATGGAAGTTCTGTGACGGATCCAATACCATTCTTAGTTGTTTGCGGTTCGATAACTCCTTCCGGACTTTCAGCCGTAAGCTGTTCGATTACTAATGACGATTCCAAACCTGATTCAGAACTGCCGATTATTGGTGGCTCTGCCAAGCCAGTTGTAACAGCTCCTTCATTTACGTCTGATTCATTGGGTTGTAGGTCTGTGATTCCAGTTACTGAAGGATTCTGAGGCCCTCCAACACTTGATTTCCTTGCACATATTGGCAGTCTTCTCATCCATGGTAAACCTGGAATCACATCAAGTTAAGAACTTCTTATAAACGTGGGAGATATAAGGGAATGACAATTCAAAATAAGAGAATATTTTGAAAATTGGTTAAAAATATTTTAATCCTTTATTGGGAAGAACTATTATTCATATATTTCATTTGTATTTATATGTATGTTACCAAGAATACATAATAAACAAGAAGTTCCGTGACGAAATAAAGAGCCTACTTTTCATGCCAATGATTATTCTACAGTATATGAACCTATCTAGAATAATGACGAAATTAAGTTGCTAATATCAAAATTTCTAATTAGTTCGAAATACTGTATACCAAGCATAATGTAGCCTAATAGGGCACCACAGTTGGCAGCCCTGATGACTGAATATATTCTTAGTTCCATCTCTTAAGGTACAGAATACAAAATTTGGTTGAAGTCCAATGAATAGCATGGACGTTACATGCAGTTAAACATTGGATCTAACAGCGCGCGTAAAATCATGTTGGCAACAATGTCATGCATGTATTGGTCAGAAATAATCTGAAATAATATGATCTATTGTTGTGCTAATTTTGAATGAAATCCATTAGTTAGTATAGAAGTTGCATGCATTTTAAAATTGGACTTATCAGCAGGCTTAGAATCATGTTGGCAGCACTGACGTATATTAGTTACTCCAAATTCATCTAGAATGCCAGGTACTATACGTGTGCAAAGTTTAGAGCTATTGGCTTGCATACTTTCTGATATATTGATATTAGGGTAACAAAAATAGGAACAGTACATATTAACAGTTGGCAGCCCTGGTTGCTCTTAAGAATACGCATAGTCATATCTGTTATGGTACACATAGCACATACGAAATTTGGTTCAAATCCAAATGATAGTATGGAAGTTGCATGTATTTAAAGTTGGACCTGTCATCAGGCTTAGAATCATGTTGGTAGCACTGACGTTTATAAGTTACTCCAAATTAATATAGAATGTCAGATACTATACGTGTGCATAGTTTAAAGCTGTCGGCTTGCATACTTTCTGATATATTGGTATTTGGATAAAATAAATTAGGAGCATTTATTAACAGTTGGCAGCCCTGGTGGGTCGTAAGAATACGCTCAGTCATATCTGGTTATGTACACATACAACATACGAAATTTGGTTGAATTCCAATTGATAGTGTAGAAGTTATATGCATTTTAAAATTGGACCTATCAGCAGGCTTATAATCATTTTGGCAACACTGCCATGTATGGACTCCTGGAAATTAAACTGCAATATTATTATCTATATCATTGCCCCAGAGGAGTGCGTCAGGCCTCGGCAGCCGGCACAGTTCATATCCTCGCCGCTAGATAGGGGCTTCATTCATTCCATTCCTGACCCGGTCGGAGACTGGAAGCAGGCTGTGGATTTTCATTTTTCATTATTATCTATACGTGTGCCAATTTTGAAATAGCTCCCATTCATAACTTCCAAGATATACATCATGGTGCTCAAATTTCAATTGCGATTTTTTAGCAGTTGGTAGCACTGACATCATTTTCAAATATGGCCGTGAGATATTCAGGTATAGATCTTTAATCCTACCAAATTTTGTTTCGATTGCTCCAGCCGTTTAGGAGTTGATAGGGGGGACACACACACAGCCAGACAGACAGACAGACAGAAGGACAGACAGACAGACACACATTTGCCCGATCTCATAAGTCTGCTTTTTCCTCATTTTTGCAAAATGTGAAAAATAGGCTAAAAATGTCTCTCGATAGCAACCAAATTGAAGCACTACAAAACAGTCACCCAGCCACAAATTACATATGCATGTGAAACATTATTCAAGACAACAAACACAGTTGCAATAGATAGAGTACTCAAGTTAGAGAGGAGAATAGTGAGAACCTGTTTAAATAAAAGTTATCAAATAAATGGAGTCTGGAGACTAGCTTCCAACGAAACAGTTTATAAAGAAATAGAACCAGTGACAAGCACAATGAAAAAGAAACGAATATCATTCTTAGGGCATCTAAAACGGTCACCAGAAATTAGAATCAGTAGAAAAATAATAGAAAAATTATGGACGAGTAAGAGTAAGAACAATATTAGATGGATCACAGGACTTAAATAAGACATGAGAGAGTTACATATTACAATAGAAGATTTAAAATACAAGACAGACACACTCAAGATTCTGAGAGACAAACACACTAGACTACAGACAAAAATCAACAAGCAGAGAATAGGAAGAGTCATTCCTGAAGCAGAAAGAAAATTACGTTCAGAAAGGATGAAGAAATATTGGGCTGACAAAAAGAAGAAAAACCTCCATAAACCTGACTAATGTAGTCCTATGTTGGCTAAAAAATTAAAATAAATAATAAATAAATGTATATATTTGTTTTATCCTAATGTTAGTTTATTTGCTATCTTTTTAATTTTAAAGTTTATATATATTTATAATTTTATTTTTGTATAATGTTTATGATCTTAATCCCTATGGACTATATATAACAAGTAGTTCCGTGAAGCGCTAAATAGCCTATTTTCGTATATTATACTTTTGTTAATTGCCTCTATCAGCATACAAAATTTCAGTTTGATTGCTGTAATAGATTCATAGATATTGGGAACCATCTAAATATTTCGGATGGTCGCCATGTTGGATTTTTATATATGTAGGTCATAGAGTTATGTACTAACACATGACGATTATTGTGTAGGTGTAGTATTCAAACTTCAATCGCATGGTTAGGACACAAGAAATAAAAACTAGATTTTAAAATTTCACACAGTTGCCATATTAATAATCATTATTAAGCTAGAACACCTCCGTGGCTTAGGCGGCAGAACGCCAGCCTCTCACCGCTGGGTCCGTGGTTCAAATCCCGGTCACTCTATCTGAGATTTGTGCTGGACAGAGCGGATGTAGACTGGTTTTTCTTCGGGTACTCCGGTTTTCCCTGTCACAATATCCATTCCAGCAACACTCTCGCCTGTCATTTCATTTCATCTGCCATTCATTTAATCATTGCCCCAGGGAAGTGCGACAAGCTTCGGCAGCTGGCACAGTTCATATCCTCGCCGCTAGATGGGGTCTTCATTCATTCCATTACCTGACCCGGTCGGTTGACTGGAAGCAGGCTGTGGATTTTCACTTTCATTTTCATTAAGCTAGAAAATAGAATTTGCAATGAAAAGAGTTCAAACTTACAAAAATAAATTGACCTATATACTAAATATTTTTGGGTTCTAATATTAATCTATGAAAATATATTATAATCCTAGTAAAATCTGACCTGATCTATAAGAAATGTTGGCTTTGATTCATTTTTAATTTTATTAGATTTGGAAATACAAAATGTCCTTCATTAGAAAATGTCTTGCTACTACAACATAATCATCATCATCATCTTCATCATCATCCGTAACCGTCTCCAGCTAGCCGGATGGGGTGATTGCAATTTCTAGTTCACTTTTAGCATTGGGGAAGGACACTGCTTCCTGATTGGCTATTCTGACCAAACACGTCTGCAGCAATGGATGTGATTTGTCAGCGTAGTTAAAGCGTGGATCTATCAGCGATGTCGTTCCATTAAGTTAAGGGTTATATGCTTGTCAAAGTTATACATTCATAACGAAAAGAAACCTCATATTTCAAGAAATGCAATAGCAAACACTTAGGAAGTGATGACTAGGGACATCCATGCTAATGACAAATTGCGTATGGTTTTGTCGTATTATTCAATTCCCAGATTTTATAGAAATCTAGTCTATTTGTAAGATATTCATGTATACCTACAATGATACATTTTTCATAGAACTGTGTTGTTAGAATAATAAACTCTATACAGCCATAGGACCTTAAAGTGTCCCCTATTATGTAGAATCACCCAAATGGTAGGCTACAAGGGGTTGTTAATCAATAAAACAATCTGGTAATGATTCTTCTTGATTTAAGAAGATATGGAAACGCTTATGGCCTAGGAACAATGATCATGCAACTATTTCAAGGCGCATTACAATGTATACGGGTACCAAGAAAATACGAAGTTAAGACAGTGGGACTTCTACATATTGTTTTCAAACCTGGAACGACATTGCTGATAGGTTCCACCCTATAACTATGCTGACTAATCACATCCTTTGCTGCTGACGTGTTCCGTCAGAATAGCCAATCAGGAAGCTGTGTCCTTCTCAAATGCTAAAAGTGAACTAGAAAATGCAATCTCGCAGCCGGGTGCAGTATATGAGTGCTCCAAATCGCTGTATATCCAGGTAGATTTCTTAATCCATGATCCATTGCCAGTCCAATTCTTGGCCTTGCAGATCTTGTTGAATCTTAGTGACCCACTTCTTCCTTGGTCTATCTGCTGGTCTCTTGCCTTGTTCTCCTTATCCAAACACCTGCGGTCCATCCTCTTCAGGTATCACAACCATCGTACGGATTTACTGAGTGATTGGTTAATGTCTTCTTGACGTCATCTCTCTTCATTTCTCCACCAGGGGCTCACATCTAGTGGGACGTGGGTTGGCGATCACGGGTCCCCAGCTGAGTCCGGCATTGCTTCCACTTACTTGTGCCGGGTTCCTCTCCGTCCTCTTTCCTGTCGACCTCTCTTGGTCAAATCTTGTTCTCTTCCGACCCCGACGGTATTAGGGTATCCGAAGCCTAGGGAGTCTCTTCATTTCCCGCCTTAATTGGCCCTTGCCTCATCTTTTCTGATACCCTCCTTCTGCGAGGGGTCAGCCTTCTTTTTCTTTTCATGTTATCTCCTGCCTTCTGCTCAAAGCCCTCAAGGAGGCCGGGTGTATGTAGCCCCACCACTTCTGGTGCACCCTGGATATTGCTACACCCTCAGGGGCTTACGGCTGGTGAATTCGGGAGTTGGCGACCCCGAGGGATTCCTGAGCTGGGTCCAGTTTCCCCCCTTTTATCCATTACCTCTGGGGCGGACCCTCTCCTCTTTCACTTTCCTATCTGCATTTCATGGCTCTCCTTCCTTTCAAGTCCCTCAATCCGCATTCTTCGAGGGTTGAGGGCATTTATTTTCCTCCTGTACTTTATTTGCCTTATTCTCCTTTCGTTTTCCAATTCTTCTTCTAGTATATAAGTTATTGGTTAATTTTAGTTATAGTTTATATTTCATTTTCATCTTCACGATCACCAAACTATTAGGGACTGATAACCTAGATGTTAGGCCCCTTAAAATAACAATTATCATCATCATCATCATCATCATCATCATCATCATCATCATCATCATCATCATATATCTTAATCTAATCCTGTCTCTCTTATTTTTCTGAACCACAGCCCTTAAGAACTTCATTTCCATTGCTTGAAGCTTACTGGCGTCCTTCCTGATAAGGACGCATGTTTCAAGGTTGTACAGTAGGCGGTGATCGGCAGGAAGAAACTTTTGTCCAGAACTACCTTAGCTCTCAATGAAATTTGTTTATCCCAGAGAAGGTTTCTCACTAGATGGTAAAAGTTTGCTCCTTTCTGTATTCTGTGCTAGTGTGTAGCATGCCCAGCTTCTATGCCCAAGATCGCGGATTCATACCCGGGCAAAGTCGTCGTATTTTTAAGAGCGTTAAAAATCCCTCAGTATGTCTCCCTTCGAAGGGGAAGTAAAGCCGGCGGTCACATGTCATAGGTTTAAGGAATGATAAAAGAGCCATCCACTTATTACATCTGTTTGAAGCTAAATTATAGGTTATATTTGACTAACGCTCTTAGGTTCCAACGTTCGTCGCCAGGAGCCGATGCGGTGGCATCTAGTAACACAGTTCAGAACTAGTTGGTTGTTGACGGAGACATTTGGTGGCAAAAGTTGGAACAGCTTGAAAATCGAATGCTTGCAGTCCTTACTTGAATTAAAAACAGATAACACACACTAACACAACCATCACAATTAACACCGGTTATCAGATATATTCTACACACACCCAAAATACACGGGGCTACATGACCGCGTTGTCGCAGCCCCTAAACCAGGGCCATCCATATATTGCGCTCGGAGGGTGCGGCCGCGCTCGGGGAGCACTGGGCAGTCAGACTAGCGCGCCTTCCCCTACCACCACGACACTGTGGCAGCGAGGAGACCTGAGACAGACGGGTGATGTTCGGACTGCGCTGACTAGTACAATCGTGCAGCCGACGGCTTTTGTGGAATCGCTAACATCATATTGATCGGGCTGTTTTGCCATTAAAAACAAGATGTTCAGTAAAGAACATATAGCCTACTTTCTCCTAAAAGCATGGGTATTGTTATAACTCTCTGTCCTTTTCAAGGAGTATAATAGCTTGCCACGGTGGGTGAGTGGTTATAGTGTCGGACTACCAACCCCAAGATTGCAGGTTCGCCCCTGGTCGTGGTAAGTGATTTTTGAAGGCGACAAAAATCACGACACTCATGTCATACGTTGTTGGCATGTTAAAGAACCCATTTGAATTCAGTAGGCCGTGTTCAATGGCAAAATTAATCCCGGGATTTTCCGCCAACACAAAGTTCCTCCATTCTCTACTTGAAAGCGCTGTAGTGTCAAGGAGTTTAGATGTCTAACCTCCTTGACTTTCATAGCGTTCAAAGGAACGACGAAATTCGAAATGCAAGCTACCCTCTGGGTGTCAATTAACAAAGCTTGCACCAGGCACCCGAGGCCATACGATATTATTATTATTAGTATTATTATTATTATTATTATTATTATTATTAAGGAGTATAATTGAATGTTGGTTGTAGTAGCTTGTTGAAATATAACGTGCTATACGGATATTAAACATAAATATAACGTGCCCTTTGCTAGTGCTACCTATGTAAATAATTCATTCAATTCGGTTTCACCAGGTTTGAATTGATATGGGGAATCGATTTGCACACATACATGGCCGTTATCTACAAACTATTGGGCTGATGACCTTGTAGTTCAGTCAAAAGATGCGTCCCAGAGAAAGGTATGTTGTTGCAAAATTTGGTAGACATCAAATGATTAGATTGGTCGTAATTTGATATTAGCTTATAATATTTGGGTGGACACAATTCCGTTTTCATCAAGATGGCGGCGATATAAAACATGACACTGAGGTGTCCCTTGCTAGTGCTACATTTGTACCAAATTTCGTTCAATTAGGTTTCACCGTGTTTGAAAAGATAGGGCGAATCGATTTGCACACATACATGGCCACCACCCGCAATACATTGGGCTGATGACCACGTAGTTTGATCAAAAGATTCTTTATACACAAAGGTATAATGTTGCAAAATTTGGTAGAGATCAAGGAAGGAAGATTGTAGTTTTACGTGACCGTGAATCTTGTGATTATGAGCCACGGGACCTCCTTTTTACGTGGAATCCGAACCACAGGACATGGCATTTCACTTCGAAAATCTCACATGCATTGACCGGGAATCGATCCCGGACCGCCTTGGTGAGAGGCATTCAGCTAGACCGCTGAGCCACCACGCCCCCTGGTAGAGATCAGATGAGTAGGTTAGTCGTAATTTGATTCAAGCTTTGAACATTTGGCTGGCCGCTATTACGTTTCCGTCAAGATGGCGGCGATATAAAACATGACACTGAGGTGCTCTTTACTAGTGCTACCTCTATACCAAATTTCGTTAAATTCGGTTTCACCGTGTTTGAATTTATAGGGGGAACCGATTTTCACACATGCATGGCCGCTATCTGCAAACTATTGGGCTGATGATCTTGTAATTTGGTCAAAATATGCTTCCCACTTAAAGGTATGTTGTTGCAAAATTTGATAGACATCAGATTATTAGGTTGGTCGTAATTTGATTTAAGCTTTTGAAATTTGGGTGGCCGCCATTACTTTTCCGTCAAGATGGCGGCAATATAAAACATGACATTGAGTTGCCCTTCGCAAGTGCTTCCTCTGTACCAAATTTTGTTCAATTCGGTTTCACCGTGTTTTAATAGATAGGGGGAATCGATTTGCACACATACATGGCCGCCATCCACAAAGTTATGAGCTGATGACCTTTTAGTTTGGTCAAGAGATTCTTCATACAAGAAGGTATAATGTTGCGAAATTTGGTAGAGATCGGATGATTAGGATAGTCGTAATTTGATTTAAGCTTTGAACGTTTGGGTGGCCGCTATTACGTTTCCGTCAAGATGGCGACGATATAGAACATGACTCTGAGGTGCCCTTTGCTAGTTCTACCACTGTACCAAATTTTGTTCAATTCGGTTTCACCGTGTTCAAATTGATTTGGGGGACAGCCATTTTTTTTTTTTTTTTTTCACAATTATATTTTATTAATTCTTGTGTTAACAAAAAAGACAGCTACAAACACTGTTCACTAAATACAATTCCCACCTCAAGGTAATGTTCTAAGTTCATAGTAGTCTTTGAGAAAAAAAACAAAATATAAAACACACAGAACACAACAACAAAACACCAAGCATCATAAGACTGTAGCACAATGATGACCACACGTATGTTGTTAGAATTTATATAAAAAGTTTCCAAAAGCACTGTTGAGACACTTCCGCTGTACGAGTTTCCATCGTTCTTTGCGGAGGTGATCCAGAAAACCAGGCAGGGTAGTCACCAGGGGTGTCCGGTAACCAGTAAGGTTGTAGTGGATTGCTGCAGATGCAAGCCATAAGATGGCATTCCTTTTCGGCTCCCCAAGTACATCCCGTAATTCGAAGTTCAAGATCTCCTCGTCCCTGTTGCGTGTTAGCCCGGTTATGCTGTGGATAGCATTCATCGTCCATCGCCACACGCCGTTCGCACTCCCACATGTAGTGATGCGGTGGATGAGGGTGTCAGTCCTGTTGCACACAGGACAGGCATCATCAGCTACTTGTTCGTGCCGCTTCATTTTTTCACCAGTGGGGATGATTTCATTAATGCAAGCATATACAGACAGTCGCCATTCTAAGGGAAGCCATTTGTTGCGCACATTGTCCCAGATATGCTTCCAGTCTTTGTTGGGGTATTTTAAATGCACCAGGGGTGTGAAATTACGGAGTTGCAATAAAAAAGCATAAATGTGTTTAGCTTCATTAAAGGAACCATCGGAGATGTGGGCAGTGGGAAGTTTTAGCAAAAGGGCCAGGGCTTTCCTGAACAAAACCCGGAACGGATGGGGTTGTCGTAAAGGAATAGTTTCAATGACTTTCAGAGCAGCACAAACGAACGGATCACCTGTAGACTGTCTCGCCTTGATAATATGTTTCAAGAAGAGTGAAGAGCATTTCAGTTCAACTGCAAAAAGTCGCAGCCCACCACACTGTTCTGGTAACTGCAGTTGTTCCCGTCGAATTCTATAGCGATAGCCTTTCCAAAGATAGAATCCAATCGCCATTTCAATGCGCTGGCTGATTATATGTGGAGGGGGAAGTACTTGCGCCATATACCACAGTTTCGACAGAGCAAACATATTAATGTGCCAGGTTTTTTGCAGAATATTGAGCCGTCTTGAAAGTTCCTCTTTCAGTTGGAACCTCAGAACATTTAATCGGGCAGCCCAGTTGGTCTGTATGGTCTCCGCAATATCTCGACTGAAAGTTATACCCAATATTTTGCATGCGGTGACAGTAGGAATACCGGTAGTATTGGAGTAGTGCTTATTGTCACCTGGGCCTAAGAGCAATAAGGATGACTTTCTATAGTTTACTTGTGCTCCACTGGCCTGACAAAATGACTCAAGGGTCTGTTGGACGAGTATCGCGTCGCCTTCATTTGTGAGTAGTATCGTGACGTCATCGGCATAGGCTCGCAGTGTGAAACGCTCTCCGTTGATCGTGAGGCCAGTGAGTACGTTGTTCATCATCCTGACCATGGGTTCCAACGCCAAGACGAATAGAGCCATTGATAGGGGGCATCCTTGTCTGACAGACTTCTTGACTGGAATTTTCGATGACAGAAACCCGTTGACCATTACACGAGAAGAAGCCGTTTGGTAAAGTCGTTGGAAAGTTGCTATGATGGTGTTGGGAAAATGAAAGCGTTCTAATACCTTCCATAAATACTTGTGTGCTATTCTGTCAAAGGCCTTATTAAGGTCAATGCTTGCAAGTGCAGCTGCGGGGTTATCAGCGACAGAGTAGTGTATGATAATATCACGAATGGCTAGAAGGTTGTGCACGATATTTCTTCCTGGAATGGTACAAGTTTGCCCAGTGCCAATTAAAGCAGGAAGAATGCGTCTGATTCTGTTCGCTAACACCTTGGCCAGAAGTTTATAATCGGTATTTAAGATTGTAATGGGTCTGTAGTCAGTGATATAGACACATTTCGATTGTTTCGGAATCAGAAGAATAACCCCGTCTGTGAAGGTATTCGGAATGTCGCCGGTCAATGCGTGATTAAGCACACTTGTCAGGTCTTCTCCGACCATGGTCCAAAAGTGTCGGTACCACTCGTACGGGATGCCATCAACGCCGGGTGTCTTATTAGCTGCAGTCTGGTCTAGAGCATGTTTCACCTCTTCCTTGGTGATAGAGGTCTCAAGAAAATGGATGTCATCGCCCTCGAGGTGTCTGTCAACAGATCGCAAGATGTTATTTACTTGCAAATCACTAACGCTGTCTTCTCCCAACATGTCACGAAAGTAGCGCTCACTTTCGGCGAGTATGTGTTCGTGAGTTCTGATGACCATACCTTGTTCATTAATCCATTCATGCACAACTTGTCGGTTTGCTGATCTGCGCATTTTGGCTAAATGAAAGAGCGACATT
Source organism: Meconema thalassinum (assembly GCA_946902985.2). NCBI lineage: Eukaryota > Metazoa > Arthropoda > Insecta > Orthoptera > Tettigoniidae > Meconema > Meconema thalassinum. The sequence goes on from OX336399.1 coordinate 86,193,562, forward strand.
CGTTCATCTGCTAAGATGGAGGTTCCTTTAATGTGAGGGAGCAAGTCCTGGAGACTCTGCTCTTTAATCCCTATAATAGTCTTCTTGATGGAACTGAGGTGTGTTGAAACATTTTCTCCTAGCCGTTCCTTCCGATGCAGGTCATGCATGACTGTGGTATAAAAGTCTAGTTTCCTGTTTAGGTCGTGGTACCGTTCATAGGTGAAAGTTTTGGCTGTAGATCTAATGGTAGGTTTTAACTTCTTTATCCACCAGTCTAGAATATTATGGTATCGATCTTTTGTTGTAGTACATTGTTGATAAACGGTGGCAAAGCGTCGGTCATTGTCGTGGGTTTGAAAAGCATTCTTGTTCATTTTCCATGAACCCCGACCAATGAAGCATCTATCTGCCCGTTGCGCTTTAAGAGTAAATATGACACTGTGGTGGTCACTGCAGGCTACGGGAACGACTTTACAGCTATCAAGAAGATGTGCTTGAGGCTGGGAGATATAAGCGCGATCTATTCTAGATCTGGAATCCCCACGACAGAAGGTAAATTCCACGTACGAACCATGCAATCGTTGCCAGGCATCCACCAGCTGCATACTATGGGTAAGTGTCTGCAGCCCTGGACAGAAGTTGAATGTGCCTGTTTGATCACGAGGATGCAGTGTGCAATTGAAATCACCAGCTAATATCACCGGACCTGACGTCGCTACATGTGTCAAGATGTCATGGCTGAACAGTGCGTTCCGGTCATGCTTATAGTTCGTCCCGGACTGGCCGTATACATTGATCAGTCTGATGTTATTATAAGAAGCTGACAAAATTCTACCTGAGGGGTCCATGATGACATCGGTAATTTCGAAACCCTTTCTATACACGATGGCGGTGCCCCGGACGTTATCCCCCACATTCACAACATGGTCATAATTGTACAAGCAGCCAAAATTGTTTTCATTGACCTCCTGCAGAAACAATATATCAATATCATACTCTTTCAAGAACCTACACAGCAGGGCCGGAGTGGTGACATTCTTCACGCCATTGACATTGAGAGTAGCAAACGTCGTGAGAATACTGGCCATGCTCTGGAAAACGAGCACGAAATGTAGAAACAAAGGAGAGAAATACATGTTCTATATGCGATAGTGGCCTGTAAAACTGATGTTATTGATGAAAAACAAAGAAACAGCAGCAATTATTGTAGGTCAACGTTTAGAATTGCCCAGGGATTTGTCAGTACTCTTCAGTCTCGGAGGTAATCGTGGGTCTCGATGACTAAGCGTGGCTGGTTTCACATGAGTGATTTCCTTGTGCGTTGTAGCAGCTGCTGGGGGTAAGAACGTAGTCTTCCCAGTGTCCGGAGCTGTCACGTGGGGGTGAGCAGTACTAGCTGTTCCACTCCCAGCAACCTCAATTTCCATATCGTCATCTGTGGCAAGGCTGTTTGCAGTATCAGTTAGATTGGGCAGTGGGGCCGTCGGGGGCAGATCCGGAACGTGTGGTGAGGGGTTATCCTGCATCAGATCAGAGCTTGTAGGCGCAATTACATCAGCTGTTGTGTACGTGCCGGAAATCCCGTCATGGGTTCCTGGTGGTGGTGGGACTGTTAAATCGGTACCTTCACTGTCCGGTTTCCGACGTTTGTGTGTGCTTTCATCAAGTGTAGGGAAGTCCGAGTGATCAACAGCGTGCTTTGGTGCTGGAGCTGATGGCGAGACAACGTGTTCCGTGGCCCATGCTGGGGTTGGGTGGCTCGAGATTGATGAGTCGCCACTAACCGGCAGGGCGGTATTTTCTGGTTCAATAGTATCAGGTCCTACCGTACGCTGGTCGAAAGCGCGTGCTCGTCGCAGGGGACACTGGGGTCGTAAATGGTTTGTCGAATTACATGCAAGGCAAGTTCGCATTTGACCATCATAAACAATCTGTGCACGATAGCCTTCAATGGAAAGGAAGGAGGGGATGGCTTCCTTCAAGTCCATGCGCACTGCGCGTATGCCATTCTGCACCCGAAATGGGTATTGCGCAGACCATTCTTCATTTCGATGCTCATTCACTTTACCATATTTGCTAAGAACACTTATTATTGAACCGATGGGTACCTCCGGGGGAACATTGAGAATACGAACTGTTTTGATGACATTATCGGCAGCAGTAATTTGCACAGTCCCTATTCGACCATCTGACAAAGTAATTTTCTGTTGGCCCGCATGTAGACTTAACAACCTCTCAAACAGTACTTGGGAAATTACCTTTAAATATACGGCGTTGTCCAAATTGTCGAGTTGAATCATCTCGATCTGGTCAGCAGTGATTTTCAAACAAGTGGAGATCCAATTGTGCACCTCCCATGCACTGGGCCTGTTGTCGCGTTCAAAAACACATTTTAATGTGAGCTTGCGCACAAATTTTGTAACCATGGTGATTGTCGTTTACTAGTACAAGACGAGAGTTATGCGAATATGAACCGCTCACAGCACACGGTATTCAGTAGTTCGAGAGCAGATATACGCACAGAAATAGCCAAGCACAGTACCGGTACCGCACGTGATTCAGACGCGACCTCGCTCGACGAAGGCTGTCGAGCAACTGACCATTCAGAGTACACACACTCAGACACACAGACACACAAATTTTGTCCCTGTGTAGATCTCATAAGTCTACTTTTATTTTTTGCAAAAATCGAAAGTAGGCTAATATACCGCATATACAAATCGAATGGCACTCCGATGTATGGAATGTTAAGGAATCGAACACACGTGTTAAGTAAAGAATATTGTGATCTCTTCCAATCTGAAATGTGAACATATTAGACAAGAAAATTCAGCAACATTTTACCAATATGAACAAATAGTAGGCCTACAGACCTTGAGTGACTTTTGCCCCGTCAGTTTTACGAGCTTTTAGTTTTGGAGGAAACAATCTTCTCCAAATTGGGTACAATATTTCTGGACACAGCTATTCGTAAACACTTGCGCAAGTTTCTATCGCTTATCGCCGCACGATGTTTACTTTTGGTAAGCTTAAGAACCGAAAAGAAACGCTCACAAATGTACTTTGAGCCAAACATTGCACTCTTCGGTGCGGCGGGCAGACCTCGCGCACAACCAGCCAAGCTCCTCCTACCTTCCACCAAAGCGCTCGGAGCAGTGGCTTAGAGTGCGGCCGGAGCGCTAGCGCTTGGGGAATGCTGTTTGGAATGCTAAACTGAGGAACCAACCAACATACTCGCAATTTGCTAACTTGCTTCTTGAGATCCCCTGTACCTATTGCTGAGGAAGAACACGGTGTGGTTGAAACTACTACACTAATTTAGATTACCGGTATGTTATTTAATTGAATGTATTACCCACACATCACTGAACATAGCTTCGAAATTAGCAATATTCCCTACTTTTTAGCGGGAATTTTCCTTTCGTTTCCCTATTTTACAGACATGTATAAATCGCCCCTGTCTATTTGGTACTATGATATGAAATCAAAGTTAATATGTGTGAAAAGGCTAATTTCACATTATTCTATTCATCAAGCATCAATTTGTACTTACTTGCACACAAATCGAAGCAGAATCGGAAATCAAATGAGTAAAATATTCTTGGCTTGTTGATGAAGAGACAGACGGCTCTCTGGATCCAGCTTCTGTACCGACAGTGTGGAGGTGGCTGCAAATATATAATTATATGGTTTTAGAAGAAAATAATAAACTCGTACTCTGTTCAAGTTACTTCCCCTCCCCCTCCCCATCCCTACCGCCAACCCCCCCCCCTTATAACTCCAATCTCCCACTTCCCTTTACCTCCCACTTCCCCTTCACTCTTCCCATCTTCACCCTTTCCCCATCATACACCTTTGCTCCCCTTCTACTTCCCCTCTTCAGCCTCTCACCCGACCGTTGTGTTTCCGTCTTCCCCCTCCCCGCCCCTACCGCTCCTCGTGCCCTCCTTGCAGCTTCTCCTTTTGTAACCACCCTCTACCCTCCACTACTCCTCTTCTGCCCCGCCCCCTCCCCTTGTAGCACTACCACCCCCTACCCTTGAATTTCCCACTCCTCCACCCCTTAACTCTCCCCCTCGTCCACCTCACGCCCTCCCTCCCACCCCTTTCCTCCAATCCTACTCCCCTCTCTTTCCACCACACCCTTAATTTCCCACTTCCTCCCCCTCACCTCCCCTCCCATCACCTCCCACACCTTTCCGCCGATCCCACTCACCTCTCTTTCCTCCCCCAACCCCCTTAATCGCCCACTTCCTCTCCCCTCTGTCACCCACTTCCCTCCACCTCCCACGTCCCACCTCCCTCTACCACCGACTTCCCCTCCCCTGCTCCTATCTTCCCCCCTTCCTCATCAACACCTTGTCTACCTTCCCACTCCCCCTCCTCTGCCCATCTCCCTCCCCTTGTGTGGCCGCCTCCCCACTCCGCTCCCGTTGCCTGCCATTCCCCTCTTCATCTCATTCCGTTCCGCTCTACTCGAAACTCTCCCCCTCGCCCCCAAACCCTTTCTACCCTTCTTATCTACTCACCCTCTCATCGACCCATTCTCTTTTATTTTCCCCTCATTTTCCGCTCCCTTCCCGCTCACCTTTCCTCTCCTCCTCCTCCTCTAGTCCCACCATCTCCCCGTCCCTTTACACCAATGCATTCTGTTCATAATCGTGAAAATAGATACACGAAATTAACACTCCAGATTGCTATACACCGAACCATGAAGTTCAATAAATCTTTTGTTTGCACCGCCTCACACCTCTTCAACACCTTCGATTTATAAAAGTACGTCATCATTGCAAGCACTGCAGCTTTCAAAAGACATCTTTCATCTTGCTTCTTGGAGCAGTATACCTCTCACATTTGATTACTGTATTAAGTTAAAATACTTTTTTTAAAGTTCAATTATAACACAAGGACAATAGCTGACAACCTGTCTAATTCAATAGCTCTTCATGTACAGTATATGGTGTTTGCTTTTCGGGCTGATAGTCAGTATGCACTCTCATTCTTTTGTATATAATTCTTCCATTATCATTATTATTATTATTGTATTGTTACCATCTTTTTGTTACTATAATTGTTAGTCTATGATTATTTATATTGTGAATGTAAGTAAAATGTTTTATTTTTATAAGCCCTAATCTTATTTTACGTACAACTCTCCCTCCCAACCCCTTGTATTTCCCCCTCTTACACCCCACCAACTTCCGGCACCCTTCCCCTCCCCCTCTACCCTTCCTACTCCCATTGTAGCTCTTCCTTTTGTTACCACCCTCTACCCTCCACTACTCCTCTTCTGACCCGCCCCACCCCTTGTAGCTCTACCGCCCCCTTCCCTTGAATTTACCACTCCTCCTCCCCTCAAATCTCCCCCTCTCCTCCACCTACCACCCCTTTCCGCCGATCCTAGTCCCCTCTCTTTCCTCCCCACTCCTTTATCTCCCACTTTCTCTCCCCCTCGCCTTCCCCTCCCACACCTTTCCTCCGATCCTACTCCCTCTCCTTCCTCCTCCCCCTTAATCACCCACTTCCTCTCCCTTCCGCCTCCCACTTCCCACTATCTCCTACGTCCCACCTCCCTCTACCACCAACTTCCCCTCCCCTACTCCTATCTTCCCCCCTTCCAAATCAACCCCTTCTCTACCCTCACACTCCCCCTCTTCTGCTCCTCTCCCTCCCCTTGTGTGTCCACCTCCCCACTCCGCTCCCTTTACCTGCCATTCCCCTCTTTATCTCAAAACAGTTCGCTCTACCCTTAACTCTCTCCCACTCCCCCCCCCCTCTTTCCACCCTTCCTACTCCCCACACATCTCTCCCTCCCATCCTCTTTTATTTCCCCCTCTTCTGTCCGTTCACTTCCCCCTCACCTTTCATCCCCTCCTCCTCAGGTCCCACCCTCTCCCCCTCCCCCACACACCCTTCCCCAATCCCTTTCCGCTCCTCCTTCTCTCCATTTAGCTCACCCCTTTGTAACCACCCTCTACCATCCACTACTCTTTTTCCTCCCCGCCCCCTGCCCTTGTTGTAGCTCTACATCCCCCTTCCCGTGAATTTCCCTCTCTTCAATCCCCCGCCCCCCTCCACCTCCTCCCACCGTCCCCCTTTCCTTCCATCCTACACCCCTTGTAACTCCTCCTTCACCCCTTTCCCTCTTGCTCCACCCTCTCGCCCTCCCAAGATCTTCCTCCCCCACTATCCTTCTCCATCGAGTACTCAAAGAAAAACTCATAGTACAGGCCGGACGTTTGTTTTAGACCAGGGGTCTCCAAACTTTCCAGCCTTAGGGCCATACTGATTACTCCAGTAAGTTCCGAGGGCCAAAACCATATTATCATTGTTGCCGGTGGTAAAAAGTGAAATAGTCCACTGATGAAGAAAAAGTCCGAAAAAGTACGCAACGTTGAAAAAAGGCTGCAAATCGGACTAAAGTCCGCAAAACGGCAACACTGCATATTATTAATTTTCCTGTCATTATCTGTAATTTCTAGATTAGTCGTAGAGTACGAGCCATGAGGAGTAACGTGACACGACATCTGGTGGACACAAGCGGAAATAGGTAGTACCGTCTATCGCTAACAGATGGCGCTAATAGCACGTACAGAGTAATCTCGTTGGTTCGAGAGAGTTCTGGTGTCTTCCACTCACTTCTAGATGGCAGTAATTGGAATATATAAGAAGGCTAGTTGCGCAACCACAAGTCAGTTCCTATGACACTGTTGTGAAATAAAATAGTGCGTACCTCCTTAAAACGTGTTTGTGCGTGTTTAAGTTTAAGACATCTTTGTAACAGTATTTTGATTTGAATTGTTGCTTTTGTGTGTGATTTAGTAGTATGGAAAAGAAGCGAAAAATTGATAGTGAATGCAGAAAATTCAAAGATGAGTGGAACATTCAGTATTTCGTAATTGAGTCCAGTAACAAGGCGCTATGTTTGATTTGCAATGAAAGCATAGCCGTTCTCAAGGAATATAACATTAAACGTCATTATGAAACAAAACATTTTCAAAATTACTCAAAATATACAGGAAGTTTGCGGACAGAAAAAATCGAAGCTATGAAGCGCGGATTGAAATCGCAGCAATCTTCATTTACAAAACTCAAAACCGAACAAGAGGCTGCAACTCGTGCCAGCTTTCGTGTGGCTCTTGAAATTGCAAAACGTGGGAAACCATTCACCGATGGAGAAATGATCAAAGAATGCATAATTGCAGCAGCCGAAGAAATGTGCCCTGAAAAGGTAAATTTATTAAAAACTGTCAGTATGTCAGCAAACACTGTGGCTCGAAGGGTAGAAAACATCGCTGAAAATATATCCTCTCAACTGTTCGACAAAAATGGAGATGTTGAGTGGTTTTCTTTGGCCTTGGATGAGTCTACGGATGTGTCAGATACTGCTCAGGTGTTGATTTATATTCGAGGAGTAGATAAAAGCTATGAAGTGCATGAAGAACTTCTTGATATGTATAGTATTCATGGCACAACTACTGGTACAGATATTTTTAAAGGAGTTGAAATGGCCATTAATCAAAAGAACCTTCGATGGAAAAACTTGAAATGTATTACAACTGATGGAGGCAAAAACATGAGTGGGAAAGATAAAGGAGTGGTCGCTCTTGTGTCAAAGGCTGTAGAAAATGACGGTAGTTCAAAACCATTAGTCTTACATTGTATCATTCATCAACAGTCTTTGTGCGGAAAATGTTTGGATATGTCTGAAGTTCTGAAACCAGTCATATCAACTGTTAATTTTATGAGATCTGTTGGGCTGAATCACCGACAATTCCGACAATTTATTGAAGAGATTGGAGAAAATGACTTACCTTATCATACTGCCGTACGTTGGCTTAGTTGTGGGAAAGTCCTTCAGCGCTTTTTTGAACTTCAAGCAGTGATCGATTTTTTTTGAATGAAAAGCATCGCCCTCTTACTGAATTACAAAACAACGCATGGCTGTGGAAGTTAGCATTCTATGTTGATTTGACAAAACATGTGAACGAACTGAATTTGAGATTGCAAGGAGAAAACCAGCATCTTCCTGATTTATACACTAATATCAAATCATTCCGGAAGAAATTGATACTGTTTCAATCACAACTACGAAGTAAATGTTTTTCACATTTTAAAACATGTGAAATATTCAGCCACACCACTGAGACTGAGTTTCCTATCGATTTTGCAATCGAAACTTTGAGTGCTTTGAAAATAAATTTTGATACTCGTTTCTCGGACTTCGATGCCTTTGCGAATCAAATTAAGATTTTTCAGGATCCTTTTGATACTGACATTGAAACCCTAGCCACGGAACTTCTAATGGAAATGATTGAACTACAGTGCAGTGATATAATTAAGAACAAATATCAAAACTCATCTTTGTTGGAATTTTATAAGAGTCTTCCACTGACACAATTTGATAATTTGCATAAATTTGCTCGTGGGCTGTTTTCTGTTTTTGGTACTACTTATTTGTGTGAGAAGACCTTCTCCAAAATGAAGTACACAAAAAATGTTTACAGATCTAAATTAACTGATGAGCATCTTAAATCTCTTTTAATAATTGGTACAAGTAAAATTAGTCCACAACTACAAACTATTGTCAGTGGAAAATCTCAATTACATAAATCTCATTAGTATTTCATATGTCTGCATGTTATACATGTCTTTACTCATTACAATTCTGTGTTTCTTTATCCAACTTATCACAAAAACAATAACAATAAGCCTACAACAATGTTATGAGTAGTTAGCCCATGACCATATCAATGTAGATGTCATATTAATAATTATTCAACATAAAATTAGAATACTTCAGTAAACTAAATTTAATTTGCTATAAAAAAAATGTGTTCTCTAAAAGGAGATTTCAAGTATGCTAGCTCTCCGCGGGCCGGACAAAATCTGTCCGCGGGCCGGATGTGGCCCCCGGGCCGTAGTTTGGAGACCCCTGTTTTAGACGATTGCCCTTGACCTTGAAGCCTGCGGGTGAGCCTACACACACTCACTCTCTCACCCTATCGCTTCACACTTGTCACCACCGATCTACCGACAGTAGTGGCTACGCTGGCTAAAGCGCAGTGTTAGGTCATGGGGCCAAGCTCTCTGCTGACTCGGTAGACGCGTGGGTTCGAGCCCCACCGTCGGCTGTCCTTGAAATGGTTTTCCGTGGTTTCCCCATTTTCAACACCAGGAAAATGCTGGGACTGTACCTTCTGAAAGGCCACGGCCGATTCCTTCCACATCCTTGCCCAGTTTCATTCATCTGCATCAATTCCATCTCTCATCCCGATGCGCAGGTCGCCCACGGGCGTCGACTAGAAAGACCTGCACTCGGCCTCTTAGGAGGCTACACGACAAAAAAAAACAGCGATCTGATGTAATGGAATTCCAGACTTAGCAGACAGTACAGTCCACGCCGAAGTATTGTGTGACGCGGAAGTACAAGTTACATAGTTACGAACAGAACACCATTATATTTGCCAATGACTGTACTTCAGTAGTAGTGTGAAAGAGCGTTGTCAATCATCGGACCGCTTGAGGCAGGTGATAACAACACAGGTACTGTAGTAACTTGCCTCCAGGCTTCCATTAAGATATTTCACTCGTCTAAAACAAACATCCGGCCTGTACTCCCAGTAACATGCAGTCACTGATACAGGCCGGACGTTTGTTTTAGACGAGTGAAAAATCATAATGGAAGCCTGGATGCGAGTTACTACAGTACCTGTGTTGTTATCAGCTGCCCCAAGCGGTCCGATGATTGACAACGCTGTCTGACATTACTGCTGAAGTACAGTCACGTGGACTGTACTGTCTCCAAGGCGATGTCGCCACGTGCTCAAGTCTGGAATACCATTACATCAGATCGGTGGTGACAAGTGTGAAGCGATAGGGCGAGAGAGTGACTGTGTGCAGGCTCACCCGCTGGCTTCAAGATCAAGGACAATCGTCTAAAACAAACGTCCGGCCTGTACTCTCATAATGATATGCATTTAAAGTGAAGCGTTGCAATGACTAACTAGTTGCCAATGTGGAATATTTAGCTGAATACGTCATAGCCCAGAGGACGCCCGTATTTTGCAATTCGAGAATGTATGGAGAGGCGTCTTCCATGTCACATTTGAGTCATACTCTACCATCGTACTTAAGGAAGGAAAATGTTCTCGTTCAAGAGTATAGAAAATACGTTCACCGGATAAAAAAAAATCACCACATTGAAAGAGCACACTAATCACTTTGGGTCTCTGTAGATGGTGTTGCATTGCTACCAAGTGGTAATGTGACCCTTCGCCGCTGAGATAAAAGCAGTGAAGTAGGGTGTGCGTGTGTGCCTGTCTTCAATGGGCCAAAGAACACGCAAAGTGGACAGTAGCTAACTGTATTTCGACGAGTCGCTATTTTATATGTTTTAAACGATCCAATGCGTCGAAAGCTCTTACCGCCCAAAGATATGTAATTACCCAGCATGAACGATTGGCATCCGAGAAACACACCGTTGATCAGGGGCGTATATATAGTTTTATTTTTGGAGGTGACCAACCAGGGGTTAGAGGCATGATATAGGCCCCAAAGAATAGGGGATCCGGGGTTCTCCCCAGGAAACTTTTGTATAATTTGGTGCAAAATGATGAGTTTTAAGGCTGTCTGGCATCACTTCTTCAACCAATTTGTTGTGATGTTTTATGTTTGGTTAATGGCAAACACAACTAAGAGCATTTTATGATACTTGTTATTAATACAATCACCTTGCTCACTTGATAGTGTTTACAAGGAAAGAATTAATGTTACTGTTTTGTTTACAACTCACACTATAATATAGAGTCAAGGTTTCTTGAAGCATTACCAAATCGGTTTACAACTTCATCGGAAGTGATGTTTGTCTCTGTAATAATGCTAGACCGTTGAGTCTGTTTCCAGAAGTAGAATTTCGTAAGTAGACTATGTTTTTAACCAACTCAAACTCCGTTCGGCAGTACCGGTAGATACAGAGAGAGGTAAATTTGCCAAAAGTTTAATAAGGGTATAAAAGTTAGGGAAAAAACTTCTGTCACACGCTTCAAGGGCACTTGCTGCTGTTCATGGTACGTTCATAAGAGCGAAGGCACTGGGGAGTAATAAGATGTTATGTTGTTACTCATAAGATCAGAGCTAACTGATTGCCACACTGTTCACATCGCTCTACCTTCGCCTTACTTTGCAACGTTGCCATTCGTCGTTTAGTAACAATAGTACATGATAAGTATATTAGTTTTTAATGTTTCAATTTATAAACAAATATTATATGTGACAAGAATTTTGGAGGGGGCTCGGGCCCCCCGTATACCCCCCTTATATACTGCCCTGCCGTCGATATTTGATTTTTTTTTTGTAATCCTCAGGAAACTTTTAGCATGATGTGTCGTTAGTTTTGTGTTAAAAGAACGAAGCATAAGTTACATTATTATTACTGGCCACTGTGGCCGAGACTATTAGCGAGCTAGCTCGTGCCTCGCTGGCGTCGGGAGAGCGTGGGTTCGAATCCCACATCAGTCATCCTGAAAATGGTTTTTCGTGGTTTCCCCTATTTTCACCAGGTCCACGGCCAACTTTCAACCAAAATCCCATCCCTGATCCTTCCTTAATTAGACCGAAGTTAGCGGTCACCTGTCACCATCCCCAGTTGCATCTGCTGACAAAGTGTGTTCAGCTCCCAGATACCTTTCTTGTGACGGTAGAGAAATGATCCCTCGCAGCAGAGTCCGTGGAGGAAATTGAGCTTGGAGGATAAATGATTAAATTTATTTATTTAAGCGAAAATTCCCCTACAGGAGAGCGATTAAACTTGATAGATGATGTCATTTGGAGGTGTGTCTCCTCCGCTCCTCCCAAAATCTCTTCATTCTCGCGGAATGCTCCCTCTTCCTCTCCCTCTCATCCGTCCACTTTTTTCCAGGTTGTCGTAATGATCTTGGTTCGAACTTAACATTCGCGATTTTCGTCTGCCACTCAGTTCCGTCTTCGAAATTTTGTATACTGATAACTTGTAGCCTAAGTCTCTCTGTACCTCTTTAAGCCATTTTCTGCCGCATTTGCTCTGTCTTATGGTTAATTGCACTCATTCCAGGTTCCGTATTGACCATGTTAACATGAAGTATAACATAAATTTCTCGCCAAATCAATACTTTTTACTTACATAAAAATGCTATAGGTACATGTTTCGAAAACACACAATGTTTTCTTCCTCAGCCCACTTATTGGTGTTAAACATCATATAACATCGATAACCTCACTAAATAACAAAAACACAGTTCACATTTATTATCTTGTTCTTCCTTTGTTAGGCCTGTGTCATTCGACACATTAATGTCACTCACGGAATAAACACTTATTAGTTGAAGTAATGAATATAGACACATTGACACATTTACTCATTGCTAGTTTCAACGTGGGTTGCTGAAATGTACACAAGTGTCGTATAACCTTGCCAAAATCGGAGAAAACAACTAACCAGCACCCAGGAAGGTAATTGGGTGTGGCGTCATGAAAATAATTCGAGTCAGGAATGTATGTTGGAATTAAACTATTGCGGTGGGGGTTGAGGAGGTGGTTTGCGTTTATTATTATTTAAATAATCTGCTAATAAATCAAACAATTCATTCGTTTCAAAATTAACCTCGTTTAGATTATTGCATTCCTTTGACCTCTGATAAGTAATGATGTGAATATTTTCCAAAATATTCATATAGCTGCCCTTCGATGCGTAATGCAAAATGTTGACGTCATTATTTATGTCCGTGAACTTATGTCCCGTTTCTTATGGTGCAGAGTAGTTTCTTGGGCAATCTGGAGGTGGCCATTCTGTGGATCTGAGTGTAAAATGTGGCTCTGCGTTTTCTAATTTCGTCTGTTAACGTAATGGAGTTGTGATAGAGTTCAGTACTAGGTCTCTTCATCCAAATGCCGTTTCTGTTGATTGCTCCGTAGATCTTCCGGAGAATTTTTCGTTCCTGCTTTTCCAGTTAGCTAATCTTGGAATGACCATCGATTACTATTGTTTCAGCCACATTTGTTGCTTCTGAAAGAATAACTGTTTTATAATGTCGTAATTTGGCGTTCGTCGAAATGCGTTTCTTGTTGTAATGGGCCCACGTTAGCCTGTAGGCCTTCTGGAGCTTAGTGATTCTGTCTTCATTGGCGATTCGATTAAGTCCTAAGGGCTGTATAATTTCGCCAAGGTATTTAAAACTGCAGACTTGTGCAATTTTACCGTAGTTTGGTGTTTAAAGGGGATTTATTTTCTGGCCTTCTCTCCATGTATTTGGTCTTGTCGTAAGGGATATGTGATCCGGTCTTTTGTGCAATCTCATGGAGCTTTCCCACTCCTTAAGTCGCTTCCGATCTGTTGTCTGCGACAATTGCAATATCGTCCGCGAAAGCGAGACATTTGACTTTAGTTTTGTTCTCTTTTTAATACCGATTTGAATGCCCTTTACAAGAGGTTCCCATTCCCTATTTATCCTCTCCAGAACCATATTGAAGAGGATTGGGGATAGTCCATCCCCCTGTCGGACTCCAGTCTTGATTATTATTATTATTATTATTGTTACGTGCCACCCCCTAGTGGCACTTCCGTTAACTGGATTACGGTGGGTGAAAGCACAAACACAATTGTTCCTTTAAATAAATATAATTAGCTTTATTGCGGGCCTGAAAGATACACCACACAAATAGCAAATACAAGCAATTAGTACCTCACTCCAGTTTCCTCTCGTAGGGAACACTTGCCTTTCACTTGTCAATAAGCCACAGAAGTTAATTCCTCCAAATGAGTCCGGTGGCCTCGATAGAACTACCTGCAACACTTCCTAGAATACGCAAGCTACCGTTATTTATGATAGCCGGTCACTCACCACTATACTCTGCTTCGCTGACCACTGGCTAGGGAAAACAGCCCCCGGCGCTTTCGCAATTCACCACACTAACCTCTGCCGCACTGGAAAACACACTCGTTCTAGACACAGTTCCTCTGTAGGCTTCACGCTCCTTCGCTGTCAAGAGAATCAGCTTCACTAGGGTTTCGCAAGCCACGTCGCCAACAACTGTCGCTCAAGGTAAGCGCTCGCACTAGCTCGAAAAACACTGTCCACCCCGCTTGCCAGGTCGCTCTTATATAGCAGGCCGGTGACTCAATAAATGCTTCTAGACCCATCCAGGATTCACGGCTTCTCAAGGTTTCCATCACTGGCTGGGTCACGAATATTCTGGACCATCTCTTTGTCCTAGTAGCCCTGTTGCGTAAGGCGCACGTAATACACTGAGGCAGAGCCCAGCCCGGGGCAGCTGTGACTCAACCGGCGGGGCGACGAAACATCTCACAGCCGTAACATTATTATTGTTATTGTTATGAGACGACTCAGAAGGTGGAGTCGTGTGAAGAGAATAGGGGAGGAGAGATTACCTAAGAGGTTAATGAGTTCGGCTGTAGAGGGTAAGAGAAGCAGAGGTAGACCTAGGAGGCGATGGTTAGATTTAGTGATGAACGGTCAATACCAAAGTAGACCTATTTTATAATTTTATTCCACCTTATGTCAGTAAAATTGAATTAATAACATTTATGTTCGAAGATGTCGAAATGCAAATATTATATGTCAGAAAACTGTATCATAATGAGGGTCATTATAGTACTATTCTTCATTATGAAACAGTTTCTCCAGCCAATCAGAGCTCATTCATTGACCAATTAGGTAAGGGTAGCTTCGCGCATGCGCTCAAAATCCAACATGACGGACATGAATTACATGATTTGAAAGTTCAAATTGGATATCGGATCAACCATTGTAGTTACTATCCCAAACACAAGGACAAAATCAGCACGAACCTTTACGGTAACAAGAAAATACTATGACATATGCAAGAAATTTATGAATCTACGTCCAGAAGTTAGCAACACAGAATTCTTCTGTATAAATTACCGACATGGAAAGTGCATCGTCCCATATGTTCGCGTAAATAAACTGGCGAATATGAGACAAGAAATATCACTGTACCTTAATATCCCCAACTCCAATATCTACACAGCGCATAGCTTTCAAACGACTTGGGTGACAATATTAGTGAATGCTAGTTCTGATCGGCACTAAACATCATGCAGGCTGTAAACAATAGCATTGCCAAGCAAAGTAAATGGTCTCTGCTTTCGGAATTCTTTGACCCACGCATGCGCTCTGTTCAGTCAGCAAACCACCCAGCGCACTCTGTTCAATAACTGAAGTTACTGAATCCCACAGATATTTATGAATATTTATGTTAAAACATATAATAAAGTTAAAATTATCGTCGAACATAAACAGTCGTATGCAACTCGACTATAATAGTAATTAAGACACTCGAATGGAAATTATAAAACTCGCAGATGACCTCGTAGTTCCGCCCCTTAAAACAACAATAACTAACTAACTAACTCGCTACGCTCGTTTTATAAACATACTCGTGTCTTTATTATTGCCATTATAGGCTCGTTGCATAATGTACTATAATTGATTATCTTACTAGTTTCAGCCACAAGATAGCCCTCCTCAGTAATTGCGTTTTTAAAAGAATCCATTATAATTGCGAGCAAAGTTGATTATTATAGTTAAATTTTACTTTTGAAAAATTAATTTAAAATATATCAAAATAGTTAGAAAACCAGATCTTTAATAATTATTGGTCTTTAACGAAAGTTTGATGCTTTTCAGTCAGTCTTGAAAAAAAACTCATGAGATTAATAAATACACTTCGATGACCGGTTTCGATCGTCAAGCGATCATCATCAGATCCATTACACTTAGTCTACAAAATTTTATGTCTGAAAGTATGGGTGAAAATATTTACAATATGTACACTTCTTTCGTTGCAGTATTAGTTTAGATCAGTGGTTCTGAACCCGTAGAAGTCTGCGGATCACTCAGGGTGAAATTGAATCACGTACGCCCCCCCCCCCCCTTCCTCCCCCCCCCCCCCAATACACCTTATCAGTTGTAGGCTAACCCTTCCTCAATAACACTTATTTTAAAGATATTTCAATTCTAAACCTGATAGTCATCGCCGCGAATACATTCGGACAATTCTCGTTCAACGCACACCGTTTTCGAAATCCCCATTTATTGGTCACTTTTTTAAAGGTGCTGGTGGACCCTTTACTCCCACAGACCACTCCCGAGGCACTCGCGGACCACAGGTTAACAACCACTGGTTTAGATAGTTCAACTCGTCAATATGTGATGAAAATGAAAATCCACAGCCTGCTTCCAGTCTCCGACCGGGTCAGGAATGGAATGAATGAAGTCCCCATTTAGCGGCGAGGATATGAACTGTGCCGGCTGCCAAGGCCTGACGCACTCCTCTGGGTCAATGATTAAATGAATGACAGATGAAATGAAATGATAGTGGAGAGTGTTGCTGGGAAAACCGGAGTACCCGGAGAAAAACCTGTCTGACTTCGTTTTGTCCAGCACAGATCTCACATGGAGTGACCGGGATTTGAACCACGGGCCCAGCGGTGAGAGGCCGGCGTGCTACCGCCTAAGCCACGGAGGCTTGCACCACTTTCAGTATTTTAACAAAACATCACATAGACTTTGACTAGCAAATATTGACGAGTTGAACTATCTCAACTAATACCACAACTAAAGAAGTGTACATATTGTAAATATTTTCACCCACACTTTCAAAGATAAGTGTAATGGATCTGATAATGATCGCTTGACGATCGAAACTGGTCATCGAAGTGTATTTATTAATCTCATGAATTTCTTTCAGGATTAGGGAATAATAATAATAATAATAATAATATCGTATGTCCTCGGGTGCCGGATGCAAGCTTTGTTAATTGACACCCAAAAGGTAGCTTGCATGTCGAATTCCGTTGTTCCTTGAAGCACTATAAAAGTCAAGGACCAATCTAAATTTTCCAGTGTTTATTGACTCAACGATTTGTTCGTTTTTGAATAATAATTCTAGGTGTTTCCGCAATTTTTGTTTATTTTTATAAGTAATAGTTTTATTTACTTTTTTGTTTGATTAATTTTCGGTGTTTTCAAATGTAGGTATCCACCTGTAAATTTTAAATTCCTTTCCAAATTTGTATACTTTAATCCGTGTTAGAGGGGCAGATGTCCTCGTAGTTCCGCCCCTTAAAACAACAATAACAAACTAACTAACTAACTAAAGTCAAGGAGGTTAGATATCTAAGCTCCTTTAACACAATAGCGCTTTCTAGTAGAGAAATGAGGAATTTAGTGTTGGCGGAAACTCACGAAATTAATTTTGCCACTATGAACACGGCCTACTGAATTCAAATGGGGTCTTTGACATGCCAACATCGTATGACATGCGTGTCGTAATTTTTGCCACTAAAAAAAAAACACTTACCACGGCCAGGAGTGAACCTGCAAGCTTCGGGTTAGTAGACCGACACGTTACCCACTCACCCACCGTGGCAAAGGATTAGGGAATAACCCATCTCATTTGGGTACAAACGTGTTGACCGACTGAAAAGCACCAAACTTTTGCTTAATAAGGCAACACTGAAAATGACTTCAAGCACCATAATATTGGTCTAAAAATAAAATAATTTAGTGAAAGTGACATATCTAAATACTTGGGGATTGTAAATTACAATAATTATTATTTTTTAATTAAAAATATCCTATGATGGTGAACAGGGTGTGACCTCCATAAGTCGAATATAGGCTCTTCGCGGAGTGGAGCAAGGGTTGGAATATGATGATGATGATGATAATTGTTGTTTTAAGGGGCCTAACATCGAGGTTATCGCCCTCTAATGGTTAGGGTGATCGTGAAGATGAAAATGAAATGCAAACTATAACTAAAACTAACTACTAACTTATATACTAGAAGAAGAAATGGAAAACAAAAGGAGAATAAGGCAAATAAAGGACAGGAGGAAAAGAAATGCCCTCAACCCTTGAAGAATGCGGATTGAGGGACTTGGAAGGAAGGAGAGCCATGAAAGGCAGATAGGAAAGATAAAGAGGAGAGGGTCCTACCCACAGGTAAGGGACAAAATGGGGAAACCGGACTTAGCTCAGGAATCCCTCGGGTTCGCCAACTCCCGAACTCACCAGCCATGAGCCCCTGAGGGTGTAGCATTATCTAGGGTGCACCAGAAGTGGTGGGGCTACATACACCCTGCCTCCTTGAGGGCCTTGAGCAGAAGGCAGGAGATAACAGGAAAAGAAAAAGAAGGCTGACCCCTCGCAGAAGGAGGGTATCAGAAAAGATGAGACAAGGGCCAATTAAGGCGGGAAAGGAAGAGACTACCTAGGTCTCGGATACCCTAATACCGTCGGGGTCGGAAGAGAACAAGAGTTGACCAAGTGAGGTCGACAGGAAAGAAGACGGAGAGGAGCCCGGCACAAGTAAGTGGAAGCAATGCCGGACTCAGCTGGGGCCCCGTGGTCGCCAACCAACGTCCCACTAGATTTGAGCCCCTGGGGGGGGGGGGGGGGGGGGGGCGGGAGGAATATGTAGCTTATTGAATGTATCTTACTGCTGCAATGGCAATTTTGACCGTGAATTGTCTTTGACAAAGAACTATTGTTTCGGAATTTATGGTTGTATTTTGACATGTGCTATTGTGTCTTTTGGATTTATTTTGTTCTTTATAAGGTTTAGTGTTGAACAATTTTAAAGTGAGAAGTGTAGAAGCAGAAGACGGCGCAGTGCTAACTGCTAATAGGGGGTCATGTAGGTGACTTGTTCGCAAACAGAGGCTTGCAAACTAGACTGAACACTGAAAGGAAAAACAGTCTCTAGTGAAAATGTACTGTATGTAGCCTATATATATATTTTTTTTTTTTGTTATCTATATATTTAAAACACTTGGGGATTTTTGTTACCGCGAGATTGAGAAAATGGCTTAACGAATTGGCATACTTTATCACAATCAATAAAGCTCAAGGGGAAACTGTGGAACGTATAGGTCTCCATTTGCCTCATCAAGTTTTCAGTCATGGCTAGCAGTATTTTGCAATGTCGGGAGTGCAATCTTTTGACGCCCTTAAAGTTTCAATAGAGCCAAAATATAATAGCACAAAGAATGTATTTAAGAAAATTCTTTAGTAAATATTTTCCCATTGACCGTCATGTTTTGACGGATTTCAACTAGTTATTATTATTATTTCGATTATTTGTTATAATTTCTGAAATTATAATGCCCATTGAGTCAGCCAATTGAAGTGCGTGTGTATGTGTGTGTGTGTCTGTCTACTCACATTTCTAACGATGCTGAATTCTTCACATCTTGTTTCGTTTAGACGGCGGTCGATTTCCTCATTGATGGTAGAAGTGATCGCTGGAAGCAAGTACACATGTATATTATAAACACACCGTCTTCCATAATCATTATACTGGCTTTATAGTCTACTTTCGATTTTTGCAAAAAATGAAAGTAGACTTATGAGATCTACACAGGGCCAAAACTTGTGTGCCTGTCTGTGTGTATGTGTCTGTGTGTGAGTGTGTGTACTCTCAATGTCTGTCCCCCCCCTATCAATTCAAACACGGTGAAACCGAATTGAACGAAATTTGGTACAGAGGTAGCACTAGCAAAGGGAACCACAGTGTCATGTTTTATATCGCCGCCATCTTTACCAAAATTGAATGGCGGCCACTCAAACGTTCAAAACGTAAAATCAAATAGCGCCTTAACTACTCATCCGATCTCTACCAAATTTGGTAACAACATACCGTCATATGGGACGGGTATTATACTCAAACTACAAGGTCATCAGCCGTACTATTTCAGGATGGCATCAGTGTGAATTATGCAAGCTTTATAATCCAGAACATGGCACCCACCAATTCCGATTAGCAAGCCAAGGGTCGTTTAAGCTATCCTAAAAGACGTAATCCTTTATTTATTATGATTTAATATTATAATATTATACTGTATTCATCATCATCATCATCATCTTCTTCTTTGCATTTTCCCATTTATGTGGGGTCTGCCTTCCTGCAATGATTCCTCCACTTCAATCGATCCATAGCGTCCCGGGGGCGGAGTTTAGCGAGACGCATGTCATCTCTCACCCTATCCAGCCAGCGTGTTTGAGGTCGCCCTCGAGGTCGACGACCCTCCACGTTCAGTTGAAGGGCAGTCTTAGCAACTGAGGTTTCACTGCTACGGAACACATGTCCATACCACCGAAGACGTGATTCACGCATTTCCTCTGTGATTGGGGCAACCTTGAAATCCTTCCGCACAGCATCATTCCTAATATGGTCCAGTCGAGTCAAGCCATTGGACCACCGCAACATTTTCATTTCCATTGCATGAAGCGCCTGTTCGTGCTTCGATGTTGTAGGCCAGCATTCAGATCCATAAGGGCCACCGGTCTAATCACTGTGCGATATACTTTAGATTTTAGATGCAATAGAATTTTCTTATCGCATAGGACTCCAGTAACTTGGCGCCATTTCATCCATGCGGCAGTGACTCTTGTTTTGACATCAGGAATCGTGTTGCAGTCTGAGGTGATGCATGACCCAAGGTATTTGAATTGGGTCACTTTATTAAGTTGAACCTCACCAACAGTAATCGTGCCATCAGTTTGGTCACCGCATTCCAGGTATTCCGTCTTCTTCAGGTTCAATTTCATCCCAAATTCTTCAAGACGCATCTTCCACTCTTGTACTTGCTGTTCGAGGCGCCCATGGGTCTCGTTAGCTAACATGACATCATCCGCATATAATAATGTCCATGAATGCCTGGTTTGGATGTCATTTGTGATGGTGTTCATGCAGAGAATGAAGAGCAAGGGGGACAAGGCTGATCCTTGATGGACACCAACAGTGATTTGGAAGGTATCGGACATCCCTGCTGCGCACCGCACTGAGCTTGTTGTCTTTCGGTACAGAAGTTTCACCCAGTTTACATAGGCTTCAGGTACACTGTGTAGCCCCAGTGCCAGCCAGATGAGATCATGTGGTACTCTATCTAACGCCTTTTCCAAATCAAGAAAGGCTAAGTGAACTGTCTTCCTTTTCTCATGGTGTCGTTCCATCAATAGACGAAGTGCATGGAGAGCATCTGTTGTTCCGCTGTTTTTAACAAAGCCACACTGGTTAGATAAAACAGTGATGATGTTTCGTAATCTCGCATCAAGAACACGTTCAAATATTTTCATAGTATGGCATAGGAGGCGGATTGGCCTATAATTTGAGCATTCCAGTGTATCTCCTTTTCCTTTCCAAATAGGAATTGTGATACTGGTCATCCAGGTGTCAACTGCATACTCTATTAGCAGCCCAGGCATTTAAGTCAAAATATCGCCTTAACCTCAAAAAAAAAAAAAAAAAAAAAAAAAAAAAAAATGTTATAAAGCTAATTTTTCAGAATCCATTAATTCGACCCTAGGGAACAACATATCAAAATACTCGGCCGTACATGTGCCGGCTTCCTTGATTTCCAGGCCTGGAAACCTGGAATTCCAGGCATTTTTCATCGCTGTCCTGGAACGCCCGTAAAAACCGAACGACTCGGCCTAGGTAGACAAAGGTGGTGTCAAATGAAAGAGAAAAGCATCCAGACTCCATATGTAAGACTTTATGCAATGTTTTCCTCAGTTCGGGGTAGATTGTAACAAAAAAACGTGCGAAATTCAAAATTTTTGTAAGTTTGAATTCATTTGCACGTTTATTAGAGACTAAGACGGCAGCTCATGCAAAAAATGCTCCGGGAATAAGAAAGAGCGTCGTTTTAGATTTACAGATGTGGTCTTAATTTTGTTTTACGTCTAATAATTCAACAGTTACAGACGGAACAAATTTAACCTGAAGGTAAGTTGGTATTGCCAGACGGGAGTCAACACCAAACAACTCTGCGTAGGTAAACAAAAGTGGTATCAAATGAACGATAAAAGCGTGCAGATTACTTTTCAAGAGTTGCTTGAAATGCATTCCCCGTTCCTAGCTTCAGAAAATCTCCATTTTCTCGGTACTAGCGTCGTTGCAGATAACAAAGTAAACTGTGACATGGCGCTTGAAATCGGCGAAACATTAGTTAGCATGATTGGCAAGTCTTTCGCTGAAGTGAAAATTTCCAGAAAGTCAAAAGACGAAACTGAAAAAGCGAAGTACTTTCATTATGAGCTGGCGCTAACTCCACCCTCTCGGATGTTCAATACGCAAAACGGACAAGTCAGCGTTTGCGTCTCTCTTTAAGCACTCAGAAATTGGCGATCAACTTTGTCCAGAGACCACGTATATCATTGACGGAGGCTATCTCATGTACGCTGTTAGTTGGCCTCGACTGGCAACATACGGAGACAATTGCGACCTTTACGTCAGACACGTTATGACTCGATACCCATCTGCAGTTGTTGTTTTCGACGGATACAATGGCCAGCCAACTACGAAAGAAGCGGAGCAAAGGCGACGCGCTGCAAGAAGGACCTGTTTTGATTTCGACTTTACCGAACATTCGACATCGACAGCATCACAGGCAGACTTTCTGACGAACAGGAGAAACAAATCCCGTCTTATTGATGTACTTGTTTCACGATTTGAAGCTGTAACAGTTCGAGTATACCATGCAACTGTGGACGCCAATCGTCATCGTGCACACTGCTTTGGAAATAGAGAGCTTGGGGAAATCTGTAGTTGTAGTCGGCAACGATACCGATCTTCTGGCAATGCTGATTGCTAGGCGTCAGACGGGAGATGTCATGCTGGCTTCATGCTGCACCCAGGGACTTCCAAGTGCCCCGGAAAGCTGTACGTTAATGGTGATATTCAAGATGAAATAGGTGACATGAAGAACTGCGTGCTGTACTCCCATGCTGTCTCAGGTGGTGATAAAACATCTGCAATCTACGGGAAGGGGAAGAAGAAGGCTTCAAAAATGTGTGGATCTTCGGAAATAAATTGTCAAAACATACACAAATCTATCTGCGAGTCGCGAAGAAGTTTGCACTGTTGGAGAAAAGTTCATAAGGGCACTGTGTCCTGGAGGAAATGAATTGGAGAATATCGATTATCTTCGACATCGTCTGTACCAGATGACCATTGCGAGCCAAGCTCTGACTTCTCAGTTTGAACTTTCGACTCTTCCTCCAACAAGGGAAACTCTACGGCAGCACTCAATGCGGACTTACTTGCAGGTAACTTTCATTGTTTTCCTTTACACTACACGTATGCAATATTTGTCTAGTATTTCTCAGGAGAGTTAAATACGTTGAGTATGAATTTAGGTTCAAGAATGACTGGGAAGAAACCTCAGACCAACAGAGTGGGGATGGCAAGCCATTGACAACTCTCTTTTGGTCGTTCCCACAACCCTGCCACCAGCTCCTGACCCTCTTCTCCTAATTGTCTGCGATTGCAAGACGGACTGCGGAGTGCGTTGTGGTTGTAGACGATCCGGCCAAGAGTGCTCAGAAATGTGCTCTCAATGTCACGGATAAAATTGTGATAACGCAGTACATCGTTATGAAACAGATCAGGATCTAGATACACCCGATGTCACTTAAACTGCCAGTTTCCTGTATTACACCTTTTCATCCAACGCCTTTTTCCTATGATTTCGAAGGCTTAACTCATACTTTATTATTATGTGTGTAAGTAAAAATTTCACCTTGTGTTGCTTTGTAGAAAAAAAATCATTAGCTCAACCTTTACTTTCCAGGTGCTAACCGAATAGGCTAAACCCCCGACGACACAACGCAATCCTGCACTGTCCACTGCCAGCTACTACACGTTTAATTTTCGCTATAACTTTTCAATAATAAACGTAAAGCAAACATGACAGATGGTCTGAAAAACTAACAAGATGTTCAGTAAAGAACATATAGCCTACTTTCTCCTAAATGTATGAGTATAGTTATAACTCGTTGTTATTATCAAAGAGTATAATAGAACTATTCTTTGTTGAAGACCTTAGAAACGATTTACCTCTACCAAACGCCACAACCTAGATAAAAACTGCTACCATCATTGAAGAAAGAAAGATAAGAAGTATATCAAGAATGTTATGGATCTGGAGACATAATCGACCGGACTGGCGGCGTGGCTCAGCGGTAACGTTCTCGCTTGCTGGGCCCTAGGTTGCAGGTTCGTATCCTGGCGCAGTCAGCTGGCATTTGAGGGTGCACAAATGCGAGGGAGCCGTGTCAGTACATTTACTGGCACGTTAAAGATCCCCTTCGGGCCAAAATTCCGGCACCCCGGTGTCTCTAAAATCAGCAGTAGTTAAAAGGGATGTAAAACAAATAATAATATTATTATTATTATTACGACCTGCCGTGGGCAACATCCAACTTTGAGTTGAGGCATGTCTTTACACGTCTGGTTGTGCAAGGCTTTCACAACCCTAATTGAATTAACAAATCTTTCCATGACCCTACAGAGACGTGTGTATACAAACTTTGTGGATATTTTCGATAATATAATCCTAACAGAGCGAGTGCATTCTAGCGGCCAGAAGAAGAAACTTTTCAATAAAATCTGGAAGTTACCTTTTTGGCAGCTAGATGTCTCGAGTAAATCTGCTGGCGAATTATGTTTTAATTAAATATATATTTTACACCATAATGTGCACAATATAACGCTTAATAACATTTTCAAGTAACGCAAAATAGGCTGTTACAAACCCTTTAAAATAAAAAGTTAAAATGTATCGTAGTATCATCTTGTCATTCTTCAAATTCGATGCGCATAGAATGATAATGGTATAGTAATCAATGGATCCCCACGTAGACTAGTCGTGACATCTATTGGTGAAATATCGAACAATATAATCCTAACAGAGCGAGTGCATTCTAGCGGCCAGAAGAAGAAACTTTTCAATAAAATCTGGAAGTTACCTTTTTGGCAGCTAGATGTCCCGAGTAAATCTGCTGGCGAATTATGTTTTAATTAAATATATATTTTACACCATAATGTGCACAATATAACGCTTAATTTTAAAACATCTGAGTCATTACAAAACAATAAACATATAACATTTCAAGCAAAAAACCTAGCTCTGATCGGGTTTGAACCATAGGCATTTGAGCGATAGGCTAACGCTCTACCACTGAGCTAATTGTGTCAACGAATATCGTTCTATTTAAAATGACTTACATAGAACTTGTTAGCAAATAATGATTTATACTAAACGATTTCATCACTGGAGTATATTATTTATATATAAAGCATTTCATACAAAGTTTATTTATTTTTTATCAGTACGCTATATTGCATGCAATACTCAAATTAGTGAAATATAAGTCCGGCACAAGATATCCGCTGCCATCTTGTCTTATTACTGAATCAGTTCAGCTTTTTAAAATCACGTCTGCACTATAGTATTACAAAATAAACTTTTAATTTTGAACGTGCCTCTTCCTTTAGAACAGTTAAAACGATTCTCGGCTCGATAATCGGAACTGGTGGGTCCCATGATATGGATTATAAAGTTTGCATAATTCGCACGGCCGCCATCCTGAAATGGTATGGCGGACGACCTTGTAATTTGGTCACAAGACGCATCCTATACGAAGGTATGTTGTTACCAAATTTGGTAGAGATCGGATGGTTTGGTTAGTCGTTATTTGATTTTACGTTTTGAACGTTTGAGTGGCCGCCATTCAGTTTTAGTAAAGATGGCGGCGATATAAAACATGACACTGAGGTGTCCTTTGCTAGTGCTACCTTTGTACCAAATTTCGTTCAATTTGCATTCACCGTGTTCGAATTGATAGGGGGGGGGGACAGACATTCAGAGTACACACACTCACACACAGACAGACACACACACACACAGACTCACACACACATACACACACACACAGACAGACACACTTTTTCGCCCTGTGGTGATCTCATAAGTCTACTTTCATTTTTTGCAAAAATCGAAAGTAGGCTAAATATGTGGTCTTTGTTATATCACGCATGATCTTTTGAGTTTCGCGCGTTTTGTTTTTGTTTTTTGTTTTTACAATCTACCCCGAAAGGAGAAAAACATTGCCTAAATTCTTATATATGGAATCTGCATGCTTTTGTATTTCATTTGATACTACTTTTGTCCACCTAGGCCGAGTCGTTAGGTTTTTACCAGCGTTCCAG
This sequence comes from Meconema thalassinum, assembly GCA_946902985.2. Classification (NCBI taxonomy): domain Eukaryota; kingdom Metazoa; phylum Arthropoda; class Insecta; order Orthoptera; family Tettigoniidae; genus Meconema; species Meconema thalassinum. The sequence goes on from OX336399.1 coordinate 86,219,620, forward strand.
GACGGCGATGAAGAATTCCTGGAATTCCAGGTTTCCAGGCCTGGAAATCAAGGAAGCCGGCAAATGTACGCCCGAGTATTTTGATATGTTGTTCCGTAGGGTCGAATTAATGGATTCAGAAAAAAAGAGCTTTATAACATATTTTTAGACCTAAAATCCTTATTTTCCTGGGCTATAGTGACTTAAAAGAGGTGAGCCGTCTCTGTCACATGACAAGATGGCAGCTGGCCTCTTGTACCTGTCCTATAGTTCAGTAATGTGACTGGCGATCAAATCCTACTATAGTTAACTATTTTTTAGCCTACGTTTCACATTTTGCAAAAATGAGGAAAAAGTAGACTTATGAGATCTATCTGGGCAAAAGTGTGTCTGTCTGTCTGTCTGTGTGTCCCCCCTTATCAACTCCTAAACGGCTGCAGTTATCGAAACAAAATTTGGTATGCGTAAAGATCTATACCAGAAAATCTCAATGCCGTATTTGAGAATGATATCAGTGCTACCAAATGTTGAACAATCGCAATTGAAATTTGAGCTCCCTGCTGGATATCTTGGAAGGTATGCATGGGAGCTATTTCAAAATCGGCACACGTATAGATAATATTACTTCAGTTTAATTTCCAGGAGGCCATACATGACAGTGTTGCCAAAATGATTCTTAGCCTGCTGAAAGGTCTAATTTTTAAAAGCATATACAGTAACTTCTACACTATCAATTGGAATTCAACCAAATTTCGTATCTACTATGTGTACATAAACATATATGACTATGCGTCTTCTTAAGAGCAACCAGGGCTGCCAACTGTTAATAAATGCTGTCTCTATTTTTATTATCCTAATATCAATATATCAGAAAGTATGCAAGCCAATAGCTCTAAACCTTGCACACGTATAGTACCTGGCATTCTAGATTAATTTGGAGTAACTAATATACTGTACGCCAGTGCTGCCAACATGATTCTAAACCTGCTGATAGGTCAAAATTTAAAATGCATGTAACTTCTATACTAACTAATGGATTTCATTCAAAATTGGCACAACAATAGATCATATTATTTCAGATTATTTCTGGTCAACATATGCATGGCATTGTTGCCAACATGATTTTACACGCGCTGTTAGATCCTATGTCTAACTGCATGTAACGTCCATGCTATCCATTGGAATTCAACCAAATTTTGTATTCTGTGCCTTACGAGATGGAACTAGGAATATATTCAGTCACAAGGGCTGCCAAGTTAAGTGCTCTATGAGGCTACATTTTGCCAGGTATACTGTATTTCGAACTAATTAGAAATTTTGATATTACCAACTTAATTTCGTCATTATTCTAGATAGATCCATTTTGATTAATCATTGGCATGCATCTTAAATTTTAAGAAAAGTAGGCTCTTTAGTTCGTCACGGAATTTCTTGTTTTACTTGAAGTCTTTTACAAATGATGTGGACGAGCTCTTTACACAGATACTAAATAAAATGCCATTTAGCTCAAAGAGGAGGCTAATGTATACACTCGTTTATTAATAATCACAGCCCCAGCATCGCACATAAGCAGAAGGCATTAGAAAAAGGAGATTCAAGATACACGTTGTCATCAACCACAGCCTTCTCAATGCCTTTGTAATAAATTATTCCAAACATTCCGCTTTGTAATTGCCTGGCCTCCTGAAGTATGGCAATTTTGTAATAGTTCAATTTCTAGCCACGACCGCGCTCCGATTACCTTTAAACTCTGCCAACTGGATCGCCTCCCTCCTGGTAGCTTTAAACTGCCTGCCCATTCAACACTCAGAGGCGTACACGATATAGCCTATATTAATTCACTGCTAGGTTGCAGCACTTGCATCTAGCTACCGGGATATCAGCGGGGCTTCAGAGCCCTTCGGCTGCTATCGGCAATCTTCGCGTTAGCTCGACATTCTCAGTGCTCAGCGTGCAAATAAACAGCAGTCTGTGTGGAACTGTGCATTGATCTTGGATCTTTTATTGTAGGTTTAGCACACTATATTATATAATTATGTACTGTACAATAAAACTGCATTCATCACATTCTGTAAAGACACGAATAATAATAATTTTCCATTACATCAATTAACACGGTAGTTCGTCAACTAAACAAATTAATCACAGTAGAATTACAAATTTAACGCTAGTATTCATAGGACAAGTCATGAATGAATAAAATATGTACCAAAATGAGTCCTTGGCGTGCTTTATAGGGACATATAAGTCGTTTCTATTAATGAAGTTTTTATATCATCTCACTCCTTTCCGTCAGGCTTAACGAAAGTCAGTTTTTATGGAGCTTCTTTGGTGGCTTCTTCGTGGAAAACAGAAACTTTTTTGTAGGTTTAGCACACTTGACTGGAATAATAATAATTGAGGCAGGGAAATAAAAAACCCACTAACTCCAGTAAACCAAATTTTACAGGAGAGAGAAAAAACTGATTATCTTCCTCACTGATCATAAATCTAATGGGTCTATGTGCTCAAGTTAAGTAAAAGTATTTTCTTTATCAATTAAATACTTCATAACCTAAGTGTTTATATTATTTAATGCCACAATTTGAATTAAATAGTGGTGGAGTTAGTTTTTTTTGACTTCCAGAGTGTATGAAATATGAAATAGACAATAAATATGACAGAAATGGTACTATTGTATCATAACTACCATATGAAACGATAGAATATGAAATTTTATAATGAAAATTAGCATTGTACAGTATTAAATTTAAATTTCAAAGGTACAGCGTGAGTCTAAAACCCACTCCAATCTAAATCATTCCAAAATGCAGAAATAAAACCACAAATGAACTTAATACTTTCATCACTCTGATTCGTGGCACAGATATTCTGTTTCACTTTCACTCTCTTGTTCAGTCTGTGAATCAGGGTTATTACTGACAGCAAATAGAGTTTTGTAATACATCCTAATTTCCTCAGAAATGAACTTCATTACATTTTGCAAGTCCTTTTGATTTTCTATTTTCAGTGGCAAGTGTGAGTTGTACTTTTGTTGAGTGGGAAAATATGCAGTTGTATTGGGTCCCTGGATGTTAAATAGACTCCATATTGTACCTTTCATAGTTTTACTCACATGGATTTTATTTTTGTGGGATGTCGAATATCGTATCACTTTACTTTCTGATATGAGGAATTCCTCGGTTGGACTCTGCTTAGTTTCTTTAGTACTTGGGTTTCTCTTGAATATTTTTGAGAAGTGTTGAGGATGGTCATATCATACTTTGATTGACATGTACAACATATCCAACTGAACTTCTTTCAATATCAAGCCACTGGCTTAGTGTTTCCTCAGTTTCTTGTTTCTTTTTTTTTTGACTCAATATGACAAAACTCACGGTCATTTGGTAAGAAACTGTGACCTCTCGTGGGATTATGTTGCTCTATAAAATGAGTGTGCCCCTCCTGTATCAAGGTGTAAAAGAACTGGGCCATTAATCTCTGCTCAGCTGGTTAAGCGATGGTGTTGCCATCTACCGGTAAATAAAGCATGGAAAGCAAGAACACACTAATTCCATGGAATAAGAGGTGTTTTGATTTCCATGGATTTTAAAACAACTTCCTGTATGCAGACGAATGACGGAATTAGGGTATTTTTGCCTTCCATCCATGCGGAACAACCTAAGAAGTCCCATCCAGCCCATAACCCAATTTCGTCAAAAATTGGAGTTAGTGGGTTTTTGATCTCCCTGCCTCAATGTTCCATTACATCAGTCAATACGTTACGGTAGTTCGTTAACTAAACAATTTAATCACAGAAGAAATGCAATGCTGTACTGTAGCGCGAATAACTTGAATTACTTCAGAGAACAGAACTTCAGATTTATTGCATTCCACTTGCATGGTGAAGCTTGGCTCAGTAGCACGTGTTTAACTGGCAATGGAGGGAAAATCCGAGCTAACGCGTAGTTTACCGATAACAGGCGAAAGGCCCCGAAGCCCCGCTGACATCTTGGTAGCTAGACGCAAGTGGTTGCAGCATCATCCTGCTGTGATAGCCGCGGATTTCTAAAGGGGAAGATACCTAAAAGGAAGGATCCTTAAGTTTGGAGGCTTAATATCGATATTAACGGATGTTAATGCATTACAGTAAGTTAGTAGTTTGGATATTCAATCATCATAAAGTATATAACTTAATATTGATTTAGACACTTACTGGCTAATTATCAATATAAAATAAAATAAAAAAATACATGGAAATGGAGGTGATTGCTTTAGGGGTGAGGACAAAGAGTTATAAGTATACTCATACATTTAGGAGAAAGTAGGCTATATGTCCTTTGCTAAACATCTTGTTTTTTAACGTTTTCGGTGAGAGGCATCGAAGATCTGTTATACAGTCCAGATCTTGCACCAAGCGATTTTCATGTGTTTCTGAAAACTGAAAGAACATCTGGATAGAAAAATATTTATCCACGATGAAAAAGTTTCAAACAATTGTTCTCCGAAGACTATTTCTTGGCATATCGGGGAATCGAATCCGGACCTACGAGGTAAGTCAAGAGTGCTAGCCAGGACGAGGTGAACTGTACCTGTAATGCAAGTTAATTGACATGCCACAGAACTATGGCCCCGGCAGATGACCTTGAAGTTCTGCCCCTAAAAACAACAATCATCGATCTAACTATGGTCCACAGTGGCGTGAATCAAAGTCTTCCCTTTACTGATTTTACGATTTAGTCCGTAACCCGAGGCGCGGATCCAGCTTGCGTGTCATGAGGGAGCAAAATGCGCGGGAAATGATAACAATAATAGTAACTAGCAGACCCGTGCGAGAAATCTCGCAAGTTCATAAACCACACTTTCCCCAATAGGTTTATAATGAGAGTTAAGGAGAAATGTTATGTTTTTATTTCAACCAAATGATTATAGAACATTATTTACGTTTCAGGATAAAGAAAAGACATCAGAATGCTAATATGACATGATACAGACGTCACAGCGGCCCGTGGACAGCAATAGGGATGTATAGAACTAGCACCGATAGAGCGCACTGCTGTTGTACTGGGTAAGCGCAAGGCGCTCTTCATTTGTCTCCTGTGTTCCCATGCAGCTAATATGTACGAATTTAAGTTGTTTAAATTGTTATTTTCGTGACTATGCCGACGTTTTGCAGTGTTCCTCTTTGCAAAAATCTGGGAAGCCCGTTTTCGTTTCACCAATTCCCACAAAATAAAGAAATGAGGAAGAAATGGCTACGTGCTATTAGAAGGAAAACTTTCGGTGAGAAAAAATCTGACCGAATATATTAAAGTGTGTTCCCATCATTTACAACCCGATGACTTGACGAAAACTGTGTTGAATAAGTGTGATTTACAAAGGGAAATAATCCTTATTTTGTACCTATAAACTGATTAGACATTTCGATAACAACCACTGAATTTTTGCGATTGTATTTGAAGGTGAGAGAGCAAGATTAAAACCGGGCGCTGTTCCATAGCTTTTTCCGTGGACCACGAACACGACATAAATAAGGAAGAGGCCATACACAAGAAAATTGCCGGATTATCACGATAAGCCTACAATATCGGAATCTGCAGGAATCATATCCATTGAAGTACGGGAAGAAATCGTCAATATAGGCCTACACGAAGAAGTGAATGTAACATTTCTGGCTGACTCCCATTTTCAAAGACATCTATACTCGGACAAATTCTTCACGAATAAATGTCGCAACATTAACAGTCACAAACGTATTATGGTTGGTTCCTTGAAATCAGAATTAATCGTCAACTTCCATCTGCCCGTCGGAGAATGTGGTACCGGTAGCGACTGACTTCTACATTTTTGAGACATAGTCAGATGAAAACAGTTCGAGGCCCTAAAGCAGGGATTCTCAAACTCTTAAAAACTTGTACCCCCAAGTCCTTCCCCAGGGGTACGGGAACGGTTCTTATTGAGAAATTGACAAAATTACATAAGAACCAAACGTTGCGATGCATTTTCGAGGTATACCGGTACAATACCAGTAGGGTATCAACTTTCTTTGAGTATGTTTACCTTAAAACATGACAGTTTCATGCAAGCTATCAACCTAAAAAAAAAAAAAAAAAAGAATCGAAGATCTATAAGCAAGGGGAGCAAGTGAATATTTAAATCACTATTTATGATTTAAGTCTTATGGAGATAGCCTATATTTATCAGTATAGGCCTACAATACTCAAGTAATTGTAATCTTTAGGAGAAAGCATGCTGACTCATATTCATTATTTGAATAATAAAGCGTGTTAGAAAGTTGTTAAAACCGCTGTATTAATTCTTTCTTTCCCCCGCTAGTTTTTTAGCGCCTCTGGTCCGTAGCTCATTTTGCAGCTGTTAAACGCGTAAACGCTGAAAATCGTCCATAATATATTAGGAGATGTACCCATAGAATTAATTAATATAGTCTTGGAGTAAAACTAGAGAAGATATAATTTACTTTAGCTTAGAAAACTCGGTCACAATTTATACATTCCTCGCAGCTGACTGCGAGAAACATAAGACGATCGCCTTGCACTTACCCAGTACTACACGCGCGCTATCTGGCGCGAACTTTCTCCAGCTACATCCCTATTATGGAGCGTATTTTCCTACAGCAAATCGCACACTTCGTACGTTTTTTAAAAATCATTTTTTAAAGAAATTATAGATATTTATGAAATTATAGTGCAATAAGTCACTGCTAATGTCTATCCTCTTTCATTTGAATGCTCATTTATGACGATCGATCGCTTGTGAGCGCCGCAGGGGGGATCTATACTACTGAAATAATATATATGATAATACTAATATTATCTTTAGAATCAACCATCCAGCATTTCCATTATGTAACATTGGTGACAATTTGGAATTGGGTTTCAAATATTTTGATATAAGCAAGGGTACCTGTAAATAATTCAGTTGTTGCTGACCTTCAAATTTGTGACTAGATTATAGACCATTTAGAAACGCAGAAGTTAACAAGTTCCGTGAAGAACTAAACAGCCTATTTTCGTATATCCTACTTATGTTAATTGCCTCTATCAACATACAAAATTTCAGTTTGATTGCTGTAATAGATTTGTAGATATTGAGAACCGTCTAAATACTTCGGATGGACACAATGTTGGATTTTTAGCCTATTTTCAATTTTGAAAAAATAGGCTTATGAGATCACCTTTTGTCCGTGTGTGTGCGTGTGTGTGTGTGTGTGTGTGTGTGATTCGTGTGTGTCCCCCCCCCCTAATAAAATCTAAACGGCAGGAGTGATTTCAATGAAACTCGGAAAGTTCATAGCACTATTCCGGGCGACCTCGACCGTGCCCTTCAAATTTTGTTACGACTCACCAATCCAACATGGCGGCTGTGCGAAATATTTCACCAGCAATCAATATCTCCGAAACTATTACCGATATTACCCTGACATTTTCTATGGTGATAGAGGGAACTACTATAAGTTCACTTATGTGGCTTTTGAAAACCTGGTAACTACAAAACCAACATGGCGGCCAAGCGAATTTGCGACTTTTAAATAGACGTTTCTCACGATTTGACCAACCAAACGCAATGAAACTTGGTACAGTATATGTTTATATACATTGTAATGCACCGACATCTAACTTCGTTCAATTGTTTACAAAATCACAAGATGGCGGATGTGCGAAATATTTCACCGGCATTCTATATCTCTGAAACTATTAGCGGTATCTCCCTGAAATTTTGTTCGGAGATAAAGGGCACTACTGGAAGTCCATCTATATGACTTTCAAAAACCGGTTAACTACAAAACGAACATGGCGGCCAAGCGAATTTGAAAATTTTAAATAGACCTTCCTCGCGATTTAATGTTCCAACCGCAATGAAATCTGCTACAGGAAATGTTTATACACATTGTAATACACTGGTATCTAAGTTAGTTCAATTGTTTACATAACCTCAAGATGGCGGCTTTGCGAATTTTAAAATTAAGTTTTTATTTCTTGTGTCGTAATCATGCGATCGATGTGAAAGTTTGAATAATGAGCCTACACAATAATTTTCCTTTAATGGTACATGACTCTATGGCCTATACATTTAACAATCCAACATGGCGACCATCCGAAATATTTAGACGATACTGAATATCTACGAATCTATTATAGCAATCAAACTGCGTTTTTTAATGTTCATAGGGGCTATGAACATAAGTTCACCTATAGGACTTTAAATAACCTGGTGATCACATATCCAATATGGTGGCGACGCGAATTATAAATATTCACATGGACGTTTCACGCAATTTAACCATCCGCGTGCAGTGAAACTTGGTACAGTAAATCCTTATACGAATGTTAATCCACTGGCATCTAATTTATTTCAATTGTTTCCATAACCTCAAGATGGCAGCTGTGAAATTTTTAAAATCTCCTTGTTACTTCTTGTGTCCTAATTATGCGATTGAAGTTTGAATACTACACGTTCACAATAATCTGCATGTAACAGTACATAACTCTAGGACCTACATATATAAAATCCAACATGGCGACCATCCGAAATATTTAGTCGGTTCTCAATATCTACGAATCTATTACAGCAATCAAACTGAAATTGTGTATGTTGATAGTGGCAATTAACATAAGTAGGATGTATGAAAATAGGCTGTATAGTTCTTCACGGAACTACTTGTTATATATGTAGACCATAGAACTATGTACTATTAGATGACGATTATTGCGTAGGTTCATTATTCAAACGTTGATTTCGATCGCATGATTAGGACTCAAGAAATAAAAACTTAATTTTAAAATTTCGCATAGTCGCCATCTTGAGGTTACGTAAACAATTGATCCAAATTACATGTCAGTGCATTACTATGTTTAAACATTTCCTCTACCAAGTTTCACTGCGCTCGGATGGTTAAATCGCGAGAAAAGTCTATTTAAATGTTTCAACTTCCCTTGGCCGCCATGTTCGTTTTGTACTGTACCCTTGCGTCATTATATGGAGCATGTGTTCGTATCCCAGCTGGCTCTCGGTCTTTCGAGGTATGGGGCTTTCAACCCACCGTACGATCACATGTTCAGGATTTGAGTATATCAGGTAACTACTCTACTTAAGTAAAACAACAGATTCCTAAATACTGAGTTTAATGATATTAAATCATGGCAAAACACAACAAAACACAAAAATTACAATTACATTTACACTCCCACAACACAAATAAAATATCTGGAGTGCGCAGATGATGATTCCAAACAATAAAACAAACCCTAATCTGTTTAATCTGCACTCCGCAGCTCTGTTTCACTAATACAAAGATTAGATCCACTCAAATGAGCTGAGCTCCTCAGGCATGCTACAACATCTCTTATAAGTATTTATTATGATTGGCGCTCTTCCGTACCCAAATATATCCTACACTTCCTAGAATCTATACTTTTGACATTGACGAATGTTCATAGTGTCTTTCACATCACTGAATTAATCTTAAATAGCATATCACAACACAACAATTTAATAAAACTCAAGTTATCACTGAATACTCATTATTCGTAATCATTCTAGATCCAAATATTTGTCCGTTCTGAATCGGAACATTTATCTTTACTTATGTTTCAATAATTTTAATTTCATTACATTTTCATTGCTTAGCATTGTGTTGTTTTTGTGAACAATCGTTTTTCTTCCCCATAGATTTCAAACGCTTTTATGAGTAACCTTCCCCTCCAAAATACACATAATTAATGATTTAGCTTCACCATACAACAATCTTTTGGGTCTTATCATGTCGTCACTGCCGTTACAGATGTGGTGCAATATCGCTACCCGTCTGAGTAAATTAGCATAAACTGGGTAATTACTCTTTACAAATGCATCTCATTATGTGGTGCAGTTAAAATGTCATCAGACACTAACTTGGCCAATATGTATCCGATTTCTATGATCCAACAACATATCCGCGAGGATATGATACATGTAATTCATTTAATACAATAATATCAAGCATTTTTCAATTATCTCCAGACTTGAGATTAGAGATTTCAGTGTTCCAGTACTTACTTAAAAAGGGACGGCGGTCAGTTAGCTCCCCCGTCGCGTGCACCACAGGTTCGCTAAGCCCCGCCCTTTTTAACATGGCTACTCCGGCCTTCACCCTACGTCTGGTCCTTCTGACCGAGTTTTAAACTTGTAAACAAAGCTTGACATTCGCCTTTCTCTTACACTGCAGCTCTCCAGGGGGCAATGATTTGGATGTGTCATTATGAACGGAATCGATCTAAATATTTAATACCTACATTTAGGGTATTTAATTGGCTCAATCCGGCTCTCAATTAATATTCTTAGCAAGGGATGGGTCTCCATTAGCTTCGCCGTATTAAGGATGCAATGTGTGGCTCTAGATGAGTGCTAGTCGAGTTCCATTGTTTATCTCGCTGCACGGGTACGAATATATTAGGAAATCATCATGATTCCTCCACGAAGAATTGTCATACCTCCACGGGCAGATCAATTATTATATTAGCTTACACAGGGTATCACAGTTATCCCTGGTAGCCATGAATATGCTAACAGTGGGTTACAGATGCCATATCTGGCCCAACTCTGTTGCTATAATAGGTACGCTCTCAGGCTATACACATACATTGTCGATTCGTAGATTGGCCCACTAGACTCTTCAACGCGCGAGCTACTTGGATGATCCCTGCAATTATTTACGTAAATCTCTGGATTCTACGTTACATGGGCACGCTTATTGCGGCTAAAATAACATTTCTGTTAGATGACTCGATTCATATTGCACTCATATCCTCCCTGAATTTAATTATTATACCAAGGCTCTACATTAGCTCTATAAAAGGTATCATTTAACTGGAAATTACATTATCTGTCTTATTGGCTTTCAAGTTTAGCAATGTAGCAATTATCATTATTTAACATCTCAATTGCACTGAAAACTCTCTTTATCTCTCTAATATATCTTATTCTTTTATCGGACATGACATAATCTGCACGTTTCTAAGGCATCAACATGCCAATTTTACATTTATTTTCGACTTTGACCTCTGATTATTAATATTATCAATTAGCATTATATACTGCTCAAAAAAATTAAAGCACCACTTTTTTCAAATGCCACCAAATTTTGAAAAGTTGACCTACAAGCTCGAAATCTCAGTATTACGTTTGTCCTGACGCCTACCAAGCATATGCTTCAGCACAACTCCCCAACTTGAGTAGTTTCGGGGTAGCACCCCGAAAACCAGCCCATTTTCGAAAACCGCAAATTGAAGTTTGCGAAAAACGCTGCAGGACTTGTGGCAGGTTGCCAAAGCAGTCGAAAATGAATGAGTCTTGCTCTTAAAGGTTCCACAAGCACGTAGAAATCGTTACATTTGACGTTTCGGCATTTTCAACCCCCTTCATCATCCCCTAAACATGGACTACCATTGGGGGCGTCTGAGAAGGTACCGGGTGTGTTTAACCATCTGAAAACCTGCACACCGTCCTCAGTTGCTGATTTCAGTAAGTTCTTAAGGCCTCCGGCAATGTCCACACCCCCTAACACCCTCAACTGGCATGGGACCAAATCACCCCCTCTCGATTCACCCCTAAGGAAGGTTTTAATCGAGATGTTTATCAGTGCTGTGAATGCAGGGGTCTTCCCCTACCGTTTCAAAAAAGGAGCTGTGCCTTTGTCACCACCCCTTCCCCTGCAACCCCCGTTTGTATGATTTTTCGAATCAGGCACTTTTTAAGGGCTGAAACGAGGTCTTAATCGCTGAAAGGGCTGTAAAGGTCCTTAGAAGTAGTGGTGACACGAAATCAACCCCTTCCGATCGATGATTGACATTCCGTCCCCCAAATTCGAAATTTTTGCACCCCCAACCCTCCCTGTCTGGACGCGTAACGCGTCATGGCAGAGTTTTCAGAGTTGGATGGAAATGAAGCTTATGGCCTGCAATGGAGCCCAAAACAGCAGGTTGGATAGAAATTCATCGGTAGGTTGGGAAACGGGACCAACATTTTTCAAAAAAGTATACAGCCTACAGTAAGTACGCCCATGCATAGGCAACCCACATCACGTCCGTGCGTGTGGGTTGCCTATGATCGGCAATAGGTTACAAAGTTTGGCAATGAGAGAAAAATGACGTGATGTGGGTTGCCTATGCATTGGTGTACTTACTAGAGGCTGTTAACTTTTTTGAAAACATTTTGGTCCCCTACCGATGAATTTCCATCCAACCTGCTGTTTTGGGCTCCATTGCAGGCCATAAGCTTCATTTCCATCCAACTCTGAAAACTCTGCCATGACGCGTTACGCGTCCAGACAGGGAGGGTTGGGGGTGCAAAAATTTCGAATTTCGGGGACGGAATGTCAATCATCGATCGGAAGGGGTTGATTTCGTGTCACCACTACTTCTAAGGACCTTTACAGCCCTTTCAGCGATTAAAACCTCGTTCCAGCCCTTAAAAAGGGCCTGATTCGAAAAATCATACAAACGGGGGTTGCAGGGGAAGGGGTGGTGACAAAGGCACAGCTCCTTTTTTGAAACGGTAGGGGAAGACCCCCGCATTCACAGCACTGATAAACATCTCGATTAAAACCTTCCTTAGGGGTGAATCGAGAGGGGGTGATTTGGTCCCATGCCAGTTGAGGGTGTTAGGGGGTGTGGACATTGCGGAGGCCTTAAGAATTTACTGAAATCAGCAACTGAGGACGGTGTGCAGGTTTTCAGATGGTTAAACACACCCGGTACCTTCTCAGACGCCCCCAATGGTAGTCCATGTTTAGGGGATGATGAAGGGGGTTGAAAATGCCCAAACGTCAAATGTAACGATTTCTACGTGTTTGTGGAACCTTTAAGAGCAAGACTCATTCATTTTCGACTGCTTTGGCAACCTGCGACAAGTCCTGCAGCGTTTTTCGCAAACTTCAATTTGCGGTTTTCGAAAATCGGCTGGTTTTCGGGGTGCTACCCCGAAACTACTCAAGTTGGGGAGTTGTGCTGAAGCATATGCTTGGTAGGCGTCAGGACAAACGTCATACTGAGATTTCGAGCTTGTAGGTCAACTTTTCAAAATTTGGTGGCCTTTGAAAAAAGTGGTGCTTTAATTTTTTTGAGCAGTATAGTTATTTTGGCCAACATCTTACTCATTACTTGTCATAAGTTTATCATTCTCAAATCAATATTTTTACTGAAATACGAGGAATGTGAACTCGTATACTAATTACTGGAAATTCTTATAATATTTCATGGAATGATATGTTGTATGGTGAGCTCTAAAATCATAGTAACATTTTTGGATGGTACTCACATTTTCTTGCGGGCTGGATTTATCCAATAGTACAACACGTTACCCACCATTTTGATGCCTTCTAGCACATCTTAACACTTTTCACAAATAACATTTGATGTGGTTTGAACATGTTGATTACAGCTCGTAATACACACATTTCACGTTTTAAAATGTAACACATTTTCTTTATCACACAAATTTAAAACACTTTATATTATCACCTTTTTACACCACTTTATACATTCGATTTGTACACACGAAGCCTTATTGGGCTTTCCGCTACTGCGTGATTTCAGATCTGCGATGCTGCACTATCCTGATATCCGCTTGTCCCCTCCGAAAGTCTGTCTCGAGTAGGTGTGTTCATCTCCCGTCTCCTACTGTGTACCTATCTTCTCCCTTCTAACGTGTGCTGCTTAAGTATTTATCACAAATACCTGTGATTCCTTTCTGGTTCCCATGATCTGTAGTATACTTTACTATTTTACTGTATGCTACTCTGAAGACCATAATCCCTGTGGATAAGTTCATTGTCCATCACAATCATAATGCAATTTTCCTACGCTGTACTGAATGACGTTCGCGTATAATACCTGATTATCTGTCTGCTGTAGACTGTTCATACTTTTCATGTAGAAAAACTTTTAATAGGCTGCATAATGCACCTTTCATTGTCTATCTGTATGACACTGACTATAATGAACTTGCGTATTGCGCGCACTTATCTCATGTCGACGGACAGCATGTCGCCTCACGAGCTGAGTCAAAGAAGAACTGACTCTTCCCAGCTCCATCGTCCATATAAAGGATTCTGACAAAATGTAGTCCTCGTTCACATCAGGAGCGACTCTTTTCTGATACATCGCGTTTACCGACCAGGTAACGCATGATTCCTGATCGTATTTTCACGGAGGTTTCAGATCTACTTGCGTGCCGGTGATTCCTTCGCTCAATTAATTAATATTAATTGCATTCCTCCATGGCTTCCTGACGCTATCTTAAGTGAATCCTCTCCTGCTACTTGACCAACCAATGCTCCTCCGCGTTCAGCATTGTGAATTTCCCTTCAATCTAATATAAGCTTTAATTTAGGTGTTTTGACATCCCTAAATTAGCTCTCTTTGAATATAAGCATCTGGGTGTAAGTCTCATCCCAGAAGAATGCTTCGTTTTCCCGCAATTAATTAATTTCTCTCAATGACCATCCCCTCCCAGCTTCTCGCCCTTGTCCACCGGGGATTTTTACGGTCATTATTCACTGTCTTGCTACCCCAGTGACGCTAAGAAATAGTCCACTGGAGTCAGTCTGCGCCTCCCACTTTCAAACTCAATATGTCACCTGTCAAGTTGCCTCGCTTTTCTGGATTTTTGCTAGATCTTTAGTATACTGGCTTGCTGTTCATACAATATTCCGTCTTATCATTGCTTATAATTCCTGTTCCAGATGTGGAATTAAGCTTTTATTATCACATTATTTTACCATATCATTGTCCCTCGGGTTCACTGTGGTTGTTCCCCCTCAGAGATCAATGGTTCGGTTCTCAGGAAAATCATAGACATGATTCTTCCTCCTCAGAGACCCAGGGTTCGATGCCAATCAGCCTCGTCCCATTGGGTACAGTACTTAAAAGGGGTTTGAAAGTCATATAGGTGAACTTTTAGTAGTGCCCTATATCACCGTACAAAAGGTCAGGTTGATTTCAGTAGTACTTTCGGAGATATAGAATGCCAGTGAAATATTTCGAACAGCCGCCATGTTGGATTGGTGAGACGTAATAAAATGTGCAGGTCACGGTCGGGGTCGGCCAAAATAGCACTATGATCTTACCGAGTTTCATTGAAATTTCTCCAGCCGTTTATATTTTATTGCGGGAGGACACACACACATATACGCACACACACACGGACAAAAGGTGACCTCACAAGCCTATTCTTTCATAAATGAAAATAGGCAAAAATCAAAATGGTCAGAACCCTTCTACATCCCAAATATACTATAATTTTGGAAGCCTTTATAGAGAGGTGAAAGGCTGCTTAGGCTTTTAGCTCTCGCAGTAAGAAGTGCACTGCGTTTCATAAAAAGGGATGTAGGGTGCAGAAGCTCTAAGGCCTTTGGGCCGACAGGTTAAAATTTAATACGTTAGCGTGGGTGATGCCATGCCATGCCATGCCAGTTCGCTACTCCTGTGGGGGTACGGGCATGGACACCAAGAGCCTGCTGATGAGTCTATCTTAGTGTTCCTTGGTGAAACCCCGCACACGGCACGGCATAAACCAAGAAAAATTGCTGCGTTTTAATTCCTTGGCCGTGAAAGCCAATATACCATCTTTATATATATTAGCATTAAAGATGGTGGCACATACAGGTCGCCAGAGAATGTTCTCCGCAGCGACTACGTGCAGGAGTTCAGTTGGCAGCACGTTGTCCTTGACAGGACAGCGGCACACACGTGTGGGTTGTGGGGAGTCGATATCATCAGTGTGTATTGCAGTAAGTGAGCGTTCAGATACATTATATTGAAGAGTGGATCAGTATACAGGCGGTAATGTTTACTACTGAGGAGAGAGCTTTTTAGCCTACTTTCGATTTCTGAAAAAAATGAAAGTAGACTTATGAGATCACAACAGGGCGAAAAAAGTGTGTCTGTCTGTGTGTGTGTATGTGTGTATGTGAGTCTCTGTGTGTGTGTGTGTGAGTGTGTGTACTCTGAATGTCTGTCCCCCCCCCTATCAATTCGAACACGGTGAGCGAAAATTGAACGAAATTTGGTACAAAGGTAGGACTAGCAAAGGACACCTCAGTGTCATGTTTTATATCGCCGCCATCTTGACGGAAACGAAATGGCGGCCGCACAAATGTTCAAAGCTTAAATCAAATTACGACTAACCTAATCATCCGATCTCTACCAAATTTTGCAACAACATATCTTTATGGGGGCAGCATCCTTTGACCAAATTAATAGGTTAACAGCCTAATAGTTTGCGGATGGCGGCCATCTTTGTGTCAAAATCGATTACCCCTATTAATTCGAACACGGTGAAACCGAATGGAATGAAATTTGGTACAGAGGTAGCACTAGCAAAGGGCACCTCAGTGTCATGTTTTATATCGCCGCCATCTTGACGGAAACGTAATGGCGGCCACCCAAATGTTCAAAGCTTAAATCAAATTACGACTAACCTAATCATCCGATCTCTACCAAATTTTGCAACAACATACCTTTATGAAGGGAGCATCCTTTGACAAATCTAATAGGTCATTAGCCTAATAGTTTGCGGATGGCGGCCATCTTTGTGTCAAAATCGATTACCCCTATTAATTCGAACACGGTGAAACCGAATAGAATGAAATTTGGTACATAGGTAGCACTAGCAAAGGGCACCTCAGTGTCATGTTTTATATCACCGCCATCTTGACGGACACGTAATGGCGGCCACACAAATGTTCAAAGCTTAAATCAAATTACGACTAACCTAATCATCCGATCTCTACCAAATTTTGCAACAACATACCTTTATGGGGGAAGCATCCTTTGACAAATCTAATAGGTCATTAGCCTAATAGTTTGCGGATGGCGGCCATCTTTGTGTCAAAATCGATTACCCCTATTAATTCGAACACGGTGAAACCGAATGGAATGAAATTTGGTACAGAGGTAGCACTAGCAAAGGGCACCTCAGTGTCATGTTTTATATCGCCGCCATCTTGACGGAAACGTAATGGCGGCCACACAAATATTCACAGCTTAAATCAAATTACGATTAACCTAATCATCCGATCTCTACCAAATTTTGCATCAACATACCGTTATGGAGGGAGCATCCTTTGACCAAACTAATTGGTCATTAGCCTAATATGTTGCGGATGGCGGCCATCTTTGTGTGAAAATCGATTCCCCCTATTAATTCGAACACGGTGAAACCGAATTGAACGAAATTTGGTACAGAGGTAGCACTAGTAAAAGGCACCTCAGTGTCATGTTTTATATCGCCGCCATCTTGACGGAAACGGAATGACGGCCACCCAAATGTTAAAAGCTTAAATCAAATTTCGACCATCCTAATAATTTGATCTCTACCGGATTTTGCAACAACATGTCTTTTTGTGGAAAGCATCTTATGACTGACTATAAGGTCATCAGCCCAATAGTTTGCAAATAGCGGCCATGTATGTGTGCAAATCCATTCCCCAGATCAATTCAAACACCGTGAAACCGAATTGAATGATTGTTTCACAGAGGTAGCACTAGCAAAGGGCACCTCATATTCATGTTTAATATCCCTATAGCACGTTGTGTTTTGTCACTTACATACGAGAATCTCCTGACGTCAGAATGTATCTTCAGGCACTATACATACGTACATATTTCCAAATGCATATCCTAGATTTTCCGTGTTGTCTCCTGTTCGCAAATTCAAAAAATAGTTGCCATGACTTATGACTCGACCCTCGTAGAAAAAGTAAAACTAAAATTGCAGGTACGGTTTCCTAATTCAGAGATTCCAAACCGGGATACCGTTCAGGATTTGATAAGTAAATTTCGTGTGAACGGCTCACTTCACGATGTACCGGGAACAGGACGGCCTATGCTTTTAATAGACGAAAAACTTGATGTAATCTCCGATATAATGCTGCGTAGTCCAAGAAAATCAACACGCAAATTAGCTCAAGAAAGTCTTCGACAATATGTGTAGACGTGTTGAAGTCTGTCTTCCAACACTTCCATCATCTGTTATGAATGGCTGTGGTGAGTACAACGTTTACTGTTTGTCTTGATACAAGTGGCAGCCGTGCTGCCAACGTAACTGCAAGTAAGCACTGCGGAGAACATTCCCTGGTGCTCTGTATAAAGCACCATTCAAAACTTTAATGGACACTACCGAGAAGAATCCACACTTCAAATGGCAGTTGTAACATAGAAAAGAAATTAGCTTGAACCCACTGTCATGTGTCTCTTGTAGTCTTCTCAGCAAATCTGTGAACACAAATTAATATTACTATTAATAATGATGATGATAATAATAAAAATATTATTAATAATAATACTGCTGTGCCCAAGGTTGGGGATCGAATCCTGGCTCAGTCACTTGGTACTTTAGGGTGCGCAAATGCTAGAAAGGTATGTCTATAGATTTACTGGTAGGTTAATGATCCCCTTCGGGACAAAATTCCAGCACCCTGGTGGCTCTAAAAGTCTCAGTAGTTAAAAAGGACGTAAACCCAATTACATTATTATTATTATTATTATTATTTTTAGCCTACTTTTCACATTTTGCAAAAATGAGGAAAAAGTAGACTTATGAGATCGGGCAAATGTGTGTCTGTCTGTCCTTCTGTCTGTCTGTCCTTCTGTCTGTCTGTCCTTCTGTCTGTCCGGCTGTGTGTGTCCCCCCCCTATCAACTCCTAAACGGCTGGAGCAATCAAAACAAAATTTGGTAGGAGTAAAGATCTATGCCTTAATATCTCACGGCCATATTTGAAAATGATGTCAGTGCTACCAACTGTTAAAAAATCGCAATTGAAATTTGAGCTCCATGTTGGACATCTTGGAAGGTATGAATGGGAGCTATTTCAAAATTGGCACACGTATAGATAATAATATTGCAGTTTAATTTCCAGGAGGCCATACATGGCTGTGTTGCCAAAATGATTAGAAGCCTGCTGATAGGTCCAATTTTAAAATGCATATAACTTCTACACTATCAATTGGAATTCAACCAAATTTCGTATGCTGTATTTGTAATTAACCAGATATGACTGAGCGTATTCTTAAGACCCACCAGGGCTGCCAACTGTTAAAAAATGCTCTTAATTTATTTTATCCAAATACCAATATATCAGAAAGTATGCAAGCCGACAGCTTTAAACTATGCACACGTATAGTACCTGACATTCTATATTAATTTGGAGTAACTTATATACGTCAGTGCTACCAACATGATTCTAAGCCTGCTGAGAGGTCCAACTTTAAATACATGTAACTTCCATACTATCATTTGGATTTCAACCAAATTTCGTATGTGCTATGTGTACCATAACAGATATGACTATGCGTATTCTTAAGAGCAACCAGGGCTGCCAACTGTTAATATGTGCTGTCTCTATTTATGTTACCCTAATATCAATATATCAGAAAGTATGCAAGCCAATATCTCTAAACTTTGCACACGTATAGTACCTGCCATTCTGGATGAATTTGGAGTAACTAATATACGTCAGTGCTGCCAACATCATTCTAAGCCTGCTGATAGGTCCAATTTTAAAATGCATGTAACTTCTATACTAACTAATGGATTTCATTTAATATTGGCACAACAATAGATCATATTATTTCAGATTATTTCTGACCTATACATTCATGATATTGTTGCCAACATGATTTTACGCGCTCTGTTAGATCCAATGTTTAACTGCATGTAACGTCCATGCTCTTCATTGGACTTCAACCAAATTTTGTATTCTGTACCTTAAGGGATGGAACTAGGAATATATTCAGTCACCAGGGCTGCCAACTGTAGTCCTCTATTAGGCTACATTATGCCCGGTATACAGTATTTCGAACTAATTAGAAATTTCGATATTAGCAACTTAATTTTGTCATTATTCTAGATAGATCCATATAGATTCATCATTGGCATGAATCTTAAATTTTAAGAAAAGTAGGCTGTTTAGTTCGTCACCGTACTTCTTGTTATTATTTAAATTGAATAATGACAGGCTAACAAAACAAACAAAAAAAATTCAATTTCAAGTTAATCCAGCGTGGTTTACACAGACATTAAAGGATCTTAAGGGAGCCGACATCGACATTACAGATAAATATAGGCTAATAGGAATTTATCTCGGGACAAAATTCAAGAAGTGATCTTCAGGGAGGAACATGAAAGACAACGAAAGCAGCCACTGAACATTGAACACTCCGGAAGCAGGGATCAGAGAGGATGAAGCGAATGTGGGCAGAGAGAAAAAATACATGTGGCAAGATTTGAAGTATTGATTTTACGTGCTCTGTAATAGTGCTATCCGATTAAATAAATAATAAATAGTAATTATTGTAATTATTATTATTATTATTGATTTCCATTCTTCATGCTTATGCCCTTTTTAGGCTATTGCCATTTATGAAAAAATAGGCTTATGAGATCACCTTTTGTCCGTGTGTCTGTGTATGTGAGTAATGCGTGGGTGTGTGTGTGTGTCCCCTAATAAAATCTAACGGCAGGAGCGATTTCAATGAAACTCGGTAAGTTCATAGCACAATTCCGGACGACCCCGACCGTGCCCCTCAAATTTTGTTACGTCTCACCAATCCACAGTGGCGGCTCTGCGAAATATTTACTAGAAGTTCACCTATGTGACTTATGAAACAAGTAGTTCCGTGAAGAACTATACAGCCTATTTTCATATATCCTACTTATGTTACCTGCCACTATCAACATACAAAATTTCAGTTTCATTGCTGTAATAGATCCGTAGATATTCAGAACCATCTAATATTTCGGATGGTCGCCATGTTGGATATCTATATATGTACAGTAGGTCTTAGAGTAATGTACTATTACATGAAGATTATTGTGTACGTGTAGTATTCAAACTTCAACCGCATGATTAAGACACAAGAAGTAAAAACGAGATTTTGAAATTTCGCACAGCTGCCATCTTGTGGTTATGGAAACAATTGAAATAAATTAGATGCCAGTGGATTAACATTTGTATAAGGATTAACTGTACCAAGTTTCACTGCATTCGCATGGTTAAATTGCTAGAAACGTCCATGTGAATATTTATAATTCGCGTCGCAGCCATGTTGGATTCGTGATCACCAGGTTATTTAAAGTCCTATAGGTGAACTTATGTTCATAGCCCCTATGAACATAAAAACATTCAGTTTTATTGCTATAATAGATTCGTAGATATTCAGAGCCTTCTAAATATTTCGGATGATCGCCATGTTGGATTGTTAAATGTATAGGCCATAGAGTTATGTACCATTAAAGGAAAATTATTGCGTTGGTTCGTTATTTAATCTTTCACTTCGATCGCATGATTACGACACAAGAAATACAAAATTAATTTTAAAATTCGCCCAGCCGCCATCTTGTGGTTATGTAAACAATTGAACTAAATTAGATACCATTGCATTACAATGTGTATAAACATTTGCTGTACCAAGTTTCACTGCGTTTGGGTTATTAAATCGCGAGAAAAGTCTATTTTAAACTTTCAAATTCGCATGGCCGCCATGTTCATTTTGTAATTAACCGGTTTTTGAAAGGCTCATAGATGAACTTCCAGCAGTACCCTTTATCTCCGTAAAAAATGCCAGGGTGATACCCCTAATAGTTTCAGAGATATAGAATGCCGGTGAAATATTTTGCACAGTCGCCATCTTGGGGTTATATAAACATTTGAACGAAGTTAGATGTCGGTGCATTACAATGTGTATAAACATATATTGTACCAAGTTGCATTGCGTTTGGTTGGTTAAATCGCGAGAAACGTCTGTTTGAAAGTCGCAAATTCGCTTGGCCGCCATGTTGGTATTGTAGTTACCAGTTTTTCAAAAATCACATAGGTGAACTTCTAGTAGTTCCCTTTATCACCGTACAAAATTCCAGGGTGATATCCGTAATAGTTTCGGGGATATTGAATGCTGGTGAAATATTTCGCACAGCCGCCATGTTGGATTGGTGAGACGTAACAAAATTTGAAGGGCACGGTCGAGGTCGCCCGGAATAGTGCTATGAACTTACCGAGTTTCATTGAAATCACTCCAGCCGTTTAGATTTTATTAGGGGGGGGGGGGGACAAATACACACCTCACATACACACACACACACACACACACACACGGACAAAAGGTGATCTCATAAGCCTATTTTTTCAAAATTGAAAATAGGCTAAAAAACTGGTAACTACAAAACCAACATGGCTGCCACGCGAATTTGCGATATTTAAACCAGTAAAGGGAATCTTTCAGTATGCCTACCTTCGGTGGGGAAGTAAAGCCGGCGGGCCCATGTCATAGATTTATTGCATGTAAAAGAACCTACCACTACAATTTGTAGTGTTTAGCTAAATTTGTAGATTATTTGGTTAGAAACGCTTTATCAAGTTCCAACGTTCCCTGCTAGGTGTCAGTGACAATGGCGACTCTGGTAGCCAAAGTTGGAACTACTTGAAATTGAAATTCTTGGGGAGTATACGGGCGTTCAATTAATATAACCCGCTACGGCCATTAGCTACAATTCGCTGTTAGATTTGAACCATATGTTGCGTGTTTATAACTTCTTTCATCCAGTCTCTAACTGAATTTGGCACAGATATTGCTGCAAAATAAATTGTTGAATGGAGTTATGCTACATACCGCAAGTTGTGCAAATTAAGTGTCGGCTGGTGTGACATCACTGAAACCCAGGATCTACGAGTATAAATTGTAACCTTAGTTTACTAGCACAGCTAGTTGCTTTCGCCCCTCCTGTCACAGTGAGTATTTATGCATTTCTATACTGCTTGCATGTGTTCAACTTTGGTGAATTGCGTAAATATTTAACACGAAGAAGTCGATTAAGATCTGACAGTTCCAATGCAGGTTAAGGATAACTCGTCTCATACTCTTTCGATATCAGCTTCAAAAGCGTCGGCAAAATTTACAAGAAACGATTACTAGACTATTAATCATTTAGGGTAGGTAGGACTCTTCAGCCGTAGTGAAGGCAACCTGCCTAGGGGATGAAAACCCCGAAATCAAACTCATTGCAGCAGCGTCTGTCCCGCAGCGGGCGGCTGCTAACGACGTCTGTTCCCCATGTTAGGGGCGGTCGAAATCATATCCTGGCCGTAGGTATAAAAGGCACACCATCATCATGATGAGATCAAATAAGAAAAGTGGAAATAAAAGGCCGCTACCCGAGGAGCGTCGGGGCACCCTTGGAGCCATCGCTGGGGGTGACAGCATACAAGCCGGTGGTGATCAGGAGCTGAACAGGCGGGCCCTGATCGGGGAACACCCCGAACATGTTACAGCCGATGTTGATAGTAGCATCCTAACAGCATTCAACGCTACACCTGCTCCTAGTGTTTCTTCTGATACTCAGGAGACCACAAGAGCAGGCAAACCGAGAAAGCGCATGAAATGGACAAATGAAATGAATATGTACATCATGCGTTCATATTATCAGATAACGAATATGGAAACTGACACTACTGCATATAGACAGAAGGTGCACGCTGCATTCTGCCAGAAATTCCCTGATATTAATGTTACGGAACAGAGAATAGCAGATCAGCGCCGTGCTATAGTTTTGAAGAAACTTATCCCAGAACATCAGCTCAAGCTGCTAATGGTTGACGTAGCTGCCGACAATACTCATACCTCTGTAGACGAATCCATAGATCAGGAGAGTACACGTTTGGTCAATGAACAAAGGCACACCGATCATCGTTCAGATGACAAAGATGTAAGAATATCGCCGGAAGCACTCGGAGATCCAGTGCGGAAACAACTCGAAGATGAATTTGGGAAGGCTCTCATAGAATTTGAAGGGACTGATCCAATAGAGCGGCCCATGATCACGAACCAACATTGCTCTAAGAAACTTGCTACCGCTGTTGTAACAATGAATGACATTCTCTCTCAGCATCTGTCCCAGAAATCATATTGTTTCAACCATGTTCAGACTGCAATTTACGCTGGAGCGATAGCTGTGATACGAGTGACAGGACGTAGATTATGGCGACCTAAATATACGTCAGGTCGACAGAAGAAGATGCCAGCTTGGGAGATACGTTTACGAAAGTCTGTTGATGAACTGAGAGTAAATATCGGAAGAATGCATCAGTATGTTGCAGGCAATAGAAGTAAGAAGGTTGTTCAATGTGTTAAAATGTTGAGCCATACGAAGAGTAAACATGCGAAGTATAATCCTCCGAACTGTAGCCCCCTTGAGATCCTAGACACATTAAAGCAACAACTTGAGGCAAAGGCACAGAGATTACGTCGATATAAAGAATCGAACGAACGAAAGCAACAGAACAAGCTATTTGTTACCAATGAGAAACGGTTCTATAGGAATCTTGACGATCCTGGAACTCAAATGGGCAGTTCACCGCAAAAAGAAGAGGTAGAGAATTTCTGGTCATCCCTATGGTCGAATGCTGGAGATTATAACACCAGCGCTAAATGGATTACGGAGGAGGAGGAGAGAATGTCAGAAATTGACACGATGAGTGACTCTTCGGTATCAACTGAAGATGTGACCTGTGTGGTTAAGGAGACCCAAAATTGGAAAGCGGTAGGACCAGACAAGCTCCACAACTTTTGGATCAAACGTTTCACTTCTACTCATGAGCATCTTGCCCGCTGCTACACAGATTTCATCCAAAATCCACAGCTTATCCCCTCTTACTTGATGCGAGGTAAAACATACCTTCTGCCAAAAGGTGATAGAACCAATGATCCTTCCAAATATCGACCTATCACCTGTCTGTGCACCCTGTATAAGATATTTACATCTTGCATTGCACGTAAGATTTGTGAACACATACATCTTAATAACATCCTGGCTGAAGAGCAGAAGGGGTGCATGAAGAAGTCTCAAGGTTGCAAAGAGCAACTTGTAATCGATGCAGTTACTATGGAACAAGCAGGAAAGATGATGCGTAACCTCTACATGACCTTTATTGATTACAAGAAAGCTTTTGATTCAGTGCCACATTCCTGGTTAATCCAAATCCTGAAGATATATAAAGTTGATCCTGCCATCATTATAAGTCTGCAACATATGATGTCCCATTGGGGGACCAATTTATTAATGTCTAATGGAGACACATGTATGGAATCGGGATTTATTCAAATCAAAAGAGGTATCTTTCAGGGTGACAGCTTGAGCCCTCTATGGTTCTGTTTGGCGCTCAATCCACTATCATCATTGCTGAACAATGCAAAGTGTGGTTTTCCAATTAAGCACCATGGTATAGTCAAATACAAAATTTCTCATTTGATGTATATGGATGACATTAAACTATATGCATCCTCTGAGAAACACATCGACAATCTAATTGCAATTACTGCTTCATTTTCTTCTGATATTGGAATGTCCTTCGGATTAGATAAGTGTCGCACCCTCACCATTCGGCGTGGAAAATTAGAGGCCCGCGCATTTCAACTTGATGACGGTTGTTTCATAAAGCCTATGGAAGGTAATGAGACCTACAAATATCTTGGTCTCCTGCAATCTAACCGAATTGATCATAAATGTATTAAAGATAGAACCATAGCTATCTACAATCAACGCCTTAGCAAGATTTTAAAATCAAAGTTGAATGGAAAGAACACCTTTAAGGCTATTAATACCTATGCTATTCCTGCTCTGACATATACTTTCGGTATTATCAAATGGACGCAGACTGACTTGGAGAACATCCTAATTAGGACACGTACCATCTTAACAAAACACAGATGTCTCCACCCTAAGTCAGCTGTTGAGCGATTGACAATCCCGCGTCAAAGAGGTGGACGAGGGCTCACGGACATTATCCAATTGCATGCAAGGCAAGTGAGGAACCTTCAGAGATATTTTCTGGGAAGACATGA
Organism: Meconema thalassinum; assembly: GCA_946902985.2. Classification (NCBI taxonomy): domain Eukaryota; kingdom Metazoa; phylum Arthropoda; class Insecta; order Orthoptera; family Tettigoniidae; genus Meconema; species Meconema thalassinum. Next base: position 86,245,471 of record OX336399.1, read on the forward strand.
CTCTCCCATACATCAAGCCGCTGTGAAGGCAGATGACAAGTGCACACCGCTGGATCTTCTTCACGTAAGGGATATACAGTTAGCCACTGATGAGGAATGTTCAGCCACCAAGCTTCAGCAGTGGACGCAGAAAGCTCTGCACGGTCGTCATCCGTATGATCTCAACCAGAAACATGTCGACATTGATGCGTCGAACAGCTGGTTGACTCATGCTGACCTATTCACTGAGACTGAAGGATTCATCGTTGCAATCCAGGATCAAGTTGTGGCCACCAAAAACTACCTGAAATATATAGTTAAGGCAAATATTCAGGATGATAAATGCAGAAGATGCCAACTAGAACCGGAAACAATTCAACATATCACAGGAGGCTGCCAAGCAATCTCCTGTACTGATTACATGAAAAGGCACAACCAAGTGGCCAAAATAATGCACCAACACCTTGCTCAAAAGCATTTATTATCTAATAATATTTTGCCTTACTATCAGTATGTTCCTGACGCCGTTTTGGAAAATCCCAGTCACAAGTTGTTATGGGACCGATCAGTTATTACTGATAAAACCATACCAGCAAACCGACCAGATATCGTTCTTGTGGACAAGGTGCAGAAGAGAACCTTCCTAATTGATATTGCAGTGCCCAATTCCCATAATCTGCAACAAACCTGCTGTGATAAGATCACCAAATATCTGCCTTTGGCTGAGGAAATACGGCAAATGTGGAGACAGGAAAGTGTAGTGGTTCTGCCCATAGTAATTTCTTCTACCGGCATCATCCCCAAATTATTGGCTCGTAATCTACAAATATTGGGAATACATCCTGGTCTACATATCACCATGCAGAAGGCCGTCATCTTGGAGACCTGTTCCATTGTTCGCTCGTTTCTCAATGTGCCACCTTAAGAGAATTAGCCATACCGTCTTGCAAACAAGCCGACGATATGTTGATATGTCCCACTTATGTGGTGAAATGAATGTAGAAATAATAATAATAATAATAATAATCGCCTGAATGAACGACACCAGACTGACTAAAAGAATATTCAACATAATGTCTACGTCGAAAATGGGTATTTCTTGGTACAAAGACACTATGGAAGATTTACAACAATTACCTTTCACCATAGAAGTCATCCACGACCAGCATTTGTAGACAAACAAGTAGTTCCGTGAAGAAGTATACAGCCTATTTTCTTATATCCTTTTTTTTTTTTTTAGTCTATTACCTTCCAGGTTGGTGGAACCCACGGTCTCAGCGAGGGAACTCACCACTACCGCCTCTACGGGCAGTGTCCTAGAGCTGGGAACATCGAACCGGAAGGGATACAACTGGTGGGGTGGGATTGGCACCTCGCCCAGGCGGCCTCACCTGCAAAGCGAACAGGGGCCTCATGAGGGAAGGTAAGGGATGGTTAGGATGAATAGACAAGGAAGAGGGAAGGAGGTGGCCGTGACCTTGAAGAAGGTACTGCCCCCGTAAATTGAATTATACTGAGACCACGGTGGCTGTATTGGCATATGTGAATAAAGTTATGGCCGTCATAGTTGTGACGTGTATATTCATGACGTAGGCGTGGATGACGCAACGCTCGAGCAAGTAGGCTGGCTGAGCTTAGATTCTTGCTGACGTCACGATTTTGTTCGAGAAGGATCTTAGATTTACGACGCAGTCGCAGGGAAGCAAGTAAACGTGCTGAGGAAGAAGTTACGCTATTGGAGGAGAGGCTCGAACCAATGAATGATAGCTTGGAGGGAGACGGAGATTACTGAAACTACCATATTTAATAACTTTTGGCATGCAGAATTGTGGAAAACTATTTTCAGTTATGGCATTGATTTGGAATTTTGAAGAAATTAATTATATGTTTTTGAAATCTGAAAATCCGTCAAGAATAGCCAAAGTTGGAACTTCGAGTAATGATGGAAGAAGAAGCTATGGTAGGGATGGATACGCCCCGTCAAAGTTGACAAAAGGCCTTGCACAGCAGAGAGGAGCTTCTCACTTCGTGGTTTTATTCTGACTTCATAGTCTGACTTCGTGTTCTGATAGAACAAGCATATCGTCATAAGCAAGCGTGGCAGAGCCCACCGCATCGAACAGTATTGGGTATCCAGCAGTGCAATTTTACTGTTACTAAAACTAGGCGAAGTTGGAGCGCACACATAAACGATTCTACAAGTTTATCTATCAAGAATTAGCTACTGCATTTATACTAATTCAATAGTGCATTACAATATTGAGGCGTGTGCGAAAGTTGAACATTTTCATTATAATACTTCAGAAGATATTCGCATTTAAAGACTGCAGAGAAAAGTGTTTTTCTCGAATCCTGAGAAGCACTTTTACTACCACATTCTACGCTCCGGCAGACACGTGTATTGCAACCGTAATACTGAAGATTACATTTGGTGATACAACGCTACATTCTACAATGGAACTATACAATCGGGCAGTACTTTCGACTAACATTATAATGGAAGTGGAGATGGAAGACTAAAACTTTAATGCAATTGGGACATACATCAGTAGTGTGAAGTAGCAACATGGAGCTTCGATAATCGTCATTCTACAAAGACGAGCATGTAGTGAACATTCAGCTACACTCATGCATCGTAATCCATCGCTGAATTACATCAAATGGCAGTGGAAATAAATTCATACTCCACAATTATGAACATTTCTGCGGAAATATTTGCAATGAACTTCATGGCTGATTTCTACAAGAACTTCAGGGAACTTTCAAGAGGTGCAAGGGTTTTTCCCAGCACACAAAGAAGAGTTTTGCCAGAAGGATGTCTATCATCTACACGGAGCAGTGCGATTTCCGGAGGAGGAAGCTGTTCTATTCTCCGAGGGCGCAGGTTCCAGGTTCGAGGTCGGTGCACATCTATCCTGTGGTGAAATGGAACCAGCAGCAGTCTTCTTTGAAATTTTCCTCTAGAACTTCAATCAACAGATAAGGTAGTCGTGAACGTTTCTTGATTTATTTGAGCCATTTAGCGAGATCTGAGCAACTATCTTTCCCATATTTTCTGTCATATATTTGATTGCCCCATATTCTTTTGCTAGATGTTTCTGTACTCTGTACACTTTGCAGATTTATGCCTTTTTCTACAATTTATTGAGACATTATTATGTCATTGGCATATTTAAATAATTTTGGATCAGTTGAGACTGATAATATATATTCTTTCAGTAATTTGCATATTTTTGTAGTCACGATTTGACTGTAAAGTTAACGATTTTCTATGGCAAATTTGAATTCAGACAGCGTGTCATTTTATTAAAGTAATTCTATTCAGTAAATTACTTTGACCAATTTTCTGTCATCCTCAAGAAAGAAGAATGATTAAAAGATTTTAGAGCGTTACAATCTACTACTTTATCGACGATCTTGGAAATACTAGTCGTTTTTATGAACATGATTGAAACACAGACATTTTTAGTCAATTCTGAAATACCATTGCATTAGAGACAATTTTATGAAATATGAACTTTGAATACGATTTATTCAGTACACTATAGTAATGAACATTTGATAGGAGTTTTTCTCAATTCTAGATTGGAACAATAATGTTTGCAGTCCACAGTCTAACTGTATTCTATTCGACTATTTCTGCAGTTAAATGAATTTTGCTTGAATATAGTATTTTTATACTGCGATAATTATGATGAGATTAATTCATTTTGATAGACCAGGGAGGCGTGTCTAATCGTATTTGCTCTTAAATTTATTTGTGACTGGCGAATTTTTACTTCATATCGCTTCATGAATGAAACCCACGAAGGTTAAATATAATAACAGTTTTCAATACAATTGATGAATATAAGAATTTTTAAAGAGGAACTATGGATGTATAAGCGTTAGTTCAGTGGACGTGTAAAAGTCGCTGATGAATAATGCCCTTTAATAAGTGAAGGAGGTTCCCACAGTAATATTGATGATGATGATGAATTTATAAGCGGAGGTTTTTTTGTGTGTATTGTGGAACATTTTGATGCCATATATAATGAGATATATGATGAATTATGGGCCAATTTTTGTGCAATTTTGTGCGTTTTGAGCGAGATATTTTTCCGCTGAGTGTATTGTTCAGGTCCATTGAATATTATTCATGTGAAGTTACTGTTAAAATTAACAAGAGTGTTTAAATAATTTGAGATAACGATTTTGAATGGAGGTTACCGTCACAGATAATAATTATTAAACTTATTAAACCTGAATATAAAATTTAAATATAACTAACCTTCATTGGTCGATTATATCACCACGATTTAAGTAATTATCAACCGGATAAACGTGTGGTTAATGTATTTCAAATATAAATAAAATATAAATAATGTAAATAACTAAGTAAATATCTATAATAATAATTTGAAACAAACGGGATTAATAGAGGCGTGTAAAAATTTTTCAATTGTCGTTTGACTAAGTTATGAACAATCTAAATGTTATAAATAATTATTGAACACTATGATATAACATTATGCGTTTTGCTATTAACATTTAAACAACGCTAGTTCGATAATTGGAATAAACATTTAAATAAGATTTGAGATTAACAGAGTAATCCATTGCATTGTGAACGGAACTTGTATAAATTTTGCGTGATAATATTTGAGTTGAGATGTGAGCATTTAAATTGTTTAGAATGAGAGCTAGACTCTGCGTTGGCCAGCATATGGTGACACTGGTTAGGCAGCTGCGTCCATTTGACGAAGCAAGCATGCAACACTGCATTGGGTGTATTGCAGGTGGCCAGATAACTGAATGGTGGAGGTCAAGGTCAACTACTTAGCGGCCTTGCGGTTATTAATAAATGTGTGTCAATGAACTAAATTATGAAGTTCATGAACAAGGAAACAAATGCTTTATGTCTCGTCCCAGCTCCCTTATCCATTCCAATGTGCATTGTTGTTATTATTACGTTCTTTTGAGCTAGAGAAAGCTGAATTTTTGTATGTGAAGTCTACAGTCCTACAGGAGGACATGGTTGCATTGACAATGGCTTCAGACAGCCATAACTATTTTGTTGTTAAATTTTGTTAAAATATTTTTTTTTTCTTTATGTGAAATAAATTATTGTGCAGTTTAAATTTTCTGGTCTCCGACTTGGTTCATTTTAAATATCGTGGTGGAGGTTATTGTGAGGGCATACTATTAAGTGATCCAGTTGAAAACCCAGACCCGAGATTAAATTGAATAGGTAAGTAAAAGGTAAGTATGAACCCCCGTATATTTTGGTGTGTTCCACAATAATTTCATGTTAACTACTGTGCTCTAATCTCGGTAGTTTCTGTCAGTGCCATTTTCATTGATGTAGCTGTGCCGGTGCAATCGATTATTGGCAATCCGATTGAGGGGGCGGATTTCTGACAGCCTACTATCCGGATTATCGGGGACAGTACCATCCCGGCATTTGCCCGAAGACGAAATGGGAAACCGCGGAAAACCACTTCGAGGATGGCTGAGGGGGAATCGAACCCCCTCTACTCATTTGGGCCACCCGAGGCTGAATTGACCCCGTTCCAGTCCTCGTACCACTTTTCAAATCTCGTGGCAGAGCCTGGAAGAGAACCCAGGACCTCCGGGGCGGCAGCTAACCATGCTGACCGCTACGCTACCGAGGCGACATTTCATATATCTACTTATGTTAATTGCCTCTATCTACATACAAAATTTCAGTTTGATTACTGTAATAGATTCGTAGATATTGAGAACCGACTAAATATTTCGGATGGTCGCCATGTTAGATTTTATATATGTAGGTCCTAGAGTTAAGTACTGTTACATGAAGATTATTGTGTACGTGTAGCATTCAAACTTCAATCGCATGATTAGGACACAAGAAGTAACAAGGAGATTTTAAAATTACGTTCAGCTGCCATCTTGTGGTTATGGAAACAGTTGAAATAAATTAGATGCCAGTGGATTAACATTCGCATAAGGATTTACTGTACCAAGTTTCACTGCACTCGGATGGTTAAATTGCGAGAAACGTCCATTTGAATATTTATAATTCGCGTCGCCGCCATGTTGGATTTGTGATCACCAGGTTATATAAAGTCCTATAGGTGAACTTAAGTTCATAGCCCCTATGAACATATAAAAATTCAGTTTGATTGCTATAATAGATTCGCAGATATTCAGAGCCATCTAAATACGATTTCGGATGATCGCCATGTTGGATTGTTAAATGTATAGGCCATCGAGTCATGTACCATTAAAGGAAAATTATTGCGTAGGCTCATTATTCAAACTTTCACATCGATCGCATGATTACGACACAAGAAATAAAAACTTAATTTTAAAATTCGCACTGCCGCCATCTTGAGGTTATGTAAACAATTGAACTAACTTAGATACCAGTGTATTACAATGTGTATAAACATTTCCTGCAGCAGATTTCATTGCAGTTGGAACATTAAATCGCGAGAAAGATCTATTTAAAATTTTCAAATTCGCTTGGCCGCCATGTTCGTTTTGTAGTTAACCGGTTTTTGAAAGTCATATAGATGAACTTCCAGTAGTACCCTTTATCTCCGTACAAAATTCCAGGGTGATACCGCTAATAGTTTCAGAGATATAGAATGCCGGTGAAATATTTCGCACATCCGCCATCTTGTGATTATGTTAACAATTGAACGAAGTTAGATGTCGGTGCATTACAATGTGTATAAACATATACTGTACCAAGTTTTATTACGTTTGGCTGGTTACATCGCGAGAAACGTCTATTTAAAAGTCGCAACTTCGTTGGCCGTCATGTTGGTTTTATAGTTACCAGGTTTTCAAAGGTCACATAAGTGAATTTTCAAATTCGCTTGGCCGCCATGTTCGTTTTGTAGTTAACCGGTTTTTGAAAGTCATATAGATGAACTTCCAGTAGTACCCTTTATCACCATACAAAATGTCAGGGTAATATCGGTAATAGTTTCGGAGATATTGAATGCTGGTGAAATATTTCGCACAGCCGCCATGTTGGATTGGTGAGGCGAAACAAAATTTGAAGGGCACGGTCGGGGTCGCCCGGAATAATGCTATGAACTTACTGAGTTTAATTGAAATCGCTCCAGCCGTTTAGATTTTATTAAGGGGGGACACACATACGCACACACACATGGACAAAAGGTGATCTCATAAGCCTATTTTTTCAAAATTGAAAATAGGCTAAAAATATGTAGAACTCCCACTGTTTTAACTTCCTATTTTCTTGGTACCTTCTATTGTAATGCACCCAGCAATAGTTGCATATCATTGTTCCTAGGCCATAAGTGTTCCCGTATCTTCTTAAGTCAAGAAGTGCGGTGAATGGCAAGCTCATTTTCCGGCCCCATGGTTGCCATAAAATATTTTGAGCCACCTCCCACGTGCATACAATTCTTGATCCGCGTTCGTACACAGTAAATGAGCTAATCGATGAAAAACATTCTGGTAATGATTCTTCTTGACTTAAGAAGATACGGAAACACGTATTGTGCCCGTTTAGACCGGAGTCCGCACGACCACATATGCATTTTACCAATAATCAGTCAGCACGAGAGTCAAAATATCCCGGAGCGCAAGATGGGTTAAAGCAAATCGCAAAAACGACATCAAATTAAAAAAATGCTTTACTGATTTTTGGCTCAATGCAACAATAAGGATAGAAGGAGATTTAATTGGGTGAAACACATCTGGTAAAATTATCTCAGTTTATTTAAAGTTAAAATCTGACTGCAAAGATGCTCAAAGCAGCATCATCCACGTGTGGCGATCCACACTCTTATTTACACACAATGTACAGAAATTTTCCAAACACATTTGACAATCTATTTGGAAACACAAGTCCGATTAATAGTCCTGTGGACTGTGTTCCAAAATTATTAACATTTAATTCCAGCTCAAAATGAATTGTCCATACTGGAAATAACGCAGATCACTGTTTGACTATTTACATGATATTAACACTCGTAGAATAAATGTTTATAGAATTTCTTTAGACTTTCACTTGTTTTCCAGTTTCCAAAAATATATCGTTGAAAAATATTATCATCATCGAAGCAACACAAATTATTAACACATATTAATAACATCTGAAAAGTATTTGACCATTGAGCATAGCATCGAAGAACTGTGCGAAGCACAACAACAATTAATTGTTCTTCTGACATTAAACATTCGAGAAGTGACTCGATTATGAACTTCAAGTTCCAAACAAAATATATGATTTCTGAATCATCACCTTGATCAATAAATGGTTGAACCATTCAACTATTAGATTATCCACTTGGAAACATTATGAAAAAAATATTTATATTTATGGCCATTTCTAGTAACTTTTACAACTTGCAATTCTTCGACAGAATGCGGAAATTAGAATTGTAGTTTTATAATGAATTCATTTAGTTCATGGCACTAGGATTGAAAATATCCTTCAAATTATTCGTGGTTAAAGAATTATTTTAAATTGGCAGTGGCCCATTCTATTATCTGTGTAAGAACACAATATTATGACAACAACGGCAAAGGTCTTCCTCTGAAGAAGAATAAACTACTATCATGACAAATCCGGGTTCTAGCAAAATCAAAGTCTAAATGGAATTCGTAAACAAGGTTGAAATAAGAACTGATGGTTTCAAAGAAATAACCTTCGGGTCATTCATCCGACGAAATGTGTAGTTCCAATACTCCTACTATAAACCTGAGCCATCGAACCTGCTATTTGATTGATGCTCGAAAAAACCTTCATTCCTGCGACTTAAACATGCGCACCTGGGAATGGCATTTCAACTACTCCACACACATAAATTATCTTCCCAAAATTATACAATAAATCAAGCCTCTGCTTGTTATCAACACTGGAAGATTAATAAACTTACAAGTTTATTTTATTTTACCATTCAGTTCAACCCGTGAATTTACCATACTTATGAAAATCTTTATTTCACTTTCGAGTGTATTTACGTCATGATTTTATATAAATACAAAAATATCCTATTTGATACAAATATCAATTGCTTCCCGTTTCATGCCTCTCCGTGTTATATGAAACATATACTTTGCTCATAGCAAATATCAACTGTTCAACCAGAACTGAAATGTTGGTTGAATGCGGGCTTGCGCTAACCACTCTCCTTCGGAAAATCTCCTGTTCCAAACTAGAAATGTTTAAACTACTTCACAGGCTCTTTCTCAATACACATGATTATTAGAAAATATAATATCCAAGAATTATTTAGAAAAATTATGAAAATTATTATTATTATTATTAGTGGATTATTATTATTATTATTTCAAATATGTTTAATTATCATCTCATTATGTGAGAATCCACATGTTCGAACCTTCGAATATGGAAAAAATATCCATTCCTCAACAAAAATAAATTTAACTTTTACAGTTACATCGGCTGATACCGTGATTTCCCAAAAATATGAAAAATTCAAATAAATGCTCGAAATGCTCGGTCATCGATCCTAAACTGTTCTGAGTGTTGAAAATGCTCAGAATAACTCTAACAAGTCTTGCGTAAATCATTGCAAGCTTTAAATATGACGAAAAAAATGTGTTGGTCATCTGCAGAAAAATAGTTTGTTCCAATTAGCTAGGCATAATATAATTCAAATGTGGCTTACATTTCTTGATGGTCTTGAAGTGTAGTAAACCTGGTCTATACCAGATTTATCCGTAGACATGCCCTATCGGACAAGCACGTATAATCCTCGTATCGGCCGCCATTGTAGACCCACAAATCGTCTAGTCAGACATAGTGGTAGTATCTTTCGACGTTTGAATAAACTGTGGTTCCATTTTAATATGAGCTTCTATCAAAGCCATGACAGTTTGTTGAAATAGGGTCAGATCTAAGTGATCTCTTCTTAAATATGTCAGTTGTAACATAACTCACTGTAATCTCATCAGTACAAGAAAAACATTGACAGTCTAAGCAATTAACGGCTGTTCTGAAGATCGTTCCCTGGGCATGGTTTATTAATATCACCATCTGCCATGCGCTAGACAACTTGCAGTTTCCCTTGCGTAGACTAATGAACGCCACCGTTATAGACTAGTCTTCAATGTACTGACAGATCGAAGTGGTTAACTAGTTACAAAATATGAAAACTGACTTGAAAATGGATTTAAACATCCAAGTATTAAGTTACTACTGGACTGTGACAAAATACTATTTTCTAGACAGAGTCTAGCATATGTCCTTTTAGAAATATAAATATTTCCACCAATGTCTGTAGAAATCAATCACCTCAGTGATTCTCCTCACCAGAAACTTACTAAGTTCCAACTCGTTTGCGCAGCACTTCTCGTGACTATCACGATTTGAAAAGTACTTCTGCGTAGATTCGGCAACCATGTGCCTTGGCTCAGCGTAGACGCAACTTGCTTGCCAAGTGCTTGTGTTGAAGTGAGCTACCTATGCCTGCTCCAGCTGGCTTTTATTCAAAACGGTCAGGGTCACGCGTCATCGCCTGATATCTAGAAATCCTCATATCTCTTGAATCCCTGGTCCGATTTACTTGATACTAATTGCGTTCTCTTTCATTTGGCCGTGCCAGTAATCTGATCCCAGTCTCAAGTCTCTGCTCCATAGTTAACTATTTAATCAATAAATAGCCTCCACCTCTGCTGTTACTCGCTACGTCACTTGACATCCAACTATCGGTAAAATTCTTCTAAATGCTTCGAGAAGCAATGTAGCGCGATATTCAAATATCTGAACTTTCAAAAGCGGCTACAGCCTTTCCCTTGATATCTAGGTGTCTGAAACTCGGAATACCCATTCCTAGAGTTGGGCACATCCACCCCACACCTAGCAAAAAAATAAAAATTGAAAAATTTTTATTTTTCTTATCTACACATTAAATCATCTGGTTCTTGAATAATAGATCTTCAAATTCGATGCATTATAAGTTCCCACGATGTTACCAGTTCGTGTATTAGCTACTTCATAGCTTCCGTTATTGTTGACTTCCACAATATTCAAACTCTTCAATTTCACCAGGTTCAATGTCAAAAATATCTTGATACTCTTCCAAAATTTTCCCTAGCTCTGGGGACTCCTTCTCAGTGTAGACTTCTCTTCCTTCAGCTTCATGAAAAATCAGAGACCATTGAGCATCTCCCTCGATGTCTTCCTCTTCTTTTCCCTCGAAGTTTATCTCTTCGGTATTCTTGAATTTGATCGTCTCTGTCTTCATATCTATCACTGCTTGATATTTCTGAATGAAATCTGCTCCCAATATCATGTCAAAAGCCATGTCCTTCATTACAACAAATACATGTCGGAAATCATGTCCTCCAATCGTAATACATAAGTATAATTGTGTTTTACACAGAGATATTTTATTGGGTATTATTCCTTGGATCTTAATTCCTGATACTGGAATTTCCTCTAAATTCTCTTTGAGCTTCCACAGAATATAAAGCTTCTCACTCACCAGACAAAGCATAGCCCCAGTATCGATCAAAGTATCGACAGGCATACCAAATACTTCGCATGATATGATTGGCATTCTAATTCTGGTACCCATTTCTTTTCGTTCGTCATTCTGTTGAATTAAGTCATCATCCTCTGCTTGCCATTTAATAATTCTGGAAGTGAAAGTATTCAAAATTCTATCTTCTACTGTGAATTCGAAGTTTTTTTTTTCATTACCATTCCCCCGGGATTGTTGTGTTCCCGATGGACCTGGATCATTGGGCCTCTGCTCCAAAAATTGCAAGTTATCTTGGTGTCTTGCTTCCAAATTTTTCCTCGTCTCCTTGTTAAACTCTTCATTGGACTGACGAGTATCTACATTCCCTCTATTATTGTAGTTATTTCTACCATAGGATCTTCTTTCCTGATACCTTCCTTGAGTATCTCGTGGTCTTCTCCATCGAGTGTTGTATCGATTACCACCATCCGGTCTTGCATATGGTTTGTAACTGTATCTGTTACTGTACTGGTTCCATCCTCTCTTATTGGAATCTTCCCTCGGCGATTTCTCTTCTCGCTCCTCTCGAATCTCTCGAGGTGTCTGAGAATAACTGTCAGCCATAACAGCATACACAGCGTTGTTATTCTTTGCTCCCTTCTGATGGAAGAATTGAGCGTTTGTATGATCCAGCTTCTGTAATACTTCATCAAATTGTTCCATATTATAGATATCAGCTGCGATCAAAGTCCTCTGGACGTCTGCTGGAAACTGACGTATCAATGCAGTAATCAACTCGTTATCTGGCATTGGCGGATCTAAATGTTGGAGTTTAGACAGCTGTCCAGAAAAGTATGTAGAGTATCGAGTAGGTTGTGACGTCGAGAATCTCTTCGAATATAACTCTGCTCTAACTTGCTGTTGGGTTTCAGGGGACCAAAACTTCTTCAATAGCCCACGAGAAAACTCCTCAAAAGTGGTTAGAGTGGATCTAAATGCTCTGAACCACAAAAGTGCAGGACCTTCCAAGAACTTCCCTATCACTCGGATCTGGTTAGGGATCTTAGAATCTTTCAGGTAATCACCTGCTTCTCTCAAAAATTCCACGGGTGTCACAGAATCTCGCCCTGAAAATTTAGAAGGCTTATCTTCTATGTTCTTAAATACAGTTATGGGGTTGGATTGAAATACTGTCCTGACCTCATCCTGTCTATCAGTCTCTCTAGCTCCTCCTAGATTTATCTGTATCTGTTCCTTTCCCCTTACGTTTGGCATTTTCAACAGATGATCAGACTGTTTCTCATCCTTTATTTGAGTTTTCATAGCCTCAAGTTCCTTCTGGTTTTCTTCTGCCATCTTCTTGATTGCTTCAGTCTCTTTACAGTTGTCCTTAACATCAATGGATATCTGGTTCATAACAGCCTCATGACTTTTCAATGACCCTGTCATATCTGATATGTCCTTCTGAGTTGCTTGGATATCTTTGGCTATTACTTCAATGTGGGATGACAAAGATTCCCTAATCTCCTTGATTCCCTCTTGATTCTCCAGCTTGAGTGTGTCTTTAATTTCATTGACAACTGTGGTTTTGATTTCAGTTTGCAATTCACTAATCACACCTTCTCTTATTTCTCCCATGACAAGTTCCTTGAATTGTTCCGTTATCGTTGAACAACTAGAATTCCCATCTCGTTACTCTCCTTCTTCACTCGGACTTCCAGGTTGACCATGTCTTCACCAACTTTCCTAAGACCATGTTCTATCCTATCAGCTAAGCTTTGGGATCGAAGATCGGCATCGCGAAATTTATCGTCCATTAAACTTGCGTTAGTAGCTAATGAAGTTTCGAGCTCATGTGTTTTTTCGCATAATTTATTCATTTTACTCTCAAGTGTCATTTTCAAAATTTCAGAATTCTCTTTAAATTTACTTTCCATTGAATTAAATTTACTGTTTAAATTTTCTTTCAAGTTACCCTTTAACCTGCTTTCTAAAGAATCGGAATTTTCTTTAAGTTTATTTTCTAAAGAATCAGAATTTTCTCTAAGTTTATTTTCCAAAGAATCAGAATTTTCTTTAAGTTTATCATTCAAATTTTCTCTAAGTTTATTTTCTAAAGAATCAGAATTTTTTTTAAGTTTATCATCTAAACTTTCTTTCAAATTATCAGAATTTTCTTTAAGTTTACTTTCTAACGAATCAGAATTTTCTTTAAGTTTCTTTTCTAAAGCCTCTGTATTTTCTTTCATAATAGCGGCTACACGCCGTCCAGCCTCTTTTGAACTCTCCTCCAAACTCCTCATCATCCTCATCATTTCTTCCATAATTTCAATAATTATTCAAAACTTAGGGGTATACAACAGTGGCAAACACAAGCTTATAACTAGAACAAGAAATATGAATAGCTAATTGGAACACTATAATAAAATGAGATTTGTCCTAATATCGACGTGATGGAAAAACAAAATTCTCTACTTTTACGAATTACATTTACCACAATGTCACAAGAAAAATATGCAAGTTCTCAAATATCCTCCACCTGGATTCTAATAATGTGTATGTCCAGTCATCGAACGTTTACTACTGAATTTACTTGACGCCCTAATGGTTAAGCCATTATCAAAAATTATCAAACCCATTCTAATTATTAACCAAGTTAAATTTTTAATTTTCCCCACTAATTGGGTTTCCTACTAATGTATTCATCCAAACCAGACATCTCTCAACTCTCAAAATATTTCTATACAAATTATCACAATTTCAAATCGGCATGCGATTGACCATGTCTAAATCGGGACCCACGTTCGAAGCCATTTCTCTCTCTATCTTATTTTATGTGCCCGTTTAGACCGGAGTCCGCACGACCACATATGCATTTTACCAATAATCAGTCAGCACGAGAGTCAAAATATCCCGGAGCGCCAGATGGGTTAAAGCAAATCGCAAAAACGACATCAAATTAAAAAAATGCTTTACTGATTTTTGGCTCAATGCAACAATAAGGATAGAAGGAGATTTAATTGGGTGAAACACATCTGGTAAAATTATCTCAGTTTATTTAAAGTTAAAATCTGACTGCAAGAATGCTCAAAGCAGCATCATCCACGTGTGGCGATCCACACTCTTATTTACACACAATGTACAGAAATTTTCCAAACACATTTGACAATCTATTTGGAAACACAAGTCCGATTAATAGTCCTGTGGACTGTGTTCCAAAATTATTAACATTTAATTCCAGCTCAAAATGAATTGTCCATACTGGAAATAACGCAGATCACTGTTTGACTATTTACATGATATTAACACTCGTAGAATAAATGTTTATAGAATTTCTTTAGACTTTCACTTGTTTTCCAGTTTCCAAAAATATATCGTTGAAAAATATTATCATCATCGAAGCAACACAAATTATTAACACATATTAATAACATCTGAAAAGTATTTGACCATTGAGCATAGCATCGAAGAACTGTGCGAAGCACAACAACAATTAATTGTTCTTCTGACATTAAACATTCGAGAAGTGACTCGATTATGAACTTCAAGTTCCAAACAAAATATATGATTTCTGAATCATCACCTTGATCAATAAATGGTTGAACCATTCAACTATTAGATTATCCACTTGGAAACATTATGAAAAAAATATTTATATTTATGGCCATTTCTAGTAACTTTTACAACTTGCAATTCTTCGACAGAATGCGGAAATTAGAATTGTAGTTTTATAATGAATTCATTTAGTTCATGGCACTAGGATTGAAAATATCCTTCAAATTATTCGTGGTTAAAGAATTATTTTAAATTGGCAGTGGCCCATTCTATTATCTGTGTAAGAACACAATATTATGACAACAACGGCAAAGGTCTTCCTCTGAAGAAGAATAAACTACTATCATGACAAATCCGGGTTCTAGCAAAATCAAAGTCTAAATGGAATTCGTAAACAAGGTTGAAATAAGAACTGATGGTTTCAAAGAAATAACCTTCGGGTCATTCATCCGACGAAATGTGTAGTTCCAATACTCCTACTATAAACCTGAGCCATCGAACCTGCTATTTGATTGATGCTCGAAAAAACCTTCATTCCTGCGACTTAAACATGCGCACCTGGGAATGGCATTTCAACTACTCCACACACATAAATTATCTTCCCAAAATTATACAATAAATCAAGCCTCTGCTTGTTATCAACACTGGAAGATTAATAAACTTACAAGTTTATTTTATTTTACCATTCAGTTCAACCCGTGAATTTACCATACTTATGAAAATCTTTATTTCACTTTCGAGTGTATTTACGTCATGATTTTATATAAATACAAAAATATCCTATTTGATACAAATATCAATTGCTTCCCGTTTCATGCCTCTCCGTGTTATATGAAACATATACTTTGCTCATAGCAAATATCAACTGTTCAACCAGAACTGAAATGTTGGTTGAATGCGGGCTTGCGCTAACCACTCTCCTTCGGAAAATCTCCTGTTCCAAACTAGAAATGTTTAAACTACTTCACAGGCTCTTTCTCAATACACATGATTATTAGAAAATATAATATCCAAGAATTATTTAGAAAAATTATGAAAATTATTATTATTATTATTAGTGGATTATTATTATTATTATTTCAAATATGTTTAATTATCATCTCATTATGTGAGAATCCACATGTTCGAACCTTCGAATATGGAAAAAATATCCATTCCTCAACAAAAATAAATTTAACT
This sequence comes from Meconema thalassinum, assembly GCA_946902985.2. NCBI lineage: Eukaryota > Metazoa > Arthropoda > Insecta > Orthoptera > Tettigoniidae > Meconema > Meconema thalassinum. Next base: position 86,261,622 of record OX336399.1, read on the forward strand.
TTTACAGTTACATCGGCTGATACCGTGATTTCCCAAAAATATGAAAAATTCAAATAAATGCTCGAAATGCTCGGTCATCGATCCTAAACTGTTCTGAGTGTTGAAAATGCTCAGAATAACTCTAACAAGTCTTGCGTAAATCATTGCAAGCTTTAAATATGACGAAAAAAATGTGTTGGTCATCTGCAGAAAAATAGTTTGTTCCAATTAGCTAGGCATAATATAATTCAAATGTGGCTTACATTTCTTGATGGTCTTGAAGTGTAGTAAACCTGGTCTATACCAGATTTATCCGTAGACATGCCCTATCGGACAAGCACGTATAATCCTCGTATCGGCCGCCATTGTAGACCCACAAATCGTCTAGTCAGACATAGTGGTAGTATCTTTCGACGTTTGAATAAACTGTGGTTCCATTTTAATATGAGCTTCTATCAAAGCCATGACAGTTTGTTGAAATAGGGTCAGATCTAAGTGATCTCTTCTTAAATATGTCAGTTGTAACATAACTCACTGTAATCTCATCAGTACAAGAAAAACATTGACAGTCTAAGCAATTAACGGCTGTTCTGAAGATCGTTCCCTGGGCATGGTTTATTAATATCACCATCTGCCATGCGCTAGACAACTTGCAGTTTCCCTTGCGTAGACTAATGAACGCCACCGTTATAGACTAGTCTTCAATGTACTGACAGATCGAAGTGGTTAACTAGTTACAAAATATGAAAACTGACTTGAAAATGGATTTAAACATCCAAGTATTAAGTTACTACTGGACTGTGACAAAATACTATTTTCTAGACAGAGTCTAGCATATGTCCTTTTAGAAATATAAATATTTCCACCAATGTCTGTAGAAATCAATCACCTCAGTGATTCTCCTCACCAGAAACTTACTAAGTTCCAACTCGTTTGCGCAGCACTTCTCGTGACTATCACAATTTGAAAAGTACTTCTGCGTAGATTCGGCAACCATGTGCCTTGGCTCAGCGTAGACGCAACTTGCTTGCCAAGTGCTTGTGTTGAAGTGAGCTACCTATGCCTGCTCCAGCTGGCTTTTATTCAAAACGGTCAGGGTCACGCGTCATCGCCTGATATCTAGAAATCCCCATATCTCTTGAATCCCTGGTCCGATTTACTTGATACTAATTGCGTTCTCTTTCATTTGGCCGTGCCAGTAATCTGATCCCAGTCTCAAGTCTCTGCTCCATAGTTAACTATTTAATCAATAAATAGCCTCCACCTCTGCTGTTACTCGCTACGTCACTTGACATCCAACTATCGGTAAAATTCTTCTAAATGCTTCGAGAAGCAATGTAGCGCGATATTCAAATATCTGAACTTTCAAAAGCGGCTACAGCCTTTCCCTTGATATCTAGGTGTCTGAAACTCGGAATACCCATTCCTAGAGTTGGGCACAGTATGGCCTAGGAACAATGATCATGCAACTATTGCTTGGCGCATTACGACTTATACGGGTACCTAGAAAATACGAGGTTAAAACAGCTGAGTTTTTCATATTATTTTTCAAGCCTGGAACGACAATGCTGATAGGCTCCACCCTATAACTTCGCTGACTAATCACAGCACTCGGTGCAGTCATGTTTCTTCAGAATAGCCAATTAGGAAGATGAATCCTTCTCCAATGCTAAAAGTGAACTAGAAATTGCAATCTCGCCGCCCGGAGTGGAGCACGTGCTCAGTTCCGCCGGTAACATAAGTTATTGTTGAGTGTCTGTTTTATATTATTTTCGAGCGAATCAGGGCTGGGGTTCGAACCACGAATGCAAGCTCACAGCTGCGCACACCTAACCGCACGGCTAACTCACTACAATATTACAAATATTAATCTAAACAAAACAACAAGAATAAAATTGAAAGAAACTAAATTATAGCCTAACTAATAACAAAAAAGGTGACGATCAACGGTATTGCTGACGTAATAATTGTTAACATCGTCATCATACATCCGAGAAGGAAGGAAGGGTTGTGCTCTCGACATCTGTCAATCACTAATGCGTCATATCACAACGAAATGAATGTCGTTATTCGTTCTCTTCGCGTACGGTATCCTTAATACTGGTCCAATTCGTTAACACCTGAAAAACTGCTCCTTCCTGGGCGTGTTCTATTTCAGGTAACTGCTGGGTATGTGTTGTCTCGCTAACTTATGAAAGGACACTACTCGAAGCGGGTGAACATAACGTATGACGTCAGCGCTACCTTTGCCTAGACTTAGCAACACTGTCGCCATAAGGCTCCACAGTCTTTTCTCAACGCTGGATGTTCTATAGGGCATAGCAATTCAGCATGCTATAACGGAACAAGTTAGATCTGAACCTTCCGATGCGCATGTGCGTCCAGTTGCATTACGTCATTCCCCCGACTGGATTCTTTGTCAACCAGTGAGCGCATACTTCATCACGCGCTGGTTAGATGTTGCCAAGTAGTCACTATTCCCAGAACCTTGGAAGGGTACAGAAGCTGTCAAGGCATGCGAAGCAAGACTGAGCGGCTCTGCTCTTTGACAAGCATGGCAACAAGCTTGCTGTCAGGAGTGTGTGAAGTGGGCGTGCTCTCAGTTCATTACCACCAATACCAATGCTATGTCACTGAGAATGCTCCTATTCGATACTTTATGCTTGCATAATATAACCACGACGAGCTATGAGCAGCCCCAAACAGCGGTTGCACCAAAGAGGGGAAATCGCATTTGCGCCTAGTGATCCCACCACTTCCCCTCCTAGACGAGACTCCGCCATGACAGGCCAGGTCTAACTTGCCACGCTATACCGAGTACGCCACCGAAACATTGTTTTACAATGCAGTATTTCTTTTCCGCATATAAATTGCAATAGTCCGAGTTTTCAATTGTTCGCGGTTCCGTTCACCTATTGGGAAGGAGGCGGCCGTGGCCTTTAAGTTAGGACAGGAGCATCCCGGCATTTGCCTGCAGTAGGAGTGGGCAACCACTGAAAAGCACTTCCAGGATGGCTGTGGTAGTATTCAAATCAATCTCTTCTCAGTTTTGCCTCACCAGAATGAGTGTAACCCGTTCCAACCCTCAAACGGGAATTAAATTAAATTAAATCGAACCCGGATCTCCGGACGACGGCCAAACATGCTTGCCGATACACCACAAGTTGGTTACCCTTTAACTCTATTAGAGATATCAAAGGGCCTCACATCTAGTGGGACTTGGGTTGGCGACCACGGGATCCCAGCTGCGTCCGGCATTGCATCCACTTACTTGTGCGGGGCTCCTCACCGTCTTCTTTACAGTCGACCTCTCTTGGTCAACTCTTGTTCTCTTCCGACACCGACGGTATTAGGGTATGCGAGGCCTAGGGAGTCTTTCACTTTCCCGCCTTAATTGGCCCTTGTCTCATCTTTCCTGATCCCTCATTCTTCGAGGGGTCAGCCTTCTTTTTGTTTTCATGTTATCTCCTGCCTTCTGCACAAGGCCCTCAAGGAGCCAGGGTGTATGTAGTCCCACCACTTCTGGTGCACCCTGGATAGTGCTACACCCTCAAGGGCTCACTGCTGGTGAGTTTGGGAGTTGGTGAACCCAAGGGATTCCTGAGCTGGGTCCATTTTGTCCCCTTTTTCCTCTGACTTTGGAGCGGGCCCTCTTCTCTTTCCCCCCTTCTATCTGCATTTCATGGCTCTCCTTCCTTCCAAGTCCCTCAATCCTCTTTCTTCAAGGGTTGAGGGCATTTCTTTTCTTCCTGTCCTTCATTTGCCTTATCCTTTATTTGTTTACTATTTCTTCTTCTAGTATGTAAGTTTGTAGTTAGTATTAGTTAAAGTTTTCATTCTTATCTCATCTTTTACTCTCATCCAAACTATTAGGGGCCGAAAACCTAGATGTTAGGTCCCTTAAAATAACAAAGAGCAACATCGTCATCTATTAGAAGGCCTGTTTGCCATCTATTGATGAATGCAGTACATTTGCATTTATCTGTTGGCACAGGCTAGAGTAAAATGTGGCTTTTCACCGATATCTCAGTCTCACTCATGGCTGTGATTATATGGAAGCTACTGAGGTATGGGTGGTGCTGAGTAATGGCATTCAGGGCGCAGTCATTGCCTGTGGATGCTGATAATGGTTCTGCTCATAGGGTTAGTACTACTGTACCGACTCAGCGAGGAAAGCAATGGCGAACTACCTCACTCTCATCTTACCTAGTACGCCTCACTATAGCGCTGCCTTGGGTTTCTGTGGGTATCTACCCAAATAACCTATCGGTTGTACTTTTTGAGGATCCAACCAGCTTTTGGGCTGAATGCCTAACAGACATACATCTATTAGAGTTGCCTACATCCCTTGTGGATAAGGCACTCTTTGATCTTTAATAACCTATAGTACGGTGCAATTAGACCCAAACCTCAACATCCAAAGTAAAAGGTTGTTCGGTGAAAAGTCTCACCATTTTGAGCGTCGGGTTTGGGGGAGGGGGAGGGGCAGAAATTGGTAAATTAGTAGTTTTTATCATTTTTTTTAATACTACGAAAAATATGCCGTTTAGCGCAAAATGTGTCATATACAAAAATAATTTACATTAAATTTCACACAAAAAAGGTCCCATGCATAATATTGCTAAAGTCAACGGTTCCAGAGTTACGGAGGGTGCAAAAGTGGACTTTCTTCGTAGTTTTTTTTTTTTGAAATAATATGACATTATCACTAAGGAAACTGAAAGAAAATCCACAGCCTGCTTCCAGTCTCCGACCGGGTCAGGAATGGAATGAGTGAAGCCCCCATCTAGCGGCGAGGATATGAACTGTACCGGCTGCCGAGGCCTGACGCACTCCTCTGGGGCAATGATTAAATGAATGACAGATGAAATGAAATGATAGTGGAGAGTGTTGCTGGAATGAAATGTTGACAGGGAAAACGGGAGTACCCGGAGAAAAACCTGTCTGCCTCCGTTTTGTCCAGCACAGATCTCACATGGAGTGACCGGGATTTGAACCACGGACCCAGCGGTGAGAGGCCGGCGTGCTGCCGCCTAAGCCACGGAGGCTTCCACTAAGGAAACTAATTTTGTTTATACAGGATTGCGTTTTGTAAAAGCAAATACCGATTTTATTGACCGGTGGTATACAAAACAAAAGTTCGGTGCTTTTCAGTCGGTCAACACGAATGTACCCAAAAGATTTGGATGATACCCTAATCCTGAATAAAATTAAATGAGATTAATACTTACCATCTCTTGTAATTGAACTATTTTGGGTACATTCGTGTTGACCGACTGAAAAGCACCAAACTTTTGTTTACCAAAGCAACACTTAACAAGATGTTCAGTAGAGAACATATAGCCTACTTTCTCCTAAATCCTTGGGTATTGTTATAACTCTTTGTCCTTTTCAAGGAGTATAATTGAATGTTGGTTGTAGTAGCTTGTTGAAATACAGCGTGCTATAGGGATATTAAACATGAATATGAGGTGCCCTTTCCTAGTGGTACCTCTGTAAAAAAATTCATTCAATTCGGTTTCACCGTGTTTGAATTGATCTGGGGAATGGATTTGCACACATACATGGCCGCTATTTGCAAACTATTGGGCTGATGACCTTGTAGTCAGTCATAAGATGCTTTCCACAAAAAGACATGTTGTTGCAAAATCCGGTAGAGATCAAATTATTAGGATGGTCGAAATTTGATTTAAGCTTTTAACATTTAGGTGGCCGTCATTCCGTTTCCGTCAAGATGGCGGCGATATAAAACATGACACTGAGGTGCCTTTTGCTAGTGCTACCTCTGTACCAAATTTCGTTCAATTCGGTTTCACCGTGTTTGAATTGATAGGGGGAATCGATTTGCACACATACTTGGCCACCATCTGCAAACTATTGGGTTGATGATCTAGCAGTTTGGTCAGAATATGCTTCCCACATAAAGATTTGTTGATGCAAAATTTGGTAGAGACTAAATTATTAGGTTGGTCGTAATTAAATTTTAGCCTTTAACATTTGGGTGGTCGCGATTACGTTTCCGTCAAGATGGCGGTGATATAAAACATGACACTGAGGTGGCCTTTTCTAGTGCTACCTCAGTACCAAATTTCGTTCCATTCGGTTTCACCGTGTTCGAATTAATAGGGGGAATCGATTTTCACACAAAGATGGCCGCCATCCGCAAAATATTAGGCTAATGACCTATTAGTTTGGTCAAAGGATGCTCCCTCCATAATGGTATGTTGATGCAAAATTTGGTAGAGATCGGATGATTAGGTTAATCGTAATTTGATTTAAGCTTTGAATATTTGTGTGGCCACCATTACGTTCCCGTCAAGATGGCGGCGATATAAAACATGACACTGAGGTGCCCTTTGCTAGTGCTACCTCTGTACCAAATTTCATTCCATTCGGTTTCACCGTGTTCGAATTAATAGGGGTAATCGATTTTGACACAAAGATGGCCGCCATCCACAAACTATTAGGCTAATGACCTATTAGATTTGTCAAAGGATGCTTCCTCCATAAAGGTATGTTGTTGCAAAATTTGGTAGAGATCGGATGATTAGGTTAGTCGTAATTTGATTTAAGCTTTGAACATTTGTGTGGCCGCCATTACGTTTCCGTCAAGATGGCGGTGATATAAAACATGACACTGAGGTGCCCTTTGCTAGTGCTACCTCTGTACCAAATTTCATTCCATTCGGTTTCACCGTGTTCGAATTAATTGGGATAATCGATTTTGACACAAAGATGGCCGCCATCCGCAAACTATTAGGCTAATGACCTATTAGATTTGTCAAAGGATGCTCCCTCTATAAAGGTATGTTGTTGCAAAATTTGGTAGAGATCAGATGTTTAGGTTAGTCGTAATTTGATTTAAGCTTTGAACATTTGTGTGGCCGCCATTACGTTTCCGTCAAGATGGCGGCGATATAAAACATGACACTGGGGTGCCCTTGGCTAGTACTACCTCTGTACCAAATTTCGTTCCATTCGGTTTCACCGTGTTCGAATTAATAGGGGCAATCGATTTTCACACAAAGATGGCCGCCATCCGCAAACTATTAGGCTGATGACCTATTAGTTTGGTCAAAGGATGCTGCCCCCATAAAGGTATGTTGTTGCAAAATTTGGTAGAGATCGGATGATTAGATTAGTCGTAATTTGATTTAAGCTTTGAACATTTGTGTGGCCGCCAATTCGTTTCCGTCAAGATGGCGGCGATATAACACATGACACAGAGATGTCCTTTGCTAGTGCTACCTTTGTACCAAATTTCGTTCAATTTGCGCTCACCGTGTTCGAATTGATAGGGGGGGGACAGACATTCAGAGTACACACACTCACACACACACACACACACACACAGACTCACACACATACACACACACAGACAGACACACTTTTTTCGCCCTGTAGTGATCTCATAAGTCTACTTTCATTTTTTGCAAAAATCGAAAGTTGGCTAAAAATGGCTTCAAACCCCATAATGACCGGTGGTATGTTAGAGATAAGCCCTTGAAGGAACGTCAACCTCACCACCTTGTCAAGGGGCGCTACTTTTTAAGGGAAAAGGGGCTTCCTCAGGCCTTAGCCATATAAACATGTGGTATTACCCGTTTAACACTTGATTGCCGCTGAGCCTGACTGCGCCAGTGTTTGTTGTTGATTGTAGCAGCTGCCCCGCGGGACGATGCGGGGAACACAGCGATGACAAGAGTTTGTTCTGCACATAAGACAAGCAGCATTGCGCGTCACAGGAGCTCATGTCACCACTGACAGTCAAACAATAACTGAGACTATTGCAGCTGAGTCATATCCTACTCGCGCAACTGTTCCTGTCAACGAAGCAGGCTGACGTGTGACACATGTAAACAAGGAATAGTTCCCATCTCGACCGCCGGCAATCAATTCGTGAAAGGGTAATACGGAGAAACCCACTCTGAACTATTAAAACTAATAAAAATATAGAATGTTAAATGCGTCCTTAAATTAATGTAAAGTAGGCTATTCATCAGTATTCAGTCCTCTTCAAACAAAGCACTTTCTTGTTCTAGATCTTCGTCTATGATGTTCGTGTCCCTGTTATCACATCCTAGGCCTGATTAATTACCGCATATGCTCGTGCAGTTTAGACCACTCTTTCTGCACTCGCAATTACGGACGCATTCGTCTTTGCAAGCGCACATTATGAGGGAAAGTAATTCCTGGGGAGCTGCAGGACGTGCTGTAGTAATTGGTCTCAGGTCTTCGCCAATCTTATTCCACCCCCACTCGAGTGGATTCTTCTTCTCATTCAGCCACTGCTGCACCTGGTGGTAGGTTCTAAATGAATGCTGCCTGGAAGCTGCCGAAGTGGGGGGAAGTGCAGCCAACTTGAACAATGATTGTATAGGCTGCTTTGCAATAGCCTGCAAGTTACACTTGTAGCGAAAACAATCTTGATCTTCAGTGTTCTTGGCTCTAAATATCGCAAGAAGGAAATGCTTTCTAGCGTCAGCCACTGCACTGGGGTCAGCTTTGGGGTCGTTGAAGACTAGAAGTTTCGTACGAAGAGCTCTGTTGGCTTGCACTTTCCCATACGGTGTAATTTTCATTGAACCAAAATGTTTGTGCACAGCGTGTCATCGCCATTTAGATCACTCTTGATTTCCAATCTTTATATCGCATTATTTCGACAGTAGTCTGTGTCACTACTTTATGCCTTCATTTATGTCCCGAGCAGTCAAATTACTGCGGATCCAACCTTCAGGTAATCCTTCTGAAGCGTAGACAATCCGAGGGAATCCCATACAAAGGAATACAATTATATCAATAACCTTCATCTCATACACAGTAGCGATACCTGCTTCGTAATGAGCCATAGCCCATCAGTCAATTCAAATATCTCGATTATAACCTCAGTTACATCCAAGAAACCGATATGCAGTAGCGGATCCAGGCCTTGCGGGGCACTGGGCGAAATGATAAGGTGGGGCCCACAACAATAGGAAATTTACAAAAGATCACATCAAACGGAAAATAGTTTGATAATAATAATAATTAAATCCACAAATTTCTGCAGAACAAACGTACAAGACCAAAGCGGTACAAACTGGTGGAGAGGGACCTAGTGGAGATGGGATCGCCAGATCTCATGAATAGAAATGTAATCAGGAATATTGTTCACACAAGGAATTTGAGGAAGATCAGAAGAAACCAACAAGACGTGCATGGTCGGAGGAACAGAAACTACAACAATCCATGCACATGAAGAGCTACTGGGCAAGGAGGAAGGCTCAACATACGTTGATTCCGCGTGGTCCTAAGTGACCCATCCGCGAGAAGAAGAAGAAGCAGAAGAAGAAGAAGAGTTACAATATTCTGAATACACTACAGTACATTCTTTTAATAATATGAAAGAAACCTTCAAGTCCCCTTGAAGAAGATTATGTAAACTATGAAATATTAAAATATTAACTAGTTGAAACCCGTCAAAACATGACGGTCATTGGGAAAATATTTACGGAAGGATTTTCTTATATGCATTATTTGTATGATTACAGAGAAATACGACTTTGCAACATATAACTGCCCAGACTGAAAACTTGATGAGGCAAATAGTGGCCTACACGTTCCATAGCTTCCCCTTGAGCTTTATTGATTGTGATAAATTATGCCAAGCGATTGGAAATTGGTGGCTCTTAAAAGAAAATGGGAGTATTTTTATGGCATATTTATATTGGATTTTTAAAGTGGCTTCGTATTTTGTCCGATTTCTCACTTTATTGCGTCAATTTGCAGTAACATACGACCGGACAATGTTCCTTTTCGTCGAACGGGGTTTTATAGTAGTATTTCTCCCAAAATTAACGTCTTATTCGATAACACTATAGTGCCCTGCATCAATGGAGCCGCTAAATATTAAATGCCAAATAATACTCCCCTTGCAAAAACAACAGTGTGGTTAGACTCATTGTTATGTACTCTAAACAAATAAAATCAATGAACAATTGGCTTATACAATGAAGTTCAACATGATCAGTGTATTCACCGTTCAGAGACTTTCATACTAAGTTGGTTGCTGAGGAGAACGCGATGAGGCTGATCGCCAATAATAAAATCCTTAAAATTATCCTTGTCAGCAACAATGTTTGCAATAGTTTGCAAATGAAGCTCAGGGCGATGTTCTTCATTTTGATATAAACAGCACGAAACTTCTCGAAATAAGCAATTTCTATCGCCTGTTATAGGTTCAATCCTTTGGGTTTCTTTAACAGCAAACTATGCAGGGCAGCATAGAATCACTTCACCAATTACAGGATGAGCACTGACTCTTTGCCAGCCACCGTAAAGGAGGCAGTTTTAGAATTATATGTCCAGTGCATGTCGAAAAACGCATTAACATAGGGAAGCCCACTATTAAGTATATTCTTGGCCATCGCCCCAGAGATCCGGATTCATTTCCCTGCTCTGCCAAGAAATTTAATTCTGGCCTGAGGGCTGGAACGGGACGCACTCAGCCTCGTGAGGTAAAACTGAGGAGAGGTAGGATCGATTCCAACCTTAACTATCTTGGATGTGTTTCTCTTCGGTTTCCCACTTCCACTCCAGGCAAATACCGGGATGGTTCCTTAAGTAAGGCCTCGGCGTTCTCCTTCCTAATTCTCACGTTAATTACAGATACACGCATTAATACAACCATACAATAACACAGGTCGGTAACGTATTTTTTTCTCTTAAAGACACTCTGCAAATCTACAGGCCAAGAGCTTTTGTCAGAGTGCTTTACGAAGTCGAAACATGATGGTCAATGGTAAAATAATTACCGAAGGATTTCCTTATATACGACATTCTTTGTACGACTACTTTTTGGCACTATTGAAACTTTAAGGGCGTCGAAAGATGGCACTCTTGACATTGCAACATATAACTGGCCATGACTGAAAACTTGCTGAGGTAAATAGAGACCTACACGTTCGAGAGTTTCCCCTTGAGCTTTATTAATTGTGATACAGAATGCCAAGCGAATTGGAAATTGACGTCTCTTAAAAGAAAATGGAAGGGTTTTGTCGGATGGTGTTAAATCAACTCGAGGGATTAGAGCTCTCTGCCCAATTTTATCTCCGCTGATTATTTCCAAATCCAAGCAATTTTCATACATATTCTTTACAAATAATCTGGTTCCGTTCAGGAGCCCTTGGGAAACGTTCAGATTTCTGAGGAGCATAACTATGGCTCCAACTTTTAGAGTAAGAATATGTGGAGGCAAACCACTTAATTCCAAGGAATTCAAGAATTCTGTAGGAAATTGAAGTAGCTGGCTTTCATCTTCAGTAATTAATCTGTTAACGCTGGTGTATGTTTTTGAACTACTGGGTATAAGTTCGATGACTTTCAAATTAATTTCATTACAGTGTTCATTTTTTGGTGTTAGAATGCATACTTTCGAGAAATTGATTATATCTTTCGTAGAAATGAATGTTTCGCCGTAAATCTCAGTCACGATGTCATCATGCGCTAAAATTCTGGGTGGTAGTTCAATAACATTTGATTCCTCACCATCTACAGAGGGGTAGTCACCGTTACCAATTTGTAACAAAAAATCAGAAAATTCAATTTCTTCTGGTTTCAACCGCATGTTTTATATAAGCAGCGTATTTTGAAGAAGGGCCAGAGAGGAGAGTATTTAATACAGTTTTGAATAATTGCTTGGCGAGAAGCGTGCGGAACAACAGGCAAAACCTGCCTAAAGTCTGGTTGGTTGGTTGGTTGGTTCCTTAGTTTAGGGGCTGCGACAACGCGGTCATGTAGCCCCGTGTACTTTGGGTGAGTGTAGAATCTGTCTGATAACCGGTGTTAATTGTGATGACTGTATTAGTGTGTGTATCTGTTCTTTTAATTCAAGTAGGGACTGCAACTTTGAATTTTCAAATAGTTCCTACTTTTGCCACCAAGCGCCACCGTCAACGACTACTAGGCCTAGTTCAGAACTAGCTACTAGACGCCACCGCAGTCGGCTCTTGGCAACGAACGTAGCAACCTAAGAGCGTTGTTTACATTCTTAACCTATCCAATTTAGTTTCACACAGGTGTAATTAGTGGAAAGATCTTTAACATGCCACAAATCTATGACATGGGACCGCCGGCTTTACTTCCCCTCCGAAGGAAGGCATACTGAGGGATTTTTAACGCTCTTAAAAAATCCGACGGCTTCGGCCGGGTTTGAACCCGCTATCTTGGGCATAGAAGCTCAGCATGCTACCGACTACGCCACCGAAGCCGCTTGCCTAAAGTCTTCTCCAAGAACAGTAATTTTCCCACCAAATGGAATGTCATTACCCATAATATCTTTTAGAAGACGATTCACACACATTAATGAATGAATATTTGCCATTGGGGCTTCATCCCATATTATGAGCAGTGCTAATCGAATATCGTCAGCTGCTTTGGAATTTAATTTTAATCCAGACACTGAACTCTCATTTAAATTTAGAGGATTTTTGAATGTACTGTGTACTGTTCGACCGTTGGGTAGCAAAACAGTGGCTATTCCGGTCCATGCTACTGATATAACATGAAGCCCTAAACTCCAGAACTTTTGTATTAAGCATCGGTAAATAAATGTTTTTCCTGTGCCCCCAGCACCGTCAATAAAGAATGCGTTCGTGACAGTTGTGTTGTTATTTTGAAGAACGCTAGTGATTTCATTAATAATTGAAAGCTGTTCCTGGTTTGCTAAGGACATCAGGTCAGCCAAATCAAGAGGGAACACTGGCTCATTAGTAGTTTGATCGTTTGAGTGTGTGTCAGTACCAACAGGCAAGTTAAATGTTGGCAGAGAGAAACCATGCAATTGCAGAGTTTTATTAATATCTCTGAGAGATAGTTGATAAGCTGTATTTTCATCTTCAGACTTTAAATAATCTTCACAGAGAGAGTTTTTGTGCATGTCCCATAAGTGACTGGCATTGCAAGGTTGATGAAATATGCATATGTAGGCGAATAACTGTCTCAGTTGAAAGGGCATTTGGAAAACCGATGCTTCCATCAAACAGCGTTGCCATTCTGAATCATCGATAAGCAAACCAAGTTTAATTGCCATATCCTTATATGTTGGGCAGCTAACACCTTGGTATGTTCGGAGATCCTCAAAGCTTGTGGCACCTACTATGTGAAGTAAAAGTAAGCGCAGATGGTATCTTTCTGACTCAGATGGAGAAACATTAGTAGTAAGCGTTTGCTACACTCCAAATATTGCATCATCATGACCAGAAATTGCGTAATCCTGATGACGTCATGGGTCCTTAGAGCGACCACGTGGTCCAGGAGCGGGGCATGTGCACTGCACGTGTTAGCGTGGGAAGGGGTTGACCTTTTGGCTTGTTTATGTGATTGTGATAAAAAGTTAATGGGTGTTGACGGCATGGGGGTTGTTTATTAGGATGGTAACTCGAAATTCAGACTCCTCTTCCACTCCTACAGGGGAGTTTCTTGGTTCGATTCTGTGTTTTGTTATTTAATTCCCGGGGCAGCCTGTGTATCATGGTTATTAAGTATTGATTGATTATTGAATTATATTTTGGTAATTTCCCAAGGAAGTGTAGAGAGTCTTGTGTGTCATAACTTTTGAATGAGAGTGTACGGTGAGGCACTCGACATAGCCGGATCGCTACCAGACATGTGGTGTGCAGCTGTTCCGTTTTTGCTCGCGCCGTGCGGCAAGCCATGAGAGTAGCCAGCGCATGTAGTGCATGGTTGTCGTTAAAGTTTTTGCTCGCGCAAGCTAAATAAGTAATCAGATGTTGTAATGCGACACTCTGTTTAAGTACGACATATATTACCACAGCGTGGGAGTGGAGTTGTGTTACTCCTTCTCGCTATGTTATGTCTGTTTAATTTAAATGATGTTAACATTTTTTGTGTTCTGGCTTGCTTCATGATCTCAATCTGGTTAAAGTGTTTTATATGACATGTATAACTTTGAGTGTGTGAAATGAATTTCGATCTGTTTGTTTTTAGATTCCCAGATGTCATTAGTCAAGTCTGTAATTTTTAATGCGAGAACGAGATTGGATGTCGGTTCCCAGAGCTCCATGTGAAAATGTTTAAAATAGCTTTTTGCAGTTTGATATTCGCAATATATAAGAGCACATAGCTATGAAGTAACACTTAGTTTCAAAGCAACTCAGTTAACAATCAACATGACCATGTATGGAAATCTTTTAGTTAAGCTCCAGCAGCTCTATGAGATAAAATCTCTGAGAGAACAATCAGAGAGGCTGGGGCTAAACTTCGCAGTGAGCGCGTTCAAAGTGGAAGAGGACGTTTGGTTCAACGGGCTTAGCAATCTTCAGCAGGACATGTATAATTGCGAGTTATTGGAAATAATTCGAGACCGCCAGCATTGTAGAGAGTTGACGGCGGATGGCGTAACCCCCCACATATTGGGGGTGATCATTCAGCGGCTGGAATCAATCGACTCCGACAGTATCGAGCTGCTCGATTTTCCACCGCTGGAGGAAGAGAGTGTGGGGGGTGAAGATCGTATGGATGCCGAAGAAGGTGGAGAAGAAGAAGAAGAAGAAGAAGAAGAAGAAGAAGAAGTCCAAATGATTAATTAAATGGACGTTGGACAGTGGGTGTTTAAAAAAAAAAATTTAAAAATAAATAAATAATAATAATAATAATTTGTGTGGTGTAAATCTTTTTTAAAAATATATTTATTTGATCATTTGTGGTTTACATTAATTATATAATATGAATTAGTGAAAAATGATATGATCTTCGTTCTTAAAGTGGTAAGTAGTTCTTTTTCCAACAAGCGGCAGAGAGAATTGAAGATGCTGTGTTGTTTGCAGAGTGGAATATGCTGGTCTTGTGCACGGGGTAAGTACAATCATTCTTTTCTTTCTTGCGTGTGTTGGTTTTAGTGAGCTGAAAAATATATATATAGAGACACATTAATAATAATAATAATAATAATAATAATAATAATAATAATAATAATAATAATAATAATAATAATAATAATAATAATAATAATAATAATAATAATAATAATAATAATAATAATAATAATAATAATATCTTTTGTGAGGAATAAAAAATAAAAATAAAAAAACTTACACTGTTCTAATTATAAGATATTTTTGTTGGGGATCCAAGAGTTGTGAGTTGAATCGAATCCAAGCCAAGATACGAAGGCTCGGGTTCCTTTTCTACGTAGTACTTTGTCGACTAAGTAAATATTAGGATGTTTTGTTCGTTGTAACTCTGCTTCGTAGAACGCACCAAATATTGGGATATTTTTATTATCTTTTAAAAGATATGTTCGTGGATTAGTATTTTGAACTTTATAAATTGTAAATAATTCTGTTGTCCAATTACCTTCGTACCCTTTACTGAAGTGTTTCTTGATTTTTGATATTCTTACAATGTCGCCGATTTTATATTTTGGTTTTCTTAAAGTTTCATTATATTGTGTTGGCAAGCGGGGTGGATTGTTTCTTTTCACATCATTAGGTTTCATGCCAATGCTGCGATGTATTTTGTGATTATACTTTACTAGTAACTCAGGCAAAATATGTACCCATCGGTAAGAACCTCGTGTTGTGAATTCTTTCCACATCGATTCCTTAAGAGTTCGATTAAATCTTTCTATCACACTCGCTTTAATGGAGCTGCCAGTGGAATAATGCTTTAGATTTTGTTTCTGAGACCATGTTTTGAATTCACTGTTATAAAATTCCGTTCCTCGATCGGTGTGAAAATAATTGGGCAATCTTTTACTTTGAGAATAAACAAATTTTAAGCTTTTCACAATCTCACTTCCTTTTTTGGTTTTAAGAGGAATTGCCCATGCATATTTCGAGTAAACGTCAATAATGGTTAATAAATATTTAAATCCATTATTCCATTTTGCAAGTTTGGACATGTCCACAAGGTCAGCTTCATGGAGGTCATCGATTCCTTTGCTAATAACACGTCGTCTTTTAAACTTTTTTCTAAGCGGTGCGTGAAGTTCTTTTGCAATTTCTCGTCTGATTTCGTTCATAGTTATTTTCCAAACAATGTTTTATAACATACTGTGCATTGTTTTACAAACGTTGGAATTTTTATTCAATATATCCAGCATTTCTTAGTTCTTCTTCTATTGCAAAGATTTCGCTGTCTAGTCCTGTGTGACCTGCAGCTTTCGATGCAATTAATGTTTTAAGTCTTGATACCAATTTGTTTGGTTCATTCCAGTGAACGAATTCAATATTGTTTCCGCCTTCAAATTTCCAAATGGCTTGTGGCGCGATGTGTTTTTTTTGACCATATCCAGTATGCATTGTAGTATTTGCTTCTTCATTTTCATCTGCTGTTTTTATAATTCTATCTATGTCTTCAGTGAGAAGGGGTTCAATTATATGTCTATACTTATAAGATTGCGTTCCTCTTGGAGCTGCATTGCTTGTATAATTTCTTTTGTGCACGTTTGAAACATTTAATAATTTCAAATATGAACTTAAATCACTCCTATCTATTAGAGTGGGGTCTGGTACTTTCCTTTGAATCAATTCAAGTAGACCTTCTGTAATAGGAAATTTTTCACCGCCAACTTTTATCCACTTTTTATCGAAGAAAACTCGTTCGCGTCCCAAGTATTGTTTATCATTTCTTATCGTTATACCAAATGTTCTATCCACGTTTTGTTTAATGAACGGATCAAAGTAGCGGTTAAGTAGTGAAATTATTTTGATGCTATCTCCATCTTCTTCGTCTGAAGTAGCAGTGGATTCAGAATCGTCATATTTTCCTTTTCTTTTTCGATTTTCTTTATTTTGAGTCGACGTATTAGCAATAGCTACAAGTTGATTTAATGAACTTGTTACTGGTTTAAAGTTAGTCTCTATATCTAATTCTTTTCGTCTAACATCATCTTGAAGTGAAAGATACTTGTCTTTAACATCTTTTTTTAAGCGAGAAAGTTTATCCTTTACTCGACTTTCAGCTTTAATCTTTGAGCTCTTCTCCATGACTAAACGGAAATTGTGGTTGTTTTACTTATTTATAGTATATTCAAAATCGATTTGAAGAGGAAGATCATCAGTTTTATGTTTTTTCGGGTCTCTAAGTCGAAACTGAATTTCATCTTGCTCTTCAACGACAATATCACTGCCATCCAGTTCAATCTCTTGACGTATATTTAAAATTGCATACACAATTGGAGATCTTGGTGAAACAAAAATTGGTTTTAATACACCTTTGTAGGGAAGTTGGTACTGTATGTTATGATTATGAAGCGTGTATACTGGTGAATGGATTGATGGTGTGTTGGAGAATTTCAGAATAAATTTCGATAAGTTCTTTTTCTTTACTTCATCTTTTAATATACCATATTCTTCTTTGGATGCAGTAAAACTTTCGAGTGGTTCTTTGTTAACCATTTGCTCAATTTTTTCCAGTTCAGTTTTTAACTTGTTATATTCTTCTTTGGATTCAGCAGCATAACTTTCAAGATCTTCTTTTTTAACAATATTGAGATTGTTAGCAACACCCTCAATACGAGTTTGTAAATTGCTTAAAATTTCTTTTAGTTGATTAACTTCAGTTCGTGACGCAGCATAGTGTTCTACAAACCGTTTATTTGTCACGTCTTGGTCGTTAACAGGGAACTCAACATTTGTTTGTTTTTGATGTTGTAGATTGTTTACAGTTTGTTTCAATTGATCAAATTCATGTTGGGAAGCGGCATATTGCTCAACAAACGTCTTATTTGCAACATCGTTATCGTATATGGGGTTGTTTACGTGAGTAATTCGTCTACTCATCATATTTAAAGTTCCACCATCGTCTACGTTTAAAACGTTTTGTTTATTAAATTTAGCGATTAAGTCTTCTAGATCTTTTCGAGAGGCAGCAAAGTTTTCTAAGTAATATTTGTTTATTGCATCTAACGAATCGATTGGTTGAGATATGTTTGTTATTCTTCTATTTAACATATCTACAGTTTCATCATCTCTGTTTATATTCAAAAGAGATTTTTTAATTTCATCGAGTTCATTTGTTACATGAGTTTTAAGAAAAGAATACGTTACCGCATCTTGATTTTGAATTGGATCTTTAACATTTCTTATTCTTTTGTTACCCAAGTCGAGAGTATCTTGATCATACGGAAAGTGATCTTCTGAAAATTCTCGCACTAAACCATGAATGAATTCTACTCGTTGTAACACTTCTGTTATTCGGGTCTCAAGATATTTTTTTATATTCGATGTATGTTGCTGCATTGCAATAAGGTTTACTGCATCATTTGCAGATGATGGTAAAGCTAAGCCCGCGAGACGTTTGTTTTGAAAGTCAAGTTCTTTTTTCTCTATTTTACAAATTGAAAAAATTAAACCTTTAAGCTCGTTAAAGTTTCGTTGTATGTCTTCTTTAGACTCGATTTTATTTAGCTCATTTAATAACTTCACTACATAACCTTTGTTGCATGCATCTTCAACATGTATTGGCATTCCAACATTTTTTAACCGTTTGCCGTTAATACTTAGATGTCCGTCGCTTGTTGTTGTTGTTAGTTGATTTTCATATTGCACTAGCTTATCATCAACATATGATTTAGTTGCAATATCATGTCGTGAAGTCGGTCGTCCGATAGACACATTATTGGTTTTGTTAAACGATGTCATAGTTAAGTTGTTAACCACGCAAAAGCTATAACACGAATGGCCATTTACCTCTTTTTGAAGTCATATTTATAACTGAAAATAAACATCAAATCCATTGCGATATCGACCATTTTGTAAATCGCTATCTTTATCGATAACCAAAAAACCAAACTTAGAGTTTTGCCAACAATACGAACAAATATCAAAGAACTGTTCATAGCTCATATCTGTATTTACATGATCGTTATATACGTGACGCAAGTTTGTTCCGTCTTGTTTAAAAAGAATTAAAAAATTAGCGTTATCTCTAATTAGATGTTTAGGTATACAAGAATATGTTTGACAAAGATAAAATACGTCAACGTCGTGATGACGACCTCTACTGAAATAATCTTTCATGTGTTGTTGTTTATTGCTGGCTACATCATCAAAAACAAATATAGAGTTTTTTCTAGCCATTTCTGGAGGCATTACTTCATCATTATCGGAAAAAAAATCACTTTTTATTTCTTTTATGGAGTCCAAAAACTTTTTTAATTCAACATATTTACTTTGAGCAAGTGATTTAGAATAAATATAAACGTTTTCAAAACGAACTCCATTTTTGTGGCATAATAAATTTAGCATTACGTTTGTTTTACCGCAGTTCGATGGACCGCAAATGATACATCGAATTGTGTTCGGTAGTAAAACACCATGCTTTCTTTTTTCACTTTTACTCTGGTTTTCAGCATTAGTAAATGAAATTACTGGTAGAGTGTTTGACTGCTTAACAAACTTCAACATGTCTACGTTTACGTCTGAGAATGCACACTGCACAAAAAATCACATCACATCAACATATATTGCTTCCACACGTATCATAACTTGTATTATGTGGAATAATAGTAGGATTTTCAGGATTTAAATCAACGTTGCCGACGTAAAACCCTCTTATATATGGACAATATGGCGCCCATTTTTCATGATCATTTAAAGGATTATCGTTTTCCCTCCAATTTTCAATTTCAATCTTACAGAATATACATTTCACCTTATCACCATGTCCAGTATAATAAAACCCTGCTGGTGCTAAACAAAATTCGTTTGGACAGGGAAGAGGCCAATTTTGAAAAGTTTTAAGTCTTTCATATTCGCATTTCAATTCTATGCTAGGAGAAATATTGTTTACGTAGGGGCAAGAAAAAGCCCATTTCTTATGTTCTTCAAACGGATCATCATCTTCTTCCCAATAACTAAGTTGCAGATTACAGAAAGCACACCTAACCATATCCTTATATCCAAAATAGAAAAATCCTGCAGCTGCTAACCATGCAGTGTTCGTAAAACTGTCTGAAGACCAGGTCTTAAATGTTTTTAGCCGATCTCTTTCAGATTTTAAATTCATTTCTTTTTGACTCAATATCATTTGCATTAACTGTTTTTTGGAATACTTTACACAATTAAAATACTTCATGATGCTGGTTTACTTCACAAAGAAAAGATGTTCACCACACAAAGCTAAATGCGAACTGACATGAATCAACAAAACACGTTGGCTAATATGCACGTGTTGGGTTGGCCGATCGGTCTAAGGCGTTAGACTTAAGATCTAATTTTCAGAAATTGAAAGCGAGGGTTCGAATCCCTCACCTGACAATATTATTATTATTATTATTATTATTATTATTATTATTATTATTATTATTATTATTATTATTATTATTATTTTATTTACATGTAGAGTGAGGAGGTAATTGATCATTAATAAGAACTTTCATATGAAATGGTACAAAAGACATTTTTTTTTTCTTCTTTATTCATTTAGAATTACAATTAATACAATTTTATTTCTCTTGAAGTAATCTCATTCTTTTTTTAGTTGTCCAGATGAGTGTGGCTGTGTTGAGATGATCTTCTTCTTTTTAGTTGTCCAGATGATTATTTTCTGTAGACAAAAAAAAAGATACACTGTGTTAAAAAGCAAACTAAAAACAAAATATGTATAGCTGTCAACTACAGTAGTAGATCTAAATTATTCACCTTTTATAGATAGCGATTACAGTTGTCACATTTGCAGCGAAGATGAAACAGTTGAAATTTCCTCTTTAGATGATCTGGTAGATGTTCCCACTCTAGACGAATTCGTTGTGGTTCATATATAGTCAGCACGTTTATAGGAAAGTAGTTCCAATCAAACTTATTAAAACCTCGAAGTCCACTGTTTCGAAACTTGTTTATTATCGAACACACGATTTTCATGATGCCATCAGAAGAATTTAACCAATGTTGAACAGCATTGACGTTGAATTTAGCACAACTATTGCTTCCCATTGCTAGAGATGGTAAATGTTTTGGACAATCTGTAGGTAAACGTTGGCTATGCCTCAACATTAGGTCTGACATTCCATCAATCGTATTAAGATCGAATAATGAGTCTGGGGAAAGTGCTTTTAGTGCAAACAAAGAAAATTCCTGTGGCAAATTATATACAACTAAATAATCATATTTATTCTTAATAGACTCAAAAAAAGAAGAAAGAGTTTTTTCACAATATGCTGCAACCCATGTGATCACGGGGCTGAATGAAGGTATATTGCCGTTATTTAACATACAGTAAGCAAGTTCCAAACTGCCGTTTGGTAGCTTGCGAATGTCTGCAACTATTGGTTGCTTCTTATTCCACGTGCCAGCATCAGTAGAAGGAGAGTTTGTTGTTGTCAATTCCATGATTGCAACTAAAGTGAGAATACTTGTTTACTTGCTTGCTTATAACTTAGCAAATATTGGTTTAGATAATTACTTCATTCGTTAATGGTCTGTAAGATATTTGACGATCATGAATAAGAACACAATAAAGAGTTGTATCTTCAGGTATATTCTCACTTGTCTCGATTTCAATTCGCACATCGACTGAAGATGTCTTCACTGCTTCCACTTGTTCGAGACAATTAATTACAATAATAGGACAAAGAGACTTAAATTCATCTCGTGAAACCAGAGTCTCTGAACGAACATCATCGATCTGATAATATACATTACGAAATTTAACAAACATGTCATACAACTCGCTGTAGTCATTTATGGCAATTTCAGAAGTTGGCATTTCATAGGGATAAAAAATTGAATTTAAAAAAACTCTTATAGATTTAATGTTACAATGGTCGAAATAGGAAGAGCATGTGTTTAGTAAATTTCTTCTAGTTTGAAAACCTAATAAAAATTGACGCGGTTTTTGAGTTTCAGAAGTTGTCATTACAGTCCAACTATATTTAGTTGTTCTAGGAAGAGAAGGCAAGACGTGAACATCCCACGATCGATAACCAACCTGAATGGGAATATTTTTCTGCATTAGTTTTAATCTTTTAATTTGTTCTTCGTCTGATAATAATAAAACGGGAATTTTTAGATAAACTTTAAATAACTTGACCTTAGAAAGATCGTTTTCGGTTGTCGATTGCAACGCACGTGCGTCACTTGACGATCGGAGAAGTATTACCTCATGCTTGCAGTTTAAAATCGGCTTTCTGTAATCCTCTGCTATTCCTAACAGGTTGCTTAAAGGAAGTATTATATGAAAACGTTTTGTGTTACTATCAACAATATTTGCTTCACTTGCTGGCGTTGTTAAAGAGGGAAAATAACCGGCATTTTGTAAAGCTGTATATTCGTATTTTGAATATGATGCAAAGGTTTTTATAGAACTTGTTATACCTAGATGGCGTGTACGATCAATTTCTTTACCATTTAACGTGATGCGAATTTCGCTAAAAAGATTAGCCCCAAAATTTTGGTCAGGATGCGCTGTAGTAGAAGCAGCTGGATTTATGTTAGAAGTAATAATTTGACCTTCTAAGTGAAGAACACCTTCTGATAATAAAACTATGTTTTCTTCATTTTGAATCGGTATTCGAATTTCATCATTATTTTCGAATTTATTAGCTGAATA
The DNA here is from genome assembly GCA_946902985.2 of Meconema thalassinum. Taxonomy (NCBI): domain Eukaryota; kingdom Metazoa; phylum Arthropoda; class Insecta; order Orthoptera; family Tettigoniidae; genus Meconema; species Meconema thalassinum. The sequence continues at coordinate 86,284,152 of OX336399.1, forward strand.
AGGTTGATAAACTCTTTCTTCTCGTCGCACAACTCTGTTGTCAACCTCTCTTTTATCTGTTATGTTAAACATGTTAACAGCTTCAACTATAGATAGAAACTAAATAAGATTAACAATTGCATATATATTTATATTGAAATTAAAGTACGCGATAGCCTAAAGACTGTAAGAATTGTTTGTTGTTACTCGATAACTGTTTCTTAGATTTCAAGGTGCGATGTCGTTGTTTGTTTTTTTTACAAATTTTAGCTGATTGATTTATATTATTTTTTCGAATCAGAGTCGACTTCTTTTTTTTCAAACTTTGAGTATTATATAGTATAACCATATTTGTGATTGTTTTCTAGTATGCTTACTCAAGTAGAATGAAAACATAACAGTATTTCATTACTTTATATAGCAAGATATCGTGCTGGACGAATAATTAATTCTACAGTTAAATCTTCATCTTGCAAATCAATGAGCTGTTGAAGATGATCTTCAAGTTGCACAGATACATGTTGAATAAGCTTGGTGTTCATGGGCAAAAAATTAATCGTTGTTGGTTGTACAACAATCGGGTAACCAGCAGGAACATGAGCTTTAAAATTATATAAAGAGTGTGTTGGTTTATGGTTCAAATAAGAACTCGTACCAAGCACAAGGTTGCAACATACTCGAATACTATTAACAGTGTTAATTTTAATCATATATTCAGAATGATGAGTTGTGTTTGCCTTGAACTTTCTATGAGAAAAGCCTAACAAATCTGCAATAGAATCTGCAACACCAAAATCTATAGCAAACACTTTCGAATGTAGTTTACAATGATAAAAGACTTTATCATAATTAATATAAAATGATGGGAATTTGTCTTTGTCGCCTAATAAATGTTCAACTAATAAATCATCAATCTTTTCACTTAATTGTTTTAACGTATAGCTAGCATTGGGTATTATTAAAATCGCTCTATCCGCTTCGTTCAACTTTATAGCCAAAATGTTATTATTCTCGTTAATTGCAAACTTCATTATCGATTCTATTTTTCGATGAATTTCAATTTCTCTTTTATTCTCTTTAGGGTAAACTTTCTTTTCAATACCTAAAGGCCCTGCTACACTGTTGGCTACAGTGAAATCAATATTAAACGGGGAAGACAAAACGAGACGGTTGTCTCTTTTTCCATCTATATCCTCTTCCACATACAATTTTGTTTTTTCTAAATGTTCTGGTATAAGTTTCGACAATGAGTGATAACTAAGTAAATCATCAAAAGCTGAGGCTAGATCTTCAAATTCATAAATACCCGGTGGTACCACTAAATCAATTGATAAAAAATTAGTAAAATGAATGCGAAATTTATTATTTCTGTTGGTAACATTTCGAATAGAATTAGATGTATACAATCCTGCAAGTCCTATTTCAAAAAACTCTGCTCCTACAAGATGAATCGGGTTCTCCAATGTAACATCAATCTTCGAGCCTTTACCTTCAAGAGTTATCCGTCTTTCGAAAGCCATCTTTGAAATGTTTAAAGACGGTCTGTGTTTCCCTTATTTATACAATACAAGAAGACTAAACATAAATGTCCACAAATCGAAGAAGTAATCGATTGATATGAATGAAAATTATATTGTAGATAGCAATTTTTAAGATATGTTAAAATTTCAAATGGTGGTCTTAAATTACCAATACTATCAAAATAATGCGCATATTTACCATGTTTACTGAAAGCTACCCAATGTGAACCGGATTTATCCATCGGTTCAAGGTTAACAATACAGTTTTCATTTTTTCGAGGATATCTTGGTAACGTATCTCGCATAAAGACTCCTCTAAAATTTGGAATCTTTAATTGATGTGCGTATTTAGCTAAATCGAAATTACTTAATGCTTTATTTGGTATTTGGTTAATTATCTTTTGTATGCAGGAGGATTTAAATAAATGCCTTGACCTCCTTTTCCTCGCATTGCTTCTATCATTCGATTGTGTCTTTTCATTTCTTTTAGTTCTTCTTGAGCAGCTTTCGCCTTGTTTATAGCAGACGCCACCCCTGCTGCTCCGCCTGCTAGACCCCCCAAGCCCGACAAGGCTGCAAATATCGGAAGTAGGGGTAAAATACCACCTTGCTTTTTCGATGTTCTTCTTTTTTTTAATCTTTTCTTGTTTTTTTTTTATTATTTAAGTTTCGCTTACCTCCTCCAATCTTAGACTTAGCTTTCATGATGCCACCCACTGTTAGTGCAGCCGCTCTCTCTCCAAATGATGCGTCACGGGATTTTACACGAGACCAAGCTTTTGAAGCTAAAATTTCATCAGCCTCTCTTCTTTTGTTTGAATCTTTATGCTTTGCGTAAGCAATGTCGTGCTCTTTGCACGCTTTATCTAATATATTTATTCCTGGATCACCACGGCTCAATCGCTTTTCTAATTTTGTTCCTGGTCCACAATATTCATATCCCGGGATGTGTAATTCCACGGGTAAATTATCAATAGTTTTATTAAGTACACGACTGATTAATGATCCACTTCCTGTTCGTTTATATTGAGTGGTAGAGTTGCTCCTCTTACAACGCACCATTACTAAATGATATGTAATATAAAGTAATTATACATATATATATATATCTGGAAAATGGGAAATGGTGGGGGGGGGAGGTGTTTTTTTTTTTTAAAATAATACACACAAAATTTGGGTTATTATTTATTCTTTTTTCATAAGCAAAGGAACACACAAAAAATTAGTAATATTACCGGCATAAAAGTGTGTGTGTGTGAAAGAAATAAAGTAAGTGAGATGAACTGCTTTAATCTCAATTTGTTTCTAATCATTTTTCAGAGAAAAATGACCAAACGGTAAAGTATCAATTCCGTTTTCAGTTATGTGTCTTTTATCTTCGTTTGATGAAATTGCCAACTTATTTTGCCGAACAGTAAATACAGAATGAGATTTTGAAATTATACAAACTTGAACTTTGTTGACTTTTTCTCTGTTATAAAGACACTTTCGATACTCATCAATATTCATACTTTTACTCACACTCTTCTTAATGTCTTTAGCCTTACACAAGCTATTCATTTCATCACACAATTTTATTGCATACATTTTGGGTCGTAACCCCACAAATTCTTCAACAATCCTTCCAGCATTTTCATCTTTCATTAAACCAATTTCACCTTTATTTTGTCTCACAATGCCAAAAGGATTGTTTGTTTCATAGTTTCCAGTATCAAACAAATTTGAATGTTGTTTCATGAACTCATAAATATCATACTAGAATATATACATAAAACTATCGGTGTCTGTGTATAACAACCTCACATTTGATTCAGGATTTGCTAAAATAACATTGTAATGAAAGTCATTCATTTTACATTTAGACAAATCTAATATAGATGCACCAACATATACTGGTTGATTGTGAAAAATCTTTAGTCTACTCATCTCGATGACCATACATTGTTCATCGAATATAATTCTATGTTTAAAATTAGCCTTAGCTATTAAAGACCTAGCACCACGAGCTCCATGCCATTTGGTGACCCATTTGATGTCCCTTAACTTCCTCACATTCATCAGTGAACGACCAAAAATTGCATTATTCATCAATTTATAAAAATTCTTTTCAAAATCATTTTTGGCTTGTTTTCGTTTCTCTGTGTTCACATCAATATATGGTTTTAGCCATTGGCTCTGATTGAATTCAATTATTCTGTGAATACGATCTAATTTCATTCCTAGTTGAATACATTGCTTTAACAATCTATAATGCAAAACATAACGTTCTTTATTATCTAGGGTAGCCATTAGCTTTGTCAACTTTTCGGGACATAGAGGGTAATCTGAATGTTTGTCATGTAACTCTTGAGGATAAGTCAAATCTACTTCCAAAATATATCCAATTTCTGAAGTATCATCAATAGTTAAAACATCAAAGCCTTCAACATTTGCAATCCATTTAAAGCCACCCGTTGGAAGATATTCCATCATCGCATATCCATACAAATTATTAACGTCAAAGTACATTATGTAGGACTCTTGCTTTTTCTCATCATAAGTTTTCATATACTTATTATTAGCAATCGCATGTCGTGTTATACACTGAACATTTCCTCCTCGAATAGATCGTTCAAAAAAGTGTAACATATCAATATCTTGAAGCAATTCAAGTTGAACGTTGGTTATCTTTTTCATAGCACACCAAGACATAGATGGAGCAGTGTAAAAATGAGCTGCATCAATGCCATAAGTTTCCATGCCATTCGATCTAAAATTTTCAAAGACATCCGCCAAAAGAAGTGTGTCAACTTTTAAATACAAATCTGCGTATTCTCCTAATGTTTGACAGGAAAACGTTTCCCACACCGATTGAGCAAACTCATACTCTTCATTCGATATTGTTTGATCATTAAGACTGCTATAAAACTTGGATATTTCAGGTAATTTAGTTTCGTTAAGAACATCCATACTCGTGACGTATTCATAGGGAAACACACCTTTTCTCGCAGTAAGTCGAAACTGTGCATCATCATTAAAATAACGTCGTGTTATTTGCTTTGAATCTTCGCTTAACGAAGATGAACATTGATCTAGTGAACAGGACAAGAAATTATATGTATCGAAAAATCTTAACTGAATGAATCCATTCTTAGCCCGTACATACTTTGTAAACCCTTTGTAACGTTCCATATTCATCGCTAACAATTTTATATGACCAGGATTATGTAACACCTCTCCATCACGTTTCTCGCAAATTTCTTTAATTATAAAATGTCCATCATAGGCTGTTAGATTATGAAATGCTATAGGCAAAACCTTTGTTACTTTGTAATTTAAATTACAACTATTGTGTGCGCTTCCTCTATATTTTCCAGTTAAGTGACAATGATCGCGTACTTTGAGTTCATTAACTGCAATCGGTTTCTCGCAAATGTGACACATTTTACTTGACAAAAATAATCTTTCTTCATTTTCGGTCATCTTTAACATTGGCTTAACCGATAAGTAATATGTTTGAAGTTTATCCACAATACTATAAAGTTCCTTTACAAACAATTCAATGCAATTATTTCCCCTAAAGAGCTTGAAACTGCACAATTCACTATCGAAATTACAATGAAGGTATAAAGAAATGCTGTAAGGAATATGTTTATGTGTTAAAGTAGAGTTATGATTGTCACTATTTGGAAAACATGAGGAAATTGGAGACAAGAGGTATTCAGTGTCTGCATATATTATAAATGGAACTGTATCTTTAACTCGGAATTCTGTAAAATTAACAAATCTTTGTTCATCAGTCGGCATTATGCTTTTTGCAACAGGAAACTGTTTACAGTCTGCAAAGTGAACATTTAACTCATCCTCAAGAAAATAATATGACAAACAACGTCTACATATATAAATCCTTCTGTGAGTGCTAGTGAGGCTTGAACGCACAAGGCGAGCAAGATTTCTAATTAAACAAAAGTGATAACTTTCACTGTTTCCAATCTGCAACATCAATAAGTCTACACTCCTTTCATATACTTTATCTGATACATACAAAGGTACAATAGTAAAAGTTTTTTTTCCTTTTACTTCGTTTGTTCCCATACATACCCAATTGTTTTCATCATATTGTGCTCCAAACACATTTACAGAAATATTGTTTTGGTTTTCAAACTTGTTTAAATATTTCATTTCCATCGGAATTGGAATACCATCTAAATTTAAAACATCTCTGTAATTAGGATAGGAAGAAAGATGATTCACGTTTCGAGTTTTTGGATACAAACCAGCAACCACACTCCACGCAAAACAAGCTTCCTTTGTATCATACAAATTTAGCACTGCATTCTTATTGACTATTACATCAGGCAATCGACTAGTATTGGACATTCCTACTCGAAATCCAACATATTTATTTATATTAATTCTCAAACTATGAATTTTTTCTAAAGCCCACCCGGAACCATTTGCTTCAAATTCGCTCATTTTTGTCAATGTACCTTCAATGATATTCTTATTATAAAATTCATTTAAATCAGTATACTCGAAAACTACCTCATTTTTGATAGCAAAATATTTTGTTTCTGATATGTCGCGAAGCACGTATTGTGCACACAAAACTGAATTCACCTTTAAAGCTTGTACAGTTAACGCTTTCTTAACATACTTTGTAAACCAAATATTAGCATTCGCTAAAAATTCGCGAGGATCCAAAAACTCATTCTTAACATTTGATACTGCAAGTGTGTACACTCTAGAATTGAATGCCGTTTCAATTAACTCACAGCTCAAGAAAGATTCATCCTTTATTTGAATTGTAATTTCTTTGAAATTCACAGCTTGTTGCAATATATGCTCACTAATAACTCTCCAACATTCAATCAACTCATCACTGTTCTCAATCAACTCGGTTTGAGTGTTTTCCCCGATTTGGTATGATACTGAAATAGCACCGTTTAGTTCACTTCGAAAATTAGAAACACTTTCAAATGCATTGTCCAATTGGTTTCTTATATTTTCACTGTTATTATTATGTATTACAATATCGACCTTTCTACGTTTGCTAGGAGGCGAGGTCATTGTTGCTGTTGTCTAAGCAAATGTCCAATTTGCACTAAAGTTAATACACCACCAACACTTGGTGTACCATCACTGATGTCTAAGCATACGTCCAATTTGCACTATTGTTAATACACCACCAGCAGTTGCTGTAACATCGGTTTACCATAAACCTATAATCTTTTAAAGTATATTCAAGCCATTGTGATAAATTACTGCCTGTAATCTCCAATGAACAATGAACAGCCTCAAAAGGAAATTCATCCTGAAGTTTACCAAGCAAATTGTTTCTATACACATTCAATTTTGTTACATCGTAACACGTCATGGAAAATTCGATTTTGAAAACTTCATCAAATGTATTGTATCCGAAGAAACAAATAAAATGTTCATCTTCACATAATTCTTTCAATAGATATCTTAGAACTGTTTCTGTCACCTCTCGCTGACTATCCTCTGATTTGCTAACATTGGTAACGTAGACTGAAAATGTTGAAATTCCACTCGAAGATGTCCATTTGTTAAAACAAGCTTCTTTCTCATTACGACTCACCTCGTTATCATCTTCTTCCTCTTCTTCCGGTTGTTGAAAGCATACACGATGATACTCTATTAGCGGGTGCGATCGATGATCAGTTCCACTCAGGAAATTAACAGTTTTCCACTTCATTATGCTGGTTGTTTTATTAGTTTTTTAGATAATCTGAAAAATTAAACAAATTAAGAAATAATTAGCAACTAAATATATCAATCGTTATATCAATCAATACATAATATATATAATCCAATACTCACCAAAACATGTCGATGTGAGCGGTTCTTCAACCCAAAATACACCGTCATCAGTTTGCCTTCGAGTACTGTTTCAAAATGACTTGATGTGAGCGGTTCTTCACCCCTAAATACACCAGCATCAGTGTGCCTCCCATTGAGTTTAGTTCATCGATCTCTGATGTGCTTAATTTTGAAAATACTGCTGGTAGAAATACACTTGTTACTTCATCTTCAATGTTAATATCCACAACTATTTTTCTTCCAAACCTCGTCTGTACGGGGCGAATAATTTGGACCACATATGGTAAATCAATGACTAGTTCAGCTAGTTTCTTATTAGAATACTCAGTACAAGATGATAAGTTATTGAACTTCGTTAGAGCTTCCATCACACAATTTGTTCCTCGTCGTTGACTTTCTTTATTTCTTTCACACACACACACACTCTTCGCGCAAAAGTAAAAGTTAAACTCTTCCATGCACTCATCCATTGATATATCCTTCACCCCCACCCACACTCCAGAAACCATATGCTGCAAACTAGCTTCTAACGCAATCATTTCTTTTTTTCCACTATTGCTTAAAGAAGTCAAAGATTACATTCTTAGCCAATGACGTTAAAGGTCAACTCTGTCTCACGCGAACACAGCAGACGAGATCAATCACACTGCTGCACATGGTCAAACTTGCACGGGTGTCAAATGATGGTTAGCATCCAAAGCAAAAAAAAAAGAAAAACAATAACAGCAGCACACCACATGTGTGGATGGGAACCGCCTCCCCGCTCAGCCCACCCATCGCGGGCATAAACAAAAACATAACAGCAGCACACCACATGTGCGGATCGCTGGCACTGACACGGGTGTCAGATGACAGTTAGCATCCAAATAAACAACCCCCATGACGTCAACACCCATTAACTTTTTATCAGCTTCACATAAACAAGCCAAGGGGTCACCCCCTTCCCACGCTAACACGTGCACCGCACATGCTCGCTCCTGGACCACGTGCTCGCTCTAAGGACCCATGACGTCATCCCATGACGTCATCAGGATTACGCAATTTCTGGTCATGATGATGCAATATTTGGAGTGTAGCAAACGCTTACTACTAACATTGTACATCCGACCTATTAACTTTTCGAATCTAAGTCGTTTTTTCCAAATGCATTTGCATTTATCCCATACATAATGAACGGGTGTTTCAGGATAAATATATGCCTCCTAGTTGTTGAATTTTGGTTCAGCTGAAACCATGCAGTGAGTTGTGTACTTTTTAACCGAGCCCGTATTAATGCTTTGGGAGCATCATCGGCATGAAAAAATACATCTTGTTGGTCTGGTAAATGGACAGGTAACCGGGCAACAATGTAGGACTGTTCGTGCATGTTGTAACCAAAAATCCTGTATGCAGCCTCACTTGACCCAACATATCTAGCATTCAAATACATAAAAACTTCGTCATGATGTAGCATTCCATCGTTTGCCGTGATTTTCAAGTTAGCGCAATCATGCCCCCTATAAACATATTTATGTATGTATTTGATGCTGTGTACACTTGCACAGATTTCGACGTTAATATGGGCCTGAAAGTACATCAATAGATATCGATTGTATGGAACAATGAAGCGATTGTCGATTTCAACATTGGTGCCTTGTACTCGTTTAGTATATGATCTTCCATTCTGTCGCCTACGGTAAAGTGGATAGCCGTTCACATTCTCTTTAGTTTCTGGCACAAAGTCTTTTGGAAAACCCTTCTTACATCTTCCATCCTTCATGCAAATTGAATTGGGATTCAGAAGGCCGCAAGGTCCATGTACCATGTGTGTCTTTACTAAGTTGTACAATGTTGTATTGGAAGGATCTGGTATTTCTGCAGAAACTGTCATATCAATATCATAGATTTCTCGTAATTTACAACTATCTCGAAGACAAACCAGTAAGTGTATATGAGGTAAACCTCGCTTCTGGAACTCAACCATGTATAAGAAAGTTTGTACCTCGCCAAAAATTTGCTTTTGATTTATTAAACGCAAGAGTTCCTTCACTTTCGCATGAGAAACGCGAACAACGACATCAGGTCTATTGTTTGCATTTTCATAAGGTTGGAGGCTAGTAGTAATTTCAGGCCATGATGGGTTGCAAGTGAAAGTTATGAAGAGGTCTGGCTTGCCAAATTTTCTCACAATTGCCATTGCATCCTGATAATTTTGCAACATATTTCGGGGACTACCAATAAAAGTAGAAGGCAAAATAACTATGCGACCAGCTCTTAAACTTTCATTTTCAGCTCTAAAGTGTAAAGCATCAGCAAGACCAACGTAGTTATCGACACGCAATTTCGTTTGTTGATTGCGAATATATTTTAGTCTATCTCCTTCTATTCGACAATAATAGTCAACTATTAAATGTTGGGTAAGTTTACCTGCATTAAGTAAAGGGTTGAAACCTCCTGCGGGAGGACAACCTCGAATCGACAGCCTATACAAAATATATTCACGCATTGTCATATTTTGCCTAACGTTCGTCTTACGGTTCCCTCCTGTTGGAAGTGAAATATGCCACCCTGTTTCTCCGCAAGGCCAGATTAAAACGTAAGTTAATGGATCACAATGCATGCTGTCAATATCAATTTCCTTTAAAACTCCCTGATTAGAATATACGGCTGTGTGGCGGTGTGAAGCCGGAGCGCCGTCAGTTGTTTCAAAAATAGCTGCAATCTCTGAGGAAGCTGGGTTATTGTAACGTCTAGGATCTTCTTGAGGTTCATGGTAAAAGCGCATGACCAAATCTAATGGTTGACGTTTTTCTCTTAAAGCCAGTTCATTTTCTTCGCATATTTTTGAATGCATTGTCTTATACAGTTGAATGTAAGGGTTATGCTCTTGCAAAATATTATTTAGAATATGAAGTGTACCCTCCCTGATGCAAGAATTCGCTCGATTTGCTAATCTGATTTGATTAGCTTCTGAGCAGTCTAATTGGCCGTAACAACTGTCGCTTATATTTTTGGAATATATGGAAGAAATGCGATGATGTACAATTCCTGAAATTTTAAAACAATATGGACCGTGTTCAGGTGGTACGGTAACATTGGCACCAAAGGAAACGAAGGACATAGAATTGTTGTACTGCCGAATATTCTCTCTGAAGTTCCTTGAGGTATCATCATTTCCAGTGAAAAATGGTTTAAGCCTGTCAAGTATTTTATATTCCGGCAGATCAATTTTACCATTGCAACAGCAAAGGCCGAAGTAACCAAGCGTAGTTTTTTCGCAAGAGAAGGACAATGCAGAACAATGTTTACATTCGTCAAGGACCCAACGCTGTACGGCATAATATCTGGCATTGTTTCTGAAATGGCAGATTTATATTTTATATTAAAAGTGGTTTCGCTTTTCTCCGATTTCTCATTGTTTTGCGTCTATTTGTAGTTTCCACACGACCGGTTAATGTTCTTTTTCGTCGAATGCGTCTATTTACAGTAGGATTTATCCCCAAATTAATGTCGTATTCGATCACACTATAGTGTCCTGCATCAACGGAGCCGCTAAACAATAAATGACAAATAACACTTCCATTGCCATAATCTACAACGTGGTTAGTCTCATCGTTATGCACTCTAAACAAATAATCATTAAACAATTGGCTTATACCATGGAGTTCAACATGACCAGCATATTCACCGTTCAGAGACATAAGATTTTCATACTCAAGTTGGTTGTTGAGGGGAAGGCGATAAGACTCATCGCCAATAATAAAATCCTTATAAATATTCCAGTCAGCAACAATTTTTGTAACAGTTTTCAAACGCAACTCGCTATGACGTTCTTCGTTTCGATACAAACAGTACGAAACTGCTCTAAATAAGCAATTTCCGTCACCTGTTATTGGTACAATTCTTCGGATATCCATGACAGTAAATTATGAAGAGGAGCATAGAACCACTTCGCCAGTCACCTTAATAATGGAGCCAGTTTTACAATTATATTTCCTGTACGTGTCAAGAGTCGTATTTACACAGGGAAGCCCACTCTTAAAGCTGGCAATGAATTATCGAGACAAACCGGCCCAGTAATTCTGCGTAGTCACTTTCTAGTATGCCGTAGTTATGGTATATACAATGAAAGGTTTAACAATTCGTAGAAGCTGCGATATGTATTCTCGACAGAAAACGACTCACCACCAAAGTAACAGACCACCAAAGACTATATAACAGAAAGATCGGAAACACAATACAAATGGCGGTTCCAACATTCGACTGCAGCGGCATCTGCTACTGAAATATAGAAGTTAATTTGGATAACAATCTAATCAAAAGTAGGCCTACATTTTGTAATACCGGTATCAGAATTTCAACGTTGGCCTACTGTATTATTGCCGTATAACTGGTAAAGGTACAATTCATTAGTGGAATTTCATGTAACAACATTTTGGACATGCCTTGTATGTTTATAAGGCAAAGAAAGAACTGAGGAAAACAAATGAGTTACGTAGCACATGGCTCGATTTGAAGACACTCGGGTGGATTCACTGCATATATTCTTCGTAATGTGTTGGAATTCGTACAATCCTTGATTCACAGTTATCCCATGTGCAAAAATATGCCAAAACTTCTGTAGCAATAAAGATAAATAGCCTACCGTTATTGCAAATGTAATCTGTCGAATGTTGGAACTTATAAAGCTTTTCAATGAAATTACCATAGCGTTTTAAGTTAAATTGAGATGGGAATGTAGAATTCCTTAGTTACGGGAATGCCAAGAGTTAAATATGTTTTGGCAATATAATAGCAATTGCAAGATAGGAAAATACGGAAATAAAAAAAACATGCCGGAGGGGGGATTCGAACCCCTTACATTGGGTGATGCATAAATTAAGAGAGTACGGCGTAACCACCTGAGCTACCGAACCACTGATAACGACGCGCAATATTAAGGGAGTTAAACATCAAGCACACTCAAAATTTGATGTCAGTTTACGTTTTTCAGCATTTTCTGTCTGGTAATTCCAGTGTATGTCATGAAAACGTAATAAGCAATGTTCCCTTCCATTATAATTCTTATACATAAACATGAAATTAAAACGCGATGGACTTGTAACCGCCATGACTGTCATAAGGCAAGGCGATTGTGCGCATGCGTGATAGGCAAGATTTCTGAATTTTTGTTTATTAATTTAAAAAGATTCTGTAACATATGGGAATGCCAAGAGTTAAATATGTTTTGGCAATATAATAGCAATTGCAAGAAAGGAAAATACGGAAATAAAAAAACATGCCGGAGGGGGGATTCGAACCCCTCACATTGGGTGATGCATAAATTAAGAGAGTACGGCGTAACCACCTGAGCTACCGAACCACTGATAACGACGCGCAATATTAAGGGAGTTAAACATCAAGCACACTCAAAATTTGATGTCAGTTTACGTTTTTCAGCATTTTCTGTCTGGTAATTCCAGTGTATGTCATGAAAACGTAATAAGCAATGTTCCCTTCCATTATAATTCTTATACATAGACATGAAATTAAAACGCGATGGACTTGTAACCGCCATGACTGTCATAAGGCAAGGCGATTGTGCGCATGCGTGATAGGCAAGATTTCTGAATTTTTGTTTATTAATTTAAAAATATACTGTAACATATTTGTTTATTTTAGAGACACTCTGCAAATCTGCAGGCCAAGAGCTTTCGTTAGCGTGCTCTACGAAGTAAATCGGTTCTGTCGTTCTCTCAATCTCGCGGTAACAAAAATCGCCTTAGTGTTTTAAATATATAGATATGGCAACAGAGAATTCGTTACTTTACAGGAATGATAAAAGTGAAATATGTTTCTACACTGTAATACCAATCGTAGGAAGGAAGAAAACAAAAAAAAAACATATCCGAGGTGGGAATCGAACCCTCTCGACCATGCAAAGGATGGCAACAGAGAATTCGTTACTTTACGGGAATGAAAAAGTGAAATATATCTCTACAATGTAATACCAATCGTAGGAAGGAAGAAAATGAAAATTAAAAAAACGTATCCGAGGTGGGAATCGAACCCTCTCGACCATGCAAAGGATGGCAACAGAGAATTCGTTACTTTACGGGAATGATAAAAGTGAAATATGTTTCTACAATGTAATACCAATCGTAGGAAGTAAGAAAACGAAAATTAAAAAAAACATAACCGAGGTGGGAATCGAACCCTCTCGATGGGAACAGAGAATTCGTTACTTGACGGGAATGATAAAAGTGAAATATGTTTCTACAATGCAATACCAATCGTAGGAAGGAAGAAAACGAAAATAAAAAAACATATCCGAAGTGGGATCGAACCCTCTCGATCATGCATAATACAAATTTCTGGCCAGTAACCTTATCCCCTTGGCCAAACAGACAACTATGTGACAGTGCAGTATTAAGCTATCTAACCAGTATACATACTCAACCTGCACTTTATGTCCTTCAATTCGTGGTTTATTTAATATAATTCTATTTCAATGCATATTGTAAAAACATAACTAACATTATTGCAGACCCTTTTTGATTCTCATAAACAAAGATCTCAGTTAGACGCGACCGGAATCGCCATTTTCCTTGTTGAGAAAGGCCATTGTGCGCATGCGCGGGAGTGTCAAATATTACATATTTCTTTAATCATTTAAAAATATACCGTAACATATATTTTTCTTTTAAAGAAACTCTGCAAATCTGCATGCCAAGAGCTTTCTACAATGCAATACCAATCGTAGGAAGGAAGAAAATGAAAATAAAAAAACATATCTGAGGTGGGAATCGAACCCTCTCGATCATGCATAATACAAATTTCAGGCCAGTAACCTTATCCCCTTGGCCAACCAGACAACTATGTGACACTGCAGTATTAAGCTATCTAACCAGTATACACACTCAACCTGCAGTTTATGTCTTTCAATTCGTGGTTTATTTAATATAATTCTATTTCAATGCACATTGTAAAAACATAACTAACATTATTGGAGATCCTTTTTAATTCTCATGAACAAAGATCTCAGTTAGACGCGACCGGAATCGCCATTTTCCTTGTTGAGAAAGGCCATTGTGCGCATGCGCGGGAGTCACAAATATTACATATTTCTTTAATCATTTAAAAATATACCGTAACATATATTTTCCTTTTAAAGAAACTCTGCAAATCTGCATGCCAAGAGCTTTCGTTAGAATGTCTTACGAAGCCAATCGGTTAAGCGGTTTTCACAATCTCGTGTGTACAAAAAACAGCTTAGTGTTTTAAATATATAGATTGCGATTTTTTCCTCGGCTGAAGTCTTCTATTATTTCACTGAAATCTAAACTTGCTAAACGGTCACGGGAGATCATAGCTGTAATGAAAGAAGGAAAATGAATTATAAAAAATAATTAATTAATTAATTAAATTTTAAAAAGCGTCGCCTCCGTAGCGTAGCGGTCAGCATGGTTAGCTGCCGCCCCGGAGGTCCTGGGTTCGATTCCCGGCTCTGCCACGAAATTTGAAAAGTGGTACGAGGACTGGAACGGGGTCTACTCAGCCTCGGGTGGCCCAAATGAGTAGAGGGGGTTCGATTCCCCCTCAGCCATCCTCGAAGTGGTTTTCCGTGGTTTCCCACTTTGTCTTCGGGCAAATGCCGGGATGGTACCTTCTTCAAGGCCACGGCCGCCTCCTTCCCTCTTCCTTGTCTATCCATCCTAACCATCCCTTACCTTCCCTCATGAGGCCCCTGTTCGCTTTGCAGGTGAGGCCGCCTGGGCGAGGTGCCAATCCCACCTCACCAGTTGTATCCCTTCCGATTCGATGTTCCCAGCTCTCGGACACTGCCCGTAGAGGCGGTAGTGGTGAGTTCCCTCGCTGAGTCCGTGGGTTCCACCAACCTGGAAGGTAAACGACTAAAACAAATTTTTTAAAAATCCATGGCGCGGGGCCCCCTAGACAGCGGGGCCCTGGGCGGTCACCCTCCTCGCCCTCCCCTAGATCCGCCCCTGCCGGTATGCAGTACAAAATCATCAACTTCACTAAGGTCACAGGACTATTAAATAACATCTTCAGGCCATCTTTAGTCTAGAGACACACAAGACTCAAACTATACAACATCCTAGCCAAACCTATCCTTCTATATGGCAGCGAAACTTGGACCCTTCGCAAAGGGGATGAACGGAGACTAATGAGTGCCGAGATGCGGTTCATGAGAACAGCTGGATATACACTATGGGATAGGAAAAGATCTGAGGATATCCTTAAAGAACTAAAAGTAAAACCAATTATCAACACAGTGCAGAATTACAGATCAGCTTGGAAGGACCGTGTACTACGTATGAAGATCGGCCGGATCACCAGACGAGTCCTCAAATACCAGCATAGAAGCAGAAGAGACGTAGGTCGACCTACAAAGAGATGGAACGAGACCGTAAAAGGTCACATGGCCTAACACTTGATATGAAGAAGAAGAAGAAGACTAATCGATTGATAGATTAATCGGCTGACCGAAGAATCGATTAATTGATTAGTAGATACGAGATAAGAACATCATTTTAAATGAGAGGCCTTCGCTTAAGTTGATTTACGCTTATTTTTGGAATGACGAATAGAAATCTACAAAAGTTACTTTTTACCTAAATATACTAAGTGTCCTTCCTTGTACTAATAATCAAATAAGAGTCAGTGACAGTAGGAGGTCAAACAACAAGCAAATTGGGAAGAGTTTCGAAAAAAATAATCTAGATGTTCAGTAAAGAACATAGGTATAACCTAACCTAACCCCGTGGCACTACAGCCCATGTAGGGTCTAGGCCTAAAAAGCGACCGCTGCCCAGCCATTTGGCCTCCAGATATTGGGGTGACACGTGGTCAGTGCATCGCATCCCCACGGCCGTTAATCTTGGTTTTCGTGACCGGGGCGCTGCCTTACTGTCAGACAGCTACTCAATTGTCCTCACGAGGCTGAGTGCACCCCGTTCCAGCCCTCACGTCAGTTTCTAAAATCCCTGACGGAGGCGGGAATCGAACCCGGGGCCTCCGGGTGAGAGGCAGGCGTGCTACCCCAACACCATGTGGCCGGCGAACATATAGCCTACTTCCTCCTAAATGCATGGGTACTGTTATAACTCATTGTCCTTTTCAAGGAGTATAATTGAATGTTGGTTGCAGTAGCTTGATGAATAACAACGTGCTATATTATATATTGGCTAGCAGAAGTACCCGCTCTTCGAACGGTCTTTGGTCTGAAAACCAGACGTTATCAATTGAGCTACTGTTGTAATGGTTAAGGGCTTGCCATTTCTTCATAAGTTGATCAGAGCGAAGTTAGTTTTCTGAGAATATCACGGACACTGTTAATTTAAAGGTGGTTTTCGGAGACCCTTTATAGACTCCCAAATTTTGTGTCTCACATTGAGAAGCGCAACATATGCTTTGGTCGTCCTTCTGGGATAATTTTTATATTTCGTCTATTTTAGCATGCTTTTTGAACAGTTTTTCCCTATACCCACCCTTCTATGAGAAGTACGTTGAAGAGTTGTATAAATGATTGGTGTAGGCTACTGCCTCTCATGGATACCGTACCTAATTTTACGAAGCTCCAAGCATCCGAACACGAGTTACAGGCGTACATAATGATACATAGAAAGACAGACAGACAAATCCACTTTTAGCTGGCATCCGTCAAAAAACATACCGAAACGCGTAAAAGAAACAAAATTGAAAAATCAATCATATAGATAGGACCAAGAAAAAACAAGTAGTTCCGTGAAGAACTATACAGCCTATTTTCATATATCCTACTTATGTTAACTGCCACAATCAACATACAAAATTTCAGTTTAATTGTTGTAACAGATTCGTAGATATTGAGAACCGTCTAAATATTTCAGATGGTCGCCAGGTTGGATTTTTATTTTTGTTCTATTACATTAAGATTATTGTGTACGTGTGGTATTCAAACTTCAATCGCATGATTAGACAACAAGAAGTAAAAACGAGATTTTAAAATTACGCACAGCAGCCATCTTGTGATAATGCAAACCATTGAAATAAATTAGATGCCAGTGGATCAACATTTGTATAAGCATTTAACGTGCAACGGTTCACGGCACTCGGATAGTTAATTCGCGAGAAACGTCCATTTAAATATTTATACTTCGCGTCGTCGCCATGTTGGATTTGTGCTCACCAGGTTCCTGAAAGTCCTATAGGTGAACATATGTTCATAGTCTCTATGAACATAAAAAAATTCAGTTTGGTTGCTGTAAAAGATTCATAGATATTGAGAACCGTCTAAATATTTCGGGAGCTCACCATTTAGGAGTGTTATGTGTATAGGCCATACAGTTATGTACCATTCAAGGACAATTATTGCGTAGCTTCATTATTCAAACTTTCACTTCGATCGCATGATTACGACACAAGAAATTAAAACTTAATTTTAAAATTTCGCACAGCCGCCATCTTGAGGTTATGTAAGCAATTGAACTAAATTAGATGGCAGTGCATTACAATCTGCAAAATCAATTATTGTACCACATTTCACTGCGCTCAGAGAGTTAAATCACGAGAAAAGTCTATTAAAATATTTTAAATTCGCTTGGTCGCCATGTTCGTTTCGTACTTTACAGGTTTATGTAATATACATAGGTATACCTGTATCAGTACCCTTTATCACCGTACAAAATTGCAGGGTGATATCTGTAATAGTTTCGGAGATATAGAATGTCAGTGAAATATTTCGCACAGTCGCCATTTTGAGGTTATGTAAACAATTGAACTAAATTAGACTCCAGTGCATTACAATGTGTATAAACATTTGCTGTACCAAGTTGCATTACATTTAGATAGTTAAATTGCGAGAAAAGTCTATTTAAATATCTCAACTTCGCTTGGCCGCCATGTTGGTTTTGTAGTCACCAGGTTTTTGAAAGTCTCATAGGTGAACTTCTAGTAGTGCCCTTTATCACCGTACACAATTTCAGGGCGATATCGGTAATAGTTTCGGAGGTATTGAATGCTAGTGAAATATTTCGCACAGCCGCCATGTTGGATTGGAGAGACGTAACAAAATTTGAAGGGCACGGTCGAGGTCGCCGGGAATAGTGCTATGAACTTCCCGAGTTTCATTGAAATCGCTCCAGCCGTTTCGATTTTATTAGGGGGGGACACACACACGAATCACACACACACGCACACACACACACACACACACACACACACACGCACACACACACGGACAAAAGGTGATCTCATAAGCCTATTTTTTCAAAATTGAAAATAGGCTAAAAATGACTGAAGTGGTCCAATGAGGCCGTAAAAGCAGAAGAAGAAGAAGAAGATATATTAAGTATATGAGTCGTCCAGTTGCAAAACTCGTTTAATCCACTTGTGAATAAGAATCATTTTCATGAGAAACGTTTCTCTGGACTTTGCTTCCCGTATCTTTTGTGTTGGTTGTTTTCTACTTATATTTTTTGCTATGGTTTTGTGTTTGCTTTATGCTTATGCTTTTGAATTTTACTTTTTGCTTTTCTTTCTTGGTTTTGGTTTTGTGTTTGTTTTCTGCTTTTGCTTCTTTTTTGGAATTTTGCTTTTTACTTTGTGTTTCTTGTTTTTGTTTTCTGCTTTTGCTGTTGTATTTAAATTATGCTTTTTGGTTTGTGTTTCTTGTTTTTTTGTTTTCTGCCTTTGCTTTTGTTTCTGGATTTTGCTTTTTGCTTTGTGTTTCTTGTTTTTTTGTTTTCTGCTTTTGCTTTTGTTTTTGATTTTGCTTTTTGCTTCGTGTTTTTGTTTTTGTGTTTGTTTTCTGGAAAATCAAAATAAAACAAAACAAAATAAAAATAAAACAAAATAAACAAAATAAAATAAAAATAAAACAAAACAAACCAAAACAAAAAAAAACAAAAATTACCATTTAAAACAAAATAAAACGAAATAAAATAAAACAAAACAAAATAAAAAAATGAAAATAATAATAATAAAATAAAGTAAAATAAAATTATTAAATAAATAATTTTACGACATATTTAGAGTATATGCGAGAGCAAAGGTACCTAGTCGGGGAAATAAGTATAGATACTCGAGTTTAGAGGTCAATAAAACCTTTACCCTTAGTCTTACATAAGAACAACCTACACCAAAATTTTCCTTGTTTTATTTGTCGTTTAACGATATAGAGTAGATATTTGCATTGTATCTCGTTAAAATTTTATAGCAGATTGAACAAAAAAAGTACCGGTTTTTCTTACCAAGTTCACGGAGCACTCACTTATAAGGATCATTACGTTAAAAGTATTGATCGGATCGTAACGAAACTCTAATACGTCTTAAAGGAACTTATTGTTAATGCGTATATGAAGTTTTAATCTGATCTGACGTTTCTTTAAATAGTTGTTGTGAATTTTGTAAAACAACTTTTTCTCGGGCCTGGGTGGTCATAGCAGTATGAAATATGGCTTGCTAAGAGACTCATATCAATGCAAGCCTAAACGAAAAACTACATTTTATCTACTTTTGATAATTCCTTTTATATCGATTGATATTTAATCAGGTGGTTATGTGAGAAGAATGTATCGTAGCAAGCGACAGGAACAATGCGCTCGGTCGAGGAAACTTGTGCGACGTTGCCCTGTGAAACATAATACGCGCGCGTTCCAAGCCGTAAGGTCTGTGAATTTCTGTTGTTGTTGTTTTGTAATTTGTGTTAGGCCGGTATTACACTACCAAAGAAATTTGTCAAATAAATGTTATCAAATATTTTATAAAACTGAACTTGTATCACAGTTATACAAAGCAATCATCACACCATTACACTACATCAAATATGTTATGATAGTTCAGCAAAATGGATGAAGGATAGTTCCTTGTTCACTTAATTATATTATGGTAGTTGAAATTCTGTGGTGGCAATACCGGTATTTAAAAGAAACGGAAAGATAAAGTGAATGTCTATGGGTTAAACCATGGGTCGCTCACGTGACAAGGAAGATATTATTTTATACGAGTAAAATCTTGGTGAAGGAGCTGCAGTACGAGGACTTGAAAATTAACAATAATTAAAATAAATTAAAAGCCCTAAGTGAAATTGACGAATTATAATACAAATATTATAATATATATTGGACAGCGTGCTTAGCTGCCACCCCGGAGGTCCGTGGTTCGATTCCCGGCTCTGCCACGAAATTTGAAAAGTGGTATGAGGATTGGAACGGGGTATACTCAGCCTCGGGTGGTCCAAATGAGTAGAGGGGAGTTCGATTCCCACCTCAGCCATCCTCGAAGTGGTTTTCGCGGTTTCCCACTTCGTCTCCAGGCAAATGCCGGGATGATACCTAACGTAAGGCCGCCTCATTCCCTCTTCCTTGCCTATCCCTCCCAATCTTTCCATCCCTCATAAGGTCCCTGTTCGCTTTGCAGGCGAAGCCGCCTGGGCGAGGTGCTGGTCACACACCCCAGTTGTATCCCCGATCCCGAAGTTTCAAAATGGAGGCGGTAAATGTGGGATCCATCGCTGAGTCCGAGGGTAGCCAACCCTGGAGGGTAATACGACTAAGAAATAAATAAATAAAACATAAAATACACTATCATTCACGTCTATTTAACTTAACTATTTAATTCTTCTTCATATCCTGAAATATTCGTCCCTTATGTGCAGCGCTAATATCCTCTGCTAATTTTACCTACAAGTTAGAGAAACGTGTCTTATTATTCATATCCGCAAGAAGTGAAACATTTCCCAACACCTTTTTAATGAGGGCTTTGGACCCCCATTGGCAGGTTTAAAAATGGTGTGTCAAGTGAAAAGCTATTATTATAAGATTAATTGTTTGAAGTAATTTACACTTTGAGATTATAAGATTATAAAACTGCTCCCTTATTAACCGTCTGAAAAATCACTGCCGGATGAATCGGATGAACTGTCATTTAAGTTTATAACAAGTGGCTCAACAACGGGGACGTCTTCTGTTAGCCCATCCCTTTCCCAGTAATGTTTCTGTATTTTTTTGGTGTGTTCGGTGCATTTTTTCATAGCTCCGGAGCTACGGACCTCAAGGCTTCTTTACAGAGATCTCACATCACCTCCATTGATCTTCCTCTCTCCACTCCGCCTGGTTACTCATATTCACTTTAGCTATTTTATTTTTCACGTAGGACCAAACCAGCTCTATGGGGTTGAGCTCACAATGAGCAACTGACAACCAGACGAGTTCGACGTCAGGATGAACATTCTTGATTATCTGTCCCAGCTTCTTTTTAGGTGCGCTGAAGTGAGGTTTGGCGTGAACAATTAGCTCTGCTTTCGTCATACTTTCATACTTTTGGATTCTGGGAGGAAGAGGAATAGCTTTCATTGCAGCGGCACATCTCTTCACCGTGGCTATCGACCTTCCCATACACTTGGATACTTTTTGCTAAACCCTCCTATCATTATTACTTTCTCTCTCGCTTCTAAACAAAACATATTGCACATAAAATCATGGCAAATTCTCTCTCCGTTTTTAACTGCGGTTTAGCTGGCATCTTGATCGATGTAGGTAATACAGACAGTGATAGTTGACTTGACGTTACAGACAGCTAACGCACAGGGCTGCGAGTAGCGTAGAAAGCCGAAGTTATACGATTGACTTGACGTCACCACATGGTAGCTTTACGATTGCTTACGGAATGAGAAGCTTACATCCTCTCTGTTTCAAAATAAATCATGTGATTGTGCCAGAGCTTATCTATATTTACGACACTTTACTAAATGTAAAATACTGTAGTGTAATATTCAACATATCATATTCTCAGAATGCATTGCATTGAAGTACCTACATTTTCTGGATATTGCACGTCTGCCTGTTGGATTAGGGGTACGGTTCCTGCTTCGTGAGCGAGAGATGCCGGGTTCATATCCCGGAAATGCCCAGCTTTTTTACTTTTATTTTATCTCTTGAAAAGATTCAAAAAGTGTATAACAGAACCTTAGGAACGTTCTTTTTTTCGTGCGAGACTTGTACCTATTTTTTTTATTTAGTCAATTTACCCTCTAGGTTGGTGGTTCCCACGGACTCAGCGAGGGAACTCACCACTACCGCCTCTATGGGCAGTGTCCTGGAGCTTGGAACATCTGGTCGGGAGGGATACAACTGGGGAGGTGTGATCAGCACTTCGCCCAGGCGGCCTCACCTGCAAAGCGAATAGGGGCCTCATGAGGGAGGGGAAGGGATGGAAGATAGGGATGGATAGGCTAGGAAGAGGGAAGGAGGCGTCCGTGGCCTTACAGTAGGTACTGCCCCCGTAATTGAATTATATAGAGACCACGGTGGCTATTTGGAAAATTATAATGAAAGTTATGACTGTCATAGTTATGACGTGGGTAGTCATGACGTAAGCACGGATGACGCAAACGTTATGCCAGCAGGCTACTTGAGCTGAGATTCTCAGTGACGTCAGCATTTATTCGAGAATGTTCCAAGATTTACGACGCAGTCGCAGGAAACGAGGAATTCTGCTGAGGAAGAAACTATGCTATTGGAGGGGAGGCTTGAACCAATAAACGATAGTTTCAAGGAAGACGGAGATTGCTGAAACTATGGTATTTTTTATTACTTTTGGAATGCAGAATTGTGGAAATCCATTTGCAGTAGAGGCATTGATTTGGAATTTTGGTGAAATTTATTTTCAGTTTTTGAATTTTGAAAATCCGTTATGTATTAACGAAGTTGGAACTTCTAACGATGACGCAGTATCACGCTATGGAAGGGATGGAAACGCCCCTCGTGAAGTTAATAAAAGGGCTTGCGCAGAAGAGAGGAGCCTCATTCTCAGCTCATTCTCCGCTCATTCTCCGATCATTCTCAGATCTCATTCTCAGATCATCGAAGTCTAATTGTGAAAGTTCTTTCTTATATAGTCATATATAGTGAAAAGTGTGAAAAGAGTCGTCTTTATAACGCGTGGGGAAGCCACTGCATTAACAAGATTCAAGTCAAACTAGGTGAAGTTAAAACGCAACTTAGAATGCATCTACAAGTTTAGCTTTGAACAGTTAGCGGTCGCCGGTAAGCTAATTCTATTGTGCAGTGCTACATGAAGTAATATAGAAAAGCTGAACAATTTCGAGCGATTAGTTTGAAAGATATTAGCAAGTTTCGACGACAGACAAAAGTGATTATCTCGCCACCTGAGAAGCACTATTGTATCGCCAGAATCTACGCCACGGCTGACGCTGCTAGTGAAATAGGGAGACTCCAGATTGCTTTTGTTACACGACGCTACAGTATAATGGAGCAATTTAATTAGGCAGTTTGTTCTTCTATTACTACAACCGAAGAGAAAATGGAAGGCTAAAGGACTTAATGCAATTGGGACATATTTCAACGGAGTAAGATAGCAACATGGAACTTCGCTAATTGCTATTCCACACAAGCGAACATGTGGTGAATAACATCTACACCCATGTTTCGTGATTAAAGGCTGAATACTATCGAACAGCAATGGAATCTATTACATACTCATTGAATATGAATATTTCTTCGGAAATTTCTACAAAAACTTCATGGCGATTGTCTACTGGAACTTCAGGGATATTTTTCAAGAGAGGTCAGGGTTATCCCGACTCACAAAGAAGATTATTGCCGGAAGGATGTCTATTCGTCTTCGAGGAGCAGAGCGATTTACGGAGAAGGAAGCAGTTCGATTCTCCGAGGGTGCTATTTCCTATTTCGAGGATGGAGCTCAGCTTTAACTTGGTGAAATGGATCCATCAGCAGTCTTCTTTGGGGAATTTTCCTCTGGAACGTCAATCGGCAGATAAGGTAGTCGTGAACGTTTATTGTATTTGAGTTTCTTAATGATATTTGAGCAACCATTTTTCCCATATTTTGTCGTCATGTATTTTGCCCTATTTTCTTGTTGAGATTCTTATTCTCAGTACATCTTGATGAGTTATGCCTTTTTCGACGATTTATTAAGACATTGTTATGTCATGGGCATAGTTAAACGATTTTGGATCAGTTGAGACTGATATTTAGATTTTTCAGTAATTAATATTTTTGTAGTCACGATTTGACTGTAAGTTAATGATTTTTATGGCAGATTTAAATTCAGACAGCGTGTCACTTTATTAAAGTAATTCTACCCCAGTTTAATTACTTTGACCAATTTTCTGTCATCATCAAGAAGGAAGAACATTTAAATGATTTTAGAGCGTTAAAATCTCTTACGTTGTCGACGATCTTGGAAATACTAGTCGTTATTTGAATTGATTGCAACACAGACATTTATCGTCGGTTATGAACGATCATTGCATCATAGACATTTTTGTGAAAGATGAACTTTAATAATGAATTATTGAATGCATTAAAGTCAAGAACTTTTGTTAGGAGTTTTTCTCAATTAGAGATTTATATAATGATGTTTGCATTCCCCAGTCTAATTGGATTCTATTCGACTATTTTATAGTTTAGTCGCACTTTATTTCATGATAGTATTTTTATACTACAATTCTTTTAAGAGGTTAATCTTAAATTTTGATAGACCAGACAGGCGTATATAAGCGTATTCACTATTAAATTTGTTTGTGATTGGCAAATTTTGACTTCAGTTCGATTCATGAATGAAATCCACGAAGGTTAAATAAAAACAGTTTTGAAACAATTAATGATTATAAGAATTTTTAAGTGGAACTATGGATGTATAATCGCTAGTACAGCGCACGTGTTGAAAGTCGCTGATGTATAATGCCCTTGAATATGAAGGAGGTTCCCACTGGAATTAATGATAAAGAATTATTTGTGGAAGTTTTTGTAAGTTCGGTGGAAGTTTTTAATGCCATATAGATTAATATATGATGAATTTTGGGCCTAATTATAATGCAGTTTGTGCATTATTGTGTTAGCGAAGTATTTTCCGCTGGAGTGTATTGTCATAGTTCGTTGAAAATTAATCAAGTGAATTTACTGTTATAATTAACTCGAGTTTTGAAAGAATTTGAGATAAGATTTTGAATGAAGATTACCGTCACAAATAATTATTAAAACCTTTATTAAACCAGATTGTGACATTAATATGTATAACTAACCTTCATTGGTCGATTATATTAAACACGATTATGAAATTACCAACCGGATGAACCTGTGGTTAATGTATTTCTTAAAATTAATAATTTAAACAATTTAAATGTTAATATTGTAAATAATTGCTGTAAATATTTTGAAAATAATGTGGAACGAAAGTGATGTTAAAGGCGTGTTTAAAATATTTTTATTGTCTTTGACAAATATTATAAACAATTTCCAATTGTTATAAATAATTTTTGTAATTTTGTTATAAACATTTAAGAGCTTATTAAACATTTGGATGAGAACTTAACAAGTTCAGGAATTATCATAATAATCCAGTAGGATGTGAGTAAAGTATTTGATAGGATTGCGTAAATATATATTTGAGTTGTCTTGCGGACATTTAAAGCTTGAGAGAGAGCTGTATTCTTACGTAACGTAGCATGTGAGAAGGGAGTCCATTTGACAAGTATGCGACAGGTTGGAGGGTAGCTTGCAGCTGTCCCAACAACTGGTTATCAGCGGGTGAGGTCGTCTACTCTGGCCTTGCGACTATAAATACAATTGTCATGTTTATTAAAAGGAAACCGAAGCCTCCGTGGCTTAGGCGGCAGCACGCCGGCCTCTCACCGCTGGGTCCGTGGTTCAAATCCCGGTCACTCCATGTGAGATCTGTGCTGGACAAAACGGAGGCGGACAGGTTTTTCTCCGGGTACTCCGGTTTTCCCTGTCAAAATTTCATTCCAGCAACACTCTCCACTATCATTTCATTTCATCTGTCATTCATTTAATCATTGCCCCGGAGGGGTGCGTCAGGCCTCGGCAGCCGGCACAGTCCATATCCTCGCCGCTAGATGGGGGCTTCATTCATTCCATTCCTGACCCGGTCGGAGACTGGAAGCAGGCTGTGGATTTTCATTAAAAGGAAACCAAATGCTCTATATATGTCTCGTCCTCACTTCCTTTCCAATCCAATTGTGTTATGAATATTACGTTATTTGGAGCTCGTGGGAGCTAATATGTTCTATATCATGTTGTATGATAACTTTGCAAGTCCTACAGGAGGACGTAGTCAGATTGACATGGGCTACTGATAGCCACGTTGATTTTGTTGTGTTATTAAAATCTTACCCTTTATATGAAATAAAGCTTTTGTACAGTTCAGAGTTCTCGTCTTCGTTTTGGTTCATTTTTAAATGTCATGGTGGAGGTTATTGTGTGAACAGACTTTAGTGATCCTGTTGTCAACTCAAACCCAGAGATAATTTTTAAGAGGTAAGTAACGGTAAGTATGTACCCCCGTCTATTTTGGTGTGTTCCAAAATGATTTCCTGTTAACTTCTGTGCTCATATCTCGATAGTATCTGTCAGTGCCATTTTCATTGATGTAGCTGAGCCGGTGCGATTGATTGTTGGCAATCCGATTGAGGGGGCGGATATCTGACAGCCTACTATCCGGGTAAACGGGGACAGTAAGATTGGCGCACCTAAAACGTTGGGGCGCGATTCAACATAACTGGATTACCAGGTTGAACGCGAGTATGATTGACAAACCTAACACGTGAGGTTCGATTAGACTCAAATAAAGAGGTTGATTCTTTGTTCGATGTCTAGGCCAATTGTAGTATTTAAGAGTGTGATTATATAGGAATTAAATGTTGTATTGTATTAGGAAAATTACACTCAGAAAAGATCAGATCTTATACAACCTGAGAAAGGTTAAATAGGCTGGAAACTTAGGAAAATCGCCTATAATCTGGAATCTTATTTTATTTGACCGGCTTATGACATTTTAGTCATATTAAAGATAAAATTAAATTATTTGGATTGTAAATGTAAATTATTTGTGTTAGGATATTTTAAAATGAGCCAGGGAAATTTGAACATGTGCTTGAGTTTGTTTCAACATGAAGTATCTTCGAAAGTTAATTATAAGGTAGTTATAAGTTAGATTTAAGACAGAAAATTGATCAAATTTATATATGGTGAAAAGTGTTGCTCAAATGTTGTTATTTTGCTCTATTGATGTATGTCCCTACAGCAGTCTATTTTTGAATAATATTGTAATGGCAGATGAAAGTATGAGGATGATGTTAGAAGAGTTGAAAGCTAGCATGAATGAAAGTGCGAGGGAGATGTCTGCTAATTTGAAAGCAAGCATGAATAGTAGTATGAAGCAGATGCTGAATGAAAGTATAAAGGAGATGGAAGCTAGGAATACTAGTCGAATGGAGGAGAATGCTAGTAATTTGAATGCAAGAATGGAGGAGAATGCTAGTAATTTGTCTGCTAATTTGAAAGCTAGCATGGGTGAAAGTTTGAAAGGTATCCAAACTAGTGCTGCTAATTTGGAGGATAATATGTCGCGTTTACAGATTAATACCCTAGGAATTGGGAGTACTGTAACTGACATCCGCACAGATGTATCTAATGTGCATAAAAATGTTGATGATGTTAAATTTGATGTGTCTAAGGTACAGAAAGACGTTACAATGTTAAATCTAGATGTGGCTAATGTCCGAGGTGATATTTCTTGTGCTAGAGCCGAAGTAGTTGTTGTTAAAAATGATGTTGCGACTGTCCAAGACAAGGTTGAGGAAGTCCAAAAAGAAATTCAAAATGCTAGAACTGATGTGTCCAATGTTCAGGTAGATATTAATAACATTCATTCGGATATAACTGAGGTGCAAAGTGACATAACTAAGATTCAGGTAGAAGTCAACACAGTTTTCGTAGATATTACTAAAGTCCAAACTGATGTAAATAAAGTCAGGGAAGAGATAGAAAATTCGAAAACTCTTTGTACGCGTAATATAACTGCATTAGCGACTAGACTAGTTGATGAGTCAGTTAGAACGACAACGTCTTTAGCAGATTTGAAGTATGATGTAGAGGTCATGAGAACCCAGGTATTAGACCATAATAGATTATTAAAAGAGGATATCGAAGTAGACATAGCAGAAATGTTAACAGCAAACGTAGCAGTATGGAAAGACGAGTGGAATAAGTCAAGTGGGGAACATGTAACCCAAATTCAGGAAAGGATTGAAAGAAAACTTGCCAGTACTCAAATAGAAATTAACAAGGAAGTAGTACAGATTAGGAAAGATTTAAGCGTCAGGATAAATTCGCTATCCGAAAAACAAGTTGACGATAGAACACAACTAGATCAGGATATGCAAACATTAAAATCTACATTAGAGGAACAGATTCATAAAGTTGTCTCTGATGTAAATGAAACGACGAGCAAACTGCAAAATTTGAAGTTAGGAGAGGCTAGTTTGATGGAGAACTACAAAGAAGAGATAATCAAGAAAGTCTTAACGGAAATCACTGACAAGGATACAGAAGGCTAGGCTTGCGAAATGAATAGGAATTATACCAGAAGATATAACCTAGATCCAGAAGATAGAGACGTGACTCCTGAAGAACGTATATCCAGATTCAGAGAGGAGGATGACGAGAGGAATATGGAACCTGAGTGGAACTATCGAGATAGTGGGAAAAACTATCCGGATTCATATCCGAGGAACGTGACGGTCATCAGGAATTTCGAAGATAAACCGCAAAAATTCAGTAACACTGATAGTTTGACACCTATAGAGTATGTAAGGAACCTCAAAGATTATTTCATCGAAGCTCACATTCCCAGAGAGAGAGAGATGAAGATAGTAGAGAGATATCTGATTGGAGGACCCCTCGAATGGTTTTGCGCATTTAGATACACATTCAGTAACTTTGACGAGTTTGCAGAGGCATTAATCAAACGATTTTGGTCTATAGAAGCGCAGAATTCGTTAAGAGCGGAAGTGTATTCAAGAAAATACTCAGGTACTCTTCCAACGCGGTACGCTGATTTCTTTACGAGTCAATTGTCCCGCTTGAGATTCTTACAACCCCCATTGTCCACGGAGCAACTAATTGATGCGATTTCTCGTATGCTGCCAGTTGAGGTGAGAAGACTAATTATTTCGTCCAACATCAGGGATTTAACCAGCATGGATGAATTACTGAGGAGGTTAGACTACACAAACCCAATGCCCAACGTAGTACAGAAAGGTCAAAGGCAGGAGTTTAAAGAAATTAATAAGGTATATATGGACCAAGTCCAACAAACTGACAAGCCAGAGGAGGAGAAAACTGACAATGTAGGTCCTCACAGGAATAATCAGTTTAGAAATAACAGATCACAAGGTTACCGACCGTATCAACAGAGAAGAGGCTGGAACTACAATCGAGGAAACTACAACGGAAGAGGCAGATATTACAACAATAATGGGTATAACCGAAATTATAATAGGAATAACCAGAACCAAAATAGAAACCAGAATACTCAAGGTCAGGTTATGACACCCGATCAGTATCAGCAAAGAGAGAAGGAAAGCCAGCAATACTTAAAAGAATTAAGGGATAAAGAAACCGAAAATCAAAAGAAAAGGCAGGATGTTGTAATCGATCCTGGACCTTCTACGAGCCAGCAGAACTTAGAAAATAGAAATACTGGACAGAAGAGAAGTTAGAGAGGAAAGAATACATTAACCACATACAACCCAGATTTATGATTAAGGAACATAGAGGAAATATCATACTAGAGTAAGCCAGTAATAATTCAATTTCGTGTTCAAGAGAGTTGAGATGCTTGTAACACTGAGTTTAAAAACAATTTGCAACTGTTTTTAAAACGTGGTGAGAGGAGAATGCCCCCGTAATTGAATTATATAGAGACCACGGTGGCTATATTTGAAAATTATAATGAAAGTTATGACTGTCATAGTTATGACGTGGGTAGTCATGACGTAAGCACGGATGACGCAACCGTTATGCCAGCAGGCTACTTGAGCTGAGATTCTCAGTGACTTCAGCATTTATTCGAGAATGTTCCAAGATTTACGACGCAGTCGCAGGAAACGAGGAATTCTGCTGAGGAAGAAACTATGCTATTGGAGGGGAGGCTTGAACCAATAAACGATAGTTTCAAGGAAGACGGAGATTGCTGAAACTATGGTATTTTTTATTACTTTTGGAATGCAGAATTGTGGAAATCCATTTGCAGTAGAGGCATTGATTTGGAATTTTGGTGAAATTTATTTTCAGTTTTTGAATTTTGAAAATCCGTTATGTATTAACGAAGTTGGAACTTCTAACGATGACGCAGTATCACGCTATGGAAGGGATGGAAACGCCCCTCGTGAAGTTAATAAAAGGGCTTGCGCAGAAGAGAGGAGCCTCATTCTCAGCTCATTCTCAGCTCATTCTCCGATCATTCTCAGATCTCATTCTCAGATCATCGAAGTCTAATTGTGAAAGTTCTTTCTTATATAGTCATATATAGTGAAAAGTGTGAAAAGAGTCGTCTTTATAACGCGTGGGGAAGCCACTGCATTAACAAGATTCAAGTCAAACTAGGTGAAGTTAAAACGCAAATTAGAATGCATCTACAAGTTTAGCTTTGAACAGTTAGCGGTCGCCGGTAAGCTAATTCTATTGTGCAGTGCTACATGAAGTAATATAGAAAAGCTGAACAATTTCGAGCGATTAGTTTGAAAGATATTAGCAAGTTTCGACGACAGACAAAAGTGATTATCTCGCCACCTGAGAAGCACTATTGTATCGCCAGAATCTACGCCACGGCTGACGCTGCTAGTGAAATAGGGAGACTCCAGATTGCTTTTGTTACACGACGCTACAGTATAATGGAGCAATTTAATAAGGCAGTTTGTTCTTCTATTACTACAACCGAAGAGAAAATGGAAGGCTAAAGGACTTAATGCAATTGGGACATATTTCAACGGAGTAAGATAGCAACATGGAACTTCGCTAATTGCTATTCCACACAAGCGAACATGAGGTGAATAACATCTACACCCATGTTTCGTGATTAAAGGCTGAATACTATCGAACAGCAATGGAATCTATTACATACTCATTGAATATGAATATTTCTTCGGAAATTTCTACAAAAACTTCATGGCGATTGTCTACTGGAACTTCAGGGATATTTTTCAAGAGAGGTCAGGGTTATCCCGACTCACAAAGAAGATTATTGCCGGAAGGATGTCTATTCGTCTTCGAGGAGCAGAGCGATTTACGGAGAAGGAAGCAGTTCGATTCTCCGAGGGTGCTATTTCCTATTTCGAGGATGGAGCTCAGCTTTAACTTGGTGAAATGGATCCATCAGCAGTCTTCTTTGGGGAATTTTCCTCTGGAACGTCAATCGGCAGATAAGGTAGTCGTGAACGTTTATTGTATTTGAGTTTCTTAATGATATTTGAGCAACCATTTTTCCCATATTTTGTCGTCATGTATTTTGCCCTATTTTCTTGTTGAGATTCTTATTCTCAGTACATCTTGATGAGTTATGCCTTTTTCGACGATTTATTAAGACATTGTTATGTCATGGGCATAGTTAAACGATTTTGGATCAGTTGAGACTGATAATTAGATTTTTCAGTAATTAATATTTTTGTAGTCACGATTTGACTGTAAGTTAATGATTTTTATGGCAGATTTAAATTCAGACAGCGTGTCACTTTATTAAAGTAATTCTACCCCAGTTTAATTACTTTGACCAATTTTCTGTCATCATCAAGAAGGAAGAACATTTAAATGATTTTAGAGCGTTAAAATCTCTTACGTTGTCGACGATCTTGGAAATACTAGTCGTTATTTGAATTGATTGCAACACAGACATTTATCGTCGGTTATGAACGATCATTGCATCATAGACATTTTTGTGAAAGATGAACTTTAATAATGAATTATTGAATGCATTAAAGTCAAGAACAGCGGCTTCGGTGGCGTAGTTGGTAGCATGCTGAGCTTCTATGCCCAAGATAGCGGGTTCAAACCCGGCCGAAGCCGTCGGATTTTTTAAGAGCGTTAAAAATCCCTCAGTATGCCTTCCTTCGGAGGGGAAGTAAAACCGGCGGTCCCATGTCATAGATTTATGGCATGTTAAAGATCTTTCCACTAATTACACCTGTGTGAAACTAAATTGGATAGGTTAAGAATGTAAACAACGCTCTTAGGTTGCTACGTTCGTTGCCAAGAGCCGACTGCGGTGGCGTCTAGTAGCTAGTTCTGAACTAGGCCTTGTAGTCGTTGACGGTGGCGTTTGGCGGCAAAAGTAGGAACTATTTGAAAATTCAAAGTTGCAGTCCCTACTTGAATTAAAAAAAAACAGATACACACACTAATACAGTCATCACAATTAACACCGGTTATCAGACAAATTCTACACACACCCAAAGTACACGGGGCTACATGACCGCGTTGTCGCAGCCCCTAAACTAAGGAACCAACCAACCAAAAAGTCAAGAACTTTTGTTAGGAGTTTTTCTCAATTAGAGATTTATATAATGATGTTTGCATTCCCCAGTCTAATTGGATTCTATTCGACTATTTTATAGTTTAGTCGCACTTTATTTCATGATAGTATTTTTATACTACAATTCTTTTAAGAGGTTAATCTTAAATTTTGATAGACCAGACAGGCGTATATAAGCGTATTCACTATTAAATTTGTTTGTGATTGGCAAATTTTGACTTCAGTTCGATTCATGAATGAAATCCACGAAGGTTAAATAAAAACAGTTTTGAAACAATTAATGATTATAAGAATTTTTAAGTGGAACTATGGATGTATAATCGCTAGTACAGCGCACGTGTTGAAAGTCGCTGATGTATAATGCCCTTGAATATGAAGGAGGTTCCCACAGGAATTAATGATAAAGAATTATTTGTGGAAGTTTTTGTAAGTTCGGTGGAAGTTTTTAATGCCATATAGATTAATATATGATGAATTTTGGGCCTAATTATAATGCAGTTTGTGCATTATTGTGTTAGCGAAGTATTTTCCGCTGGAGTGTATTGTCATAGTTCGTTGAAAATTAATCAAGTGAATTTACTGTTATAATTAACTCGAGTTTTGAAAGAATTTGAGATAAGATTTTGAATGAAGATTACCGTCACAAATAATTATTAAAACCTTTATTAAACCAGATTGTGACATTAATATGTATAACTAACCTTCATTGGTCGATTATATTAAACACGATTATGAAATTACCAACCGGATGAACCTGTGGTTAATGTATTTCTTAAAATTAATAATTTAAACAATTTAAATGTTAATATTGTAAATAATTGCTGTAAATATTTTGAAAATAATGTGGAACGAAAGTGATGTTAAAGGCGTGTTTAAAATATTTTTATTGTCTTTGACAAATATTATAAACAATTTCCAATTGTTATAAATAATTTATGTAATTTTGTTATAAACATTTAAGAGCTTATTAAACATTTGGATGAGAACGTAACAAGTTCAGGAATTATCATAATAATCCAGTAGGATGTGAGTAAAGTATTTGATAGGATTGCGTAAATATATATTTGAGTTGTCTTGCGGACATTTAAAGCTTGAGAGAGAGCTGTATTCTTACGTAACGTAGCATGTGAGAAGGGAGTCCATTTGACAAGTATGCGACAGGTTGGAGGGTAGCTTGCAGCTGTCCCAACAACTGGTTATCAGTGGGTGAGGTAGTCTACTCTGGCCTTGCGACTATAAATACAATTGTCATGTTTATTAAAAGGAAACCAAATGCTCTATATATGTCTCGTCCTCACTTCCTTTCCAATCCAATTGTGTTATGAATATTACGTTATTTGGAGCTCGTGGGAGCTAATATGTTCTATATCATGTTGTATGATAACTTTGCAAGTCCTACAGGAGGACGT
This sequence comes from Meconema thalassinum, assembly GCA_946902985.2. Classification (NCBI taxonomy): domain Eukaryota; kingdom Metazoa; phylum Arthropoda; class Insecta; order Orthoptera; family Tettigoniidae; genus Meconema; species Meconema thalassinum. The sequence goes on from OX336399.1 coordinate 86,318,218, forward strand.
AGTCAGATTGACATGGGCTACTGATAGCCACGTTGATTTTGTTGTGTTATTATAATCTTACCCTTTATATGAAATAAAGCTTTTGTACAGTTCAGAGTTCTCGTCTTCGTTTTGGTTCATTTTTAAATGTCATGGTGGAGGTTATTGTGTGAACAGACTTTAGTGATCCTGTTGTCAACTCAAACCCCGAGATAATTTTTAAGAGGTAAGTAACGGTAAGTATGTACCCCCGTCTATTTTGGTGTGTTCCACAATGATTTCCTGTTAACTTCTGTGCTCATATCTCGATAGTATCTGTCAGTGCCATTTTCATTGATGTAGCTGAGCCGGTGCGATTGATTGTTGGCAATCCGATTGAGGGGGCGGATATCTGACAGCCTACTATCCGGGTAAACGGGGACAGTACCATCCCGGCATTTGCCCGAAGACGAAGTGGGAAACCACGGAAAACCACTTCGAGGATGGCTGAGGTGGGAATCGAACCCCCTCTACTCATTTGGGCCACCCGAGGCTGAGTAGATCCCGTTCCAGTCCTCATACCACTTTTCAAATTTCATGGCAGAGCCGGGAATCGAACCCAGGACCTCCGGGACGGCAGCTAACTATGCTGACCGCTCTGCTACGGAGGCGACCTTGTTCATATACCGGTAATATTAATACATAGTTTGAGGTCAAACGCTTCTTTTTTCTTCTTTTCGTCGGTTTACCCTCCAGGTAAACGAGATACAATGCAAATATTTACTCTATATCGTTAAACGACAAATAAAACAAGGCAAATTTTGGTGTAGGTTGTTCTTATGTAAGACTAAGGGTAAAGGTTTTATTGACCTCTAAACTCGAGTATCTATACTTATTTCCCCGACTAGGTAGTGGCCACGAGGCAAACTAATTCTATTGACTATAACATATCACCCAGATGTCCAAATATGGATATATCAACCACACGGTATCAAACAAATTCAAGGTGCAGATGACCTCGTAGTTCCGCCCTTTAAAACAACGATAACTAACTAAGTAACTCACTAACTAACTAACTCAAACAAAATCATACTTACGATGAACCCGTTCGTCGACAACAACAAAAAATGATTAGTTATAATGTGCTCCCAACTAAATTCACCTAACGCGTACTTCCTGACGAGAAAATAAAATTGAAAACCCTCATAGACGAAGCGCAATACACGTCACATAAAAACTGACCCTCACTGTTCTGTAAAGTCCCCATCCACAGGAAGACCCCTTTAATAAATTATAAAGGCTTGTGGTGAACGAAAATTCTGTTTTCTAGCCTCCAATGGCCCAAATTCCTAAAAGCCGCAAAATTACTGTTTCATTTCGGGAATTTTTGAAAATAATGTTGCTGTTTGGAGACATAATAGAGCTTCTGTACGACATATCGCACGTGTAAGTCGTGTGAAAAAATTCTAGGGCATCCCTTGACCCCCTTAAACGCATTGATGAATTTTACAGTCTTAGCTGGTTCCGTGATAATCTTATAGCCATTTGCAAACTTTCACAGAAATGTAATAAATGGAGATGCAGTGCTTCTTACAGAAATAGATGGAAAGTTGGATGTCACCCCCTGCGGTACTGTTGTCATGGTTACCGGCTTGCATTCCTTGATTAGTTTATTAAATGAAATTAGTTTTCTGGAATTATCTCAAAAACTGTTGGTTATAGAGCCTTAAAATGTTTTCGGTGCCCCGAGTCTTGCTTCCGACACCGAGGGGCTGAAAATGAGCTTGGTCTCGTTGTTGTACACCATAATATGATAATAGTAATAATAATAATAATAATAATAATAATAATTATTATTATTATTATTATTATTATATAATATAGGTATAGGGATTTAATAGACCTTCCGTACCACACCCGCGCGTGTAAATCGCGTGAAAAATTCTTGACCCCCTTAAGCACATTGATGAATTTTACAGCTTAATTTGGTTCCGTTATAAGCATATAGCAGTTTGCAAACTTCCACAGTAATGTAATAATTGGAATTGCATTGCGTCTTCCAGAAACAGATGGACCTGTGAGATTCTGTTGCCATGGTTACCGGCTTGCATTCTTTCATTATTTTATTAAGTGAAATTAGTTTTTTGGGAATATCTCAAATACTATTGGTTTTAGGGCCTTAAAATGTGGTTTTCGAGGGCCCTAGAGGGCCTCCGAGTTTTGTTTCTCACACTAAGGGGCTGAAAATGAGCTTTGTCTCGCCCTTCTACGCCTATTTCAGAATGTATTTTAAGGGGTTAGGCCCCATTTCATGAGAGGTACAGAGAATAGCTACATCGATGATTAGTGTCGTGCCTCTTAAGGATATTTGTACCAAATATTACGTTGATCCACCCAGCCGTTCTCGAGTTATAAAGGAACAAAATTGTCCACAGCCAAACAAACAGACAAACAGACAGACAGACAGACAGAGAGACAGACAAAAAAAATTATTTTCGCGCGCATCTGTCATAAAACAGTATGAAATGCGTTCATAACGCAAATTTCCGTAGAAATTCAGAAAAACAAACTTTCATTTTTATATAGAGAGGGATACTGCACCGCTCGGCGTTGACCGTGTTTTATAGCACAAATTTAGGTTTTACTCCCTAACCGTTTTAGATACACGAAAAGTGATAAGGACCCTTCGGATAGAAAATTACATTTTAAAGCTCGTATATGCCATCAAAAGTTTGTTATTTCTTAGCGTTCTCTTTTTATTTGAAATGGAAATATGAAATTTTGAAACCAAAGGGTGTAGTGACGTCACTAAAATGGTCGCCATTTTTAAATAGTGCAAAATATCGAAATCAAAAGTAGCCTATATGTAAACCTGGTAAATCAGCTACATCCATGCAAAATTTCATTTAAATCGGACCAGTGGTTCTTGCGTGCTTGAGTAACAGACAGACAGACAGATAGACACACACCATGTCATTTGTATATATTAGTATGATTGATTGAATCCTCACCTAAAATATGGACTAGCGAGCAAACAATAGCCTCCATTTTGACCCAACGGGACGGCACGGCTCAGCACGATACGGCACGGTCGGCCTGAACTGCTAGTCACTGCTATGGTATAATAATTCTATTATACGATGTTAATATCCTACGGGCCACCTCCTTGAGGACAGTTTAAACCACCCTCTGTACAATAAACGGATTTGGTAAGGCCGGGACTTGTTGAATCGTAAGTAATGGTTAGGCTATAATACTTGCATGATTCATACATCCGCCATCTTGAAACTATCTGGCTGATAACTTTGTAGTTTAGGCAAAGGACACTTCCCACACTAATGTACATTTTTGTAAAATTTGGTAGAGATCGGTTGATTAGGTTAGTCGTAATTTTATTTAAGCTTTGAGCATTTGGGTGGCTGCCATTACGTTTCCGTCAAGATGGCGGTGATATAAAACATTACACTGAGGTGTTCATTGCTGGTGCTACCTCTGTACAAAATTTCCTTCAATTCGGTTTCGTCGTGTTTGAATTGATATTTGTAACACTCACACACATGATTTGCACACATACACGGCCGCCATCTTCAAACTGTTTGGCTGATGACCTTGTAATTTGGTCGAAAGACACTCCCTACATTAAGGTATGTTGCAAAATTTGGTAGAGATGAGATGATTAGGTTCGTCATAGTCAGATTTAAGCTTTGAACATTTGGGTGGCCACTATTACGTTTCCGTCATGATGGCGGCGATATAAAACATGACACTGAGGTGTCCTTTGTCCTATGCTAGTGCTACCTTTGTACCAAATTTCGTTCAATTCGGTTTCGTCATGTTTGAATTGATAGTGGGGGGGGGGGGGCAGATATACACACTTCCACACGCAATTTGCACATATACACGGACGCCACCTTCAAACTATTTGGCTGATGAACTTGTTGTATGGTCAAAAGACTCTTCCTACATAGGCTATGTTGCTGAAAAATTTGGTAGAGATCAGATGATTAAATTGCTAGTAATTTGATTTAAGCTTTGAACATCTGGTTGGCCACTATTAAGTTTCCGTCATGATGGCGGCGATATAAAACATGCCACTGAGGTCTTCTTTGCTAGTGCTACCTCTTTACCAAATATCGTTCAATTCGGTTTCGTTGTGTTTGAATTGATAGGGGGGACAGATATACACACTCACTCACACACACACACACACATATACACAGACAGACTGACAACTTTTGACCCGTGTAGATCTCATAAGTCTATTTTCATTTTTTGCAAAAATCGAAAGTAGGCTAAAAACGAAGAGTTTGCAGCAAATATTTTGAATTCTTGTTCAACGTTCATAATTTAGGACAGGAATATTTTTGTTTTACATTGTTTTAGCCTACCGGTAGTTCTCACAAAAAGAAAAAAAACGTTACTAGCCTTACAGTAGTCGCATATGATGTGTAATATCTGACATAGAAGAAACCTCACATGAAATTGTTGATACTGTTGCATCCGTAGGGGGATGCACCCTCTCACATTACATTATCGACCCCACATCTCCACATCATTCAACACTCTTCCAGATACACCATAATTACTTACAATCCAACACACCTCAGTGAACTCCTATAACCCTGGTGAACTCACATGACCCTCTTGAACTCGGACGACCCCTACAATAGTACCAACTAGCCTGGAATGTGCCAATTATGCACACCTTGCAATACCATACTTATAAAAGAGAGGCACTGAACTCACTCGGTGTCTGCATCCGGGGGAACCGCTGCTAGTCAACACCACGACTGCTGCCATCTAGGGGTAGGTGTGCCTGCGAGGGTTATCTCCTTTACATTCATACACCATTTACACCTTAGCCTTTTTTTATACTGCGTAATCGCCTTGCTTAAACGCTCAGACCAGTGACACTGAAGTCTGGTCTTTAGAATCATTGCACCCCTCTAAAGAAGTAATTATTAAACACTGGTTTTAACTTTATTTGGTCTCGCATCTTATTTGATTGTAGGATAATCCCCTATCCTCCAAACCCGACCTATTAGGGCCTAGTATCGCTTAATTGTTTAAAAGCGTTAGACAAGTAATTCAGCTGACGACACGCCATAGAGCTGCAGTCAGCAAGTTCACTCATAACACTTACTTGTACACGCTGCACGCAGGTGCTGAGCCATCGCCACACCGTCGCAGTTTATCAATTGATCATCAACCCCTTTACAAATACTCCATCCCCGAGCTCACCAGTCACCCTCGAACACTCCGTAGCTCTCCCTCGAGCCCGTCTAAGCTGATTAGACGTCCCTCACACAACCTCACCCCAAAACACCTACTCTTACAGCCCCGATCAAAACAACATTCTAAACTACCCCTAACACATTGTAGAAGCCCTTCATGGCCCATACAATACATCGGTATTTTATAATATTATTGGCACAAATATTAATCTATTGTAAAAGGGAGTGTTTTACAGACATTGTAGTTTATAATAGAGAACTCATTTTATTAGATGTTTTGTAGCTTCCACCAGCACTAGCCTAAATAAAGAATACGATATGGATAAACTAGATTAATAGACGCGACACCGCTCATAACCTTAAATTCCTTATAAATAGGCCAACTTGCGAGTAAATGCAATGTGCACAGCAGTAGCTCATGAAAGGCTTGCCCAGTTCCCGGACCTCTTGATTCACAGACCAACACGTAATTTCATTAGAATTGTGTTAAAATGAGTCATATTGATATGATTAGCAGCTGAGCATCAAGAAGGCAGTGCGAGAGTAGACATATCAAGTAGGCAGTGAAGAAAAACAAGCGAGTCTTGGAATTGTTATGTATTATTAGTGTGTAAATAAAAAAGATTGTTGTGTGTTGATGATTGTCCAGGAGGAATACGATCCAGCTGGCAGTGCGTCTTACACACTTCCGTCCGATCCACTTCCGTCCCATTTTTCAAAATCACTCCCACAAAAATATCCATCAACCGAGAGGAAAGATGTTGAGGGATGCGATCTAGCTGGCAGTGCGTCTTACACACTTCCGTCCGATCCACTTCCGTCCCATTTTTCAAAATCACTTCCACAAAGATATCCAGCAACCGAGTGGAAAGATGTTACACATCAAAAAGGTACATATAGGTTAGAAACCTGTCCCAATCCAAGAGAAATACCAGCAAACTACAGGCGGTGGAGATGAAGTATTTAAGAACTATGATTCATAAGACAAGGGGGTGGGGGACAAAATTAAAAATGATAAGATACGCCATCTTGTTCAAGTAGATCAATCTCTTAATGAGATCTGTGTTGAAGCCAGGCTGAAATGGTTCGGTCATCTCAAAAGAATGGACACACAAAGAACAGCTAGAGTGTGTTTTGAGAAAGAACTGAAAGGCAAGAGACCAAGAGGTCGACCGAGGAAGAGATGGATCGACCAGGTTAGAAATGATCTTGCAGGGAGAGGTCTGGATTTGCAGCAGGTCGTGGAGGGGGAGTCATTCTTGGAGAGAACGAAATGGAGAGGGCTCATTCACCGCACCCGGGAAACTGGAGCCAGTTCATGATGATGAAGATAATACAATATATTTTATATAAATAACTTTATGTTTTGCTTCTGTGAGAGCGTAGTGAAAGGAGTGAAGTACATCGATTAATCGACAAAAGAATTAATCAATTATTCGACCAACCGATAAATCGATTAAATAAAAAAATCGATTAAACGCAAAATCGATGAATCGTTTGGTAGCAAATAATCGATTTCTTGACATAATTTAATCGATTATTCAATAACTGAAATTAATCTATTAAAAGTAACAGCTCTAATCAGAATTTGCTATTTCGATGATACATATGTGACAAGGTTGTTTTTGAGCGTGTGTATCAGAACATCATTCGCAGATACACTGTGTGCAACGACGTTCAGGCTCGTCACATTGAGCAGCTCAAGTAGTGAAAACAGGTATAGTTCACTCACTTTTCTCATAAAAAAATATTTTTTTTAAATAAAATATCATTCAAATAAAATTTTTAATTCTTAATTTTTAATTTTTAATTTTTAATTTTTAATTTTTAATTTTTAATTTTTAATTTTTAATTTTTAATTTTTAATTTTTAATTTTTAATTTTTAATTTTTAATTTTTTATTTTTAATTTTTAATTTTTAATGTTTAATGTTTAATGTTTAATTTTTAATTTTAAATTTTTATTTTAAATTTAAATTTTTAATTTTTAATTTTTAATTATGCATTTAAAATGTTTAAATTTAATTTTTAGTTTTTAATTTTAAATTTTAAACTTTAAATTTAAATTTTTAATTTTTAATTTTTAATTTCTAATTTTTAATTTTTAATTTTTAATTTTTAATTTTTAATTTTTAATTTTTAATTTTTAATTTTTAATTTTTAATTTTTAATTTCTAATTTCTAATTTTTAATTTTTAATTTTTAATTTTTAATGTTTAATTTTTGATTTTTAATTTTTAATTTTTAATTTTTAATTTTTAATTTTTAATTTTTAATTTTTAATTTTTAATTTAACATTTTAATTTTTTGTTTTTAATTTTTAATTTAGGCCTACTTTCCATGCCTGCGGGGAGCCAAGGCTTTTCCCAGCTCGAGGCACAGTGTTGTCAAATTTCCACTGTTACCACTGAGACCAACTGTGCAATACTGAAGACCTGGCAAGCGAGCCGGCAGCCAAAACTGCACTCTGGGGTCCACGTGGAATGATATAGCAAGCATGCTATTGGTCAAAAATCATCAGCTATTGACCAGCAGCAAACAATGGTTTGAGTCGCCACTCGTTAACGAGTTAAGTGAGAGAATTATACGAGCTCGAACATCCAGGTGACCAATATGTTTTGTGTTTCAGTACATCCTATTAAAATAATGTGAAAATTTCTGTACACGTTTTTATATCACGAATAGTTTGTGTACCAAAAATCCTTGATTCGCTACAGGGAAGTGTTGTTTCAGTTAGGGACTTAGACATTGGCATTTTAGACCCGTAGAGGTTCCACTTTCATCCGCCTACTGCGCTCCTGCTATCAAATGACCTTATTCATAATATTTTAGTATTTGAATGGTTCATTCTGGTTGCGTATTGATGCAACAATAAATCTCAAACTGGAGGCCTGTTCCTTCATTAATTATTCCAAAGAATTCTGGCAAGATGATGTTTCGGCACTACAGCTTCATGTTTTTTTTGGGGCTCATCTATGGTGAAGTATTGTGATCCATGACATTTATCACTGGTGAATTGTATTTGGAATATTAATATAATCTGGAATGCTGCCACGGAGCAGATTATGTCTCATTTAGCATCTAACGACCACAATAAGTTGGAACTGCCACAAAGCTGAGCCATTGTATTTTCGTTGACATCTGCAAGCCACGGTATAGCGTATGGTTTATTTCAAATGTGTTATTTTCGTCCACATACTGTATTTCAGAAGATTTGGGACCACTTGAAGAATGCACAATTTCTGTGATCAACAAGAAAGGGTCAAATTTTAGAGTGTGTTCACACTATTTTTTTTTCTTTCCAAATTTCAACTATTTTTCCTTCCTTTCTTTCTTTTTTATTTATGTATTTTATTTCCTTATGTTTCTTTGGATAAACATCTTTCCCCTTTCATTATGGTGCACCATAATAGTTTTTTGAAGGGAATGTTTTATGAGTGTTTAGCTATCCGACAACCTGTTTGCATTGACTTTTTATCTACATAGGCTGATGAAGGGGCCAAAACAATTAGGCCCCGAAACATGTACCAATGACCACTAAGTAATCATTTATATTTAGTACAATAAAGCTATTGATTGGGCGGAACTTTTGCAAAATATTAATACTAATTATTCATAATATCCGAAGCGGCGAATATACCCACCTTGGTTTGCAGCGAATTTCTTTTCCATTGTCATCAATTTCTATTAAATACTTCTCCAATAATAACTACAATAGTGTGTAGGAACATTTGTAGGTTATATTTGGCTGGTTAGAAACGCTCTATCAAGTTCAAACGTTCGCCGCTAGGTGTTGATGACAGTAGCATCTGGTGGCCAAAGTTGGAACTACTTTAAATTGAACTTGTTGGGAGCCCTCGGGCGTTCAATTAAAATACCCTGCTATGGCCATTGGCTGCAATCTTATAATACGGTAAGGTGTATGTTTCACAAAACTCAAGTTCCTAAACCAGAGGGAGTTAGAAGGTGTGGTTTGTACTAAAATCTTCCAAATCGTCTCAACAGTACAGGAAAAATCTTGCATTTCTTGAATAATCTACGGAATATTTTGATTTGTGTATAGAGTGCTTAAACAATATAAGACGATAGCCCCTGGCATCACGTACAGCCCGCATAGCACTAGGGCTGGGCGGGTAGTATGTACACATGGGGCGCACACAACCCATTATGCGGGAGTTCTCGCAAGGGTTCGCTAGATAATATACAGGGTGTAACAAAAATGCACGACACAAAATGCAGGACACATTCCTTACACGCAGATGAAGAAATTGTGTTATATGAACATGGGTCTGGAAACACTTTGTTTCCATGTTACAACTCATTTTCTCCAACTCATTAATCATGGGAAACACACAAGAACAGAACGTTAGAATCATGGGGAACATGCACTCTTGGTTACGTCTAGTCACGTTGTCATTACTATAGGTGCACCACCAGTGTTTTGTTTTATATGGCCCTGTTGCCATGTGACTTAGCAGATGCGACTTTAACCGTGCGACAAAACATGTACTTCATGCACGATGGAGCATCTCTTCATTTTAGTGTTAATGACCATCGGATTCTAAATAACAGATTCGGTGAGAGATGGATAGGTAGAGATGGAACAATTGCCTGGCCTCCACGCGCTCCGGACCTGAACCCACTGGACATTTATTTGTAGGAGCATTTGAAAGCTCTTCCGTTTCGAACATCAGTGCAAGATGTTCAGAGTCTCCGGGCCTGTATTATGAAAGTTTGCGAGACCATACGCATTACTCCAGGGATACCGTGCATCAGCGCATCCGAGACTCACTACGACAGCGGGTTGATGCATGTATCACGGAGGCCATATTGAACATCTGCTGTGAGAAAGAGTTGCATGTGGTATGCTGGTTTTAGTGTGTTTCCCATGATTCATGAGTTGGAGACAATGAGGTGTATCATGGATACAAAGCTTTTCCGGACCCATGTTCATACGAGGCACGTCCAGAAAGTAGGTTCCGTTTGGTAATAAAATTGAATTGTGTACAGATACAGAAAAATTATTTATTGCACAACATTATACACCTCTTAAACTACTTTTCCACATAACTGCCGAACTTTTGCAGGCATTTGTCATAGCGTGGCACAAGTTTTTGGATACCTTCTTCATAGAAGTTTGCCGCCGACCGTAAACGAGAGTGAAGGCTCCCCTGTAAGATATCCTACCGTTTGGCCACCACTGTTAGGCAAATTGGGTATATGGTCAGGAGAACTCCTAATCATACGTAGTTCTCCTGGTAAGCACTCAATTTGCCTAACAGTGGTGGCCAAACGGTAGGACATCTTACAGGGGAGTCTTAACTCTCGTTTACGGTCGGCGGCAAACTTCTATGAAGAAGGTATCCAAAAACTTGTGCCACGCTGTGACAAATGCTTGCAAAAGTTCGGCAGTTATGTGGAAAAGTAGTTTGAGAGGTGTAGAATGTTGTGCAATAAATATTTTTTCTGTATCTGTACACAATTTAATTTTATTACCAAACGGAACTTACTTTCTGGACGTGCCTCGTATAACATAATTTCTTCGTCTATGTGTGAGGAATGTGTCCTGCATTTTGTGCCGCACATTTTTTTACACCCTGTATAATAACTAGATCTTTTTATTTTTTTAAATGATATTTCTGCTCACGTTTCATTTCCCTCACGACAAAGTGCGAAAGCTTCACACGGACTCACAATATTCTGGCATTTGCTTTCGGATGAGTATAGGTCTTAATACTGGGTATGGTACTTACGTGCACTACTTCCAACTACTAGGACAGCGAGGAGGAATATCCTGAATGTCATCTCGTCCTTTTCAGACTGCAGGTCACCCCTTCTAGTTTATATATGTTATTCAAACATTTGCTTTTGTTGGGGGAAGGGGGAAGATAAATCTTACTGTTAAGTTCCCCGACAGGGCATCGATTGTTTTAACCAGACGTTCTGATAGCTGGCAAGGTCGTATATACATATTATGTCAAGTTTAATACCAGTCAATAGTTACGATAAGAGTGATAACTAAACAAAAAACACTCGTAACTAATACACTTTATGACCCTAACTTGGTCACACTGGTAGAAGCGTAACCTCGAAGATTTCAACATTCTAGTTTCAGAACCACTATTACAAAGGTTTCGTTTTTGTTGTTCATTTTGAGGGGCTTGGACATCGTGGTCATTCGGCCGCTTGTAGTCTACTTGGGTGTATAAATAAATAAATAAATAAATAAATAAATAAATAAATAAATAAATCAAAGACAAAAACCAAGAAAAAAAAAACAAAAAGAATAAATAATAACCAACAATAATACACAACCTTGCACAATACACACACATAATCAATGCGCTCGGATGGTTATAACGCGGAAAAATGCCATTTAAACAACTTAACTTCGCTTGGCCACCATGTTGGTTTTATACTTAAAAGATTTTTAAGCGTCACATAGGCAAAATTAACTTAGTATTCTTTAACACCATACAAAATTTCAAGGTGATATCGGTAACAGTTTTGGAGATATAGAATGAAGGTGAAATATTTTGCGCGGCCGCCATGTTGAATTGGTGCTACGTATTAAAATTTGAAAGGCACGATCGAGGTCGGACATGTTTCGTTGAAATCGCTCCAACCATTTAGATTTTATTAGGGGGCCACACACAGATCACACACACAAGGAAAATAAACGAAAAATACAAATAAATTTGTACACAGGAGATCAGAAAGGCCTAACATTAAAAATCCCTCAGTATGGCTCCCTTCGGAGAGGAAGTAAAGCCGACGGGCCCATGTCATAGATGTATGGCATGTAAAAGAACCTTCCACTAACTACAATTATGTGAAGCTGAATTTTTAGGTTAGATTTGATTAACGCCCTAATAAGTTCCAACGTTCGTCGCCAGGTGCCGGTTGTGGTGGCATCTAGTAGCCAAGTTCACAGCTAGGTGTCGTTGTCGGTAGCATCTGGTAGCAAACGTAGGAACTACTTGAAATTGATCGTCTGCAGTCCTTACCTGAATTACAGATAACACACACTAATACAGCCATCAAAATTAATACCCGTTATCAGACATATTCTACACATATCCAAAGTACACGGGGCTACATGACCATATTTTCGCAGCCCCTAAACTGAGGAACCAACCAACATTAAAAATAACAAAAAAAAAAGGAAAACTTCTTACGTGCTAGCACATTTTTAAACAAGTAGTTCCGTCAAGAACTATATAGCCTATTTTCATATAACCTACTTATGTTAATTGCCACTATCAACATACAATATTTCAGTTTGATTGCTGTAATAGATTCATAGATATTGAAAACCGACTAAATATTTTGGATGGTCACAATGTTGGATTTTTATTTAATTATATAGGTCCTAGAGTTATGTACTGTTACATGAAGATTAATGTGTACGTGTAGCATTCAAATTCAATCGCATGATTAGGACACAAGAAGTAAAAAAGAGATTTTAAAATTTCGCACAGCTGCCATCTTGTGGTTATGGGAACAATTGAAGCAAATTAGATGCCAGTGGATTAACATTTGTATAAGGATTTACTCTACCAAGTTTCACTGCACTCGGATGGTTAAATTGTGAGAAACGTCCATGTGAATATTTATACTTCGCGTCGCCGCCTTGTTGGATTTCTGATCACCAGGTTATTGAAAGTCCTATAGGTGAAATTATGTTCATAGTCCCTGTGAACATAAAAAAATCAGTTTGATTGCTATAATAGATTCGTAGATACTCAGAGCCGTCTAAATATTTCGGATGGTCGCCATGTTGGATTGTTATATGTATAGACTTTAGAGTCATGTACCATTAAAGGAAAATTATTGCGTAGTTTCATTATTCAAACTTCCACTTCAATCGCATGATTACGACACTAGAAATAAAAACTTAATTTTAAAATTCGCACACCCACCATCTGGAGGTTATGTAAACAATTGAACTAAATTAGATACCAGTGCATTACAATGTGTATAAACATTTGCTGTACCATGTTTCATTGCGTTTGGATCATTAAATCGCGAGAAAGGTTTATTTAAAATTTTCAAATTCGCTTGGCCGCCATGTTCGTATTGTAGTTAACTGGTTTTTGAAAGGCTTATAGATGAACTTCCAGTAGTGTCCCTTATATCCGTACAAAATTTCCGGGTGATACCGCTAATAGTTTCAGAGATAGAGAATGCCGGTGAAATATTTCTCACAGCCGCCATCTTGAGGTTATGTAAACAATTGAACGATGTTAGATGTCGGTGCATTACAATGTGTATAAACATATACTGTACCAAGTTTCATTGCGTTTGGTTGGTTAAATCGCGAGAAACGTCTATTTAAATGTCGCAACTTCACTTGGCCGCCATGTTGGATTTGTAGTTACCAGGTTTTCAAACGTCACATAGGTGAACTTCTAGTAGTTCCCTTTATCACCGTACAAAATTTCAGGGTGATATCGGTAATAGTTTCGGAGATATTGAATGTTGGTGAAATATTTCGCACAGCCGCCATGTTGGATTGATCAGACGTAACAAAATTTGAAGGGCACGGTCAGGGTCGGCCGAAATAGAGCTATGAACCTACCGAGTTTCATTGAAATCTCTCCAGCCGTTTAGATTTTATTAGGGGGGGGGGGAGGCACACACACACACACACCCGAATCACACACACATACGCACACACACACGGACAAAAGGTGATATCACAAGCCTATTTTTTCAAAATTGAAAATAGGCTAAAAAGCAGACTCGAATCCTACGGGAAAAACTGCAGTAATTTAAGATATTGGTTTATCACACGTCAGATGCAAAATAGCTGTTAACTAGTGTAATTTGACAGAGGTTATCAGACAAATTCTTCTTCTTCTGCTTCTACTTCTTCTTCAATTCCCTTATGCCTTCAAGCGTCGGGGTAGCCTCGCTTGAGCCATTTCTGCCATTCCGCTACCTCGTCCAGCTCCTCCCTCAACTCGCTTTTCATGTCTTTGTTGTACTTTTTCTTCCTTCTTCCATTCTCGTAACATGTCCGTACCATCTCAACTGACGTTCCTCAATCACTTCACCCATTGTTTTTTGTCTAATTCCTCTCTAATTCTCACATTTCGAACTCGATCTCTTCTTGTGTTTCCTACTGCTCTCCTCAGAAACTTCATTTCTGTGGCAGTAATCCTACTTAGATGTTTATCTTGTAATGCCAAACTCTCCATACCATACAGCGTAATCGGTGCAATGAATGCATTATATAGGCTATCTGCTCTTTGATCTTAAGACTTATCTCCTTCCTCCCTACTATTGGCAACTCAAACTAACACTTGGGGCGCTGTGGTCGGTCTGGATAAGTAGGGTAAAAATACTCAATAACACCCGTTTGATATGGAACACTTTTTATTTTTCGTATATAATCAGTAAATGTGCACCCTAAAATAATGGCATTGTTATTTTTAATTGTATATATGTATAACTGTGCGATACACGTGATCCAATGTGTGTGTTCCACTGGATTTTATGTGTCAATTGCATATTATCAAGCATCGGTTGTCTGCTGGTATTTGTTTTTGAGCAGTTCGAGTCATGGCGCTGTTACGTTTAAAAGCTACCGTAAATTTGAGTTTGCTCACTGTACCATAGATTCTAGAAATTATTTGCTGCTTGGTAGGGCGAAGGGATGAGTTTAACTTGTATTAAAACTCGGGGGAGACAGGAATTGCTTGATTTGTTGGATGGTTAGCAGGTAGGTTTGGTGTTGAATATCGGACTGGTAGCAGGTTCTTGCAGAGTAGATATTTACTCTGCGAAGTCAAATTAGGCCTATATGACTCGTGGAATAGCTCGGATATCGCAGAGCGAGGTGATGGTGGTTGATAGGGTTATTGGAAATGAAGTAGGGAGCGGGGAATGATACCTGACTGATGAAGCTTGGCTGTCCTCGGCTGTTGTAGGCTTGGCTGTCTTGGTACTACTTGGCTCGGCGAGACTGTACTTGGCTGTCTAGGTGCGGCTTGGCTCAGCGTAACAGTGAACAACCCGTCCTGTCGTCAGTGTGTTTAGTGGTGAGTGGTCCAACCCGCTCCTGTTGACCGTATTTATTTGGTATCGTCACCTTTCGGCTATTGCTATTAGCATCTTTTGGAAAGTGATGAAAACTTATATCCGCATCCCTCTTATACATCGACTTACAGCCGTGAACTGAGCAATATACTTTGCTTTTACTCATTTTGCACTCCATCAACGAGTAAAACTTATTACTTGTGTATAAAGACACGAAGAATTTACCACGAACTGCTTACCAATACAAGGTATCATTTACAAACAGTCACGACGTGACAAATGTACCCTACTTGGTAAGTTTCTAATTTTTACCGCTAGATGTCATATCAGACAGCTGGAGTTGCCAATAGTGGTATTCATCTGATGATAAGCTGATACTACTTTCTTAGTTCTATTTAGTACCTCGGGTTCAATTTTTCCATCATTACTTAATATGGTTCCCAGATATTCAAAAGTTTCTACTATCTCAAGAGGCTTTCCATTACAGCGCATACTGATTTCTTCTTCCTATTTTGAGACCCTCATTACTTTACTTTTCCGTCCCTTTTCAATTCATACCATTCCACCACTGCTTGCTGAAGTCTTTCTGGTAAGACAAATTCTTAACCACGATGCCTACGTTCATAAATGAAACAACAACAACAGCTATTGATACTGCATGTGAAAATATACCTTTCCTATAATCACATTCGGGTTGGTTGGTTCCTTAGTTTGGGGGCTGCGACAACGCGGTCATGTAGCCCCGTGTACTATGGGTGTGTGTAGAATCTGTCTGATGTGATGGCTGAATTAGTGTGTGTTATCTTTTTTCAATTCAAGTAAGGATTGCAGACATTGCATTTTTATCAAGTCGTTCCTACTTTTGCCGCCAAACGCCACGGTCAACGACTACTAGTTCAGAACTAGGTTACCAGATGCCACCGCAGTCAGTTCCTGGCGGCGAACGTTGGAACCTAAGAGCGTTAGTCAAATGTTTAACCTATAATTTAGCTTCACACAGGTGTAATTAGTGGAAGGTTCTTAAACATGCCATAAATCTATGACATGGTACCGCCGCACAGTGGGCCAGAATCTTGAAAACGTGGCCAAAAAGGAAAAAAGAAAGTTTATAGATGGGAATTTTGGACTATCAGGTTGGCTACAGTAATGTTGGGTCTACTGAATACCGGTTGTGCGGAAGAGCAGAACTTCATTTTGTCCGTTATATTTCAGGTCAATCGCGGCAATTCATTGTTAGCGGTGCGTGCAGCCGGCCAGGCTACAAAATAGTATTTTCTTTAAAGATAAATATTTGTGTTCTGTGTAAGTGAAGCGAATATATATTCAATATGGAAGATGTTCCAGGAGGTATATACTAATTTAAACAAGTAGTTCCGTGAAGAACTATACAGCCTATTTTCATATATCCTGCTCATGTTAACTGCCTCTATCAACATACAAAATTTCAGTTTAATTGCTGTAACAGATTTGTAGATATTGAGAACGGTCTAAATATTTCAGATGGACGCCAGGTTGGATTTTTATTTTTGTACTATTACATTAAGATTATTGTGTACGTGTGGTATTCAAACTTCAATCACATGATTAGAACACAAGAAGTAAAAACGAGATTTTAAAATTACGCACAGCAGCCATCTTGAGGTTATGTAAACAATTGAATTAAATTAGAGGGCAGTGCATTACAATCTGCAAAATCATTTACTGCTCCACATTTCACTGCGCTCAGAGAGTTAAATCACGAGAAAAGTCTATTAAAATATTTCACATTCGCTTGGTCGCCATGTTCGTTTTCTACTTTACAGGTTTATGAAATATTCATAGGTAAACTTGTATCAGTACCCTTTATCACCGTACAAAATTGCAGGGTGATATCTGTAATAGTTTCGGAGATATAGAATGTCAGTAAAATATTTCGCACAGCCGCCATTTTGAGGTTATGTAAACGATTGAACTAAATTAGACTCCAGTGCATTACAATGTGTATAAACATTTGCTGTACCAAGTTTCATTACGGTTGGATGGTTAAATCGCGAGAAAAGTCTATTTAAAAGTCTCAACTTCGCTTGACCGCCATGTTGGTTTTGTAGTCACCAGGTTTTTGAAAGTCTCATAGGTGAACTTCTAGTAGTGCCCTTTGTCACCGTACACAATTTCAGGGCGATGTCGGTAATAGTTTCCGAGATATTGCATGTTAGTGAAATATTTCGCACAGCCGCCATGTTGAATTGGTGAAACGTAACAAAATTTGAAGGGCACGGTCGAGGTCGCCGGGAATAGTGCTATGAACTTACCGAGTTTCATTGAAATCGCTCCAGCCGTTTCGATTTTATTAGGGGGGGACACACACACGAATCACACACACACACACACACACACACACGCGCGCACACACACACGGACAAAAGGTGATCTAATAAGCCTATTTTTTCAAAATTGAAAATAGGCTAAAAATCATGTATATCATTATTAAATCATTAATTATACATGTTTTCTTTTAACTAACTTAATACCGGAAAATGCACGAGAAATTTGTAAAATGTGTTTAAAAACTAGAGATAACTTACTAATTCCACGACATTCCGCTTTCTTTTGCACTGTTTTGTAAATTAAACTTCAATTCCACCTACTAGTACCAACTCCGGCTTTGAGCCCATGTCATTATTGAGACATGTTGAAAAATGGCAATAAAGTTAATTAATTATGAGCTACATGTGTAAAATTTAAATTATAATCGATGCCCAGAAGCATTGTAAAGAATATAATAAGTAGAAAAAGGACGGAAACCCCGCTCGACGTTTCTTTGAAAACACTCCAACATCAGCGTTAATAACTGGAGCTTCCGAAGAACTAATCCACCGTTTTCACATTATTTTTCAGGCGATTTGGAGCGAACGTCAAATCGACGTTGAAAAGTTTTGAGCTTACGCCATAGTAACTGCCAGACACCACTGTACGTCAAAGAATACCCCTGGTACAACATGCCAACAGCAGTCCATAGATTCTTCGGTCATTTTACCCATCGGTCAACTGTCTGATAATGCTCAAGAATCAATCAGTAAGTTGATAAAGCAATATCGCCTGAGTTTTTCTCGAACATTATCCAGAGTTAAGACTATGGAAGCCGAGCTCAGGAGATCGTCGGCAACCTCAGACCCCTACATTTCTTCTCTACGCAAATCATCACCAAGGAAACTGAAGAGTTTGTCGCCAGAAGCTGTTGACCTCTTAGTTTCTGTGGTGGAAGATTATGAAGATTCTGATACAGATGATGAGGAAAGAGTCTTTGAAGATGATTCTGATGATGACGATTCAGTTGAAGAAGCAGAAGAAGAAAGAGAAGATGATGAAATATGAAAAGGAGGAAGAAAACAACAACTTCTAATTATAGTTACAAACAATTTACTAATTGAATAATTGTAATTGAATTAAAATTATTTTTGTATTATTTTACACCATCTTCTACCCTCTATTTG
This sequence comes from Meconema thalassinum, assembly GCA_946902985.2. Classification (NCBI taxonomy): domain Eukaryota; kingdom Metazoa; phylum Arthropoda; class Insecta; order Orthoptera; family Tettigoniidae; genus Meconema; species Meconema thalassinum. The sequence goes on from OX336399.1 coordinate 86,336,926, forward strand.
GTCCTTTTTCGAGCTTCTATTTTTTGAGCTTATAGCCTATTTTTAACCATTAACTACAACAACCCCTAGATATTGATTTTTATATAAATAAAGAGACTTTTATCAATTTTTGTGCACCATCTTGGATCCACCATTTTGTTTTTTTTTAATTTTTGAACTCATAATCTTCATCAACAACCACGGTAATTTCCACAAAAAAAATATATTTTTTATATAAATAAAATGACTCTTATCAATATTTCCCCACCCTCTTGGATCCGCCTTTTTGATTTTTTGATATATTCTTAATCAGCAACTTCGATAACCCTTACCAACTTTCGTACAAATTGAACAGTTATTTTTTTATTTTTTATTATTTAGTCAATTTACCCTCTAGGTTGGTGGTTCCCACGGACTCAGCGAGGGAACTCACCACTACCGCCTCTATGGGCAGTGTCCTGGAGCTTGGAACATCTGGTGGGGATGGATACAACTGGGGAGGTATGATCAGCACTTCGTCCAGGCGGCCTCACCTGCAAAGCGAACAGGGGCCTCATGAGGGATGGGAAGGAGTGGAAGATTGGGATGGATAGGCTAGGAAGAGGGAAGGAGGCGGCCGTGGCCTTACAGTTACATTTGCCCGAAGACTAAGTGGGAAACCACGGAAAACCACTTCGAGGATGGCTGAGGTGGGAATCGAACCCCCTCTACTCATTTGGACCACCCGAGGCTGAGTAGACCCCGTTCCAGTCCTCATACCACTTTTCAAATTTCGTGGCAGAGCCGGGAATCGAACCCAGGACCTCCGGGGCGGCAGCTAACCATGCTGACCGCTACGCAACGGAGGCGACTTACAAATTGAACAACTCTTTATATTTTGGCCACGTTTTCAAGATTCTGGCCCACTGTGCGCCGCCGGCTGTACTTCCCCTCCGAAGGAAGGCATACTGAGGGATTTTTAACGCTCTTAAAAATACGACGACGGGTTTGAACGCGCGATCTTGGGCATAGAAGCTCATCATGCTACCAACTACGCCACCGAAGCCGCTAAATCACATTCTAATCTGGGTGTTATGTTACGAGTGGACAATATAACGCTGTAAGCAAAACACACGAGTAGTCTAACTGAGAACGCCACAATGATTCACGAAAACATGTTCTAAGAACGCTCAGGTTTCCGATTCCATTTCCTGGCAAAGACGCAGTTCGACTGAGAAATAGTAGCGTCGCCGGAAGATTTTACTTACGGGATGGCAAATACACACATCAAAAAAAGTTTTGCATCACCTCGGTTCCAAGAGTTCCGGAACCTTTAAATACAAAGGGAATAGAGATCAACACAAACAACATTTCAGCTCGTTTTATTGCTCATGAGACCCACACATTGCATGTTGTACCATCATACAGCTAGACTTTCAGCATTTGTGGTCCAGATTGCAGTACACACCACTACCTCTAATACCCAGTAGCACGTCCTCTTGCATTGATGCATGCCTGTATTCGTCGTGGCATACTATCCACAAGTTCATCAAGACACTGTTGGTCCAAATTGTCCCACTCCTCAACGACAATTCGGCGTAAATCTCTCAGAGTGGTTGGTGGGTCAAGACGTCCATAAACAGCCCTTTTCAACATATCCCAGGCATGTTCGATAGGGTTCATGTCTGGCGAACATGCTGGCCACTGTAGTCGAGCGATGTCGTTATCTTGAAGGAACGCATTCACAAGATGTGCACGATGAGGTCGAGAATTGTCGTCCATGAAGACAAATGCCTCTCCAATATTCTGCCGATATGGTTGCACTATGGGTCGGAGGATGTCATTCAGGTATCGTAAAGCCGTTTCGGAGCCTTCCATGACCACCAGTGGCGTACGTCGGCCCCACATAATGCCACCCCAAAACATCAGGGAACCACCACCTTGCTGCACTCGCTGGACAGTGTGTCTAAGACGTTCAGCCTGACCAGGGTGCCTCCAAACACGTCTCCGACGATTGTCTGGTTGAAGGCATATGCGACACTCATCGGTGAAGAGAACGTGATGCCAATTCCGTGGGGTCCATTCAGCATGTTGTTGGGCCCATCTGTACCGCGCTGCATGGTGTCGGGGTTGCAAAGCTGGACCTCGCCATGGACGTCGGGAGTGAAGTTGCGCATCATGCAGCCTATTGCGCACAGTTTGAGTTGAAACACGACGTCCTGTGGCTGAACGAAACGCATTATTCAACATGGTGGCATTGCTGTCAGGGTTCCTCCGAGCGGCAATCCGTAAGTAGCGGTCATCCACTACAGTAGTAGCCCTTGGGCGGCCTGAGCGAGGCCTGTCATCGACAGTTCCTGTATCTCTGTACCTCCTCCATGTCCGAACAACATCGCTTTGGTTCACTCTGAGACGCCTGGAAACTTCCCTTGTTGAGAGCCCTTCTTGACACAAAGTAACAATGCGGACGCGATCGAACTGCGGTATTGACCTTCTAGGCATGGTAGAACTACAGACAACATGAGCAGCGTACCTTCGTCCTGGTGGAATGACTGGAACTGATCGGCTGTCGTACCCCCTCCGTCTAATAGGCCCTGCTCATGCATGGTTGTTTACATCTTTGAGCAGTTTTAGTGACATCTATGAACAGTCAAAGGGACTGTATCTTGGATACAATATACACAGTCAACGTCTATATGCCGGAGATCTGGGAACCGAGGTGATGCAAAACTTTTTTTGATGTGTGTAGTTGTTGGGTGGAAGTCGGGGTGGGGGCTCAGAGTTTTAATTATCACTAGCATTTTACAATGGTGCATTTCTACCAGAGTTGGGTAGTTGTAGTGTTGTAGAACCGGCTCCCGTGGTGTTGGGGTAGCGTGCTTGCTTCTCACCCGGAGGCCCCGGGTTCGATTCCCGGCTCCGTCAGGGATTTTAGAAACTGACGTGAGGGCTGGAACGTTGTGCACTCAGCCTCGTGAGGACAATTTAGTAGCTGTCTGACAGTGAGGCAGAGCCCCGGCCAAGATTAACGGCCGAGGGGACCCGAAGCGCTGACCACACGTCATCCCAATATCTACAGGCCAAATGGCTGGGCAGCGGTCACTTGGTAGGCCCAGGCCCTCCAAGGGCTGTAGTGCCAGTGGGTTTGTTGATATTAATTCATTGAGGAACAATCCAAGTCGACGGTGATGATCTGCCTCGAACGACAAAATTTAAGTATCTTGGCTCTACGATTAGTGCTGAAGGTCGCCTCACCGTAGAGGTCAACATAAGAATTAATGGTACGTGGATGACGCGGCGAACAACGACAGGTGTCATGTGCGATCGCCAGGTGAAAGACCACCTAAAATCGAGTTTATGGTCTACTGCTTCTGTGATCCTTTTAGCGAGGAGTTTTGTCAGTATCTTCATCATGTTCTTTTCGATAGCGATCCCTCTGTAGGAGTTTGGATCTGATTGATCGCCTTTACCCTTGAACAGCACTTTAATAGTTGAGATTCTCCATGCTGTGGGGATGCTACATTCAATACAGAGGTTCATTAAGTCTGAGATTGCCGGAAGCAACATCTCTGTTGAATCTTTCACGTGTTCGTTACAAATCCCGTCAGGTCCTATGGCCTTATTGTTTTTGAGTGACATGATAGCTTCTTCTACCTCCTCCGATGTGAACGGGTTGGTTTCATTTTGGTATGTTCCCATTTTATTTGGATCAAGATTGCTGGCATCTCCATCTACATTTAATATGTTCCGGAAGTGTTTTTCCCATTCAGCCATTTCTATTTTTCCAAAGCCATGTGTTTTTCTATGGTTCAATGCTACAAATGGGTCATTGATGGCTTCCTCTACTATTCTTATCGCCTCTTTTTCCAAATGTTCCTTTCGTTTTACCGATAGTAGTCTTTTGTAATCCTTCTTTATGATTGATGCTGTATTGTAGTAATGCCTCCTGGTCCATAGTAAATTTTGCGACATGCATGGCCTCGATGACTCTTTTCCTCTTCTGATAGCATTCCTTGTCGAACCATATTCGCGATTTTCTTTCCGGCTTATACACAAGTGCTGATTTGATAGTTTTTTTTTCAGGTATAGCGCGGCTGCTTCTATGTCTTTTCTCTTTATGTGTTTATCAAAACTTTTCCATTCCTCCGATTCCTGTCTAAGAACATATTTGTCTATCTGTCGTGAAGGGTTGGTATCTTTAGGTTTTTCTCTCTTGTCCATTTGTGAGACGTTAAATTGTGCCGAGATCGGACAGTGTTTCTTTATCTTCGCCTCCTCTGAAATGTGAGATATTATACAGTGTAATTTAGTAACTTAATGGTAAGGCCTTTATAGAAAACTAAATCTATAGCGCTGCTCCCTGAATGTGCAAAGTACGTTCTGTCTTCAACCTTGTTGACGAGGTTGAATCCTTCCTCCGTCATTAGCTCGAGGAGTTATTTCGCTCTATGGTTATCGACGTCTAGTCTGCAGTTAAAGTCTCCGGCCAATATAATGTCTCTGTCCTGAGGTACATGTCCTATGGAGAACATGATTGTTGCTATCAGATCTTCAATAGGTGTTAGTGGCTGTATTGGCCAACGCGGGAAGTCAACAACCCACCAAGAGTATTCTGGTAATAGTGGACAAATGTATAAAAATTTGTTGGCCAAAGCATTAGATAATGATGTGATAATACAAAGAGTTGACTTTACAAAGGTCGCTTGACAATTTAACAAACATGTGGAGGACCAGACAATATTATTGTCACTAAATAAGGAAGTCCAGGAAGGCATAAAGGACACGACACCACCACTAACTAATAATGAGATATATTATCAAATAGTGGCACATAAAACATAATATCCAAAGGTGACACATAAACAAATATTCAAAGGTGGCACATAAACATATGAGAAACACTAGCACAAATTTACACAATTGAAGAAACACTCAAAGAATTAACACACGTTACGTCTTGAGCCTAAAACACACATATTGTCTTGAACGTAGCTGCAGATCAGTACATCATAGAACGGCATGCAATACACGGCGGTTCCAAAGAACGATATAATTTAAATATGCAACACAAGTGGAGTTGCAACAAATAATGAAAAAACAGGTCGCATGGAACGAGAATGTGTCGTCGAACCAGGACTGACTTACAGTGATGCGCCGATACTGTAAGCCCAAAATGAATTGTTAATAAAACAAATTATGTGTGAAACGCAGGAAGTCAAAGTAGTTGCTGTCATACAAACACCGGGATATGCCAATCGCGCGGTATTGTCACAATAGTAAAGTAGTTAAACCCAGCGTCAACTTCCATTCCAGTGATGTTGCAGGAAGTCAAAGTAGTTGCTATCATACAAATACCGGGATATGCCAATCGCACGGTATTGTCACAATAGTAAAGTAGTTAAACCCAGCGTCAACTTCCATTCCAGTGATGTTGCAGGAAGTCAAAGTAGTTGCTATCATACAAATACCGGGATATGCCAATCGCGCGGTATTGTCACAATAGTAAAGCAATTTAGCCTAGCGTCAACCTCCATTAGTGATGATGCCTAGCCTTGTAACATGCTTCCAGACACGATGAATTACTTATCACACGAAGCATCATGATTATTCATACGCGTGAAGACAAATTGTTAGGCAGTAAATGAAGATAGAAGTAAACACATTATAACAAACTATCCGACGCCGCGGATTGAAGAATTCGTCGACATGACGCGTAGCACCATCAAGCATGGTGATGATGAGATCAAAAATCACTGTAATGTCACTGCCCAAACAAAATATGAATCATGTGCATAGGACATGATTGCTAAGCACGGTTAATATGAAGATAGCACCAATTATAGAAATGATTAGCTGGATACTTGTTGATATATCACAACCAGCTTTGAAGCACAGCATTGTGTCATGGCCACACACTTAGATAACAGCGAAGAAGAAACACGTGATTGGTCGCTACAAGCAGCAAGAAGGCCTCTGATAGGCTGGAAGCAGCGAATCACAGTAGAGAGTTTAAAAAACAAGTAAGAGGCCTCTGATAGGCCGAAAGCAGCCAATCACAGTAAAGAGTTCAAACAAGTTAAAGATGAATCAATGTCGCCAACTTAGAATACAAAAATTACCTTCTAAGCCAAAATATCCTACTGGAAACACGGCAGTGGGAATACTACATGCAATCAAAACAAATAAATCACGACAACCAATAAACATAAACAAAACCAACCTGACAATGAATAAATACAATGAAAACAAATAATACAGATATGTACAACCACACAGAGTGGAAACAAATGGGGAAACACAAAAACTGGTTTGCCAAGACAGTGGCCGAACCATATTGCCCGCACAGAAACAACAGGCAGGTTGTTTATGAAAATACAAGAGTGTTTAGTTCTGCGGCAACAAGGGAGACACCTTGACGATGGGACGTTTCAAGAGTCCAGAGGTGGTATGTAGAGAACACGAGCCAGGCCGTCCTTACCACAATGAACCTCAAGAATACGTCCAAGTCGCCAGTAAGTAGGAGAAACATTGTCGTCCATAATAAGCACAAGCGTGCCAACCTTGAGGTTAGGAGACATACGGTTCCACTTGCGACGTTGTTGAAGGGAGAGTAAATGATCTGTGGACCATTTACGCCACAATGAAGTCATAATCTGTTGAAGTAATTGCCATCTAGACAACCTATTGATGGGCACTTCAGAAGCGTCAGGAATGGGCAAGGCATTCAAAGGTCGTCCAACAAGAAAGTGACCTGGCGAGAGATAGCACAAGTCAGTAGGATCCTCAGTCATAGGCGAAATGGGTCTAGAATTTAGAATGGCTTCAATTTGCACCACGAGAGTGGTCAATTCTTCATACGTAAGTACTTGAGCCTTCATGATTCTTATTAAATGAGATTTCAAAGATTTGATGTTTGCCTCCCAAATTCCACCAAAGTGCGGAGAACTAGGAGGAATGAAGTGCCACTGAATTAGTAGCGATGACGTAGAATCTTGAACAACAGATTGAAAATCTGCAGAGGAGAGCAACGAACCAAGATCAGCAAGGTCAGACTGTGCGCCTTGAAAGTTGGTACCATTGTCGGAATACACTTGAGCGGGTACGCCCCTTCTACTGCAGAAGCGAGTAAAGGCTACAACGAAAGCATGACTGGAGAGGGAAGTGACGACGCCGTAGGTATCAATTGACAATAAATAGAGACAAGCTCCATAGGCCTGCTCACTGCTGTCGCAGAAGCCATGAAGTTGCATAGATTTGATTTCTGAAGCAGGCTTAATCAAACGTGGAGTAGAAATCTCAGAAATCGCAGGTAAATTGCTATAAATGTTCAGCCAAGCTTGCGTGATTTCCATTGGAAGGGGGTCATCCCAACCGAGTTTGTAAATCCACAAATCTTGGAAGAGAATCTTACAAGCAACTACAATAGGTGACACTAAACCCAAAGGATCAAAGATAGAGGCAACAATGGACAAAAATGAACGCTTAGTAAAGGTAATTGAAGTGTCACAGCTCACGATAGGTGACTGAATCCGCAACAAGTCATCGATAGGTTGCCAATAAAGTCCTAGCGTTCTGGCGACTGTTTCTTCACCATTGCCGAAACTACGGAGTTGTTGTTTCTCTTGATGATCAAGAGGAATGTTATCTATTAGAGTCATGGAGTTTGAACTCCACTTACACAGTTCAAAACCACCTAATCTCAAAAGAAGGGTCAATTCATCATACAGAATGAGTGCGTCATGCTCGGAATCACATCCCGAGATACAATCATCAACATAGAAGTCGTTTAAAACAATCTGAGTGGCAGCTGGAAAAGCTGTGCCATCAGTGAGGGCGAGCTCCTTTAGCACACGAGTGGCTAAGAAGGAAGCTGGGGCAGTACCATATGTAACGGTGTTTAATTGATATTCTACCATTGGGTCTGAAGGAGAGTCTCTCCAAAATATTCTCTGTAAGTCACGATCTTTGTGATCTACAAGAATCTGTCTGTACATTTTACTCAGATCAGCTGCAAACGCTATCAAGTGAGTACGGAACCGAAGCAAAATAGAGAACAAATCCTGCTGAATTACAGGGCCCACCAACAAAGTATCATTAAGGGAGCACCCAGACGTAGTAACCATCGAAGCGTCAAATACCACTCTGAGCTTTGTAGAAGTACTGTGCGGCTTGAAAACAGGATGATGGGGAATGTAGTAAACTTCACCATCAGTCGGGTGGGGGGCAACTTGCATATGGTTTAAGGCTAGATATTCATGCATGAATTCAGTGTATTCTAACCTTAACTCAGGGTTACGAGCCAAACGTCTTTCGAGAGAGTGAAAACGTTTTAGTGTAGCGTAGCGAGAGGCACCTAGAGGCTCCGAGTCTACCTTGCGAGGGAGTCTAACCACAAATCTACCATCGTCTTTGCGAGTGGTAGTAGCAACGAAGTGTTCTTCACATATGGATTCATCAACAGACAACACTGGGGTTTCAACTTCTTCAACGTTCCAAAACGCTTCCAGCTGTTGTTCTACATGAGGGCGTGAGAGTGTAAGTGCTGATACCACGTGCGATGGTTGCGAGGTGCTTGCACTGGGCAGCCTCCCAGAAAACAACCAACCCACAGAGGTATTTTGAATGATGGGCAAATCACCGACTGGTATGATTTTACCAGGACATAACAGGTCAAAGAAATATTCTGCACCAAGAACAAGATCAATAGATTTAGTGCAATTGAAATCAGGATCAGCTAAATCAATATGTGATGGAATGTTCCATTCAGAGGTATCGAAACCAGCAGCGGGTAGCTCAAGTGCAATATTGGGAACCACGAGACATTCAAGCTTAGCAGACCAATTAGTAGCACAGGCAAAAACGTTCACATCAGCAACAACAGTAGCAGTGCTTTGATTTTGACCAACACCGTGAATGTGTACCTTCATAGGTTTGGTGTGGAGTCTTAATTTCTTAATTAAGTGTGACGAAATTAAGTTACAATCTGATGCAGAGTCAAGTAGTGCAGTGACAGGTACACGTAAGCCATTGCCAGCTAATATATTCAACTTGGCAGTGGGTAATAGCGTCCTTGAAAATTGATTGTCACGAGCGACGTTACTGCAACTAGTGTTTACCACGTTAGCATGAGCTTGAGAAGCATCATTACTAGTGCCACTGGAGGGCTCATAGTGAAGAAGAGTGTGGTGTTTTCGGGAATAAGTGTTACAAGAGTACTTCGAACATTGATGATTAGGCTCGAAATTACGCAAACAATTATAACACAATTTACGAGACCTGACAAAATCCCATTTGGCTGTGGACGAAAGTTTGATAAAGGTACCACATTTCGACAATTGGTGATCAATGCTCCTACAATATGTACAACGAGATTTGGTAGTAGTTAACATGGGTTTCTGAGGCGAATGACCTTCAGCTTTAAGTTTGGTTACAGCAGTATGTAATGCAGGCCTGGACACATTCCTTTCAGTTATTTCCAGTACCTTGCATTTTTTCTCTAAGAAGCTAACCAAGTCCTGGAGAGTGGGAATTCTCCCAGAATCAACATGATTCTCCCATTCACGGATGCTATCATTATCTAGTAGCTCCAATATAAAATGTGACAATAACAAGTCTTGAAGGGGAACCCCGTTAAAGTCCAAAGCTTCTAACGCATTGACATGAGAAACAAAGTGGTCGATGATGGCACGCAATGACACTGAATCATTACCGTATGCGGGGGGCTTGAAAAGCTTGGTAACATGATTGTGCGCTATGAGCCTAATGTTATTGTATCGAGTTGTCAGCAAGTTCCATGCAACCATAAAGTTATCATCCGACACAGTAATGTTCTTTAAGAGGAGTTTGGCCTCCCCACTAAGACTAGAATTAAGGTAGTAGAACTTAACAATATCAGACAGAGCATGGTTATCAATTACTATAGCCTTGAAGCTATCTCTGAAATTCAACCAGTCTGTGAAGTCGCCACTGAACTGCGGAATTTGAATTTCAGGCAACTTTATATGCGCTGCAGCTACGTTAGCAGTAGGAAATTGTGCACTCTGCAAATTATTCAAAGGGTTATCACTGTCTGTAGTGTTGGATTTTTTGAAATTGTCACAATGTAGTTTAATTTTAACCATCAACTCAAAATATTTATCTTCGAAGTCACAACGTTCGGCTATTTCTTCGTCGATATTGTCTGTAATATCCTCTAAAGCGACTTGCGCTTCGTTATATTGTTCATAAATTTCCTCGCATTTGTGTTTGCGTAACACTAACATTTGATATTGCTCTTCTGTAATGTCCTGAAAGTTGCTAATTACTTTTTCTTGTGAGGTAAGCATGCCCTTAGCGACTGCACGCTTCCTAACTAAAGGTCGTTTTTGGGCATCCTCCATAATGACCTTAGGATTGCCCGCCTAGATGTAATTACCAGAGTTGCACACCTAACTAACACAACAACTAACTAACACAAAAAATAAACACTGAGACAATGGTCTCGATTAAGTTGTAAACAAACATCTGAACATAGACTACTGTATTGTGTCCTTGGGAAGTTAATGGGAACGTATACAATTTAAATTTATGGCCTTCCTGGTTAAATAGCAAGAAACAAGGGCCCAACGTGGCCGAAGCAAAGCTTAATGATTCAAAATAGTAAACAGCTCAATATCCGGCCCGGAGGACCAAATAATGTATTGGCCAACGCGGGAAGTCAACAACCCACCAAGAGTATTCTGGTAATAGTGGACAAATGTATAAAAATTTGTTGGCCAAAGCATTAGATAATGATGTGATAATACAAAGAGTTGACTTTACAAAGGTCGCTTGACAATTTAACAAACATGTGGAGGACCAGACAATATTATTGTCACTAAATAAGGAAGTCCAGGAAGGCATAAAGGACACGACACCACCACTAACTAATAATGAGATATATTATCAAATAGTGGCACATAAAGCATAATATCCAAAGGTGACACATAAACAAATATTCAAAGGTGGCACATAAACATATGAGAAACACTAGCACAAATTTACACAATTGAAGAAACACTCAAAGAATTAACACACGTTACGTCTTGAGCCTAAAACACACATATTGTCTTGAACGTAGCTGCAGATCAGTACATCATAGAACGGCATGCAATACACGGCGGTTCCAAAGAACGATATAATTTAAATATGCAACACAAGTGGAGTTGCAACAAATAATGAAAAAACAGGTCGCATGGAACGAGAATGTGTCGTCGAACCAGGACTGACTTACAGTGATGCGCCGATACTGTAAGCCCAAAATGAATTGTTAATAAAACAAATTATGTGTGAAACGCAGGAAGTCAAAGTAGTTGCTGTCATACAAACACCGGGATATGCCAATCGCGCGGTATTGTCACAATAGTAAAGTAGTTAAACCCAGCGTCAACTTCCATTCCAGTGATGTTGCAGGAAGTCAAAGTAGTTGCTATCATACAAATACCGGGATATGCCAATCGCACGGTATTGTCACAATAGTAAAGTAGTTAAACCCAGCGTCAACTTCCATTCCAGTGATGTTGCAGGAAGTCAAAGTAGTTGCTATCATACAAATACCGGGATATGCCAATCGCGCGGTATTGTCACAATAGTAAAGCAATTTAGCCTAGCGTCAACCTCCATTAGTGATGATGCCTAGCCTTGTAACATGCTTCCAGACACGATGAATTACTTATCACACGAAGCATCATGATTATTCATACGCGTGAAGACAAATTGTTAGGCAGTAAATGAAGATAGAAGTAAACACATTATAACAAACTATCCGACGCCGCGGATTGAAGAATTCGTCGACATGACGCGTAGCACCATCAAGCATGGTGATGATGAGAGCAAAAATCACTGTAATGTCACTGCCCAAACAAAATATGAATCATGTGCATAGGACATGATTGCTAAGCACGGTTAATATGAAGATAGCACCAATTATAGAAATGATTAGCTGGATACTTGTTGATATATCACAACCAGCTTTGAAGCACAGCATTGTGTCATGGCCACACACTTAGATAACAGCGAAGAAGAAACACGTGATTGGTCGCTACAAGCAGCAAGAAGGCCTCTGATAGGCTGGAAGCAGCGAATCACAGTAGAGAGTTTAAAAAACAAGTAAGAGGCCTCTGATAGGCCGAAAGCAGCCAATCACAGTAAAGAGTTCAAACAAGTTAAAGATGAATCAATGTCGCCAACTTAGAATACAAAAATTACCTTCTAAGCCAAAATATCCTACTGGAAACACGGCAGTGGGAATACTACATGCAATCAAAACAAATAAATCACGACAACCAATCAACATAAACAAAACCAACCTGACAATGAATAAATACAATGAAAACAAATAATACAGATATGTACAACCACACAGAGTGGAAACAAATGGGGAAACACAAAAACTGGTTTGCCAAGACAGTGGCCGAACCAGTGGCCCTGAATATATGGCCATCACAGAGATCCATTCGAAGTATATTATCATTGTGTCTTGGTCTTGGAATGTACTTAGAATTTTACCAATGCTTGGTTTGTAGTAACATGAGGTGCCACGCATTGGTCTCCCTCTTGGCCCTTACGTTGATGTAATATGCTGTGCGTAGATTCCATTAATGTCTGTAGGTTTGGTGGATAGAGTCTCTAGTAGTATGAGTATATCATGTGAATGCAGAAGGATATTGTTTGTCAATGCTAAGGCGCTCTTTAAGCCCTCTATGTTCCAAAGCAAGATGCGCAGCTGGTTAGGCTGTGAGGGAAATTCCTGTTTTACGGGAGCGAAAAAGCCGGTATCGTCTCACGAAGACACCATTGGGCCACGCTCCTGGGACTTAAACCTTTGACAGATCTTGGAAAGGTATAACTACTCGTAGTGCTTTTTGTGTGGGGCTGGTAGGAAGTTCATCACATTCAATGATATCTGTTACATTTAGGTTGGTTAGATGGCGCTGTACCATTTCTACAGTGGTGTTATGGTGGAGTCGCCCTATGTATAGCCATGCTCTTGGTTCTGCTGCTTGTAGTTCTGTTATGTTCGTCGTACTGCCATTTACAGAGCTGATCATGTGTGTGTCTACTGTTGTCAAGGTTGTTCGTTGCGAGTTGGAGTACGTGGGTTTCAATTGTGCAGTTCCTAGAGTCTTCAATCACATCTTTGTATATGCGGTATTGATGCGTTATATTTTCCATTGGCATCATATTTGAGGTTGTTGCTTGTTCCGCAACAGTATTCTTTATGAGCGGGTTATTTTCTCGCAAATCGTCTTTGCTATTTTGATTGATACGATCACCACCTTGTATTGAGGATCTTATGATCATTTCCTCTCGTACCATCTTCTTGAGATTGGCTGATAAGGCCTCCAATATGGATTGCATATTCTGTGTTATTTTCCGTGTAATTCTTTCCTACGTTGTTTGTTCTGTGTGAATGTCTGTCTCTGTTGCCCAGCTAACCACTAGATGGCATCCGGCCCTGTTCACGCTGCGCTGAAATCATGGCCTCTTCTGTCAGCTCACCAAGTAGACTCTCCGTGTCATCTTTATTTCTCCGAGAGCTGTTCCGTGTAAGTCCGCTAGATGGTATCTGACATTTAAACATTAGTTATAAAAATATTTTGTATCATATTCTAATAATAATAATTATAATAATTTTAAAGATTATTATCATTATTATTATTAGCCTATTATTAACCCTAGAATGGCAGCATTCCCCCACTTCTAATCCCCACCAGTGTTTGACAGTCTAAAATACAAACCAAAATAGTAAAAATCCCCGAAAAAAAATGTCAAAATCCATAAAACCCCCAAAACAATCACAATTAGTCAAAGTTTGTCAAAACAAAAGCTCAAAATGTAAAAAAAACATAAAATCTAAAAACTAGTCAAAATACGAAAAGTAAAAACAATCAAACTAAGTTAAAAAAGCTTTAACAGTCCCAAGATACAAAATTAGCCTATATCCAGCAAGAAAACAATCTCAATTAGTCAAAATTAGTGAAAGCCAACTCAAATATTCAAAAAGAAAAAAAATTGTCAAAATCCATAGAAAGGGGCAGATGACCTCGTAGATCCGCACCTTAAAACATCAAAAACTAACAAACTAACTAAAACCCATAAAACCCCAAAAACAACAAAAATTAGTCAAAATTCGTCAAAATAAAGCTCAAAAAGTAAAAAAGAAACAAATATTTGAAATCTGAAAACACACCAAATATAAAATTATTCAAAACACAAAAAAGAAAGTAAATAAATCAAGAAAAGCTTAAACAGTCCAAAAAACAAAAGTAGACGATATCCAGAAAGAAAACAATCACAATTAGTCAAAATTAGTGAAAGCCAGCTCAAATACTCCAAAAAATGAAGAAATATACAAATAATTAGTCAAAATCCATAAAATCCGAAAAACAATCAAAAATAGTCAAAATTTGTCCAAAAAAACTCAAAATGTTAAAAATAAGAAAATGCTTCAAATGTAGAAAATGTAAAATATAAATAAAAATAGTCGAAATAAAAATAGTGAAAAATACGTGGCACGTCCAGAAAGTAAGCTCCGTTTGGTAATAAAATTAAATTGTGTACAGATACAGAAAAAATATTTATTGCACAACATTCTACACCTCTTAAACTACTTTTCCACGTAACTGCCGAACTTTTGCAGGCATTTGTCATAGCGTGTCACAAGTTTTTGGATACCTTCTTCATAGAAGTTTGCCGCCGACCCATAAACGAGAGTGAAGACACCCCTTATGATATCCTACTGTTTGGCCACTACTGTTAGGCAAATTGCGTGCTTACCAGGAGAACTGCGTATGTTTAGGAGTTCTCCTGACCACATACGCAATTTGCCTAACAGTGATGGCCAAACAGTAGGATATCTTAAGGGGTGTCTTCACTCTCGTTTATGGGTCGGCGGCAAACTTCTATGAAGAAGGTATCCAAAAACTTGTGCCACGCTATGACAAATGCCTGCAAAAGTTCGGCAGTTACGTGGAAAAGTAGTTTAAGAGGTGTAGAATGTTGTGCAATAAATATTTTTTCTGTATCTGTACACAATTTAATTTTATTACCAAACGGAGCTTACTTTCTGGACGTGCCTCGTAGTTTAAACAGGCCCAAAAAACAAAATTAGTCGATATCCAGCAAGAAAACAATCTCAATTGGTCAAAATTAGTGAGAATCAGCTCAAATATTCCATAAAATAAATAAATAAATAAATAAATAAATAGGCAAAATCCTTAAAACCTCAAAAACAACCAAAATTAGTCAAAATTTGTCAAAACAAAAAGCTCAAAATGTAAAAAAAAGAAACAAAAATTAAAATCTAATGAAAACACAAAAAATCAAAACTAGTTTATATACAAAAATAGCAATCAAAATAAGTTAAGGAAAAGTTTAAACAGTCTAAAAAAAAGTCATTATCCAGATAGAAAACTATCACGATTAGTCAAAATTAGAGGAAACCAGCTCAAGTATTCCAAAAAAAAAAAAAAAAATTGTCAAGATCCATAAAACATAAAGCTCAATATGTAAAAAAATACTTAAAATGTACAGAAAACACAAAAAATCTAATTAGTCGAAATACAAGGAAACAATCAAAATTATTTTTAAAAAGCTTCAACAGTCCCAAAAAAACTAAATCAGTCATTATCCAGATAGAAAACAATCACGATTAGTCAAAATTAGAGAAAACCAGCTCAAGTATTAAAAAAAAAAAATAGTCAAGATCCATAAAACCCCCAAAAGGATCAAAATCAGTCAAAATTTGTCAAAGAAGTTCAAAATGTAAAAAGGGAAAAATATACTTAAAATCTAAAAATGCAAAAAATCAGAATTAGTCAAAATTAGTGAAAACCAGCTCAAATATTCCAATAAATAAATAAATAAATAACTAAATTGTCATAATTCATAATACAACAAAACAATGAAAATTAGTCAAAATTTAAAAAAATCTCAAAATGTGAAAAAGGAAAAATACTTAAAATAAAAAAGAAGACAAAATTAGTCAAAATACAAAAAAAAATCAAAATAAGTCAAAAAAAAGCTTAAACAGTCCCAAAAAGCAAAATTAGTCGATATCCAGAAAGAAAACAATCACAATTGGTCAAAATTAGTGAGAATCAGCTCAAATATTCCATAAAATAAATAAATAAATAAATAGGCAAAATCCTTAAAACCTCAAAAACAACCAAAATTAGTCAAAATTTGTCAAAACAAAAAGCTCAGAATGTAAAAAAAAAAGAAACAAAAACTTAAAACCTAATGAAAACACAAAAAATCAAAATTAGTTTATATACAAAAATAGCAATCAAAATAAGTTAAAGAAAAGCTTAAACAGTCTAAAAAAAAGTCATTATCCAGATAGAAAACCATCACAATTAGTCAAAAGTAGTGAAAACAAGCTGAAATATTCCAATAAATAAATAAATAGAAAATCAGTCAAAATCTATAAAAAGTCAAAAACAACCAAAATTAGTCAAAATTTGTCAAAACAAAAAGCTCAAAATGTAAAAAAAAGAAACAAAAACTTAAAATCTAAAGAAAACACAAAAAATCAAAATTAGTTTATATACAAAAATAGCAATCAAAATAAGTTAAAGAAAAGCTTAAACAGTCTAAAAAAAAGTCATTATCCAGATAGAAAACCATCACAATTAGTTAAAAGTAGTGAAAACAAGCTGAAATATTCCAATAAATAAATAAATAAATAAAAAATTAGTCAAAATCCATAAAACATAAAGCTCAATATGTAAAAAAATACTTAAAATCTACAGAAAACACAAAAAATCTAAGTTAGTCGAAATACAAGGAAACAATCAAAATTATTTTTAAAAAGCTTCAACAGTCCCAAAAAAACTAAATCAGTCAATATCCAGAAATAAAACAATCACAATTAGTCAAAATTTGAGAAAACCAGCTCAAGTATTCAAAAAAAAAAAAAAAAAAAAAATTAGTAAAGATCCATAAAACCCCCAAAAGAATCAAAATCAGTCAAAATTTGTCAAAGAAGTTCAAAATGTAAAAGGAAAAAATATACTTAAAATCTAAAAATGCAAAAAATCAGAATTAGTCAAAATTAGTGAAAACCAGCTCAAATATTCCAATAAATAAATAAATAAATAAATAAATAAATAAATTGTCATAATTCATAATACAACAAAACAATGACAATTAGTCAAAATTTAAAAAAATCTAAAAATGCGAAAAAGAAAAAATACTTAAAATAAAAAAGAAGTCAAAATTAGTCAAAATAAAAAAAAACAATCAAAATAAGTCAAAAAAAGCTTAAACAGTCCCAAAAAGCAAAATTAGTCGATATCCAGAAAGAAAACAATCACAATTGGTCAAAATTAGTGAGAATCAGCTCAAATATTCCATAAAATAAATAAATAAATAAATAAATAGGCAAAATCCTTAAAACCTCAAAAACAACCAAAATTAGTCAAAATTTGTAAAAACAAAAAGCTCAAAATGTAAAAAAAGAGAAACAAAAACTTAAAATCTAAAGAAAACACAAAAAATCAAAATTAGTTTATATACAAAAATAGCAATCAAAATAAGTTAAAGAAAAGCTTAAACAGTCCCAAAAAATTAGTCAAAATCCATAAAACCCCAAAAACAATCAGAATTAGTCAAACTTTGCCAAAACAAAAAGCTAAAAAAGTAAAAAAGGAAAATATACTTAAAAATCAATGAACACAAAAGTCAAAATTAGTCGAAATAAAAAATATAACAATCAAAATAAGTTTAAAAAAAAAGCTTCAACGGTCAAAAAATTGTCAATATCCAGAATTAAAACAATCACAATTAGTCAAAATTAGTGAAAACCAGTTCAAATATACCACAAAAAAGTCACTATATATATTTTAAAAAATTACAAAGATTCTGCTAACTTAGAGAGTGAAATAAATGTTGACGTAAAGTGGTATTTATTATCAGTTTCTGGAATCGTAGTCGTCGCCGATGCGAAGTAATTAATGCTGCCGTTCTAGGGTTAAACTTATGGCAATGTATAAAAAGTGTAAGTGTATAACTTAGTATAATTACCAACAATACACATCTTAAAAACAATCAACTGGCCACCTGATAAATTTAATGTTTTAAATCAAACTTTTTTTTGGAATTTTTTGAATGTTTTTTTCTTAGTTCGACTAATTTTGAGTGTTTGTGTTTTCTTTAAATTTTAAGATTTTATTCTTTTTTTACATTTTGAGCTTTTTGTTTTGACAAAGTTTGACAAATTTTGATTGTTTTTGGGGTTTTATGGATTTTGACTAATGTTTTTTTTAATATTTGAGCTGGTTTTCACTAAATTGACAAATTGTGATTATTTTCTTTCTGGATATAGACTAATTTTGTTTTTGGGACTGTTTAAGCTTATTTTGACTTTTTTTTGTAGTTTAACTATTTTTTTTATTTTTTGCGTTGTTTTAGATTTTATGCATTTTTTTATTTTTAGCCTACTTTCGATTTTTGCAAAAAATGAAAGTAGACTTATGAGATCAACACAGGGCGAAAAAAGTGTGTCTGTCTGTGTGTGTGTATGTGTGTATGTGAGTCTGTGTGTGTGTCTGTGTGTCTGTGTGTGTGTGTGTGAGTGTGTGTACTCTGAATGTCTGTCCCCCCCTATCAATTCGAACACGGTGAATGCGAATTGAACGAAATTTGGTACAAAGGTAGCACTAGCAAAGGACACCTCAGTGTCATGTTTTATATCGCCGCCATCTTGACGGAAACGTAATGGCGGCCACACAAATGTTCAAAGCTTAAATCAAATTACGACTAACCTAATCATCCGATCTCTACCAAATTTTGCAACGACATACCTTTATGGGGGGAGCATCCTTTGACCAAACCAATAGGTCATCAGCGTAATAGTTTGCGGATGGCGGCCATGTTTGTGTGAAAATCGATTCCCCCTATTAATTCGAACACGGTGCAACCGAATGGAACGAAATTTGGTACAGAGGTAGTACTAACAAAAGGCACCTCAGGGTCATGTTTTGTATCGCCGCCATCTTGACGGAAATGTAATGGCGGCCACACAAATGTAAAAAGCTTAAATCAAATTACGATTAACCTAATCATCCGATCTCTACCAAATTTTGCAACTACATACCTTTATGGAGGGAGCATCCTTTGACCAATCTAATAGGTCATTCACCTGATAGTTTGCGGATGGCGGCCATCTTTATGTCAAAATTGATTCCCCCTATTAATTCGAACACGGTGGAACCGAATGGAACGAAATTTGGTACAGAGGTAGCACTAGCAAAGGGCACCTCAGTGTCATGTTTTATATCGCCACCATCTTGACTGAAACGTAATGGCGGCAACACGAATGTTCAAAGCTTAAATCAAATTACGATTAACCTAATCATCCGATCTCTACCAAATTTTGCAACTACATACCTTTATGGAGGGAGCATCCTTTGACCAATCTAATAGGTCATTCACCTAATAGTTTGCGGATGGAGGCCATCTTTATGTCAAAATTGATTCCCCCTATTAATTCGAACACGGTGGAACCGAATGGAACGAAATTTGGTACAGAGGTAGTACTAGCAAAGGGCACCTCAGTGTCATGTTTTGTATCGCCGCCATCTTGACTGAAACGTAATGGCGGCCACACGAATGTTCAAAGCTTAAATCAAATTACGATTAACCTAATCATCCGATCTCTACCAAATTTTGCAACTACATACCTTTATGGAGGGAGCATCCTTTGACCAATCTAATAGGTCATTCGCCTAATAGTTTGCGGATGGCGGCCATCTTTGTGTCAGAATCGATTCCCCCTATTAATTCAAACACGCTGAAACCAAATGGAACGAAATTTAGTATAGAGGTAGCACTAGCAAAGGGCACCTCAGTGTCATGTTTTATATCACCGCTATCTTGATGGAAACGTAATCGCGGCCACCCAAATGTTAAAAGCTAAAATGTAATTACGACCAACCTAATAATCTGGTCTCTACCTAATTTTGCAACACCATATCTTTATGTGGGAAACATATTCTGACCAAACTGCAAGAACATCAGCCCAATAGTTTGCAGATGGTGGCCAAGTATGTGTGCAAATCGATTCCCCCTATCAATTCAAACACGTTGAAACCGAATTGAACGAAATTTGGTACAGAGGTAGCACTAGCAAAGGGCACCTCATATTCATGTTTAATATCCCTATAGCACGTTGTATTTCAACAAGCTCCTACAACCAACATTCAATCATACTCCTTGAAAAGGACAAAGAGTTATAACAATACCCATGCATTTAGGAGAAAGTAGGCTATATGTTCTTTACTGAACATCTTGTTTTACATTTTAAGCTTTCTTTGTCAAATTTTTACTTATTTTGATTGTCTTGGTGGTTTTATGGATTTTTAGCCTACTTTCGATTTTTGCAAAAAATGAAAGTAGACTTATGAGATCAACACAGGGCGAAAAAAGTGTGTCTGTCTGTGTGTGTGTATGTGTGTGTGTGAGTCTGTGTGTGTGTGTGTGTGTCTGTGTGTCTGTGTGTCTGTGTGTGTGTGTGTGAGTGTGTGTACTCTGAATGTCTGTCCCCCCCCTATCAATTCGAACACGGTGAATGCGAATTGAACGAAATTTGGTACAAAGGTAGCACTAGCAAAGGACACCTCAGTGTCATGTTTTATATCACCGCCATCTTGACAGAAACGTAATGGCGGCCACACAAATGTTCAAAGCTTAAATCAAATTACGACTAATCTAATCATCCGATCTCTACCAAATTTTGCAATAACATACCTTTATGGGGGGAGCATCCTTTGACCAAACTAATAAGTCATCAGCGTAATAGTTTGCGGATGGCGGCCATCTTTGTGTGAAAATCGATTCCCCCTATTAATTCGAACACGGTGCAACCGAATGGAACGAAATTTGGTACAGAGGTAGTACTAACAAAAGGCACCTCAGTGTAATGTTTTATATCGCCGCCATCTTGACGGAAACGTAATGGCGGCCACTCAAATGTTCAAAGCTTAAATCAAATTACGATTAACCTAATCATCCGATCTCTACCAAATTTTGCAACTACATACCTTTATGGATGGAGCATCCTTTGACCAATCTAATAGGTCATTCACCTGATAGTTTGCGGATGGCGGCCATCTTTATGTCAAAATTGATTCCCCCTATTAATTCGAACACGGTGGAACCGAATGGAACGAAATTTGGTACAGAGGTAGCACTAGCAAAGGGCACCTCAGTGTCATGTTTTATATCACCGCCATCTTGACTGAAACGTAATGGCGGCAACAAGAATGTTCAAAGCTTAAATCAAATTACGATTAACCTAATCATCCGATCTCTACCAAATTTTGCAACTACATACCTTTATGGAGGGAGCATCCTTTGAACAATCTAATAGGTCATTCACCTAATAGTTTGCGGATGGAGGCCATCTTTATGTCAAAATTGATTCCCCCTATTAATTCGAACACGGTGGAACCGAATGGAACGAAATTTGGTACAGAGGTAGTACTAGCAAAGGGCACCTCAGTGTCATGTTTTATATCGCCGCCATCTTGACTGAAACGTAATGGCGGCCACACGAATGTTCAAAGCTTAAATCAAATTACGATTAACCTAATCATCCGATCTCTACCAAATTTTGCAACTACATACCTTTATGGAGGGAGCATCCTTTGACCAATCTAATAGGTCATTCGCCTAATAGTTTGCGGATGGCGGCCATCTTTGTGTCAGAATCGATTCCCCCTATTAATTCAAACACGCTGAAACCAAATGGAACGAAATTTGGTATAGAGGTAGCACTAGCAAAGGGCACCTCAGTGTCATGTTTTATATCACCGCTATCTTGATAGAAACGTAATCGCGGCCACCCAAATGTTAAAAGCTAAAATGTAATTACGACCAACCTAATAATCTAGTCTCTACCTAATTTTGCAACACCATATCTTTATGTGGGAAACATATTCTGACCAAACTGCAAGAACATCAGCCCAATAGTTTGCAGATGGTGGCCAAGTATGTGTGCAAATCGATTCCCCCTATCAATTCAAACACGGTGAAACCGAATTGAACGAAATTTGGTACAGAGGTAGCACTAGCAAAGGGTACCTCATATTCATGTTTAATATCCCTATAGCACGTTGTATTTCAACAAGCTGCTACAACCAACATTCAATCATACTCCTTGAAAAGGACAAAGAGTTATAACAATACACATGCATTTAGGAGAAAGTAGGCTATATGTTCTTTACTGAACATCTTGTTTTTTAATCTAAATTGTCCAGCCATTCTATAGCCTTTATAGAGGCCCTACTTACGCATCAACGAGCCACACTGCCCAAGATTGGTTCGTACCCTGTTCAGGGCAACCCACTTTTTACGTGGCAGATCAAAACCTGCTGGTGGGTGTCAGGCACAAAGTAGTGATGAGATTACCATTCCTTCGTAGCTGTGTTGTTCCACTCCTGTTACCGTTCTGATGCAACGTTAAATCCTCTTCTAACCAACGCTCGAGCTTTTAAATATATTTTAACCAGCAACCCGCCCCGGCTTCGCCCGGGAACACTTATGAATGCATTACGTGATAAGCGCTTTTTATTTTCGATGTCAATAAACTACAAACTATATCCGTTTTACGTCTCGCCATGATGGGTTAAAATCAATGACTGGATTATTAATTATATAATCATGGAGATGCATGTGCAACGAATTCTTGTCAGACGTAATTTAAGAATGGCGAGGTGCATGAAACACAAATCCCCCATCCGTCCAATCTTAACTTGACTGTGTAAGTCAACACGACTCGACAGTTTGCTACTGGCTGTATCTGGGGTAATAGGCTCACCTGCTAGCTAGGCTGTAACTGGGTGATAGGCTCGCCCCTAGCTAGCTCGTAAACTGTCGCCTCAGTAATTGAAAGGAGATTGTTGGAAGAAATGAAAACGTCAAAACACCTATAGTGGGCGATGTATTGAAGATAGAGATATGCTCCCCTGGACTTTATTGTAGAACTTTGCATGCTGAGCAATTCTTACACTCATAGTATATACATATTTTTAACGATTTGCCCATCGTAAGCTTAAAAAACGCACCGACACCAGGTCTTTATTTAGACTTTTTCACTGAAATCGTTATGCTTGGATTCATTTGATCATAAATAAATTATTTTCTACAGAAACCTTCCTCGAGATACCCTTTACAGACTGGTGAAAACCGCATCAAAATCCATCCAGTGGTTCTCGAGATTACCCGTGTCATTCAGGAAACGCGGACTTTATTTTATACTAAGTAGAGATTCAACAGATGGCACGAATAAATCCGAACCATTCTCGTTGAACACACATCGCTTTCAATATCCCCATTTTTTGGCAACTTTATTTTATAACACTACCGGACCCGGGCGAGAAATCTCACATGTTCATGAACCACACTTTCCCCAATAGGATTATAATGAGAGACTTAAGGAGAGAGGTTAGGTTTTTATTTCAACCAAATGATTATTGAATACTATTTACATTTGAGGATAAAGGAAAGACCTCAGAATGTTAATGACATGAAACAGGCGTCACAGTGGCCCGTGGACAGCAATTATGAAGAGTATTTTCCTACAGGAACGGTGTTTGCAAATCGCACACTTCGTACAATTTTTTTAAAGTCATTTGTTAAAGAAATTATAGATATTTATGAAATAATAGTGCAATAAGTCACTGTTAATGTCAATTTTCTTTCATTTTAATGCTCATTTGTCACAATCGGTCACTTGTGAGCGCCTCAGGAGGGATCTATACTACTAAAATAATATGTACTAGCAGACCCGTGCGAGAAATCTCGCATGTTCATCAACCACACTTTCCACAATAGGTTTATAATGAGAGACTTAAGGAGAAAGGTTATGTTTTTGTATGTGTATGTCTACCCCTAACTATTCCCGTTTTCCAACGGGGTCGGGGATGAGATGCGATGGAAGTCTTTGTGGCGATGGTTTTTACGGCCGGATGCCCTTCCTGACGCCAACCTCATGAGAGGAGTTAATGAGAGATGAAATGAATGATGGTGAATGAAACTGGGTAAGGAAGTGGAAGGAAGCGGCCGTGGCCTGTCAGAAGGTACCGTCCCAGCATTTGCATGGTGCTGAAAATGGGAAACCACGGAAAACCATTTCAAGGACAGCCGACGGTGGGGCTCGAACCCACGCGTCTACCGAGTCAGCAGAGAGCTTGGCCCCATGACCTAACGCTGCGCTTTAGCCAGTGTAGCCCCTACTGTCGGTAGAAAGGTTATGTTTTTATTTCAACCAAATGATTATAGAACACTGTTAGCATTTCAGGATAAAGGAAAGACCTCAGAATGTTAATATGACATGAAACAGGCGTCACAGCGGCCCGTGGACAGCAATTATGGAGCGTATTTTTCTACATCAACGGTGT
The DNA here is from genome assembly GCA_946902985.2 of Meconema thalassinum. Taxonomy (NCBI): domain Eukaryota; kingdom Metazoa; phylum Arthropoda; class Insecta; order Orthoptera; family Tettigoniidae; genus Meconema; species Meconema thalassinum. The sequence continues at coordinate 86,361,306 of OX336399.1, forward strand.
TTGCAAATCGCACACTTCGTACAATTTTTTAAAAGTCATTTTTAAAGAAATTATAGATATTTATGAAATTATAGTGCAATAAGTCACTGCTAATGTCTATTCTCTTTCATTTGAATGCTCATTTGTTACAATCGGTCACTTGTGAGCGCCTCAGGAGGGATCTATACTACTAAAATAATATATATGATGACGTGTTGCCGGGCCCTCTCGTTTCGCGGGCCACTGGCTGGGAACCATTGCTTTAAAGCGAGTTTAAGAAATGTTCGTGGAAACTCAATACTGTAGCATTATTGCACAACTACTGAAATATCAGATTGCAAGAGCAAAGAAGTTGTACAGAAATACATGTTTTTCATCCCGACAGTATACCTCCACCTCCCAACTGAGGCGTGATATGCGCGTGGTTCAAATACAGGCGAGTGACCGTGTGTAGCACAGTATCTTTCGTGGATCCTGAACTCAGAAGACATGTTTCCTCTAGTGCTCGTACTGTGTTTGCTGTCAGACGTAGCTATCCTGGGTAAGTGATCTACTCTACTTTGCATAGGCATTACGGGTCCCGAAAGGATTCAAGGGACCCTGTGTATTTCTATTTTCACTCGTTCTCTTGAAATTATTGCAATATTAGACTACTATCCGCTACTAGCAATTCCGGAAAGACAATGTCATTTTGAGAAAAGCATCTGATGCACAGACATAATTAAAAGATACATGTTGTTGTTTGAGTCTTCAGCCTTTTGACTGGTTTGATGCGGCCCTCCATGCCTCCCTGTCCTGAGTTAATCGTTTCATCTCTAAATAGCTACCACACCCTACATCCGAGGCACTCTGTTTAACATACTCTAACCTTGGTCTACCCCAACAGTTCTTGTCCTCAACCCTTCCTTCCATAACTAAGCTTGCTATTCCTGGGTGTCTTAGTATGTATCCTACCAACATGTCTCTTCTCTTCATCAGCAGTTGCCAGAAAACTCTCTCCTCTCCCACTAGTCTTAATACCTCTTCGTTTGTCACCCTATCTACCCAACTGATCCTCATCATTCTTCTGTAATACCACATTTCAAACGCCTCAATTTTCTTCTTTTCTGCTGCAACAATAGTCCAAGTTTCACTTCCATAGAGTGCGACGCTCCAGACAAAAGGCCTTCAAAAATGACTTCCTAATACCTAAATCTATATTCGATGTCAACAGATTCCTTTTCTGTAGAAATGCTTTCCTTCCCTGAGCTAACCTACTTTTTATATCCTCTTTGCTTCGCCCATCCCTGGTTATTTTGCTTCCAAAGTAACAGAAGTCTCCTACTTACTTTTGTTTTTCACCTGCCAATTTGATGTCCATAGAGGTTTCTGATTTATTTCGGCTGCATTCCAATATTTTTGTTTTACATTTATTAATTTTCATCATGAATTCTTTCCTCAAGACGGAGTCCATACCATTCAAATCTTATTGCATAGAAAATATTTTAGCATTTATTTTAAGAACTATGGTTTGAAAAGTGCACAAAACGATTTGTGATTTTTGAGTATTTTTAATACAGTTAACTAGCGGACCCGCGCGAGAAATCTCGCGTGTTCATAAACCACACTTTCCCCAAGAGGTTTTGCAAATCGAACACTTCTCACAAAACTTGATATTTAAGAAATTAGAATGCATTTTGTCACTGATAATGTCATTTGAGTGCCGAGTGTGCTGTAACACTCACCGGTTATTCGATATTTATGACATTATACGATTTGAGTACTCAATCCATTGATTTACTGCAAAATGATACAGGAAAGACCTCATAATGTTAAAATGACATGAAACGGGCGTCATAGGGAACAAAATGTGAAGTGGACAGAAATTATGGAGTGTATTTTCATACATCAACAGTATCTGCAAATCGCACACTTCGTACATTTTTTAAAGTATTTTCTTTAAGAAATTATTGATATTTATGTAATTAGAGTGCAATTTGTCACTGCTAATGACTATTCTCTTTCATTTGAATGCTCATTTTCATCATCGGTCGCTTGTGAGTGCCGATGAGGGATCTATACTACTGAAATAATATAAATGATACGCATAGGGAAATATTTTGGAATTCTGTACGTCTGCACTTTAAGTACCAGGACGAAATGAAAAATAAGTAGCATTTTAAAACTCCGTATTAGTTTGATAGCTCATTCAACACTTAATTATCCCTAGCAATACCAACGGGAGGGGAGGGGGAGAAGGAGGGGGGAGGGAGGAGGGGGGGGGGGGAGGGGGGGGGGGGTTCGTGCCCAACAGTTACATTTTTACGGTTTATTCATGGTGTTCCTTTTCTACGCTTACTGTAGCCTACAGAAAGTTATCGTCTATCTTCAAAATTTAAAAATTTAAAAATTTAAAAATTTTAAAATAAAAAATAAAAAATAAAAAATAAAATTTAAAAATTAAAAATTAAAAATTAAAAAATAAAAATTAAAAATAAAAAACAAAAAATAAAAAATTAAAAATAAAAAATAAAAAATAAAAAATAAAAATTAAAAATAAAAATTTTAATTTAGAAAATAGACAATTTAAGAATTAAAAAAATTATTTGAATTATATTTTATTAAAATTTTAATTTTTTTTATGAGAAAAGTGAGTGAACTATACCTGTTTTCACTACATGAGCTGCTCAATGTGACGAGCCTGAACGTCGTTGCACACAGTGTATCTGCGAATGATGTTCTGATACACACGCTCAAAAACAACCTTGTCACCTATGTAGCATCGAAATAGCACATTCTGATTAGGGCTGTTACTTTTAAATAGATTAATTTCAGTTGTTGAATAATGGATTAAATTAAGTCTAGAAATCGATTATTTGCTACCAAACGATTCATCGATTTTGCGTTTAATCGATTTTTATTTAATCGATTTATCGGTTGGTCGAATAATTGATTAATTCTTTTGTCGATTAATCGATGTACTTCACTCCTTTCACTACGCTCTCACAGAAGCAAAACATAAATTTAATTATTTTAAATATATTGTATTATCATCATCATCATGAACTGGCTCCAGTTTCCCGGGTGCGGTGAATGAGCCCTCTCCATTTCGTTCTCTCCAAGAATGTCTCCCCCTCCACGACCTGCTGCAAATCCAGACCTCTCCCTGCAAGATCATTTCTAACCTGGTCGATCCATCTCTTCCTCGGTCGACCTCTTGGTCTCTTGCCTTTCAGTTCTTTCTCAAACCACACTCTAGCTGTTCTTTGTGTGTCCATTCTTTTGATATGACCGAACCATTTCAGCCTGGCTTCAACACAGATCTCATTAAGATATTGATCTACTTGAACAAGATGGCGTATCTTATCATTTTTAATTTTGTCCCCCCCCCCCTTGTCTTATGAATCATAGTTCTCCACCGCCTGTAGTTTGCTGGTATTTCTCTTGGATTGGGACAGGTTTCTAACCTATATGTACGTTATTGATGTGTAACATCTTTCCACTCGGTTGCTGGATATCTTTGTGGAAGTGATTTTGAAAAATGGGACGGAAGTGGATCGGACGGAAGTGTGTAAGACGCACTGCCAGCTAGATCGCATCCCTCAACATCTTTCCTCTCGGTTGATGGATATTTTTGTGGGAGTGATTTTGAAAAATGGGACGGAAGTGGGTCGGACGGAAGTGTGTAAGACGCACTGCCAGCTAGATCGCATCCCTCAACATCTTTCCTCTCGGTTGATGGATATTTTTGTGGGAGTGATTTTGAAAAATGGGACGGAAGTGGATCGGACGGAAGTGTGTAAGACGCACTGCCAGCTAGATCGCATCCCTCAACATCTTTCCACTCGGTTGCTGGATATTTTTGTGGGAGTTATTTTGAAAAATGGGACGGAAGTGGATCGGACGGAAGTGTGTAAGATGCACTGCCAGCTAGATCCCATCCAGCTGGCAGTGGTAGCATGTGGAATGTATATAACATACGGATTACTTAAAGGTTTGGAGGTGCCATTACAGATATTTCTACAATAAATCAACATCAAGTTGTCGTTCTTTGGTGTAAAAATATACATTAAATCATATTTGCTGAGAACAATTATGATTTATTAAGAGTCTGTTTTTCAATCTCTGGATAAAAGTGATGGGCATCCACTCGCCGAGTAACTTTCCTCAACACTTTCATACTGAACGGTAAACGCTAATGCGAACTCTGGTGTCAACTCATTGAAACACAAACCACATGTCTTCGTATCAATATTTAAACGATGATATGCCATTATATGAAACATTGTAACTAGTCGGCAAAGCCGGTATTATGTTTCTACACAATGACTATTCAGATATTAACTCACATTGCGGTAATGAAGTGATCCCATCGATGATTTCATACGGGAACTGGGCTAGCCTTTCATAGACCACTATAGGAATTCCCTTGACTTTCAAGTAGGCGTATTCAGAACTAATTTAAAACTCAATTCCACGCAGGAACATTATCGAAAAAAAGCAAAATATCAATGGAGCATACAAAAATACTTCCATATTATTACCGGCACGTGAAAATGAGTACCTGTCTTGTACTCTAATTGTCTGTGTTTGTAATGGTTGCGTGGGCAACATCTTCGTCTGCGAGTCATGAGGTGTCAGGATCGAACCGCAATCCCGGTATTTATTTTTACCACCGGATTATCGATTTAAACGATATATGTCATAACATTATGCGTCATTTTAACAGAATCTACATGAAATTATGATTTATCTAATTTTAATTACAATAGTTTGCACCAAGCAGGAGTTGGGCAATTTGATTGTATTGAACATTATTTCTAGTAGTCTATAGATAGGATAGGGACTATGGTGTCATTCCTCCTCTTAATTTACAATATAATATGTGATGTTTGTTCAAACAAGTGTGACAGTAGCATATCTCCAATTCAATCTATACATTCATCATAGTACCAGTATGAAAACGGAGCGTAAATTTTCATTTTAAGAATGTCCAAGCTGTGTAGTATACGAGTAGGATATCATGTCATGCATTTCATCTCAATTTCATAGTAGTACATATGCGACTACTCTAAGGCTCGTATCTTTAATTTTTTAAATTTTAATTCTTGTATAAGGTATTAACAATTTTCTTTTGGTGGGCACAGAAACACCCCCGTTGTAGTCCGTGTGCCTCGTCATACTGTGCACTGTGGGACGGGCAAAAGTACAACGAAGTTAACAAAAACCACCATAATTTGTTGTGGTTGCAAGAGGTACACATGCGGAAAACACCGTAAAGAACAGTCGTGTGTTCTACGTGCGTTAAAGATGGCGAAGAGTACGACGACCAGTGAATACTTTACTCTGAACTTCTTTTTTCATGATTTGTTGATTCTGTGTGCAACTGTTGTTAAATATGTTATATTTTGCCATTTAAGATTCATTTTTTTATTTCTTTATTTAGTCAATTTACCCTCTAGGTTGGTGGTTCCCACGGACTCAGCGAGGGAACTCACCACTACCGCCTCTATAGGCAGTGTCCTGGAGCTTGGAACATCTGGTCGGGATTGATACAACTGGGGAGGTGTGATCAGCACTTCGCCCAGGCGGCCTCACCTGCAAAGCGAACAGGGGCCTCGTGAGGGATGGGAAGGGATGGAAGATTGGGATGGATAGGCTAGGAAGAGGGAAGGAGGCGGCCGTGGCCTTACAGTAGGTACTGTACCCGATATCCGGATAGTAGGCTGTCAGATATCCGTCCCCTCAATCGGATTGCCAATAATCAAACGCACCGGCACAGCTACATAAATGAAAATGGCACTGACAGATACTATCGAGATTAGAGCACAATAGTTAACAAGAAATTATTGTGGAACACACCAAAATATACGGGGGTTCATACTTACCTTTACTTTCCTCTTAAATTTATCTCGGGGACTGGGTTGTCAACTGGATCACTTAAAGCATGCCCACACAATAACCTCCACCATGATATTTAAAATGAACCAGAACGAAGACGAGAAACTTTAAACTGCACAATAATTTATTTCACATAAAGAATGATTTTAACAAAAATAAGTCAACAAAATCCACGTGGCAATCAGAAGCCATCGACCACATAACCATGTCCTCCTGTCGGACTTGTATTCTCTTTATACAATGTTCCAGCTTTCTCAAGCTCATAGCAACGTAAAAATAGTAATGCATATGGAATGGAAACGGGATTTGGGATGAGACACATATATCAATTGTTTTGCGTGTTTATATACTTCACATTTTATTTATAGCCACAAGTCTATTATGGAGCGTCCTTGGCCTCTGTAATACAGTTGTCCGGGCCAGCTGCAATGCACCTGCATCGTCAAAGCGGACTCCCGTTCGATCAACCCTAGCATAAGCGTATTACCTCAGAGCTTGGCTCTCCTTTTTCAAACACGTAAATGTTCACATCTCAACTGAAATATTATCACGCAAATGTCTTACATGCTTCATTCAAACACCAGTGGATTACTCCAACTATCCCAAATCATGATTAATTGTTCAAACCACCTGCTTAATTAGCGTTGTTTAGAGTATAAAAAACTCTAAATGTTAATAACAAAGGTTCATGAATTATTTATAACAATAATAAATTGTTTATAACAATGTCTAATGACAATTGAAAATTTTATACACGCCTCTATTAATCACTATTACTTCAAATTATATAACAAAGATATTTACAAAATTATTTTACAGTATTAATTGTTTATATTATTTATACAAGAAATACATTAAACCACACGTTTATCCGGTTGATAATTACTCAAATCGTGATGATATAATCGACCAATGAAGGTTAGTTATATTTAACTGTCAAATTCAGGTTTAATAATAATTATTAATATTTGTGACGGTAACCTCCATTCAAAATCTTTATCTCAAATTATTTAACACTCTTGTAAATTTTAACAGTATCTTCATATGAATAACTTTCAAAGAACCAGAACAATACAATCAGCGGGAAAATACTTCGCTCAAGACGCACAAAATTACACAACAATTGGCCCAAAATTCATCATATATCTTCATATATATGGCATAAAAATCCTTCAAACTACACACAAAAACCTCCACTTATTAATTCATCAACTTCATTAATTATTGTGGGAACCTCCTTCATTATTCAAGGGCATTATTCAACAGCGACTTTTACACGTCCACTGAACTAACGATTATACATCCATTGTTCCTCTTTAAAAATTCTTATATTCATCAATTGTAATAATGACTGTTATTATTTAACCTTCGTGGGTTTCATTCATGAATCGATATGAAGTAAAAATTTGCCAATCACAAATAAATTTAATAGCAAATACGATTAGACACTCCTCCCTGGTCTATCCAAATTGAGTTGACTATCTTCAAAGTAACGCAGTATAAAAATACTATCTTCAAACAAAGTTCATCTAAACTGCATGAATAGTCGAATAGAATACAATTAGATTGTGGAATGCAAACATTATTATTCCAATCTATAATTGAGAAAAACTCCTATCAAATGTTCATTACTATAGTGTATTCAATAAATTGTAATCAAATTTCTATTTCATAAAATTGTCTATAATGCAATGATAAATGTCTATGTTGCAATCATGTTCATAAGACGACTAGTATTTCAAAGATCGTCGATATCGAAATAGATTTTAACGCTCTAAAATCATTTATTTATTCTTCTTTCTTGAGGATGACAGAAAATTGGTCAAAGTAATTTACTGAATAGAATTACTTTAATAAAATGACACGCTGTCTGAATTCGAATCTGCCATAGCAAATCGTTAACTTTACAGTCAAATCGTGACTACAAAAATATGCAAATTACTGAAAGAATCTAAATCATCAGTCTCAACTGATCCAAAATTATTAAGTATGCCAATGACATAACAATGTCTTAACAAAACGAAGAAAAAGGCATAAATCATCGAAGTGTACTGAGTACAGAAATATCAATCAAGAAAATCGGGCAAAATATAGAACAGAAAATATGGGAAAATGGTTGCTCAGATATCGCTACAAGACTCAACTAATACAAGAAACGTTCACGACTACCTTATCTGTTGATTGAAGTTCTAGAGGAAAGTTTTCAAAGAAAACTGCTGTTGGTTCCATTTCACCAGCGTGAAGATGTGCTCCGTCCTCGAACCTGGAATCAGCGTCCTCGGAGAATCGAACTGCTTCCTTCTCCGGAAATTGCACTGCTCCGTGGATACGAAAAACATCCTTCTGGCAAAACTCTTCTTTGTGCGCCGGGACAACCCTGGCCTCTCTTGAAAGTTCCCTGAAGTTCTTGCAGGAATTCGCCATGAAGTTTATTGTAGTTATTTCCGCAGAAATATTCATAGTTGTGGAGTATGAAAATATTTCCACTGTTATCTGGTATAATTCAGCGATGGATTCACGATGCATGAGTGTAGTTGGATGTTCACTACATGCTCGCTTTTGTAGAAAGACGATTAACGAAGTTCCATGCTGTTATTTCACTCCAACGATATATGTCCCAATTGCATTAAAGCCTTAGCCTTCCATCTCAACTACTGTTATAATCATTGAAAGCACTGCAAGATTATAATGTTCCATAGTCGAATGTATCGTTGTAATACCAAACGTATTCTCCAATATCACTGTTGCACTCCACGTGTCAGCCGTAGTGTATAATGTGGATTTTTAAAAGTGTTTCTCATGTGGCGAGAAAATCACTTTTGTTGGCAGCCTAAAAGTTGCAATATCTTTCGAAGTATAACTATGAAATCGTTCAAATCTTCCACACACCTCAATGTTGTACTGCCCAATAGAACTATAATACAGGCCGAAGTTAGCGCTTGATATCTTAACTGGTGGAAACGTTAATGTGAGCGTTTCAACTTCACCTAGTTTCGAGCAGCGTAAAATGGAACTGCTCCGAGTTCGTTCGATGCGCCGGGCTTTAACCACGCTAAAGACAACTTACTTCACTGAATCACTTGAAAATAACTATATATCACCAGAAATATATATACGGTCTCAGCGGTATGAGAGATATGAGAGCTCCTCTAACCTGTGCACGACCTTTTATCAACTTCATAAGGGGCGTATCCATCCCTTCCATAGCCTGTTGCTGCGTCATTGCTAGAAGTTTTAACTTTGGCTATACTTGACGGATTTTCAAATTTCAAAAACTCAAAATTAATTTCTTCAAAATTCCAAATCAATGCCATAACTGAAAATAGATTTCCACAAATCTGCATGCCAAAAGTAATCAAATACCGTAGTTTCAGCAATCTCCGTCTTCCTTCCAAACTATCGTTCATTGGTTCGAGTCTCTCCTCCAATAGCGTAGCTTCTTCCTTAGCACAATACCTTGTTTCCTGCGACTGCGTCGTAAATCTAAGATCTTTCTCGAACAAAATCATGACGTCACCAAGAATCTCAGCTCAATCAGCCTACTTGCATGAAATCTGCGTCATCCGTGCCTACGTCATGAATATCCACGTCATAACTATGACAGCCACAACTTTACTCATATTTGCCAATACAGCCATCGTGGTCTCAATATAATTCAATTTCCGGGGGCAGTACCATCCCGGCATTTGCCCGAAGACGAAGTGGGAAACCACGGAAAACCACTTCGAGGATGGCTGAGGTGGGAATCGAACCCCCTCTACTCAGTTGGACCACCCGAGGCTAAGTAGACCCCGTTCCAGTCCTCATACCACTTTCAAATTTCGTGGCAGAGCCGGGAATCGATCCCAGGACCTCCGAGGCGGCAGCTAACTAAGAATCATTTAAGGTTCAAAATACAAGCTATGTTGATTAAAGGATTTATTATTTACTAGCAGGTACCCGCGGCTTCACTCGCGATCAAGACAATGGGGACGACGCATTATTGCTGATAATTGGTTTATTCTATTACAGCAATCGCGGCTACAGGTGGGTAGATTCAAATTCTGAGAATTCTGATACATACAGTATATAGATATGAGCAGCAAAGTGGGAATTTTATGGAGTTGTGAACACATTTGAAAATTTTAGTTTTGGTTTTGCCATCTTCTGCTGAGACATAACGATTTTGTTGTCCGGATACTCGCCCGCACGCCACATACAGTTGTCCATGGGAAAAAATGGTTTTGTCTAAACGTACACCTGGAATGGCAAATCTATCTGAATATGGGGAATGAAAAGTATTTTTCCTTAAGCTATTCTGGGTATAATTTTGCCACACTTATTGATGATTTGAACGTCATCATATCGCTATTAATAGACCTATAGTAAAATATCTCTCACCTTGGTCGCTGATGTACATTATGCAGTCACTTCCAGTGTTACATCCCAGGGATTGAAATTCTCCAACAACCCTTTTGCCTCACATGCCTCTCTAAGTAATTAAAATTCCCGATTGTTGTTGTTTGATTCTTCAGTTTTTTGACTGGTTTGATGCAGCCCTCCATGCCTCGCTCTCCTGAGCTAATCGTTTCATCACTACATAGCTACCACACCCTACATCCGAGGCAATGTGTATAACCCTGGTCTACCCCTACAGCTCTTGTCCTTGACCCTCCCATCCATAACTACGGTAGCTATTCCTGGGTGTCTTAATATGTGTCGTACCAACCTATCTCTTCTCTTCATTAGCAGTCGCCAGATACATCTCTCCTCTCCCACTCGTCTTAATAGCTCTTCATTTGATACCCTATCTAACCATCTGATCTTCATCATTCTCCCGTAACACCACATTTCAAACGCTTCAATTCTCCTCTTTACTGCAGCACCATTAGTCCAAGTTTCACTTCCTTATAGTGACTCAAAAGCTTTCAAAAATGACATCCTAATACCTAAATGTATATTCGATGTCAAGAGATTCCTATTTGTGTTGAAATGCTTTCCTTGCCTGAGCCAACCTGCTTATTATATCCTCTTTGCTTCGTCCATTACTGGTTATTTTGCTTCCTAAGTACCGGTAACAGAAGACTCCTACTTCCCGTAGCGTTTCACCTGTTTATTTGATGCCCATAGAGGTTTCTGATTTATTTCGGCTGCATTCCAATAATTTTGTTTAACATTTATTGATTTTCATCATGAATTCATTCGTCAAGACGGAGTCCATACCATTCAAAAACTCGTTCATATCTTCTGGCGTATTGGCCAAGATGACGATGTCATCAGCAAATCTCAGAGATGAAATTATTTCTCCTTGAATCTTCACTCCGACTTTAAATTGTTCTCCAATTTCCTGATTATTGTGTTTTTAGAGATCTTTGAAATGCGTTGCCCTCGCACATGGTGTAGATGCATTGTCAAAGGAAAACATTCCATGTTACGAACATGGGCCGCATAACCTGCACCGAAAGCCTATTCTGAACAGCAGTTCCTTGAACTCAAATTTGCCAACATTTTATTGTATCTTTCCATGTGGTATGTCTCTGTACGGTGGGTGAGTGGATAGCGTGTCGGTCTACTAACCCCAAGATTGCAGGTTCGCCCCTGACCGTGGTAAGTGATTTTTGAAAGGCGGCAAAAATACGATCCGCATGTCATACGATGTTGGCATGTCAAAGAACCCATTTGAATTCAGTAGGCCGAGTTCATAATGGCAAAATTAATCTCGGGAGTTTCCGCCAGCACAAAGTTCCTCATTTCTCTACTAGAAAGCGCTATTGTGTTCAAGGAGATTAGATATCTAACATCTAACCTCCTTGACTTTCATAGTCAATGAACTACGAAATTCGACATGCAAGCTACCCTCTGGGTGTCAATTAGCAAAGCTTGCACCAGGCACCCGAGGCCATACGATATTATTATTATAACATACAGAAGAGTGCTTTAAAAATCATGTCTTGTGTAAATTTTGGAAAATGTAGTGAGTGTGGTTTTTGCCGGAGTGGATACTCGCTAGTAGAAATTATTTTCAGTAAAATAGACTAGTTCACAATTTGGTAAGTGCACATTGAGGTATATGACGGCGGGATGCCTTAAGTGTTAAGGAAACGGCAATAGCCGCCTCAGAGCTTCGTTGCTATTGAAATTATGACCAGACCAATATTCGTACTTAACTATACGGGATTTGTGAGCCCAGTGTTTATGAAATTGAACGTAGCTATGTCGCTACCTTTATTTAATAGCCGCTACTGTAGTGTTTAAAAATGAAAGGTGGTATTAGAAGGCGCTTCCTCTAATATTTTTTACCCCTGGCACTACAGCCCATGAAGGGCCTAGGCCTATCATGCGACCGCTTCCCAGCCATTTGGCCTGCAGATATTGTGGTGACGCGTGGTCAGTGCATAGTGTCCCCTCAGCCGTTAATCTTGTTCTTCGTGACCGGCGCGCTGCCTCACAGCTACTCAATTGTCCTCACGAATCTGAGTTCAGCCCGTTGCAGCCCTCACGTCAGTGTCTAAAATCTCTGACGGAGCCGTGAATCGAACCCGGGGCCTGCGGACGGGAGGCAGGCGCGCTACACTGTTCTTATTGTGTTTATATATATCTTGAAAAAGATAATAAATGAATTGGCATTGCCTCCTACAGGGATATATAGAAAATCGGTTGTCATACCTTGAGGTAGTGTTGCCATGGAAACGGACTTGCGATTAGTTCATCAATCAGAGCGAAGATAGTTTTCTGCGAATATCTTTGAAACTGTTGGTTTTAGAGCCTTAAAATATAGTTTTCGGTGTCCCGTAGGGACATACCGAGTATTGTTTCTTGCATCGAGGGGAGTAAAATGAGCTTTGTCCGGTCTTTATGCGACAACTTCGATATTTTGTCCTGGTTGAGTATTTTTGGTGACTTTTCAGTTATGTTGCCTATTCCACGGGAACAGTTATTTATTTCCGGACGAAAGGCAGCCTATATGTCATCCCATGGTATAAGTTGTCTCCATTTCAAATTTCATCCAAATCCGTCCAGCCGTTTTAGTGTCAAGAGGTAACAAACTAACACACACACTCACACACACACTCACACACACACACACGGACACACAGATTTTCACAATTATAATATACTAGCAGGTACCCGCGGCTTCGCTCGCGATCAAGACAATGGGGACGATGCATTATTGCTGATAGTTGGTTTATTCTATTACAGCAATCGCGGCTACAGGTGGGTAGATTCAAATTCTGAGAATTCTGATACATACAGTATATAGATATGAGCAGCAAAGTGGGAATTTTATAGAGTTGTGAACACATTTGAAAATTTTAGTTTTGGTTTTGCCATCTTCTGCTGAGACATAACGATTTTGTTGTCCGGATACTCGCCAGCACGCCACATACTGTTGTCCATGGGAAATAATGGTTTTGTCTAAACGTACACATGGAATGGCAAATCTATCTGAATATGGGGAATTAAAAGTATTTTTCCTTAAGCTATTCTGGGTATAATTTTGCCACACTTATTGATGATTTGAACGTCAACATGTCGCTATTAATAGACCTATAGTAAAATATCTCTCACCTTGGTCGCTGATGTACATTATGCAGTCACTTACAGTGTTACATCCCAGGGATTGAAATTCTCCAACAACCCTTTTGCCTCACATGCCTCTCTAAGTAATTAAAATTCCCGATTGTTGTTGTTTGAGTCTTAAGTTTTTTGACTGGTTTGATGCAGCCCTCCATGCCTCGCTCTCCTGAGCTAATCGTTTCATCACTACATAGCTACCACACTCTGCATCCGACGCAATCTGTATAACCCTGGTCTACCCCTACAGTTCTTGTCCTTGACCCTCCCATCCATAACTAAGCTTGCTATTCCTGGGTGTCTTATTATGTGTCGTACCAACCTATCTCTTCTCTTCATTAGCAGTCGCCAGAAACATCTCTCCTCTCCCACTCGTCTTAATAGCTCTTCATTTGATACCCTATCTAACCATCTGATCTTCATCATTCTCCCGTAACACCACATTTCAAACGCTTCAATTCTCCTCTTTACTGCAGCACCATTAGTCCAAGTTTCACTTCCTTATAGTGACTCAAAAGCTTTCAAAAATGACATCCTAATACCTAAATGTATATTCGATGTCAAGAGATTCCTTTTTGTGTAGAAATGCTTTCCATGCCTGAGCCAACCTGCTTTTTATATCCTCTTTGCTTCGTCCATTACTGGTTATTTTGCTTCCTAAGTACGGGTAACAGAAGTCTCCTACTTCCCGTAGCGTTTCACCTGCCAATTTGATGTCCATAGAGGTTTCTGATTTATTTCGGCTGCATTCCAATAATTTTGTTTTACATTTATTGATTTTCATCATGAATTCATTCGTCAAGACGGAGTCCATACCATTCAAAAACTCATTCAAATCTTCTGGCGTATTGGCCAAGATGACGATGTCATCAGCAAATCTCGGAGATGAAATTATTTCTCCTTGAATCTTCACTCCGACTTTAAATTGTTCTCCAATTTCCTGATTATTGTGTTTTTAGAAATCTTTGAAATGCGTTGCTCTCGCACATGGTGTAGATGCATTGTCAAAGGAAAACATTCCATGTTACGAACATGGGCCGAATAACCTGTACCGAAAGCCTATTCTGGACAGCAGTTCCTTGAACTCAGATTTGCCAACATTTTATTGTATCTTTCCATGTGGTATGTCTCTGTACCTCAACATACAGAAGAGTGCTTTAAAAATCATGTCTTGTGTAAATTTTGGAAAATGTAGTGAGAGTGGTTTTTGCCGGAGTGGATACTCGCTAGTAGATATTCTTTTCAGTAAAATAGACTGGTTCACAATTTGGTAAGTGCACTTTGAGGTATATGACGGCGGGATGCCTTAAGTGTTAAGGAAACGGCAATAGCCGCCTAAGAGCTTCGTTGCTATTGAAATTATGACCAGACCGATATTTGTACTTAACTATACGGGATTTGTGAGCCCAGTGTTTATGAAATTGAACGTAGCTATATCGCTACCTTTATTTAATAGCCGCTACTGTAGTGTTTAAAAATTAAAGGTGGTATTGGAAGGCGCTTCCCCTAATATTTTTTACCCCTGGCACTACAGCCCATGAAGGGCCTAGGCCTATCATGCGACCGCTTCCCAGCCATTTGGCCTGCAGATATTGTGGTGACGCGTGGTCAGTGCATAGTGTCCTCTCAGCCGTTAATCTTGTTCTTCGTGACCGGCACGCTGCCTCACAGCTACTCAATTGTCTTCACGAATCTGAGTTCAGCCCGTTGCAGCCCTCACGTCAGTGTCTAAAATCTCTGACGGAGCCGGGAATCGAACCCGGGGCCTCCGGACGGGAGGCAGGCGCGCTACACTGTTCTTATTGTGTTTATATATATCTTGAAAAAGATAATAAATGAATTGGCATTGCCTCCTAGAGGGATATATAGAAAATCGGCCATTTGGCCTGCAGATATTGTGGTGACGCGTGGTCAGTGCATAGTGTCCCCTCTGCCGTTAATCTTGTTCTTCGTGACCGGCGCGCTGCCTCGCAGCTACACAATTGTCCTCACGAATCTGAGTTCAGCCCGTTGCAGCCCTCACGTCAGTGTCTAAAATCTCTGACGGAGCCGGGAATCGAACCCGGGGCCTCCGGACGGGAGGCAGGCGCGCTACACTGTTCTTATTGTGTTTATATATATCTTAAAAAAGATAATAAATGAATTGACATTGCCTCCTAGAGGGATATATAGAAAATCGGATGTCATACCTTGAGGTAGTGTTGCCATGGAAACGGACTTGCGATTAGTTCATCAATCAGAGCGAAGATAGTTTTCTGCGAATATCTTTGAAACTGTTGGTTTTAGAGCCTTAAAATGTAGTTTTCGGTGTCCCGTAGGGACGTACCGAGTATTGTTTCTTGCATCGAGGGGAGTAAAATGAGCTTTGTCCGGTCTTTATGCAACAACTTCGATATTTTGTCCTGGTTGAGTATTTTTGGTGACTTTTCAGTTATGTTGCCCATTCCACGGGAACAATGATTTATTTCCGGACAAAAGGCAGCCTATATGTTATCCCATGGTATAAGCTGTCTCCATTTCAAATTTCATCCAAATCCGTCCAGCCGTTTTAGTGTCAAGAGGTAACAAACTAACACACACACTCACACACACACACACACACACACACACACGGACACACAGATTTTCACAATTATAATATATATAGGGATATAGGGACTAGCAGGTACCCGCGGCTTCGCTCGCGATCAAGTCAATGGGAACGATGCAATTGTACACCTGCTGTTAAGTGTGTGCGATTGCGCTTTGTTAATAGAAATTGCGAATATTGTTTGAAGAGGGAACTGCACTCTTGCACACTGGAATGGCAAATCTATCGGAATATGGGGAATCAAAAGTATTTTTCCTTACCTATAGTAAAATATCTCGGACCTTGGCCGTATGTACAATATGCACTCTCTTCCAGTGTTACATCCCAGGGATTGAAATTCTCCAACAACCCTTTTGCCTTACATGCCTCTCTAAGTAATTAAAATTCCCAACTGTTGTTGTTTGAGTCTTCAGTTTCTTGACTGGACTGATGCAGCTTTCCATGACCCCCTCTCCTGAGCTAATCGTTTCATCTCTATATCGCTACCACACCCTACATCCGAGGCAATCTGTTTTACCCTGGTCTACCCTACAGTTCTTGTCCTTAACTCTCCCATCCATAACTAAGCTTGCTATTTCTGGGTGTCTTAATATGTGTCGTACCAACCTATTTCTTCTCTTCAATAGCAGTCGCCAGAAACATCTCTCCACTCCCACTCGTCTTAATAGCTCTTTATTTGTTACCCCATCTACCCATCTGATCATCATCATTCTCCTGTAACACCACATTTCAAACGCTTCAATTCTCCTCTTTTCTGCTGCACCATTAGTCCAAGTTTCACTTCCTTATAGTGTCACGCTCCAGACAAAAGCTTTCAAAAATTACTTCCTAATATCTAAATGTATATTCGATGTCAACAGATTCCTTTTCTGTAGAAATGATGTCCTTGCCTGAGCCAACCTCTTTGCTTCGTCCATCACTGGCTATTTTTCTTCCTAACTAACAGAAGTCTCCTACTTCCCGTAGCGTTTCACCTGCCAATTTGATGTGCATAGAGGTTTCTGAATTATTTTGGCTGCATTCCAATAATTTTGTTTTACATTTATTGATTTCTATCATGAATTATTTCCTCAAGACGGAGTCCATACCATTCAAAAAATCATTCAATTCCTCTGGCGTATCGGTCAAGATGACGATGTCATCAGCAAATCTCAAAGATGAAATTATTTCTCCTTGAATCTTCGCTCCCACTTAAAATTTTTCTCCAACTTCCTGTTTATTGTGTTCTTAGAGATCTTTGAAATGCGTTGCCCTCGCACATGGTGTAGATGCATTGTCAAAAGAAAACATTCCATGTTACGAACATGGGCCGCATAACCTGCACCGAAAGTCTATTCTGAACAGCAGTTCCTTGAACTCAGATTTGCCAACATATTATTGTATCTTTCCATGTGGTATATCTCTGTACCTCAACATACAGAAGAGTGCTTTAAAAATCATGTCTTGTGTAAATTTTGGAAAAGGTAGTGAGTGTGGTTTTTGCCGGAGTGGATACTCGCTCGTAGAAATTCTTTTCAGTAAAATAGACTGGTTCACAATTTTGTAAGTGCACATTGAGGTATGTGACGGCGGGATGCCTTAAGTGTTACGGAAACGGCAATAGCCACCACAGAGCTTCGTTGCTACTGAAATAACGACCAGACTGTTATTTTTAATTAACTATACGGGATTTGTGAGCCCAGTGTTTATGAAATTGAACGTAGCTATATCGCTACCTTTATTTAGTAGCTGCTACTGTAAAACTTTCTTCAGCTATTCCCAATTAATAGGGGTCGCCGTAGCCAGCCAGGCTCATTTTGGTTTTGGCCGGGGATTTAAGGCCGGATGCCCTTCCTAACGCCACGTGATTTTCCAGGTGAAAAGTCCACCCCGCTGTCACCGGGATTCGAACCCCGGCCGTCCTGGTGAAAGGCGAGAAGCTAAGCCACTGCTCCATCACACTCCCCTAGAAGTCGGTACTGTAGTGTTTACAAATTAAAGGTGGTATTAGAAGGCGCTTTCCCTATTTTTTTTACCCCTGGCACTACAGACCATGAAGGGCCTAGGCCTATCATGCGACCGCTTCCCAGCCATTTGGCCTGCAGATATTGTGGTGACGCGTGGTCAGTGTACCGTGTCCCCTCGGCCGTTCTTCGTGACCAGGGCGCTGCCTCGCTATCAGACAGCTACTCAATTGTCCTCACGAAGCTGAGTGCACTCCGTTGCAGCCCTCACGTCAGTGTCTAAAATCTCTGATGGAGCCAAGAATCGAACCCGGGGCCTCCAGATGAGAGGCAGGCGCACTACCCTGTTCTTATTGTGTTTATATATATCTTGAAAAAGATAATAAATGGATTAGCATTGCCTCCTACAGGGATATATAGAAAATCTTCGCTCCCGCTTTTAATTTTAAACACTACATTAGCGGCTCCTAAATACAGGTAGCGATATAGCTACGTTCAATTTCATAAACACTGGGCTCACAAATCACAAATCCCGTATAGTTAATTACAAATATCAGTGTGGTCGTTATTTCAGTAGTAACGAAGCTCTGTGGCGGCTATTGCCGTTTACGTAACACTTAATGCATCCCACTGTCACATTCCTCAATGTGAACTTACAAAATTGTGAACCAATCTATTTTACTGAAAAGAATTTCTACTCCGTTGCAGCCCTCACGTCAGTGTCTAAAGTCTCTGATGGAGCCGGGAATCGAACCCGGGGCCTCCGGATGAAAGGCAGGTGCGCTACCCTGTTCTTATTGTGTTCATATATATCTTGAAAAAGATAACAAATTGATTGGCATTGCCTCCTACAGGGATATATATAAAATCAGATGTCTTACCGTGAGGTTCAGTTGCCATGGAAACGGACTTGCCATTATTTCATCAGTTTATCAGAGTAAAGATAGTTTTCTGCGAATATCTTTGAAACGGTTGGTTTTAGGGCCTTAAAATGTGGTTTTCGGTGTCCCGTAGGGACTTACCGAGTATTGTTCCTTGCATCGAGGGGCGTAAAATGAGCTTTGTCCGGTCTTTTTGCGACAACTTCGATATTTTGTCCCGGTTGAGTATTTTTGGTGACTTTTCAGTTATGTTGCCTGTTCCACGGGAACAATGATTTATTTCCGGATGAAAGGATGCCTATATGTTATCCCAGGGTATAAGCTGTCTCCATTTCAAATTTCATCCAAATCCGTCCAGCCGTTTTAGTGTCAAGAGGTAACAAACTAACACACGGACACACAGATTTTCACAATTATAATATACTAGCAGGTACCCGCGGCTTCGCTCGCGATCAAGTCAATGGGAACGATGCAATTGTACACCTGCTGTTAAGTGTGTGCGATTGCGCTTTGTTAATAGAAATTGCGAATATTGTTTGAAGAGGGAACTGCACTCTTGCACACTGGAATGGCAAATCTATCGGAATATGGGGAATCAAAAGTATTTTTCCTTACCTATAGTAAAATATCTCTGACCTTGGCCGTTGATGTACATTATGCACTCTCTTCCAGTGTTACATCCCAGGGATTGAAATTCTCCAACAACCCTTTTGCCTCACATGCCTCTCTAAGTAATTAAAATTCCCAAC
Source organism: Meconema thalassinum (assembly GCA_946902985.2). Taxonomy (NCBI): domain Eukaryota; kingdom Metazoa; phylum Arthropoda; class Insecta; order Orthoptera; family Tettigoniidae; genus Meconema; species Meconema thalassinum. Next base: position 86,380,882 of record OX336399.1, read on the forward strand.
TGTTGTTGTTTGAGTCTTCAGTTTCTTGACTGGACTGATGCAGCCCTCCATGACTCCCTCTCCTGAGCTAATCGTTTCATCTCTATATCGCTACCACACCCTACATCCGAGGCAATCTGTTTTACCCTGGTCTACCCTACAGTTCTTGTCCTTAACCCTCCCATCCATAACTAACCTTGCTATTTCTGGGTGTCTTAATATGTGTCGTACCAACCTATATCTTCTCTTCAATAGCAGTCGCCAGAAACATCTCTCCACTCCCACTCGTCTTAATAGCTCTTTATTTGTTACCCCATCTACCCATCTGATCATCATCATTCTCCTGTAACACCACATTACAAACGCTTCAATTCTCCTCTTTTCTGCTGCACCATTAGACCAAGTTTCACTTCCTTATAGTGTCACGCTCCAGACAAAAGCTTTCAAAAATTACTTCCTAATATCTAAATGTATATTCGATGTCAACAGATTCCTTTTCTGTAGAAATGATGTCCTTGCCTGAGCCAACCTCTTTGCTTCGTCCATCACTGGCTATTTTTCTTCCTAAGTAACAGAAGTCTCCTACTTCCCGTAGCGTTTCACCTGCCAATTTGATGTGCATAGAGGTTTCTGATTTATTTTGGCTGCATTCCAATAATTTTGCTTTACATTTATTGATTTCCATCATGAATTATTTCCTCAAGACGGAGTCCATACCATTCAATAACTCATTCAATTCCTCTGGCGTATCGGTCAAGATGACGATCTCATCAGCAAATCTCTAAGATGAAATTATTTCTCTTTGAATCTTCGCTCCCACTTAAATTTTTTCTCCAACTACCTGTTTATTGTGTTTTTAGAGATCTTTGAAATGCGTTGCCCTCGCACATGGTGTAGATGCATTGTCAAAAGAAAACATTCCATGTTACGAACATGGGCCGCATAACCTGCACCGAAAGCCTATTCTGAACAGCAGTTCCTTGAACTCAGATTTGCCAACATTTTATTGTATCTTTCCATGTGGTATATGTCTGTACCTCAACACACAGAAGGGTGCTTTAAAAATCATGTCTTGTGTAAATTTTGGAAAAGGTAGTGAGTGTGGTTTTTGCCGGAGTGGATACTCGCTCGTAGAAATTCTTTTCAGTAAAATAGACTGGTTCACAATTTTGTAAGTGCACATTGAGGTATGTGACGGCGGGATGCCTTAAGTGTTACGGACACGGCAATAGCCACCACAGAGCTTCGTTGGACCAGACTGTTATTTTTATTTAACTATACGGGATTTGTGAGCCCAGTGTTTATGAAATTGAACGTAGCTATATCGCTACCTTTATTTAGTAGCTGCTACTGTAAAACTTTCTTCAGCTATTCCCAATTAATAGGGGTCGCCGTAGCCAGCCAGGCTCATTTTGGTTTTGGCCGGGGATTTAAGGCCGGATGCCCTTCCTAACGCCACGTGATTTTCCAGGTGAAAAGTCCACCCCGCTGTCACCGGGATTCGAACCCCGGCCGTCCTGGTGAAAGGCGAGAAGCTAAGCCACTGCTCCATCACACTCCCCTAGAAGTCGGTACTGTAGTGTTTACAAATTAAAGGTGGTATTAGAAGGCGCTTTCCCTATTTTTTTTACCCCTGGCACTACAGACCATGAAGGGCCTAGGCCTATCATGCGACCGCTTCCCAGCCATTTGGCCTGCAGATATTGTGGTGACGCGTGGTCAGTGTACCGTGTCCCCTCGGCCGTTCTTCGTGACCAGGGCGCTGCCTCGCTATCAGACAGCTACTCAATTGTCCTCACGAAGCTGAGTGCACTCCGTTGCAGCCCTCACGTCAGTGTCTAAAATCTCTGATGGAGCCAAGAATCGAACCCGGGGCCTCCAGATGAGAGGCAGGCGCACTACCCTGTTCTTATTGTGTTTATATATATCTTGAAAAAGATAATAAATGGATTAGCATTGCCTCCTACAGGGATATATAGAAAATCTTCGCTCCCGCTTTTAATTTTAAACACTACATTAGCGGCTCCTAAATACAGGTAGCGATATAGCTACGTTCAATTTCATAAACACTGGGCTCACAAATCACAAATCCCGTATAGTTAATTACAAATATCAGTGTGGTCGTTATTTCAGTAGTAACGAAGCTCTGTGGCGGCTATTGCCGTTTACGTAACACTTAATGCATCCCACTGTCACATTCCTCAATGTGAACTTACAAAATTGTGAACCAATCTATTTTACTGAAAAGAATTTCTACTCCGTTGCAGCCCTCACGTCAGTGTCTAAAGTCTCTGATGGAGCCGGGAATCGAACCCGGGGCCTCCGGATGAAAGGCAGGTGCGCTACCCTGTTCTTATTGTGTTCATATATATCTTGAAAAAGATAACAAATTGATTGGCATTGCCTCCTACAGGGATATATATAAAATCAGATGTCTTACCGTGAGGTTCAGTTGCCATGGAAACGGACTTGCCATTATTTCATCAGTTTATCAGAGTAAAGATAGTTTTCTGCGAATATCTTTGAAACGGTTGGTTTTAGGGCCTTAAAATGTGGTTTTCGGTGTCCCGTAGGGACTTACCGAGTATTGTTCCTTGCATCGAGGGGCGTAAAATGAGCTTTGTCCGGTCTTTTTGCGACAACTTCGATATTTTGTCCCGGTTGAGTATTTTTGGTGACTTTTCAGTTATGTTGCCTGTTCCACGGGAACAATGATTTATTTCCGGATGAAAGGATGCCTATATGTTATCCCAGGGTATAAGCTGTCTCCATTTCAAATTTCATCCAAATCCGTCCAGCCGTTTTAGTGTCAAGAGGTAACAAACTAACACACGGACACACAGATTTTCACAATTATAATATACTAGCAGGTACCCGCGGCTTCGCTCGCGATCAAGTCAATGGGAACGATGCAATTGTACACCTGCTGTTAAGTGTGTGCGATTGCGCTTTGTTAATAGAAATTGCGAATATTGTTTGAAGAGGGAACTGCACTCTTGCACACTGGAATGGCAAATCTATCGGAATATGGGGAATCAAAAGTATTTTTCCTTACCTATAGTAAAATATCTCTGACCTTGGCCGTTGATGTACATTATGCACTCTCTTCCAGTGTTACATCCCAGGGATTGAAATTCTCCAACAACCCTTTTGCCTCACATGCCTCTCTAAGTAATTAAAATTCCCAACTGTTGTTGTTTGAGTCTTCAGTTTCTTGACTGGACTGATGCAGCCCTCCATGACTCCCTCTCCTGAGCTAATCGTTTCATCTCTATATCGCTACCACACCCTACATCCGAGGCAATCTGTTTTACCCTGGTCTACCCTACAGTTCTTGTCCTTAACCCTCCCATCCATAACTAACCTTGCTATTTCTGGGTGTCTTAATATGTGTCGTACCAACCTATATCTTCTCTTCAATAGCAGTCGCCAGAAACATCTCTCCACTCCCACTCGTCTTAATAGCTCTTTATTTGTTACCCCATCTACCCATCTGATCATCATCATTCTCCTGTAACACCACATTACAAACGCTTCAATTCTCCTCTTTTCTGCTGCACCATTAGACCAAGTTTCACTTCCTTATAGTGTCACGCTCCAGACAAAAGCTTTCAAAAATTACTTCCTAATATCTAAATGTATATTCGATGTCAACAGATTCCTTTTCTGTAGAAATGATGTCCTTGCCTGAGCCAACCTCTTTGCTTCGTCCATCACTGGCTATTTTTCTTCCTAAGTAACAGAAGTCTCCTACTTCCCGTAGCGTTTCACCTGCCAATTTGATGTGCATAGAGGTTTCTGATTTATTTTGGCTGCATTCCAATAATTTTGCTTTACATTTATTGATTTCCATCATGAATTATTTCCTCAAGACGGAGTCCATACCATTCAATAACTCATTCAATTCCTCTGGCGTATCGGTCAAGATGACGATCTCATCAGCAAATCTCTAAGATGAAATTATTTCTCTTTGAATCTTCGCTCCCACTTAAATTTTTTCTCCAACTACCTGTTTATTGTGTTTTTAGAGATCTTTGAAATGCGTTGCCCTCGCACATGGTGTAGATGCATTGTCAAAAGAAAACATTCCATGTTACGAACATGGGCCGCATAACCTGCACCGAAAGCCTATTCTGAACAGCAGTTCCTTGAACTCAGATTTGCCAACATTTTATTGTATCTTTCCATGTGGTATATGTCTGTACCTCAACACACAGAAGGGTGCTTTAAAAATCATGTCTTGTGTAAATTTTGGAAAAGGTAGTGAGTGTGGTTTTTGCCGGAGTGGATACTCGCTCGTAGAAATTCTTTTCAGTAAAATAGACTGGTTCACAATTTTGTAAGTGCACATTGAGGTATGTGACGGCGGGATGCCTTAAGTGTTACGGACACGGCAATAGCCACCACAGAGCTTCGTTGGACCAGACTGTTATTTTTATTTAACTATACGGGATTTGTGAGCCCAGTGTTTATGAAATTGAACGTAGCTATATCGCTACCTTTATTTAGTAGCTGCTACTGTAAAACTTTCTTCAGCTATTCCCAATTAATAGGGGTCGCCGTAGCCAGCCAGGCTCATTTTGGTTTTGGCCGGGGATTTAAGGCCGGATGCCCTTCCTAACGCCACGTGATTTTCCAGGTGAAAAGTCCACCCCGCTGTCACCGGGATTCGAACCCCGGCCGTCCTGGTGAAAGGCGAGAAGCTAAGCCACTGCTCCATCACACTCCCCTAGAAGTCGGTACTGTAGTGTTTACAAATTAAAGGTGGTATTAGAAGGCGCTTTCCCTATTTTTTTTACCCCTGGCACTACAGACCATGAAGGGCCTAGGCCTATCATGCGACCGCTTCCCAGCCATTTGGCCTGCAGATATTGTGGTGACGCGTGGTCAGTGTACCGTGTCCCCTCGGCCGTTCTTCGTGACCAGGGCGCTGCCTCGCTATCAGACAGCTACTCAATTGTCCTCACGAAGCTGAGTGCACTCCGTTGCAGCCCTCACGTCAGTGTCTAAAATCTCTGATGGAGCCAAGAATCGAACCCGGGGCCTCCAGATGAGAGGCAGGCGCACTACCCTGTTCTTATTGTGTTTATATATATCTTGAAAAAGATAATAAATGGATTAGCATTGCCTCCTACAGGGATATATAGAAAATCTTCGCTCCCGCTTTTAATTTTAAACACTACATTAGCGGCTCCTAAATACAGGTAGCGATATAGCTACGTTCAATTTCATAAACACTGGGCTCACAAATCACAAATCCCGTATAGTTAATTACAAATATCAGTGTGGTCGTTATTTCAGTAGTAACGAAGCTCTGTGGCGGCTATTGCCGTTTACGTAACACTTAATGCATCCCACTGTCACATTCCTCAATGTGAACTTACAAAATTGTGAACCAATCTATTTTACTGAAAAGAATTTCTACTCCGTTGCAGCCCTCACGTCAGTGTCTAAAGTCTCTGATGGAGCCGGGAATCGAACCCGGGGCCTCCGGATGAAAGGCAGGTGCGCTACCCTGTTCTTATTGTGTTCATATATATCTTGAAAAAGATAACAAATTGATTGGCATTGCCTCCTACAGGGATATATATAAAATCAGATGTCTTACCGTGAGGTTCAGTTGCCATGGAAACGGACTTGCCATTATTTCATCAGTTTATCAGAGTAAAGATAGTTTTCTGCGAATATCTTTGAAACGGTTGGTTTTAGGGCCTTAAAATGTGGTTTTCGGTGTCCCGTAGGGACTTACCGAGTATTGTTCCTTGCATCGAGGGGCGTAAAATGAGCTTTGTCCGGTCTTTTTGCGACAACTTCGATATTTTGTCCCGGTTGAGTATTTTTGGTGACTTTTCAGTTATGTTGCCTGTTCCACGGGAACAATGATTTATTTCCGGATGAAAGGATGCCTATATGTTATCCCAGGGTATAAGCTGTCTCCATTTCAAATTTCATCCAAATCCGTCCAGCCGTTTTAGTGTCAAGAGGTAACAAACTAACACACGGACACACAGATTTTCACAATTATAATATACTAGCAGGTACCCGCGGCTTCGCTCGCGATCAAGTCAATGGGAACGATGCAATTGTACACCTGCTGTTAAGTGTGTGCGATTGCGCTTTGTTAATAGAAATTGCGAATATTGTTTGAAGAGGGAACTGCACTCTTGCACACTGGAATGGCAAATCTATCGGAATATGGGGAATCAAAAGTATTTTTCCTTACCTATAGTAAAATATCTCTGACCTTGGCCGTTGATGTACATTATGCACTCTCTTCCAGTGTTACATCCCAGGGATTGAAATTCTCCAACAACCCTTTTGCCTCACATGCCTCTCTAAGTAATTAAAATTCCCAACTGTTGTTGTTTGAGTCTTCAGTTTCTTGACTGGACTGATGCAGCCCTCCATGACTCCCTCTCCTGAGCTAATCGTTTCATCTCTATATCGCTACCACACCCTACATCCGAGGCAATCTGTTTTACCCTGGTCTACCCTACAGTTCTTGTCCTTAACCCTCCCATCCATAACTAACCTTGCTATTTCTGGGTGTCTTAATATGTGTCGTACCAACCTATATCTTCTCTTCAATAGCAGTCGCCAGAAACATCTCTCCACTCCCACTCGTCTTAATAGCTCTTTATTTGTTACCCCATCTACCCATCTGATCATCATCATTCTCCTGTAACACCACATTACAAACGCTTCAATTCTCCTCTTTTCTGCTGCACCATTAGACCAAGTTTCACTTCCTTATAGTGTCACGCTCCAGACAAAAGCTTTCAAAAATTACTTCCTAATATCTAAATGTATATTCGATGTCAACAGATTCCTTTTCTGTAGAAATGATGTCCTTGCCTGAGCCAACCTCTTTGCTTCGTCCATCACTGGCTATTTTTCTTCCTAAGTAACAGAAGTCTCCTACTTCCCGTAGCGTTTCACCTGCCAATTTGATGTGCATAGAGGTTTCTGATTTATTTTGGCTGCATTCCAATAATTTTGCTTTACATTTATTGATTTCCATCATGAATTATTTCCTCAAGACGGAGTCCATACCATTCAATAACTCATTCAATTCCTCTGGCGTATCGGTCAAGATGACGATCTCATCAGCAAATCTCTAAGATGAAATTATTTCTCTTTGAATCTTCGCTCCCACTTAAATTTTTTCTCCAACTACCTGTTTATTGTGTTTTTAGAGATCTTTGAAATGCGTTGCCCTCGCACATGGTGTAGATGCATTGTCAAAAGAAAACATTCCATGTTACGAACATGGGCCGCATAACCTGCACCGAAAGCCTATTCTGAACAGCAGTTCCTTGAACTCAGATTTGCCAACATTTTATTGTATCTTTCCATGTGGTATATGTCTGTACCTCAACACACAGAAGGGTGCTTTAAAAATCATGTCTTGTGTAAATTTTGGAAAAGGTAGTGAGTGTGGTTTTTGCCGGAGTGGATACTCGCTCGTAGAAATTCTTTTCAGTAAAATAGACTGGTTCACAATTTTGTAAGTGCACATTGAGGTATGTGACGGCGGGATGCCTTAAGTGTTACGGACACGGCAATAGCCACCACAGAGCTTCGTTGGACCAGACTGTTATTTTTATTTAACTATACGGGATTTGTGAGCCCAGTGTTTATGAAATTGAACGTAGCTATATCGCTACCTTTATTTAGTAGCTGCTACTGTAAAACTTTCTTCAGCTATTCCCAATTAATAGGGGTCGCCGTAGCCAGCCAGGCTCATTTTGGTTTTGGCCGGGGATTTAAGGCCGGATGCCCTTCCTAACGCCACGTGATTTTCCAGGTGAAAAGTCCACCCCGCTGTCACCGGGATTCGAACCCCGGCCGTCCTGGTGAAAGGCGAGAAGCTAAGCCACTGCTCCATCACACTCCCCTAGAAGTCGGTACTGTAGTGTTTACAAATTAAAGGTGGTATTAGAAGGCGCTTTCCCTATTTTTTTTACCCCTGGCACTACAGACCATGAAGGGCCTAGGCCTATCATGCGACCGCTTCCCAGCCATTTGGCCTGCAGATATTGTGGTGACGCGTGGTCAGTGTACCGTGTCCCCTCGGCCGTTCTTCGTGACCAGGGCGCTGCCTCGCTATCAGACAGCTACTCAATTGTCCTCACGAAGCTGAGTGCACTCCGTTGCAGCCCTCACGTCAGTGTCTAAAATCTCTGATGGAGCCAAGAATCGAACCCGGGGCCTCCAGATGAGAGGCAGGCGCACTACCCTGTTCTTATTGTGTTTATATATATCTTGAAAAAGATAATAAATGGATTAGCATTGCCTCCTACAGGGATATATAGAAAATCTTCGCTCCCGCTTTTAATTTTAAACACTACATTAGCGGCTCCTAAATACAGGTAGCGATATAGCTACGTTCAATTTCATAAACACTGGGCTCACAAATCACAAATCCCGTATAGTTAATTACAAATATCAGTGTGGTCGTTATTTCAGTAGTAACGAAGCTCTGTGGCGGCTATTGCCGTTTACGTAACACTTAATGCATCCCACTGTCACATTCCTCAATGTGAACTTACAAAATTGTGAACCAATCTATTTTACTGAAAAGAATTTCTACTCCGTTGCAGCCCTCACGTCAGTGTCTAAAGTCTCTGATGGAGCCGGGAATCGAACCCGGGGCCTCCGGATGAAAGGCAGGTGCGCTACCCTGTTCTTATTGTGTTCATATATATCTTGAAAAAGATAACAAATTGATTGGCATTGCCTCCTACAGGGATATATATAAAATCAGATGTCTTACCGTGAGGTTCAGTTGCCATGGAAACGGACTTGCCATTATTTCATCAGTTTATCAGAGTAAAGATAGTTTTCTGCGAATATCTTTGAAACGGTTGGTTTTAGGGCCTTAAAATGTGGTTTTCGGTGTCCCGTAGGGACTTACCGAGTATTGTTCCTTGCATCGAGGGGCGTAAAATGAGCTTTGTCCGGTCTTTTTGCGACAACTTCGATATTTTGTCCCGGTTGAGTATTTTTGGTGACTTTTCAGTTATGTTGCCTGTTCCACGGGAACAATGATTTATTTCCGGATGAAAGGATGCCTATATGTTATCCCAGGGTATAAGCTGTCTCCATTTCAAATTTCATCCAAATCCGTCCAGCCGTTTTAGTGTCAAGAGGTAACAAACTAACACACGGACACACAGATTTTCACAATTATAATATACTAGCAGGTACCCGCGGCTTCGCTCGCGATCAAGTCAATGGGAACGATGCAATTGTACACCTGCTGTTAAGTGTGTGCGATTGCGCTTTGTTAATAGAAATTGCGAATATTGTTTGAAGAGGGAACTGCACTCTTGCACACTGGAATGGCAAATCTATCGGAATATGGGGAATCAAAAGTATTTTTCCTTACCTATAGTAAAATATCTCTGACCTTGGCCGTTGATGTACATTATGCACTCTCTTCCAGTGTTACATCCCAGGGATTGAAATTCTCCAACAACCCTTTTGCCTCACATGCCTCTCTAAGTAATTAAAATTCCCAACTGTTGTTGTTTGAGTCTTCAGTTTCTTGACTGGACTGATGCAGCCCTCCATGACTCCCTCTCCTGAGCTAATCGTTTCATCTCTATATCGCTACCACACCCTACATCCGAGGCAATCTGTTTTACCCTGGTCTACCCTACAGTTCTTGTCCTTAACCCTCCCATCCATAACTAACCTTGCTATTTCTGGGTGTCTTAATATGTGTCGTACCAACCTATATCTTCTCTTCAATAGCAGTCGCCAGAAACATCTCTCCACTCCCACTCGTCTTAATAGCTCTTTATTTGTTACCCCATCTACCCATCTGATCATCATCATTCTCCTGTAACACCACATTACAAACGCTTCAATTCTCCTCTTTTCTGCTGCACCATTAGACCAAGTTTCACTTCCTTATAGTGTCACGCTCCAGACAAAAGCTTTCAAAAATTACTTCCTAATATCTAAATGTATATTCGATGTCAACAGATTCCTTTTCTGTAGAAATGATGTCCTTGCCTGAGCCAACCTCTTTGCTTCGTCCATCACTGGCTATTTTTCTTCCTAAGTAACAGAAGTCTCCTACTTCCCGTAGCGTTTCACCTGCCAATTTGATGTGCATAGAGGTTTCTGATTTATTTTGGCTGCATTCCAATAATTTTGCTTTACATTTATTGATTTCCATCATGAATTATTTCCTCAAGACGGAGTCCATACCATTCAATAACTCATTCAATTCCTCTGGCGTATCGGTCAAGATGACGATCTCATCAGCAAATCTCTAAGATGAAATTATTTCTCTTTGAATCTTCGCTCCCACTTAAATTTTTTTCTCCAACTACCTGTTTATTGTGTTTTTAGAGATCTTTGAAATGCGTTGCCCTCGCACATGGTGTAGATGCATTGTCAAAAGAAAACATTCCATGTTACGAACATGGGCCGCATAACCTGCACCGAAAGCCTATTCTGAAAGCAGTTCCTTGAACTCAGATTTGCCAACATTTTATTGTATCTTTCCATGTGGTATATGTCTGTACCTCAACACACAGAAGGGTGCTTTAAAAATCATGTCTTGTGTAAATTTTGGAAAAGGTAGTGAGTGTGGTTTTTGCCGGAGTGGATACTCGCTCGTAGAAATTCTTTTCAGTAAAATAGACTGGTTCACAATTTTGTAAGTGCACATTGAGGTATGTGACGGCGGGATGCCTTAAGTGTTACGGACACGGCAATAGCCACCACAGAGCTTCGTTGGACCAGACTGTTATTTTTATTTAACTATACGGGATTTGTGAGCCCAGTGTTTATGAAATTGAACGTAGCTATATCGCTACCTTTATTTAGTAGCTGCTACTGTAAAACTTTCTTCAGCTATTCCCAATTAATTGGGGTCGCCGTAGCCAGCCAGGCTCATTTCGGTTTTGGCCGGAGATTTAAGGCCGGATGCTCTTCCTGACGCCAAGTGATTTTCCAGGTGAAAATTCCACCCCGCTGTCACCGGGATTCGAACCCCGGCCGTCCTGGTGAAAGGCGAGAAGCTAAGCCACTGCGCCATCACGCTTCCCTAGAAGCCGCTACAGTAGTGTTTACAAATTAAAGGTGGTATTAGAAGGCGCTTTCCCTATTTTTTTTACCCCTGGCACTACAGACCATGAAGGGCCTAGGCCTATCATGCGACCGCTTCCCAGCCATTTGTCCTGCTGATATTGTGGTGACGCGTGGTCAGTGTACCGTGTCCCCTCGGCCGTTAGTCTTGTTCTTCGTGACCAGGGCGCTGCCTCGCTATCAGACAGCTACTCAATTGTCCTCACGAAGCTGAGTGCACTCCGTTGCAGTCCTCACGTCAGTGTCTAAAATCTCTGATGGAGCCAAGAATCGAACCCGGGGCCTCCGGATGAGAGGCAGGCGCGTTACCCTGTTCTTATTGTGTTCATATATATCTTGAAAAAGATAACAAATTGATTGGCTTTGCCTCCTACAGGGATATGTATATAAAATCGGATGTCATACCGTGAGGTTCAGTTGCCATGGAAACGGACTTGCCATTATTTCATCAGTTTATCAGAGTAAAGATAGTTTTCTGCGAATATCTTTGAAACGGTTCGTTTTAGGGCCTTAAAATGTGGTTTTCGGTGTCCCGTAGGGACCTACCGAGTATTGTTCCTTGCATCGAGGGGCGTAAAATGAGCTTTGTCCGGTCTTTTTGCGACAACTTCGATATTTTGTCCCGGTTGAGTATTTTTGGTGACTTTTCAGTTATGTTGCCTGTTCCACGGGAACAATGATTTATTTCCGGATGAAAGGATGCCTATATGTTATCCCAGGGTATAAGCTGTCTCCATTTCAAATTTCATCCAAATCCGTCCAGCCGTTTTAGTGTCAAGAGGTAACAAACTAACACACACACACACACAGACTTTCACAATTATAATATATATAATATATAATATATAATATATAATATATAATATATAATATATAATATATATAGGGATATAGGGATATAGGGATATATATAGGGATATAGGGATATAGGGATATAGGGATTTATCGTATGGCTTTTAGTGCCGGGAGTGTCCGAGGTCATGCTCGGCTTGCCTGAGTCTATAGCTGCTTCCAGCGGACACCCTTTGGGTGAGCTACAAGTTCCGTTCAATTTCAAATAGTTCCAACTTTCGCTAGCAGATATCAATGATACCTAGTGGAGAACGTTGGAACTTTGATAGAGCGTTCCGACGAAATCTAACCTAACAATTCAGCTTCACACAAGTTTAGTCTGTGGAAGGATCTTTTACATGCCATTAATCTATGACATGGGACCGCCGGCTTTACTTTCCCTCCGAAGGAAGGCATATTGAAGGATTTTTAACGCTCTTAAAAAATCCGACCACTTCGGCCGGGTTTGAACCCGCTATCTTGGGCACAGCAGCTCAGCATGCTACCGACTACGCCACCAAAGCCGCTGATTAAAGCATAATGCAAATCACACAAAAGGAATTTATTATGGTGGTCACAAAGTAACTCCCCGTTGGTAGCCCGTGCTTTGAAAAACAGCATGATATTGCTAGGGTTATAGTACTGTAAATTATTCCTAATCGCCTCCGTAGCGTAGCGGTCAGCATGGTATTGCTAAAAGCTTGCCACAGTGAGTGGTTATCGTGTTGAAATACGAAATTATGGTGGTCACAAAATACTCCCCCCGCTGGTAGCCCGTGGTTTGGAAAATAGCATGGTATTGCTAGGGTAATAGTCTCTCTCTCTCTCTTCTCTTCTTCCTAGTCGTTTACCCTCCAGGTTGGTGGAACCTACGGACTCAGCGAGGGAACTCACCACTACCGCCTCCTCGGGCAGTGTCCTAGAGCTGGGAACATCTAATCGGAGTGGATACAACTGGTGAGGGGTGATTGGCACCTCGCCCAGGCGGCCTCACCTGCAAAGCGAACAGGGGCCTCATGAGGGAAGGTAATGGATGGTCAGGATGGATAGGCAAGGAAGAGGGAAGGAGGCGGCCGTGGCCTTGAAGAAGGTACCATCCCGGCATTTGCCCGAAGACGAACTGGGAAACCACGGAAAACCACTTCGAGGATGGCTGAGGTGGGAATCCAACCCCTTCTACTCATTTGGAACACCCGAGGCTGAGTAGACCCCGATCCAGTCCTCAGGCCACTTTTCAAATTTCGTGGCAGAGCCGGGAATCGAACCCAGGACTTCCGGGGCGGCAGCTAACCATGCTGACCGCTACGCTACGGAGGCGACTTTAGGGTAATAGTAATAATAATAATAATATCGCATGGCCTCGGTTCCGGGCGCAAGCTTTGTTAATTGACACCCAGAGGGCAACTTGCATGTCGAATTTCGTCGTTCCTTTGAACGCTATGAAAGTCAAGGAGGTTAGATATCTAAGCTCCTTGACACTACAGCGCTTTCTAGTAGAGAATGGAGGAAAATCCCGAGATTAATTTTGCCATTGAACACGTCCTACTGAATTCAAATGGGTTCTTTAACATGCCAACAACGTATGACATCCATGTCGTGATTTTTGTCGCCTTTCAAAAATCACTTACACGGCCAGGAGCGAACCTGCAAGCTTGGGGTTAGTAATCCGACACGATAACCACTCACCCACCGTGGCAAGCTAGGGTTATAGTCATCATCATCATCATCGTCATCATTTCCCCTTATCCAGCTTCTGCTGGGTCGGGGTATTTAGGGCACTTCTCCACCTTCCTCTTTCTTTCCACCAGTCCAAATGCCTTTTTCTTATGCTGTTCTTCACTGAATCAATCCACTTTGTTCTAGGTCTTCCTCTTGCTCTCTTACCCTTGTACTTTACCTCCAGCGTCCGTCTTGGTATTCTATTTTCCTCCATCCTCTTTAAATGTCCAAGCCACCTTAGTTTATTCTTCTCAACTCTCTCATTTAGTTTTCTCATCCCAACTTCCTTCCTAACATCTTTATTTCTCACTCTATCTTTCCTTGTCTTTCCTATCATACTTCTTATGAATTTCATTTCACTGGCTTGAATTCTACTCTCTTGCCTGCTTGTCATGGTCCAAGTCTCAGCTGCATAAGTCAATATGGGTGCATATTACACTTTATACATTATCTCTTTGCTTTTCCTTGGTACTTCCTTATCCCAAACTAGTCTTAGGGCTATAGTACTGTAAATTACAGTATTCCTAAAAGTTTGCCACGGTGAATGAGTGGTTATCGTGTAGGATTACTAACCCCCCAAGCTTGCAGGTTCGCTCCTGGCCGGGGTAAGTGATTTTTGAAAGGCGGCTAAAATCACGATACGCATGTCATACGATGTTGGTATGTCGAAGAATCCATTTGAATTCAGTAGGCCGTGTTCATAATGACAAAATTGATCTCGGGATTTACCGCCAACACAAAGTTCCTCATTTCTCTACTAGAAAGCGCTATAGTGTCAAGGAGCTTAGATATCTAACCTCCCTGACTTTCATAGTGCTTCAAGGAACAACAAAATTCGACATGTAAGCTGGCCCCTGGGTGTCAAATAACAAAGCTTGCACCCGACACCGAGGCCATGCGACATTATTATTATTATTATTATTATTATTATTATTATTATTATTATTATTATTATTATTATTTTAAATCATTATGCCCAACTACGGAGCGCGCTTGAACTTATTTTGCACAATGTTCCTTTTTCTTTTCTTCCCAATATCTCTTCATTCGTTCACTGTGTTCCTTTCTGCATGCTTCTGTGCAGCCTATTAGGTTTCTCTGCAAATTTATGTTTTTTTACTAGGCTTCTAAATTTTACTCGATCTGGAATGGTTTTCTCAGCAATACCCATTTCTTGTAGATATTCATGTATTTCTGTCAACCAATTGTTGCGGATTTTCAGGGTTAGCGCAAAATTTAGAATTCTCTTTATCAGCCTGTCGTTATCAATTCTGTGAAGGTGTCCGTAGAATTTCAATCGTCGTTTTCTGATAGTATCTGTGATTTCTTCTGCGGATTGAAAAATTTCATAGGCTATGGTTTCTTTTTCATCCAAATTCCATTTTCAAACTTTGGTCCTAGGATTTTTCTGAGAATTTTCCTCTCTTGTTTCTCGATGCTTTTCATTTGTGACCTGCCCCAATTATCAGTGTTATTATTATTATTATTATTATTATTCCTAAAAGAGTTATAACTGCCAACTCAGAGTCATATATAGAATTTAATACTCTCCTGGGGTAGAATAAGGTACATTACAGCGATTTTTGTTTATTGTTGTTGTAATTTTGAGAGTGGAAGAACTTCTTTTACCAAATGAATGGTTTCTGCCTATCTTTGAGGTGCTTATCTGCCTCATTTCTCTTGACAGTTAAAAGTTCTGTAATATGAGATATCTTCTGCAGAGCTGTACACAGATCGACATCTTTACTCTGCGAAGCCTCGGACAAGTTGTAAGTTATAGACAACATTTTACGTAATACAAAAGTAGCCACAACCAACTGAAACTAACGTGCACCATTAACGGGCCCTCATTGCTTGCCACGGTGGGTGAGTGGATAGCGTGTCGGTCTAAATAACCCCAAGATTGCATGTTCGCCCCTGGCCGTGGTAAGTGATTTTTTGAAAGGCGGCAAAAATACGATACGCATGTCATACGATGTTGGCATGTCAAAGAACCCATTTGAATTCAGTAGGCCGAGTTCATAATGGCAAAATTAATCTCGGGAGTTACCGCCAACACAAAGTTCCTCATTTCTCTACTAGAAAGCGCTATAATGTTCAAGGAGCTTAGATATCTATTATCTAACCTCCTTGACTTTTATAGTGATTCAAGGAACAACTAAATTCGGCATGCAAGCTACCCTCTGGGTGTCAAATTACAAAGCTTGCACCAGGCACCCGAGGCCATACGATATTATATTATTATACCCTTTGGATGCCGACCCCGAATAGGTCATCATATGCATAGAATGCCAGGTATGTTTCAATGGATTGTTCATCACTGCATACAAAAATTAATAAAAGCCTCAGTTTAAAACATATGGAAATACAATTTGGTATGTTAGCTTGATATACTCCAAGTACTATAAACATGTGACTTACATTTGACCAAAAATATTTCATGGCATACCGTGCACAAAATTATAATAATTTTTTATATAAAAAATAAAAAATTTATGATTTGAAATGAATTAGCCCATTGTACACTATATCAAAAGTGTATAAGTGAAGATAATTAACGTTAACTCATATTTAGGATCATATATACCAATTTATACTGTTATAGTAGGCCTACTTTGTAATGTATAAATTAATTTCCAAAAACATGGAACATGTGGAGTAAAACACACCAACAGTGTTACTGTCAACGACTGGATATTTTATCAAATTAGGAGAGGAATAGTGATCATTTGAGTGAACTGTGCCTAGTAGCAGAAACATCATATTCATCACTTTCACTAAAATTAGAGTCGCTTATATCTTCAAAGCGATCTAAAAGTTCCTCAATTTCTTCACCCGAAATAGGCCTACGTGAAGGCATGCATTCTTGCGACAAATGTACTATTTACAACTTTACTAAGCCCTAGATAAATTGCTACTGAACTATTACTACAGTAGAAATAATAATAGACTTAATATATCACGATAAATAACTCAAATGTGTCAGTTAGAGCGTAAAATGATCAAAAATAAATCACAACACGCGAACATAAACAAACAAAGTGGCTGCCATATTGGATCATAGACGTCAAGCGCGCGCAGACTATACACTCATAATTTACGAGTAAACAAGCAAAAAATAAGATATGTCAGTGCCATCTGATGACATACGAAGGAATTACAAACATTCTACCTTCTTACTACGTGATTTGTAGAGCAATCTAGCACCTCACCGCAATAATACAACACATATAAGAGCGTGCCCATCTTGGCATTTTTCGTACGGAACTTACGAGCCGATGCATCGGCATCTTGGCACTGTAAAGGGCACCTATGCATTGGCCCTCCTTCCCTCCCCTTATCGCCGGCCCTGGGCATTAACTTTCCTGATGTACTCTGTATAAAACTAAGATCCAACCCGTTGTACTTAGGCTTGCCAGACGTTCTGTTTTATCCGGAACAATTCCGTTTTTTTCTTGTTTTGTTCCGCGTTCCGTTTTAATCTTTAACGGAACGCCAAATATTCGTTTTTTTTGGGTCAGTTTCACACCAATTTTCTAATGTACGGCTTCAGAATTGATTGTAATATCTAGCTTGTTTTCTGGTGATACAGGTGCTAGTTTGAAAGAGAAAATGATTTCTATGTCTGTGTTAGATAGATGGGTGCAAACTAAATAAATAAATAAATAAATAAATAAATAAATAAATAATAAATACTTAAATAAATGAATAAATAATTACATAAATAAATAAACAGGAGCACAGCATTAAGGAATAACATCATTTTCCCCTCCAATGCTTTTACGGAGAGAGTTTTTATCATTTCAAATGATCTTGTCGACTTCATCGTTATGCTTGGGTCTAACGTTATGCGTTACGGAGACGGCGACCGCGTGACGTAATGCAGCCACGCGGGAAGCCTAAGCTAATGGGTAATGGACGGCGACCGCGTGACGTAATGCAGCCGCGCGGGAAGCCTAAGTTAATGGGTAATGGACGGCGACCGCGTGACGTCATGCAGCCGCGCGGGAAGCCTAAGTTAATGGGTAATGGACGGCGAGTGCATGATGTCATGCAGCCACGCGGGAAGCCTAAGTTAATGGGTAATGGAGTCTGTTGAAAGAGTCCTGGGGCGTCGAGCGACCTGGGGCTTCGAGCGAAGCGAGAAGGCAGTTGTAGCATGCATCATTTGAAATGATATAAAGTCTAGTCTTTCAGACTGATTGTAACTTTTTTCTGTCATGAATATCAAATGGAGAGATGATAGAAACAGAAGCTCCATTCGTTTGATGAAACAAGAATCAACAACAACAACAAAAAAGTCAACCCCTGGCAATATCCAGCCCATGACGGGCTAAGGCCGACCAAGCGACCGCTGCCCAGCCATTTGGCCTGCAGATATTGGGGTGACGCGTGATCAGCGCGTCGGATCCCTTCAGCCGTTAATCTTGGTATTCGTGATCGGGGCGCTGTCTCACTGTCAGACAGCTTCTCAATTGTCCTCACGAGGCTGAGTGCACCCCGTTCCAACCCTCACGTCAGTTTTAAAATCCCTGACGGAGCCGGGATCGAACCCGGGGCCTTCGGGTGAGAGGCAGGCGCGCTACCCCTACACCACGGCGCCGGCTAAAACAAGAATTGTCCACATATTACAATTATGACGAAAATTGTAGTGAATTTTATCAGAAGGTTCTTACACAAAAAAAATATTTGCAAAGGGTCGTTCAAATGAAAAGTATTTGTAAGCTGCTGGTGTCATAGGCAATATCTAGCTTTAATTTTGTGTATTTGATTATGTAATGCTTATTTAATACATATGTGTAGTCTATTATTTATTACAACATTTAACAACCTTGATTTTTAAAAAACAATGTTTTGAGATGTGTGTTCCGTTTTTCCATTCTTGTAATCTGGCAAACCTACTTGTACTATATGGATGTGAGACATGGAGTATCCGAAAACAGGACTTTCATAAACTACTCATATTTTAGAGAAAAGTTCTTCGGAAGATCTTCGGACCGGTGAGGGATGTACACACGGGTGAATAGAGGATTAGACACAATCATGAAGAAGAAGAAGACCTGTACCATGATGCCAACATAGCTGGAACCATCAAACCCAGAAGACTGCAATGGGCTGGACATGTAGCCCGGATGGAAGACCACCGATAGGCACGGAAGCTACTGGATTTCATCCCCACAGGAAGGAGACCACCAGGGAGACCAAGGAAGCGGTGGAGTGATGGACTCCATGAAGATCTGCAACAGGCAGCGACACGTGTGGACAGTTGGCGGATGGCAGAGACGATGGAGAAGAAAACTTGCAGCAGGGCGCGGTCCTCTGGGCCTGATCGCGTAGAAGAGGAAGAAGAAGAAGAAGTACCCTGTACAGTGGCGTAACTAGTGTTTGCTTCTGGAAGGGGATGAGCAGGGTTGAGGACTCGAACATAATGAGACATAATCTGTACCGTAATAGTACATTATGCAACGAGCCTATAATGGCTATAATTAAGACACGTGTATGTTTATAAAACGAGCGAATGCGAGTTTTATAATTTCCATACGAGTGTCTTAATTACCATTATAGGCGAGTTGCGTACGACTGTTTATGTTCGACGATAATTATAACTTTATTATATGTTTTAACATAAATATCTGTTCAGTCACTAGAATTTTGTGATCGGGTGCTGCGCTGGGTAGTATATCTCTGTTTTCCAAGCTCTCTGACCGACAGACGCATGCGCTCTGTGTGCTTCAATGCCATATGTTCAGATTGTGCACCAGTATTCAGCAAAACTGTCACCGAAATCGTTTGGAAACAAGGCGCTGTGTTGAAATTGGATTTGGGGATATTAAGGTACAGTGCTATTTCATGTCACATATTCACCAGTTTATTTACGCGAACATATGGACGGTGCACTTTCGGTAATTTATATAGACATGTTGGATTTTCAGCGCATTCACAAAGGTATCCTTGTCTAAATGGTCAAACAACTGTTTCTTGAGCTGTGATTGGTGGGAGAAACTGTTTCATAATGAAAAATAGTGTTATAATGAGCCTCGTTATGATACAGTTTTCTGACACATAATAGTCAGGGTCGAACATAAAAGCTAATATATGGTCCCGAGATTTCAAAATCCCTCATCTACTGAATATCTGTTTCATGTTTGATTTCATTAGCGTTTGATACGCTGTATTTGCACTTATCAATATGCAAATGCTGGAAAATTAACAAATTTGTTAATTATCTATTTATTTATTTATTTATTTATTTATTTATTTATCGCATGGTTTAGTGCCGGGAGTGTCCGAGGACATGTTTAGCTCGCCAGAGATTGTAGCTGCTTCTATGCAGACACCCAGGGGGTGAGCTAAAAGTACCGTCGCATGTGGATGAGATTATTATTATTATTATTATTATTATTATTATTATTATTATTATTATTATAAGCGTATGGTACAAAACACAAAACAATCAACATCTAGCCTATATACTGTATAAAGCTCAATGTTGGTTTGATTGTCTGTTTGTCTGTCTGTTATTTATACAAATCTACACCGTTTCACCGATCTGATCCAAATGTTTTATACTTAACCTTTGGAACCTGGCAATTAACACTGTCTACTTGAAATTTTGGACAGACCACTCCATTCCCTGCATTTAGGCCCTATGGCACAAATGCACACCGTTTCACCGATCTGAACCAAATGTTACATACCTATGGTACCCTTTGGAACCCGACGAGTAACATTGTCTACTTGAAATTTCGGACAGGCCACTCCATTCCCTGCATTTAAGCCCTTTGGCACAAATCTACACCGTTTCTCCGATCTGAACCAAATTTTTTACTTACCCTTTGGAACCCGACGAGTAACACTGTCTACTTGAAAATTCGGACAGACCACTCCATTCCCTGCATTTAGGCCCTTTGGCACAAATCTACACTGTTTCATTGACCTGAACCGAATTTTACATACTTAGACTTCCCTATGGAACTCGACGAGTAACACTGTCTACTTGAAATTTCGGACAGGCCACTCCATTCCCTGCATTTAGGCCCTTTAGCACAAATCTACACCGTTTCACCTAATTGCACCGAATTTTACATACTTACCCTTTGAAACCCTGCTGGTAACAGTGTCCACTTGATATTTTGGACAAGCCTCCCTACACTTAGAATAACATACAAAAGGAACTTGAAACCCACTTTTTAAGGCCCTAGAATCATTCATGTTCGAAGTAATGTAACTGTAAGAATATTTTAATAAGTCTATTGTTGGCTGGCAATGCGTACTCCATAACGTCGCCCCTGCCCGTGTTCCGGATCAGAATTGCGAAAATAGTTACATCTTGCGCTGCCTATAAATTGCAGTCACGGGGAATAATTAGTGCAAAAAGTTTTCTTAGGTCCCTTAAAACAGTTATCATCATGAAAATATTATGCCTCTGTATAAGTGCGATGGTGTTGGTGCAGTACATTGAGGTTATTAGCTGCAATAAGCGTTGGTGCTTTCAAATTAATTTACTTTCATTTATTCCGATCCTTATCCTTCAGCGCCCTCGATCATACCCCCCAGGGGCTCACATCTAGTGGGACGTGGGTTGGCGACCACGGGGCCCCAGCTTAGTCCGGCATTGCTTCCACTTACTTGTGCCGGGCTCCTCTCTGTCTTCTTTCTTTTCGACCTCACTTGGTCAACTCTTTTTCTCTTCCGATCCCGACGGTATTAGAGTATTCGAGGCCTAGGGAGTCTCTTCCTTTCCCGCCTTAATTGGCCCTTGTCTCAACTTTTCTGATACCCTCCTTCTGCGAGGGGTCAGCCTTCTTTTTCTTTTCATGTTATCTCCTGCCTTCTGCTCAAGGCCCTCATGGAGGCCGGGTGTATGTAGCCCCACCACTTCTGGTGCACCCTGGATATTGCTACACCCTCAGGGGCTCACGGCTGGTGGGTTCGGGACTTGGCAACCTCGAGGGATACCTGAGCTGGGTCCAGTTTCCCCCCTTTTTTCTATTACCTCTAGGACGGACCCTCTCCTCTTTCACTTTCCTATCTGCCTTTCATGGCTCTCCTTCCTTCCAAGTCCCTCAATCCACTTTCTTCAAGGGTTGAGGGCATTTCTTTTCCTCCTGGCCTTTATTTACCATATTCTCCTTTTTTGATGTGTAACACCTTTCCACTCGGTATCTGGATATTTTTGTGGGAGTGATTTTGGAAAAGAGACGGAAGTGGATGGGACGGAAGTGGATTGGACGGAAGTGCATGGGACGGAAACAATGAGCGCGCGCGGTGGTGGAGATCGGTACAACGACGTACTGTAAGCCATGTGACTATGTGGAATGTAAATCGCATACAGTTTACATCAAGGTTTGGAGGCCCCATTAAAGAAATTGCTTCAATAAATCATCTTTAAAATGTCGTTCTTTGGTGTGAAATTATTCATTAAATCATATTTTCTGAAAACAATTACGATTTATTAAATCTTCATACTTTTGCTGTATTCTTATTTAATATAAGCACTCGATACCTGGAGTGCTATATCTCATCAACCAACACTACAAACAACGTAGGAATTCAGTATATTAACACCGACTACTAACAATAATTGAAACTTCGTTGGTCTAAATAGCTTAATCACTTCGTATTTTGTAATGAAAACACCCACACATAGCCCAAAAGTTACACTTCTAACATGTGCAGATAAACTTGCCAGCTGATTGAAATCGAGTTCCTAGTTGTCTGCGCGAACCGCTAGATGGCACACATAATCGGTGTCGCCAGTTTCTCGTGGGAGTTTCCACTATTATCATATTAAGCTATTTGGTTGGTCTAAACGTATCACTGGGAGAAACGCCTTTAATATACCTACTGCATACCTAATTTTTAATCGCGCCTATACTTGGCAGTGCGCTATATCGGCAATTAGAGGCCATTTCCTATAACACCGCTGGCATGGGTTCACTAACTGACTGGTATAAAGCGCAGCTCGCATCAAGTAGACAGTGGATTGCTCCCGCATACAGTTGCAGGTATATGTCACTACTGCAGATGCATTGGAGAATCCTTTCATATTTGCTGACACAAGGTAGCACTATGAGTTCGTTCTTTAAAAAATACGAATAAGTAATATGGAGTTATTCGAATAACATGTCATATGTTACACATCATATGCGACTACTGTAAGGCTCGTAATTTTTTTCCATTTCTTCTTCTAGTATATAAGTTAGTAGTTAGTTTTAGTTTTTAGTTTACATTTCATTTTCATCTTCACGATCACCCAAACCATTAGGGGCCGATAACCTAGATGCTAGGCCCCATAAAACAACAATTATCATCATCATAAGCAGCAGCCTTCGATCATAAATCCAATAGATGGCTGATGACGTCACATTGTTGAGAGCAAAATCTCGATCAGCTGACTGAAGGGAACTGCGGTAGTTTGGAACACTGAAATACTACACGTGACCATAGAATTGGGCTATTTAAAGTGAGTTCTATTCATTACTAAGCCAGAATGGTGTATTACTGTGTCGCGTAGGGATGTATGGAGACGTTTAATAAAGGATCGCGCATTTCTTTCCATAGGTAAGTTAATTCATTGTAAAATTACTCTAACATTCTTGACTTAACTACGTGCATTTCTTTAGCCTACGTTTCCTCTTAACTCGGAAACATGAAAGAAAAATAATTAAACACGTAAATGCTGGGGCATTTATTATAAATTATTAAAATTTACCCTATCCCTTACTCCACTGAACAGGCCTGTATTTAAGCTCGAAGGTATACAGTATATTTACATGTCCATACACTTGTTTCTTGGTGTTTTTTTGAGACTGCTAGTAAATGCATCTCTGAACATAAAACTGCTTTATGTCCCTATGCTGGATTAAATGTAGTGTGGACTACGCAATGCAGTCGTCAATCATGTTCAGTATCAAATTGCAGGTTATGCTACAGATGTGACGGTGTAGTCTTCGATAATAAATACGCTGAGGTAATATTTGTCATCTTATTAAACGCATGGACAGTGAGTTTGGTTGAGGAAATTTTAAGATTCTTCTAGGATACAGTGCATACCTAAATTAGTCAATTCTTCGTAGAATTTCAAAGTTCTGGGTTATTTTTGCGAAGGTTTCTATGATTCATGGAAAATGGAATTTAAAAGGAAACAGTTCATTGATTATAATGTTTTCCTTTGAAACAAATGTAATGCATAGCTGTTAAAAAGCAACGCTCACTAAATCAATAGACTTCCTTATTTCCATTTGCCCACGTTGTTTTGTTCACCTTCATAAAATACTGAAGTGGAAAGTAACGCTGAATGAGAGCTTATCGTACGATAAAATTTTCTAAAGTACCGGTACTGAAATTAGCCAAAATACTTTTTCTAATGATGAAAAATAAATTAGGAAATGATGTAGTAATAGATTGAACTTGTTGGGAGCCCTCGGGCGTACAGTCAAAAATGACCAGCTACACAAAAACAATTCTGTTCAAAAATCAGTACCGTAGGCCTAATTCAGAGTTGGGTTTGTTATTAATTATTTACGAGAGGGGATCCTGGATGTATGAGTATTACGGAACACGACAGCCAATTTTAACACCAAATATGTTACATTCTTAACCTTTGCTACCTTCCGGTACGTAAAGAAACATGCGATGATTTTCACAATGTTGTATAAATTACTAAAATGTGTGTTTAACCCCGCATTAAAAAGCATTTCCCCACCTGCTCCTATTACCTTCCATTACGAGTTCCTCTGTTTACTCTTCAGTCAGCTGATCGAGATGTTGCTCTCACGTCACAGTGCGGGCGCAGTGTGGTAATGAGCCCTCTATTGTATTTATGCTCGAAGTTCAGCGCTATGTGGCGATAAATGACACGATTGCTACCTCAGGAGCTCGGGACAGCGGAAGTATTCCAAAGTGCTCTGATTATTTTCCTACGGCGCTATACGACAAAATACGACACTATTCGTCTCTACCTATCCAGCAGCCAATGAGATATAGGCCCTAGGCAGTGTCTTTTATTTCACTTACTCCTCTTTCTAATCATATTTTCAATTTGTTTGCAAATTACATGTGTCAGTACTGTAGTTAGTAAATGGCCGTTTCCCTACTCATTATTATCATTATCATTACGGGAAAATTACCTGAATGTTACGTCCATTATACTGTACTTCTACCGGGTGAGTTAGCCGTGGTCGTTACGGCATGACTGCTGGCAGTCGCTCACATCCGGGAGGCGAGGAGGTTCGAATCCCTCCGCCGGCAACCTTGAAGATGGTCTTCTGTGGTTTCCCATCTTCCTTCCAGGCAAATGCCGGGGTTGCTCCCTAACTATAGGCCACAGCCGCTACCTTCCACCTCCTCGTCCTTACATCCCAACTTCCCTCCCCAACGGTACTTGTAGCTCACCCATTGGGTGTCCGTCTCGAAGCAGCTACAAAACTGGCGAGCCGAACATGTCCTCAGACACTCCCGGCACTAAAAGCCATACGCTTAAAAAAAAAACAACAACAAAAACAACACACACTGTACTTTTTATCACTCCCACTACCACCAGAAGAGATTATATAATTTTTCTGTTAGTTCATGTGCCAGTTCTGTAGTGGTATAAAGATCCAGAAGTTCATGCAAAATCATATGCATATTCATGCATAACTTATTTTGTTTATTTTGGCTCTATGCATCATATTTTTCTCTTTTGCCTGTTTAAGTGTATAGGCCTATCTCGGCTTGAGAAGAGCGTATATTCTAATTTCCTATTGTTTTGAAGCGAGTTTTGTTACTTCATGTTATTAAAGCCGAATATTTCGATTCGGACTCCGATAGTCTATCACAGAAATTATTTTAATACCTAGTACGATTCAGTCTTTTTTGCATGTTATATCAATACTACAGGGATTATGTTGATTTCTTTGCCAGGATGTTCTCCAAGGGCAGCATAGAGACTAGTTCGAAAAACGATGACGCAACCAAATAGCGACTCACAACACCGGCCTGACTCAGCGGCTTTTTAATGCACCCAGGCCTGGATATCCAATTAGAAGATATTCCAAGGAGAAACGGAAACAATAATTATTGAACATCATATTATTTATTTCACAAATCTTTATTCATGTAACTTATGATCTTATAAAGGTAATTTATCTTTGTTATTTTTATGTACAGGCTGAGGAAGAAGGAGTTTTACCTTCGAAACATGTACCTGTGAGTAGGTTCAATACAAGTATTGAAAAGGCAGAATCCCTTTATTTTCTTTCTAATTTGTAACAATCATGCAAGGGAAAGGGTGTTCAAAGATTTTGGAGTTCTCCGACATCGTGGTCATTTACCCCCTGTGTGCTTAGGTGTGTGTGAGATTTGTCTGATAACCTGTCTTATTGGGATGGCTGTATTAGTGTGTGTATTTGTAAGATTAATGTCTAAATTTTCTTGCCATCTTATGGCTTCAGTAGAGGCTATTACAAAGTCCTGTGTTGATCCAGTGAATGCCCTACTAATACACTCAGTGACACAGGGGCGTATATAGAGTTTTATTTCGGAGGGTTTCTCCTCGGGAAACTTTTGTTTAATTTGGGGCAAAATGATGAGTTTTAAGGCTATCTGGCATCACGTTTTCAACCAATTTGTTATGATGTTTTATGTTTGGTTAATGACAAACACAATTAAGACCATTTTATGATACTTTTTATTGATACAATCATCTTGCTCACTTGATAGTGTTTACATGGAAATAATTAATGTTACTGTTTTGGTTTGCAACTCACACTATAATATAGAGTCAAGGTTTCTTGAAGCATTGCCAAATCGGTTCATAACTTCTTCGTCAGTGAGATGTATGTCTCTGTGAATAGATTACAACGTTAGGCCGTTGAGTCTGTTTACAGAAGTAGAATTTCTTAAGTATGTTTTCAACCAACTCAAACTCCGTTCGGCAGTACCGTAGCTACAGAGAGAGGCGAATTTGCCAAAATTTTGATAAGGGTATGAAAATTAGGGATTTTTCTTTGTCACACGCTTCAATGGCACTTGTTGCTGTTCTTGGTTCGTTCACAAGAGCGAAGGCACTGGAGAGTAATAAGAGGTTATGTTATTACTAGACCTGGGATTTTAAGGCAAATGCCTATTTCGTTCCTTACGAAATAACATGATTTTTTTTAAATATCTTGACGTTTCATGATAAATCCCTTACATTAATAGAGTTTTATAGTGCCCTAAAATGCCTATTTGGACCTTTAGAGCCTATTTTACTATTTTAGTGCCTAAAAATGCCTATTTTCTACATTTAAAATAAAATTCAACTTCTGTAATTTTTACAATCACACAATGGACATCCCTGGAACGAGCAGAACAGCAGAGGGTGGGTTTTTCACAGAAATGTGCTCTTCCCAGACAACTGTCACCAAAGGAATGCTGAGTGAAGGGTGGATGTGGAGGATTAGCTCAGAAGAACAACGAGCAGGTAGTCAAGGACGTACTGTGTCGAGTGACGGGGTGAGGGGGAGGATTATCTAGGAAGAACAAGGAGCAGGTAGTAAGAAGCGACATACTGTGTCAAGTCCCCAGTGAAAAAACATCTGTTTAAGCGAATATAGTTCATCATGCCTAAAACGAAATAATCTAAGAGTGCGCTTATACAACAATGGCTTGTACAATTTCCAGGGATGACTTTTGATGGCAAGATTATTTTCTGCCAGTACTGCAATAAACAGGTATGTGCCTATATCTTAAATTTCATATTAATCTAAAATTAAGGTTTTGATATTGGCTTCTCTAATTAATTGTAGAGACCTACTGTCGGCGCAGAAAGTATGTGCAGTCGAGTTTAAACGCTAATACAATTTGAACCAGTCCACCAATCTAAAATATAAATACACCATCGTAAAGCGTGTTTTATTCTGCGTTATCTCCTGTTACATGCATATTTCTATTGTGTTTCTGGTGAAAGATATATTAGGCGGAATGCAAAAAAATACCTATTTTCTTGTCCGTTTTTTGTAAACAACAACTTTGTAGTTTAATTACATGAAAACAGAGAGCCTGTCGCTCGATTTCAAATAAAAATCGGTATAAAATACAGAAATCATTGTAAGTTTTCGGTATACAACGATTTGAAACAAAAACCTTCTGACCTTTGATGAACTCAGTCTCGATTTCGGAAGACCACCCAGTATCAAACGGACAGTCTTTTACAAAAACAATAACTTTTTTCCAACGTGTGTAGAGTAATTAAACTTCATAAATATATTTATAATAGTGCATTCCATAATCCACCTAAATTTCATGAAAGTCGAACAGTACGTTTTCATGTAACGGAACTACAAAGTTGTTGTTTACAAAAAAACGGGCAAGAAAATAGGTACTTTTTGCATTCCACCTAACATAACTTTCACAGGAAACATAATAAAAATATGCATGTACCAGCAAAGAATGCAGAATAAAACAAGCTTTACGATGGAGTGATTGCATTTTAGATTGGTGGACTGGTTCAAATTTTATTAGCGTTTAAACTCGACTGCAGATACTTTCTGCGCCGACAGTAGTCCAGGCGACCTGGGTTCGATTTCCAGTACCGGCAGTAATTTAGAAATCTATGAGGTCTGGAAGGGTGTTGACCCAGCATCGTGAGGACAATTGAGAAACTACGGTGGGCAGGGGTCACGGAGGCAAGGCAATACGGCTGAGGGATGTATCGTGCTGACCACACGCCACCCAATATCTGCAGGCCATGAGCTGGGCAGCAACCGTTATTGAAAGCCAAGGCCCTTCGGGGACTGTAGTGTTCTTGTTCTTAATTAACTTTAGAGTAATAATGGCTTAATTTAAATAGTTCAAAATTACAAAATGTCTTTTTTATTCTGTCTTAATTTTGCAGTTATTTCGGTTAAGAATAGGGATACCACGTTTGTTAAAGAAATAAAGTATCACGTTACAGTTTAAGTGTATATTGTAATATTTTAAAGTCTATTTCCTGCCTATCCACACATTTTGAAAACATATTTTAAGTGCCTAATTTCTCTTTTAAAAGCCTATTTACTTGTTTTAAAAGCCTATTTTTGGCGCCTAAAACTAATTTTTTAGAGCCTAAAATCCCAGGTCTAGTTATTACACATAAGATCAGAGCAAACTGATTGTCACACGGTTTACATCGCTCTACCTTCGCCTTGCTTTGCAACGTTGCCATACGTCACTTAGTAACAATAGTACATGATTATATTGGTTTTTAATGTTTTAATACATAAACAAATAATACATGTGGCAAAAATTTCGGGGGGGGGGGGGGAGGGCGCCCCCCTCGGGCTCGCCCCTCCCGGGCTCCCCCTCCTTCCCCTCTCCCCTTATATACGCCACTGAGTGACAATATGGTTCATAGTGTTACGGCTGTGAGTTTGTGTCATCACTCGCCGCATGAGTCACAACTGCCCCAGGGCTGGGCTGTGGCCTGCCTCCTGTATTGCGTGTGCCTTATGCAACAGGGCTACTAGGACAAAGGGGTAGTCCAGAATATTCGTGACTGGACCAGCGATGGAAACCTCGAGAAGCCGTGAACCCTGGATGGATCTAGAAGCATTTATTGAGTCACCGGCCTGCTATATAAGTGCGACCTGTCTAGCAGTTGTTGTTGTTGTGTTTTACGAGCTAGTGTGAGCGATTATCTTGTGCGACAGAAGTGTGGTGACGAAGTGCTGTGCGAGTTACGAAACCCAGTGACATTGTTTCTCCAGCTTGTGGACAGCGAAATAGCCTGCAGCAAGTGATCGTAAGTAATTGTGGTCGGTGAACATAAAGGAGAGGAGCAGGTAGTTTCTGTCAAGGCCACCGTACTCATTAGGACGGATTAACTTCTGTGATCTGTTGACAAGTGGAAGGGCCAAGAGCGCTCAAGGAAGAGACTTGAGGAAACTGGAGTAAGGCTCCTAATTGCTTGTATTTGCTGATTAGTGTAATTTTCTGGCCACAATAAAGTTAATTATTTCTTTAAGCAGTAATTGGTTTTGTGCTTTGTACCCCCACCGTAATCCAGTTAACAAAAGTGCCACTAGGGGGTGGCACGTAACAACTGGTGTCAGAAGCCGGATTACGAACTCAAGCACAACACCTGACGGTCCTGGTTTCAAAACCCAAGCAGGTCATTTTCTCTAATTTTCCTGTGAGTGCATGCCCTTTACAAGGCAAACAACTAAAATGGAGGCGCAATTGGCAGCATTGCTAGAAAAGATAAATGGCACAGAAGACGGCCAGAAGAATTTAACCAAGGACTTAACTGCCAAATTAGAAGACGGCCAGAAGAAGATGGAAGACGGTCAAAATAAGTTAGCCGAGGACCTAACTGCCAAACTAGAAGACGGCCAGAAGAAGCTAGCGGGGGACCTGAAGATGATAGAGGACGGCCAGAAGAAGATGGAAGACGGTCAGAATAAGTTGACACAGGACCTGAAGAAATTAGAACTGGGTCTGCGTGAGGAAGTCACGGCAGTGGAAAAGAAGTTCGACGCCTTACAAGTGGAAGTTGCCGAGCTGCGTCAACGCCCGCTGATGGGGGTGGAGGAGAAGTTCAACGCCTTGCAAGTGGAAGTTGCCGAGCTGTGCCAACGACCGCTGATGGGGGTGGAGGAGAAATTCAACGCCTTACAAGTGGAAGTTGCCGAGCTGCGCCAACGCCCACTGACGGGGGTGGAAGAGAAATTCAACGCTCTACGAGAGGAAGTTGCCGAGCTGCGCCAACGCCCGCCCACCGTTACACCGGGAATATCAGGAACGGGACATAGCAGAGTGACGCCCCCAACCTTCGACGGAAAGGTCCCGTGGAGCACCTACTTACGTCAGTTCGAGGCGGCCTGTTCCATAAATAACTGGAACAACACTGAAAAGGCTACAGCTCTCATTGTAGCACTGAGAGGTGACGCCCTTAACGTCCTTCAGGCCATCCCGACTGGATCCCAGGACTACGCTTCACTGATCGCCCATATGGAGTCCCGATATGGAGATAGCCATCTTCAGCAGGCCTACCAGATGCAGCTCCGGACCCGGGTACAAAAGAACGCGGACACCCTGCAGGAGTTCGAGATGGACATCGCACGCCTCGAAAGGCTCGCCTACCCAACAGCGCCGGCCGACTTTCTGGAGCAGATAGCGACGCAGACTTTCACCGACGGGCTACGGGACTCGGACACTCAACAGGCGACTCGCGCGCAATCAGACCCTGACAGATGCGCTGAGCCACGCACTTGAGTTCGAGACGGCAAAACAGGCATCCAGAATGCACGCGCGGGTGCGTCAAGTGGACGTTGACGAACCAGTAAAAACCAACGAGACCAAGCCCCTGGCCGACGAATTAATGGAGGCGCTAAGCCGTTTCTTCGATAGTCGCGGCACCACCAGCACCGACACAGCCGGAAGGCAACCGGAGAGGCGGCCCGGAAGAGGACTACCGACCTGCTGGACCTGCGGTAAGAAAGGCCACCTGAGCAAGGACTGCGGTGATCGCCGCCGCCGAGGGTATCCGACGGGAAATCAGTCGTCTGAAAACCGCGCGACCCAGGGAAACGAGTATTAGCCAGCCTTGGGGGGCAAAGGTTGGCTTGTGACAGTCGTCAAGCCCTGGCAGTCCAGGTTCGTGTGACGAAGTAACGGAGGGACAATAGCAGCCTGATGGTCGACGGAGTCGTCAACGGAGAGAGCTGGCCCATGCTAATCGACACGGGAGCATTGAGGACAATCGTCAGTCCCGCCGTGATCCCGAAGTGGAGAGTGCAACCCACACAAAGGAACCTCCAGCTGATAACCGCGACCGGAGAGACCGCACCGGTACATGGCGAAGCATCACTGGAGTTCGTCATTGGTCGACGGGCGATAAAGCATCCAGTGCTTGTGGCTGACGTATCAAATGAAGTGATCATCGGACTGGACTTCCTGGACCAGAACAACATCATCTTGGATCTGAGTACCAACACTCTGCACTTCGGAGGTGAGGAACTTGCTTTGCAACCTGCGCACGAGTCCATCACCACACGACGAGTAAGGCTGAGAGAAGACGTCATCGGTCCCGCCAGGACGGTGGTCAGTGCTGCCGTAATTGTCGACGGAACTGCTGAGGGAGTGGCGGCTGTCATCGAGCCAAAATATGAGGACATCCAGACAAAAGGATTGCTAGTTGCCAAGACTCTCATCAACACGACGTCTCGGCCGTACGTCCGCTTGTCCAACCTGAACGACTACGACATTACGGTTCACCGGGACACCAACCTAGGAGTCTGCGAGCCTGTTACCTGGATTGCCCGCATCACAGATACGACAGACGGACACCTGCAGACGGACAACCGAAGAAGACGCACACTGCCAGAAAAACTACAGAAGCTGTACCAAGGATCCCAGGACCATTTAGACTAGGAACAATCACGCCAACTTCAGGACCTGCTACGCGAATTCCAGGACGTCTTCTCCGTGGGGAGCAAAGACTTCGGCAGGACAAGCTTGGTTCAGCACAGAATCGACGTTGGGGACAGCGCACCGATTAGGGCCCCATTCCGACGTGTCCCGCTCGCCAAGCAAGCCGAAGTCGACCGGATGGTAGAAGAGATGAAGGAGCAAGGGGTGATCGAGCCATCACATAGTCCTTGGAGTTCTCCGGTCGTGCTAGTGAAGAAGAAGGACGGTTCCACCAGGTTCTGCGTGGATTACAGGCGGGTGAATGACGTCACGAAGAAGGACAGCTACCCTCTACCCCGGATCGATGACACGCTGGACACCATATCAGGGTCGAGATGGTTCTCCACCTTGGATTTGAAGAGTGGCTACTGGCAGTTGGAGGTCCACCCTAAGGACCGCGAGAAAACTGCGTTCTCTGTGGGCAGCGGGCTCTGGCAGTTCACCGTCATGCCATTCGGTTAGTGCAACGCCCCTGCGACCTTCGAAAGGCTAATGGAGTCCATTCTGAGGGGACTACACTGGAAGACCTGCCTGGTATACCTAGACGACGTCATCGTTCTGGGGAGAAGCTTCGAGGAGCACTACAGCAACCTGAAGGAGATCTTGTTGAAGCTACGGGCTGCCCAGCTGAAGTTGAGCCCCAAGAAGTGTCAGCTCTTCCAGAAGCGGGTCCAGTACCTTGGGCATATCGTCTCCGAGGAAGGGGTGCGCACCGACCCAGAGAAGACCGCAGCTGTGAGGGAGTGGCCAGTTCCGAAGGACAAGTCCCAACTACGGAGCTTCCTGGGACTCTGACTTATTACCGTCGCTTCGTGAAAGGATTCGCCGACATCGCCAAACCTTTACATCGACTGACTGAGAAGGACCAACTCTTCACGTGGACAGCAGAATTCCACAGTGCCTTCGAACAACTCAAGCAGGCTCTGTGCACCGCGCCTATTCTGGCCTACCCCAGACCTGGAACAAGGTTCATCGTCGATACCAATGCCAGAGACTTTGGCATATGGGGAATTCTGTCGCAAGTAGTGGACGGCGAGGAGAGAGTAGTGGCCTACTTCAGCAAGGCCTTGTCAAAGCCAGAAAGGAACTACTGCGTCACCAGGAAGGAGCTGCTCGCCATCGTGAAGACCATTGAACACTTCCACAAGTATCTGTACGGGCAAGAATTTCTCATCAGGACCGACCATGCATCCCTGCGGTGGCTCCTGAACTTCAAGCAGCCAGAGGGTCAACTCGCGCGGTGGTTGGAGAGGCTTCAACAGTACAACTTTGAGATTCAGCACAGGAAAGGCCAACTGCATTCTAACGCCGACGCCCTGTCACGAATACCGTGCCCCGAAGACTGCACCTTCTGTGCCCGAAGGGAGGAGAACACCGGTATACAGTGCCGAAGGACTACCGTGGAACTTCAAGGGAGCTGGAGCCGCGAATCTTTCACGCGGGCGCAAGCAGAAGATGATGACCTGGGACTGATAGCCGAATGGAAGAGGGCCTGTGTCCCTAGACCCGGGTGGAACATTGTGAGTGACTGCAGCCCAAAGTTTAAGTCCTACTGGACGCAGTGGGACTCGCTGATTGTAAGGGATGGCCTCATCTGCCGTACCTGGGAGAGCACCGACGGGAAGACATCTCGGGAACAAGTCGTCGTTCCAAAGGCTATGACGGAGGAAGTCCTGAAGGAAGTTCATGGAGGATCATCTGGTGGACACCTAGGGATAAAGAAGACCCTGGAGAAGCTGAGAGAGCGGTTCTACTGGATCGGATGCCGAACAGACGTGGAGAACCACTGCGCGAGGTGCCACGATTGCGCAGCCAGCAACGGCCCAGGACGAAGACGACGGGGTCCACTGAAGACCTACAACGTGGGCGGCCCCATGGAGAGAGTGGCCACCGATGTTGCTGGGCCATTCTCGTTAAGCGAGGCAGGGAACCGCTACATGTTAGTCGTCAGCGACTACTTTACCAAATGGCCGGAGGCGTATGCGCTCCCTAACCAAGATGCCGCGACGATTGCAGAGACCCTGGTGAAGGAATTCGTCAGCCGGTACGGAGTACCCCTGGAGCTGCACTCCGACCAAGGGAGGAACTTCGAGTCGCAGGTGTTCCAGAACCTATGCCAGCTGCTGGGAATCCGGAAGACAAGGACAACGCCACTACACCCTCAGTCCGACGGAATGGTAGAGCGATTCAATCGCACCATCGAGAACCATCTCCGAATAGTCGTCAGCGAGCACCAGAGGGATTGGGACAAACATCTTCCACTATTTCTCCTGGCCAACCGCGCCGCCGTGCACGAAGCCACCGGGTGCACACCAGCCCGGGCCATGTTTGGGAGGGAGCTCCGCCTACCTGTCGATCTTGCCTTCGGCCGACCTGGGAATGATCCGATCCAGGTAAGCCAGTATTGTCAAGAACTGGTCGACCAACTGGAGGACGTGCACGCGTTCGCGAGGAGGAAACTGCGGATCGAGACCGACCGAATGAAGACCCGATACGACCAACAGACGGATGCCGGCGGATTCCACGAGGACGACCTGGTCTGGCTCTTCAACCCATTACGGAAGAAAGGCTTGTCACCCAAACTGCAGAAGTCCTGGGAGGGCCCGTACCGAGTCGTGAAACGGATCAACGATGTCGTCTACAGGATCCAGCGGAGCCCGAGGGCAAAGATGAAGATCGTGCACCGAGATCGCCTGGCAGCCTACGGAGGGACACAGACGGACCAATGATTGATCGGGACGATCAGCCTTTTTAGGAAGGGGGTGGTGTTACGGCTGTGAGTTTGTGTCATCACTCGCCGCATGAGTCACAACTGCCCCAGGGCTGGGCTGTGGCCTGCCTCCTGTATTGCGTGTGCCTTATGCAACAGGGCTACTAGGACAAAGGGGTAGTCCAGAATATTCGTGACTGGACCAGCGATGGAAACCTCGAGAAGCCGTGAACCCTGGATGGATCTAGAAGCATTTATTGAGTCACCGGCCTGCTATATAAGTGCGACCTGTCTAGCAGTTGTTGTTGTTGTGTTTTACGAGCTAGTGTGAGCGATTATCTTGTGCGACAGAAGTGTGGTGACGAAGTGCTGTGCGAGTTACGAAACCCAGTGACATTGTTTCTCCAGCTTGTGGACAGCGAAATAGCCTGCAGCAAGTGATCGTAAGTAATTGTGGTCGGTGAACATAAAGGAGAGGAGCAGGTAGTTTCTGTCAAGGCCACCGTACTCATTAGGACGGATTAACTTCTGTGATCTGTTGACAAGTGGAAGGGCCAAGAGCGCTCAAGGAAGAGACTTGAGGAAACTGGAGTAAGGCTCCTAATTGCTTGTAGTTGCTCAATAGTGTAATTTTCTGGCCACAATAAAGTTAATTATTTCTTTAAGCAGTAATTGGTGTTGTGCTTTGTACCCCCACCGTAATCCAGTTAACAAAAGAGCCACTAGGGGGTGGCACGTAACAATAGTCTGTTTAATTGCACCACAATCACAGGTTGGGGAATATGACATACCCCACTTAAACATCATTAATCTGCATCTCCCGTGGTGAGTGCGGACTCTGTTGAGAATTACCCATGTTTTGCGGGGCAAATCAAAGCCAGCTGGCAGATATTGAAAGTTGAACAATGCCTGCCATTGCATCGGAGCTATGCTGTTCCACTCTTGTTGCCAGTCAGCTTTGGGATCATAAACCTTCCCAACCAATTCCTGTTCTGTTTGAGGCGGCTATATCTGGTGCTAGCATCATCATGAATCGGGAGTTCAGGATGGCCAATATCTTGTTGTACTCTCTCATCAAGTTGTTCAGTCTTCTAATTCTAGGTGGTTCTATGTGACTAAGCACAGGCAGCCAGAAAAGAGGGGTAGATTTTATTGTGCCACTAATAATACGCATTGTTTCATTCAGGACTGTGTCCACTTTTTGATGTGTAACATCTTTCCACTGGTAGCTGGACATTTTTGTGGGAGTGATTTTGGAAAAGGGACGGAAGTGCATGGGACGGAAACAATGAGCGCGCGTGGTGGCGGAGATCGATACAACGACGTCCTGTAGGTCATGTGGCTATGGGGAATGTATATCGCATACAGTTTAGTTCAAGGTTTGGAGACCCCATTTAAGATATTCCTACAATAAATTATCTTCAAGTTGTCGTTCTTTGGTGTGAAAATATTCATTCTATCATATTTGCTGAAAACAATTAAGATTTATTAAATCTTCATACTTTTGCTGTATTCTTATTTAATGTAAGCACTCGATGTACTGTCGGCCATGTGGCTATATGGAATCTATACCGCATCAACAAACACTCCAAACAACGTAAGAATTCAATATATTAACGCCGATTATTAACAATAATTGAAACTTCGTTGGTCTAAACATATCACTGGGAGGAATACATTTAATATACCATCCGCACACCTAATTTTTAATCGCGCCTATACTTGGCAGTGCGCTGATCGGCAAAACGAGGCCATTTTCAATAACACCGCTGGTATGGGTTCACTAACTGGCCGGTATAGAGCGCAGCTCGTATCAAGTAGGCAGTGGATTGGATCCGCCACGGCAAATAACAATTATGATCATTACGGCACTGCCAGCAGGATCGCATCCTTCCTGGCTGCTTTAGACTGCCTGCCCATTCAACGCTCAGAGGCGTATAAGATAGGTTGCAGCACCAACCTACTGTGATCACCGCGGCTTTTTCACTGCAAGCTTCATCGCGTCCCTCCTGGCTGCTTTAAACTGCCCGCCCATTCAACACTTGGAGGCGTACAAGATATATATTAATTGCGGATTTCATTTCTGATTTACAAAAGGGCACCCAACAGTACGGCACTCTAAAATCCAAAACACAACTTCGCGGAAAACAAACAACAAACGGTTGAACATCGTAATTCAGCGAGGCTCCAAAGCCTTTCACACTCAAAGCAATGGCTTCTTACCAAGCAAGGATGTCAGACCGTACCTAACCTTACCGACAGTTCTACCCACAATGTGCCCAAGAAATCCCAGAAAAGTTATGCCTCTGCAATACAGTTAACACCGAATAAAGAACAGGCTATTATTATTGACGCCATTAACATCAATGCAAAACAAATGTCTGCAACAGTGACTTGAAAAAGTGGCGATCACAGCGGGTTGGTGCTGCTCTTAGCGTCTATATTTGGAAACGAGGTTGTACGCATAAACCAATGCTGTAATCGTTGAATGGGCAGGCAGTCTAAAGCAGCCAAGAGGGATGCGATCCAGCTGGCAGTGATTACGGTCAGGATTTGGCACTGGAGTTTTACAAGTAGTTATTTCAATGACCAACAGAGTTCACTTTCAACAAGGGATTTGCGCTCCCGGGACACACATAGTAGGATAACATGTCATATGTTACACATCATATGCGACTACTGTAAGGCTCGTATAATTTTGTTTTAAACATGAGAGCTGTTCTCCCAAACTGAGGAACAGTACTCAGCTGTTGAAAGTACCAGTGCCAACGCCGAAGCACGCAATGTACCCATGTGGAGCCAGCAAAATGATATGAAATGAATGATGATGAATGAGGAAGTTCAATTTCAAGTAGTTCCAACTGTTGGTTGGTTCCTTAGTTTTGGGGCTGCAACAACACGGTCATGTAGCCCCGTGTACTTTGGGTGTGTGTACAATCTGTCTGATAACCGGTGTTAATTGTGATGGCTGTATTAGTGTGTGTCATCTGTAATTCAGGTAAGGACTGCAAACGATCAATTTCAAGTACAGTATTTCCTACTTTTGCTGCGAAATGCTACCGTCAACGACACCTAGCTGTGAACTTGGCTACTAGATGCCACCGGAACCGGCACCTTGCTACGAACGTTGGAACTAACAGAGCGTTAATCAAATCTAACCTACAAATTTAGCTTCACGCAATTGTAGTTAGTGGAAAGTTCTTTTACATGCCCACTGGCTTTGCATACTGAGGGATTTTAAAGCTCTTAACAAATCCGCGATAGAAGCTCAGCATGTTACCAACTACACCACCGAAGCCGCTAGTTCCAACTTTGGATACCAGATGCCACTGACACCTAGTAACGAACGTTGGAACTTGATAGGCGGAACATACAGTTTAAGGAGCTAAAACAATACCGATTCTAATATTATAACTGTGCCTGTCATAAATGGTTTACAACAATTATATACGTTTCCAAGGAAACAACACACATCTTGCTATTAGAAGCAAAGTTTTAAATTTTCAAAATTCAAATCGAAACTATTTGTATGCATTTTTCAAAATTTGGTTCTTGCTTTGTGCTTATCTCCACCGTTTCCCCCATATCTCCCATGTTTATAGGAATATTAAGCTTGCCACGGTGGGTGAGAGGTTAACGTGTCGGTCTACTAAACCCAAGCTTGCAGGTTCGCTCCTGGCCGTGGTAAGTGATTTTTGAAAGGCGGCACAAATTTACGACACGCATGTCATACGATGTTGGTATGTCAAAGAACCAATTTGAATTCAGTAGGCCTTGTTCACAATGGCAAAATTAATCTCGGGAGTTTCGGCCAACAAAAAGTTCCTCATTTTTCTACTAGAAAGCGCTATAGTGTTCAAGGAGCTTAGATATCTAATCTCCTTGACTTTCAAAGTGCTTCAAGGAACAAAGAAATTTGACATGCAAGGTACCTTCTGGGTGTCAATTAACAAAGCTTACACCCGGCACCGAGGCCATGCGATATTATTATTATAGGATTATTTGGACTTTTCTTTGTTTAAAGTGGGTGATAAAATGAATCCCACTCAAATCATTGTGGCTTTAATTAGTCTTTCCATAAAAGGTTAAAAATATTTTATTTTGAGTTTGCTAAGAATAACAATTAAATGATAACTTTTTTTTGTCGGTTTACTCTCCACGGTTGGCTTTTCCCTCGAACTCAGCAAGGGATCCCACCCTTCCCACCTCCAGAGCAGTGTCCTGGAGCTTGAAACATCAAGTTGGGGGATACAACTGGGGAGGTGGGACGAGCACCTCGCCCAGGCAGCCTCACCTGCAAAGCGAACCGGGGCCTTATGAGGGATGGGAAGGGAGGGGAAGAATGGGAGGGATAGGCAAGGAAGAGGGAAGGAGGCGGCCGTGGTCTTACGTTAGGTACTGTGCCCGATTATATGAAACCAGAACTTGTGGAATCCGAAGAAATCAGCTGGATCATAGAACCTGAAAATCCCCGGCTAGAAAACCCCCCAGGTTCTACCAACAAGTAAAGGATGAAAAGGAGACGTGTTAATCCCACCAAGATTGCGTTAGGAAAAGAAAAACCATACATAAAACAAATTAACTAGCTCAAGAAAAACACACAAGACTCAAACAAGAATAATACCGTAATAATGTTATTGGTTTTACGTCCCTTTTAACTACTGTGGCTTTTAGAGACGCCGGGGTGCCAGAAGTTTGCCCCGAAGGGATTCTTTAACGTGCCAGTAAATCTACAGACACGGCTCCCTCGCATTTGTGCACCCTCAAATGCCAGCTGACTGCGCCAGGATACGAACCTGCAACCTAGGGCCCAGCAAGAGAGAACGTTACCGCTGAGCCATGCAGTCAGTCCACTCAAACAAGAGAAAAATCTCAGAGCGAAGGAACAGATCTGAAGAACACCCATCAATGGCCTTCCTAACACAATCTTCCATCACGATTATAAATCACCACTACAAACTTATCTTAAGAAAAGTTACTCAAAATTTAATTTACCAAAGACATGAAAATAAAATGTCTAAAGACTATCCCGTCAGAGATCATAGACGAAATTCCTGTCTATAGTCACTATCTGTGCCATTGGACGCAAAGACTGTAATATGTCCAACATCACTTAATTATACATCACCACTTCTGAACACCAATTTACATACAGTACATATGTACACGTGCACCCTTAAACGCTACAATTATTTCACACGATGTTTCATCATCCATGTATTTGCTCATTTAACTCAATTAGTGTCCATTTCAATATTGTGATCACATTCCAGTATAATTTCAACCAAACAGTTAAGCTAAGTCAAATATAAACGTCATCATCTCGATAAATATGTAATAACGATGATGAAGAATATCTTTATTGGCTTTGCAGCTCCAATTATCTTATATAATTAATCCACCATGATACCATTCAACCCTCGAAACTGTACACGTAAAAATCTTCAGTTACAAATATTCACATTCTGCATAACACTGCAGACTAATACCCTTTAATAATCAGATATGTCACACCTGACATTAATAGTGCTTTCAACATTACTACTATCTCCCTAAGGTTCCGCAAACTTCAAATACCAATAACTACTGAAAGATCACATACCATCTTGTCATACTGTACTACTTCATAAATTCCATTGAATTTGACGATTATACGTCGCTCTCTTAATTATCAATTTCTTTTCACAATCTTCAACTAACGTCAACAAACATTCCGCAAATAAATATGCCAATAGAAATTCGTAACACCATCGCACATTGTTGTCGCAGCCAGTGGCGGTTGATGGATAATTGTTTTGGGTGTTGCGCTATTTTCATTAAGGGGGGGGGGGGTTAAGTTGGTACATGGGCACCCGCAGGATTTTTTCAAGGGTGGGGGAGTAATATGTTTTTCATTTCATTACCTCGTCACTAGGTGTTATTGAGACGTACACCCCCGCGCAATTTTCTTTTCATTTCTTACTTGCTTCGTGATATTCATTATTTGGCTGCTCTTAAACCGTTGGGTACATGATCTTTATGGCATGAATGGGAGGAATATTTTTTTTAGTTCAGGGTTTTTGTCCATAGGAGTTCTTTGTGAATCATCGTCATAAATCATTTATTTTAAACAGGCAAAAGTAGTTGTATCACCTTGAAGGCCTACCGACAAAAATAAAATTCAAGCAGTTCATTAAAATGGTAATGTTAATTCAGTTCGCCGATTTTCTAAATAACTGAAGATATTCTCAAGTAATCCAAAATTTCTAAGTTAAATAAAACCGTGGAATTATCCCTACGTGTAAATCAGTTAACCATCAGTAACTTCAATTTATGAAATAAACTGGTGTGACAATGAACAATTTCAGGGGGGTGGGGGCACGTCGTCTCCTTGTGCCCTCCCCCCCCCCCCCCCTCCTGCGGACGCCCATGAGGTGATAGGACTGCTTGATATCGGAGCAAACTGTATTCAATTGCGCAGTAAAACGGATGTACCGGTACCTCATTCATAACGAATGCTGCAGTTCAGAGACATCATATTTTCATCGGATTAAATGGAATATAAGTTAGTCTACATGACAACCTTCATGAGAACAAAACAATGTAAGTTATATACGAGGGTGAGTATCACAAGTACGCCCAACATTGCAAAACATAGTATCGGCAGTTGACGGAGCATCTCGGATGTCTCCGGCCGCGCCTCGGCTTCCTGGTTGCAATGAGCTGGCAACGACTAGCCGTGTTAACTGTTGGGATAGGGCTTACTCGGTCTAGCATCTCTGCCATGCCTTTCACTATTGAGATCTGGTCGGTGCTTGGGCTTGGCAACGACCAAACGGACGAGCGCTCCTAGACGGCTGGCGCGCTTCGCTTTCTCAGTCAGTTCACAATACTGTAACTTACTATGAGATTTCCTGAATTATTAAAGAACAGAATTATGAATTTCTATACATATAACAGGAAACATATAGCTTTTAATACTAAAAATATTATCGCGGTATTAATTGTTTTTCATGAATTAATCTGGTCGTTGTGCAACACTGCAACCTTATTACCGGCCGCCACTGGTCACAGCCCCTAAACTTAAGAACCAACCATCACACATTGTTCGAATTGTTAAATAATGGTTACATAATTATTCAAGGGAATTTAAGTCGCATTACCTATCAAAATACACTCCATCATAAATCTAATAACAATAAGCTTATAAACTCATATTCATAAATGTTGTTTGATAAGAAAAATGTTAATCAAAATTATATCCTCAAATCAAAATTCTATCAACGATCTGAAGTAATTAAACCATTATCCTGAAATTAGATATACAATCCTTACTGTAACATGTTGTAAAGTAGATCAAGAATCTAACAAGATAGAGAACATCCCTACTGGACCGAAATCGAAAAGACAATGATCTACTTTACACCATGAATCTCACGTTAACAGAGTTATTGACTGAGGTTCATTAGAGCATTTCAATGACTGACCCACCTCAAAAGAGTCATGAGATTTCTCAAAAATGAGAATGGTCAACACCTATTTCTCAAAGATAAAATTCTCACAATAAGAGTTCATGAATGTGATTTCCAATCAAAATCATCAAAAAGTTCCCTAAATACTGCAAATCGATACAACAACTCCTAACATATTTCGCAAAATTCTACGTAATGTCCATCATGATAGCAATTTATGCTAATACAGTATTTCTTCTCATACACGTATATCTTCTTCCTAATGGTGGTCTTCTCAATGATTAAGAATATTCATAATAAATTAATAAAATTTCAAAAATCGAAATCAAAATTATCGTAAACTCCAAAACATGATGATGATGATGATGATAATTGTTGTTTTAAGGGGCCTAACATCTAGGATATCGGCCCCTAACTCCAAAGAGACAAAATTGAAGTAATGAAGTGTTCGTCATTCGAACCAAAATCCGATTAAGAAATGAGGCCAAGCACGAAAGTACGTTCGAACTTACACACCACTCCCAATCATGCTAATAAAAGAATGGCAACTGGTTACAACTCAATACTCTTACTACTCTAGGTCTACTACTTCTACTAATGAGAATAGCAATTCACTACCACTTAGATAATTCTAGTAGACTGCATACCGTACTGAAGTAATATGCCAGTACGTCCATTTGAATCCAATGCTGGTGTCCAACACGTTCATCCATCCTGGGCTCGAACTAGGATAATTCTCACGAGCTACTCCTTGCCTACTTGGAATTGAACATCATCTCAGATATATCCTTGTTCTCGTACACCCGACTGTAAACGGCATCTCTTTTGGCAGTAGTTTCGATTATTGTAGAAGCAATGTATTTTAGAAGCACTTGAGTTGTGTCCACGTGTTCCCTTCATGCCTTCACAGATATCAATTTTCCTGTTCGATAATATCACTAGTTATTCCGGAAAACGTCACTAGTAGTTGTAGGCATCACTGGCACTTCACGATGATTCAAGCTCCACTTCGTGTATTATGTTCTTTGTTTCATATCTAGCCCACCATGGTTGTAGACTCAGTTTTACGTTGAAGTATTCCTCTCGACGTCATGACAAATAACATCTTATATAATTGTAGACGAACATAAGTAGTTAATTACTCTTCCTTTTAAGTAATGTTCTCGAAATTCAATAAGACATCTGATATCCTTCACAACAACAATCCAGTGTTAAAATACGAGTCCACTGTAACACGTAGATTACAAGTATAACAACCCGTAATACTCGTATTAATTATACTCAATAAGTGTCTAACTGCCTCCGTGGCTTAGGCGGCAGCACGCCGGCCTCTCACCACTGGATCCGTGGTTCAAATCCCGGTCACTCCATGTGAGATGTGCTGGACAAAACGGAGGCAGACAGGTTTTTCTCCGGGTACTCCGGTTTTCCCTGTCAAAATTTCATTCCAGCAACACTCTCCACTATCATTTCATTTCATCTGTCATTCATTTAATCATTGCCCCAGAGGAGTGCGTCAGGCCTCGGCAGCCGGCACAGTTCATATCCTCGCCGCTAGATGGGGGCTTCATTCATTCCATTCCTGACCCGGTCGCAGACTGGAAGCAGGCTGTGGATTTTCATTTCAAGTGTCTGACTGGAAGCCTCCGTGGCTTAGGCGGCAGCACGCCGGCCTCTCACCACTGAGTCCGTGGTTCAAATCCCGGTCACTCCATGTGAGATCTGTGCTGGACAAAACGGAGGCAGACAGGTTTTTCTCCGGGTACTCCGGTTTTCCCTGTCAAAATTTCATTCCAGCAACACACTCCACTATCATTTCATTTCTTCTGTCATTCATTTAATCATTACCCCAGAGGAGTGCGTCAGTCCTCGGCAGCCGGCACAGTTCATATCCTCGCCGCTAGATGGGGGCTTCATTCATTCCATTCCTGACCCGGTCGGAGACTGGAAGCAGGCTGTGGATTTTCATTTTCAAGTGTCTAACTCCAATATATTCTACGATTCGACTTCACAGCGAAGTAACACGTCCAGATATATAATGATCTTTCTGATAATTTCAAAGTGTCCTCAAACACGTAAAATATTGCTCACCTCAGCGCAAAGAATGTTCATATGACAGGCACGAAGGTATGTTTACTAAGCATGGTCTCGTTCCGATATACGGAAACATCTGGTCTCTCTTCTGTCACGCAGGCTTAAGGAAAACTATGTAAGTAAAGAATTGACTTATTCTGAAAGTCTGCTACTCCCCTTCAGAATAAAGTAATAAAGCAATTCTACTAACAAAAAGATCCTAAAATTCTAATCACAATAAAACACTCAAATTTTACTAACAACAAAATATTAATATTCAACTAACGATAAAACGCTAAAGTTTTATAAACAGAAAATTTAAGAGAGCCCAACATCTAGGTTATCAGCTCAGTTAGCTATCATACAGGTCCTACAATCTTTAGGGGTATACGAGACTTTCGGTCTCAGACA
Source organism: Meconema thalassinum (assembly GCA_946902985.2). Taxonomy (NCBI): domain Eukaryota; kingdom Metazoa; phylum Arthropoda; class Insecta; order Orthoptera; family Tettigoniidae; genus Meconema; species Meconema thalassinum. The sequence continues at coordinate 86,425,576 of OX336399.1, forward strand.
TGTGATATTTTGAATGAAATATTCATTGCAGCCAATGGCCATAGACCTATGGACGGACATCTTTAATGAGTGCTTGAGATTATGAACAGTACCAAAAATCTGGTGACATGCCACGCTGAAGCTATTATAAATATAGGTAAAGGAGATATGGTAGATCCAAATGCATACAGGGGCATAGCATTAGAATGTACAGCATTTAAAATCCTAACGAGTCTTCTGAATAACCGACTATACCAAATGATAGAGAAGTTCATCCCTGAAGAACAATTCGGGTTCATAAAGGGCAAATCGACTTTTCACGCTGTGAAATATCTTAAGGACGAAATCGAGATAGTTCTGAAATACCCGAGAGGAAAGCTTCATGTGATTTTCGTGGATTACACCAAGGCATTTGACCTCTAAACAGGCCTATGATAATAGAACACCTAGAAGGGTTCATAGGAGAAAATTACATTACGAGAGTTATCAGGAATTTACTTGGTCATAACTTGGTACAGATTGATGATAGTGTTGATCGATCAAGGCCGTTAGAACAGAAAAATGGCGTGTTGCAGGGTGATCCACTCAGTCCACTGTTGTTCAATATAGCCACATCAGATATAATCAAATGCATCAAAGCAGACGTCAAAATACTGGCCTATGCTGATGACATGATTCTCATGTCACCCGAGATAACAAAACTTCAAGAAGCCTTTGACCAGCTGGAAAAGTGGGTCACCAAAAATGAACTGCAACTCAACGAAAAGAAACCATTATTATGACATTCAGGAAAGGAGGCAGGTCAGCAACCAATGACAAGATCACATACCGAAACGAACCATTGACAACTGTTTCACACTTTAAATACCTAGGAATCACTTTGCAGATATATGGAAATCTCTTCACGATACATGTCAAAGACAGAATAACAGCTGCGATCGTAGCTATGACAAGTATAAAAAATCTGCCACAGATCTCGCTAGGAACAGCAATGGAAATATATAAATTGAAAATTAAGCCCATCTTAACATACGGCATGACATTAATTTGGGAGAACCTTACCAGAAGTAATCTAACGGACTTAGAAAAAATAAAAGGCAAATGTTAAAAAAGACATTACAGTGTGTATTAAAGTACACCCGTTCGCGCCTGGTATATGTGCTGGCTAGAGAAATAAAATTCATAGAAGATCTCCGTCTACAACTGCATATACCTTCTACACAGGCATATCAGTAATTGCTTATGGACCTTCAAAGAAAAAGGGAAGAAATATGGCTGGAGTTCTACTCTACAGACGCGATGTTAAATAGCGAATGGAAAAAGCAAGGATATGAACTTAGACACATAATGACGCGATATGCTGTTCACGGCTTTCACCACCGGGTATGCAGCAGAGCCAACTATTATGAACCACAAGACCTACAGTGTTTTTGCAAATCGTGCGGGAGAAGCTGTGAGAGTTACCACGCAATGCTTTGCAGGAAAAGCCTATAGGTGTATTTTCCAGCGTTGGAATCTGACAGTTCGGCGGAGAACCGTTGAACTGAAAGCAGCGTCACACGTATGGAACTGGCCGCCACGTGCGTCCTTCCACACTCCCACTCTTTCCCTCATACTCATAATATCATTAGCACCGTTATTACATTTATTACATAATCACTCAGATGATTTTCAAAAATCTTAAACAAAGCAATGCTTAAAACTGTTCGGTGCACACTGTAAAATAAAATAATAGCCCTTCAAATTGAGGAGAGGCCTAAAATATTGTAATGAGTAGCAACAGCAATATTACGAATAGCCTACTATCAAAAAGCAAAATGTGCAAAGCGAAACGACAACACGTGATTGTTTCCGTGTTATTTAACAATTTATATCTCCTGTAGAATAAGTTCAAGGCACAAGAAACACATAAATGTATCACAAAATATACGTTCATCGTATAGGCTATTAACTCACCCTTCAGAAGACAGAAGCTAATCACTGGGAAGAGGATCTATCCCATCCAATATCATCATCATCATCATCCCGATTCCTAGTGATGTGCTTGAGCCCGGCTCGAGCTGCTCGAACAGATGACGTCAGAGTTCGAACAAGTTCGAGCATTGCTCGAGCTTTTGTGCGCGCCGTGACCTATCGGCGTGTTCTTATCACCCAGAAACCTCAAGAAGGCTGTGTTTAGAGTATTGTGCTAGGCGGAATCGACTCGTCATGTTGTTGCTGGGCACTGCTGTATAGTTTGTGCATATAACCCCTTCAAACAGTATCTGTAATTTGGAGACAGCTACGATCTGTGTTTTGCGATGATTCGATGCACATGTCTCCCCAGAATATACAAACTGCCCACAGAACATCATTGGAGTGCACAGATCAAAGGCGACGGATTACAACATTTCTTTAGTACAATGGTGCGGCGACAGTATGTGTACATATGCGATTAATTTGTTCCGTTTCAGGAACATACACACATCAAAAAAAGTTTTGCATCACCTCGGTTCCCAGATCTCCGGCATATAGACGTTGACTGTGTATATTGTATCCAAGATACAGTCCCTTTGACTGTTCATAGATGTCACTAAAACTGCTCAAAAATGTAAACAACCATGCATGAGCAGGGCCTATTAGACGGAGGGGGAACGACAGCAGATCAGTTCCAGTCATTCCACCAGGACGAAGGTACGCTGCTCATGTTGTCTGTAGTTCTACCATGCCTAGAAGGTCAATACCGCAGTTCGATCGCGTCCGCATTGTTACTTTGTGTCAAGAAGGGCTCTCAACAAGGGAAGTTTCCAGGCGTCTCAGAGTGAACCAAAGCGATGTTGTTCGGACATGGAGGAGGTACAGAGATACAGGAACTGTCGATGACAGGCCTCGCTCAGGCCGCCCAAGGGCTACTACTGTAGTGGATGACCGCTACTTACGGATTGCCGCTCAGAGGAACCCTGACAGCAATGCCACCATGTTGAATAATGCGTTTCGTTCAGCCACAGGACGTCGTGTTTCAACTCAAACTGTGCGCAATAGGCTGCATGATGCGCAACTTCACTCCCGACGTCCATGGCGAGGTCCAGCTTTGCAACCCCGACACCATGCAGCGCGGTACAGATGGGCCCAACAACATGCTGAATGGACCCCACGGAATTGGCATCACGTTCTCTTCACCGATGAGTGTCGCATATGCCTTCAACCAGACAATCGTCGGAGACGTGTTTGGAGGCACCCTGGTCAGGCTGAACGTCTTAGACACACTGTCCAGCGAGTGCAGCAAGGTGGTGGTTCCCTGATGTTTTGGGGTGGCATTATGTGGGGCCGACGTACGCCACTGGTGGTCATGGAAGGCTCCGAAACGGCTTTACGATACCTGAATGACATCCTCCGACCCATAGTGCAACCATATCGGCAGAATATTGGAGAGGCATTTGTCTTCATGGACGACAATTCTCGACCTCATCGTGCACATCTTGTGAATGCGTTCCTTCAAGATAACGGCATCGCTCGACTACAGTGGCCAGCATGTTCGCCAGACATGAACCCTATCGAACATGCCTGGGATATGTTGAAAAGGGCTGTTTATGGACGTCTTGACCCACCAACCACTCTGAGAGATTTACGCCGAATTGTCGTTGAGGAGTGGGACAATTTGGACCAACAGTGTCTTGATGAACTTGTGGATAGTATGCCACGGCGAATACAGGCATGCATCAATGCAAGAGGACGTGCTACTGGGTATTAGAGGTAGTGGTGTGTACTGCAATCTGGACCACAAATGCTGAAAGTCTAGCTGTATGATGGTACAACATGCAATGTGTGGGTCTCATGAGCAATAAAACGAGCTGAAATGTTGTTTGTGTTGATCTCTATTCCCTTTGTATTTAACGGTTCCGGAACTCTTGGAACCGAGGTGATGCAAAACTTTTTTTGATGTGTGTATATTTGTTTATATCCTTGACAGTATTACATCATTCCCAGAAGCCAAAGACGTATCAGGGATGGGGGGGGGGGGGGGGGGGGCGGTGGATAACCTATATTAATACAGTATTTTTATGTACAATTTGGTTTACGTCGTCGCACCGACACAAATAGGTCGTATGATGACAATGGGATAGAAGAGGGCTAGGCGCGGAAGGATGCGGCCGTGGCCTTTTTAAAGGTACAGCCCCAGCATGTGCGTGGTGTGCAAATGGGAAACCACGGAAGACCATCAGCAGGGCTGCCGACAGTGGGATTCGTAACACTGATAGTCTAATTCGTTCTCATATACCGTACGCGAGCAAAAGTTTGCAGAAAATATCGTCTGGGCCGTCAGCGCTCCGCATACTTTATGTGTGGGGTCGCCTGGCAGCTCGAACAGGTTCGATACAGTATCGAGCTTGCGTTGAGTATCGAGTCGGTGCGAGCCCGCTCGAACTTCAGTATCATTCGCCCATCACTACCGATTCCTGAACTGGATGTATCCTCGGTCTTCCTCTACGAGAAGTCACCACTAGCAAACAAAGAGAAAGCTAACCTTAATCTAATTCACACGAACCTAACGCTATAATATAAATAACGGACACTAATGAATATTATAAATATAAGTTTAAGGTATAAATAAGTATAAATCCTACACGAAAAAGTAATTAACTAATTAATTCAAAACAATTATAACGCAGCAAGGTCAGTGTGCAGTCTGGAGGCAACCAAACAAGCGCCTGGTCAAGCGACAAGCACGTGGCCAAATAGCGTCATTCAAATTGGCAGCGCTGTATGGTTTCCATGGCAACAAGCCTTGCGTGCGATCTAGTCGTCAACTGATTTTGCCCGGTGGCGCCGAATTGTCAGATTCCAACTCTGGATAATACAACTACTGTAGTGTCACTGACTAAATTCTGTCTCGATGTTGGGAGCTAATATGTTTTCTTTGCACATTGTACGAATCTTTTCTCTATTAAAATAAATAATATGAGTATACTGTAAACTCTTTGACTCTGGCATGAACTCCAGAAATGGAAAGCTCCCAGGGGGTGTGCGTGTATATTATATTGTTGTATTTCAAGATGGGTCTTTGAAGTAGTGTACTCCTTGGTAAAATAGTATATTAAGAAAACCCTATAGGAAAGTAAAAGGCGTGTTAATAATTCACGATATTATGCAACAATACATTAGAAGTCACACAAACTCTTCATTTACGAGTCTAGTTCAAAGCCTTTCGTTTCATAGTAGAAAGAAAAACAGTGTCAAGAGTTCCTTTCAGTTTTCTGAAAACTGTGTCAAAGGTACATGTCTCTCCGAGCACCACATTACATGATATAGGCTATGTGGTACCAATCTCCACATAAATTGCATTTACATTCTGGGCCGGTACGGTACGTGATACATCGCTATGCTACAGATCCGGTGATGAAAACCATGTATTGCAAATCTGGTCATTATATGACTTTGCTCGAAATTTGATCCTTTACAGTCCTCAAGTATCATCGCATCAGTTACAAAGAAATCATCCGATATTTCTCTTCTTTTATCGGTAATTTCTTTGATTATCTCCACATAGCTGGCGGGGGCTGGGAGTAGCAAATTTGACCTCAGCTCCTCAACATAAAATTGTTCTCTCGTCAGGACATAATATTATATACTCGGCGGAATAGTGTGAACTGGACACGCATAGTGCTTTTATGAGAAAAGTTTCCTTTACTTTCTCAAGTTCTTTCATATGAGCCTTTGGAAGATGCTGCCAGATATTTTCTAGTTTATAAGTGGCGACTGGGGACACTTGAACTTGGAAAAGCTGTGATATTTTACAGATAACTATTACGTGTTCTGGGAAACATTATTTTGCACAAATATCATCATCATCATCTTCCTTCCAAGTATTGGGCCAAATGTCCCGTTACGGTCTTGCACTTTCCCTCCATCTCTTCATCGGACGTCCTATCGATCTATTTCTCCGTGGCTGGTAGCGAAGGATCTCCTTTGTAAATCTTCCAGGTTCCATCCTTTGGACATGATGCTTCCAGTTCTCTTGGTAGTCACAAATGTATGCAGTTATTGGTTTCACTTTTAGTTCCTTCAGCACATCCTCGTTTCTCTTATGATCCCATTTAGTATAGCCTGCTGTTCGGCGCATAAAGGTCATTTCGCATGCTGTGAGTCTGGAGATGTCCTGACATCTTATTGTCCATGCCTCGCTGCCATAGCATAGGGTTGGTCTGGCTAATGTGTTATACAAACGCAAGAGTGTATGCCTTTGGACAAGAGATGGCTTCATGACATGATTAATGATTCCTGTTGTTCTGGTATAATTAGTTATTTTTGCAGTTATGTCTCGTTCTTCTTGAAAAGATAAATGATATCCTAAATACTTGAATTCGTTAACTCTTTCTAAAATTTTACCATCCAGACAAATTTTACTGGGGATAGGGTCCTTACCCTTAAAGGCCATTACTTTAGTCTTTTCAGTAGAAATGCACATGCTGAATTTTGATGCCACTTTCTGGAGGTTGAAAACTGACCACTGCAGATCATCTTCAGATGCTGCTACCAATGCAACATCATCAGCAAATAGTATAGCATCTAATTTTTTTAGATGCCTGCTGATAGGTATTGAACCATGTCTTTCACACCTCCATTCCTTTATTATAGCATTCATGTAGATTATGAATAGCAATGGAGAGAGTCCACAGCCTTGTCTTACCCCTCTGCTGATTGGCTTCCACTCGGATTTATGATTACTTAACCTTACTGAAATAAGAGTACCACTAAACATGTTGGAAATGTTATCAATTAACTGTTGGGGGACACCATCTCTGGCCAATATGTCAATAAGTCTGTTTCTGTCAACAAAATCAAAGGCTTTCTTAAAATCAACAAATGATATGTGTGTTTCCAAATTGAACTCCCTGCGTTTTTCGATCAAAATTTTTAAGGTGAAGTAGGCATCTGCACATGTGCGACCTTTTCTAAACCCATGTTGTTCATTCCCTATTAACTCAGAGTAATGTTTCAGTAATTTTTCTTTAACAATGTTTGCAAAAATTTTGTATCCAGAGTTAAGTATACTTATTCCTCTATAATTTTCCAAATCTTTCATATTTCCCTTCTTATGAAGAGGAACTACTATTGCCTTTTGCCAATCTTCTGGAGGCCTGTTACCCATCCAGATTAAATTCAATAATCTGAGAAATCTTTTCTTGAAGGCATCGCCTGAATATTTCAACATTTCTGCATTTATCGAATCTTCTCCAGGTGTTTTCCCATTTCGAAGTTTCCTCAAGACCTGTTCTAATTCTTCGAGTGTAATATTTTCCGATGACTTGTTGTTAGATGCTTGTAAAACAAGTTGTTCAATATTTGGACTCGACCAAAGGCTCAGAAAATACTCAAGCCATTCTTTGTGAGATATTGCATTAATTTTTACATCTTCTTTTACTTCCCTATTTAGTTTTTTCAAAATTTTATAGGTTTGTGGTTGTGGTCTTGTTATGTCAGTCTCCAGGTATGAGACAAAGTTTTCCCAACTTTCCCTGTGTTTCTTTCGAACTTCTCTTTTTGCTATTGCTCTCTTATGATGGTATTCAATTTTATCTTCTAATTTACCAGTTGACAGAAACTTTTTATATGAATTTGTTTTTTCGGAGATTACTTTTTTAATTTCTTCGTCCCAAATTCATAAGTCCTTTTTCTTTTGTCATCTTCTTTTTTCTCCCAAACTTTCAAATGCTGACTGTTTTAGAGCTGAACTCAAATTGGACCACTCGTCTTCCACATCGTCAGAAAGTGGAATCATCTGAATGTGATTATCAAGCCTGTTTTGGTATAGCCATTTTATACTGGGATCATTTAAAAGGTTAACCTTATATAAAGTTTCGTTTTCCTGTGTTCTTTGTTTCTTTTTCTTGAACCACCGTGGTTTTAAACGAATAGGAGCAACTAATAAATAGTGGCCTGATTCCAATTCAGGTCCTCGATAAACTCTTGTATCCAAAACTAAATCTGCCAATTTTCCATTACAAATGATATAATCAATAATTGATTTCTGATTTCTTGCGGACCACGTATATTTATGACTGTCCTTGTGTGGAAATAGTGTGTTCATAATCCGAAACTGATTGAAGATAGTGAAATCTATTAATTTTGTTCCATTATTATTGCGGGTTACCTCTCCATGAATACCAATGTTATTCTGAATTTTCTCATTACCAACTCTGCCATTAAAGTCTCCCATTAACAGTACCATATCTTGTCTATTAGTAATACTGATTATCTTCTGTAGATCATTATACAAAATATCACTTTATTTCGAGTATCCTTCAACCGGTGCGTATACCCCTATAACTGTCAAATATCCTCTGGATAGTTTTATTCTTACTTGAATGATCCTTTCATTCCAAAAAGTATAGCTATCAATATTTGATCGTAATCTCTTGTGAACCATAAACATAACCCCTGCCTGTGCTCTAACATTTCGTTGAACACCACTATAAAACTGTAAATAATTTCTTGTCTCCTTGGATCCCTGAAGCTTTTTCTTTGTTTCAGAAATAACTGCAATTGAAATATCTTTTTTAGATAGAATATCTTCTAATTGATCATCTTTGTGTCCAATACCCTGAACATTCCAGGTAGCACATCTAATAATATCCTTCCTTTTCCAATTCGTGTCCTTTTCTTTGCCAAGTTCGTCAACTGTAGAATCTGTCCGGGTTTTTCCTTTACAAGACTTGAAAGCAATGAAAATGTCCTTCCAACGGGTTGCTAGCCTGAAGAAAGTAAGTCCATTAATGGGGATGCCATCTCTCAGCCCATGGACAGGCTGTAATACAGCATTTCCTCTGTACTTGATGTAACGGTTATCCCGCCGTGACTCGGTCGCCAGAGCCTCGTCTGTGGAAACGGGCAAGTTCGCCACGTGAAGGAGAGGATGACATTTGGGTAGGAGAGGTTATAGATTGCACATCACTACCCCTTGAATAACTAGTAATTTGCACAAATTTGTTCGAGTGTAATAACTAGGAATTAGGATAAATTTGATAGAGTGTCGAAACTAGAAATATGCACTAATTTGTTACAATGGAATAACTAGTTTATTGCACAAATTTGATAGTGTTGAAACTAGTAATTAGCATTACTTGGTTCTAGTGTAATAACTAGTAACTTGCACACATTGTAAACAGTCCAAAATAAGTTTTTATTTATTTCCTTATTACAAGAGATTTCGACTAATTTGTAAAATACAGTCATAATTTTTGTTACGGAAAGACGCAGATACTTGTTGAATATTTACAAACGTAATACAGCAACGTAACATGTTTTCATTTAAAAGAATCTCCGGCATTATATCTAGAAAGAGGACTGCAGAAAGAACCACTAGCTAACCCTCAAACTGAGCGAGAAATGCAGTGAGGATCAGGTTTTTTCTGTTACAAATAGTGCTGCGCCCTGTAATGCGGTATAGACACTACAAAGTGTCACAAAGACGACCTCACTTAGTTGAAGGATCTCCCGCCCAAACATGGTCAAACCATACGCTATGGTCAAACAATGTACTATATTTTATTACCGCTTTCTGCGGTTTTCATTCGGTCTTTAAAACTGGGGGAAATGTTTGGTGCAAATGTATAATGTTGCTGTGTCTCTACAGGGGACTGCGTAGCACAATCGGTAGGGGCGCTGAGCTTCTAACTGAAAGGGTGTGGGTTCGATCCCCACCCACCACTTTCGGAAACGCAAATAGCCCTGAGGTTCACTCAGCATTACCAGAAATAAGTACCAGGGTAATTACTGGGAGCAAAGACAGCCGGGCGTGGTGCTGACAACTGGATTAGAAATAAGTATTCTTTGAACATGCTGCAGTGAGTTGACGACTAGTGTTGTCACAAAGAGTGGAAGCCTCTACCTTCCACTACTCCCAGAGCCTCCATGGCCTGTACGGAGTTAGCTTCCGATTCTCTTTTCCTTTTGCTATATCATTTCGTAGTATAAAACAAACTTCCCGATTCTTCGATATAACGGGTAATGTCGAGAATCACTGGTTGGATTTGGATGTTGGTTTTCACCATTCTAGTTAGTTAGTTATTGAGGTTTCAAGGGGCGGAACTACGAGGTCATCTGCCTCTTTCACCATTCTGTAAAGGATTCCGAAGCCGTCGGATTTTTTAAGAGCGTTAAAATCCCTCATTATGCCTTCCTTCGGAGGGGAAGTAAAGCCGGCGGTCCCATGTCATAGATTTATGGCATTTTAAAGAACCATCCACTAATTGCACCCTTGTGTAGCTAAATTGGATAGTAATTAAGCACAAGTTTTTCGGGCTTGTAGGTCGTGGTCCAGACAGCCTAAGCTGTTATATAAATTGGATAGGTTAAGAATGTAAACAACGCTCTTAGGTTTCTATGTTCGTTGCCGAGAGCCGACTGCGGTGGCGTCTAGTAGCTAAGTTCTGAACTTGACCTAGTAGTCGTTGATGGTGGCGCTTGGCGGCAAAAGTAGGAACTATTTGAAAAATTCTGAGTTGCAGTACTTAAATTAAAAAAAACAGATAACACACACTAATACAGTCATCACAATTAACACCGGTTATCAGACAGATTCTACACACACCCAAAGTACACGGGGCTACATGACCGCGTAGTCGCAGCCCCTAAACTTAAGAACCAACCAACCAACCGATTCCTCGATGAAGATTTCTGAAGGAAAAACATTCATTTAAGACCAAAGGAAGCTGAGCAGTAACGATTTCAGTGAATCGAGTCGAAGAAAAACCTGCCGTCCGTGTGCCTTTTAAGCTTACGCTGGGTAAACCGTTAAATATATGAGTGTAAAAATTGTTATGCATGGAAAGTTCTACAAAATCGTCCGCAACAGCATATCTCCATCTTTAATACATCGCCCACTAAGAGTGTTTTTACGTTTTCATTTCTTCCAACAATCTCAATTCAGTGGAAATATAAATTACCAGCTTCGGAGCGAGTTTACAAGCTAGCGAGCGAGCCTATCAGCCTTGCATCGGCCAGCATCAAACTGTCGAGTCGTGTCGAGTTAAGACTTCAGAGAAGAGTATGTGTGTTTGGAGTTTCACTGTTCAGCTCGGCTTTTCTGAATTGCGTCTGGGACCTGCTGTCCGTGCGCCTTTTAAGCTTACGCTGGGTGAAACGTTTACGATACCAGGCGAAGCTGGGGCGGGTTGCTAGTAATCAATTTATTTTATTTATCGTATGGCTTTTGTGCCGGGAGTGTCCGGCTGATTCTGTAGCTGCTTCCAGCGGACACCTTTAGGGTGAGATACAAGTTATGTTCAATTTCAAGTAGTTGCAACTTTCGCTACCAGATATCAATGATACCTAGTGAGGAACGTTGGGACTTTGATAGAGCGTTCTGACGAAACTTAACCTTACATTATTATTTAGCGTATGACATCATAAAATGCAAAGAAACACAATCACAAATTAAATATACACTATGTACAGTAGGTTACAGTCTTAACTTCAAGCTCTCAATATAGTCTATGCAAGGCGGATTCAGATTTTGGAAGTCTTTTGAATTGCCCTGATATGCACTCAGGGGGCACTGTTCCACAATGTGATGGACTGTTTGTTTTGGGGCACCACAGCTACATTCCGGGGAGGAAAGTTTGCCCCATTTGTGGAGGGAGTCAGCGCACTTGCCATGGCCTGTCCTGATGCGATTGAGAGTTGTCCAGGTACTGCGGGGTAGATGAAATCCTGTTGGTGTTCTTGTGATGCAGGGAAAGTTCCGATACTCAGGTGGAGCTGTGGATGTCCATTCTTGCATCCAGTCCTGCTGTAGGTTGAAATTATCAACCAGGTTTCTGGCGGTCCTAACTGGTGGATTTCTGGAACGGAGCCTGCTGATCATGGCGTTGGGGATGTCTCCATGGATTGGCAGATTGGCATTTCTAGACAACTTCTGGTACTCTTGCAACAGGGCATTCTTTCTCCGTAAGTGTGGTGGAGGAATATGGCTAAGAACTGGCAGCCAAGAAGTGGGGGTAGATTTTATGGTTCCTGATACAATGCGCAAAGTATGGTAGCTTCACACAAATTTAGTCAGTGGAAGGATATTTTACATGCCATAAATCTATGGCATTGGATCGCCGGCTTTACTTCCCCTCCGAAGGAAGGCATACTGATGGTTTTTAACGCTCTTAAAAAATCCGACGACTTCGGCCGGGTTTGAACCCACTATCTTGGGCACAGCAGTTCAGCATGCTACCAACTACGCCACCGAAGCCGCTTACTAGTAATCAATATAATTATATGAACAAAAGAGAAGAGTTTTGTTGCTATCGAAGGCTCGAAACTCACTCTAATGCTTAGTCATCATCAGCATCTGCACATTCCTTCGCACAAGAATCACATACAAATAATGTCATCATCAGTTCCTGTTACCTGATACTCTTCGTGCTAAGGAGTATAACAACACTCTTCGTGGTAAAGAGTGTAATAACTAGGGCTCGGATCGATATGCTCGATAAAATCTCCAGATATGCTCGAGCACCATGTGTTTTATGCTCGATAGATATGCTCGAAAACCCCATTATATGATCGAAAAACAAATTATATGCTCGATAGATTTGCTCGAAACCCCCATTATATGCGGTTAAATATGCAGAATATGCTCGAAAAACACCGTTAAAAACTATAGAAAGGAAAGTGAAACGAAAAAAACAATAACATACTCGCATTCAAGTTTTTCAAGTATATAGTCTATAAGAGAAGTGTTCTTATAAAAGTTACAGTTTAAAAGTTCATTTACAAAATGTTCAGAAATAGGCGAGTCAATGAAGTAGATCTGCATTGGTCCGTACAACAAGAAATTTTCTATGTTTTCAGTTTTGAATGATTTTCTTAAATCAGTCAATAAAAGTTTCAATGACGAAGACGACCTCATAAAAGGTTAAAAGCCTGTGGTTCTATTATTCGCACCAGATGGGCTTTTCAATAATTATTTCTGTTTTCGAACCTTAAGGGTTGTCAGGGCCCGAATTCGGGGGAGAATTCGAAGAAAAACAAACTATTTAGACGAAAACCACAAGAATATGCATTTATATGCTTCTATTCTGAAAGCCGTGGTTTTATGCATTTATATGCTCGATAAATTTCAATTCTGTTGGTCCCAGAGAGGTGAAAATACCACCGAAAGGCTTCTTTCAATGTGTACTATTCAGGGAAAAAATATGCAAATATGCTCAAATCCGAGCCCTAGTAATAACAAAGAGCAACAAATCCAATTGGCTCCATTTTGCCTCGTAATGTTTATGGAGTCGCCTGCGTTGCGTAGTAGTCAGCGTAGTTAGCTGCCACCCTGGAGGTCCTGGATTCGATTCGCGGCTCTGCTACGAAACTTGAAAAGTGGTATGAGGACTGAATCGGGGTCTACTCAACCTCGGGTGGTCCAAATGAGTAGAGTGGGGTTTGATTTCCACCTCATCAATCCTCGAAGTGGTTTTCCGTGGTTTCCCAGTTCGTCTTCGGACAAAATACCGGGATGGTACCTACTGTAAGGCCACGGCCACTTCTTTCCTTCTTCCATGCCTATCCATCCTAATCTTCCCCTCCCTTCCCTCATGAAACCCTGTTCGCTTTCCAGGTGAGTCCACCTGGGCTAGGGCTGATCACACCTCCCCAGTTGTATCCACCCCGACCAGATGTTCCCAGCTCTAGGACACTGCCAGTAGAGGCGGTAGTGGTGAGTTTCCTCGTTGAGTCCGTAGGAGCCACAAACCTGGAGGGTAAATTCGATTTTTTTTATGTTTATGGAGAAATATCAATTCATTCTGAATGTGATATCACTCATGGCTTTTTCACTTTAATTTCTATAATATATGATTTTCATACCTTATTTTCAATGTCGCCTCCGTAGCGTAGCGGTCAGCATGGTTAGCTGCCGCCCCGGAGGTCCTGGGTTCGATTCCCGGCTCTGCCACGAAATTTGAAAAAGTGGTATGAGGACTGGAACGGGGTCTACTCAGCCTCGGGTGGTCCAAATGAGTAGAGGGGGTTCGATTCCCACCTCAGCCATCCTCGAAGTGGTTTTCCGTGGTTTCCCACTTCGTCTTCGGGCAAATGCCGGGATGGTACCTACTGTAAGGCCACGGCCGCCTCCTTCCCTCTTCCTAGCCTCTCCATCCCTATCTTCCATCCCTTCCCCTCCCTCATGAGGCCCCTGTTCGCTTTGCAGGTGAGGCCGCCTGGGCGAAGTGCTGATCACACCTCCCCAGTTGTATCCATCCCGACCAGATGTTCCAAGCTCCAGGACACTGCCCTTAGAGGCGGTAGTGGTGAGTTCCCTCGCTGAGTCCGTGGGAACCACCAACCTAGAGGGTAAATTGACTAAATAAAAATAAATAAAATTTCAGCTCCTAGAGGACATTGACAGCTGAAAGTACTAACCGTGGTCTCTACTGCACCGGATATATGTGCTAAATTACGTAAATATGTGTTTCTATTTATTGATCATTTAACAACGGCAACCATGTTCGACAGCGCATGAGGTCTCATCAACTGTCACCAGAGTGCACACACAATGGAGGAAAGAATAAGAGGGGATGCCTGAACTCGTTTGAGTGAAGCCAAACGCTGCGTCCAAAGTGGGCCTAACCTTAACTTGTATTGTGTTAACTTGTGTTCCGTGACTTGCATATGGTTGTACGAATCGAATAAGTGTTCAGTTTATTAATTTTAAGGTTCGTATTCTTGAATATCAACATGTGTACGAACAACGAGTGAAAGTGGCTGTGCTCGAAATTAGGCCTAAAAACTGATGGAATGCCTCAACACCAATAAGAACTTAAAATCAATTTGGTGTAAATACCGTACCGTGATTAATTCGGCATCATTATGATAGTTCCCAAGATGATCCTCTTTGGTATAAATCGGACCTTCAGACATCAATTTAATCAGTATTTCAGTGCATTATTACGTTTTGCCGCGTCTTCCTTACAAAACTAGCCTTGCATTGGTGGTCTCATATTTCTATTTAAATTGTCTTTTAAAACGATAACGCAGCTTATTTGTGCCAAGTACCGTCATCTACAGAAAGAAACAAGAAGTTCCGTGAAGAACATATAGCCTACTTTCTCCTAAATGCATGGGTATTGTTATAACTCTTTGTCCTTTTCAAGGAGTATAATTGAATGTTGGTTGTAGTAGCTTGTTGAAATACAACGTGCTATAGGGATATTAAACATGAATATGAGGTGCCCTTTGCTAGTGCTACCTCTGTAAAAAAAATCATTCAATTCGGTTTCACCGTGTTTGAATTTATCTGGGGAATGGATTTGCACACATACAGGGCCGCTATTTTCAAACTATTGGGCTGATGACCTTGTAGTCATAAGATGCTTTCCACAAAAAGGCATGATGTTGCAAAATCCGGTAGAGATCAAATTATTAGGATGGTCGAAATTTGATTTAAGCTTTTAACATTTAGGTGACCGTCATTCCGTTTCCGTTAAGATGGTTGCGATATAAAACATGACACTGAGGTGCCTTTTGCTAGCGCAACCTCTGTACCAAATTTCGTTCAATTCGGTTTCACCGTGTTTGAATTGATAGGGGGAATCGATTTGCACACATACTTGGCCACCATCTGCAAACTGTTGGGCTGATGATCTAGCAGTTTGGTCAGAATATGCTTCCCACATAAAGATTTGTTGTTGCAAAATTTGGTAGAGACTAGATTATTAGGTTGGTCGTAATTACATTTTAGCCTTTAACATTTGGGTGGCCGCGATTACGTTTCCGTCAAGATGGCGGTGATATAAAACATGACACTGAGGTGGGCTTTTCTAGTGCTACCTCTGTACCAAATTTCGTTCCATTCGGTTTCACCGTGTTCGAATTAATAGGGGGAATCGATTTTCACACAAAGATGGCCGCCATCCACAAAATATTAGGCTAATGACCTATTAGTTTGGTCAAAGGATGCTCCCTCCAAGATGGCGGTGATATAAAACATGACACTGAGGTGTCTTTGCTAGTGCTACCTTTGTACCAAATTTCGTTCAATTTGCGCTCACCGTGTTCGAATTGATAGGGGGGGGGGCAGCCATTCAGAGTACACACTCACACACACACACACACTCACACACATACACACACACAGACAGACACACTTTTTTTCGCCCTGTAGTGATCTCATAAGTCTAATTTCATTTTTTGCAAAAATCGAAAGTAGGCTAAAAAACTTGACATGTCATTGCAGTTTTATGTCACTAAAATCCAAGACTAGTTGGAATGGCTTACGGCTTTAATCATAGGAACATCAGCTTGCCGCGGTGGGTGAGTGGATAGCGTGTCGGTCTACTAACCCCAAGAATGCAGGTTCGCTCCTGGCCGTGGTAAGTGGTTTTTTTTTTTTGAAAGGAAGGAAGGAAGGAAGCTTGTAGTTTAACGTGACCGTTAATTTTGAGATCATGTGCCACGGGACCTCCTTTTTACGTGGAATCCGAACCACAGGACATGGCATTTCACTTCGAAAATCTCACATGCATTGACCGGGAATCGAACCTGGACCGCCTTGGTGAGAGGCATACACTTTTTTTGAAAGGCGGCAAAAATATGACACGCATGTCATACGATATTGGCATGTCAAAGAACCCATTTGAAGTCAGTAGGCTGTGTTCATAATGGCAAAATATATCTCGGGAGTTGCCGCCAACACAAAGTTCCTCATTTCTCTACTAGAAAGCGCTATAGTGTTCAAGGAGCTTAAATATCTAACCTCCTTGATTTTCATAGTGATTCAAGGAACAACGAATTTCGACATGCAAGCTACCCTCTGGGTGTCAAATTACCAAGGTTGCACCCGGCACCCGAGGCCATTCGATATTATTATTATTATTATTATTATTATTATTATTATTATTATAGGAACAGCCATTTTCTTGCTACCCAAAGTGGGCGTGCAGTTTGGCTTCAACAGCTTGCACTAGGCAGCGCAGCGATGGCATCTCCTTCCGTTCTTTCCCTGTGTGAAGCTAAATTATAGGTTAAAGTTGAGTAATGCTCCTAGGTTCCAACGTTCGTCGCCAGGAGCTGACTGCGGTGGCATCTAGTAACCAAGTTCTAAACTAGTAGTCGTAGACGGTGGCGTTTGGCGGCAAAAGTAGGAACTACTTGAAAATGCAATGTCTGCAGTCCTTGCTTGTATTAAAAACAGTTAACACACAGTAATACAGCCATCAAAATTAACACCGGTTTTCAGACAGATTCTACACACACCCAAAGTACACGGGGCTACATGACAGCGTTGTCGCACAGGCGCGGATCTAGAGTTTGGATGGGGGAGGGGGGGGGGGGTCACAGAATCGAAATTGTTAAGAAAAATGGTATCACTAACAACGCAATCACAAAATAACCAAACGTACAAAACCAGACCATTTTTTTGCAAGCTACATGGATAGAAATTTGATGCGTTTAGCGCACCAAAAATATTCGTACAAATTGCAACGGCGTGTTTTGCGACTTTTACATCGAGCTTCGAGAAAAGTATCAAGGTACGTTACAGTTTCGGCAAGTCGAGTTGGTACCGACAAAGGGAGAAAGTCACAGCTTAAATTGCAAACCAAGCTTGTAGTTTGGACGTCGGCAAATTTTTTTGGTGCGAAAAAAGCCCCAAATTCCTATCCGTGCTTTGCTGCACATTCATCGTGGCATCACTATAAACATCGATTCGGTAATCACAAGGTTTGCTAAACAAAATAGATGAGTTGATTTTGTTATATAAATAATCGTTTTTATATAACAGGTATGAAGTTGTGAATATGTACAGTTGTAACAGAACATATCACGATACTTCCATTCGGGTTCAATATTCCGATCCTCTTCTTCTTCTCTGAATCTGGATATACGTTCCTCAGGACTAATATCTCTCTCTTCTGTAGTAAGGTTTCCTCTTCTCACGAAATTTCTCTCCTCTTCACCAGTCAATCCTTCGGTATCCTTGTCTGTGATTTCCGTGATGACTTTCCTAATCAACTCTTCCTTATAGGTTTCCATCATGCTAGCTTCTCCAAGTTTCAAATTCTGCAGCTTGCTCGTAGTTTCATTAACATCAGAGACAACCTTATTAATCTGTTCCTCTAACGCAGTTTTTAATGCTTGCACGTCCTGACCTATTTGAGTTCTATCCTCTACCTGCTTTTCGGATAGCGAATCCATCCTTACATTCAAGTCTTTCCTAATCTGAACTACTTCATTGTTAATGTCTACTTGTGTACTGGCATGTTTTCTTTCAATTCGTTCCTGAATCTGATCTACATGTTCCCCACTTGACATGTTCCATTCATCTTTCCACACTGTTACATTTGCAATTAACATTTCCGCAATATCTACTTCGATGTCCTCCTTAAGTAAACGATTGTGATCTAATACTTGGGTTCTCATGACCTCTACATCGTATTTTAAACCAGCTAAAGAAGCTGTTGTCCTAACAGACTCGTCAACTAACCGAGTTGTTAATGCACTAATGTTACGAGTACAAAGCATTTTTGAAGTTTCAATTTCCTCCCTAACTTTGTTAACATCAGTCTGAACTTTAGCAATGTCTACAAAAACAGTATTGACTTCTACTTGTATTTTATTGATATCGCTTTGCATATCGTTAACATCTGAATGAATATTATTGATGTCAACTTGAACATTTGACACATCAGTTCGAACATTACTAACCTCTCTTTGAACTTCTTCTACCTTGTCTTGTACAGTAGCAACATCATTCCTTACAACAATTACTTCAGCTCTAGCACATGAAATATCACCCCGGACATTAGCAACATCAAGATTCAACATGGTAAGATCTTTCTGTACCTTAGAAACATCAAATTTAACATCAGACACATCTTTATGCACATTGGATAAATCTTTATGGACATTGGACACGTCTGTGCGCATGTCAGTTACAGCATTCTCGATTCCCTGGGTACTGATCTGTAAACGCGACATATCATTTTCTAGGTTTGCAGAACTGGTCTGAAGAACTTTCATATTCTCCTCCATTCGACTAGTACTCCTAGCTTCCATTTCCCTCACACTTTCATTCATGCTAGCTTTCAAGTTAGCAGACATCTCCTCTAACATCATTCTCAGACTTTCATCTGCCATTTCAATAATATTTCAATAATAAACTGCTTTAGGGACATACATCAAACAGAGCAAAATAACAACATCTGAGCAACATTTTTCACCATATATAAATTTGAGAAATTTTCTGTCTTAAATCTAACTTATAATTACCTTATAATTAACCTTCGTAGACACTTCATGTTGAAATAAACTCAAGCACATGTTCAAGTTTCTTTGGTTCATTTTAAAATATCCAAACACAAATAATTTACATTTATAATCCAAATAGTTTAATTTTATCTTTAATATGACTATACATGTCATAAGCCGGTCAAATAAAATAAGATTCCAGATCATAGGCGATTTTTCTAAGTTTCCAGCCTATTTAACCTCTCTCAAGTTGTATAAGATCTGATCTTTTCTGAGTGTAATTTTCCTAATACAACACAACATTTAATCCCTATATAATCACACTCTCAAATTCTACAATTGGCTAAGACATCTAACAAAGAATCAACCTCTTTATTTGAGTCTTCACAATCCCTTTGACATCGATAACTTGGTAATCCAATGTTATTCGAACACTCCACAAAATTGCGGTGTCAATTCTACTGCAATAACTTGGTAATCCAATGTTATTCAGTCGAACGTGCCAATCGAGACAATCGTGCCCCACACGTTGATTGCGCCAATCCTACTTGGTAATCCAGTTTTGTAGAACAAGCCCCACGTTTTAGGGTCGCCAATCCTACTTGGTAATCCGATATCCGGATAGTAGGCTGTCAGATATCCGCCCCCTCAATCGGATTGCCAATAATCAATTGCACCGGCACAGCTACATCAATGAAAATGGCACTGACAGATACTATCGAGATTAGAGCACAATAGTTAACAAGAAATTATTGTGGAACACACCAAAATATACGGGGGTTCATACTTACCTTTACTTACCTCTTAAATTTATCTCGGGGACTGGGTTGTCAACTGGATCACTTAAAGTATGCCCACACAATAACCTCCACCATGATATTTAAAATGAACCAGAACGAAGACGAGAAACTTTAAACTGCACAATAATTTATTTCACAAAAAGAATGATTTTAACAAAAATGAAACAACAAAATCCACGTGGCAATCAGAAGCCATCGACCACATAACCATGTCCTCCTGTAGGACTTGTATTCTCTTCATACAATGTCTCAGCTTTCTCAAGCTCATAGCAACGTAAAAATAATAATGCACTGGGAATGGAGACGGGATTTGGGATGAGACACATATATCAATTGTTTTGCGTGTTTATATACTTCACATTTTATTTATAGCCACAAGGCTATTATGGAACGTCCTTGGCCTCTGTAACACAGTTGTCCGGGACAGCTGCAATGCACCTGCATCGTCAAAGCGGACTCCCGTTCGTTCAACCCTAGCATAAGCGTGTTACCTCAGAGCTTGGCTCTCCTTTTTCAAACACGTAAATGTTCACATCTCAACTGAAATATTATCACGCAAATGTCTTACATGCTTCATTCAAACACCAGTGGATTACTCCAACAATCCCAAATCATGATTAATTGTTCAAACCACTTGCTTAATTAGCGTTGTTTAGAATATAAAAAAAACTCTAAATGTTAATAACAAAAGTTCATTAATTATTTATAACAATAATAAATTGTTTATAACAATGTCAAATGACAATTGAAAATTTTATACACGCCTGTATTAATCACTATCATTTCAAATTATTTAACAAAGATATTTACAAAATTATTTTACAATATTATATTGTTTATATTATTTATACAAGAAATACATTAAACCACACGTTTATCCGGTTGATAATTACTCAAATCGTGATGATATAATCGACCAATGAAGGTTAGTTATATTTAACTGTCAAATTCAGGTTTAATAAGGTTTAATAATAATTATTAATATTTGTGACGGTAACCTCCATTCAAAATCTTTATCTCAAATTATTTAACACTCTTGTTAATTTTAACAGTATTTTCATATGAATAACTTTCAAAGAACAAGAACAATACAATCAGCGGGAAAATACTTCGCTCAAGACGCACAAAATTACACAACAATTGGCCCAAAATTCATCATATATCTTCATATATATGGCATAAAAATCTTCCAAACTACACACAAAAATCCTCCACTTATAAATTCATCAACTTCATTAATTATTGTGGGAACCTCCTTCATTATTCAAGGGCATTACTCAACAGCGACTTTTACACGTCCACTGAACTAACGATTATACATCCATTGTTCCTCTTTAAAAATTCTTATATTCATCAATTGTAATAATGACTGTTATTATTTAACCTTCGTGGGTTTCATTCATGAATCGATATGAAGTAAAAATTTGCCAATCACAAATAAATTTAATAGCAAATACGATTAGACACTCCTCCCTGGTCTATCAAAATTGAGTTTACTATCTTCAAAGTAACGCAGTATAAAAATACTATCTTCAATCAGAGTTCATCTAAACTGCATGAATAGTCGAATAGAATACAATTAGATTGTGGAATGCAAACATTATTGTTCCAATCTATAATTGAGAAAAACTCCTATCAAATGTTCATTACTATAGTGTTTTCAATAAATTGTAATCAACGTTCATATTTCATAAAATTGTCCATAATGCAATGATAAATGTCTATGTTGCAATCATGTTCATAAGACGACTAGTATTTCAAAGATCGTCGATATCGTAATAGATTTTAACGCTCTAAAATCATTTAATTATTCTTCTTTCTTGAGGATGACAGAAAATTGGTCAAAGTAATTTACTAAATAGAATTACTTTAATAAAATGACACGCTGTCTGAATTCAAATCTGCCATAGCAAATCATTAACTTTACCGTCAAATCGTGACTACAAAAATATGCAAATTATTGAAAGAATCTAAATCATCAGTCTCAACTGATCCAAAATTATTTAAGAATGCCAATGACATCACAATGTCTCAAAAAAAATCGAAGAAAAAGGCATAAATCATCGAAGTGTACTGAGTACAGAAATATCAATCAAGAAAATGGGGCAAAATATAGGACAGAAAAATATGGGAAGAATGGTTGCTCAGATATCGCTACAAGACTCAAATAATACAAGAAACGTTCACGACTACCTTATCTGTTGATTGAAGTTCTAGAGGAAAGTTTTCAAAGAAAACTGCTGTTGGTTCCATTTCACCAGCGTAAAGATGTGCTCCGTCCTCGAACCTGGAATCAGCGTCCTCGGAGAATCGAACTGCTTCCTTCTCCGGAAATTGCACTGCTCCGTGGATACGAAAAACATCCTTCTTGCAAAACTCTTCTTTGTGCGCCGGGACAACCCTGGCCTCTCTTGAAAGTTCCCTGAAGTTCTTGCAGGAATTCGCCATGAAGTTTATTGTAGTTATTTCCGCAGAAATATTCATAGTTGTGGAGTATGAAAATATTTCCACTGTTATCTGGTATAATTCAGCGATGGATTCACGATGCATGAGTGTAGTTGGATGTTCACTGCATGCTCGCTTTTGTAGAAAGACGATTAACGAAGTTCCATGCTGTTATTTCACTCCAATCAATATATGTCCCAATTGCATTAAAGCCTTAGCCTTCCATCTCAACTACTGTTATAATCATTGAAAGCACTGCAAGATTATAATATTCCATAGTAGACTGTATCGTTGTAATACCAAACGTATTCTCCAATATCACTGTTGCACTCCACGTGTCAGCCGTAGTGTATAATGTGGAATTTTAAAAGTGTTTCTCATGTGGCGAGAAAATCACTTTTGTTGGCAGCCTAAAAGTTCCAATATCTTTCGAAGTATAACTGTGAAATTGTTCAAATCTTCTACACACCTCAATGTTATACTGCCCAATAGAATTATAATACAGGCTGAAGTTAGCGCTTGATATCTTAACTGGGGGAAACGTTAATGTGAGCGTTTCAACTTCACCTAGTTTCGAGCAGCGTAAAATGGAACTGCTCCGTGTTCGTTCGATGCGCCGGGCTTTAACCAGACGCTAAAGTCAACTTACTTCTCTGAATCACTTGAAAACGACTATATATCACCAGAAATATATATGCGATCTGACATATGAGATCTGAGTATGAGAGATATGAGAGCTCCTCTATCCTGTGCACGACCTTTTATCAACTTCATAAGGGGCGTATCCATCCCTTCCATAGCCTGTTGCTGCGTCATTGCTAGAAGTTTTAACTTTGGCTATACTTGACGGATTTTCAAATTTCAAAAACTCAAAATTAATTTCTTCAAAATTCCAGATCAATGCCATAGCTGAAAATAGATTTCCACAAATCTGCATGCCAAAAGTAATCAAAAATCGTAGTTTCAGCAATCTCCGTCTTCCTTCCAAACTATCGTTCATTGGTTCGAGTCTCTCCTCCAATAGCGTAGCTTCTTCCTTAGCACAATACCTTGTTTCCTGCGACTGCGTCGTAAATCTAAGATCTTTCTCGAACAAAATCATGACGTCACCAAGAATCTCAGCTCAATCAGCCTACTTGTATGAAATCTGCGTCATCCGTGCCTACGTCATGAATATCCACGTCATAACTATGACATTCATAACTTTACTCATATTTGCCAATACAGCCATCGTGGTCTCAATATAATTCAATTTACGGGGGCAGTACCATCCCGGTATTTGCCCGAAGACGAAGTGGGAAACCACGGAAAACCACTTCGAGGATGACTGAAGTGGGAATCGAACCCCCTCTACTCATTTGGAACACCCGAGGCTGAGTAGACCCCGTTCCAGTCCTCTTACCACTTTTCAAATTTCGTGGCAGAGCCGGGAATCGAACCCAGGACCTCCGGGGCGGCAGCTAACCATGCTGACCGCTACGCTACGGAGGCGACCAGTTAATCAAATCTAACCTACAAATTTAGCTCCACACAATTGTAGTTGGTAGAAAATTCTTTTACATGCCATAAATCTATGACATGGGCCCGCTGGCTTTACTCCCCCTCTGAAATAAGGCCAACTGAGGGATTTTTAATGCTCCAAAACAATCCGACGACTTCGGCCGGGTTTGAACCCACGATCTTGCGCATAGAAGCTCAGCATGCTAGCATCTACGCCACCTTTTTTTATTAGCTCTCTACAGAACTACAGAATTTTCAGATATGATAAATACCATACTATTACATCACAAGAAAATCCAGATAGTGTCCATATTTATCGTACAATTGTCCACTTTCACTAAGCTTCCAACGCTCTTTCTGCAGGTGATACCTGAGATCCAGGAACAAAGAAATGTTGATCATTGTCCATCACGAAGTGTACATATTGGCCCATTATCCACACAATGGCAGTCTGTTTAATTTGGGGGAAGGCGGTCACTGACAAACGAATCAACTCCCTGTCATCAAGGTCATCCGTGGGCACATTAAATAGTTGACATACTTTTCCCTTACACCACAGCCACGTGGAGGCAACTCGCGTGTATGATGTGAAGCGGTGTATCGCCGTATCAGTTTGACCACATATAGTACACCATGGGTAAGCTTCAAGACGGATGGTATATCGCCATAGAGCCGTTGGGATGAGATCGTTGAGGAAGATAAAAACCTGGGAGTGTACAGCAGAAAAAATGGTCATAGCCCCAACATTTTTCCAAACAGTGGGCCAATGGACGTAGAGGGTGGTGGCCTCGATTCGCGGTTTGGAGTGTACCACTTGCCGCAACATGTTTTAAATACTTTTCGTCGTTGGAACAGTCCCTGAAGGCATTTGGCGAACAGTTTCCAGAAGGTGCTGTTGATGGTCCCTAAATATCTTCGGCAAAGCTCTATCACAACCACGGGCTGTGTTTCGAATATCTTTGTATAGCGCTTTCGTAAAAGTGTCATGTTGGGAAAGGATGGTGATATCGTTCTTGCAGAGGAGTGCACGGCATTTCATGCCATGAGCTGTTAGCCCTAGCCCGCCTTACCGGGATAGGAGATACAACTGTTCCCGTTGTACTCGGAACAAAAATCCTTGCCATATAAACCAACCTGTATATTTTGACTCTCAAACATTTTGGGAAGTGGGAAAAGTTGTGCGACATACCATATTTTAGAGAGCGCAAACACGTTGAGGACCATGACCCGTTGCACTATATTGAGGTTTCTTTGACCAAATTGGAGCAGCACTCCCCTAACTTTGGCAATGACCTTAGTCCAGTTTGCTTGCACTGTGTCCAGAAGCGATTGCTTCCAGGTAATGCCAAGAATTTTCACCTCATTTACTATCCGGAACCAGGGCTGTTGGGTAATCACTGAGTTAGTATTGAGCGGAAGCAAAGCAGTTTTCTGGGGGTTCGATTGTGCTCCAGAGGCGATATGGTAGAGCTGAAGGACGCTATCGATGTGGGAGATGTCTTCATTATTGCGGATCAATATTGATACGTCATCAGCATAGGCGCACATGCCAAAAACATGTGTGGACAGTTTGTAACCCTGTAGCTTCACCTGGGTAGTCCGAATGAACGGTTCAAGGCCAATGACAAAAAGTAGCATGGAAAGGGGACATCCTTGCCTAACTGATCGTTGTATTGGAATCAGAGGGGAAAGAAAACCGTTGACGAGCACTCGAGACGTAGCATTACAATTTATCATACGAATGTAGTCTATAAGGATTGCAGGAAATTCAAAGTGTTGCAAGACCCTGTACAAGTATTCATGACTGATGCGGTCGAAAGCTTTATCAAGATCTAAGGTGAGAAAACTCATTGGCTCAGTAGGGAGCATTTCGGCTTTTAGGTGTAGGTCCCGTAGTATCGCTAAGTTTGTTAACAGAGTTCTTCCAGGAATACTGCAACATTGTTCATCACCAATGATATCATGTAGAACAGTCTTCAATCGGCATGCAAGTACTTTGGTAAGGACTTTATAATCACTGCAGAGCAGAGTAACTGGTCGGAAGTCACCAACTGCCATGGGAGAGGATGTTTTTGGTATGAGGACTATGGTACCCTCGTGATGTGTTTGACAAAGAGCACGACGTTGGAGAATGGTACGCAAGACGTGACAAAATTCTTTGCCAATGAGAGGCCAGAAGTGTTTATACAGTTCATATGGCAGTCCATCAATGCCAGGTGAGCGGTTATTTGGGAGGTGCTTAACCACAGAGTGAATCTCTTCATCCGTAATATCCGCGCTGAGCAGAGTTTTGTTGTCCGGAGATAGTTGGGTACTGCAAGATGAAAGCAATAGGGTCACCTGCTGTGGATCAATTGGAGCCTTAGCGTAGAACCGTTGATAAAATAATGATATTTCACTACGTATAGCGCCTGGGGAGGTGACGACACTTCCAGTACTGGTGCGGAGGCGGTGGATATATTTACGTTGCCGCTCACGTTGTCCTTTGGCGATATGGTATACACTTGCACTTTCGTCCGGGAGCACTGTACGATCTTTTAAAGCCACGTTTATGTGAGTGAGCGTTCGTTGCTGTAGAGACAGGAGCTTGGCTTTAACTTCCCGAATCTGGTCATACATACGCTCCCCAGCATCAGATCTTTGCTGGAGCTGGCGAAGAACTCGATAGTAAAATTCAACTGTATCCCGTCTTTCCCGACCTCGTTGGTAGGATATGTTCTTAAAGACGCGGCGGATCCCTGGTTTAACTAAAATATCCCACCAGTCTGCACAGTCGCGGAAGTTGCATTTTTGTTGGACCCATCGAGTCCAGTGTCGTCTGAAAATATCTTGGCATTCCTCCTCCAGTAACAGCGAGCAATTCAGTTTCCAATAACCTCTTCCTATGTGAAATATGGGATGGGGGTAAGAGATTGTACAAACGACTGCATGATGGTTAGTGAAACTGGCAGGTATCACTTCATATCGTCTAGGCTGGATAAGTTCCTGGGAAAAGTAGATGCGGTCAATTCGTGATGAGGAGTTGTGACTTATACAGGTGTAATGGGGCAGGGGCACCCTTAAACTATGCACAGCATCAATGAGGTGTAGGGAGGTAAGGAGGGTCCTGAGAGCCGGGTTGACACCTTGGTATGGACTAGTGGAATCCTCTGGGCGTTGAATACAATTGAAATCCCCTGCAAGAATAAGTTGTTCCTTAACGTCGTGCAGATGAGGCAGTATACTCTGTTGAAAGAACATTTTCCGTTCCACACGTTTATTGGACCCGGATGGGGCATATACATTTATCAGGGTGGTATTGTTTATGTGTCCAGATATTATGCGTCCTGATGGGTGACATAGCACACCTTCGAGTGGGATATCATGTCTTATGAGGAATCCGGTCCCTCTATTCGTAGTACCGGTATTGATGTATTGTTTGTAGAAGGCAGATATGGCCAAACAGGGTATAGCAACTTCTTGAATGAAGGCAATGTCAATGACTGCATCTCGAAGGAATATCTCCAACATTTGAAATTTCAGAGGGCATTCTATTACATTGATATTCACAGTGGCCACAGTGAGAAATTGCGCCATTAAGAGAAGTATAAAAGCTGTGCTAGACATACTGGAAGGTGGACTCGAGAAAAAAAAAGACACGGGTGAGAAATATACTGGTGCACTATGTCAAATTAGGTTGAGATAGTTCCTTATGACTGCCATTCATAGGCCGGCTGTCAGCGTTTGAGAGCGTTCGTGGGTCCCTAGATGACGTAGAACGAAGATTTTGTTTCTTTTCCACAGCTGCGGGAACGTTTGTAGAACCAGTTTGATTCTTCGGGGCTGGTACGGCAATCGAGGCATTTGTTTTAATCTTCTTAGATACGTTCTGAGATCCCCGATCAACCTGCTTAAGTGAGTCGGTAGGTACCAGAGAAGGTGGGGGCAGTGAAGACAACATTTCTGTGGCAGCCTGTAGTGACGGCAGTGGTGCAAGGTACCAGTTCTGCGTCATGTGTGTCCGAGGCCACTCCTGCTGTTGTCCCAGCTGACTGATCAATAAGCATGTTTTCATGCGACGTTTGCTGTGTCACAACATCCGAGTATTGGACACGTCGTCGTTGTGTAGGAGTTATACCGAGGGGAATCATTTTCTTTGGGCAGTTGATACGTAGATGTGTGTTAGCATTGCAAATTAAACAGGTCTGTTTCTGTCCATTATACGATATATAGCCAGAATGACCACCAAAAGTCTCAGTGGAGGGGATATCTTGTTTGATTTCCATAGTGACTGCATGTATTCCATTATACACCGGGAACTGATAAGCAGAAGACCATTGTTCTTTCCTGACGTCACTCACAGTGCCATATTTCGACAGGACGGATTTGAAAATTTCAGGGGGAACTTCGAGTGGGACATTAAATATACGCACTGTGGTAAAATTTGAATCCGCTGTGGAGAGCTTAACATTAGTCATTTCGCCTGAGTCATACTGAAATTTAATAGGAGCTGCAAAAGTATTTAACAATTTATGATAAGTAGATATGCTGATTACCTTGATGTACATGGTTCTTTCTTGCGCATTTAACTTAATGGCTTCTACTTGGTCGACAGTCAACCGGAGGGTATCGCTAATCCAGCGGTGAATTTCTCCTGGTGTGGGGCGAGAACTCTACCTGTCCCTTAGACAGCGTACGGTGTTTTTCCTCTGGTATCCGGACATGATTTTCAGCGGGGTTTTCTGGGTTTCTGGTTTTGTTGTCCTGTCTGGAACACTACTTGAAAAAGTATTGTCCGAATGACACACGGAAGGTCAGTACACCCGTGGAACTATCGGAAGCACCGGTATTAGGAAACGTACACTCTTCCAATGCGGTCACACAGCGCGCACACACACACCTCACTCGGCCACGACTAGTGACCAACTGTCGAAACCGCTAGGTGGGATTTTACTATAAGTCATGATCTAATAGAGGGACAAACTCAGTCAATATATTCAGCACTTTTCTTCGTTGTGGACGGTAGGCTCGTCATTTCTACGATTATCTGTCCAGAGTTAAGAGAGTGGATTTCAGCTCTTAAGTTATGGTACAATAATTGTTGCCACGCGTGGCACAGCACTCAACACGAAGAACTACGACGCTAATAACAGCAAAAACACTGCATACATCGTCAACTTGCATAGAAAACGCAAACGGAACATCAGACGTGCTCATAAATACCACGTACTTCAATGTATTTCTTTTATTTCGCAAAACGCTTGCCTCGGTGGGTGTGTGGTTAACGTGTCGGTCTACTAACCCCCAAGCTTGCAGGTTCGCTCCTGGCCGTGGTAAGTGGTTTTTGAAAGGCGGCAAAAAATTTCGACACGCATGTCATACGATGTTGGCATGTCAAAGAACCCATTTGAATTCAGTAGGCCGTGTTGAAAAGAAATGAAAATCCACAGCCTGCTTCCAGTCTCCGACCGGGTCAGGAATGGAATGAATGAAGCCCCCATCTTGCGGCGAGGATAGGAACTGTGCCGGCTGCCGAGGCCTGACGCACTCCTCTGGGGCAATGATTAAATGAATGTCAGATGAAATGAAATGGTAGTGGAGAGTGTTGCTGGAATGAAATTTAGACAGGGAAAACCGGAGTACCCGGAGAAAAACCTGTCTGCCTCCGTTTTGTCCAGCACAGATCTCACATGGAGTGACCGGGATTTGAACCACGGATCCAGCGGTGATAGGCCGACGTGCTGCCGCCTAAGCCACGGAGGCTAGAAGTTGGCCGTGTTCATGATGGCAAAATTAATCTCGGGAGTTTCCGTCAACACAAAGTTCCTCATTTCTCTACTAGAATGTGCTATAGTGTTCAAGGAGCTTAGATATCTAACCTCCTTGACTTTCATAGTGCTTCAAGGAACAACGAAATTGGACATGCAAGCTACCTTCTGGGTGTCAAATAAAAAGCTTGCACCCGGCAGCTGAGGCCATACGATATTATTATTATTATAGTTTATTGTTTGAAAACATTATCACGGCAAATACCGACTACATTTTCTGTTACAGCCTGGTTTGGCCTTAGCAAGGAACCATCTGTACTGAGATAATTACGATTACACTGTTCAGAGACTTCACATCCATGTCGTGCCCGCAGTCTTCACGAGTCTCCTCCATTTTTAGGATGAGCTAAATTTCCATCTGGATCATCGAGCTTTGCTGAGTATTCGGCCAGGGTATTGTCACCAAGGAACTTCCTAACAATATGGCATGTGTTTAACAGAACTGCTTTCTGAAGTTCAATATATATCTGCGGGTGCAGATTCAATATTGATAGACTACTGTGGAGAGTTTTCGGTATAACACCAGTACACGATACAAATTATTGGAATGGTAGTCACCGAATCAAGTTTCCACATCTGCTTTATCTCAATTGCCAGCTCTGTGTACTTAGATATTTTAGTAGCAGCTGTTGTTTGGATGTTTTGAGTGTTGGGACATGCGATATCTATCAGTAATGCCTCTTTGTGTACTTTATTGATGACAATGATATCTGGCCGGTTGTTACTGACTGCGACATCTGTCACAACTCCTCTGTCCCAATAGAGCTTGTGTGTGGCATTTTCGAGTACTGCAGATGGTGAGTATTTCCAATAGGGGACGGAGCTTTGAAGAAGTTTGTACTTCAAGGCCAGTTTCTGGTGGATAATGTTGGCAACTTGATCGTATCGATGTTTGTTGTCAGTGTTGGCAAGGTGGGAAGTAGGATAAATAAGCCGGTTCTGGGGCAGGGGCTAATGGGCAAGATGGCCGCCGCGCGCAATCACTCTATGTTATTCTTATGGAGGGGTCATTCAGAGCTGGCGCAAGGGCTAATGGGCAAGATGGCCGCCACTCCCCGAGACCGTGGGTGACGTCACAGGGGGAGGTCGGCCGTGTAGTTGCTAAATGGAATATTTATTATTATTATTATTATTATTATTAGGTAATTATTGATTGATCATGTACAATCTAGACCAACCTTATATTGTACACCTCGTGGTGTAGCGGCTAGTAATCTTGAATGACACTGCGGAGACCCGTGTTCGATTCCTGGCTCTGTCAAGAAATTTAATTCTGGGCTGAGGGCTGGAAGGGGGTACACTCATTCTTGTGAGGCAAAAAACTGAGAGGAGCAGGGTTTGATTCCTACCTCAGTCATTCTGGACGTAGTTTTTTGTGGTTTCCCAATTTAACTCCAGGCAAATGGCAAGAGGTACCGTAACTGAAGGCCATGACAGCCTCCTTTCCAATCCTCATTTAAATTACAACTGCACCCACTAATACAGCCATACAATAGCACAGGTTATTAGACAACACACACCCCCAAGTACAGTATACAGGGCTACATGACCATGATATCACAAAACCCCTAAAGAATCAACAACAACAACTGATATTCATGAAACATCTCTTGGTGTAGTGCCTAGCATTCTTGACTGTCACTGCTTAGGCATGGGTTCGATTCCTGGCTCTGCTAAGAAATTTAATTTTGGTCTGAGGACTGGAATGGGGTACACTCAGCCTCGTGAGGCAAAACTGGGAAGAGGTGGGCTTGATTCCTACCACAGCCATTCTAAGAGTTTTTTCTGTGGTTTCCCACTCACACACTCTAGGCAAATGCTAGGATATATCTTAAGTTAAAGCCACGACTACCTCCTTTCCAATCCTTATCTGAATTACTAATACAGCCATTACAATAACACAGGTTATCAGACAAAACACACCCCAAGTACAGTATACAGGGCTACATGACCATGATATCACAAAACCCCTAAAGAATCAACAACAACAACTGATATTCATGAAACATCTCTTGGTGTAGTGCCTAGCATTCTTGACTGTCACTGCTTAGGCATGGGTTCGATTCCAGTCTCTGCTAATGATTTTAATTTTGGTCTGAGGACTGGAATGGGGTACACTCAGCCTCGTGAGGCAAAACTGGGAAGAGATGGGCTTGATTCCTACCTCAGCCATTCTAAGAGTTTTTTCTGTGGTTTCCCATTCACACACTAGAGGCAAATGCTAGGATATATCTTAAGTTAAGGCCACGACCACCTCCTTTCCAATCCTTATCTGAATTACTAATACAGCCATTGCAACAACACAGGTTATTAGACAACACACACCCCCCAAGTACAGTATACAGGGCTACATGACCATGATATCACAAAACCCCTAAAGAATCAACAACAACAACTGATATTCATGAAACATCTCTTGGTGTAGTGCCTAGCATTCTTGACTGTCACTGCTTAGGCATGGGTTCGATTCCTGGCTCTGCTAAGAAATTTAATTTTGGTCTGAGGACTGGAATGGGGTACTCTCAGCCTCGTGAGGCAAAACTGGGAAGAGGTGGGCTTGATTCCTACCTCAGCCATTCTAAGAGTTTTTTCTGTGGTTTCCCACTCACACACTCTAGGCAAATGCTAGGATATATCTTAAGTTAAAGCCACGACTACCTCCTTTCCAATCCTTATCTGAATTACTAATACAGCCATTACAATAACACAGGTTATCAGACAAAACACACCCCAAGTACAGTATACAGGGCTACATGACCATGATATCACAAAACCCCTAAAGAATCAACAACAACAACTGATATTCATGAAACATCTCTTGGTGTAGTGCCTAGCATTCTTGACTGTCACTGCTTAGGCATGGGTTCGATTCCAGTCTCTGCTAATGATTTTAATTTTGGTCTGAGGACTGGAATGGGGTACACTCAGCCTCGTGAGGCAAAACTGGGAAGAGATGGGCTTGATCCCTACCTCAGCCATTCTAAGAGTTTTTTCTGTGGTTTCCCATTCACACACTAGAGGCAAATGCTAGGATATATCTTAAGTTAAGGCCACGACCACCTCCTTTCCAATCCTTATCTGAATTACTAATACAGCCATTGCAACAACACAGTTTATCAGACAACACACACCCCAAGTACAGTATACAGGGCTACATGACCATGATATCACAAAACCCCTAAAGAATCAACAACAACAACAACCAACAACAACAACAACTGATATTCATGAAACATCTCTTGGTGTAGTGGCTAGCATTCTTGACTGTCACTGCTTATGCACGGGTTTGATTCCTGGCTCTGCTAAGAAATTTAATTTTGGTCTGAGGACTGGAATGGGGTACACTCAGCCCCGTGAGGCAAAACTGGGAAGGGATGGGCTTGATCCCTACCTCAGCCATTCTAAGAGTTTTTTCTGTGGTTTCCTACTCACACACTCTAGGCAAATGCTAGGATATATCTTAAGTTACGGCCACGACCACCTCCTTTCCAATCCTTATCTGAATTACTAATACAGCCATTACAAGAACACAGGTTATCAGACAACACACACCCCAAATACAGTATACTGTGCTACATGACCATGATATCACAAAACCCCTAAAGAATCAACAACAACAAACAACAACAGCAACAACAACAACAACAACAACAACAACTGATATTCATGAAACACCTCTTGGTGTCGTGGCTAGCATTCTTGACTGTCACTGCTTAGGCATGGGTTCGATTCCAGGCTCGGCTAAGAAATTTAATTTTGGTCTGAGGACTGGAATGGGGTACACTCAGTCTCGTGAGGCAAAACTGGGAAGAGATGGGCTTGATTCCTACCTCACCCATTCTAAGAGTTTTTTCTGTGGTTTCCCACTCACACACTCTAGGCAAATGCTAGGATATATCTTAAGTTAAGGTCACGACCACCTCCTTTCCAATCCTTATCTGAATTATTAATACAGCCATTGCAACAACACAGGTTATCAGACAACACACACCCCAAGTACAGTATACAGGGCTACATGACCATGATATCACAAAACCCCTAAAGAATCAACAACAACAACTGATATTCATGAAACACCTCTTGGTGTAGTGCCTAGCATTCTTGACTGTCACTGCTTAGGCACGGGTTCGATTCCTGGCTCTGCTAAGAAATTTAATTTTGGTCTGAGGACTGGAATGGGGTACACTCAGCCTCGTGAGGCAAAACTGGGAAGGGATGGGCTTGATTCCTACCTCAGCCATTCTAAGAGTTTTTTCTGTGGTTTCCCACTCACACACTCTAGGCAAATGCTAGGATATATCTTAAGTTATGGCCACGACCACCTCCTTTCCAATCCTTATCTGAATTACTAATACAGCCATTACAAGAACACAGGTTATCAGACAACACACACCCCAAATACAATATACTGTGCTACATGACCATGATATCACAAAACCCCTAAAGAATCAACAACAACCAACAACAACAACTGATATTCATGAAACACCTCTTGGTGTCGTGGCTAGCATTCTTGACTGTCACTGCTTAGGCATGGGTTCGATTCCAGGCTCGGCTAAGAAATTTAATTTTGGTCTGAGGACTGGAATGGGGTGCACTCAGCCTCGTGAGGCAAAACTGGGAAGAGGTGGGCTTGATTCATACCTCAGCCATTCTAAGAGTGTTTTCTGTGGTTTCCCACTCTTACATTCTTAAGCAAATGCCGGGATGGTACCTAACTTAAGGCTACAGCTGCTTGCTACCCAATACCTACCTCTATTACAAATACATACAGTAGTACAGACACAGGTTATCAGACAGCTTTTACATACACTCAAGTTCATAGGGTTACAAACGAAGAGGTATTAAGACTAGTGGGAGAGAAGAAATGTTTCTGGCGACTGTTAATGAAGAGAAGAGATAGTTTGGTAGGACACATACTAAGACACCCAGGATTAGCAGGCTTAGTTATGAAATAAAGGGTTGAAGACAAGAACTGTAGGGGTAGACCAAGGTAAGAATATTTTAAATAGATTTCCTTGAATGTACTGTAGGTTGTTGTGGTAGCTATTGTACCCATGTGAGTAATCTCGGTGGATAATATGCATCCGCCTCCAACTAGCATCAGCTCTCAGGCGTGTACGGTAACCCCAATTTTGCAGTGCATATTTTGGATTTGAGGCTAACAGGTATCAACTCTACAATGATAAGGCACAACTCTATTCTAAAACTTTAATTCATTAAAATAACTCATGGCTTCACACACAAAACAATACCCAAACAGCATACAATAAAAGCAAACAAAATTTTTACTTCCACAATCCATAAATAAACAAATATGAAATCACAACAAAGTCATAACTAGCCATAATGCTTTACCCTTCTGTGAACTTCACAAGGATATACTAGTGCGCTGATGCACCTACGACTTCAAAACAACTTTACATTAACATAACAGTCATACAATGTGACTTCTTTAAGATTACAACAAGGATTATTCCTTAAACCTCTTTATGTTAAACAATTATGTGTGCCGTGCGTGTTTTAATATTTTTCTTCTCACCAATGAAATGCTTTGCATGCATTTACCTATTTGGACGTTGCACCAAAATCAACGTGCAACTCCATAATTATGTAAGCTACCCCCTACATATCCTTCAATTATATGGTTTCACCGCATGCTGTCTGTGATTCCTAGATAAAACGTTACGTTATAGCTTATGTCGGATTGTACGATAGACTACCTCGCGCTCATGGCGATTGGCATCTAGTAACCAACTACATGACTTGGTTCCAGTGACAGTACAAATATATCATGTAACTATTCGTCAGAGAGCTAAATTAATGAACCATCAGGATGAACTATAATTATCCATGTGTTCACAAACCACATGGCTATAATACTCAACATAACAATCTCGCATTATATGTCATTTTAACAAGGTCTAGAATCTCTTCCCTTTATAACTTGCCTGAGCGGTTCGGGTGGTTGGCACCGACCCTCGGCTAAAGAAATCGCTACACAATAGAAAGTGGGATGGGTCGTTCCACCAATTATCTCGACCTTTCTAAAAGTTTGAAAGCTTCCCTCTCTAAGCAGTGGAGATTTACAAGACAAATACTGTGTCCTAACCGGCACACATGTTCCCAAAGGATCTTAATTGACTATTATGCCAACAGGTATTGAATGAGCTTTTGTAATTATTCCTACGTCGAGGATAATGATTAATTAATGGCCTCACATGGGTCCATCCAACATGAAGGTTCGGGGTTCGTAATACATGAGCCTGGCGGTGACCGATGTCTCAAGTATAATATAGGCGCACAAAACCACTGTCGCCATGAGTTTTCGCTGCCCACGAGCGTAAATAACTCATCATAAGTTCTCGGGAAATCATAGAGCTGCGAGGTGTCCTTGTTATCCTCGACTCTTACAAGATTCCAGCCCGGAACACATTTCAATCCTTCTTCAGAGCTAGGGTCCATTCACTAAAACTCCGGAATAAATAATATCTCCAACAATGTCCACGACATAGGAGAATTCATACGTAGAATAGACTATCTGGCCCCTAATGCTCCATGCTACGACACACCGACCTCTAATATTAAGAGAAATCTAACATTTACTCTATAAGCTTCTCAATTAAGCTGCAAATTCAATTCACTAAAAGCTCTTTCATTACTGGTATCATTACCGAATATATGCAATATTCTGATATAAAGCTTCTTTCCATAATTACTGAAATGTAATCTCATTGTAACATCTTCCTGCTTAGATTGATAAGTCTTGCACTTAGCGTTAATAATTCTCGCTTACAACATTTATTTGTTTCCTGATGTGTTCATTCATACTCTTAATGACCATTATTATTATTATCATCATTTCTCACTGACATAAATGACCAAAATCATTATTTATTATTATTATTATAAATCTCATTGACATAAATGACCAAAATCATCATTTATTATTATTCTCATATAAATTACCAAAATTTCCGACATAGCTAAACGTTTTAAACTCGAACAATCGCGTTCGTTACATTTACATAACTGATTGCCATTCTTAATTCATAGTGGGAATAATTACTCCACTTAATGATGCAAATCATCATTTCAACTCTATCAAAATCAACTCATTACTGATTAAACGTGGAGGATCAGCCTCCTAACTGATTTTTACTGGCATCTATAAGGAATTCACAATACCTTTACGGAATCACAGACATGCATCGGTCCATACTTCTACATAATTATAACCATAATTTGTGGGGTACTTACATCTCTATAGGCATCTAAGGTGGCTCCGACCAATCATATTCTTCCATGTCGCCCGCCATAATGGGTTTAACGCGACATATTTCTCTTGTTTACACACATTTGATTATACATAATTTCTATCACCAACACGACACGTTGCATACCTTTCAGGAAGTTATCACTCCCCAAACATGTGAAACACTTCATCAAACACTACTTTAAATGATATTTTTACATATACATTACACTGAACACTCGTCACTTTATACACACTTCAATGCTGAAATTCCCTAGCAGAGATCGAAATTGCAGGTGTCGACGGCATCTTACGTTATCAACTCCTGATTGAAAGTCTGGTTATCTGCTCTCGGAACTCTCCAACAGTTTTTGTGACGATCATTACTCCTACAGTAAGCGTTACCATCTGGTACTCTCATGGCAATACCAAACACTTAGTAAAGTTTCTTTAGCGCATTCTATCGTAGTTACACATATACGATTAGTTCATACAATACACACTGCGCTTAATAAAGTTCAACACTTTCACAAATAATTATATACAATAATGCTACCGTTAGTCTATACGGTGCTTCATAACTGAACACGTCATAGTTCGTGCTGCTGATTATGCCTGTATCACGACTATTATTCATACAAACATATTTACTGTTTCTTTTACACATACCAGTCCTGGTTCGGCGTCTCGATGAATAGATCCGTCATGCGTTTTGCCTTGACGAACTTGCTTCAACCTGGCTGTAGCTGACTGAAGTTTCACTCGAAGACTGCACGTAGCTTATTTGAAGACTTCTGTCTGCGGCTTACACGCTGTCTCGTACTGCTGCATATTTGCTGCATACTGATTGCAACTTATTTCCATTGTGCTACAATTGACAATTGAGTAAAACTGTAACTGGTTGTAACTGCGCTTGGCGGCATGTAGACTGCACTTGGCTGCTTCTCGACTGAGCTTCAAGTGAGTTTCAACTGAGTAACAGAGTTTCAAGTGAGAACAGAGATTCAACTGAGAACAGAGCTTGT
Source organism: Meconema thalassinum (assembly GCA_946902985.2). Taxonomy (NCBI): domain Eukaryota; kingdom Metazoa; phylum Arthropoda; class Insecta; order Orthoptera; family Tettigoniidae; genus Meconema; species Meconema thalassinum. The sequence goes on from OX336399.1 coordinate 86,463,593, forward strand.
TTCAAAGTGAGGTTCAACTGAGTAACTGAGTAGGACTGAGAGCAGAGTAGGACTGAGATTCAAGTGAGAACAGCGGTTCAACTGAGAGCTCCTCCTGGGGTCTACTCCCTTATATCGGATTTCCACAGAAAGTAGAGCAACATCTTCCCGCGTAATCTTCGCTCCTCTCACAGCATGATTCCGGTCTTCAAACCATGATCATTGTGTTCCTCTCTCTTCACAGGTCCCAAAACTATATGTGTGCAAAGGAATCGCTCGTTCAATTAATTATTATTAATTCCTTTCTCCATGGCGTGGGACGCTACCTAACCGGGAACTCCCCGTCAACATCTTCACATCCCTCCGCGAACAATGGTCGCTTCACAGTCCTTACGCACATCACTAAATATGCACCAATTTCGCATGTAAAAGACTCTAAAATTATCTTCTTGCCAAGATATTCACCTGTGTGCAACTCTCATCTCGATTCGTTACTCCAATCACGAGTAATCAATGATTTTTCTGGGCATTTCACCGCCCCTCCTCTACATCTATTCTCCGTCGGGGAATAACTGTGTCATTTTTCAGGCCTCTCCCCTGCTCCAGACGACATAATGGGGTGACAGAGATGGACGTGGCTCCACTGGGACCAACCCACAATTCTGGGCCGATTAGTAAATGTCAGCTCTGCCCTCCTCTCTGCTTCAAACCTCCAATAGCTTACACCAAATCGTCTTATAATGATATAATCCGCTCATTATTTCCTACATTATTTTAATAAATAATGCCATTTCATCAAAGATCACACCAGTGATTAAATATACATCTCTTTCGAGGGGTTTTTACCAAGAAACTCCCTGTACAGATCTCTGGTTCGCTCCCTGGCGGAACCTTTTTTTACTGAGATCACAGTCTCTGAGAACCATGTTCGATTCCAGTCAGCATAACCCCATCAGGTTCATGTTCCCCTTGCAAAACTTATAAAAGTCCAATGCAAGTGGCTTATATAAGTAACCAGCTGACTGTCGACCACCGTCTGTGTTTACGTCTGGGGTCCTTCACCTTGTCTGGCTGCGAGTGGGTTAGTAATGTTCCCCCTTCCACACTCGGCCTTGTTTCTGAGCTGTCTATTCTCCCTGCGAAGGGTCGCGTTTACAGCCTCAACCTCTCTGGCTACTCTGACCATTTCTTCATAGAATTCTTGCAAACACTGGCATTCTTTCTGCTCTCCGCTTACACTGGGTAAACTGTCTGCTTCTCGTCCCGTCTCGCCGTTCCAACATTCCGGTCTGCCTGCTTGGCTGCCTCCGCTCTCCACGTTGAGTTGGGTGTGCGTTACTAATTCTTCTTCTGGTTCATCGAATTCTTCTGGCGAGTAATACATTTTCAAGTTGGCTATGTTCATAACGACCTCGTTTCCATTCTCTAAATGCCTTAACCTGTATGCATTGTTCTGGAGGTCTCTTATCACCTCGAACGGGCCGTGGTAAGAAAAATTAAACTTCTTATACTTCCGTGCCTCTGGATCTGAACTGGCGGGTTTCTTAATTAAAACTTTCTGTCCCACGAGAAGCGGTTTATGATACCTCTTCGCACGATTCCTTCTCTGACGTCTCTCCGCCTGTGCTTTTAGATATTCAAAGGTTCGTTGGATCCTCAATTCTCTACCGAGCTGTGCGTCTACTGGTAATGGAATAACACCATTCCACGGTCTCTCGGGTCTCTGATCCAGATGTAGAGTAACGGGAACCTGACCTGTCGCCTCATGTACAGTATTATTTATACAGTATTCAATGACTTCTAGAAATTCAATCCAACGCCAATTCGCTTCAGAACAGTAGATCTTCATGTATTTCTGGATCTCTCTCATTACTCTTTCAACGGGACTTGCCTCAGGATGGCGAATGGTAGATAAAATCTGCCTAATTCCTAGAGTTTCCAGTTCTCGACGAAATTCTGCACTAGTAAAGCAACTTCCGTGGTCCGAGAGAATGTTATCCGGCTTCCCAAGAATCGGAATAACTCTCTCTTTCAGGCGCTTCAAGACCTGTTTTGAACTTGTCTTTTGAATGGGGCACAACACCACCATTTTCGAAAATACATCCATGGCTACAAAAATGTGTCTATTGCCTCTACGTGCTCTAGGCAATGGTCCAAAGTTGTCGATACTCAATAGCTGCCTTGGCTTCTCTGGTAATAACGGGATAGGTCGTTGCCTCATTAAAAAGGGATTCGGCTTTACCCTTTGGCAAAGATCACATGTTCTAATAGCATTTCTCACCGTTTCTCTCAATTTTGGCCAAGTAAATGCTTCCTTCAACAGAGCACAGATTTTATCAATCCCCGGATGACCAAATGCTCTGTGGGCTAGCCATACTAACCTCCTCTGCAAAGATGCAGGAATTACAATCCTTTGACGTGTGTGATCCACATCGTCCCACTTGTGTAATATCTGATTATACCATACATATTCTGTTGCCAATGCCTCCGCCTCTCTGTATATCGCAGTTCCCCTTGCTAAACGTCCCTCGAAGTAATCGATTATCATCTTCAACCATGGGTCTTCGCGTTGTAGGTTGGTAATGTTCCTTAAGTCATCCAACGTCTTCTGATCTCGATTCTCAATCTGGACCGCTAGTACTTCTTCTTCTCTAGGGTAACGACTTAATATGTCCGGTATTACATTCTCTTTCCCTGGACAGTATTCTATTTCCACATTAAATTGCTGGATATACAGGGACCATCTTGTCAATCTCTGACTAGACAAATCTGTCTTTAACAAAAATGTTAAAGCTTTATGGTCTGTTCTCAGGACTATTCGGAAGCCGTACACGAGTTTGTGCCACGATTGCAACGCGTACAAAATTGCGAGCAATTCTATCTCTGTGATCGTGTAATTTTTCTCATGGGCTCTCAGTCTTCTGCTGATAAAGGCGATAAAAACTTTCTTCTCAGGCTGGTCAACATTTTCCTGGAATAGCATCGCTCCAATCCCAATAAGTGATGCATCCGTCTGTATGATGAACTTCTGGGTATAATCTGGGTATCCCAGTTTCACATATTCCAAAAGCATTTGTTTTGACCTCACGAATGCTTCCTGACATTGCTCCGTCCAATTCCATCTGCCGCCTTTCTTCAATAGGTCCTGCAGTGGTGCTACTGTCGCAGTATAGTTTGGGCAGTGGTTCGAAAAGAATCCAATTACTCCCAAATACTGTCGGACGTGCTTAACTTTCGTGGGTCGAGGGAAATTCCGAATTACCTCCAATTTATCTGGATTGGGCTTCACTCCATTTGCATCAATAACATGCCCTAGGAATTTAACTTCCCTCTGACAGAAGTGCGATTTCTTGATATTGACCTTAAAATTCGCTTCTCGAAGGTCATCTAGCAACTTCTTCAGGTCTCTCATGTGCTCCTCCAGAGATTCTGATGTGAGTAGAATGTCGTCTACATATCTGATGGTACTCTCTTTAACCTCATCTGATAGATTGCGATCTAACGCTCTTATCAGGGCTGAACCAGCTGTTTTCAACCCAAAAGGTAGCCTTAAAAATGTGAATGTATGTTGATCAAACATAAATCCTGTCAACAGACTAGTTTTCTTCTCTAATTCAAGATGGTGGAAACTGGATGTGATATCCAAGTTTGAGAATATAGTTTTTCCTTTAAACTTCCTGAGGATCTCTTTAATAGGTGGCACTTGGTCAAATTCCGGAATAACTCTCAAATTTAAGCGTCTCAGGTCCAAGCAGACTCTGACAGATCCGTCTGTCTTTGGTACAATTACCAATGGACTTACATAAGGCGTAGGTGTTTTCTCAATAACACCGGCCTCCAACATCTCCTGAATTGCCTCTTTCACTTTAGCATAATGCTTTTCAGCTATAGGGTAGGGTTTCTGCCTAAATGGTGTCCAATCACTGACTTGAAAAGCATAAGTGAAGTTCTTTATCCGACCAGGTCTCGAATCAAAGACTTCCTTCTGTTCCAGCAATAACTGCTTTAAATTTTCCTTCTCTTTTAGCCCAATTTTCGCTTCTTCTAGCTTCTCCGAAATGTAGTCTTCCAATTTGGGTCCCAGATCTTTTTCCAAGTCTGTGGCTAGTGTTTTGAGCTCCGCTTCTAACTGCTCCATAGCTAACACTTCTTCATCAGCCACATCTCTGTATGTATGCCATACTTGTTCACTGGATCCTGGTCCAATTTCATTGAGTGCGACCTCTAAGCCTTCAGCTTCTTCATTCACATGGAACATAACCCTGTCCTGTGCTAGGTCAATTATCACTCTGTATTCCCTTATAAACTCTGCCCCAATAAGTAGGTTATAAGGTAGTTTGTTTACTAACAGAAAACTCTGTGAGAAAATAGAGCCTCCTATCTGTAAATCTAGGAATACCTGGTATTTACATATCATTGTTCTGTCTGGAATTACCCCTTTAATTTTGACACTGGAGATCGGTATCTTCAAAATGTTCTCTCTCCGGGCTATTTCATTATATAGAGCTTGTGTCATCAGGCTCACTGTTGATCCTGTGTCTAGCAGACTTCTGACTTTTAATCCTGCCACTCTCACAATTATAATAGGCAATTCTCTCTTGACCATGACCTGTGGTCCTCCTGTATCCTCAATCAATTCTTCTGGTTTGGCTATCCAATTGACGATGTTAATAGACTTCCATCCATCAGTCTCGAGCTCTCTTAATTTTGGCGTTTTTTTTTTCTCTTCAGCGCCCGCCCCTTTGGAGTTCCTTCTCTCCTGTTCGCTGCGCTGTAGTTCCAAACTCTTAGCTCCATCTCCATATCTGTCTGGCGATGTCCTGTTCTGCATGACTTCTTGCCAGCGGACTTGTGATTTCTGGGGCTCATCTCCCCTTTCTTCGAGGTATCGCAAAGAAGCATGATAACGCTCTTCTGCCTCGTCATCGAAGTTATTTCTTCTCTCTTGGGGTCTCCAATTTCTATTATTGCCTTCCTGGCCATTATTACCTCCATTGTTATGGTACGGTTTGCCCCTGTTATCGTGTTTATTCCACGAACTTCGACCTCTTCCTGCTTTATTAGCATTTCCTTTGTACCTTGACTGCCATTTTCTGGGTTCCTGTTCCCATTGCCGTCCATAGGAATCTAAAGTTTCTGTGCTCGTGGCCTTGTTGTTCCTTGGAGCTTGCTGTTGGTCAGTCTGTGTGTTGGTCACGTGGACTTGTTCCACGGTTCGACTCTGACGCATAGTATTTGCTGTGGTGAGGTCCAGTTGCCTTAGAACTGTCTCCATTTCCATAGCCGTTTTCGCATTAGCCGAGATTAGTAGCCTTTGGATCTCGTATGGAAGCTGTTTGGCGATAGCAATGCATAGCTCCAGTTCACTAGGTTTTTGATCCAGCTCTTTAAAACGACACATCTGCGATATGAAAAATTCTGCGTACTTCGTCGGGTTGTTCGTGCTGTACTTTTTGGCATACAAATCCAGCCGTAAATTCTGCTGAGTCGCGGCGTCCCAATATCTTTTCAAGAATGCCTCGCGGAATTCCTCAACAGTATCAAAAGTGTAACGGAAGCTGCGAAACCATAATGCGCACTCCCCCTCTGTTAACTTCTCTATAGCACGTAGCCTACGCTCCTGCGGTATTCGTGCATCATTGAGATATTCAGTCACTTCCTTTAACCAATATTTTGGTGTCATACTACAGTGACTACCTGAAAACTTCCTAGGTTTTTCTTCGCTTGCCCTAATGACGTTTATCACCTGGGTGTGCATCGCATTTTCATGTGGCGTCGATGCCGCAATTGGTACACCTGGCGTCATGTAAGGACTTTCTCCTGCGCCTGCAGCGTTCCTGCTTATAGGTTGGGTTTCTAGGTCTGCCCACCTTGTTTTTCTTATATCCTCTATGCTGCCTTCACTTGACTTAGGATATTTCAGAAGTGTCTCCTCCTGTGCTATTATCCTAGTCTCCATTTGGTTATGGCGCATTTCTGCTCTTTCTAGGCGAGTAATGACTTCTTTCTCTATTCTTGTAAGCCTATCTCGGTTTTCCTCGGCTACTTGAAAGATTTTCACCTTGTCTTCTTTCAGACTTTGTTTGATATGGGATATTTCATCCTCTACGTCCTCTTTAATTTGAGCAAGGGTCTTGTCGCTTGCCTCTGTTTTCTGGCCTTCTCTTATTTCGAGTTCTTCTCTCAGACCTTTAATTTCATCTTGAATGTGTCCATTGACTTTAGACAATTCATTCCGGACCTTGGTGATCTCGCCTCTATTTTCCTCTTGTCTTTTATTGACTATGACAATATCACTTTGCACTTGGTCCAGTTCTTTATGAACTTTACCCATCTGACCTTTCACGTTGCCTACCAGCTCCTTATTTTCCTGAGCGATAGCCTTAATTTCGCCTATTTCCTGGCATTGACCTAATATATTCTGGTCCTGTTTCTTGAGGTCACGGTTAATTGCTCTAGCGTAGCTTTTCAATTTCTGATCCCATTTGGAGTCGTTCTCCTCTAATCTCTGGTCTACTGTTTTCGTAAACTCTGCGAACTGTTTCGCTTGGCGTTCGAGATTCGCCTCATTTTGGATCTGAATATCCTTAATATCGTTAGACAACGCCTCTAATTTACTGTTGGTTTGCTCCTGAGCATGCCTACACGCTTGCAAATTACCCTCAAGTTTGGCTTCTATGGCCTCGAAACGTTTGTCAGTATTTACCTGCATTTCCGATACAATGCTTACAACAGTATCTGTTACTTCGGTCTTAATGACTTCTTGCATTTGACCTAACTTATTGTTTAATTCATCTTTATATTCAACTTTATTTGCCTCTAAACGGTTGTTTATTTCAACCTGAGTTGCATTAATTGCCTCCTGATTGGCATCTAACCTGTTATTTAACTCTCTCTGGTTCTCATCTAACCGAGTGTTTATACTATCCTGGAACGCTTTGGTTTCCAGTTTACTCTGCTCATGAGCAGCATCAAAATGTTGTTTCAGTCCTGCAATAACTTGCAAGATCTCCTCCGTACCTGGCATTTTACAATAACACACTTAAATATGCAGGCAGGCTTCCTGGAAAAATATGTGGATACGTTTCGAAGAGAAACATCAAACACTGCACACATATCGTGAAGTCGTACAAAACCTGATAATATTATGGTAGATTGTGGATTGGGTATGTAACGCTCGTACCCTTAGGCCATTCTCTTCTCAATAGAGAGATTCTGCGTTACCTCAAAAAGCCTACTGAATTCAAAAATCACTCAAACATAGTTTGAGGCAAAACAATTACTATGGTTTTCCCCATGAAATACCATAAAAAATCTATGGGTTTTCCCTAAATCCCATAAGTTCCACGTATTCTGGGCGCCATGATAAATTAATATCAATGAGTCGTGGTATTAGTAGGACATCGGCCATATTCTAATTTACTATAAAACTGATCAGGGAGTGGTTTTTACTGCCGAAAGCCCCACTTGGGCCACGCCATGATAAATTAATAGAGCTTTTACTACCATAGACTCCACAGATGGGCGTCATGATAAATGAGTAGAGAATAAGCACAATCTATCAAAATTTATATATACGTATCGGAACTTAGCTATGGATTAGGAGCGGTCACACCCTACTTCGTTAATTCTTACTTTAATAGAGTTGTGTGCATTAAATCTGACCGACTTTAGTCGTACCTTTAGCTCAAATCACAGTATAGGACATCAAATCCCATGTACCCATGTGAGTAATCTCGGTGGATAATATGCATCCGCCTCCAACTAGCATCAGCTCTCAGGCGTGTACGGTAACCCCAATTTTGCAGTGCATATTTTGGATTTGAGGCTAACAGGTATCAACTCTACAATGATAAGGCACAACTCTATTCTAAAACTTTAATTCATTAAAATAACTCATGGCTTCACACACAAAACAATACCCAAACAGCATACAATAAAAGCAAACAAAATTTTTACTTCCACAATCCATAAATAAACAAATATGAAATCACAACAAAGTCATAACTAGCCATAATGCTTTACCCTTCTGTGAACTTCACAAGGATATACTAGTGCGCTGATGCACCTACGACTTCAAAACAACTTTACATTAACATAACAGTCATACAATGTGACTTCTTTAAGATTACAACAAGGATTATTCCTTAAACCTCTTTATGTTAAACAATTATGTGTGCCGTGCGTGTTTTAATATTTTTCTTCTCACCAATGAAATGCTTTGCATGCATTTACCTATTTGGACGTTGCACCAAAATCAACGTGCAACTCCATAATTATGTAAGCTACCCCCTACATATCCTTCAATTATATGGTTTCACCGCATGCTGTCTGTGATTCCTAGATAAAACGTTACGTTATAGCTTATGTCGGATTGTACGATAGACTACCTCGCGCTCATGGCGATTGGCATCTAGTAACCAACTACATGACTTGGTTCCAGTGACAGTACAAATATATCATGTAACTATTCGTCAGAGAGCTAAATTAATGAACCATCAGGATGAACTATAATTATCCATGTGTTCACAAACCACATGGCTATAATACTCAACATAACAATCTCGCATTATATGTCATTTTAACAAGGTCTAGAATCTCTTCCCTTTATAACTTGCCTGAGCGGTTCGGGTGGTTGGCACCGACCCTCGGCTAAAGAAATCGCTACACAATAGAAAGTGGGATGGGTCGTTCCACCAATTATCTCGACCTTTCTAAAAGTTTGAAAGCTTCCCTCTCTAAGCAGTGGAGATTTACAAGGCAAATACTGTGTCCTAACCGGCACACATGTTCCCAAAGGATCTTAATTGACTATTATGCCAACAGGTATTGAATGAGCTTTTGTAATTATTCCTACGTCGAGGATAATGATTAATTAATGGCCTCACATGGGTCCATCCAACATGAAGGTTCGGGGTTCGTAATACATGAGCCTGGCGGTGACCGATGTCTCAAGTATAATATAGGCGCACAAAACCACTGTCGCCATGAGTTTTCGCTGCCCACGAGCGTAAATAACTCATCATAAGTTCTCGGGAAATCATAGAGCTGCGAGGTGTCCTTGTTATCCTCGACTCTTACAAGATTCCAGCCCGGAACACATTTCAATCCTTCTTCAGAGCTAGGGTCCATTCACTAAAACTCCGGAATAAATAATATCTCCAACAATGTCCACGACATAGGAGAATTCATACGTAGAATAGACTATCTGGCCCCTAATGCTCCATGCTACGACACACCGACCTCTAATATTAAGAGAAATCTAACATTTACTCTATAAGCTTCTCAATTAAGCTGCAAATTCAATTCACTAAAAGCTCTTTCATTACTGGTATCATTACCGAATATATGCAATATTCTGATATAAAGCTTCTTTCCATAATTACTGAAATGTAATCTCATTGTAACATCTTCCTGCTTAGATTGATAAGTCTTGCACTTAGCGTTAATAATTCTCGCTTACAACATTTATTTGTTTCCTGATGTGTTCATTCATACTCTTAATGACCATTATTATTATTATCATCATTTCTCACTGACATAAATGACCAAAATCATTATTTATTATTATTATTATAAATCTCATTGACATAAATGACCAAAATCATCATTTATTATTATTCTCATATAAATTACCAAAATTTCCGACATAGCTAAACGTTTTAAACTCGAACAATCGCGTTCGTTACATTTACATAACTGATTGCCATTCTTAATTCATAGTGGGAATAATTACTCCACTTAATGATGCAAATCATCATTTCAACTCTATCAAAATCAACTCATTACTGATTAAACGTGGAGGATCAGCCTCCTAACTGATTTTTACTGGCATCTATAAGGAATTCACAATACCTTTACGGAATCACAGACATGCATCGGTCCATACTTCTACATAATTATAACCATAATTTGTGGGGTACTTACATCTCTATAGGCATCTAAGGTGGCTCCGACCAATCATATTCTTCCATGTCGCCCGCCATAATGGGTTTAACGCGACATATTTCTCTTGTTTACACACATTTGATTATACATAATTTCTATCACCAACACGACACGTTGCATACCTTTCAGGAAGTTATCACTCCCCAAACATGTGAAACACTTCATCAAACACTACTTTAAATGATATTTTTACATATACATTACACTGAACACTCGTCACTTTATACACACTTCAATGCTGAAATTCCCTAGCAGAGATCGAAATTGCAGGTGTCGACGGCATCTTACGTTATCAACTCCTGATTGAAAGTCTGGTTATCTGCTCTCGGAACTCTCCAACAGTTTTTGTGACGATCATTACTCCTACAGTAAGCGTTACCATCTGGTACTCTCATGGCAATACCAAACACTTAGTAAAGTTTCTTTAGCGCATTCTATCGTAGTTACACATATACGATTAGTTCATACAATACACACTGCGCTTAATAAAGTTCAACACTTTCACAAATAATTATATACAATAATGCTACCGTTAGTCTATACGGTGCTTCATAACTGAACACGTCATAGTTCGTGCTGCTGATTATGCCTGTATCACGACTATTATTCATACAAACATATTTACTGTTTCTTTTACACATACCAGTCCTGGTTCGGCGTCTCGATGAATAGATCCGTCATGCGTTTTGCCTTGACGAACTTGCTTCAACCTGGCTGTAGCTGACTGAAGTTTCACTCGAAGACTGCACGTAGCTTATTTGAAGACTTCTGTCTGCGGCTTACACGCTGTCTCGTACTGCTGCATATTTGCTGCATACTGATTGCAACTTATTTCCATTGTGCTACAATTGACAATTGAGTAAAACTGTAACTGGTTGTAACTGCGCTTGGCGGCATGTAGACTGCACTTGGCTGCGTCTCGACTGAGCTTCAAATGAGTTTCAACTGAGTAACAGAGTTTCAAGTGAGAACAGAGATTCAACTGAGAACAGAGCTTGTTTCAAAGTGAGGTTCAACTGAGTAACTGAGTAGGACTGAGAGCAGAGTAGGACTGAGATTCAAGTGAGAACAGCGGTTCAACTGAGAGCTCCTCCTGGGGTCTACTCCCTTATATCGGATTTCCACAGAAAGTAGAGCAACATCTTCCCGCGTAATCTTCGCTCCTCTCACAGCATGATTCCGGTCTTCAAACCATGATCATTGTGTTCCTCTCTCTTCACAGGTCCCAAAACTATATGTGTGCAAAGGAATCGCTCGTTCAATTAATTATTATTAATTCCTTTCTCCATGGCGTGGGACGCTACCTAACCGGGAACTCCCCGTCAACATCTTCACATCCCTCCGCGAACAATGGTCGCTTCACAGTCCTTACGCACATCACTAAATATGCACCAATTTCGCATGTAAAAGACTCTAAAATTATCTTCTTGCCAAGATATTCACCTGTGTGCAACTCTCATCTCGATTCGTTACTCCAATCACGAGTAATCAATGATTTTTCTGGGCATTTCACCGCCCCTCCTCTACATCTATTCTCCGTCGGGGAATAACTGTGTCATTTTTCAGGCCTCTCCCCTGCTCCAGACGACATAATGGGGTGACAGAGATGGACGTGGCTCCACTGGGACCAACCCACAATTCTGGGCCGATTAGTAAATGTCAGCTCTGCCCTCCTCTCTGCTTCAAACCTCCAATAGCTTACACCAAATCGTCTTATAATGATATAATCCGCTCATTATTTCCTACATTATTTTAATAAATAATGCCATTTCATCAAAGATCACACCAGTGATTAAATATACATCTCTTTCGAGGGGTTTTTACCAAGAAACTCCCTTTACAGATCTCTGGTTCGCTCCCTGGCGGAACCTTTTTTTACTGAGATCACAGTCTCTGAGAACCATGTTCGATTCCAGTCAGCATAACCCCATCGGGTTCACTATATAGAAATGGAACGATTAGCTCAAGACAGTGATGGATAAACAATTGTTTCAAACCAGACAAAAAAGAAAAAACTAAAAGCACAACAAAAATAGCAAAGTCTGTAAAAAATACATCATTAGCTTACCTCTTATTACACACTGGTCAATCCGCTTGGGAATATCACTGTTTTACACACACAGTCATTGTAACTTAGCCAAAATATAATTATTATATGAAAATACTCTTAAGGCGTATAAAATTTACAACTCACACACTCAAGCACACGGGGCTGGTGACTGAAAATGCACTAAAAATACACACTGTTTAATAATATCGTAATGTTCGCTAGCAACTCAGTACCTCCAGTGACCAGCTAGTCTGGGAGAGCTAACAGAGATTGCTGTGACAGTTGAAATGTTATCCTGTATGATAACGCGAAGCACGTACACATCTGAAAGACTCTTTTTTATAGAGATCTAGCTACAGAGTATGGATATTTAGATTACTTTAAATGTTGTAACATTTTCATTTTATTATCGTTTGATGTATTTTTGCAAAAGTGTGGGCTTGATTCCCAACTCTGGGGACTGAATCGGAGCACTGTATAGAAATATAGAGCTTGATGGCGTAGTGGTTAAGCAGTTTAACTTTCACTGCGAAGACCAGGGTTCGATCCCCAACTCTGCCAAGAAATGTAATTCTGGTTTGAGAGCTGGAACGGGGTACACTTAGCCATGTGAGGCAAAACTGAAAAGAAGTGGGTTCGAGTCCTACCTCAGACATCCTGGAAGTGGTTTTCTATGGTTTTCCACTTGTACTTCAGGTGAATACCGGGATGATTCCTAATTTAAGTGTGCGCCTGCATCCTTCCCAATCTTCATCTAATTACAGATACACACACTACTGCAGCCATCACAATAACACAGGTTATCAGACAAATTCAACACACACCTAAATACGCAGGACTAAATGATTACGATGTCTAAGCCCTTCAAAGCAACAACGACAACAACGTAACATGAGACTGTACAAGGTAGACTATCATAAGAGTCCACTTCGTTGTGAAGTGGCTAGCATTCTAGGTCGTCACCTTGGAGGCCTAAGTTTGATTTCCGGCTCTGCCAAGAAATTTAACTTTGGTCTATACTAGGCTTTGTAAGGAAAAACCGAAAAGAGGTGGGAGTTCAACTTCCAGCTCACCTATCCTGGAGAGGTTTTCCGTGGTTTCCCACTTGTACTTCAGGTGAATACCGGGATGATGCGTAATTTAAATGTACGCCTGCATCCTTCCCAATCCTCATCTAATTACAAATACACACACTACTTCAGTCATTACAATAACACAGGCTATCACAAAATCCTATACACCAAGACGTCTAAACCCTCAAACGAAATGCATATGTACTTTGAATTGGCAGGTGGAAAGCTAAAGGAAGTAGGAGACTTTTTGCTACTTAGAAAGCAAAATAATAGTAATGGACGAAGCAAAGAGGATATACTATGAATTGCAGCCAATGGCCATAGCTGTGCATTTTTTATTTGACGCCTGAGGTCTCCCAACAAGTTCAATTTCATGTACGTCTAACTTTGGTTATCAAATGCTACTGTCACTAACTCTAAGTGGCGAACGTTGGAACTTATTAGAGCGTTACTAATTAACCAAATATAGCCTATAAAGTTTACCACACACTACCAATTGCAGTGCTAGGTTCTTTTACGTGGAACAAATGTATGACATGGGACCGCAGGCTTTACTCCCCCCCCCCCCCCTCCGAAGGAATGCATACTGAAGGAATTAGTGCTTTCAAAAATCCGACGACTTTGGCCGGGTTTGAACCCGTTATATTGAGCCCAGCTATTAACTACACCACAGAAGCCGTTACATTGACATAGGCAATCACGCATATTCCAGAAACATTATGTACATGGGTTTTAAATAGCCACAATATCGGATAAGCCCTAAAGTGTGACCCTGAGGCTAATTGGTTAGCATGGTAGACTTTGACCTTATGGGATTTAGCTTTCACTCCTAGGATTTTAATGTGTTATGGAAATAGGAAACATAATTATGGAAAGAAAGGTTGAGGCTAAGAACTGCAGTGTAGTTCAAGGTTCGAATATGCTAAACAGATTGTCTTGGATGTAGCTTTATTTAGCATGAGCAGGGAGTAACTACCAACCTTGTAAAGAAAACTGAGACGTGATAAACTCATTTCTACCTCAGTCATATTGTTTCATGGTTTTACCACTTTTATTTATGGCAAATGCATGGATGATTCTTAACTTAAGGTTATGACTGCCTCCTTCCCAATCCTCACTTAAGTTTAAAAATCTGTACACCAATAACTATGCGGGAATCATTTATCTATTGGTTCTTTGTTATTGGAGTCGTTGCTCACAATTTGACGCACACGACTAGTTCATGTTATAACTACATAGGGTTACAAACGAAGAGGTATTACGACTAGTGAAAGAGGAGAGATGTTTCTGGCGACTGCTAATCAAGAGAAGAGATAGATTGGTAGGACACAAACTAAGACACACAGGAATAGCAAGCTTAGTTATGGAAGGGAGGGTCGAGGGCAAGAACTGTAGGGGTAGACCAAGGTTGGAATATGTCAAACAGATTGCCTCAGATGTAGGGTGTGGTGGCTATGTAGAGATGAAACGATTAGCTCAGGACAGGGAAGCATGGAGAGCTGCATTAAACCAGTCAAAAGACTGAAGACTCAAACAACAACGTGTTTTTGATTTAGTCAATGTCAAAAGTTCATGATTGCGAAACACGATTTTATCATTACATATACCTTATCCCAAAGCATATGTATTTACATTCAATTGTATACAACCTCATAAACTACACTAATTTACACTTAACCTAATCAGGAAATAGTTTTTTTTATTTTCATTTTTATATTTCACACAATTGCAATTTTACAATTTTCCATTTTCAGTTTTTAAAAATGTCAGTTTTACGTTTTTGAACTCTGTCAATATGGAAACATGGATTTTCCAATTTGTTATTTACACATTTGTCAATTTTACAATTTTCCATTTACAGTTTTTAAAAAAGTCAGTTTAATTTTTTTTTGAATTTCATAATATGGAAACATGGATTTTCCAATTTGTTATTTGTCAATTACACAATTTTCCATTTACATTTTTTTAAATTCAGTTTATAGTTTTTCAATTTTTGTCAATATGGAAACATGGATTTTCCAATTTTCTGTTTTACATGTTTTTCATTTTTGGTCCTTGTACAAAAGTTCATATTTGCATTAGGAGTGGGAGGTGGGTAGTAATTAAAATGTATAAGCAGTGACCATACAATATTTCTTTATTAATTCAAATACATTTACAATATGTACACATATTACATTTGTTATTTTTGTTTTTTCTATGTTCTATTTATTTTTAAGTATGAATACCATTTTCCCCCATTGCATGTTATAGTAAAAAAAAACTTGTAGATCTTTTTTCCATGGTGAACAATAGGCATGAAAACGTCATTATCAACATCATCATTATCAGCATGATCATAAGCAGCATCATTATCATAATCTTTATCACTAACATTATAATCACCATGATCATTCTCAACATCACTAGATCTGTCCAATTACTCTTGTTCCTCTTTCACAGGGTCCTCGTGTAGAGTTGGTGTTGCTTTTGATAGTGATAAGGGGTTTTTGAACGTTGAACTATCTTGAGCAGCAATATTGTTTTCTTGAACTTGCTTTTTAGTATTTTCATGATTGTTTGTAAACAGTAACCGTGGTTTGCTTGGAGCACTACATTGATGATCACTGACACTTAAAACCTTTCCATTTTTACTTTTTAGGTCACCGCGTCACCGAGGCCCTTAGCAATAATATCGTCACTCCATTACCAGAACAGTTGTGACCTTTGTAGTGTGAACATCATACTGACAGGCCCGTTACCACTATGGAACTTACCACAACCAACAAAGGTAGGCAACGTGTACTCTATCAAGGCTACTCTTATAACTATAATCGTCAGAATGTGCATGGAATAATACTCTGGCGATGCTCAAAAGAGAGGTTGAAAGGGTGTCGCGGTGACCTAAAAAGTAAAAATGGAAAGGTTTTAAGTGTCAGTGATCATCAATGTAGTGCTCCAAGCAAACCACGGTTACTGTTTACAAACAATCATGAAAATACTAAAAAGCAAGTTCAAGAAAACAATATTGCTGCTCAAGATAGTTCAACGTTCAAAAACCCCTTATCACTATCAAAAGCAACACCAACTCTACACGAGGACCCTGTGAAAGAGGAACAAGAGTAATTGGACAGATCTAGTGATGTTGAGAATGATCATGGTGATTATAATGTTAGTGATAAAGATTATGATAATGATGCTGCTTATGATCATGCTGATAATGATGATGTTGATAATGACGTTTTCATGCCTATTGTTCACCATGGAAAAAAGATCTACAAGTTTTTTTTTACTATAACATGCAATGGGGGAAAATGGTATTCATACTTAAAAATAAATAGAACATAGAAAAAACAAAAATAACAAATGTAATATGTGTACATATTGTAAATGTATTTGAATTAATAAAGAAATATTGTATGGTCACTGCTTATACATTTTAATTACTACCCACCTCCCACTCCTAATGCAAATATGAACTTTTGTACAAGAACCAAAAATGAAAAATATGTAAAACACAAAATTGGAAAATCCATGTTTCCATATTGACAAAAATTGAAAAACTATAAACTGAATTTAAAAAAATGTAAATGGAAAATTGTGTAATTGACAAATAACAAATTGGAAAATCCATGTTTCCATATTATGAAATTCAAAAAAAAAATAAACTGACTTTCTTAAAAACTGTAAATGGAAAATTGTAAAATTGACAAATGTGTAAATAACAAATTGGAAAATCCATGTTTCCATATTGACAGAGTTCAAAAACGTAAAACTGACATTTTTAAAAACTGAAAATGGAAAATTGTAAAATTGCAATTGTGTGAAATATAAAAATGAAAATAAAAAAAACTATTTCCTGATTAGGTTAAGTGTAAATTAGTGTAGTTTATGAGGTTGTATACAATTGAATGTAAATACATATGCTTTGGGATAAGGTATATGTAATGATAAAATCGTGTTTCGCAATCATGAACTTTTGACATTGACTAAATCAAAAACACGTTGTTGTTTGAGTCTTCAGTCTTTTGACTGGTTTAATGCAGCTCTCCATGCTTCCCTGTCCTGAGCTAATCGTTTCATCTCTACATAGCCACCACACCCTACATCTGAGGCAATCTGTTTGACATATTCCAACCTTGGTCTACCCCTACAGTTCTTGCCCTCGACCCTCCCTTCCATAACTAAGCTTGCTATTCCTGTGTGTCTTAGTTTGTGTCCTACCAACCTATCTCTTCTCTTGATTAGCAGTCGCCAGAAACATCTCTCCTCTTTCACTAGTCGTAATACCTCTTCGTTTGTAACCCTATGTAGTTATAACATGAACTAGTCGTGTGCGTCAAATTGTGAGCAACGACTCCAATAACAAAGAACCAATAGATAAATGATTCCCGCATAGTTATTGGTGTACAGATTTTTAAACTTAAGTGAGGATTGGGAAGGAGGCAGTCATAACCTTAAGTTAAGAATCATCCATGCATTTGCCATAAATAAAAGTGGTAAAACCATGAAACAATATGACTGAGGTAGAAATGAGTTTATCACGTCTCAGTTTTCTTTACAAGGTTGGTAGTTACTCCCTGCTCATGCTAAATAAAGCTACATCCAAGACAATCTGTTTAGCATATTCGAACCTTGAACTACACTGCAGTTCTTAGCCTCAACCTTTCTTTCCATAATTATGTTTCCTATTTCCATAACACATTAAAATCCTAGGAGTGAAAGCTAAATCCCATAAGGTCAAAGTCTACCATGCTAACCAATTAGCCTCAGGGTCACACTTTAGGGCTTATCCGATATTGTGGCTATTTAAAACCCATGTACATAATGTTTCTGGAATATGCGTGATTGCCTATGTCAATGTAACGGCTTCTGTGGTGTAGTTAATAGCTGGGCTCAATATAACGGGTTCAAACCCGGCCAAAGTCGTCGGATTTTTGAAAGCACTAATTCCTTCAGTATGCATTCCTTCGGAGGGGGGGGGGGGGGGAGTAAAGCCTGCGGTCCCATGTCATACATTTGTTCCACGTAAAAGAACCTAGCACTGCAATTGGTAGTGTGTGGTAAACTTTATAGGCTATATTTGGTTAATTAGTAACGCTCTAATAAGTTCCAACGTTCGCCACTTAGAGTTAGTGACAGTAGCATTTGATAACCAAAGTTAGACGTACATGAAATTGAACTTGTTGGGAGACCTCAGGCGTCAAATAAAAAATGCACAGCTATGGCCATTGGCTGCAATTCATAGTATATCCTCTTTGCTTCGTCCATTACTATTATTTTGCTTTCTAAGTAGCAAAAAGTCTCCTACTTCCTTTAGCTTTCCACCTGCCAATTCAAAGTACATATGCATTTCGTTTGAGGGTTTAGACGTCTTGGTGTATAGGATTTTGTGATAGCCTGTGTTATTGTAATGACTGAAGTAGTGTGTGTATTTGTAATTAGATGAGGATTGGGAAGGATGCAGGCGTACATTTAAATTACGCATCATCCCGGTATTCACCTGAAGTACAAGTGGGAAACCACGGAAAACCTCTCCAGGATAGGTGAGCTGGAAGTTGAACTCCCACCTCTTTTCGGTTTTTCCTTACAAAGCCTAGTATAGACCAAAGTTAAATTTCTTGGCAGAGCCGGAAATCAAACTTAGGCCTCCAAGGTGACGACCTAGAATGCTAGCCACTTCACAACGAAGTGGACTCTTATGATAGTCTACCTTGTACAGTCTCATGTTACGTTGTTGTCGTTGTTGCTTTGAAGGGCTTAGACATCGTAATCATTTAGTCCTGCGTATTTAGGTGTGTGTTGAATTTGTCTGATAACCTGTGTTATTGTGATGGCTGCAGTAGTGTGTGTATCTGTAATTAGATGAAGATTGGGAAGGATGCAGGCGCACACTTAAATTAGGAATCATCCCGGTATTCACCTGAAGTACAAGTGGAAAACCATAGAAAACCACTTCCAGGATGTCTGAGGTAGGACTCGAACCCACTTCTTTTCAGTTTTGCCTCACATGGCTAAGTGTACCCCGTTCCAGCTCTCAAACCAGAATTACATTTCTTGGCAGAGTTGGGGATCGAACCCTGGTCTTCGCAGTGAAAGTTAAACTGCTTAACCACTACGCCATCAAGCTCTATATTTCTATACAGTGCTCCGATTCAGTCCCCAGAGTTGGGAATCAAGCCCACACTTTTGCAAAAATACATCAAACGATAATAAAATGAAAATGTTACAACATTTAAAGTAATCTAAATATCCATACTCTGTAGCTAGATCTCTATAAAAAAGAGTCTTTCAGATGTGTACGTGCTTCGCGTTATCATACAGGATAACATTTCAACTGTCACAGCAATCTCTGTTAGCTCTCCCAGACTAGCTGGTCACTGGAGGTACTGAGTTGCTAGCGAACATTACGATATTATTAAACAGTGTGTATTTTTAGTGCATTTTCAGTCACCAGCCCCGTGTGCTTGAGTGTGTGAGTTGTAAATTTTATACGCCTTAAGAGTATTTTCATATAATAATTATATTTTGGCTAAGTTACAATGACTGTGTGTGTAAAACAGTGATATTCCCAAGCGGATTGACCAGTGTGTAATAAGAGGTAAGCTAATGATGTATTTTTTACAGACTTTGCTATTTTTGTTGTGCTTTTAGTTTTTTCTTTTTTGTCTGGTTTGAAACAATTGTTTATCCATCACTGTCTTGAGCTAATCGTTCCATTTCTATATAGCTACCACAACAACCTACAGTACATTCAAGGAAATCTATTTAAAATATTCTTACCTTGGTCTACCCCTACAGTTCTTGTCTTCAACCCTTTATTTCATAACTAAGCCTGCTAATCCTGGGTGTCTTAGTATGTGTCCTACCAAACTATCTCTTCTCTTCATTAACAGTCGCCAGAAACATTTCTTCTCTCCCACTAGTCTTAATACCTCTTCGTTTGTAACCCTATGAACTTGAGTGTATGTAAAAGCTGTCTGATAACCTGTGTCTGTACTACTGTATGTATTTGTAATAGAGGTAGGTATTGGGTAGCAAGCAGCTGTAGCCTTAAGTTAGGTACCATCCCGGCATTTGCTTAAGAATGTAAGAGTGGGAAACCACAGAAAACACTCTTAGAATGGCTGAGGTATGAATCAAGCCCACCTCTTCCCAGTTTTGCCTCACGAGGCTGAGTGCACCCCATTCCAGTCCTCAGACCAAAATTAAATTTCTTAGCCGAGCCTGGAATCGAACCCATGCCTAAGCAGTGACAGTCAAGAATGCTAGCCACGACACCAAGAGGTGTTTCATGAATATCAGTTGTTGTTGTTGGTTGTTGTTGATTCTTTAGGGGTTTTGTGATATCATGGTCATGTAGCACAGTATATTGTATTTGGGGTGTGTGTTGTCTGATAACCTGTGTTCTTGTAATGGCTGTATTAGTAATTCAGATAAGGATTGGAAAGGAGGTGGTCGTGGCCATAACTTAAGATATATCCTAGCATTTGCCTAGAGTGTGTGAGTGGGAAACCACAGAAAAAACTCTTAGAATGGCTGAGGTAGGAATCAAGCCCATCCCTTCCCAGTTTTGCCTCACGAGGCTGAGTGTACCCCATTCCAGTCCTCAGACCAAAATTAAATTTCTTAGCAGAGCCAGGAATCGAACCCGTGCCTAAGCAGTGACAGTCAAGAATGCTAGGCACTACACCAAGAGGTGTTTCATGAATATCAGTTGTTGTTGTTGATTCTTTAGGGGTTTTGTGATATCATGGTCATGTAGCCCTGTATACTGTACTTGGGGTGTGTGTTGTCTGATAACCTGTGTTGTTGCAATGGCTGTATTAATAATTCAGATAAGGATTGGAAAGGAGGTGGTCGTGACCTTAACTTAAGATATATCCTAGCATTTGCCTAGAGTGTGTGAGTGGGAAACCACAGAAAAAACTCTTAGAATGGGTGAGGTAGGAATCAAGCCCATCTCTTCCCAGTTTTGCCTCACGAGACTGAGTGTACCCCATTCCAGTCCTCAGACCAAAATTAAATTTCTTAGCCGAGCCTGGAATCGAACCCATGCCTAAGCAGTGACAGTCAAGAATGCTAGCCACGACACCAAGAGGTGTTTCATGAATATCAGTTGTTGTTGTTGTTGTTGCTGTTGTTGTTTGTTGTTGTTGATTCTTTAGGGGTTTTGTGATATCATGGTCATGTAGCACAGTATACTGTATTTGGGGTGTGTGTTGTCTGATAACCTGTGTTCTTGTAATGGCTGTATTAGTAATTCAGATAAGGATTGGAAAGGAGGTGGTCGTGGCCTTAACTTAAGATATATCCTAGCATTTGCCTAGAGTGTGTGAGTAGGAAACCACAGAAAAAACTCTTAGAATGGCTGAGGTAGGGATCAAGCCCATCCCTTCCCAGTTTTGCCTCACGGGGCTGAGTGTACCCCATTCCAGTCCTCAGACCAAAATTAAATTTCTTAGCAGAGCCAGGAATCAAACCCGTGCATAAGCAGTGACAGTCAAGAATGCTAGCCACTACACCAAGAGATGTTTCATGAATATCAGTTGTTGTTGTTGGTTGTTGTTGTTGTTGATTCTTTAGGGGTTTTGTGATATCATGGTCATGTAGCCCTGTATACTGTACTTGGGGTGTGTGTTGTCTGATAAACTGTGTTGTTGCAATGGCTGTATTAGTAATTCAGATAAGGATTGGAAAGGAGGTGGTCGTGGCCTTAACTTAAGATATATCCTAGCATTTGCCTCTAGTGTGTGAATGGGAAACCACAGAAAAAACTCTTAGAATGGCTGAGGTAGGGATCAAGCCCATCTCTTCCCAGTTTTGCCTCACGAGGCTGAGTGTACCCCATTCCAGTCCTCAGACCAAAATTAAAATCATTAGCAGAGACTGGAATCGAACCCATGCCTAAGCAGTGACAGTCAAGAATGCTAGGCACTACACCAAGAGATGTTTCATGAATATCAGTTGTTGTTGTTGATTCTTTAGGGGTTTTGTGATATCATGGTCATGTAGCCCTGTATACTGTACTTGGGGTGTGTTTTGTCTGATAACCTGTGTTATTGTAATGGCTGTATTAGTAATTCAGATAAGGATTGGAAAGGAGGTAGTCGTGGCTTTAACTTAAGATATATCCTAGCATTTGCCTAGAGTGTGTGAGTGGGAAACCACAGAAAAAACTCTTAGAATGGCTGAGGTAGGAATCAAGCCCACCTCTTCCCAGTTTTGCCTCACGAGGCTGAGTGTACCCCATTCCAGTCCTCAGACCAAAATTAAATTTCTTAGCAGAGCCAGGAATCGAACCCATGCCTAAGCAGTGACAGTCAAGAATGCTAGGCACTACTCCAAGAGATGTTTCATGAATATCAGTTGTTGTTGTTGATTCTTTAGGGGTTTTGTGATATCATGGTCATGTAGCCCTGTATACTGTACTTGGGGGGTGTGTGTTGTCTAATAACCTGTGTTGTTGCAATGGCTGTATTAGTAATTCAGATAAGGATTGGAAAGGAGGTGGTCGTGGCCTTAACTTAAGATATATCCTAGCATTTGCCTCTAGTGTGTGAATGGGAAACCACAGAAAAAACTCTTAGAATGGCTGAGGTAGGAATCAAGCCCATCTCTTCCCAGTTTTGCCTCACGAGGCTGAGTGTACCCCATTCCAGTCCTCAGACCAAAATTAAAATCATTAGCAGAGACTGGAATCGAACCCATGCCTAAGCAGTGACAGTCAAGAATGCTAGGCACTACACCAAGAGATGTTTCATGAATATCAGTTGTTGTTGTTGATTCTTTAGGGGTTTTGTGATATCATGGTCATGTAGCCCTGTATACTGTACTTGGGGTGTGTTTTGTCTGATAACCTGTGTTATTGTAATGGCTGTATTAGTAATTCAGATAAGGATTGGAAAGGAGGTAGTCGTGGCTTTAACTTAAGATATATCCTAGCATTTGCCTAGAGTGTGTGAGTGGGAAACCACAGAAAAAACTCTTAGAATGGCTGTGGTAGGAATCAAGCCCACCTCTTCCCAGTTTTGCCTCACGAGGCTGAGTGTACCCCATTCCAGTCCTCAGACCAAAATTAAATTTCTTAGCAGAGCCAGGAATCGAACCCATGCCTAAGCAGTGACAGTCAAGAATGCTAGGCACTACACCAAGAGATGTTTCATGAATATCAGTTGTTGTTGTTGATTCTTTAGGGGTTTTGTGATATCATG
Organism: Meconema thalassinum; assembly: GCA_946902985.2. Classification (NCBI taxonomy): domain Eukaryota; kingdom Metazoa; phylum Arthropoda; class Insecta; order Orthoptera; family Tettigoniidae; genus Meconema; species Meconema thalassinum. The sequence continues at coordinate 86,486,836 of OX336399.1, forward strand.
GTCATGTAGCCCTGTATACTGTACTTGGGGGTGTGTGTTGTCTAATAACCTGTGCTATTGTATGGCTGTATTAGTGGGTGCACTTGTAATTTAAATGAGGATTGGAAAGGAGGCTGTCATGGCCTTCAGTTACGGTACCTCTTGCCATTTGCCTGGAGTTAAATTGGGAAACCACAAAAAACTACGTCTAGAATGACTGAGGTAGGAATCAAACCCTGCTCCTCTCAGTTTTTTGCCTCACAAGAATGAGTGTACCCCCTTCCAGCCCTCAGCCCAGAATTAAATTTCTTGACAGAGCCAGGAATCGAACACGGGTCTCCGCAGTGTCATTCAAGATTACTAGCCGCTACACCACGAGGTGTACAATATAAGGTTGGTCTAGATTGTACATGATCAATCAATAATTACCTAATAATAATAATAATAATAATAATAAATATTCCATTTAGCAACTACACGGCCGACCTCCCCCTGTGACGTCACCCACGGTCTCGGGGAGTGGCGGCCATCTTGCCCATTAGCCCTTGCGCCAGCTCTGAATGACCCCTCCATAAGAATAACATAGAGTGATTGCGCGCGGCGGCCATCTTGCCCATTAGCCCCTGCCCCAGAACCGGCTTATTTATCCTACTGTGGGAACAACCTGATATAACGTGTTGAATGGTCTCACTACATTTGCCACAGCGGCGACACTTCTCACTCTCTGTTGTTGGATCTTTTATGATAAATTTTCGATAGCTTCGAGTAGCAACAACTTGGTCTTGGATAGCTACAACAAATCCCTCTGTTTCCGGAAAGAGGACCGAGTGGGTCAGCCATGCGTGCGACGCTAACTTGTCGATGTGAGGCTGGTCCAACTCATGTGGAAACTTTCCATGAAGCGCCTTCTGTTTCCAATTCCCGATCTTGTATTCAGTAGTTTTCATTTCTTTTACTGGTGGATCTAAAGATGACAGATGGAGCGGTGTGTAATTATCAGCAGCAGAAGATACAGTGTGATGGAGAGGGGATGTTTCTCCTTTGTTGTGGAAAAATGCACGCAAAGTTGTCACTTGTTTTGTATGAATGTTCATGATGTCTATCAGTCCTCTACCACCTTCAGACCGAGGTAGAGTCAGGCGCTCTGTTGCTGATTTCGGATGGTGCATACGATGGCGTGATAAAAGCACCGATGTTTTTCGTTGCAGATCGTGCAGTTCAGTTTGAGTCCGCCTGATTATACCAAAGGAGTATGTAACTACGGGCATTGCAAATGTGTTAACTGCCTTAATGATATGTTTAGCGCTAAGTTTTGAAGAGGGAACACTGCGAAGTCGTGAAGTATACTGCTCAGTTATGTTCTTCTTGATATCACCATTATTATTATTATTATTATTTCTCAAAACACTCACTACTCTCGAAATTCTTCCTATTAACTATTTCCATGATCAAATATTCATTTATAGGCTAACTACTCTATTTTATTTGGACTAACTACACTGGTCAAAAAAAGTTTTGCATGCCGGTATTGGATGATGTATTTTCATTGCTGCATGACGACATTTCGTTTTTGCGCATTGGCTCATGTGCTCTAAGATAACACGTTGGTTTGTTTGCACCGTACAGTGTTATCGGACATGGAGTTTGTGCATACAACCTGCACAAATGGGGGAAGTGGCCAAACCCCTGCTGTGATTGCGGTTCATCGAACCAGACCATCAGGCACATTGTCAAAGATTGCAAACTAAGAGCGTACGTAGGTGACAATAACGACTTTCTCAGTGCTACACCATCGAGCCTGGACTGGAGAAAATAGACTGGACATAAAATCTGTTGGAGACTGGGATAACATGTGAAGATATCCAGGAGCGTGGCCCACTTAGGGAAAAAAAGTGACAGTCAGTCTGAAAGACTAGACTTTGTATCATTTTAAATGCTACAAATGCTGAAAAAGCTAGAAAGGCTGGAGGCTTCTCGCTTCGCTAAGCCAAAGACTCTTGCCATGTTAGAAAATTATCTGCATAATACTTATCTTGCTTAACTTGTTTCAAATTACTCGCGAACGGCAAGTGCAAACCAAAGGCAAAGCAAGGTCAAGCGCGCGGTATGCCGTCACGCACACCAGAGCGCGCGAGGACGTGCCCCTTCCATCCAGTCTAAAAACACTTATAGTGGACGATGTATTGAAGATAGAGATATGCTCTCGCGGACTTTTTTGTAGAACTTTTCATGCTGACCAATTCTTACACTCGTAGTATATTGATATTTTTAACGTTGCCCAGCGTAAGCTTAAGAAGCGCACGGACGCCAAGTTTGTTTTCGACTTCTTCACTGAAATCGTTACTGCATGGCTTCCTTTGATCATACATAAATTATTTTCTACAGAATCTTTCCTCGAGATATCCTTTACAGAATGGTGAAAACCGCATCAAAATCCATCCAGTGGTTCTCGAGATTACCCGTGACATCCAAGAATCGGGGATTTTTGTCTTATACTAACGAAGTAGAGATTGTCAGGGTACACATGCACCAAGCGGTACTATGACGTCACACACCTCAGTGCATCTGAGTACATTTCGTCCCGTCACCGTAACGAAACGCCAGACCCCAGCGTAACGACGAAGTCGACAAGATCGTTTAAAATGATAAAACTTTAAAAACATCGGAGTTTTAAACTTAAGCCGAAACTATAATCCGGGAAGGTTTGGACGACAGAAAGAAAGGTGCAACATCGATTGCGAATTTAAGAGTAGCCTACTGGGCTACTGTCACCAAAACTTTGAAAGAACTGAAGTCAACTGGACAAAGCAGTGCGCGCGCACCCCTACCCAAGGTCATTGACTCACTAATGAACATTTAAAATCCTAAGCCTCCGTGGCTTAGGCGGCAGCACGCCGGCCTCTTACCGCTGGGTCCGTGGTTCAAATCCCGGTCACTCCATGTGAGATTTGTGCTGGACAAAACGGAGGCAGACAGGTTTTTCTCCGGGTACTCCGGTTTTCCCTGTCAAAATTTCATTCCAGCAACACTCTCCACTATCATTTCATTTCATCTGTCATTCATTTAATCATTGCCCCAGAGGAGTGCGTCAGGCCTCGGCAGCCGGCACAGTTCATATCCTCGCCGCTAGGTGGGGGCTTCATTCATTCCATTCCTGACCCGGTCGGAGATTGGAAGCAGGCTGTGGATTTTCATTTTCAGTAATTAATGATTGGTAGCCTACAAGGAAGTTCGATCCTAAGTGGAGATACATTTTAAGTACTGGTACAAAGTTTTCCAGTCGTCGCACTATACTAAATTATCATGAACTTTATTTCATAATTTGAATAATAATTGTGTCAAATGAATATAAATACTCACTCTTTGTCATTCATGCTGTATGAGTGTATTGAATAGACTATCATCGTACTTCTATTTTAAAGGAACTTATTAAAAATATTTAATTTTTTAGTGTTTTATTTCTTTATCAACTATAAATAAATATAGAAAATGGCAACAATACTAAGAAGACTAAGCTCAGACAGCCACAAAACTCACCATATTGCACCTGTATTTAAAAAAAAACATACCCCCCAAATCCCCCCGGAGTGTTGTTAGCCCGCAAGGTCCCCCAACTATTTACAATGTGGCCTTAGTTAAAAAAGGTTGGGCACCCCTGACTTACGTTATTATATTTTTCCTATTTCATTTAATTTCTGGTTTTGATTTCAGGAATTCCTCAGGAGCAGACGTCAGAAGAGCCATATTTATTCCAAGTAGCATCTGATGAGCCATTCATCGAATTGGACAGTTACGAGCCACTTCCAATGACCAGATCTCCTTTTGATCCACTCTTGGTAAGTATCAGAAATAATTTTGGAACCATCTTTTAGTTTGCAAACAAATTATCAGTAGTTAACTTCTCAGTAGAGCTGGTGATAATCGATTTTCAATTAATCGATTAATAATCGATTAATCGATTAATTTGAAATTCATCGGAAACGATTAATCGATTAATCGAAGCTCCTTAAAACCGATTAATCGATTAACCGATTAATCGATTAATCGAATAATCGATTAACCGAAAAATCGATTAACTGATAGTAGACACGAGATAAGAAAATACGTTTTGAAAATGGTTTAAATGAGAAGTCATCGCTTAAGTTGAGTTAGGCTTATTTTCGGAATGATGTATAGACTCTATAAAAGTTAAATTTTGCGTAAAGATATGTGTCCTTCCTTGTTTATGTTAACAATAACCAAATAACAGTCAGTGACCGTGGAAAGACAAACATCAATAAAATTGGGAAGGGTTTCAGGAAAAGAAAACGAGGAGTTTTCAGCAATGCTTTTGAATTTTGTTCAATTCTTGTTGGAAAGGCTGTTTACAATTTAGGACAGGAACATTTTTGTTTTATTCTGGTTTAGCCTAATTTCCACAAAGACCTGTAGGTTGTAACTCTTCAGGCGGTCAACTTGAATTTGCCCAGAGACTGGGCGGAGTCCAATGTATAAACTATATGAATTATAAGTAAATAACACTCCTGGGAACATTGCACGTGTTAGTTATGATCGCTATTACAATCACTATCACTTTTACGTCGCCACACTGGAATGCTCCGAGTAGGTAAGAGATTTCACGAGCCCTTCATCCAGGAAAGCCACCAACAGCAAGGAGGTTCAGTCATGTTTTGGGGTGGAATCATGTTCGGTCGACGTACGCCACTAATTCCTATCCACGGTAACATGACTAGTCTGGTGTATAGAGACAACATCCTTGAACCTGTCGTTACAGGATTTGCTGCCACAATGGGTGAGGGCTTTACACTAGAGGACCATAATGCTCGTGCCCATCGAGCTAGGGTGGTCAATCAGTTCCTTCAGATGCATGTCATACAGAGAATGGAGCGGCCTGCCTATTCTGCGGACATGAACTGTAATGAACATGCATGGAAAGAGCTCAAGAGGGCAATTTCGCACCGTCCCAATCCTCCAATAAACAAAGAGCAACTGATTGAAGCTGCTTTCCAAGAGTGGGGGAATCTGCCCCAAACCACGTTGTATCCGTTGGTGCTCAGTATGCCTCGTCATCTGCAAGCATGGATTAGAGCTCGTGGTGGCCATACATGGTATTGATATGCCCCAACATGAATAAGACGGTTGTGTGCTCTGTCCCATATTATCACTTTTGTTATTCGTCGTGTGTTTCTGTCTCTTTTGCAACGCAGATTGTGCGTGGTTTTTCTTAGTATGTACCCTATATTGTGTATAATATGATAACATACACATAGCAAAATAAACAAGTTACTGAATCACAATATGCGAGGCCTTTTTTGAGCATTGTATACGTTTAGTTTGTTTAATAAGGGTTTGTGAATTATTTATGAGTATTATGATCGTGTATACAAATAAGAATAACACAATATAATAAATAAAATAAACTTAGTGCATGCAATTGAATTCTATTATGCATAAGTTTACATATCTCAGCGGAGCCTTGGTCGTACAGTTGATACGCTTTAGCCTGCCTACTCCTGCCGGGCTCATTGTGATCATAACTAGTACGTGTAATTTTACAAGGAGTTTATTTACTTATTACTCATATTATTTTTACATTGCACCCCGCACAGTAAATGGACAAACTCATGTTGACCGACTGAAGAGTTACAACTGACAGTTTTTGTATAGGCGACACTGAAACAATGGCTTCAACAGTTCACAAACAAGATGCATTATTTAAAAATAAATGTGACAATATATTTCAACAGACGGTCTGTTTTGGTGAAAAAATACAAGCAAGTACTCATTTTCTGGGACGAGGCAGCTCCGCTTTGCAGTCACAATGTTCCCAGCGGGGAATATCAAGTATTTTGTCGCTAGTTTAGCGGGCCTTTGATATATTGTTTATTCATTTTCAACCTGTGAAAAAGGGTGAGTATGCAAGTCAGGCCGTGAATTCCCAAGATAGACGTCCAGTTCGTATTTTGCAATGATTGCAATATTTACGCTACATCTACAAGATTTCCTATTTTTACCGCGCTTTTTATAACTGCCCTACCATGAGATCATTGAGTTTTTATCGAACTTGCCTAAGTGTTGACTTTAGACATACCTTCGTTCGTAAGACGTCTTATTTGTATCTTTGGAGTCGAAATTTAATGTTTTTCGGACGGTCAAAGACTTTTTACATGAGATTAATAAATACAATTAGATGTCCAGTTTCGATCGTCAAGCGATCATCAGATCTTTACACTTCAGCTATTAATCTGTGTCGACAAGTTTGGGTTATGATATTTACAATACATACACTTTTTTAGTTGCAGTAGTAATTAATCTAGCACAAATAGTAAAGATATGTTATTTTTTGTTGAGATACTGATAGTTGTGATTGATCCTCAAGTTTGCTTGCTTAGTGCCATTATGTGATTGTTATTAAATGGTCAGGTTATTATGTCAGCATAATCGTCCTCACGCTGTGCACCTAAACGGACCACACATCGCTCAAACTGCGAAGTGCACCATTTAATAACTATCAGTATCTCAACAAATAGCACATATCTTTAGTTTGGTAGTTTAATTGCTACTGCAAATAAATAAGTGTATATATTGTAATTATCATTCCATACTTCTCCATATACAGTAGATTTAATAGCCTACGTGTAAATGATCTGATGATGATCACTTGACGATTGAAACTAGTCATCCAAGAGTATTTATTAACATCATGTAGTATTTTTTCAGGATTAGCGAACAAATTTTGATTTCTAAGGCAAGCCTGAAAAAGGGCTTCCAACACGGTAATCCTTGGAGTGAAGTTAAATGAAACCTCAAAGCAGGCGTTGAGCAGTGGCTAGCATTCTTAGCTGTCATCACAGAGGTTTGGGTTCGATTCCCGGCTCTGCCAAGAAATTTAATTCTGGTGTGGGGGCTGGAACGTGTACACTCAGCCTCGTGAAGCAAAACTGATAGAGGAGGGTTTGATTCTTACCTCAGTCATCCTGGAAATGATTTTCCATGGTTTCTCATTACTACTCCAGGCAAATGCCGGGATGGTACCTAATTCAAGGCCACGGTCGGTTCCTACCCATATTCTACCTGAATTACAAATACACACACTGGTACAGACATCGCAGTGACACATGTTATCAGACATGTCTTAAACACACCCCAGTACGCGGGGATACGTGACCACGATGTTGCAAAGCCCCTAAAAGAATCAAAAACATCATCCAACTTGGGACTGCTCCGGCTAACCATGTCGAGTGATTGCATTAAGAAACCAAGTTGTGTCATAGTTAGTTGATTCTGTGAGAGCGTAGTTAAAAATGCGAAATACATTGATTAATCGGCAAAACAAATCAAAAACCGATTAATCGATTAATCGATTATTCGAATAACCGATTAATCGATTAATCGATTATTCGAATAACCGATTAATCGACTAATTGATTAATCGATTAATCGTTATTTACGATAGTTAATCGATTATTCGGTTTCGATTAATCGATTAACCGAAATTTGAAATTAATCGATTAAAAGTAACAGCCCTACTTCTCAGGGAGCTCATTTACACGGAGCCAGGTTACAGATACGATGAATTTCAATGCCGCAGTAGGTTTTCATGGCCAGGTGTCCTTCCTGACGTCAACCTCGTCCGAGGAGTTAATGAGATATGAAATGTTATCGTGTTGGAAGCCATTTTAGCCTATTTTCATTTATGAAGAAATAGGCTTATGGGTTCACCTTTTGTCCGTGTGAGTGTGTGCGCGTCTGTGTGTGTATGTATGTGTCCCCTAATAACTTCTAAACGGCTGAAGCGATTTCAATGAAACTCAGTGAGATCATAGTACTATCGGTCGACCCCGACCGTGCCCTTAAAATTTTATTACGTCTCACCAATCCAAAATGGCAGCTGTGCGAAATATTTCACCGGTATTCTATATCATATCTCCGAAACTATTACTCATATCACCCTGACATCTTGCACGATGATAAAGGGCACTACTAGAAGTTCACCTATGTGACTTTCAAAAACTTGTTAACTACAAAACGAACATGGCGGCCAAGTGAAGTTGAAACATTTAAATAGACTTTTCTCGCAATCTAACCATCCCAACGCACTGAAACTTGGTACACCAATTGCAATGCAGTGACATCTAATTTAGTTCAATTGTTCACATAACATCAAGATGGTGGCTGTGCGAGATTTTAATATTAAGTTTTTATTTTTTCTTGTGTTCTAATCATGCGATCGAAATCAACGTCTGAATAACGAACGTACACAATAATCCTCATCCCATAGTACAAAACTCTATGGCCTACATATATTAAAATCCAGCATGGCGACCATCCGAAATATTTAGACGGTTCTCAATATCCACGAATCTATTACTGCAATCAAAATGAAATTTTGTTTGTTGATAGAGGCAATTAACGTAAATAGGATATATGAAAATAGGCTGTATTGCTCTTCACGGAACTACCTGTTCAGTGTTGCCTTAGTAATCGAAATGTAATGTTTTTCAGTCGGTCAACATGATTGTAATGGATGGTTCCCTAATCCTGAGATTAACCTTTATCCGGTCGCGCTCGCGATAGATTACCGTCCTATTTCACCGCCTGATGCCAGAAGGAAGAGTGCTCTCGTAGGAGAATATCAGAAGATCATGGATAATCCGCAGCTGCCTTTGTTAAATGGCGTGGCCTATGCGGAGCGAAAACGGCTCAGATCAAGGAACCTGCTATTTCCACAGCCAGAATTTTGTCAGAAGGGAAGTTCGACATTCGTCTCTCACGGAGCCAAAATTGGCAACACACTGCCCTGTAAAGCCACCAGGATTTGATCAATTAAGCACTGTGTGGACAGCCCTCAATCGTATCCGCACTGGCCATGGAAGATGTGCAGACGCTCTCCACAAGTGGGGAATAGTCCCGTCATCAGAATGTGACTGTGGTGCTGAGAAACAGACAATTCATCACTTAGTGACCGAGTGCCCAAACCATGCATATTGTGGGGACTTCAAGGACTTTTTAACTGTTACAACAGATACTGTATGCTACATAAAGAACTTGAATATTTGTATATAGATATATGTAGGAATGTATGTTTCAATAGCTGGAACTATTATAGAATATAATGTATGTGATAATTTAATGTCTTTTGTGCCATACGTTAAATAAATAAACCGTCCTATTGGAAAGAACGCACCTAGAGCTCCTCTGATCGTTACCAAGTGCACAAAAAGCACATGTATTCTCAAGGTACGATATCCTTCACTAGATGACAGAGGAGTCGCGGTTCTTGATGGTGACGTTTTCGCCCAGTTGTTCATCAAATTGCTAAGGGCGCAGTCGATCAGTAGATTACCGTCGCGCGCGACCGGAAGTGCAATTTATTTTTGCCGAGCGCCCAAAACAAAATGTGAGTATTTATCATAGTATTTCCTCATTTCTAACACATTTCATTCACTATTATTAGCCCAGTTTCCCATTCTCCCCCCAACATCCACACACACGCATGCACACAACACTATCTTTAAAGCTGTCATATAGTGCTTTTTCATTTTTGCTACCACCGTTGTCGCACCTATTATGGATTTTAATTGAATAAATGTTTCTATATTTACACCTCTGTATGTCAATTACATGTTCGATCAATCTCAAAGCCAGTCATATTGCCATTGAAAGTGAAAAAGAAACTCACAATTTTAACAAGTAGTTCCGTGAAGAACTATACAGCCTATTTTCATATACCCTACTTTTGTTAATTGCCACTATCAAAATACAACATTTAAGTTTGATTGCTGAAATAGATTCGTAGATATTGAGAAATTACTAAATATTTCGGATGGTCGCCATGTTGGACTTTATATAATTATGTAGGTCCTAGAGTTATGTACTGTTACATGAAGATTATTGTGTACGTGTAACATTCAAACTTCAATCGCATGATTAGGACACAAGAAGTAACAACGAGATTTTAATTTCGCACAGCTGCCATCTTGTGGTTATGGAAACAATTGAAATAAATTAGATGCCAGTGGATTAACATTCGTATAAGGATTTACTCTACCAAGTTTCACTGCACTCGGATGGTTAAATTGCGAGAAACGTCCATGTGAATATTTATATTTCGCGTCGCCGCCATGTTGGATTTGTGATCACCAGGTTATTGAAAGTCCTATAGGTGAACTTATGTTCATAGCCCCTATGAACATAAAAATATTCAGTTTGATTGCTATAATAGATTCGTACATATTCCGAGCCGTCTAAATATTTCGGATGGTCGCCATGTTGGATTGTTAAATGTATAGGCCATAGAGTCATGTACTATTAAAGGAAAATTATTGCGTAGGTTCATTATTCAAACTTTCACTTCGATCGCATGATTACGACACAAGAAATAAAAACTTAATTTTAAAATTCGCACAGCCGCCATATTTAGGTTATGTAAACAATTGAAATAAATTAGATACCAGTGCATTACAATGTGTATAAACATTTCCTGTACCAAGTTTCATTGCGTTTGGAACATTCAATCGCGAGAAAGGTCTATTTAAATTTTCAAATTCGCTTGGCCGCCATGTTCGTTTTGTAGTTAGCCGGTTTTTGAAAATCTTATAGATGAACTTCCAGTAGTGCCCTTTATCTCCGTACAAAATTTCAGGGTGATACTGCTAATAGTTTCAGAGATGTAGGATGCCGGTGAAATATTTCGCACATCCGCCATCTTGTGGTTATGTAAACAATTGAACGAAGTTAGATGTCGGTGCATTAAAATGTATATAAACATATACTATACCAAGGTTTTATTGCGTTTGGTTGGTTAAATCGCGAGAAACGTCTATTTAAACGTCGCAAATTCGCTTGGCCGCCATGTTGGTTTTGTAGTTACCAGTATTTCGAAATTCACATAGGTGAACTTCTAGTAGTTCCCTTTATCATTGTAAAAAAATCGAGTGTGATATCGGTAATAGTTTCGGAGATATTGAATGCTGGTGTAATATTTCGCACAGCCGCCATGTCGGATTGGTGAGACGTAACAAAATTTGAAGGGCACGGTCGGGGTCGCCCGGAATAGTGCTATGAACTTACCAAGTTTCATCGAAATCGCTCCAGCCGTTTAGAATTTATTAGAGGGGGACACACACACACCTCACACACACACACACACACACACGCACACACATACGGACAAAAGGTGGTCTCATAAGCCTTTTTTTTTTTTTTTTTCAAAATTGAAAATAGGCTAAAAAACGGGAGGACGGTACATTACCGTCGCTCGACCGAGTGTGTTACATGAAGGGGCGCGACCGCAAGAAAGTTAATAAATATTACTTGGCAAGTTCAGCTGAAGCCCTGAGTGAGGGCGCTGTCGGCGAGAGCGTGCGATGGAGCGAGGGACGTAGAGCACGTGTGGGCTAGAGGAGAGAGCGAGAGTGCGTAAGAAAGTGCCGATGCCAAATCAACAATAACTACTTTGACTGTGTCCGTATCAGATAATGTCGTTTGTTTAAGGGGGCTCATAAACCGTTAGTGGGAGTTTTCGCACACTTTAACTTATTTATTTATTTAATACTTATTAGATACAGCCATGAATATTTTATAATTTCAAATAATATTAACAAAAACGACAATAACAGGTAACAAATGACAGTGATGGCAGCGAGGGACAAATCTCGGTAAAGACGTAGGGAATGATTGGGGTAGTGGGTGATTAGGAGGATGAGGGGGTTGGAATTGAGGATGAAAGGAATATTCTAATGTTATGTTTGAATGTTCTTTAGGGAGAGAATATGTCAATATTTGGAAGGGAGTTGCTAAGGGTAGGTAGACGGTGGAAAATAGATCGCTTCTGTACTTCAAGACGTGGGCGAGGTATGTGGTGTAAATAGTTCTGACGTGTTGAACGGGAGGGAACGTGGAGTGGTAAGTAGCTTAGTAGTTACAATTTTGTGTAACAATTCATAATTTTATGTAAGAAACACAGGTCAGTAAATTGTAGACGACTTCTCAGGTCGAGTACATTGAGCTGATTTAGAATGTCGGATTTGGCAAAGTGCCTTAACAATTAAATCATTGCTTCATTAATATGGAACATAGAATTATGAAATCTTACAAAGTAATAGTCAATACATAGGGATTGTATTTCATACTAGCAGTAGTGCTCGGCTTCGCCCGGTGGATTTATTTGTTTTATGGAAGATAATGAATACTACTACAGAACTGGCACATGATACTTAACTAACAGAAACCAATATTTTAAAAATATATATTTTGTGGTGGTGGTGGTGGTGGTGGTGGTTGTAGTGGGGGTGATAAGTAGTACAGTATAATGGACGTAACATTCAGGTCAATTTTCAGTAATGATAATTATGAATTGGGAAACAGCTATTTACTAACTACAGCACTGACACATGTAATTTACAAACAAATTTACAAAAAAGAACAGTATGTGCAACAAAAGACACTGCCTAGGGCCTATATCTCATTGGCTGTTAGAAATGTAGAGACCAATAGTGTCGTCCTTTGTCGCATAGCGCCGTAGGAAAATAATCAGAACTCTTTGGCAAAATTCGGCTGTCCCGAGCTACTGAGGTAGCAATAGTATCATTTGTCGCAACAAAGCGCTTAACGATAAGTTTCAGAATAAATGAAGGTAAATTTGAAAGCACCAACGCTTATTGCAGCTGATAACCTCAATGTACTGCACCAACACCATTGCACTAATTACCCCCCACCCCCGTGACTGCAATTTATAAACAGCGCAAGATGCAACTATTTTCGCAACTCGGCACCAGAACACTGGTAGGGGTGACGTGATGCAGCCCAAACTGCCCGTCAACAACAGACTTATTAAAATACTCTTACAGTTACACTACTACGGACATGAATGGTTCTAGGGCCTTAATACGTGGACTTCAAGTTCATTTTGTCTGTTATTCTAAATGTAGGGAATGGGGAGCGTTGTCCAAAATATCAAGTGAACAGTGTTACCAGCAGGGTTTCGAAGTGTATGTAAAATTTGGTGCAATTAAGAGAAACGTTGTAGATTTGTGCCAAAGGGCCTAAATCCAGGGAATGGAGTGGTAGGTCCGAAATTTCATGTAAACAGTGTTACTCGTAGGGTTCCAAATGGTAAGTATACAACTTTTGTTTCAGATTGGTGAAAGGGTGTGGATTTGTGCCAAAGGGCCTAAATGCAGGGAATGGACTGGTCTGTCATAAATTTCATGTAAGCAGTGTTACTCGCAGGGTTCCAAAGAGTAAGTATACAAATTTTGGTTCAGATCGGTGAAACGGTGTAGATTTGTGGCAAAGGGCCTAAATGCAGGGAATGGAGTGTTCTGTCCGAAATTTCATGCAGACTGTGTTACTCGCAGGGTTCCAAAGGGTAAGCATACAAATTTTGGTTCTGATCGGTGAAACGGTGTAGATTTGTGCCAAAGGGCCTAAATGCAAGGAATGGAGTGGTCTGTCCGAAATTTCATGTAAACAGTGTTACTCGCAGGGTTCCAAAGGGTAAGCATACAAATTTTGGTTCAGATCGGGGAAAAGGTGTAGATTTGAACCAAAGGGCCTAAATGCAGGGAATGGACTGGTCTGTCATAAATTTCACGTAGACAGTGTTACCATCAGGATTCCAAAGGGTAAGTATACAAATTTTGGTTCAGTTAGGTGAAACGGTGTACGTGTCACTAACCATAACGCCAGTGCATGCGGATAGAGCTGTTCGGGACATTTGTTCTACCGACTTACTGAATAAAAATCAATCTTGAAGGTCACCAGAGAGGTGTAGCCTAATGAATCAGGCTATCATATAAAAAAAGATATTTTAGAATCGGACTGGTAGTTCCAGAGATAAGCGCGTTTAAACACATAAACACACAAACACACAAACTCTTCAGCTTTATTATATTAGTATAGATAAGAAGGCGAACAGTATATACATTATTGCGTGATTTATTGGTAAGAAAATATTTGTGATAAAAAAACACGATTTAACAAGAAATACAAGAAATACTGTTCGCTTTTATAAATTTAAACTCCGTTACTTGAAGATGATTTAGCTTACTCGTTCAAGCGTTGAGCTGAATTATTTATTGATTTTTGGCATTTGATTTTTAAATTATCTTTGTGTATATTTTAAACTATTATTATAAAGCTTAATATTTATTTACACTTGCCATTAATCTCTCTATATATAAAAATTAAAGTTTGTCTGTTTTTTCTGAATTTCCACGGAATTTTGCGATATTTGCGCGTTTCGGACTGTTTTATGATGGATGCGCGCAAAAATATTTTTTTGGTCTGTTTGTCTGTATGTCTGTCCGTTTGTTTGTTTGTCTGTCTGTGGACAATTTTTTGTGTCCTTATAACTCGAGAACGGCTGAGTGGATCAACTTAAAATTTGATACAGATATCCTTCAGAGGCACGACACCAATCATTGATGTAACTCTTCTCCGTACCTCTCATAAAAGGGGCCGAACCCCCTTAAAATACGAGCTGAAATAAACGTAGAAGGGTGAGACAGAGCTCATTTTCAGCCCCTCAATGTGAGAAACAAAACTCGGGTGCCCTTAAGGGACCCCGAAAACCACATTTTAAGGCCCTAAAACCAACAGTTTTTGAGATATTCCCAGAAAAATAATTTCACTTAATAAATTAATGAAGGAATGCATGCCGGTAACATTGGCAACAGAATCTCAGAGGTCTATCTATTTCTGTAAGACGCAATGCAATTCCATTTATTATATTACTGTGAAGGTTTGCAAACGACAATAAGGTTATAACGGATCCAAATTAAGCTGAAATATTCATCAATACATATAATGCGCTTAAGGGGTCAAGGGGTACTCTAGAATTTTTTAACGCAATTTTCACGTTCGGGTATGGTACGGAAGGTCTATTATATCCCTATCCCTAAATTGTTATATTATTATTATTATTTTAATTATTATCATTATTATGGCGTACAACGACGAGACAAACTCATTTTCAAACCCTTGGTGTCAGAAACAAAACTCGGGGCCCCTCAAGAGCTGTAAAGGGTCCCCGAAAACTATATTTTAAGGCTCTAAACCCAACAGTTTCCTAGATATCACCAGAAAACTAATTTCATTTAATAAACTAAAGAAGGAATGCAAGCCACTAACCATGACAAAAGTATCTCAAGAGGTGGCATCCAACTTTCCATCTATTTCTGGAATAAGTAATGCCACTTCATTTATTACATTTCTGTGAAAGGTTGCAAATGGCTATAAGGTTATCACGGAACCAACTAAAACTGTAAAATTCATCAATGCGCTTAAGGGGTTCAAGGAGTACCCTAGATTATTTTCACACGACTTACACGTGCGATATGTCGTACAGAAGGTCTATTATATCTCCAAACAGCAAAGATTATTTTCAAAAATTCCTGATTTGAAATAGTAGACAGTTTTTTGCTGATTTTAGGAATTTGGGCCATTGGAGGCTAAAGAAAACTGAATTTTCATGCACCACAAGCCTTTATAATTTATAAAAGGGGTCTTCCGGTAGTTAGGCACTTGACACAGCGGTTAGGGTCAGTTCGTATGTGACGTGTATTGCGATTCGTCTACGAGGTTTTCAATTTTATTTTCACGCCAGGAAGAACACGTTAGGTAAATTTAGTTTGAGAGCACATTTTAGCTAGGCCTAATCATTTTTCTTTGCCAACAAACAGGTTCCAAGCCCCTAAACTTTGCAATAGTAGATCAATTGATAACATCTGTTTATTAATACCGAAGACCGTTCGAAGAATGGGTACTTCTGCAAGTATTTCATATTTTCTAACTTCATTTTTGAAAATTATTGTAAAGACCAATATTGAATTTTATTTTATTTAATACTGCATTGTGTGGATATCCATTTTAGTACTATATTTCATTTTATTACAGTTATTCTTTAACAACTTCACTTCTTATTTAGATTTAAGTACAATCTATATATTATTTTAATTTTAATTCTTAGTTGATTTTCATTTATAGTAAGCTGAAGATGACCTCATTGTAAGGTTGAAACATGTCCAATATATAAAATATATATTTATTTAGTATTGATTCGGTGTATAATTAAAACCTTTTAATCTCTACTTAGTATAAAACCAAGTCCCCGATTTTTGGATGTTACGGGTAAATTCGAGAACCACTGGATGGATTTTGATGCGGTTTTCACCATTCTGTAAAGGATATCTCGAGGATGATTTCTGTAGAAAATAATTTATTTATGATCCAAGGAAGCCGAGCAGTAACGATTTCAGTGGAAAAGTCGAAGAAAAAAAACGAGCGCTTTGTAAGCTTACGCTGGGCAAAATGTTAAAAATATCTAAATACTATGAGTGTAAGAATTGTTCAGCATGAAAAGTACTACAATAAAGTCCGCGAGAGCATATGTCTATCTTCAATACATCGCCCACTATAAGTGTTTTTACGTTTTAATTTCTTCCATATCCATTCAACTTCTGAGGCGACAGTTTACGAGCTAGCTAAGGACGAGTCAATCATCCCTGTTACAGTCTAGCTAGCGGGCGAACCTATTGGCCCAGATATTGCCAGCAGCAAACAGCCCACGTGTTGAGTTAAGACTTCTGAGAAGGGAGGTTGTGTTTGGAGTTTCCCTGGAAGTGCAACTCGGCTTTTCTTCATTTCGCCTGTGAAACACAGTCAAGTTAAGATTGGACGGAAGGGGGATTTGAGTTTCATTCACCTCGCCATTCCTTGGAAGTGCAGCTCTCATTTCGCCTGTGAACTTTTCGTTCCGCAAAATTCACAGTCAATTTAAGATTGGACGGAAGGGGGATTATATTATATTAAATTATACTAATTGGCGTATAATCTCTACTTAGTATAAAACAAAGTCCCCGATTCTTGGATGTTAAATTACGGGTAATCTCGAGAACCACTGGTTAGATTTTGATGCGGTTTTCACCATTCTGTAAAGGATATCACGAGGAAGGTTTCTGTAGAAAATAATGTATTTATGATCAAAGGAAGTCAAAGAGTAACGATTTCAGTGAAAAAGTCGAAAAAGACCTGGCGTCCGTGCGCTTTTTAAGTTTACGCTGGGAAAATCGTTAAAAATATCAATGTACTATGAGTGTAAGAATTGTTCACCATGAAAAGTTCTACAAAAAATCCCCTGAGAGCATATCTCTATCTTCAATACATCGCCCACTAGAAGTGTTTTTATTTTTTCATTTCTTCCAACAGTCTCCATTCAATTACTGAGGCGACAGTTTACGAGATAGCTAGGGGTGATCCAATACCCCAGTTACAGCCTAGCTAGTGGGCGAACCTGTTACCCCAGATACAGCCAGCAGCAAACTATCGAACCGTGTTGAGTTAAGACTTCAGAGAAGAGTGGTAGTGTTTGGAGTTTCCCTGGAGGTAAAACTTGCCTTTTCTTCATTTCGCCTGTGAACTTTTCGTTCCGAAAACTCACAGCCAAGTTAAGATTGGACGGAAGGGGGATTTGTTTTTCATGCACCTCACCATTCTTAAATTACGTCCGACAAGAATTAATAGTCCAGTCAGTAATATTAACCCATCATGCCGAGACGTAAAACGGATATAGGTCGTAGTTCATTGACATCGAAAAAAAAAAGTGCATTCTTAATTGTTCCCGGGCGAAGCCGGGGTGGGTTGCTAGTTAATTTATAAATGACTATAAGTTTGTAAGTTCTCATAATTAGTAAATCTATGATTTAATTCTTACCTGTGTGCAAAAACTCCCACTAGCGGTGGGTGAGCCCCTTAAAGTAATAACTTGAACTCGCGAAAGAGCCTCCTTTTGTTGAAGAGCTCAGATTGCTGCTGCTTCTGCCATCTACAACGAATTATGAGAGACTAATGCAGGAAATGAAGTTAAAGAGATGAAGAATATGGCAGGAATTTTATGTCACGGATGCATCGCGGGATTAGACGAAGGGTTTCTATGAGATGAGACACTTGTTAATAGGGTTGCCAGATTTCAAGAATAGAAATACCGAACACACGTCCCAAAACATGTTCTTTTTTAATTGAGGTTGTTAAATGTTGTAATAAATGTATTAAATAAACATTCCATAATCAAAGACACAAAATTAAAATTATATAATGCTGACACATCGTATAGGCCTATGACACCAGCAACTTACAAATACTTTTCATTTGAACGACCCTTTGCAAGGATATTTTATTTGTAAGTACCTTCTGATAAAATGCACTATAATTTTCGTCATAATTGTAATATGTGAACAATTCTTGTTTTATCAAACTAATGGAGCTTATGCTTCTATCATCTCTCCATTTGATATTCATGACAGAATAATCTCTCTCCGTAAAAGCATTGGAGGGGAAAATGCTGAGTATTAACTTCACAAGGACTAAGATATTCCTTAATTTTGTTGCCCCTAATAAATCTATAACATGTATTGTACCCATCTATCTGACACAGTCATAGAAAACATTTTCTCTTTCAAACTTGCACCTGTATCACCAGAAAACAAGCTAGATATTACAATCAATTCTGAAGCGAGACATTTGAACATTGGTGCGAAATTGAATATATTATCAAATTAACCAAAAACGGAATATTTGGCGTTCCGTTAAAGATTAAAACGGAACGTCTGGAAACCCTACTTGTTAACCAGATTATCGGTGCATGGATTCCACTTCAAGGTGTGTGCAAACAAAATCTACCATCAACCGGATTGCAGGTGCGTGTGTTCCCTCTGCGGCAGAGCGTGTGGCAGATATCATGTAATGCGGTGTGAACATAGGAAGTCATTTCTGACACAGTATTGTTCTCAGTGCTTGATGATGGTCACATTGCTTCCCGCATAGGGCGCACACGCATTGCTCGTTCGCCGAGTGGTGCGTTTTCGTGGAGCATAGTTTGGGATGAAATCCGTGCATAGCTAATCTGGTCGTTATGTGTCATAATTAGGGCTCGGATTTTTAGGTGCTAAAAATCGGGAAAATATTTACTTTTTATGTATTAAAAATACCTGATATATGTGGCAAAAAAGTAAAAATATCTAATTATAATTTAGTTTATTAATGTAAATATAAACAATATGCAGTGCTCACGAATGCTATGTCTCAGTGACTACAAAGAATTGCAATACACAACGAGATACATCTTCAGGTTGTCCATCACAAATGACCGACGATTATCGCGTAACACTTCTGCGGCAACATGTTTCTTGCCCTTAATGTGTTGTGTAACTTGAGATCGCTGTTCAGCCTTGTTTGCTTTACCACATGGTCGTCAGAACAGAACGCCCCTATCAGAAGTAAAATTATCTTTACATTCTGCAACAGATGATAACTTGTAGTTGGTTTTACTTTAGACACCGTAGAACTGCCTTACACTTCACAGTGCCAGAAATGAACTGCATGTGAGTGACACTGGTTCCACGTAGCTGGGGCAGGGGAAGGTCTAGCACGTGGTGCAATGTGGCTATGGACAAGGAAATCCCCGGCTTCCACAGTGAGTGGGACGGGGTGACAAGTTACGAATAACACAGTTGCAAGCTGACATACGCTCTGCATGAAGATTAGATAGCTCACAGTTTCTTCCCCTTTGAAGTAACACAGAACAAAAATGCAATAAACTGAATGATATAGCATACTGATTTAAATATGTATAAATTTATGTATTTTATGTGCTAATAAGTGAAAAGCAGGAATGTATGTATTTATAGAAAAATTGCTTAAAATATGTATTTACATAAAGAAATATTTATTTACCTAAAAATCCTAGCCCTAGTCATAATTCGTAGTTGGCTTCTTTCCACTTGTCGGTGGTCGTCGCCGTGTCTGTACTGTAAAAGTCCAGCCAAATTTCTGATTTCTTTGTGTGATGTAATGCTTAATTCAATTGCATATTTTGTGCTCTTATGAATTTATTAAAGTAATAACACACACTTAAGTTAGTTGTTGTTATGGCGTGATTGAATGTGTTACATTAATCATTAGGGCTCGGATTTGTAGGTGTTAAAAATCAGGAAAATATTTATTAGCCTACTTTTCACATTTTGCAAAAATGAGGAAAAAGTAGACGTATGAGATCGGGCAAATGTGTGTCTGTCTGTCCTTCTGTCTGTCTGTCTGTCTGTTTGGCTGGCTGGCTGGCTGTGTGTGTGTCCCCCCTATCAACTCCTAAATGGCTCCAGCAATCGAAACAAAATTTGGTAGGAGTAAATATATCTCACGGCCATATTTGAAAATGATGTCAGCGCTACCAACTGCTGAAAAATCGCAATTGAAATTTGAGCTCCATGTTGGATATCTTGGAAGGTATGAATGGGAGCTATTTCAAAATTGGCACACGTATAGATAATAATATTGCAGTTTAATTTCCAGGAGGCCATGCATGGCAGTGTTGCCAAAATGAATATAAGCCTGCTGATAAGTCTAATTTTATATGTGTATAACTTCCACACTATCAATTGGAATTCAACCAAATTTCGTATGTGTTATGTGTACATAAACAGATATGACTGAGCGTATTCTTAAGAGCCACCAGGGCTGCCAACAGTTAATAAATGCTCTCAATTTTTTTAAATCCAAATACCCATATATCAGAAAGTATGCAAGCCGACAGCTTTAAATTATGCACATGTATAGTACCTGACATTCTATATTAATTTGGAGTAACTTATATACGTCAGTGCTACCAACATGATTCTAAGCCTGCTAAGAGGAACAACTTTAAATACATGACACTTCTATACTATCATTTGGATTTCAACCAAATTTCGTGTGTGCTATGTGTAACATAACATATATGACTATGCTGATTCCTAAGAGTAACCAGGGCTGCCAACTGTTAATAAATGCTGTCTCTATTTTTGTTACCCTAATATCAATATATCAGAAAGTATGCAAGATAATAGCTCTAAACTTTGCACACGTATAGTACCTGGCATTCTAGATTAATTTGGAGTAACTAATATACGTCAGAGCTGCCAACATGATTCTAAGCCTGCTGATAGGTCCAATTTTAAAATTCATGTAACTTCTATACTAATTAATGGATTTAATTCAAGATTGACCCAACAATAGATCATATTAATTTAGATTATTTCTGACCAATATGTGTATGTCATTGTTGCCAACACGATTTTACGCACGCTGTTAGACCCAATGTTTAACTGCATGTAACGTCCATGCTATCCATTGGACTTCAACCAAATTTTGTATTCTATACCTTAAGAGATGGAACTAAGAATATATTCAGTCACCAGGGCTGCCAACTGTAGTTCTCTATTAGGCTATATTATGCCAGGTATACAGAATTTCGAACAAATTAGAAATTTCGATATTACCAACTTAATTTCCTCATTATTCTAGATAGATCCATATAGATTAATCATTGGCATGAATCTTAAATTTTAAGAAAAGTAGGCTCTTTAGTTCGTCACGGAACTTCTTGTTTTTTATGTATTAAAAATAGGTGAAATATATGACCAAAAATAATTATAATTTAGTTTATTAACGTGAATATAAACAATATAAACACGAATGCAATTTAAGCTACGCCTCACCGACTGCTGAAGCATTACAATACACAACGAGATACATCTTCAGGTTGTCCATCACAAATGACCGACGATTATCGCGAAACACGTCTTCTGAAGGCGCGAAACTGCGGCAATATGTTTCTTGACCCCGAGGTGTTGTGTAACTTGAGATCGCTTGATTGCTTTTCCACATGATTGGCAGAACAGAACAGAAGTAAAATTATCTTTAATTTATGCAACATACTGCTGCAGACGATAACTTGTGGTTGCTTTCACTTTTACTTTAGACATCGTAGAACAGCCTTACAATTCACAGTGCCAGAAATGAACTGCTGGAAGGGGAGAGGGGGTGTAGCACGTGGTGCAATATGGCTTTGGATAAGGAAATCCACAGCTTCCACAGTGAGTGGCTCGGGGCGACAAGTTAAGAATAACACAGTTGCAAGCTGGCATATGCTCTGCATGAAGATGAGATAGCTAACAGGTTCTTCCCCGTTGAGGTAATACTGAACAAAAATTCAATAAATAAGATCTATAAATAAGATCTAGCATACGGATTTTTAGCCTATTTTCAATTTTGAAAAAATAGGCTTATGAGATCACCTTTTGTCCGTGTGTGTGTGCGTGTGTGTGTGTGTGTGTGAGGTGTGTGTGTGTGTCCCCCCCCCCTAATAAAATCTAAACGGCTGGTGCGATTTCAATGAAACTCGGTAAGTTCATAGCACTATTCCCGGCGACCTCGACCGTGCCCTTCAAATTTTGTTACGTCTCACCAATCCAACATGGCGGCTGTGCGAAATATTTCACTAGCATTCAATATCTCCGAAGCTATTACCGATATCGCCCTGAAATTGTGTACGGTGATTAAGGGCACTACTAGAAGTTCACCTATGAGACTTTCAAAAACCTGGTGACTACAAAACCAACATGGCGGTCAAGCAAAGTTGAGACTTTTAAATAGACTTTTCTCGCGATTTAACTATCCAAACGTACTGATACTTGGTACAGCAAATGTTTATACACATTGTAATGCACTGGAGTCTAAATTAGTTCAATTGTTTATATAACCTCAAAATGACGGCTGTGCGAAATATTTCACTGACATTCTATATCTCCGAAACTATTACAGATATCACCCTGCAATTGTGTACGGTGATAAAGGGTACTGATACAAGTGTACCTATGTATATTTCATAAACCTGTAAAGTACAAAACGAACATGGCGACCAAGCGAATTTTAAATGTTTTAATAGACTTTTCTCGTGATATAACTCTCTGAGCGCAGTGAAATGAGGTACAGTAAATGTTTTTTGCAGATTGTAATGCACTGCCATCTAATTTAATTCAATTGTTTACATAACCTCAAGATGGCGGCTGTGCGAAATTTTAAAATTAAGTTTTTATTTCTTGTGTCGTAATCATGCGATCGAGGTGAAAGTTTGAATAATGAACCTAGGCAATAATTGCCCTTGAATGGTACATAATTCTATGGCCGATACATATAACAATCCTAAATGGCGAGCTTCCGAAATATTTAGACAGTTCTCAATATCTATGAATCTTTTACAGCAACCAAACTGATTTTTTTTTATGTTCATAGAGACTATGAACATATGTTCACCCAAAAGACTTGCAGTAGCCTGGTGAACACAAATCCAACATGGCGGCGACGCGAAGTATAAATATTTAAATGGACGTTTCTCGCGAATTAACTATCCGAGTGCCGTGAAACGTTGCACGATAAATGCTTATACAAATGTTGATCCACTGGCATCTAATTTTTTTCAATTGTTTGCATAATCACAAGATGGCTGCTGTGCGTAATTTTAAAATGTCGTTTTTTAGACGGTTCTCAATATCTACGAATCTGTTATAGCAATTAAACTGAAATTTTGTATGTTGATAGAGGCAATTAACATTAGCAGGATATATGAAAATAGGCTGTATAGTTCTTCACGGAACTACTTGTTTAAAATGTAAATATTAAGACTTCTTATGTGCTGATGATTGAAAAGTAGGAATTTATGTATTTACATTAAAAAAATATTTATTTTCCTAAAAATCCGAGCCCTATTTATCATTGGAAATAAAACAATAACAGTTCAATTCGAAACTAACCCATAATATTGTTCATAAAATATAGGCTAATCCTGTGGAATGGGAAATAATGACAACCTAAGCCTAGCACACATTCCTTAAACAGTTATTAAATTAACAAATAAATAAACCTAACCACTAGCCAGGAAGACATACATTTACATGTCAGACGTAGCCCGTGGTACAGGACTGCAAGTGACACCACTGGAAAGTCATCCTCACGTGCGCGCAACCCAGCGCCAGTACTTTTACAATGTTGTGAATCCTTCAGTTATTAGGACAATGCGGCCCACGATAAAGCCACAATGCTTGCCTTATGAAGTTCACCGTGCGGTAGCTGGCGACGGAATGACACTGTT
Source organism: Meconema thalassinum (assembly GCA_946902985.2). Taxonomy (NCBI): domain Eukaryota; kingdom Metazoa; phylum Arthropoda; class Insecta; order Orthoptera; family Tettigoniidae; genus Meconema; species Meconema thalassinum. The sequence goes on from OX336399.1 coordinate 86,510,780, forward strand.
CAAACATTTGACAACGATGAATGAGCTCTCTCCTCATTGGTTTCTGATGACGTAGCCTATTATTGCATGCCACCCCTTTCTCGGCAGCAAATAGTGGTAGATCCTGTAACATGACAATTAGAAGGGCACGGGGAAGCCTACTAGTTCGCATATTTTCCGGGACTTCAGAAGAATTTGTCGCGCTGTAGACTTGGATGACCAGTTTCGATCGTCAAGCGATCATCATCAGATCCTATACACTTAAAGGCTATTAAATCTATGTCTACAAGTACCGTATGGTTTATGATATTTACTTGGTACTCTTTGCAGAATCTGAAGATGATTTACAGAGATCAGAATATAATCCTCACACATCAGCAAGAAATTACAACATGGAGATTTCCCTTACCAAAATTAAAGTTATGGTCTTCATAGAGAAAATACCATGAGAGAACAAAAATTGCAATAGAAAATACAACCCTTGAACAGGTATCGGCTATAACCTCAGTTACATCCAAGAAACCGATATGCAGCACAAAATCAACTTTACTAAGGTCACAGGACTATTAAAATAATAACATCTTGAGGCCATGTTTAGTCCAGAGGCACACACGACTCGAACTATACAACATCCTAGCCAAACCTATCCTTCTACAGGGTGGCGAACGACAAGTCACCTGATTTATTTCGTGAATAACACTTTTGTTGTTGACAAGATTTGTAATTTATTGATGTAGAAGTAAAGAATACAGCTTGGAAATACAACCTAATGAATCACATGTTCAATATGACTGCGTTTTGTTTTACAACTTCTTCAAGTCGTACACGTGCATTTGTGACGACTCTCCGATACAAATCTTCTGGAATAGCCCTAAGTTGCACTGCATTTTCAGGTTTTCTGTGGCACACCTTCTCTTTAAGGAACCCCCAAAGGAAGAAGTCACATGGGTTAATGTCCGGGCTGTGGGGCAGCCACATTCCTCCTCCTTCATAACGTTCTGGAAATCTCTTTGACAATACCCTACCCTTTCCTGTAGGAAATCAAGCACAACTTTGGCAGTATGGAGGCGTGCTCCATCCTGCATGAACCATTGTGTCTGCAATGGAAGACGTGTGGCCATGAGTTGAGGAAATAACTGGTTTCGCAGCATGTCTAAATAGCGTTCACTGATTACTGTAGCATCAAAGAAGAACGGACCGATGATTCCATGGCTTGACATTGCGACCCACACGCACATTTTCTCTCCGTAGGTGTCTTTAATGTGGATTATTCGCGGAGGTTCACACGCCCAGAATCGAACGTTCTGTTTGTTCACAACACCGTTCACGTAAACCTATGCTTCGTCAGAAAACCATGTGTTGTGTAGCACTGCCTTTTGGTCTTGCTCGATTGCCCACCTTGCAAACTGTAGTCTCCGCTCCTTATCTCTCGCAGTAAACTTACGCGCCACAGTCATCTTGTATGGATACATGCGAAGCTCGGATTGAATAATTCTTTGTACAGATCGGCGTGAAATTCCCAACTCGGCATTGGCTCTTCTTGTTGGTTTACTCGGACTGCGAGTCAAAGCCACTCGAACTGCTTTAATGAGTTGCGGCGAACATGCGGTACGTGCAGATGGCCGCTTACACTCGAAAACAGATTCAGTACCTGCAAATTTGTGATGTAATCTGCGTATTGTCTGTGGATTGGGAGCCCACCGTGTGCCGAAATGAGCACGAAACCTTCTCTGTGTCAATGTAACACTGTTCGTTGCCGCGATCAGTAACACAATCTTCGTCTTTTGTGCGACGGTCAACCGTTCTTTGTCCGCCATCGTGGCAAACTGAAATGGCGGACTCAAAACAGAAGCGATGAACTCGTAAGGACATCTGGAGTAATTTCCATGAACTGCACGAAGTTGAGCGCACAATTTAAAAGCTATTGCCCCAATAGAATACTCATAGGATCAAAATTCAATCGGGTGACCTATCGTGCGTCACCCTGTATATGGCAGCGAAACTTGGACCCTTCGCCAAGGGGATGAACGGAGACTAACGAGTGCCGAGATGCGGTTCATGAGGAGAACAGCTGGATACACACTATGGGATAGGAAAAGATCTGAGGATATCCTTAAAGAACTAAAAGTAAAACCATTTATCAGCACAGTACAGAACTACAAATCAGCTTGGAAGGACCATGTACTGAGTACGAAGACCGGCCGGGTCACCAGACGAGTCCTCAAATACCAACCTAGAAGCAGAAGAGGCGTGGGTCGACCTACAAGCAGATGGGACGAGACCGTAACAGACCACCTGGCCTAACACTTGATAGGAAGAAGAAGAAGGCAATATATACACTTATTTAGTTAGGGTTGCCAGATTTCAAGAAGGGGCGTGGTGGCTCAGCGGTCTAGCTGTATGCCTCTCACCAAGGCGGTCCGGGTTCAATTCCCGGTCAATGCATGTGAGATTTTCGAAGTGAAATGCCATGTCCTGTGGTTCGGATTCCACGTAAAAAGGAGGTCCCGTGGCTTATGATCTACAGATTAACGGTCACGTTAAACTACAAGCTTCCTTCCTTCCTTCAGATTTCAAGAATGGAAAAATGGAACACACGTCCCAAAACATTCTTTGTATCATGGTCGTTAAATGTTGTAATAAATTATGCACATACCGGTATGTATTAAATAAGCATTACATAATCAAATACACAAAATTAAAACTAGATATTGCTGACACATCATTTAGGCCTATGACACCAGCAACTTACAAATGCTTTTAATTTGAACGATCATTTGCAAGGATTTTTTTTATTTTTAAGAACCTTCTGATAAAATTCACTACAATTTTCGTCATAATTGTAATATGTGAACAATTCTTGTTTTATGGAGCTTCTGTTTCTATCATCGCTCCATTTGATATTCATGACAGAAAGAACTCTCTCCGTGAAATCATTGGAGAGAAAAATGCTGAGTATTTAACTTCACAAGGACTAAGATATTCGTTAATTGTGTTGCCCCTAATAAATCTATAACATGTATTGTACCCATCTGTCTGACACAGACATAGAAATCATTTTCTCTTTCAAACTTGCACCTGTAACACCAGAAAACAAGCTAGATATTACAATCAATTCTGAAGCGGGACATTTGAACATTGGTGCGAAATTGAATATATTATCAAATTAACCAAAAAAACTGAATATTTGGCGTTCCGTTAAAGATTAAAACGGAACGCGGAACAAAACAAGACATAACGGAATTGTTCCGGTAAAACAGAACGTCTGGGAACCCTATATTTAGTTCCTGTAGTAAATAAACTAGCACAATTAGTCAAAATATGTGATCTTTTGTTGAGATACTGATAGTGGTGATTGACCTTCAAGTTTGCTAGCATAGTGTGATTAAATGATCAGGGTATTGTGGATTGTGTACTTAGCTGTTTGAGTGATGCGTGGTCCGTTTCCGTGCAGCTGCCACCTCCGCTGAACTGGGGTGTAAAGGTTGATGAATAAAAACTCGCCACTGGAAATTCTTTTCCAATAGAGTACTTAATCACAATAGGTTTCCGAAATATCTTGGTGTTACCTTGGATCGGACTTTATCCTTCAAGCAACATCTTTTGAACTTGTCGAAGGAACTGAAAACCCGAAACAATATTAATCAGAAGCTAACTGGTACTACTTGGGGATCTGCTGCGAACATCCTGCGCTCTTCAGCCTTAGCGCTGGGTTTCTCTACTGCCGGCTATTGTGCTCCAGTGTGGCTTAATAGCCCGTATACGAAGAATATTGACCCACAATTGAATACCAGCATGCGTCTTATATCTGGCACCATCAGACCAACTCCAGTCCACTTGCTCCGACTGTTGTCTGGTATAATGCCATCTGACTTACGAAGATCTCGTGCTCTTGTTCGAGAGTAAAACAAGATCTGCAAGAATCCTCTGCTACCTGTTCTAGGCGACATACCAGCTCTTAGTCTCCAAAGATTGAAATGACGACATCCACCTCTTTGTGATGCTGCTCTGAAGACATCCACTAACTTCGATGCTTTGGAGGAAATGGAAAGGCCGCTGGAATAACTCCACTGACTTGCCCCTACATAACATCTTCAGAGGGGAAAAAATTGCTAACGGATTCCAACTACCGCGTGCAACTTGGTCCAGACTGAACACGATCAGGACAGGTCATGGAAGGTGCAGGGATTCCCTCTATAAGTGGAATTTTGTACCATCTCCAGAATGTGATTGTGGAGCCCCTCGCCAGACCATTCCCCACATTTTAAGCGAGTGTCAACTATGGGCTTATCCAGGTAGATTGGAAGACTTTCTATCACCAACAGCGGAGGCAATGCAGTGGGTTCAAAAGTTGGACATTCAGCTATAACGGATAACACTAATACCTGAACTGAATCAATGTTTTTTTTTGTTATTGTGTATATATTGTATATATTATGTATATAACTTCCTTGCCATACGTTAATAATAATAACTGAAAATTCAACAGACACACAAAAAGGATGTGCAACGTTTTAATAATTACCATATTAGGAGACTTCTTAGCACCCACGTGCTTTCCGCCTGTTAACTAATAAGAACTCCCACAGTTCCTCAATAGGTTTCTTGTAATCCATTTCCGGTTTTCGTAGTTAATACGACGTTTCTTACCTTCATTCGCATAATTCAACACAGAACCCAATCACGTGCGTTAGCGTTGCCATCTTTTATCACCTGCAGTGTTCTGCAACCGACCGCCAATTTTGACACCTCATAACCCCCTGGAAACTTAATATTTTCCCCGGAAGTTGCCACTAGATTGATGGAGAAAAGGTTAAGAAACGTTCTGAAACTGAAACAAATTTTCGACAAATTTGGTGCTTGCAACGTTTTGTTGGGAACCCATTCATTTTTTGTCATAGTTCTGACTATTATTCTGCATCTTAGCTCATCGGGTTCATCATCATCATCATCATGAGGAATGCCTTCCAGCGAACCGGGAAGGATGTTTTAGAACGAAGTGCCTCCATTTATTACGGTCCTGGTATGTTTCCTCTCTCTCTCTCTAGGGCAGGGGTTCCCGAAGTATTTCTGTAGCGCCCCCTTCTGAAACATAAAATATCTAGCGCCCCCCACCTTATTCTCCTCTGCTTTCTTAGCACTTCTCTTTGGCTACTTCACACATTTTCTTTTAGTTCTTGCTCATGACGCTTAAATATGCTATAGGTTTACTTACACAGTTCGGATTTAAGTGTCTCTTAACCCGGCCTTAGTCACGGCCGATCTCACAGATCGGGAGGGGACATTTTTTGATGTGTAACATCTTTTCCACTCGGTAGCTGGATAATTTTTGTAGGAGTGATTTTGGAAAAGGGACGGAAACAATGAGCGCGTGCGGTGGCGGAGATTGGTACCACGACGTACGTCGGCCATGTGGCTATGTGAAATGTATATCGCATACGGTTTACTTCAAGGTTTGCAGGCCCCATTAAATATATTCCTACAATAAATCAGAAACCTCTATGGAGATCAAATTGGCAGGTGAAAAGCTGAAGGAAGTAGGAGACTTCTGTTACTTAGGAAGCAGAATAACCAGTGATGGACGAAGGAAAGAGGATATTAAAAGTAGGTTGGCTCAGGCAAAGAAAGCATTTCTACAAAAAAGGAATCTGCTGACATCGAATATAGATTTAGGTATTAGGAAGTCATTTTTGAAAGCCTTTTCCTGGAGCGTGGCGCTCTATGGAAGTGAAACTTGGACTATTGGTGCAGCAGAAAAGAGGAGAATTGAAGCATTTGAAATGTGGTGTTACAGGAGAATGATGAAGATCAGATGGGTAGATAGGGTTACAAACAAAGAGGTATTAAGACGAGTGGGAGAGGAGAGATGTTTCTGGTGACTGCTAATGAAGAGAAGAGATAGGTTGGTAGGACACATACTAAGACACCCAGGAATAGCAAGCTTAGTTATGGAAGGAAGGGTCGAGGACAAAAACAGTAGGGGTAGACCAAGGTTAGAATATGTTAAACAGATTGTCTCGGATGTAGGGTGTCGGAGTTATGTAGAGATGAAACGATTAGCTCAGGACAGGGTGGCATGGAGAGCTGCATCAAACCAGTCAAAAGACTGAAGACTCAAACAACAACAATAAATCATCTTCAAGTTGTCGTTCTTTGGTGTGAACATGTGACATGTTATCCTACTATGTGTCTGCCGGGAGCGCAAATCCCTTATTAACAGTGAACTCTGTTGGTCATTGAAATAACTACTTGTAAAACTCCAGTGCCAAATCCTGACCGGTTCGCGCATGTCGGCCATGTGGCTATGTGGAATGTATATCGCATACGGTTTACTTCAAGGTTTGGAGGCCCCAATAAAGATTCTGATTCAATATAAGCATTCGAGGTACTGTCGGCCAATATACAGTACAGCCCTATGTGGAATGTATTTTGTTTTTCCAAACATTCTCAAATAAATTGTCTCAAAATTCTCGTGTTCTTTAACCTTTTATATGACAAAAAAAGCAATTCTCATTTTCCTTATTGTATCAATTACCGTCTCACTTTCCCAGTATAATAAATCATTCGGTAAATGTCTCCATTGTCGATTAATTTGATGTTTTTTAGCCTATTTTCATTTATGAAAAAGAATAGGCTTATGAGAACACCTTTTGTCCGTGTGTCTGTCTGTGTGTGTGTATTTTTGTGCCCCCCCCCCTAATAACTTCTAAACGGCTGGAGCAATTTCAGTGAAACTTGGTAAGTTCATAGCACTATTCCCGGCGACACCGACCGTGCCTTTCAAATTTTGTTACGTCTCACCAATCCAACATGTCGGCTGTGCGAAATATTACACCAGCATTCAATATCTCCGAAACTGTTACCGAAATCACCCTGGAATTTTGTACGGTGATGAAGGGTACTACTACAAGTTCACCTATTTGCCTTTTGAAAACCTGGTAACTACAAAACCAACATGGTGGTCAAGCGAAGTTGCGACATTTAAGTAGACGTTTCTCGCGATTTAACCAACCAAACGCAATGAAACTTGGTACAGTATATGTTTATACACATTGTAATGCACCGACATCCAACTTCGTTCAATTGATTACATAAACTCAAGATGGCGGCTGTGTGAAATATTTCACTGGCATTCTATATCTCTGAAACTATTACCGGTATCACCATGAAATTTTGTATGGAGATAAAAAGCACTACAGAAAGTTTATCTATGAGACTTTCAAAAACTGGTTAACTTCAAAACGAACATGGCGGCCAAGCGAATTTGACATTTTTGAATAGACTTTTCTCGCGATTCAATGATCCAAACGCAATGAAACTTCATACAGCAAATGTTTATACACATTTTAATGCACTGGTATCTAATTTAGTTCAATTGTTTACGTAACCTCAAGATGGCGGCTGTGCGAATTTGGAAAATTAAGTTTTTATTTCTTGTGTTCTAATCATGCGATCGAAATCAACATTTGCATAATTTACGTACACAATAATCATCATCTAATAGTACATAACTCTACGGCCTACATATATTAAAATCCAACATGGTGACCATCCGAAATATTTAGACGGTTCTCAATATCTATTAATCTACTGCCGCAACAAACTGAAATTTTGTAAGTGTATAGAGCCTATAAGCATAAGTTCACCTATGGGACGTTCAATAACCTGGCGAGCACAAATCCAACATGGCGGCGACGCGAAATTTAAATATTCAAATGGACGTTTCTTGCGTTTTAACCATCCGAGCGCAGTGAAACTTGATACGGTATATGCTTATGCAAATTTTAATCGACTGGCATCTAATTCATTTAAATTATTTTCATAACCACAAGATGGTGGCTGAACAAAGTTTTAAAATCCCGCTTTTATTTCTTGTGTCCTAATCATGCGATTGAAGTTTGAATAAAACACCTACACAATAATCTTCATGTAATCCCTATATATCCCTATATATATTATAATTGTGAAAATCTGTGTGTCCGTGTGTGCGTGTGTGTGTGTGTGTGTGTGTGTGTGTTAGTTTGTTACCTCTTGACACTAACACGGCTGGACGGATTTGGATGAAATTTGAAATGGAGACAGCTTATACCTTGGGATAACATATAGGCTGCCTTTCGTCCGGAAATAAATCATTGTTCCCGTGGAACTGGCAACATAACTGAAAAGTCACCAAAAATACTCAACCAGGACAAAATATCGAAGTTGTCGCATAAAGACCGGACAAAGCTCATTTTACTCCCCTCGATGTAAGAAACAATACTCGGTATGTCCGTACGGGACACCGAAAACTACATTTTAAGGCCCTAAAACCAACAGTTTCAGAGATATTCGTAGAAAACTATCTTCGCTCTGATTGATGAACTAATCGCAAGTCCATTTCCATGGCAACACTACCTCAAGGTAAGACATCCGATTTTCTATATATCCCTGTAGGAGGCAATGACAATCCATTTATTATCTTTTTCATGACATTTATAAACACAATAAGAACAGTGTAGCGCGCCTGCCTCTCATCCGGAGGCCCCGGGTTCGATTCCTGGCTCCGTCAGAGATTTTAGACACTGACGTGAGGGCTGTAACGGGCTGCACTCAGATTCGTGAGGACAATTGAGTAGCTGTGAGGCAGCGCCCTGGTCACTAAGAACAAGATTAACGGCTGAGGGGACACTAAGCACTGACCACGCGTCACCACAATATCTGCAGGCCAAATGGCTGGGAAGCGGTCGCATGATAGGCCTAGGCCCTTCATGGGCTGTAGTGCCAGGGGTAAAAAAAATTAGGGGAAGTGCCTTCTAATACCACCTTTAATTTTTAAACACTACAGTAGCGGCTATAAAATAAAGGTAGCGATATAGCCACGTTCAATTTCATAAACACTGGGCTCACAAATCCCGAATAGTTAAGTACAAATATCAGTCTGGTCAGGTCATTATTTCAGTAGCAACGAAGCTCTGAGGCGGCTATTGCCGTTTCCTTAACACTTAAGGCTTCCCGCCGTCATATACCTCAATGTGCACTTACAAAATTGTGAACCAGTCTATTTTACTAAAAAGAATTTCTACGAGCGAGTATCCACTCCGGCAAAAACCACGCTCACTACCTTTTCCAAAATTTACACAAGACATGATTTTTAAAGCACTCTTCTGTATGTTGAGCTACAGTGACATACCACATACAATAAAATGTTGGCAAATCTGAGTTCAAGGAACTGCTGTCCAGAATAGGCTTTCGGTACAGGTTATGCGGCCCATGTTCGTAACATGGAATGTTTTTCTTTGACAATGCATCTACACCATGTGCGAGGGCAACGCATTTCAAAGATCTCTAAAACACAATAATCAGGAAATTGGAGAACAATTTAAAGTCGGAGTGAAGATTCAAGGAGAAATAATTTCATCTCTGAGATTTGCTGATGACATCGTCATCTTAGCCGATACGCCAGAAGATTTGAACGAGTTTTTGATTGGTATGGACTCCGTTTTGACGAATGAATTCATGATAAAAAACAATAAATATAAAACAAAATTATTGGAATGCAGCCGAAATAAATCAGAAACCTCTATGGACATCAAATTGACAGGTGAAACGCAACGGGAAGTAGGAGACTTCTGTTACCGGTACTTAGGAAGCAAAATAACCAGTAATGGACGAAGCAAAGAGGATATAAAAAGCAGGTTGGCTCAGGCAAGGAAAGCATTTCTACAGAAAAGGAATCTGTCGACATCGAATATACATTTAGGTATTAGGATGTCATTTTTGAAAGCTTTTGTCTGGAGCGTGACACTATAAGGAAGTGAAACTTGGACTAATGGTGCTGCAGAAAAGAGGAGAATTGATGCGTTTGAAATGTGGTGTTACGGGAGAATGATGAAGATCAGATGGGTAGATAGGGTAACAAATGAAGAGCTATTAAGACGAGTGGGAGATGAGAGATGTTTCGCGACTGATAATGAAGAGAAGAGATAGGTTGGTACGACACATATTAAGACACCCAGGAATAGCAAGCTCAGTTATGGATGGGAGGGTCAAGGACAAGAACTGTAGGGGTAGACCAGGGTTATACAGATTGCCTCGGATGTAGGGTGCGGTAGCTATGTAGAGATGAAGCGATTAGCTCAGGAGAGTGAGGCATGGAGGGCTGCATCAAACCAGACAAAAAAATGAAGACTCAAACAACAACAATCGGGAATTTTAATTACTTAGAGAGGCATGTGAGGCAAAAGGGTTGTTGGAGAATTTCAATCCCTGGGAGGTAACACTGGAAGAGACTGCATTATGTACATCAGCGGCCAAGGTGAGAGATATTTTACTATAGGTCTATTAATAGCGACATGTTGATGTTCAAATAAGTGTGGCAAAATTATACCTAGAATAGCTTAAGGAAAAATACTTTTAATTCCCCATATTCCGATAGATTTGCCATTCCAGATGTACGTTTAGACAAAACCATATTTTCCCATGGACAACTGTATGTGGCGTGCTGGCGATTATCCGGACAACAAAATCGTTATGTCTCAGCAGAAGATGGCAAAACCAAAACCAAAATTTTCAAATGTGTTCACATAATGTAACATCGTACCCTGCAGACTTTCACAACTCTATAAAATTCCCACTTTGCTGCTCATATCAATATACTGTAAGTATTAGAATTTTCAGAATTAGAATCGACCCACCTGTAGCCGCGATTGCTGTAATAGAATAAACCAATTATCAGCAATAATGCATCGTCCCCATTGTCTTGATCGCGAGCGAAGCCGCGGTTACCTGCTAGTAGTACATAAATCTAAGGCCTATAATACAAAAATCCAACATGGTGACCATCCAAAATATTTAGACGGTTCTCAATATCTACGAATCTATTACAGCAATCAAACTGACAATTTGTATGTTGATTGAGGCAATTAATATTAGTAGGATATATAAAAATAGGCTATTTAGTTCTTCACGGAAATAGTTGTTGTTGTTGTTGTTGTTGTTAATAATTGTCCTAATGATTCTCCTAACAACCTTCTGCAATTTATCTGTCGTTGATTGCGTGCTTAATTTAAATAATGTTTCACTCGCATATGTCGCCTCAGTCGTAATGACGGTATGGTAATGCCTAGGTTTTGCATTTATCGAAAGATACTTTTTTGTACTATTTGTGCTTGTGTTAGTTTAAGTGTTCCGAGTTCTATTGATGCTTTCTCCTTATGTGTTCCAAGTTGTAACTTCACCCAAATATTTGAATTAGTATAAAATAAAATAAACTAGAAAAACTAAACTTCGCCACCAAAAGATGTTGTTGTTTGAGTCTTCGGTCTTTTGACTGGTTTGATGCAGCGCTCCACGCCTCCCTGTCCTGAGCTAATCGTTTCATCACTACATAGCTACCACACCCTACATCCGAGGCAATCTGTTTAACATATTCAAACCATGGTCTACCCCTACAGTTCTTGTCCTCGACCCTTCCTTCCATAACTAAGCTTGCTATTCCTGGGTGTCTTAGTATGTGTCCTACCAACCTATATCTTCTCTTCATTAGCAGTTGCTAGAAAAATCTCTCCTCTCCCACTAGTCTTAATACCTCTTCGTTAGTAACCCTATCTACCCATCTGATCTTCATCATTCTCCTGTAACACCACATTTCAAACGCTTCAATTCTCCTCTTTTCTGCTGCACCAATAGTTCAAGTTTCACTTCCATAGAGTGCCACGCTCCAGACAAAGTCCTTCAAAAATTACTTCCTAATACCTAAATCTATATTCGATGTCAACAGATTCATTTTCTGTAGAAATGCTTTCCTTGCCTGAGCTAATCTACTTTTTATGTCCTCTTTGCTTCGTCCATCACTGGTTATTTTGTTTCCCAAGTAAGAGAAGTCTCCTACTTCCTTTAGTTTTTCACCTGCCAATTTGATGTCCATAGAGGTTTCTGATTTATTTCGGCTGCATTCCAAAATTTTTGATTTACATTTATTAATTTTCATCATGAATTCTTTCCTCAAGACGGAGTCCATACCATTCAAAAACTCATTCAAATCCTCTGGCGTGTCGGCCAAGATGCCTATGTCATCGGCAAATCACAGAGTTGAAATTATTTCTCCTTGAATCTTCACTCCCACTTTAAATTTTTCACCAATTTCCTTCATTGCTTGTTCAATGTAAAGATTGAAAAGTATGGGTGATAAGTTGCAGCCTTGCCTTACACCTTTCTGAATACCAGCTTCTCTCATAGGTCCTTCAGCTCAAATGTCTGCTGTCTGGTTTCTGTATACATAGATCACCCTCCTATCTCTGTACTTTATTCCAATCGATATATATATATATAAAAGATATATACATCAAAAAGAACCTATCCATTAACGCAACAATAAAGCACTAAGTTAGAATGCTGTGGTATAGCCTGTGATCCTATATGGTGTGGAAACGGTCAACCTGACTAGCCTGGAAATGCTCCTGAAGATTGAAAGGAGAATACTGAGAATGGCCCAAGAGGGGTACAGGAAAACTACAGACTTAGATCAAACAAGGAGATATACGAAAGGGTGGAAGATCTGGAAATAACGATCAGGAAAAGGCGACTGAATTTCTATGGACATATGATCAGAATGGATCCAGCAAGGGTGAATAAACAAATTTTTGATATAATAATATAATAATATCGTATGGCCTCGGGTGCCGGGTGCAAGCCTTGTTATTTGGCACCCAGAGGGTAGCTTGCATGTCGAATTACGTTGTTCCTTGAAGCACTATGAAAGTCAAGGAGGTTAGATATCTAAGCTCCTTAAACATTATAGCGCTTTCTAGTAGAGAAATGAGGAACTTTGTGTTGGCGAAAACTCCAAAGATTAATTTTGCCATTATGAACACGGCCTACTGAATTCAAATGGGTTCTTTGACATGCCAACGTCGTATGACATGCGTGTCGTAATTTTTGCTGCCTTTCAATGATCACTTACCGCGGTCAGGAGCGAACCTGCAGGGGGACTACACCAAGAGGATGAAGGAAGAACCCAGGAGACTAGGAATCACAGATGAAGACTGTCGAGACAGAAAACAATTCAGGGAAAGACTTTCTAACATAAATAGTCCGGTGGCTGAACGCCATATATTCAGCCAATTGTGCAAATCGAGGTAAAAGCGATTTTATTCTTTAGTTACGCTAAGGGGTCCATAAGGAACGTTTTCAGCCACGGAGGCATTCTGTACACCCCCTAGTTAATTTTTTACAGCCCCCCTAACATGTGATGGGGCGCGTACCCTTATGTTATGGTTTAAAATTCCTAATTATTTCTTTATGGGCAAAATTTATAAAATTAGTAGCATTTCCGATGTTTTGGAGGGCAAGGAATTCATTTTTGGGGTTATTTTTCTTGTCGGGGGCAGGGGGGCAGCGATACAGTTGGAGGGGGTCCAAAACCCGTAAAACTTGGTTGATGCATATCATTTTAAAGGTATTTTGGGGCGTAGAATTCATTCTGGGTTAGCATTTGTTCTAGGGGGTAAGGGATGGGGGCAGTGAATCGTTGGGGGCGGAACCACGGGGGCGGTGCACACAATGATAGCAAACAGGTGCTTATAACGATTCATTTCCAAGGTTTTCGGAGATGTAATAATTCATTTCTGGGGTAGGTTTTGTTCTAGGAGGTACGGTTGGGGGCTGTCAATATTGGGGGCGGTTCTACAGGGGGCGGGGGTCAAAAACCGAAAAACTTGATTGATGCATATAATTTTCAAGGTATTTTGGGGCGGAGAATTCATTTTTGGATTTGGTTTTGTTATAGCAGGTATGGGGCGGGGCCAGTGAATCCCCGGGGGCGGAACTACGGGGGCGGTGCAGACAATGACAGCAAACATCTGCTTATAACGACTCATTTCCAAAGTTTATAGGGGTGTAGAATTCATTTCCGAGGTCATTTTGTATTTAGGTGATCAAGAGCGGTGGTTTAAAGGATGCTGTCGCAAAAATATTAGCCTTGACAGTGGTGTTGTTAAGTATTATGTATTCATAATGTCGATTATTCAGGTCCGTATTGACGTAACTATAACTTTGAAAACATAATAAAATTTCACCCGAGTGTTAGCCCTCGAAACATGTCCCTGTAAGTAATTAGCAATAAACCGTATTGAAAGGCGGAAATTGTATTATGTTTTCAAAGTTATTATTTATTCTTTAGATAACTTGTTTAATCAAAATACCATGCAGTAAAATCAAAATTTCTGACGATAACTTCTTTTTCGAAAATACTATGTACACAAAAGGTTCTTGTGGAAGAAAAGAGTGAGCGCAGGGGATGAGGATGGACAGAAGAGAGAAAGGCGCAACACACTGAAAGAATGAAGAAAATTTGGAGGAAGAGGAAGGAAGGAAGAAAGATCAGAGAAGGAAATGAAGTGAAATTTGCGTGGTCCTTAGTTTGGGCCGGTTCGCAAGGGGGAAAAAAGTTACCAAATTCGAATTACTCCGAAAGTGTTTATTAATCTATCTACACGGAAATCTCCTGTGTAAAGTTAATCATTTTAAATATCTTGGACTAAAAACCAATAGATTCAGCCGTCTTACAAAAGACAAGGCAGTCGGTGCCATTAAAAGAATGCAAGACATAGATCAATTACGCATCTTATCCGTCAAGTCAGCACTGATACTGTTTAAAATCAAGATCACCCCTATTATGACATATGGCATGGACCTAATATGGACCGACCTAACCAAAGAAACTTAAATGATCTACAAAATGTGGAAACGCTCTTTCTTAAAATGCTTTTATGCCTGTCGAAATATAGTCAGTCTCGCCTTGCATACGAACTAGCAGGTGAATCTTTCTTCATAGAAGCGGCTTCGGTGGCGTAGTTGGTAGCATGCTGATCTCTTATGCCCAAGATCGCGGTTTCACACCCGGCCAAGGCCGTCGGATTTTTTAAGAACGTTGAAAATCCCTCAGTATGCCTTCCTTCGGAGGGGAAGTAAAGCCTGCGCTCCCATGTCATAGATTTATGGCATGTTAAAGAACCTTGCACTAATTACACCTGTGTGAAGCTAAATTATATATAGGTTAAACATTTGACTAACGTTCTTAGGTTCCTACGTTCGTCGTCAAGAGCCGACAGCGGTGGCATCTGGTAATTAAGTTCTGAACTAGTTGGCCGTTGACGGTGGCGTTTAGCGGCAAAAGTAGTAACTACTTGGAAAATTGAATGTCTGCAGTCCTTACTTGAATCGAATTAAAACAGATACACACACTAATACAGTCATCACAATTAACACCGGTTATCAGACAGATTCTACACACACCCAAAGTACACGGGGCTACATGACCACGTTGTCGCAGCCCCTAAACTAAGGAACCAACCAACCTTCTTCATAGAGGACCTAAGAATAGAACACCAACTCTTATCTAATACTTCTTGAGTTACATGCAAAGAAGAAAGACATTACACTGGATTTTTACTGCACAGCAGCAATGACGAACGCAGATTGGAAAGGACCCTGTTACGAGCTACGCCATATCGTCACGCGCTTTGCGGTACATACTGTAGCTTCCACTTGAAGATCTGCATGACCAAAACGTACCACTCGCCCTGTCAAGAGTGGGTCTGTGAATTGTGCAAGTTGCATTGTGTTAAATATCACGCCCTCATTTGCTCGAAGAGAACAGCCTCTCTTACAGAATTCTGCAGTGAATGACAAAGACATACAGTACTAACGACCTACATTGCATCCAAATTACAGGTCTGACGTTTGTTTTTGGCCGGTGCTTGCATGTTGCATAGAGGTCTCCGACCAGCCAGGAAGCCTTCTTATTGTGAGTATTTGCAGTAACAACTGCATGCACGCACGCACGATCAGAAGGAACGAAGGAAAGAAGGAAGGAGGTTGAACGGTTAGCACAGTGGATGCGCAGATTTCACGGCCACCGGCCAAAAACAAAGGTCAGACCTGTATGTACTGTGCCCATTTGGGTGTTGGCACGAGTGAACTCTGGACCATTTATAGGAAAATATGATGGAGTTTTATAAAGACTGCAAGAAGTCATGAGGGAGATTTCGTTGGGAAATAAGCTACAAAAACACTGCAGGATACGCAGGTGGCTTATTAAACACATAAAGTGACATTAAGCCTGACAGTTTAAGTGAAAAGGCTCGTTAAAGAAGCCATTAAAGTAGCTAGGAAATGCAGAGTTGAAGGGCAATAACTAACACTCGAAATTCCAACGAGTAAGCGATCCAGCGAGAAATTATTACTTTTCGAGTGTGACATTTATGAGAAAACTATTTTCTCAAGAGCATACTTGAAACGAGGCCCCGGAAAACGATGAACCAGCGAGAATTCGAGTATACAAAGAAGGAACTCCTCACCATTAAACTTAAGAAGATAAACTCCCCACGTTAATTAAATCTGAATTCGAAACAGAATTAGGGACAGCATAAATCGGAGAGTTGGTAAACCTGAAATAAGGTACTTCAGAAAGTGCAAGCTAAGAAATACGTCATTGGAATGTAGAGCGGAATAATACAAGCGGAGGCATAAGAAATCAGGCCGGCCCCGCAGAGTGAATATGAACTATTTTAATTAATTAAAAATTAACCTGTGAACCAATTCCGTTCTGCCAGTAGGAAATTGTAAAGTTATTACAAATTACACTTGAAAATTAAATATAGACTAGATTAGAGCCAGGAGTCAGAAGTTGAACTCCCGAAGTTGTCAGGGACTAATTTTTTCCCAAAACGAATAAATAAGGCTTTAAGCTGAAGCCAAATCATCAAGTTCATCAGTTGAGCGAGACGCTTCGGTGGAGGTGCTACGTACGAAGAGTTCACCAAGTATATCAGTCTGCGAGAAGCCTCGGCGGAAGGCACGTTATACTCAAGTCATCAAGTAGATCAGTTAAATCATAGTTGGCAATTTGCAACAGTACACCACGCTATATGCAGGTCGCGCTGTTCGACAAAAGTAATCGGATTCCGTTGATCAAATATTTCGGTGAGAAGTTACGCCAATACATTGCAGAAATAGTTCGATTCCAGACCAAAGTGTTGGTCTCGATATTCAGTAAAGCTCAAAGAAGTTAGACAGAGTTAGGGACTCTGATCGAACGCAGAAAAGACTATAAACATTGATAACAGAGGACTGCAAAGTAAATAGGAATCGAAGAGAAATAGTAAATTTATCGAGTGGAAACAGGCAACGTCACGCCAATATAAAGACAGTTCAAACCATTAAACGCCTAGAGCGTCAAAGAACTTTGTAAAAGTAAGATCGCACAGTATAAAGAACACTATAAAATGCGAGTGTAAAGAAGCGAAAAAGCAGTTAGAATAGAAAGGTAAAAAGTATATGGTCATCGAACTGGAAGCCAAAATAGAGTGCGAAAAGTTGCGATAAGTAGAGTGAGGGAATGAAGTGGCAGCGAGGATCATAAATATTGCGCTTTAAACAAATAGGCAAATGAATTGAGGAAGCCACGCACTATAGACAAACTTCAAGGAAAGACTTACAAGAAACAGGAGTAGGGGCAAACACACGTCCAATGCAGAATAGGAGATTACCTCAGGATCACCAGTGCCGTGATGTTTTTTACCGCAGTACGCTGAGATTTGGGTTCGTGTGCAAGTGTAAATAATAGTTAAGTGAATTTTTGTAGTGTAATAAGTGTTAAGAAAAAGCATAGTAATAATGTGTCAAGATATGTACGTGTGTACATTTGAAGACCACAAAATGGAAAAGGTCTATTTTAGTGAAATGAAATGAAAATGGGTGAAGGCATCCAAAAGCCAGGTCATAAGCCGAACAGCAGAAAGGGTGAGTGAAAAATGTTTATTATATTAAATAATTGTGTCATGTGCTAATCAGTGAATTTAAAAATGTATACAATGTATGCACTAGTGAATGAACAAGTAATGTTAAAATGTAAAGGAAAAACCACAATGATTGTTTGCAAAAATGTAAAGGATAATTATTGAAGTGCAAAAATGATAATAATAATAATAATGGAAACTCGTAAAATGAATAATTAACAATGAAAAGTCAAATTTGAGAGGAGGAATCGAATATAATAAAGTTATGGCATGTAAATTACGCCAGATAAGTGAAAAGTAAAGTAAAATGAAAGAAGCACCATAATAATAATAATACTAATAATAGATGTTTAGTTTTTATACTCCGAAAATAATAAGTTTTGAGTTTTTATACTCCGAAAAATAAGTATTGAATTGAATAATTGCATTCCGTAGTAAATAATGAAACGATGAGTATTAATGATAATGATAATAATAAACTCGAGTTGAAATAATTAAAACAATTGAAATAATTGAAGTAATTGTATAATTTAAGGATCTTTGGGATACCTTAAAAATAATAAAGTAATAACGCTATTCAGCTAATAAACGTAATGAGTTAAAGTAATTGGTGATAATCGAAGACCTTGGAAATGTATTATGAAGTTATGAGGCATAGGCCATGTTGAAAGTAAAATTTCGAAGTAAAGACAAGTAAAAGTAAATGCCGCGATACGAGCGAAGTTGAGTTGTCGAAGATATTTGTAGTATGCGATGAAAGTACAAGTTATTTAAAAGTTGTGTTGCCAAAAATGGGCCTATAAGTAATGAATGAAAAGTAATATCAAGCTAGCAAATGTATATATTGAGACCGTCGGTGGAGCTGCCAGGATAGCCAACAACCGCAATGACTTCCCTAACATCTCATCCGTCGGACATAATTGCCGAGAGGATCAGGTGAACTTCCTAATAGGCCAAAGCGGCACGAGAATCTGTAGTTCACAGGGATCGTGGTACATGGTGACGATGGTCATAGACTGCCTAAGGAAAGGTTCACCTTAAAAACTAGACTGAGAAAATAAACATCCAGACTTATGTAAAACACCGAGAAAATTTATTGTTAAAATTCACAAACCCCTAGCCTAGTTCGGAGGGTTTCAATCGGCTAGTCCGCAAACTAATAAACAAACAAAAATAAAGAGCAGGTCCCTACCTGAGAAGTTACGGAAAACCCTCGCGAAAGATCTATCTCACAATAACAAAGCAACAACAGCAACGCTAGGAAAATGGTACGACGCAAGTCCCTAGGTCAAGTTACAAGATCAAGCTAATATCAGAATTTACATTTAACAGGGTAGCAAAACAAATCTAAGTTAGGATGATACCATCTCCACATTTACATTTAACGTTAATTCATCTAGCTAAGTCCTATCAATTAATAACAAAATTTACGGCGATGTCGTCCGTAATAGAAAACATTTACATTGAAAGCTAAGTGAACAGCCATGTAAAAAAAACATTTAATTATTCTTAGAAACTAGGTGCTAACAGCACACAATAGGGTAACATGTAGGATTCATACACTTGTACATCATAAATAATTAATAAGAGACAACAGTTTTATTAAAATGCCTGCCTGCACCTTGGTTTACTCTTTGTAAGCCATAGTCATCTAATGTGTGTAGTTACGGTGACGACTGCGTAGTTAAGACTACGTCTAACATCGCATGGCCTGCGCTCCACAAGCTACGAACTCAAGGTTCGAGCAAGCTTCAGGTCACTACAAAGTGTCAGCTGTCCTAGTCATTTCCTCAAAAGGAAATACCTTCATTAGCACGGCCATGTCAGCAGGTTCAAAATGCAAAAGAACAATGTTAGATAGAAAGAATTCGTTAGTTAGCTTTTGTTTTACCAAAATTATGCGTTTTATTATTAAGATGTCGGTTTAGGTTATCGTTGGTTTATGGCGAATAATACTGACAATAGCCTGGGCACGGAGTGTCTCCACTGAGATCAATCTCCACCAAAAAGCCTCGACTCAAAAGTCGGAATATAATCAACGAGCAATAACAACTCGGATACACAATAACACAAGTTACCAGCGGCGCAAAGCTCGCGTTCAATAACTCTGGGATGGGCCTGCACACTCAGTAACCCTCCATAACATCTGGTCAACGGGAACAATCCCGGACAAGGTACACACAAATACCTTCATACAACAAATACCTCCTATAATAGGGCAGCCTACAACGTACTATAGAAAACCTGACATAACTGTACACGTCAAACGACGGTACACGCAAAAGTGAGTTTAACTAACATAAAACAATCTATAAAAACATTTGATCAGATACAAGGTTGGACACTTGGTTCCATGAGCTAAATTGCAATGAAAGAAAGAGCGAATACAACAAGCATTCTGTCCTTCGTCAAAGTAATTCTGTCTCACAATACAAGCGTGCTCTCGAGGGTACTGGGTCACAAACCAGTTTGCGTCGCTACAGGCTACAACATTCCTGCGCACTCGGACACAACACACACTAACTATCAAGGCCGGCGATTTAAGCAAAATAAAAACTGTACGACTGGCCTCATCATAAAACCTTTATCATCTATATATATAAAGCACAAAGTTTGTCTGTCTGTCTGTCTGTCTGTCTGTTATGTATACAAATCTACACCGTTTCACCGATCTGAACCAAAATTTGTATACTTACCCTTTGGAACCCTGCGGGTAACCCCGTCAACATTAAATTTCGGACAGACCACCCCATGCCCTGCATTTAGGCCCTTTTGCACAAATCTACACCGTTTCACCGATCTGAACCAAAAGTTGTATATTTAACCTTTGGAACCCTGCGAGTAACACTGTCCACTTGGAATTTCGGACAGACCACCCCATTACCTGCATTTAGACCCTTTGGTCCAAATCCACACCGTTTCACCGATCTCAACCAAAATTTGTATATTTACCCTTTGGAACCCTGCGAGTACCACTGACCACTAAAAATTTCGGACAGACCACCCCATTCCCTGCATTTAGGCCCTTTAGTCCAAATCTACACCGTTTCACCGATCAGAACCAAAATTCGTATTCTTACCCTTTGGTGCCCTGCGAGTAACACTGTCTGCTTGAAATTGCGGACAGACCACTCCATTCCCTGCATTTAGGCCCTTTGGTCCAAATCTATACCGTTTCACCGATCTCAACCAAAATTTGTATATTTACCCTATGGAACACTGCGACTAACACTGTCTGCTTGAAATTTCGGACAGACCACGCCATTCCCTGCATTTAGGCCCTTTATGCACAAATCTACACCGTTTCACCGATCTGAACCAAAATGTGTATACTTACCCTTTGGAACCCTGCGAGTAACACTGACTGCTTGAAATTGCGGACAGACCACTCCATTCCCTGCATTTAGGCCCTTTGGCCCAAATCTACACCGTTCCACCGATCTCAACCAAAATTTGTATATTGACCCTTTGGAACACTGCGACTAACACTGTCTGCTTGAAATTGCGGAGAGGCTACTCCATCCAATGCATTTAGGCCCTTTGGCACAAATCTACACCGTTTCACCGATCTGAACCAAACTTTGTATACTTACCCTTTGAAACCCTGCGAGTAACACTGTCCACTTAAAATTTCGGACAGACCATCCCATTCCCTGCATTTAGGCACTTTGGCACAAATCTACACCGTTTCACCGATCAGAACCAATATTTGTAAACTTACCCTTTGGTACCCAGCGAGTAACACTGTCTGCTTGAAATTGCGGACAGACCACTCCATTCCCTGCATTTAGGCCCTTTGTCCCAAATCTACACCGTTTCACCGATCTCAACCAAAATTTGTATATTTACCCTTTGGAAGACTGCGACTAACACTGTCTGCTTGAAATTGTGGCGAGGCCACTCCATCCCTTGCATTTAGGCTGTTTGGCACAAATCTACACCGTTTCACCGATCTGACCCCAATTTTATATACTTACCCGTAGAACCCGACAAGTAACACTGTTCACTTTAAATTTCGGACAGACCACACTATTCCCTGCTTTTTGGCCCTTTGGCAGAAAACTACACCGTTTCACCGATCTCAACCAGATTTTACATAATTACCCTTTGGAACTCGACGAGTAACACTGTCCACTCGAAATTTCGGACAGACCACTCCATTCCACGCATTTAGGCCCTTTGGCACAAATCTACATCGTTCACCGATCGAAAACAAAATGTGTATACTTACCCTTTGGAACCCGATGAGTAACACTGTCCACTTTAAAATTTGGACAGGCCACTCCATTCCCTGCATTTTGGCCCTTGGCACAAAACTACACCGTTTCACCGATCTCAACCAGATTTTACATAATTACCGATTGGAACTCGACGAGTAACACTGTCCACTCGAAATTTCGGACAGACCACTCCATTTCCCGCATTAAGGCCCTTTGGTACAAATCTACATCGTTCACCGATCGAAAACAAAGTGTGTATACTTACCCTTTGGAATCCGATGCGTAACACTGTCCACTTGAAATTTCTGACATACCACTCCATTCCCTGCATGTAGCTCAGGAATTCCTCGGGGTTGCCAGCTTCCTAACTCACCAGTCATGAGCCCTTGAGGGTGTACCAGAAGTGGTGGGTCTTTGAGGGCCTTGAGCAGAAGACAGGAGATATTATGAAAGGGAAAAGAAGGCAGACCCCTCGAAGAATGAGGGTATCAGGAAAGATGAGACAAAGCCAATTAAGGCGGGAAATTGAAAGACTCCCTAGTCCTTGGATACCCTAATACAGTCTGGGTCGGAAGAGAACAAGAGTTGACCAAGGGAGGCCGACAGGAAAGAGAACTGAAATGAGCCCGGCACCAGGAAGTAGAAGCGATGCCAGACTCAGCTGGGGTTCCGTGGTCGCCAACCCACGTCCCACAAGTTGTGAGACCCTGGGGGGTCAGTTGTGAGAATAGCTTGCTGATTCATCGTGAGGTGACTTGAGAGTACTTTCCAGAGCCCGCCGTGTTATCTCCTGCTGTCTATGCTGATGCCAGCACAGGGCCGTTGAGAAACAGTGAGTGATTCCCGGTCAATCTGTATAGGACGGGGAACCCCGAACGTGTGTCATCATATTTTGTCATCATCTGCGATCATCTCAGGTTCGTGCAGCTTGGACCTATATTCTTTGTCTTTGCCGAGCAGTACGCTCTTTCACTAGACGCATCCAGTACAGGCCTAAGCCAGAAAATAAGGTTGAGACTTTGGAAGACATCGAAGCTAGACACCTGAATTACCTATATCAGTTTTAAAATAACACCATGTTCGTTTAGTAGTCATTTTTTCATTACCTTATTATTATCATCATAAGTGCAAATGACCTAGATGTTACGCGCATCATACCAATAATCACCGCCGCATAAAGTCTTCCTCGACTGTGATTTTTAAAATATTTATTTTTGGTAGGTTGGTTCTTAAGTATAGGGGCTGCGACAACGCGGTCATGTAGCCCCGTGTACTTTGGGTGTGTGTAGAATCTGTCTGATAACCGGTGTTAATTGTGATGACTGTATTAGTGTGTGTTATCTGTATTTTAATTTAAGTACAAACTGCAACTTAGAATTCTTCAAATAGTTCGTACTTTTGCTGCCAAGTGCCACCATCAACGACTACTAGGCCAAGTTCGGAACTTAGCTACTAGACGCCACTGCAGTCGGCTCTTGGCAACGGACGTAGACATCTATGAGCGTTGTTTACCTATCCAATTTAGCTTCACACAGGTGTAATTAGTGGAAGGTTCAATAACATGCCATAAATCTGACATGGGACCGCCGGCTTTACTTCCTCTCCGAAGAAAGGCATACTGACAGATTTTTAACGCTCTTAAAATATCCGACGGCTTCGGCCGGGTTTGAACCCGCTATCTTGGGCATAGAAGCTCAGCATGCTACCAAATACGCCACCGAAGCCGCCATATAGTTATTTTTATTACAGTACATTGTGTACATTATACGTTGAAGTGTCAATTCAATACCGGTAGTAGTTTCCCTTATCATCCTCATCATAAGAGCAAATGACCTACAGTAGATGTTACGCCCATTACACCATTAATCACCACACACAACAAGTCTTCCTCGCCTGTGAATTTTGAAATATGTATTTCTATTACGGTAGTTTGTAAGTTTGACGTGTCAATTCAACAGTAGTTTTTATTATCATCCTTATCAAAAGGGCAAATGACCTAGATATTACTCCCTCATTGTCTTTGGGGGCAAATGACTTAGATTTTAAGTCCATTATATTTCTACGGAGACCTTAACACATTATCATCATTCCACCGGGCGAAGCCGGGTACTACTGCTAGTAGATTATAAACCTCGAAGAATACGTGTATAAAAAACACGCTATAAATCTGAATACAATAATATAATTCCGTCTTTCTCACCAAAGACATCTAAATGGTAGCAATGTTATATTGCTGGAGCTCTTTGCTCTCAAATATATAATACTTCAGTAGTTGCTTGTACAACATCAAATAAAAACGTGTCTTCACATGACACTAACAAAATAATAATTGTGGCGCAGATTCCACACTCTGGATCTGCTTAATGATACGTTGGGAACTGGGTTCGATGCTAGACAACGAAACATCCCTTTTACTTATAAGGTCCATACTTGACCTGATGGCTTCTGAGCAACATCTCAAATGAAATATAATGCAGTTATAAAACTGGTAATTACAGTCGATTACCTAAATGATACGACTGCTCTAACGAAGTCAGGGGTGTAACAAAGACTGGTTGCAAAAAATGCAGTTAGAGAAATATAACCATGGCATCTGATTGCCATAACTAAAGTCAACAAAGACTTGAAAATCACCCCAAATAGGGTTAAACAAAGTAGCCTCAAATAACTACGGTCACGTTTAGCAAAAGATAGGCATTGACGTTCTACGACGTCCATCAAGCTGCACCAGGGTTGACCAAAATGTCTGACCCAAGGGTGTCTCACTCTAACTGAAATAAATGACATCTAATTAGACTAGTTACATTTCCTACCTATAAAAATGGCTGACACTGAGTTCGGTTGGTTCACAAACTACATTAAACCTACTATACCACCAGAAACTAGGACAAGAAAGGGTGTACAAAAACTCACGAAATGGAGGAGCTCTCACTCAGCCCTCTGTTCAACGACAAGGGTTGTACAAATTCATCCCTGGCTCTCCGGAACGGCATCGTCCTCATCAGGACTCCCATCTGGACTCCTCCAAAGACCAGGCTTCGATCTGTCCCTGTCGACAACTTCGTGGATGTACTGGACCTGCCTGGGAATGGCATCCTGGGTTCCTTCTTCCTCGTTCGCTGTTCTGGAAGCTCCACCATCATGCTGGTTCCAATAGATACATCACCCCCATACCATAGCGGTATTAGCCCATGATGTTGGTCTCAAACATGGTGTAGAATAATTTGATCACGTGGGTGGTGGAATAAATCGTGTAGTAGTTCATTCTTTCACTTCAAAATCACAATGTTCGTTAAAAATGTTACAGGCTTTAATACAATTGATAACACAGCCTTTACTTCGCAGATATAGAATAATACGTGAGCAAGCACTGTTCTATGGTTTTTCACGTGTATTGACGCCACTTTTACATCACGTGGCATCCGTGAAATGTGCGTCGTTTTGAGATTGAAAAATTCACTGTGGCAATTCAAATATACAAAGTAGTTATAACACGTTTACCTCTATATTTTTCACCAGGCACTCGGCCCTCCACAAACATGTGGGTACAAAAATGTGGTGTTACGGTAATGTTAGAATTTTCACTATACTTGCCAATTATATCACAATACGCTTCCTGTTGTTCACTGTGCATCAATAAACAGTGATTTGTAGAATATTCGTGCACGATGGCACCCAATGACAACTTCCACGCTAAACAGCGGATATTTTCTACGTCTGACACGACGGCTATAACTTCACGCCAACACAAGGCGGATTTCTCAGATGTAGTGCAAATAATTCACTATACAATTCTTACGTATCACTCGTATTATAACTTATCTGCGCTCGATGGCAACAGATAACAATTTCCACGCTAAACAGCGGATATTTTCTACGTCTAACAAGACGGATGTAACTTCACGCCTACACAGGGCGGATTCTCCAGACGTAGTGCAAGGCACAGAGTGTCTCGAGGAAGTAGGTCGTCAAAACGAAGTCGTTGAGCGACTACTTACATTCCTGTTTGCGTATCTGCAAGGGTATTACCTTACCTTAAGCGAAAAAAACATTCTCCAAAATGTTTTAATAATGCTGCATGACGAAATGGAATATTCTGAGTCTTGTGGAAAGATAAAAATGATTAATAAGACCTCAGATAAATAATTAGCAGACTTCACCAAAGTCAAAAGTGCGATTCTCCGCTACTTCAAAGAGTATAGCTTGAGCTCTCAGCTCCACGTGGCGGTCTGGGTGTGTTCAAAGGTACTACATCCCATCATAAATGTACTGTTATAAAAAATATCACATGAACCATAGCTCAGCGGGTTCATCTGCCTCTCCGCGTTTCAAATAAAATGTTGGGACGACATTTTTATTTGACTAAAAGTTCATTCATGAGTGATATTTTTTTAGATTAGCTGCATTGAAGGTTCCAATGCGCTCTCCTGTCCTAATGTCTTCAATCACATAACTTCCATTGTTCAAAGGCTGTCGGATACGACTAGGGCCATAATATAAAGACAGAAATTTCCCATACATGCGGTCTATAGGACTTGAAATTCCGGGTCTCCTTATAAGGATAAGGTCTCCCGCGACTAGTGGTTCTCTAAACCTCTGGCGTCAAGTTCTTCTCAAGCGTTTGGCAGCTTGTCTGTCCAATGTGTTCCTCGCAGCTAAAAGTCTGCTGGCATGTGATGGTTGTAAACAAGGTGGATTTACAATCACACGATTCCATATTCTCATTGGCATCTGGTTCAAATGCAAAACCACAGGTATTTGACCAGTGCTCTCATGGACTGTTGAATTAATACATTTTGCCATAATAACTAGGACTTCAGTCCATCGCCAGTGTTCTTCTTGACAATATAGTCGACAGAATTTTGCGATAATAGACATTACGCATTCTGCTGGGTTGCTCTCTGGATGGCGAATAGATGATAAGACATGACCTATTTCCAGCTCGTTCATAGCATTGGCAAATTCTGCTGAGGTGTACTGTGATCCGTGATCAGTCAACAGGAATTGTGGCTTTCCTGCCTCCGGTATCACTTGTCGTCTAATCCTCTGAATAATCTAATGTGTGGTGGCTTTCTGAATCGGATGAAGCATCGTATATTTCGTGAACACATCAATAGTTACAACTATGTAGTGGTTCCCACGACGGGCCTTAGGTATTGGGCCATAAAGGTCCTGTGCATATAACCCTCTAGGTTGAGTTGAGAGTATCGGTCTAGGTGGTTCCTTCAACAAGTGTGACGTTTACTTGTTCCGCTGGCATGCGTCGCAAGCACGTAAACACTGTCTAACGGTGGCTCCTAGCCTTTTCCAAGTAAAAGACTCCTTGATGGTTGCAATGGTCTTGTCTGTCCCACCATGTCCAATGGATAGATGAACCATAAGAATAACAGATTCTTGGTATCTCCTGGGAATAACTGCACGCAGTTGAGTGTGGTCCTCGACCACAAACTTGTACAAGACACGATGATAAATCAAATAATCATCTGCAACAGCAGCGATCCTCACATAATGAGCATCCTGTGGATCCATTCTTCGTTCCAGGAAACGGATAATATGCCTGAGTTCCTCCTCACGTCGTTGTCCTTCAGGTAGATGACGAAGTCGGCGAAGGTGTTCCTCGCTTTCTCCCTCGATGTCTATGGCATTCACAGTAGCTTCAGGATTCCGGCTGAGAATGTCGGCCAACACATTCTCTCTGCCTGGTCGGTAAACTATTTCCAAGTCGAACTGTTGGAGAAACAGCGTCCAACGTGTGATCCTGTCGCTTGCCAGTCTTGTTCGTAAGATGAAGGTCAGCGCATGGTGATCGGTCCTCACAATAATCCTCTGGCCTAACAAAAGTTTCTGCCAGTACTCAAATGCGTAAACAATCGCAAGTGCTTCTATCTCAGTGGTAAAGTAATGAGATTCATGTGCTCTCAAACGTCGACTTAAGAAAGCGATGTAATGACGTTTCTTCTCATCATCCTCCTGCAGTAGGATGGCTCCTATTCCAATCGCAGATGCATCAGTCTCCAGAATAAAATTCCGGGAATAGTCTGGATATTCTAACTGAATTGAGTCAACTAGCATCTGTTTAGCTTTCCTGAAAGCTATCTCGCACTCATCATTCCAGGCCCATCTGCAGTTCTTCTTCAGTAAACCTTGCAGTGGTGCGACAGTCTCGGAGTACTTCT
The DNA here is from genome assembly GCA_946902985.2 of Meconema thalassinum. Lineage (NCBI taxonomy): Eukaryota > Metazoa > Arthropoda > Insecta > Orthoptera > Tettigoniidae > Meconema > Meconema thalassinum. The sequence continues at coordinate 86,538,932 of OX336399.1, forward strand.
CACAATGAGCAGCAAAGAATTGGAGAATTCCTAAGAATTGTCTCACGTGTTTCACACGAGTTGGCGTTGGAAATGCAGCAACAGTTCTGATCTTTGCCGGGTTCGGCCTGTATCCTTCTCCATTGATTATGTGTCCCACAAATTTCACTTCTCTCTGGAAGAATCGACACTTGTCAAATTTCACCTTAAAATTAGCCTGTCGAAGATTCTCAAAAACAAGGCGTAAGGTCGTTAAATGCTCTTCCTCTGTTTCCGAAGCTATGATGATGTCATCCACGTAACATATCACCTTCTGCTTCACTTCAGGAGTCAGCTTCGCATCAAGTGCTCTGATTAATGCAGCTCCGGCATTTTTCAATCCAAAGGGTAGTTTTCGAAAGACATAGGTGGTCTGATCAAACATAAACCCTGTATATTTCTGAGTATGCTCAGATAATCTGATATGGTAGTAAGACTGTACCAAGTCCAAAGACGAAAATATTCTCTTTCCCTTGAACTTCCTGAGGATGTCCCTAATCTTGGGCGGTCTGTCATGCTCAGGAGCTAGGCGTTCATTTAAGGCTCTTGCATCGAGACAAAGTCTCAAGCTTCCATCCACCTTAACCACAGGTGCTATAGGATTCAAGAAAGGAGTCGGTGACTTCTTGAATTTTGCCTGCTGCTTCCATCTCATGGATCTTCTTAGCAGCTTCCTCGCGGTGTTTCTCTGCGATAGGATAAATCTTCTTCTGGAATGGGGAATCATCCAGTAGTACAAGATCGTCTCGTAGTCCAATATCTCACCAGGTGTGGTGTCGAATATATCCCTGTATTCGCTCAATATTGCATCGAGTTTCTCTCGTATGGGTGCTGATAATGGTTCTGCCTCTTCGTCGGCATCTTGTGTCTTCTCAATCTCCTTGCCATTTAAGTTTTCGACAACGTCGACTTCGGATAGGAATTCCGGTTCTTCTTCAACTAAGTTCATCTGAATGGGTTCGTTCGGCTTAAACTCTACCGTATTACGTCCCATATCAATGATTCCGTCATACTTCCTAATGAAGACTGCACCTAATATGGCATCATGATGCAAGCCTTTCATCACAAGAAATTCGTGCAAGTACACGTGGCTCGAAATCTTCAAAGTGCATAGGATCTGGATTTTGCACGTTACAACACGGTCAGGTATGACTACTCTGACTCTTACAGAAGAAACTGGCAGCTCTGTCATCTCAGAATTTGCTTTCAGTCTGGCATGGCAATCGGCGGAAATGACACTAATCATCGCCCCAGTATCGATGAGAATGACTACGCTGCATCCATTCAGGGTAGCTACAATCTTCGGTAGACGCGTCAATTCGTAGTTGTGGTTCGTCGTTCGTCGTTCGTCTAACAGGTCTTCCAGGATTGGCTCCCAGATTAATATGGTGGCAGATACTCTGTGCTCAACCAGGCAAGAATCTATTGATTTTTCGGCGTTTTTTTCTGTCCTGGCGAGAAGTACTGGGCTGGTTTTGCTCCGTCTCCTGCGCCGAATTCCTTGTTTCCCTCGAAGTCGGGTTCTGTTCTCCCTCTTCTCGGATTTGTAGTTCTCTGAGTTGTTGAAGATACTCACGGCTCTCCCGTGCTCTTCCTTTCCAATCTCTATCTGGCTGGTATCTGGGGTCTCGATCTCTGTTATACCCTCTACTGTAACGGATACTTCCGTGCTGTGGGTTTCGACCATTATTCCCTCGGCGGTCGTTTTCGTGACGACGGTCGTCGTTCGTCCCTCGGTCGAAGCGCCGATTCCAATGACTACGACGGTCATCTCGCTGGTCTCTTGCATATGGAGTATTGTTCCATTCTCTTCTACCATAGTTATAATTGTTACGTTGTCCAGAGCTCTCTTGGGTTTGCGTCTGCTGTGGCGTCTGGCTCACTTTGTCGACAGTAGTTAAGTTGACATGTCTCTCCTCACGCCTGTCAGCCTTCTGCTGTCGGTGTGTCGGGAACTGTTCTGTGTTTGCATCCAACCGTCGCAGGATTTGGTCACACTGCTGAAAAGTGGATGCGCCTGCAGCAATCAATACGCGTTGCACGTCTGCAGGGTATTGCCAAACGATGGTGTTTACTAGGTCTTGTTCAGACAATGGGGGTTGAAGACAACGAAGCTTCGCAAGCTGGATTGCGAAGTAGTTCGCATAACGCGTTGGAGTATTAGAGCTGTATCTGTGAGTATACATCTCAGCTCTGATGCTCTGCTGGATGTCGCTCGACCAATAAGTTCTTAACAAGGCCGCTTTGAAATCCTGGTAGCCTATACACGAGTATCGGAATGTTCTAAACCAGGTGCTGGCTTGCCCCTCAAGCAAACGCTCTATAACTCGGAGCTCCCTCTCCGGAGTTACCATGGTGTCTCTCAAGTAGCTATCTACGTTGGCCAGAAATTCAACTGGAGTAATGCCACTTCCAGTTCCTGAGAAGCGAGCTGGTTGCTCCTCTCTCGAACGGATAATAGTTACATTTCCCTGCGTATGTGCGGGTCTAAATGAATTATGCATGTAGTTATGCGTAGGTGTATTCGTTTCATGACTAAGTCGATTGGGTGCTGGTTGAAAAGGATGGACGTCAAAGTTCAAAGTTTGACTTTGCGCTGAACCAGTGAATTGGGATGGTTGTGGTCCTATAGGTGCGCTGGATTAGAAATGAGTAGGCATCATCCCTGCGGATTGTGATACGGGTGTCACCTGAGATTCTCCCGTCTGTGAGGGTAAGTGTCTCTCTCTAGGAAGCGTCTCAAGTCTGTCAAGACGTCTTTCAATGACCTCGAGTCCTGGGATGGTTCTAGCTGTGACTTTGTTACCTAAATCGTTAAGTTGTAGCTCGATCCTATCGACTTTCCCTTTGAGGTTCGTGTCAACTTCGCGTATTGCCGTCTTCAGGTTATAGCTAAGGTCTAACCTCTCAGTTACCGCGACTTCCTCGAATCGTCTCTGTAAGGAATCGATTTCTCCTTCGACTTTCGACACGTTGTCTTGGATCTTTCCAACATCATCTCTCACCTCGGCTACCTTGGCCTCCACTATGGTCTTGTGTTCGTTGAGGTCACCCCTCAATAACATGAGATCGATTTTATGTTTCTCACGATGAACGTCAACTGTTTCACGCAGGCTTGCTACGGTTTCTGTCAACTCCGTAATATTTCTCCTATTGGTGTTTAATTCGTCCTTGACTTCTATCATGCCATTGACTTTCGTCTTGACGTTGTTATTCACAGCATTTGCCGCACCTCTCATCAAAATCAGTCCAATATTCATGGTTGCCATGTCCTTTTTCACGGTGTCCATAAATCCCTCGACGTGGGTCAATCGAGTCCCAAATTCTTCTCGAGTGTGCTCCAGATCGGCTCTCATATCTATCTGGACTCTGTTTATTGTCGTTTGAATTTGAGCTGTGTGCTCCTCCAATCGGGTCTGCACATCCTCCCTAGCTCTATTCATCTGGTCGGTTAAGCAATCTATACGCTGGTTAGCCTCCTGATGGTGTCGTATGACATCAACCCTAACAGCTGCTAAACTTGCCGTAAGATCATTCCTAGCTTCGACTCTATATGCGTCCATGTTGGCCCTGACCTGAGTTAAATCAGTCCTAACAATGTTAACTGACTGGGTGTTAACTTCTAAGTCCTGTCTGACATTGTTAATTTCCTGCCTAACTTGGTCCACATGACCACTCACATTGTTTATAGACTGGGTGTTGACTTCTAAGATCTGTCTAACATTGTTAACTTCCTGTCTAACTTGGTCCACATGACCACTGACATTGTTTATCGACTGGGTGTTGACTTCTAAGTCCTGTCTAACATTGTTGACAGCTTGGGTATTCTCACCTAAATCAGCAGTAATCTGCTGGAGATTGGCATTAACACCTGCCATCATCTCCCCAAACACACGACGAATAGTTTCCTCATCCATTGACAAGAATTATATATGAGAAAGTGAGGGATCAATATCTAATGGAACTTACAGCTATGATTAGTTACTTGGTGGTATAAAGCTTGTTTCATTTAAATAAATATCACGAGCACAGCTGGAGTATGCAAACTAAGTGCTTCTACATTTACAAAGACAACGGCGAGCAAAGCAAAGTATTACATTTACTCAGGATGAGGCATCATCAAAGAAAATCCTATCCTTCATTTATCTAACACTAAAGCCTCGCCCCATGGACTTCTATCAAACATGAATGCCATGCGGTCAATTGATCTGCAGTACGACTTTCTAAGTTCGTCCCAGTCCTGTCAATTTACCATTAATCAACATTAAGATCCTCCAAAATAACATGGAACTGACGGTCACCACGTTAACGTCGGCACATGAGTAGGGCGCCATTTTATGAGACCGTCGGTGGAGCTACCAGGATAGCCAACAACCGCAATGACTTCCCTAACATCTCATCCGTCGGACATAATTGCCGAGAGGATCAGGTGAACTTCCTAATAGGCCAAAGCGGCACGAGAATCTGTAGTCCACAGGGATCGTGGTACATGGTGACGATGGTCATAGACTGCCTAAGGAAAGGTTCACCTTAAAAACAAGACTGAGAAAATAAACATCCAGACTTATGTAAATCACCGTGAAAATTTATTGTTAAAATTCACAAGCCCCTAGCCTAGTTCGGAGGGTTTCAATCGGCTAGTCCGCAAACTAATAAACAAACAAAAATAAAGAGCAGGTCCCTACCTGAGAAGTTACGGAAAACCCTCGCGAAAGATCTATCTCACAATAACAAAGCAACAACAGCAACGCTAGGAAAATGGTACGACGCAAGTCCCTAGGTCAAATTACAAGATCAAGCTAATATCAGAATTTACATTTAACAGGGTAGCAAAACAAATCTAAGTTAGGATGATACCATCTCCACATTTACATTTAACGTTAATTCATCTAGCTAAGTCCTATCAATTAATAACAAAATTTACGGCGATGACGTCCGTAATAGAAAACATTTACATTGAAAGCTAAGTGAACAGCCATGTAAAAAAAACATTTAATTATTCTTAGTAACTAGGTGCTAACAGCACACAATAGGGTAACATGTAGGATTCATACACTTGTACATCATAAATAATTAATAAGAGACAACAGTTTTATTAAAATGCCTGCCTGCACCTTGGTTTACTCTTTGTAAGCCATAGTCATCTAATGTGTGTAGTTACGGTGACGACTGCGTAGTTAAGACTACGTCTAACATTGCATGGCCTGCGCTCCACAAGCTACGAACTCAAGGTTCGAGCAAGCTTCAGGTCGCTACAAAGTGTCAGCTGTCCTAGTCATTTCCTCAAAAGGAAATACCTTCATTAGCACATCCATGTCAGCAGGTTCAAAATGCAAAAGAACAATGTTAGATAGAAAGAATTCGTTAGTTAGCTTTTGTTTTACCAAAATTATGCGTTTTATTATTAAGATGTCGGTTTAGGTTATCGTTGGTTTATGGCGAATAATACTGACAATAGCCTGGGCACGGAGTGTCTCCACTGAGATCAATCTCCACCAAAAAGCCTCGACTCAAAAGTCGGAATATAATCAACGAGCAATAACAACTCGGACACACAATAACACAAGTTACCAGCGGCGCAAAGCTCGCGTTCAATAACTCTGGGATGGGCCTGCACACTCAGTCACCCTCCATAACATCTGGTCAACGGGAACAATCCCGGACAAGGTACACACAAATACCTTCATACAACAAATACCTCCTATAATAGGGCAGCCTACAACGTACTATAGAAAACCTGACATAACTGTACACGTCAAACGACGGTACACGCAAAAGTGCGTTTAACTAACAAATAACACTCTATAAAAACATGTGATCAGATACAAGGTTGGACACCGGGTTCCATGAGCTAAATTGCAATGAAAGAAAGACCGAATACAAGAAGCATTCTGTCCTTCGTCAAAGTAATTCTGTCTCACAATACAAGCGTGCTCTCAAGGGCACTGGGTCACAAACCAGTTTGTGTCGCTACGGGCTACAACATTCCTGCGCACTCGGACACAACACACACTAACTATCAAGGCCGGCGATTTAAGCAAAATAAAAACTGTACGACTGGCCTCATCATAATACCTTTATCATAGGTTATAAACCTCGAAGAATACGTGTATAAAAACACGCTATAAATCTGAATACAATAATATAATTCCGTCTTTCTCACCAAAGACATCTAAATGGTAGCAATGTCACATTGCTGGAGCTCTTTGCCCTCAAAGATATAATACTTCAGTAGTTGCTTGTACAACATCAAATAAAAACGTGTCTTCACATGACACTAACAAATTAATAATAGTGGCGCAGATTCCCCACTCTGGATCTGCTTAATGATACGTTGGGAACTGGGTTCGATGCTAGACAACGAAACATCCCTTTTACTTATAAGGTCCACACTTGACCTGATGGCTTCTGAGCAACATCTAAAATGAAATATAATGCAGTTACAAAACTGGTAATTACAGTCGATTACCTAAATGATACGACTGCTCTAACGAAGTCAGGGGTGTAACAAAGACTGGTTGCAAAAAATGCAGTTAAAGAAATATAACCATGGCATCTGATTGCCATAACTAAAGTCAACAAAGACTTGAAAATCACCCCATTAGGGTTAAACAAAGTAGCCTCAAATGACTACGGTCACGTTTAGCAAAATATAGACATTGACGTTCTACGACGTCCATCAAGCTTCACCAGGGTTGACCAAAATATCTGACCCAAGGGGGTCTCACTCTAACTGAAATAAATGACATCTAATTAGACTAGTTACATTTCCTACCTATAAAAATGGCTGACACTGAATTCGGTTGATTCACAAACTACATTAAACCTACTATACCACCAGAAACTAGGACAAGAGAGGGTGTACAAAAACTCACGAAATGGAGGAGCTCTCACTCAGCCCTCTGTTCAACGACAAGGGTTGTACAAATTCATCCCTAGCTCTCCGGAACGGCATCGTCCTCATCAGGACTCCCATCTGGACTCCTCCAAAGACCAGGGTTCGATCTGTCCCTGTCGTCAACTTCGTGGATGTACTGGACCTGCCTGGGAATGGCATCCTGGGTTCCTTCTTCCTCGTTCGCTGTTCTGGAAGCTCCACCATCATGCTGGTTCCAATAGATACATCACCCCCATACCATAGCGGTATTAGCCCATGATGTTGGTCTCAAACATGGTGTAGAATAATTTGATCACGTGGGTGGTGGAATAAATCGTGTAGTAGTTCATTCTTTCACTTCAAAATCACAATGTTCGTTAAAAATGTTACAGGCTTTAATACAATTGATAACACAGTTTTTACATCGCAGATATTGAATAATACGTGAGCAAGCACTGTTCTATGGTCCTTCACGTGTATTGACGCCACTTTTAGATCACGTGGCATCCGTGAAATGTGCGTCGTTTTGAAATTGAAAAATTCACTGTGGCAATTCAAATATACAAAGTAGTTATAACACGTTTACCTCTATATTTTTCACCAGGCACTCGGCCCTCCACAAACACGTGGGTACAAAAATGTGGTGTTACGGTAATGTTAGAATTTTCACTATACTTGCCAATTATATCACAATACGCTTCCTGTTGTTCACTGTGCATCAATAAACAGTGATTTGTAGAATATTCGTGCACGATGGCACCCGATGACAACTTCCACGCTAAACAGCGGATATTTTCTACGTCTGACACGACGGCTATAACTTCACGCCAACACAAGGCGGATTTCTCAGATGTAGTGCAAATAATTCACTATACAATTCTTACGTATCACTCGTATTATAACTTATCTGCGCTCGATGGCAACAGATAACAATTTCCACGCTAAACAGCGGATATTTTCTACGTCTAACAAGACGGATGTAACTTCACGCCTACACAGGGCGGATTCTCCAGACGTAGTGCAAGGCACAGAGTGTCTCGAGGAAGTAGGTCGTCAAAACGAAGTCGTTGAGCGACTACTTACATTCCTGTTTGCGTATCTGCAAGGGTATTACCTTACCTTAAGCGAAAAAAACATTCTCCAAAATGTTTTAATAATGCTGCATGACGAAATGGAATATTCTGAGTCTTGTGGAAAGATAAAAATGATTAATAAGACCTCAGATAAATAATTAGCAGACTTCACCAAAGTCAAAAGTGTGATTCTCCGCTACTTCAAAGAGTATAGCGTGAGCTCTCAGCTCCACGTGTCATTCTGGGTGTGTTCAAAGGTACTACATCCCATCATAAATGTGCTGTTATAAAAAAATATCACATGAACCATAGCTAAGCGGGTTCAATATCCTATAGCATGCATAATTTGAAAGATCAAAAAAGGTATTAATTGTCGGAAATCGTCGGTATTATTTTTGTTTTACGAGGGTTTGACCCGCTTGGGGGACAGTAGATTCCCCCCAAGGCAGTATATTGCAGTGAAAGACCTGTTGAGGCTTTGCTAAATGTGTGTGTATGAATCTGGAAGGTTTAAGAGGATTCTACGAAATATGATACAACTGGGGAAGCGTAGAGGAGTTTCCGAGCCTAGTGTCATATAACCCATCCTTTTGCCAGCATCGTTGTTGTATCCGACCAAATAAAAGTATGTGAAATGAATGGAATGATAGGACAGAATCGAGAAGTGATAGGGATCCCTCGTTTTCTACCTATAAAAAGGACGGAAACAAGATATGATCGAGATCTCTTGTTGTCTGCCTAATAAATATGTAATGCGTCGTGATCTCAAATTATGGCATTGGTTATAAGGAAATGAAATGAATGATAAGTAAGGCAGGGAATAAAAAGTTGAAATAATGTGTTAACTTGGATGATCATACGCCCTTTAAGAAAGGAAGTAAACATTTGAAAAGTGGCGAGGAGAATGAAGGAGGCGGAGACAGAGTCATAAATCACAGCTAAGTAAAAGTGAGGGGAGAGTCTCGCTACCGTGCAGACCTTCTTAGACCGCGAGGGGTGAACGAATACAATAGGCGCTTTGTGTACAGAAGTGGTAAGAGTTGAATGGATATTAGTAAATGATAACGGAATATGCAAATTTGTTAATTAAAGTTGCCATAGGGTTATAAAGTAAATAATTGTGTTGGTGGGTCTTTGACAATCGCCCCCACATTAAGTTTGAAGGAATTCTATAATATTTGACCATAGTAGTCAAGGAATAATTTTTTAATAGATATTCGATTCCTGCCGAAAGAAAATGTATTAAACAATACGGGTAAACTAATAATTGGGTTTGTAAGCAAACTAAGTAATGAAAAATGATAGCACATGATACATCATTAATAGACCACCCTAAAACATGAAAGAAATAAGTTGGAAGGATGTGAATTCGGGACATGGCAGGTTTAAAAATTGTTGATTTGTTGCGTAAATATTTAAACCTAAGGATTAACTGGAAGAGTTAATATAGCTTGAAGGTGATTCAAAGTAAAATAAAGGGTAAAATGAAAACCCAGAATGGATTATAATGATACGGTAAATGTCCGTAAAGCCTTAGCGTATAATTTTTATTAAATGATAGTTATGCTCTATGTCTTAATGAAATGTTGTAACAACGGGAACTTTGTATTGATATTCAAATATAGATATCAGCTAAGCAAGATAAAGCTATAATATAGAGTTACATGATTTTTCTTTGAATTTATGGATTTTTGATTTTGGATGATTTTTGGATTTTCCCAAAAATATTGATGTTTATGTAAATTGTATTTATTCCTGGGAGTTTTAGTAAATTAACTCATATTGATTGTAACATGTTTAGTTTTCAATGTAGTCTTGTAGATCCTAAAATGCTTTCATATCTGAATGTGAGATCATGTTGTGGGCTGAACGTAACATATCTCGAAGCCGCAGCAGCAAGCCAGGTCATGATCAAGCATTATCCATGTGATATGGGTACAGTACATTGTACGCCATTCTTTTTATTAAAACCCGGCTGAAGTCGTCGGATTTTTTAAGAGCGTTAAAAATCCCTCAGTATGCCTTCCTTCGGAGGGGAAGTAAAGCCGGCGGTCCCATGTCATAGATTTATGGCATGTTAAAGTACCTTCCACTAATTTCACCTGTATGAAGCTAAATTATAGGTTAAACATTTGACTAACGTTCATAGGTTCCAACGTTCGTCACCAGGAGCCGACTGCGGTGGCATCTAGTAACCTAGTTTTGAACTAGTAGTCGTAGACGGTGGTGTTTGGCGGCAAAAGTAGGAACTACTTGAAAAAAATCAATGTCTGCAGTCTTTACTTGAATTGAAAGCAAATAACACAAACTAATACAGACATCACAATATTAACACCGGTTAACAGACAGATTCTGCACACACCCAAAATTACACGGGGCTACATAACCGCGTTGTCGGAGCCCCTAAACTAGGGAACCAACCAACCAAATTGATTTAGACAACCCATGTCAGATGAAATTTTAACAACTGAATTTATGTCACAAATAGGCTATGTAGTAATTTAATTTCCAAGTTATTTTGTTAACACTCTTATCTTAATTTATCTCGTTTACCATCAACCCCTTAATATTGTGGAATTAGCTGAGTCTCTCTTATTTCTTTTTGGAGAAATTAACGTAATATTCATTTCCAGATGCGGCAACAAATGACGGCAGAAATGGAGGTAGCAGAAAGCCAGCGTGAATTTGGCAATACCGGTGTTGATCGTCCAGTCCCTGATAGTCACCCGGCAGACCATCCAGATCAGCAGGTAAGTCATTACTCATTACACCAAGCAGAAAGTTGCTGCTCGTAACAACATCTTGCGGAAGCTTACTGGCAGTATATGGGGTGCAGATCCCAATTTACTAAGAACATCAGCCCTGACGTTGTGTTATTCTGCAGCTGAATATGCATGCCCTGTGTGGCGCAAATCATCTCATGCAAAGCAAGTTGATGTGGCTCTAAATGAAACCTGTAGGATAGTAACGGGATGTCTCAAAGCTTCACCTATTGATAAAACTCCACAAGCTAGCGGGGATTGCACCTCCAGATGTAAGGCGTGAAGTTGCAGCCAAACTTGAGAGACATAAAGCAGAACATAACACTGATCATCTGTTACATGGTTACCAGCCACCACTTAGTAGGCTCACATCTAAGAAGACCTTCATGAGAACTACTACTCCCCTCACCGGTCAGCCTGGAGCAGCCAGAATATCTCAGTGGACAGCATGATCTAACTGTAATAATTGGATGGTTCCTTCTGAGAACCTTCCTCCTGGTGGAAATCAAGTCTGGAGAGTGTGGAAGTCCTTAAATCGGCTCAGGAGTGGCGTCGGACGAACTAAGGACAACCTGTTCAAATGGGGATTTCTGAAGGAATCTTCCACCTTGTGTGACGGCGGGGAGGGACAGACAACTAAACACTTAATTAACTGTTCTAGTTGTCCTACGTCATGGTCCACACAAGAGCTTGTTGATGCTTCAGACAACGCTGATACTGTTGCATTATTTTGGGCTGATATTGTTTAGTTTGTCATTTAAGTTTTGTGTTATATTGTATAATATTTTATCAACCTTTGGTTTGTTTCATATGTTTCTTTTTGCTATGCTTATGACTCGAAATATTTAAATCACATATTATTTACCCTTTTGATGTCAAGCTATTATGAGTGGTTAAGTTAAAAATGCCAAGTCAAGTTTATTGAAATTACAAGTATTTGATAAAATGTATTTCATACCTATATTTTATAGATTTATTCCATAGCAGGTATTTTAAATGAATTAGATCCTAAATTATAACTTAGTTTAATTTGCTTCATTAAACATACAGTAATTAGTTTATTTTATACTGTGTAATGGAAATGATTAAAAGTCGTTGTCATCAGTCAAAAATTCACTTTTATACACTTCACTCGGCTTTAAACGCGTTATTTCATCTTCATTCACCCCACCCCCAGGGGCTCACATCTAGTGGGACGTGGGTTGGGGACCACGAGACCCCAGCTGAGTCCGGCACTGCTTCCACTTACTTGTGCCGGGCTCCTCACCGTCTTCTTTCCTGTCGACTTATCTTGGTCAACTCTTGTTCTCTTCCAACCCCGACGGTATTAGGGTATCCGAGGCCGCCTTAATTGACCCTTGTCTCATCTTTCCTGCTACCCTCATTCTTCGAGGAGTCAGCCTTCTCTCTCCTGCCTTCTGCACAAGGCCCCCAAGGAGGCAGGGTTTATGTAGCCTCACCACTTCTGGTGCACCCTGGATAGTGCTACACCCTCAAGGGCTCACGGCTGGTGAGTTTGGGAGTTGGCGATCCCGAGGGATTCCAGAGCTGGGTCCAGTTTGTCCCCTTTTCCTCTGACCTTGGGGCAGGCCCTCTCCTCTTTCCCCTTTCATATCTGCCTTTCATGGCTCTCCTTCCTTCCAAGTCCCTCAATCCTCATTCTTCGAGGGTTGAGGGCTTTTCTTCCTGTCCTTCATTTGCCTTATCCTTTATTTGTTTACTATTACTTCTTCTAGTATGTAAGTTTGTAGTTAGTATTAGTTATATTTTTCATTCTCATTTCATCTTTCACTATCACCCAAACCATTAGGGGGCGATAACCTAGATGTTAGGCCCCTTAAAACAATACTTATCATCATCATCATCATCATCATCATCATCATCATCTAAATTAGCTCGATTAGGAACGTGATCTAGCAAGAATCTCTTAACTTGGACCATTTCATGAAAAGTCGAAAAGGTACTACTTGCTTACTCTGAATGCACAATAATTTACTTCTTTGATACCACATTCTTCCAAAATATTTTTACATTTATCATTGCATTATACGTATCTTCAAAGCATCTTAAAGAATGCTCGTTTGCTTACACTTTCATTTTCACTAAGTATGTTGTAACACCCTTTCCTTATTAATGAAAATCCACAGTCTCTTCCAGTCGACCGAACGGGTCAGAGAATGGAATGAATGAACCCCCATCTAGCGGCGATGATATGAACTGTGCCGGCTGCCGAATCCTGTCGCACACCCCTGGGGAAGTGGTTAAATGAATGACAGATGAAATGAAATGAAAGTGGAGAGTGTTGCTGGAATGAAATTATGACAGGGAAAACCAGAGCATCCGGAGAAAAACCTGTCTGCCTCCTCTTTGTCCAGCACAAATCTCACATGGAGTGACCGGGATTTGAACCACGAACCCAGCGGTGAGAGGCTGGCGTTCTGCCACCGAAGCCACGGAGGCGTTTCCCTATTAATAAATAAATAAATAAATACATAAATAAATAAATAAATAAATAAATAAAGAACTTCAAAAGTTCGCACGCACGTTAATTCAGCTGACTGTAGCATGTTCAAAGAATACTTATTTTTAATCCATTTATTCACGGAACTTAAACACATCGATAGGCCTATATTCAGAGAGGGAATGATTTCCGCGTTGTCTTGGTTACAACAGTGATAGGACTGGTAGTCTGGGAACAATATTTTTAGCCTACTTTTCACATTTTGCAAAAGATCGATCCGGGAAGATGTGTGTCTGTCTGTTTGGCTGTGTGTGTGTGTCCCCCCCCCCCCTATCAACTCCTAAACGGCTGAAGAAATCGAAAACCAAATTTAGTATGAGTAAAGATGTATACCGGAATATCTCACGTCCATATTTGAAAATGATGTCAGTGGTGCCAACTGCTGAAAAAACGCAATAGAAATTTGAGCTCCATGTTGGATAGCATGGAAGGTATGCATGGGAGCTATTCCAAAATTAGCACACATGCAGATAACACTATTTCAGTTTAATTTCCAGGAGGCTATACGTGACAGTGTTGCCAAAATAATGTTAAGCCTTCTGGTAGGTCCAATTTTTAAATGCCTATAACTTCTACACTATCAGTTGGATTTCAACCAAATTTTGTATGAATTATGTGTACATAAACAGATATGACTGAGCGTATTCTTAAGAGCCACAAGGGCTGCCAACTGTTAATAATTGCTCTCTCTATTCTTTTATCCAAATACCAATATATCAGAAAGTATACAAGCCGACAGCTTTAAACGATGCACACGTATAGTACCTGAAATTTTAGATTAATTTTGGAGTAACTTATATACTTCAGTTCTACCAACATGAATCTAAGCCTGCTGATAGGGCCAATATTGTAATACATGTAACTTCTATACTATCAGTTGGATTTCAACCAAATTTCGTATGTGCTATGTGTAACATAACAGATATGACTATAAATAGTCTTAAGAGCAATCAGGGCTGCCAACTGTTAATAAATGCTGTCTATATTTCTTTAACCTAATATCAATATATCAGGAAGTATGCTAGCCAACAGCCCTATACTTTGCACACATAGCACCTGACATTCTAGATTAATTTGGAATAATTAATATAAGTCAGTGCTGCCAACATGATTCTATGCCTGCTGATAGGTCCAATTTTAAAATACATGTAACTTCTATACTAACATTGATTTCGTACAAAATTGGCACAACAAGATATCATAATATTTCAGATTAGGCTATTTCTGACCAGCACACGCATGACATTGTTGCCAACATGCTTTTACGCGTGCTGATAGATCCAATGTCTAACTGCATGTAACGTCCATTGCACTTCAACCAATTTTTTTTATTCTGAACCTTAAGAGATGGAACTAAGAATATATTCAGTCACCAGGGCTGACAACTATAATGCTCTATTAGGCTACATTATACCAGGTATATTTCGAACTAATTAGACATTTCGATATTACCAACTTAATTTCGTCATTATTCTAGATAGGTTCATATACTGTAGATTAATCATTGGCATGAAACTTAATTTTAAGAAAAGTAGGCTCTTTAGTTCGTCACGGAACTTCTTGTTAGCCTATTTTCAATTTTGAAAAAATAGGCTTATGAGATCACCTTTTGTCCGTGTGTGTGTGCGTGTGTGTGTGTGTGTGTGATTCGTGTGTTTGTCCCCCCCCTAATAAATTCTAAACGGCAGGAGCGATTTCAATGAAACTCGGAAAGTTCATAGTACTATTCCCGGCGACCTCGACCGTGCCCTTCAAATTTTGTTACGACTCACCAATCCAACATGGCGGCTGTGCGAAATATTTCACCAGCATTCAATATCTCCGAAACTATTACCGATATTACCCTGACATTTTCTATGGTGATAGAGGGAACTACTATAAGTTCACTTATGTGACTTTTGAAAACCTGGTAACTACAAAACCATCATGGAGGCCAAGCGAATTTGCGACTTTTAAATAGACGTTTCTCGCGATTTGACCAACCAAACGCAATGAAACTTGGTACAGTATATGTTTATATACATTGTAATGCACCGACATCTAACTTCGTTCAATTGTTTACATAATCACAAGATGGCGGATGTGCGAAATATTTCACCGGCATTCTATATCTCTGAAACTATTAGCGGTATCTCCCAAAAATTTTGTACGGAGATAAGGGCACTACTGGAAGTCCATCTATAAGACTTTCAAAAACCGGTTAACTACAAAACAAACATGGCGGCCAAGCGAATTTTGAAAATTTTAAATAGACATTTCTCGCGATTTAATGTTCCAAGCGCACTGAAACCTGGTACAGGAAATATTTATACACATTGTAATCCACTGGTATCTAATTTAGTTCAATTGTTTACATATCCTCAAGATGGCGGCAGTGCGAATTTTAAAATTAAGTTCTTATTTCTTGTGATTTAGTCATGCGATCGAAGTGAAAGTTTGAATAATGAACCTACGCAATAATTTTCCTTTAATGGTACATGACTCTATGGCTTATACATTTAACAATCCAACATGGCGACCATCCGAAATATTTAGACGATACTGAATATCTACGAATCTATTTTAGCAATCAAACTGCATTTTTATTGTTCATATGGGCTATGAACTTAAGTTCACCTATATGACTTTAAATAACCTGGTGATCACAAATCCAACATGGCGGTGACGCGAATTATAAATATTCACATGGACGTTTCTCGCAATTTAACCATCCGCGTGCAGTGAAACTTGGTACAGTAAATCCTTATACGAATGTTAATCCACTGGCATCTAATTTATTTCAATTGTTTCCATAGCCTCAAGATGGCAGCTGTGAAAATTTTTAAAATCTCCTTGTTTTTTCTTGTGTCCTAATTATGCGATTGAAGTTTGAATACTACACGTTCACAATAATCTGCATGTAACAGTACATCAGTCTAGGACCTACATATATAAAATCCAACATGGCGACCGTCCGAAATATTTAGTCGGTTCTCAATATCTACGAATCTATTACAGCAATCAAACTGAAATTTTGTATGTTGATAGTGGCAATTAACATAAGTAGGATATATGAAAATAGGCTGTATAGTTCTTCACGGAACTACTTGGTTTTTTTTTTTATAAAAAAGGGGCCGATAGATCGTCCCGTGGCATTTTTAGAAGACGTTCCTTCAGCCGATACACAACTTCCTGGTACTTTAAGGGTTGGTTGGTTCCTTAGTTTGGGGGCTGCGACAACGCAGTCATGTAGCCCCGTGTACTTTGGGTGTGTGTGGAATTTGTCTGATGACCGGTGTTAATTGTGATGGCTGTATTAGTGTGTTTTAGCCGGCCCCGTGGTGTTGGAGTAGTACTCCTGCCTCTCACCCAGAGGCCCCGGGTTCGATTCCCGGCTCCGTCAGGGATTTTAGAAACTGACGTGAGAGCTGGAACGTGAAACACTCAGCCTCGTGAGGACAATTGAGTAGCTGTCTGACACTGAGACAGCTCCCCGGTCACGGCAACCAAGATTAACGGCTGAGAGGACCCGACGCGCTGACCACGCATCTCCTCAATATCTGCAGGCCAAATGGCTGGGCAGCCATCGCTTGGTAAGCTAGGCCCTCATGGGCTGTGGTGCCAGGGGTTATTATTATTAGTGTGTGTTATCTGTGATTCAGATAGGAGGACTGCAGACGATTTTTTGTAGTTCCTACTTTTGCCACCAAATGCTACCATCCACGACACCTAGCTGCGGACGTGGCTGCTAAATGCCATCGCAGTCAGCACCCGGTGGCGAACTAATAGAGCGTTATCAAACGAACCTACATATTTTTGCTTCCACACGTATAATTAGTGGAAGGTTCTTTTTCGTGCCATAAATCTATGACATGAGATTAGTTGGTTGGTTCTTAAGTTTAGGGGCTGCGACAACGCGGCCACCAAAGCCGCCGCACTTTAAAGGACAAACAGGCGAGTTAAAACTTTGTAGTTGGTAGCATGCTGAGCATCTATGCCCAAGATAGCGGGTTCAAACCCGGCCATCGGATTTTTTAAGAGCGTTAAAAATCCCTCAGTATGCCTTCCTTCGGAGGGGAAGTAAAGCCGGCGGTCCCATACCATAGATTTATGGCATGTTAAAGAACTTTCCACTAATTACACCTGTGTGAAACTAAATTGTATAAGTTAAGAATGTAAACAACGCTCTTAGTTTGCTACGTTCGTTGCCAAGAGCCGACTGTGGTGGCGTCTAGTAGCTAAGTTCTGAACTAGGCCTAGTAGTCGTTGACGGTGGCGTTTGGCAGCAAAAGTAGGAACTATTTGAAAAATTCAAAGTTGCAGTCCATACTTGAATTAAAAAAACAGATACACACACTAATACAGTCATCACAATTAACACCGGTTATCAGGCAGTTTCTCACCGCTGGGTCCGTGGTTCAAATCCCGGCCTCTCCATGTGAGATCTGTGCTGGACAAAACGGAGGCAGACAGGTTTTTCTCTGGGTACTCCGGTTTTCCCTGTCAACATTTCATTCCAGCAACACTCTCCACTATCATTTCATTTCATCTGTCATTCATTTAATCATTGCCCCAGAGGAGTGCGTCAGGCGTCGGCAGCCGGCACAGTTCATATCCTCGCCGCTAGATGGGGGCTTCATTCATTCCATTCCTGACCCGGTCGGAGACTGGAAGCAGGCTGTGGATTTTCATTTTCACACATCATGCACTATAATTAAACAAAATGTAACACTCACGCAACACACGTTCAGTGACCATGCCAAAAACTGCACAAAAATATAAAATTGATTTTGGAATACTAAAAGTTAGTATATTCGAATGTAATTCAATAATTTCAAATTAATAGACTATTTACTAATAACACAGAAAATCTTCTATTCTATGGCAAACACCTTAAACAGGGTAAGTATTTCATTTCTTGCTGAAATATATTTACTCAAGTGACCAAAATCATTATTAACAATATATTTCATTTGTATACCAACTTTTACAAATCTCCTATCTTCAATCAAGACACCTTCTTCTGTACAACAATGCTTTGCATTCACTCAAAACAACCGAACTGGCGAACACACGAAAACACAATCGTCGAGCCTTGGCTATCTGAACATTCCACCAATAAGCTGATTGTTTATTCAGTGGGTGGCGTGGTGGCACAGCGGTCAAGCTGTTGGCCTCTCACCAAGGTGGACTGGGTTCGATTCCCGGTCAATGCATGTGAGATTTTCAAAGTGAAATGCCATGTCCTGTGGCTCGGATTCCACGTAAAAAGAGGTCCCGTGGCTTATGATCTCGAAATTAACGGTCACGTAAACCTTCCTTGTTTATTCAGCAAAGACTTCTTTTCGAACATGGATGCACCGCAAGTCTTAACAATTAGGCAAATAGTCAATAATAATAATAATAATAATAATAAACAGAAGAACGAAGACATGCTGCCAGAGAAAGAATGAGAAGATTTGGGGGGCCGAAGATGGTAATTGTTGCCTAACGTGGTGTTTAAAGGCCTTAAACGAATTAGTACATTATGCAACGAGCCTATAATGGCAATAATTAAGACACGAGTATGTTTATAAAACCAGCGAAGTGAGTTTTATAATTTCCATACGAGTGTCTTAATTACCATTATCGGCGAGTTGCATACGACTGTTTATCTCGACGATAATTATAACTATTTTATGGTCGAACATACATTTTCATAAATATCTGTCGAGATTTCGCCAGTTTTATGTACTGAACAGAGCGCATGAGACGCAAAGAATACCTTGTATTTGACCATGGCCTCCTCAAATACCCCACTATGACACTAGCCACGCAGTAAAATTTTAAAATAGGAGGCCGTGGAAGTCAGCGCAGGTGCGATGCTATCCTTCCCTAATTGGTCACACAACTGTTTCTTGAGCTCTGATTGGTGGGAGAAACGGTTTCATTATGAAAAACAAGATGTTCAGTAAAGAACATATAGCCTACTTTCTCCTAAATGCATGGGTATTGTTATAACTCTTTGTCCTTTTCAAGGAGTATGATTGAATGTTGGTTGTAGGAGCTTGTTGAAATACAACGTGCTATAGGGATATTAAACATGAATATGAGGTGCCCTTTGCTAGTGCTACCTCTGTACCAAATTTCGTTCAATTCGGTTTCACCGTGTTTGAATTGATAGGGGGAATCGATTTGCACACATACTTGGCCACCATCTGCAAACTATTGGGCTGATGTTCTTGCAGTTTGGTCAGAATATGTTTCCCACATAAAGATATGGTGTTGCAAAATTAGGTAGTGACTAGATTATTAGGTTGGTCGTAATTACATTTTAGCTTTTAACATTTGGGTGGCCGCGATTACGTTTCCATCAAGATAGCGGTGATATAAAACATGGCACTGAGGTGCCCTTTGCTAGTGCTACCTCTGTACCAAATTTCGTTCATTCGGTTCCACCGTGTTCGAAATAATAGGGGGAATCAATTTTGACATAAAGATGGCCGCCATCCACAAACTATTTGGCTAATGACCTATTAGATTGGTCAAAGAATGCTCCCTCCATAAAGGTATGTTGTTGCAAAGTTTGGTAGAGTTCGGATGGTTATGTTAGTCGTAATTTGATTTAAGCTTTAACATTCGTGTGGCCGCCATTACGTTTCTGTCAATATGGTGGCGATATTAATCATGACACTGAGATGCTCTTTGCTAGTGCTATCTCTGTACCTAATTTCGTTCCATTCGGTTTCAGCGTGTTTGAATTAATAGGGGGAATCAATTCTGACACAAAGATGGCCGCCATCCGCAAACTATTAGGCGAATGACCTATTAGATTGGTCAAAGGATGCTCCCTCCATAAAGGTATGTAGTTGCAAAATTTGGTAGAGATCGGATGATTAGGTTAATCGTAATTTTATTTAAGCTTTGAACATTCGTGTGGCCGCCATTACGTTTCAGTCAAGATGGCGGCGATATAAAACATGACACTGAGGTGCCACTTGCTAGTACTACCTCAGTACCAAATTTCGTTCCATTCGGTTCCACCATGTTCGAATTAATAGGGGGAATCAATTTTGACATAATGATGGCCTCCATCCGCAAACTATTAGGTGAATGACCTATTAGATTGGTCAAAGGATGCTCCCTCCATAAAGGTATGTAGTTGCAAAATTTGGTAGAGATCGGATGATTAGGTTAATCGTAATTTGATTTAAGCTTTGAACATTCGTGTGGCCGCCATTACGCTTCAGTCAAGATGGCGGCGATATAAAACATGACACTGAGGTGCCCTTTGCTAGTGCTACCTCTGTACCAAATTTCGTTCCATTCGGTTCCACCGTGTTCGAATTAATAGGGGGAATCAATTTTGACATAAAGATGGCCTCCATCCGCAAACTATCACGTGAATGACCTATTAGATTGGTCAAAGGATGCTCCCTCCATAAAGGTATGTAGTTGCAAAATTTGGTAGAGATCGGATGATTAGGTTAATCGTAATTTGATTTAAGCTTTGAACATTTGTGTGGCCGCCATTACGTTTCCGTCAAGATGGCGGCGATATAAAACATGACACTCAGGTGCCTTTTGTTAGTACTACCTCTGTACCAAATTTCGTTCCATTCGGTTGCACCGTGTTCGAATTAATAGGGGGAATCGATTTTCACACAAAGATGGCCGCCATCCGCAAACTATTACACTGATGACCTATTGGTTTGGTCAAAGGATGCTCCCCCCATAAAGGTATGTCGTTGCAAAATTTGGTAGAGATCGGATGATTAGGTTAGTCGTAATTTGATTTAAGCTTTGAACATTTGTGTGGCCGCCATTACGTTTCCGTCAAGATGGCGGCGATATAAAACATGACACTGAGGTGTCCTTTGCTAGTGCTACCTTTGTACCAAATTTCGTTCAATTCGCATTCACCGTTTTCGAATTGATAGGGGGGGACAGACATTCAGAGTACACACACTCACACACACACACACACACACACAGACACACACACACACACAGACTCACACACACACATACACACACACAGACAGACACACTTTTTTCGCCCTGTGTTGATCTCATAAGTCTACTTTCATTTTTTGCAAAAATCGAAAGTAGGCTAATAGTGTTATAATGAGCCTCATTATGATACAGTTTTCTGACATATAATACTGTAGTCTATTTACATTTCGACATCGTCGAACATAAATAAATTTATTTATTTATTTATTTATGTATTTATCGTATGGCTTTTAGTGCCGGGAGTGTCCGAGGACATGTTCGGCTCACCAGAGGCTGTGGCTGCTTCAAGCGGACACCCATAGGGTGAGCTACAAGTTCCGTTCAATTTCATATAGTTCCAACTTTCGCTACCAGATGTCACTGATACCTAGTGGTGAACGTTGGAACTTGGATAGAGCGTTCCAACGAAGTCTAACTTAGAAATTTAGCTTCACACAAGTTCATTCAGTGGAAGGATCTTTTACATGCCATAAATCTATGACATGGGACCACCGGCGTTACTTCCCCTCCGAAGGGAGGCATACTGAAGGATTTTAACGCTCTTAAAATCAGATGACTTCGGCCGGGTTTGAACCCGATATCTTGGGCACAGAAGTTCAGCATGCTGCCAACTACGCCACCGAAGACGATTCTATATACATATTTAAACGGTCATCTTATTCATACTGTATATCCTGCAAGTTCGGCTTACTCTCGGATCTCATGTTGCGGATCAAGTCTCTAGCTGATAGTGTTCTGGAGATAAATTGCGGTTATATTGTAGCGTACAATCGCATATCAGGCCCCCTCTGATCGGTCTCGTTAGGATGGGGAGCAGGTTAAATTAGAATTATGAAAATAGGTACGGTACCGTAAGTCAACCCGCTTAAATAGAAAATTCGAAATCCATAGGTTCATAAAATAGCATAATAGAACTAATCTATGTATCTACAAGAAGTATACTCCGGCCTTCTCCTCCCCCTGAAATATTTCACCCTTTAAAAATCCTGCAAACGCGTGTGTCGTATGTATTAAATGTGTCAATCCAACGGCTAATACCTAGCTATAGATAATTACACCAGGCAACCTGCAGGTTTTTGCTTATTAGCAGCCCTCCCCAAACCCAACAGCACGAGCGCATGCGCAAAATAAGTAATACATGCGTATTACTTATTTTGCGCATGCGCTCGTGCTGTTGGGTTTGGGGAGGGCTGCAATACTACTAATAATAATACATCCATGATTCTGTGATTCTTAGTATAATAGAGGGACTTAACCTGCTATTTCATTGGGAATAGGTTTTAATAGTATGCACCTCTCCTAGAAGAAACTATCGGATCTCCCAATGAGTCGTAGAGCGTGAGTTCTGCTATCCCGTTGGGTAAAGCTTTTTCTATGAATTTTACTTACCTGATAAGTTGCTTCTTTTCATCTGTTTTAGTGTTCATCCGATTTGAGCTTCTTCCCTGACCCGGAAGGCAACTGCAGTGTCTACTTCATGTGCCGTGATGGAAAGCTAGAGAGAAGATTCTGTTCTAAAGGAATGCACTACAATCCAATCACACAACTCTGTGATTATTCAAACAGGGCCCTCTGTGATCCCCCGGTAAGATTATTTCTTTGTTTCTCAAATGCAAATATGTCAGCATCAGAATAAACAAACGAAAGTGAAATACTCTACTAATTAGGGGACTAAACTAAACCTAACGCCATTGGCCTAAACACTAAACTAAATGACACTACATGAAACAAAAAGAGATCCCTCACGGCACACCGGACGGCGGAGGTAGATTGGGTGGTTGGATCCTCAGGTTAGGGGCTGCGACAACGCGGCCATGTAGCCCCATGTACTTTGGGTGTGTGTAGAATCTGTCCGATAACCAGTGTCAATTGTGATGGCTGTATTAGTGTGTGTTATCTGTAATCCACGTAAGGACTGCAGACGATGAATTTCAAGTAGTTCCTACTTTTGCTACCAATTGCTACCGTCAACGACACCTAGCAGCGAACTTTGCTATTAGATACCACCGCAACCAGCACCTGGCAACGAACGTTGGAACTTAATAGAGCGTTAATAAATTCTAACCTACAAATTTAGCTTTACATATTATTTGTACAGGGTCATTATGTGTGTGCGCGCCAATAAACAAGGCAGCCAAGAATGCTAGCCACTACACCACGAGTTAGTCTAATTTCAATCTTGATATTGTTTATAACTTAGCCAATAAGTTAAGATTAGGATACAACCAAATTTACAATTATTTTATGCTCTTACCAAAGCAGCACTTTCTTAATATTTATTGGCTTTTTTTAGAGGGGGGGGGGCGGCTGGAGCCCCCTCAGCACCCCCCTTATATACGCCCCTGAAATATTGTAAAGAGAATAGATTTCTCTAAATGAAAAATGAAAATCCACAGCCTGCTTCCAGTCTCCGACCGGGTCAGGAATGGAATGAATGAAGCCCCCATCTAGCGGCGAGGATATGAACTGTGCCGGCTGCCGACGCCTGACGCACTCCTCTGGGGCAATGATTAAATGAATGACAGATGAAATGAAATGATAGTGGAGAGTGTTGCTGGAATGAAATTTGGACAGGGAAAACCGGAGTACCCGGAGAAAAACCTGTCTGCCTCCGTTTTGTCCAGCACAGATCTCACATGGAGTGACCGGGATTTGAACCACGGACCCAGCGGTGAGAGGCCGGCGTGCTGCCGCCTAAGCCACGGAGGCTTCTATTTCTCTAAATAGAAAATAAAAATCTCTCAACGGAAGTTGTTCCTCTTCTCCTTTGTCAACACTTCCTCCGGGGAGGTCCGAATTCGATTCCCGGCTCTGCCAAGAAATTTTAATACGAGTCTGAGGGCTGGAACGGGTATTGTGAATTCCACAGTACGGTACTTTTGAGAAATAAATTAACAACTTATTAAAAAAAACTGTTTGCCTTTCTGCTTCGTAAATTGACAAATATTTAGATATTTGCCATTCATACTCCATAGATCATAATAGAAAATTCATTAAGTATAAAATTATATGTGTGTGTTGTGTTGTATTTTACAACTTTTTGTTTTTTGGTATTGCCAGTAATTGTAGGCTATATAAACTTTGAATATTATCTAAAATAATTACACAAAGTTATATGCTCTGAGATATTGGTTGATATTTCTGGATATTTTGCGGTGACAGTCCCCTGATTATAATCACAATTTTCCAGGATAGCCATCACCCCCCCTCCCCTCACCAGCACCTTCCTCCCGAAAAAATGTATACACGCCCCTGCGGTATTTGTTTCTTATTCTTCAATTTATTATGTGTTATTCTTCAATTAATAACACTTTTTATAACCCGGAAACATGTCGAGTGCCAAAGGAGTTTTCAAGAAAGTAAAGTTTTCTTTACCGTATGAATATTGCTTGCTTTTAAGGAAAATCATCTTTTTAATTTAATGAACCCATTTCTATGCATCTTAAGCAATTTGCAAAACCTCGTCTAATCTCGCTCGAATTTCAAGATTTGAGCAAATCTCGTCTAGTCACGAATCTAAAAATTTCAATATCGCACAATTTGAGCCCTAAACATGTCCTGATTTTAACAGAACAGAAAAGACATTGATTTGGCAGTGGCAGAATACAAATTACAAATTCTGAATAAATGAAGTCAATTAAGTCTATACGGAACAAAAAATAAAGAATCATGATTTGTATCATGTCCATTTTATATGTGTACATTAAAGTGTTGACCAACTGAAAAGTGATTTTTTAATAAATCCCTGGAAAAAAACAGCCCAAAAACATATCCATGTTATAACACTCTCCATACAAGCATCTCTGTATTCCTGTTGCATTATGGTACTAAATGTTGTTTATTCTTTTAAAGGCTTTGCAACTTCGTGGTTATGTATCCCGTGTACCTGGGTGTGTGTAGAATTTGACTGATAACCTGTGTCACTGTGATGTATGTACTAGAGTGTGTATTTGTAATTGAGGTATTATATTTATTTATTTATTTATTTATTTATTTATTTATCGTATGGCGTTTAGTGCCGGGAGTGTCTGAGGACATGTTCGGCTCGCCAGAGGACACCCATAGAGTGAGCTACAAGTTCCATTCAATTTCAAGTAGTTCAAACTTTCGTCACCAGATGTCAATGATACCTAGTGGTGAGCGTTGAAACTTTGATAGAGCGTTCCAACGAAATCTAACAAAGAAATTTAGCTTCACACAAGTTTAGTCTGTGGAAGGATCTTTTACATGCCATAAATCTATGACATGGGACCGCCGGCTTTACTTCCCCTCCGAAGAGTTACTGAAGGATTTTAACGCTCCTAAAAAATCCGACGACTTCGGCCGGGTTTGAACCCGCGATCTTGGGCAGAGCAGTTCAGCATGGAACCAACTACGCCACCGAAGCCGCTTGTAACTGAGGTAGAATTTGGGTAGGAAGCGGTCGTGGCGTTAAGTTGGGTACCAACCCGGCATTTGCCTTGAGTAGAAGTTGGAAACCACGGAAAACCACACCCAGGATGGTGGAGGTGGAAATCTCAGTTCTGCCTCATGAGGCTGAGTGTACCTCGTTCCAACCCTCAGACCTTGGCAGAGTAGGGAATCGAACCCGGGCCTCTGCGGTGTCAGCCAAGAATGCTAGCCTCTACGAAGCAAGGCGGATGACACTAAAAGTGAATATTTATTTGAAGGTGAGGAGAAGATCGGGATATTTGTCATCCCAAAAGAAGATTTTCGGGACACTGGGACATTGCTAAGAAAACAAGAAGTTCCGTGACGAACTAAAGAGCCTACTTTTCTTAAAATTTAAGATTCATGCCAATGATTAATCTACATGGATCTATCTAGAATAATGACGAAATTAAGTTGGTAATATTGAAATTTCTAATTAGTTCAAAATACTGTATACCTGGCATATTGTAGCCTAAAAGAGAACTACAGTTGGCAGCCCTGGTGACTGCATATATTCTTAGTTCCATCCCTTAAGGTACTGAATACAAAATTTGCTTGAATTCCATTGGATAGCATGGACGTTACATGCAGTTAAACATTGGAGCTAACAGCGCGCGTAAAATCATGTTGGCAACAATGACATACATGTATTGGTCAGAAATAATCTGAAATAATATGATCTATTGTTGTGTCAATTTTGAATGAAATCCATTAGTTAGAATTGAAGTTACATGCATTTTAAAAATTGGACCTATCAGCAGGCTTAGAATCATGTTGGCAGCACTGGCGTAGGCCTATATTACTTACTCCAAATTAATCAAGAATGCCAGGTACTATACGTGTGCAAAGTTTAGAGCTATTGGCTTGCATACTTTCTGATATATTTATATTACGGTAACAAAAACAGAGACAGCTTTTATTAACATTTGGCAGCCCTGGTTACTCTTAAGAATCGACATAGTCATATATGTTATGGTGCACATAACACACACGACATTTGGTTGAAATCCAAATGATAGTATAGAAGTTACATGTATTTAAAGTTGGGCCTCTCAGCAGACTTAGAATCATGTTGGTAGCACTGACGTATATAAATTACTCCAAATTAATATAGAATGTCAGTTACTATACGTGTGCATAGTTTAAAGCTGTCGGCTTGCATACTTTCTGATATATGTGTATTTGGATTTTAAAAAATTGAGAGCATTTATTAACAGTTGGCAGCCCTGGTGGCTCTTAAGAATACGCTCAGTCATATCTGCTTATGTACATATAGCACATACGAAATTTGGTTGAATTCCAATTGATAGTGTAGAAGTTATATGCATTTAAACATTGAACCTATCAGCAGGCTTATAATCATTTTGGCAACACTGCCATGTATGGCCTCCTGGAAATTAAACTGCAATATTATTATCTATACGTGTGCTGATTTTGAAATATCTCCCATTCATACCTTCCAAGATATCCAACATGGAGCTCAAATTTCAATTGCGATTTTTCTGCAGTTGGTAGCACTGACATCATTTTCAAATATGGCCGTGAGATATTCAGGTATAGATCTTTACTCCTACCAAATTTTGTTTCGATTGCTCCAGCCGTTTAGGAGTTGATAGGGGGGTGAGGGGGGACACACACACAGCGAGACAGACAGACAGACAGACAGACAGACAGAAGGACAGACAGACAGACAGACACACATTTGCCCGATCTCATAAGTCTACTTTTTCCTCATTTTTGCAAAATGTGAAAAGTAGGCTAAAAATTAAAATCAGGGACTTTCCTAGTAAAATGGGAATATCTGGGAGTCCTGCGCGAATATGAAATTCGGTTTCAGTTTCTACAAAGAATGATGAGCAAAGAGTGACATGACATCATAGTTTATTCTCCAGTTGAGCATAGGGCATCAATGTGATTTCAGTACTGAAATATGATTAATACAATGAATTGAATGCCATTCACTTTCTCTCTTTTGCAGTGTACTCATATCAACGGTCGTTTCTACGTCCCTGGACATTGTGAAAGGGTTTTGGAGTGCAGGCTTGGAATAGCGAAGATTGTCCAGTGTCGTTCAGGTCTACACTACAACGCTATCACTAAACAGTGCGATGAAATAAGAAAAGTGCGCTGTCACATTCAAGTACGTACCGTATGTTAATTGACCTTATCTGCGCAGCTCAAACGGGCCACCTTATCTAAGCCTCAGTGAGCAGGAACTGATAATGATTGTGTGATGATTGAAACATGTCGTCCAGTTAAGTCACCCCTCCCCGTCCCCCCTTCCCCCGTCTCCCCCCCCCCCCCTCCCCCTTCCCAGCTTTTTGTTCATAAATGCATGTAGTTTTGTAATAAATCACTCATATAATATTTCTTTCAGGTTGTTTTCCCGCCTAATGTAACTGGCCACAGTTGGTGTTGACTGTCTATAATGAGAGTTTCTGTATTTTTTAGTGTTCAAAACATCAAGACAGGCTGGTGAGTCTTCCTGGACGATGCGAGATGTATGCGAAATGTGAGAATGGGAAAGTTACTTATCACCTTTGTGGAGTAGGACTACATTTCAATCCAATTTACCTGAGGTGTGATTGGCCATCAAGTGCAGGCTGTGAAATACAGGTACTTAATCTTCTTACTACTCTGGGACAGTACTAAGTGGAAATGCATCCCAAACACTATCAACTTGTGGGAATGATTTGACATTTCTTTAAGTACAGCATCTTATGAAACATGTTTTTTAAGTCATCATCATCATCATCATCATCATCAAGTTTCCACTCCAGTTTCCCGGGTGTGGTTTACGAGCACTCTCCATTTCAGTCGATTCATTTACCACTGCTCCTTCAAGACTTCATCCCAGCTGATTCCCTTGGATGTGATATCTTTCTTCACTTGGTCCAGCCATCTCCTCTTAGGTCTTCCAACAGGTCTCTTTCTAGTAATCTCAGTATGTAACCAGTGTTTTGAAAATCTTCCTTCTGTCATATGTTTGACATGACCAAACCATCGCAAACGTGCCCTAGTTATGGTCTCCTTCAGGGACTGATTTATTCCAGCTTCTTCTCGTATCTTCTCATTTCTTACTTTGTCCTTCCTAGTTTTTTGAAGCATACTTCTTAGAAACTTCATTTCTGAAGCCTGAAGTATGCTGTCATCTTTTTTGGTAGTTGTGCATGTTTCCAACCCATACGTAAATATAGGGACAAAGTATGTTCGAAACAGAGTTTGTTTTGATCTTAGAGGCACTTGTTTATTCCAGAGTATACGGTATCGAACTTGCTGATAGAATTGACTTGATTTCTGAAAACGGTTATTTAATTCAATCTGCATTCTGTTGTCTCTTGATATTAAGCATCCAAGGTACTGATACTGGTTTACTGTTTCCAATTGTACGCCTTCCAGTATTATATTATCTTTACTTCTCTGTCTGTTAACAGATATTGCAGTAGTTTTTGTAGCACTTTTTTTAAGTATCACTTTTAAATATTGCTGCTGCAGCGTTTCAGTGTCTTTCAGCACATGTGTGCTCGGTACATGCATCTATTGGCTAACCATAAACGCCATTACTGAAGCATACCTTCGTATTTCGTATTGAAAAGGCCTTCGACAATTAACAGTCCCGCCAAATGTGAAATAACCACGGTGATTGGTTTTCTAAATGCAAAAGACGTGAAATTCATCGGCAGATTACCAAAATGTATGGAGAACACACTATGAGCAATGGAATGGTAAGAAAATGGGTTGGAGCATTTAAAGAAGGCCATACTAATGTTGATGACACACTGATGTTTTGTGATAGTCTTGAAGATATTCAACAATTATTACTAGTCAACATCTGGGCGGGGACACCAAGAGGTCGCTGATGAGCCAGCTTGGTGTCCTAGGCGAAACCCCACACGAGACATGGCACAAAACTGGAAGAATTGCTGAGTTTTAATTCACTGGCCGTGAAAACCAATTTACCATCTTTTTGGAAGCCTTCATAGGGAGGTTATGGATGCTTGAGCGTTTAGTTCTCGCAGTGAAGAGGTGCAGGTGTGCTTGGTAAAAATGGCGGTAGCGCGCAATTCGCTACTTCTGTGGGGGTCCTGGCGGAGACACCAAGAGCCCCTGATGAGCCAGCGTGGTGTTCTAGGTGAAACCCCGCACAAGACACGGCACAAACCTCGAAGAATTGCTGAGTTTTACATGATAATGACTTTCATTGACTTAGAAAAGGCATATGATAGCCCCTAGAGACAGAGTTTGGTAAAGCCTAAAACAAAAAGTTATTGGTGAAGTAATAATACTTTGACCATGAATAGTAAAGGTCAAGCTGACCAACTGGAAAAAGAGAGCGTAGGATATTAAGAAAAATCCTAGGTAATAGATGGGTTGATGAACAGTGGCGAATGAGAGCAAATGAGGACTTGTACAACAAGATAGACCCTATCACAGCATCAATAAGAAGAGACGGCTACCATTTTACGGTCACCTTTTGAGGATGAATGATGATCGATTAACCAAAAGAATATGGAGTTTCGTCAAGTCTAAGGCAACAAGGGCGAGATGGTTTGAGCAATGCGAAAAAGATCTCAGGCAAATTGGTATTCTAGACCGAGAAATTCCTGACAGGATCACATTTAGAAGATTGATGAACAATTACCAAGGTTTTGGTTGGTTGGTTGGTTGGTTGGTTGGTTGTTAAGTTTAGGGGCTGCGGCAACGCGGTCATGTAGCCCCGTGTACTTTAGGTGTGTGTAGAATCTGTCTGATAACCGGTGTTAATTGTGATGACTGTATTAGTGTGTGTTATCTGTTTTTAATTTAAGTACTGCAACTTAGAATTTTTCAAATAGTTCCTACTTTTGCCGCCAAGCGCCACCGTCAACGATTACTAGGCCAAGTTCAGAACTTAGCTACTAGACATCACCGCAGTCGGCTCTTGGCAACGAACATAGAAACCTAAGAGCGTTGTTTACATTCTTAACCTATCCAATTTAGCTTCACACAGGTGCAATTAGTGGAAGCTTCTTTAACATGCCATAAATCTATGACATGGGACCGCCGGCTTTACTTCCCCTCTGAAGGAAGGCATACTGAGGGATTTTTAACGCTCTTAAAAATCCTACGGCTTTAAAATGGTATCAACTCCCGGAAGACGGAGAGGAGACAAGCAGGCACTCGTCGCAGGGGTCAGAAGATACTGGCAGGAACAAGGACAAGACCTAGACACTAAAGTGAACTTGGTTGTTACCACGCAGTCCGCTCGATGTATAAAAAAATATAAAAAATACAAATGATAAAAGCAATGTACAGTAATTGTTGCAGCTGTGTCAAGATTCTAGTTGGTAAAACTGGGTGGTTTGAAATTTAACATGGATTAAAACAAGGGATTGTACTCTCACCACTGCCATTTATACTGGCGAGGGATGATATATTAAAGGCAACAAAGGAAGCGTACACAGGTACAAGAATGAACATAATCCTATTTGCAGATGATGTTCTGATGCAAAACACGCTGTTGCAGTTGGTAAATCCAAGCAACTAAATACGTTGTATGAACAATTAGAGGAATCTACTGGGGTCAATAATATTTACAAGCTAGCCAGATCGCGTCATCCTCTCACAGTTGACATAGGACATGTCATACATATCAAGGACAAGCACGGGCATCTTCTAACAAAACCAACCGAGATCCTTCAACGATGGCATGAACACTTCAATGCTATCTGTAATGAGGAGATCCCGCGCCCAATGATTCCAGTAGCTGAACCTGTACAGGGTGAAGTTCCACCTATCACACCTGCCGAGGTCAATACTGCGATCCACGTCATGAAAATGGCATGGCAACAGGCCCTGATGATATCCCTGCGGAGCTATGGAAGCAGTTGGGTCATGCCTCTGCAGAGTTCCTAGCAGACTTCTTTAACAAATGCCTTGCGAGCCACCAGATCCCGTCAGCTTGGCAAACTAGCATCATAGTACCAATATGGAAAGGCAGGGGCAATGTAACTATCTGTGCCAATTACCATCCTATTCGTTTCCTATGCCACATAATGAAGATTCTAGAACGTGTGATTGACACTTGCTTACGTAGCATTGTTACCATCCCGGCTAATCAGTGTGGGTTCATGAAAGGTCGCGGAACAACTGATGCCATCCATGCAATGCGCCTTCTGATAGAAAAGTATATGGAGAAAAGAAGGACAATTCACATGGCTTTCCTGGATCTGGAGAAAGCATTCCACCGGGTTCCCCCATCAGCTTTTATGGTATTCTCTACAATCTCATGGCGTACCAGAAGCTTATGTGCGTTGGGTCCAACTCCTCTACAATAATACAACTAGCTCTGTACGCAGTGCTGCTGGCCTCACCAAACAGTTCGATATTCGAGTTGGGGTTCACCAGGGATCTGCATTATCTCCACTCTTGTTTATCCTATGCATGGATACAGTGACTGCCGATTTGCAGAGGCAACCACCATGGACATTACTGTACGCCGATGATGTCATGCTTGCAAGCGAGACCCGTAATGATCTAGAACACTTGGTCAAACTCTGGAACGCGAGGCTCTGTGAATTTGGACTGCGGCTCAAACTTACTAAGACTGAGTACCTTGAATGTGCTTACCACACAGATGGGGCCATCATAGTAGATGGCACCCCACTACCAAAGGCTTCACATCTCCGATACCTTGGCTCCGTTATGAGACCTGATGGTGACACAGTCTTGGATGCTCGTGCAAGAGTGAATGCTGCATGGATGAAGTGGCGCCAGGTCACAGGCGTTCTCTGTGAACGCAAGATCCCTTTGCGCCTCAAAAGTAAGATCTATCAAACGGTCGTCCGCCCTGTTGCTTTGTATGGAGCCGAATGCTGGCCTAATACAAAGAAACATGAACAAGCCTTACACGCAATGGAAAAGCGGATGCTGCGATGGTCCTTGGGAATTACACGGCTGGATCATATAAAGAGTACCACGTACTCGATCTACCCGGATAGGCATTATGCTGGTCACACATACGACGTCTATATAATGGGATAAGTTACAGTCAAATTGAGAATTTGTTTAGGCTCTTACGCAAGAATTGTGTTTGTCAGGGGCTGTTTATTTTTACAGATGCATGATGTGGAACTGATGATTTCAACGCGACGATGGTTTCACGCCATAGACAATTGGATTTTATACAGACTAAATTCTTTAAGTATTTTATTCCGTTGTTTTTAAGTGATTACTCCTAGATTGACATGTGAGAATTTTTAGTTCGAGCATTTAGACTGAGGAAGGTTCAAAGAGCCGAAACATGTATCATTATTTATTTTAAAAAAAAGTATATGAAAAATGTTTGTATTGTAAAGTAGATATTTTTTGATATATCATAATCAATTCGGGAAAAGTTAGAAATATGACTCAAGTCATAGATTTACGTAAAATGTAGATGTGTACCCAAGAAATTCTTTTAAAAATAACATCCTTTACATGGTATGAATTAAATAGCATATTATAATGATGGAGTGAAGGCTATTGATTGAAATTGTTAAAAATTATTAAAATAATTTCATCTCAGTTGGTCGAGGCAAAACAAGGCTTTCATTGTTTTATTGATATGTTGTTGTTTGAGTCTTCAGTCTTTCAGCTGGTTTGATGCAGCACTCCATGCTTCCCTGTCCTGAGTTAATCGTTACATCTCTACATACCTACCACACCCTACATCCGAGGCAATCTGTTTAACATATTCTAACCTTGGTCTATCCCTACTGTTCTCATCCTCGACCATTCCTTCCATAACTAAGTTTGCTATTCCTGGGTGTCTTAGTATGTGTCCTACCAACCTTCTTTTCATTAGCAGTTGTCAGAACCATCTCTCCTCTCCCACTCGTCTTAATACCTCTTTATTCGTAACCCTATCTACCCATTTGATCTTCATCTTTCTCCTGTAATACCACATGTCACGCGCTTCAATTCTCTTCTTTTCTGCTGCACCAATAGTCCAAGTTTCACTTCCATAGAGCGCCACGCTCCAGACAAAGGCTTTCAAAAATGACTTCATAATAAGTTACCTAAATCTATATTCGATGTCAACAGATTCCTTTTCTGTAGAAATGCTTTCCTTGCCTATGCTAACCTACTTTTTATATCCTCTTTGTTTCATCCATCACTGGTTATTTTGCTTCCCAAGTAACAGAAGTCACCTACTTCCTTTAGCTGTTCACCTGTCAATTCGACACTCGTAGGGGTTTCTGATTTCTTTCGATTTTGATTTCTTTTGGTATATTTGAATTGATGTTATTGCTTGAAGTGGTACAAGCCATGTTTTAGTGTTTGTATTGACCGACTGGGAAGCTTGATGCTTGTGCTTGCAGTGCCTACACCCTGACGGCTATTACCCCATCATCGGCCAGTGTAGCTCATACATCGTGTGCAACAACAACCATCCTAAAGTGGAAACGTGCCCTGCCAACCTTCACTTCAACTTCATGCTCCAAACTTGCGATGTTCCACAAGAAGCTGGGTGTAACATAGAGGTGAGTTTATTCTACAACCTGTGACAATAAAGTTCGGTGAATAGTCCTGTACTATCAACATAGATGAGCAATGCACGACAGTGACTCTATTGTCCTTCGAAATAGTCCCCTGCAATGCTGAGATCGGCGATACATATCCTGGAAACTTTTGCAAGAAGGCGTCCTTTGGGATGGTGTTCAAAAGCCTCGTCACGTTGCGTTCGGTGAATAAAGTCAGAACGGTCGACCTGGCAACATTGGCGACACACAACGCAATGTGTAAGACCTGTTTGACACAGTGCGTGTTTAGAAGGAAGAATTTATGCAATCTACCATGCACACCTGTTCGGCGGGTGGCAGTGAGAAGGATGAATTTATGCAACCTACCCTGCACTCCTGTTCGGCGGGTGGCAGTGAGAAGGGTGAATGTTCTGTGAAATGGAATGGCTCTATAACCATCGTCACAGGCGACGAGACCTGGTGTCTGAGGTACGACCCCGAAGTCAAGCGTCAAAGTATGGAGTGGTGGGGTCCAGGACCAGGGTCACTGAAAAGCCCTGAAGGGCCAGATGCTTTCGGACATCCAACGTAATGTGACGACCCTACTGAAGGCTATCCCTAGAGAGTTTCCAGGACTTGTACAGACAGTCTCAGAAGTGCATAACCATCCACGGGGATTACTTCTAAGGATAGTAACTGCGTTTTCAGGTAAGCCTACAATCCGTTCGTAATATAGACCCATTCACCGAACTTTACGGTCAGAGGTTGTATATTGAGGACAGATGACCTTGCTGTTCTGCCCTTAGAACAAAAATAACTATTCTATGTCTTAACAAAAGGTTCCCAACCTAAGTTCAGACACTTACTTTGGGGGCTGTACACTCTCGGCGAGACTATCCAAGAGTCACCAAACAAGGGAGTGTGGAGGGCCTTCTTGCCTCGTCTCATCCACTCTCGCTCCGGAGTCGGTTTTTTGGGCTCGATCAAAGGCTACCAACATGCTCTCGGGGTGTCTTGAGTTCCCTCTCCACACTCTCGTCAAGACCACTCGATAGTCAGCGTATACAGGAGTGTGTTTATATTAAACACTCGCCATACACGGCAGCATGGTCATAATCCTCATCCGAAACGGTGGTATATTTTAACATGGAATAAAATACAGATTGTGATAGCAGTGTATTTTCCACTAACACATCCCATCTAACACAAAGTGTTGAGGATTTGAAAAATGAACTCATGTATATTTCAACTCCTTTTCATCAAGCCTGTTCACAAGGCTATCTAATGATGATGCCATTAATTTAAAGGAGTCAAGAAAGCGAATACACATCTTACCTCGCCACCATGAAAATTAGGTAAATCGCTCATGGTTTTCAGGTAGAATAGAAAATGTTCCCTTATCCACATGAGCAAACTCTCGGTTCGTTTCGGCGGTTCTTGTCTCGTCTTGCCCACTCTCACTCCAGAGTCGGATTTTTGGGCATGAATCAAAGGCTCCTGGCGTTTTCTTGGGGTGTCCTGAGTTCCCTTCCACACACTCTGCGTCTCGCTTCAGTCACAGTCGCAAGTTCGTAGCGTGCTGTTATCTTAATATACGATATGTTGTTTTGTGCCCATATTTTGTTTTACAAACAGCAAGTGAATGAATATGGCTAACTGGACAAATGAACAGGAGTTGGAGTTTTTGGATGTCCACCAAACAGAGCCTATGTTGGCAGATCCACGAACTCATAACCTCAAATACCAGAATAAGGTGCATGATGCTTAGGTCTGAATTAGTGACGACCTCGTTTTTACCTTTACGAGTAAAAGAAGAAAAAGATTCCTCAAGCAAATCTATCAGTAAAGTTGCCAGTAACAACCTTAAAAAGCAACATAAATAAGTAAACTAGACACTATGTGCATAGTTGCAATTTAATGTATACTCTATTGCCCTGGAGGGTTGGTAGCTCGAGTTAGGGCGGTGTCGTCTAACTCTAAAAGACGATGTAACTTGTTTGCAAGGCAATGACGTGAGTATGACTGTGTTGTGTGGCGAAGAGTGAATGAGACGGGGAAGACTAAACGGTAACCTTGCTTACGCAGCGAGGAGCAAGCTCCGACACAGTGTTTACAAATGTTAGACACGAGACGAGCGAGACTGCGTGGCGCAGCTGAATACAAGCTTGCTGGCGACGAGCCGGGATTCGATTAGAGGGTACAATAAATACAAGGAGGCATTTTAAGAGGGTGTGAATGATTTAATTATTATAAATGTGAAGTGTGCAAAGAGTTGCTAGTTAGACTTAGCGATGTGAAGAGTGCAAGAATGGATGCGATGATTACAAGTATTGGGTTTGGATTTGGAAAGGAAACCTAGAGGACACTTACCAGACTGCAGAGCGGTCAAACGGGCGTTGGACAGCAACTCGGCGGACGAAAGATGCTTGTTTCTTGGCGTGGGTCGTATTTAAGTGAATCGCCAATGTTTGTGTAATTTAGTCAGCAGATTCCTGCTCTATATAGCAGGAAGCTAACTGTTTATATTTGTGTGGTAAGAGTTACAACATGAATGGAGGTTGGCTGGCTAGGCACTGTGTAGCTGCCGTTGTTGTTGGTTTATTTTAGGGACTGTAGCCTGAAATGGGGATGAAAGAGGACGGAAGGGGGAGATAGGGGGTGGCCATACCCTGTGGGAACCCCAGGGTAAAACAATACTTTGATATAAATTGATACTTAGATGGATGTACTTATTGTTACGAATGCTAGACAGCTTGGTCGCCCCGCGCGTGACTCAGACCGCCCCAGGCTATCCTGACTGTGTGTTACCAGCAATTTGCGCAACATTGAAGACAGGCAGTACAAAGAGACCGTCTCGAATATTCGTGGCCCTACTGGTGTTGGAATTCTCGAGAAGGTGTGAACCCTGGTCAATTCTGGAAACATCCATCGAGTCACCAGCCTCGCTATATAAAGCGCCTCACCAGCGAGGGAAGAACAGTATTTTTGAGTGAGTGCAACAATAGTTGGTGACGTGCGAAATTACGAAACCCAAGTGGGGCTATTGCAGTGCGGTGAAGTGCTGTGTGGATTGCGAAACGCAGTGAACTTTTTCCCTAGCCTGCGGTCGGCGAGACAGTGTACATTCAGAACAAGTGAGTGTGGCTTGTTTACAAGAGGAAGAGTTGCGGTATTTCTGGCCGAGGATACGGACCTCATTACGGTAGGATTAACTGCATGACAGAGTGAAAGGGAAGTGTTCCAAACAAGAGGAAAAGGAAGTTTGTAGTTTTACGTGACCGTGAATCTGGTGATTATGAGCCACGGGACCTCCTTTTTACGTGGAATCCGAACCACAGGACATGGCATTTCACTTCGAAAATCTCACATGCATCGACCGGGAATCGAACCCGGACCGCCTTGGTGAGAGGGATACAGCTAGACCGCTGAGCCACCACGCCCCAAACAAGAGGGGACCTAGAGTGAGATACTAATTGCTTGTATCTGTTTATTGTGTGGTGAACTGTAACTTGCTAAGACCTGCAATAAAACCACCATTTTTTAAAAGGACCATTGTGTTGTGCTTCTACCCACTGTAATCCAGTTAACGAAAGTGCCACTAAGGGTGGCACGTTACAACTGTTGTCAGAAGCCGGATTATGAACTCAAGCACAAGCACAACACCTGAAGTTCCTGGTTTCAAAACCCGAGCAGGTCATTTTACCACAGTTCTCTAATTTTCCTGTGAGTGCATGCCCTTTACAAGACAAACAACTAAAATGGAAGTGCAATTGGCAGCATTGCTAGAAAAGTTATGTGGCATGGAAACCAAGATGGAAGACGGCCAGAAGAATTTAACCAAGGACCTAACATCCAAATTAGAAGACGGCCAGAAGAAATTAGACAAGGACCTAACCTCCAAATTAGAAGACGGACAGAATAAGTTAGCGGAGAACCTGAAGAAGATGGAAGACGGCCAGAAGAATTTAGCCAAGGACCTGAAGGATGGCCAGAAGAAGATGGAAGACGGCCAGATTAAGTTAGCAGAAAACCTGAAGAAATTTAGAACAGGGCCTACGTGAGGAAGTCACGGCAGTGGAAAAGAAGTTCGACGCCTTGCAAGTGGAAGTTGCCGAGCTGCGCCGACGCCCGCTGATGGGGGTGGAGGAGAAATTCAACGCCTTACAAAAGGAAGTTGCCGACCTGTGCCAACGCCCGCCGACGGAGATGGAAGAGAAATTCAACGCTCTACAGAGGGAAGTTCCCGAGCTGCGCCGACGCCCGCCCAGAGGTACACCGGGAACATCAGGGACGGGACAGAGTCGAGTGACGCCCCCAACCTTCGACGGAAAGGTACCGTGGAGCACTTACTTGCGTCAGTTCGAGGCGGCCTGTTCCATAAATAACTAGAACAACACGGAAAAGGCTACAGCTCTCATTGTAGCGCTGAGAGGGGACACCCTTAATGTCCTTCAGGCCATCCCGACCGAATCTCAGGACTACGCTTCACTAGTCGCTCATATGGAGTCCCGATATGGAGATGGCTATCTTCAGCAGACCTACCAGATGCAGTTCCGGACACGGGTACAAAAGAACGCGGAAACCCTGCAGGAGTTCGAGATGGACGTCGCACGCCTCGTAAGACCCGCCTATCCAACAGCGCCAGCCGACTTTCTGGAACAGATTGCGAAGCAGACCTTCACCGACGGGCTACGGGACTCGGACACTCAACAGGCGCTGCGACTCGCGCGCAATAAGACCCTGGCAGATGCGCTGAGCCACGCACTTGAGTTCGAGACGGCAAAACAGTCATCCAGAATGCACGCGTGGATTCGTCAAGTGGACGTCGACGAACCAGCCAAAACCAAAGAGACTAAGCCCCTGGCCGATGAATTGATGGACCCGCTAGGCCGTTTCTTCAATAGTCGCTGCGCCACCAACAACGACTCTCGGAGAGGCGGTCTGGAAGAGGACTACCGACCTGCTAGACCTGCGGTAAGAAAGGCCATCTGAGCAAGGACTGCGGTGATCGCCGCCGCCGAGGGTATCCGGCGGGAAATCAGTCGTCTGAAAACCGCGCGGCCCAGGGAAACGAGTATTAGCCAGCCTTCGGGGGCAAAGGATGGCTTGTGACAGTCGTCAAGCCCCGGCAGTCCAAGTTCGTGTGACGAAGTTACGGAGGGACAATAGCGGCCTGATGGTCGACGGAGTCGTCAACGGAGAGAGCTGGCCTATGCTGATCGACACGGGAGCAACGAGGACCATCGTCAATCCCAGCGTGATCCCGAAGTGGAGAATGCAACCCACACAAAGGAACCTCCAACTAATAACCACGACTGGAGAGACGGCACCGGAACGTGGCGAAGCATCACTGGAGTTCGTCATTGGTCGACGGGTGGTGAAGCATCCAGTGCTCGTGGCTGGTGTATCAAACGAAGTGATCATC
The DNA here is from genome assembly GCA_946902985.2 of Meconema thalassinum. Taxonomy (NCBI): domain Eukaryota; kingdom Metazoa; phylum Arthropoda; class Insecta; order Orthoptera; family Tettigoniidae; genus Meconema; species Meconema thalassinum. The sequence continues at coordinate 86,578,496 of OX336399.1, forward strand.
GGACTGGACTTCCTGGACCAGAACAACATCATCTTGGACCTGAGTACCAACACTCTCCACTACGGAGGAAAGGAACTTGCTTTGCAGCCAGCACACGAGGCCATCACCGCACGACGAGTAAGGCTGAGAGAGGACGTCACCGTTCCCGCCAGGACCGGGGTCAGCGCTGCCGTAATTGTCGACGGAACTGCTGAGTGAGTGACGGCTGTCATCGAGCCAAAATATGAGGACATCCAGACAAAAGGATTGTTAATTGCCAAGACCCTCATCAACACGATGCCTCGGCCGTACGTCCGCCTGTCCAACCTGAACGACTACGACATTACTGTTCACCGGGACACCAACCTAGGAGTCTGCGAGCCTGTTACCTGGATTGCCCGCATCACAGACACGACGGACGGACACCTGCAGACGGACAACCGAAGAAGACGCACCCTGCCAGAAGAACTACAGAAGCTGTACCAAGGACCCCAGGACCATCTAGACAAGGAACAATCACGCCAACTTCGGGACCTGCTACGCGAATTCCAGGATGTCTTCTCCATGGGGAGCAAAGACTTCGGCAGGACAAACTTGGTCCAGCTCAGAATCGACGTTGGGGGCAGCGCACCGATTAGGGCCCCATTTCGACGTGTCCCGCTCGCCAAGCAAGCTGAAGTCGACCGGATGGTGGAAGAAATGAAGGAGCAGGGGGTGATAGAGCCATCACATAGCCCTTGGAGCTCTCCGGGCGTGCTAGTGAAGAAGAAGGACGGCTCCACCAGGTTTTGCGTGGACTACAGGCGGGTTAACGACGTTACGAAGAAGGACAGCTACTCTCTACCCCGGATCGACGACACGCTGGACACCATATCAGGATCAAGATGGTTCTCCACCCTAGATTTGAAGAGTGGCAACTGGCAGGTGGAGGTCCACCCTAAGGACCGCGAGAAAACGGCGTTCTCTGTGGGCAGCGGACTCTGGCAGTTCACCGTCATGCCGTTCGGATTGTGCAACGCCCCTGCGACCTTCGAAAGGCTAATGGAGTCCATTCTCAGGGGACTACACTGGAAGACCTGCCTGGTCTACCTAGACGACGTCATCGTTTTGGGTAGAAGCTTCGAGGAGCACTACAGCAACCTGAAGGAGATCTTGATGAAGCTACGGGCTGCCCAGCTGAAGTTGAGCCCCAAGAAGAGTCAGCTCTTCCAGAAGCAGGTCCAATACTTCGGGCATATCTTCTCCGAGGAAGGGGTGCGCACCGACCCATAGAAGACCGCAGCTGTGAGGGAGTGGCCAGTTCCGAAGGACAAGTCCCAAATACGAAGCTTCCTGGGACTCTGCGCCTATTACCGTCGCTTCGTGAGAGGATTTGCCGACATCGCCAAACCACTGCATCGACTGACTGAGAAGGACCAACTCTTCACGTGGACATCAGAATGCCACAGTGCCATCGAACAACTCAAGCAGGCTCTGTGCACCGCACCTATTCTGGCCTACCCCAGACCTGGAACAAGGTTCATCGTCGATACCGATGCCAGCGACTTTGGTATAGGGGGAATCCTGTCGCAAGTAGTGGACGGCGAGGAGGGAGTAGTGGCCTACTTCAGCAAAGCCTTGTCAAAGCCAGAGAGGAACTACTGCGTCACCAGGAAGGAACTGCTCGCCATCGTGAACACCATTGAACCCTTCCACACGTACCTGTACGGTCAAGAATTTCTCATCAGAACCGACCATGCATCCCTGTGGTGGCTCCTGAACGTCAAGCAGCCCGAGGGTCAACTCGCGCGATGGTTAGAGAGGCTTCAACAGTACAACTTTGTGATCCAGCACAGGAAGGCCAACTGTATTCTAATGCCGACGCCCTGTCACGAAGGCCGTGCCCCGAATACTGCACCTTCTGCGCCAGAAGGGAGGAGAACACTGGGATACAGTGCCGAAGGACTACCGTGGAACTTCAAGGGAGCTGGAGCCGCGAATCTTTCACGCGGGCACAAGCGGAAGATGATGACCTGGGACTGATAGCCGAACGGAAGAGGGCCTGTGTCCCCAGACCCGGGTGGAACATTGTGAGTGACTGCAGCCCAAAGTTTAAGTCCTACTGGGCGCAGTGGGACTCACTGATTGTAAGGGATGGCCTCATCTGACGTACTTGGGAGAGCACGGACGAGAAGCCATCTCGGGAACAAGTCGTCGTTCCAAAGGCTAAGACGGAGGAAGTCGAGGATCATCTGGTGGACATCTAGGGATAAAGAAGACCCTGGAGAAACTAAGAGAGCGGTTCTGCTAGATCGGATGCCGAGCAGACGTGGAGAACCACTGCGCGAGGTGCCACGATTGCGCAGCCCAGGACGAAGACGACGCGACGGGGCCCACTGAAGAACTAAAACGTGGGCGGCCCCATAGAGAGAGTGGCCATCGACGTTGCTGGGCCATTCCCGTTGAGCGAGGCAGGGAACCGTTACATATTGGTCGTCAGCGACTACTTCACCAAGTGGCTAGAGGCATATGCACTCCCTAACCAAGAAACCGCGACGATTGCAGAGACCCTGGTGAAGGAATTCGTCAGCCGGTACGGAATACCCTTGGAGCTGCACTCCGAGCAAGGGAGGAACTTCGAGTCGCAGGTGTTCCAGAACCTATGCCAGCTGCTGGGAATCCGGAAGACAAGGACGACGCCACTACACCCCCAGTCCGACGGAATGGTGGAGGGATTCAATCGCACCATCGAGAATCATCTCCGGATAGTCGTCAGTGAACACCAGAGGGATTGGGGCAGACACCTTCCACTATTTCTGCTGGCCTACCGCGCCGCCGTGCATGAAGCCACCGGGTGCACGCCTGCCCAGGCCATGTTTGGGAGGGAACTCCGTCTACCGGTCGACCTTGCCTTCGGCCGACCTGGGGACGATCCGGTCCCGGTAAGCCAGTATTGTCAAGAACTGGTCGACCGACTGGAGGACGTGCACGCGTTCGCAAGGAGGAGACGGCGGATCGAGACCGACCGAATGAAGACCCGATACGACCAGCAGACGAATGCCGGCCGATTCCACGAGGACGACCTGGTCTGGCTCTTCAACCCATTACGGAAGAAAGGTTTGTCACCAAAACTGCAGACGTCCTGGGAGGGCCCGCACTGAGTCGTGAAACGGATCTGCGATGTCGTCTACAGGATGCAGCGGAGCCCGAGGGCGAAAATGAAAATCGTGCATCGAGATCGCCTGGCAGCCTACGGAGGGACACAGACGGACCAATGACTGATCGGGACGATCAGCCTTTTTAGGAAGGGAGTGGTGTTACGAATGCTAGACAGCTTCGTCGCCCCGCGCGTGACTCAGACCAACTTAGGCTATCCTGACTGTGTGTTACCAGCGATTTGCGCAACATTGAAGACAGGCAGTACAAAGAGATCGTCTCGAATATTCGTGGACCTACTGGTGTTGGAATTCTAGAGAAGGTGTGAACCCTGTCAATTCTGGAAACATCCATCGAGTCACCAGCCTCGCTATAGAAAGCGGCCTCGCCAGCGTGGGCCGAACAGTATTTTTAAGCGAGTGTGGCAATAGTTGGTGACGTGCGAAATTACGAAACCCAAGTGGGGCTATTGCAGTGCGGTGAAGTGCTGTGTGGATTGCGAAACGCAGTGAACTTTTTCCCTAGCCTGCGGTCGGCGAGACAGTGTACATTCAGAACAAGTGAGTGTGGCTTGTTTACAAGAGGAAGAGTTGCGGTATTTCTGGCCGAGGATACGGACCTCATTATGGTAGGATTAACTGCATGACAGAGTGAAAGGGAAGTGTTCCAAACAAGAGGGGACCTAGAGTGAGATACTAATTGCTTGTATCTGTTTATTGTGTGGTGAACTGTAACTTGCTAAGACCTGCAATAAAACTACCATTTTTTCTAAAGGACCATTGTGTTTTGCTTCTACCCACCGTAATCCAGTTAACAAAAGTGCCACTAAGGGTGGCACGTTACATTATTATTATCTTGATCGATTACTGTGTATTGTGGTCATCCACCATCTTCTTTTCTCCCAAGCTTTGCTAATTTGTGTATACTTTTGCACCAAATAATAGTTATACTGTGCAAGGGCAAAGCAAGCAACTGCAAGTGACACTTCAACTGGGTCCATAATCAACTAACGCAAAGCCACATTGACTCACCAAGGTCTCGTTCTCGTGCCCATTCGCCGAGAAGGTCTCGAAAGAGAGTAGAGCCAACTTCACAGAAAAGCAGATAAATCTCTAACATGTCCGCAAACATTCCGAACAAAACAAATCTACATTTCTTATATTAGCTCACAAGACAGACGAAAATCAATCACCTCCTAGAGATATCATCGTAATATTGTGTAATACAAGCAACTCGATGCATTCAGTGAGGAAGAGGGTTCACAAGTTTAGGCCATTTACCAATGATAAGATCCTGCAGAACCTCCAAATGAGATTTGAAAAAAAATTCCTTATTACTTACAAAGAATAATAGGCTATTTTTGTTGATGGGATGGTTGATGGTTGATGGTTGATGGATAGTCACTTCTAAGCCTAGCTACTTCTTCTTGCTTCGTTACGGCCAACTAAGGACCACGTCATGTCAACTGTTTCTTCTGCATTTTAATGTTGGCCCAGTACTCCTTCATTCGCAATCGATGTTGCACCTTTCTCTCCGTCGTCCACGCCTTCCCGTTTTTTTTAAGTTTCGGCTTAAGTTAAAAACTCCAATGTTTTTGAAGTTTTTCCTTAAGTGGGCCACGCACCTGGATATCTTCACATGTTATCCCAATCTTCAACAGATCTATCTCTACTTCACTGAACCAGGTCCCCTTTGTCTTTTTCTCATGGAAGAAAGCAAACATTCGGTTGGATAGCCGTGTTGATTTCATTCGGGTTATATGTTATGTGTGGAGTGTAGCCTTGTATGGCTCAGAAGCTTGGACAATGCGATGTGCTGATAAAATAAGACTTGCAGTTTTTGAAACGTGGTGTTGGCGGCGGATGTGAAAAATTCTATGAACCGCAAGAGTGACGAATGACGAAGTGCACAAAACCATTAATGAAAAGAGAGCATTTCTCAAAACAATACGGAAACGACGAGACCAACTGATAGGACATGTCTGTCACCACAATAACTTTATGGTAACTGTGTTACATGGCATAATTCGGGGCAAGAGGGGAAGAGGGCGACCGAAACTGCAATACATCAAGCAGATCATAACAGATGTTAATGTCCATTCATACAGAGACACGAAGAGACTGACTGGCGACAGAGAAGAACGGAAGAGGAGGATTGCTGCCGACCAATCTACGGATTGAGAACATGAATGAATGAATGAATATGTCCATAGAAAGAAATCCTCCTTTTCCTCATCACGTCACTTATTTTCTATACGTGTGTGTACAACTCTTGGTTGTGGCGTCTTCGGGCGTCGCCGTGTTCTTTGACTGGACCCAGGATTTTCCTCAAAATCTTCCTTTCTTTGGTCTTCAGTTTTTTTCATTACCGTATGTCTTTTCTCTTCATGATGAGACATTCCGCTGCATACAAAGCTTCTGGCCGGATGACCGTGCAGTAGTGCTTGAGTTTTGCATTCAGGGATATAGATATTTTGTTGTACACATTCTTAGTTAGATGGTAAGCCATTTCAATTTTATTCATGCGTGACGCAAAAGCTTCGTTTTCGGACATCGTAGGGTCTATCCATTCACCAAGATACTTAAATTTCACAACCCGCTTCATTTTCTCATGATTATAATAAATAGTTTTTTTTTGGGTGCTTGATGCCTTAATAAACACCATGTTGATGTAGTGAGTGGTCAACGTGTCGGTCTACTAACCCCAAGTTTACAGGTTCGCTCCTGGCCGAGGTAAGTGATTTTTGAAATCGGCAAAAATTACGACACCATGTCATACGATGTTGGCATGTCAAAGAACCCATTTGAATTCAGTAGGCCATGTTCATAATGGCAAAATTAATCTCGGGAGCTTCCGCCAACACAAAGTTTCTCATTTATCTACTAGAAAGCGCTATAGCGTTCAAGGAGCTTAGATATCTAATCTCCTTGACTTTCACAGTGCTTCAAGGAACAACGAAATTCAACATGCAAACTACCTTCTGGGTGTCAAGTAACAAAGCTTGCACCCGGCACCCGAGGCCATACGATATTATTATTATTAATACCATGCAGACATTGCTGATCTACATGTGAAACGATCACGCTCAAGACATCCACCTATCTGCACAGCGGAGAATCTTGCAACCAACAAATTCATCCTTACTGAGAGATGGTCTTCTGATTGGAATTCGTTTGCTCCTCCAGAGAGTTCAGTAATGCCATGCATAACTGAGAAGTTGCCAGGGTTCACTCAGTGGAGAAAAGATCTGCCCTAATCTTTCTCATAAAAGGGAGGATGAATCAGGCTTGAGCCTGGTCAAAATAGCTACTGTGAAATAGAAAATAGACTGAAGCGGTGCGGTGTAGTGGGCATACAAGTACATCACCAAAAAAGCAAAGTTTAAATAACAAGGTATAAATAATATTTATTGAAACAACAAGTTTTTAAATAACAACATCAACAAGAAGTTCCGTGAAGAACTATACAGCCTACTTTTCATGCCAATGATTATTCTACAGTATATGAACCTATCTAGAACAATGACGAAATTAAGTTGGTAATATCGAAATATCAAATTAGTTCAAAATATACCTGGTATAATGTAGCCTAATAGAGCACTACAGTTGGCAGCCCTGGTGACTGAATATATTCTTAGTTCCACCTCTTAAGGTACAGAATACAAAATTTGGTTGAAGTCCAATGGACGTTACATGCAGTTAGACACTAGATCTATCAGCACGCGTAAAAGCATGTTACCAACAATACCATGCGTGTGCTGGTCAGAAATAATCTGAATTATTGTGGTATCTTGTTGTGCCAATTTTGGATGATATCCATTTGTTAGTATAGAAGTTACATGTATTTTAAAATTGTACATATCAGCAGGCATAGAATCATGTTGGCAACACTGCCTTGTATTAATTACTCCAAATTATTCTAGAATGTCAGGTGCTATACGTGTGCAAAGTATAGAGCTGTTGGTTGCATACTTTCTGATATATTGATATTAGGGTAAAAAGAATATAGACAGCATTTATTAACAGTTGGCAGCCCTGATTGCTCTTAACAATACTTATAGTCATATCTGTTATGGTACACATAGCACATACGAAATTTGGTTGAAATCCAACTGATAGTATAGAAGTTAGGCCTACATGTATTTAAAAATTGGTACTATCAGCAGGCTTATAATCATGTTGGTAGAACTGACGTATATAAGTTACTCCAAATTAATCTAAAATGTCAGAATATACGTGTGCATAGTTTAAAGCTGTTGGCTTGCATACTTTCTGATATATTGGTATTTGGATTTAAAAAATAGAGAGAGCAATTATTAACAGTTGGCAGCCCTGGTGGCTCTTAAGAATACGCTCATTCATATCTGTTTATGTACCGATATTACATACAAAATTTGGTTGAAATCCAATTGATAGTGTAGAAGTTATATGCATTTAAACATTGGACCTATCAGAAGGCTTAAAATTATTTTGGCAACACTGTCATGGTTGGCCTCCTGGAAATTAAACTGAAATAGTATTATCTACATGTGTGCCAATTTTGGAATAGCTCCCATGCATTCCTTGCAAGATATCCAACATGGAGCTCAAATTTCTGGTGCGTTTTTTCAGCAGTTGGTAGCATTGACATCATTTTCAAATATGGACGTGAGCTATTCCGGTGCACATCTTTCCTCATACTAAATTTGGTTTTGATTGCTCAGCCGTTTAGGAGTTGATAGGGGGGGACACACACACAGCCAGACAGACAGAAGGACAGACAGACAGACAGACACACATTTTCCCGGATCGATCTCATAAGTCTACTTTTTCCTCATTTTTGCAAAATGTGAAAAGTAGGCTAAAAATGCACATTAAATGCATACAAATGAGTTAATCAGAGTTGACTAGTTATAAGTTGTTACAAATTGGAAGGGTCTTGTTACAGAACCCAAATTAGTGAAAACCAAGAATAAGGCTTGCCTTAGTTTGAGAGGAATTAGATTGAAGTATAATATACACAATAATAAAAGAATTATAAAATGATGAATTATATGATGAGAGTAAAAAGTTTAGCTTCTTAGTAAAACTTGAACTTATCTTCCAAATTGAAGAGCCGGCTTCTTAAAGGTATCAGCTAGCATATGTCGTTTAAGAAGTCCTTCGCAATTTCTTGTGCAGGAGACGTCATGGCCTCAAGATGCATATTCCGTGAATATGAATGCTCAACTATTCTTTTCCTCTCTTGAAAGGGTTGACACCTGTAGTGTCCTGGTGAAGACTCAGTAAAAACTGAAACCAGTTAGCAGCCAGGAAGACTGCTGTTGCCGTGAAGTAAGATACCATGTAAGATGTGACTTGCAGAGTACTGTGGCTGGCAAACATTTCTGCCATCTGGAGCGATCTGTAGAGTGAAGGCCTCGTGACGTAGTAGCGAGATGACGATAGTGCCATGAGGTGTGGCAGCGTTTGATCAGAATGATGCGAAGTGATCCGAAGAGAATTGGTGATTAGAATGAAGCGTTGATCAGAATGATGAAGAACTCCAACAGGCAGCGTCTTTTATACGGTGGAGATAGAACCATCTCGAACAAGAAGACTGCCTGACCACAGAGTCCTGCCATTGGCTGAATGAAGGTCATGCTGACGTCAATCAACACCGACACGCAGCAAACCCATAAGCACGTTAGTAGATGCTCTGTGTGCCGAGGGTATGGAATGGATGGCTGAGAAGCACTGGAACACTTGAGGTGAGAACTTAGAAAAACGAAGCTTATATATATATATATATATATATTAATAAATATATTAATAAATTAATAAATATATTAATAAATATTAATAAATATATTAATATATTGATTGAAATGAAAATCCACAGCCTGCTTCCAGTCTCCGACCAGGTCAGGAATGGAATGAATGAAGCCCCCATCTAGCGGCGAGGATATGAACTGTGCCGGCTGCCGAGGCCTGACGCACTCCTCTGGGGCAATGATGAAATGAATGACAGATTAAATGAAATAATAGTGGAGAGTGTTGCTGGAATGAAAGTTTGACAGGGAAAACCGGAGTACCCGGAGAAAACCCTATCTGCCATCGTTTTGTCCAGCACAGATCTCACATGGAGTGACCGGGATTTGAACCACGGACCCAGCGGTGAGAGGCCGGCGTGCTGCCGCCTAAGCCACGGAGGCTTTAATATATTGATTATAATACAATAAAGTATTTAACATATTAACTTGTTTGGAAGTTTTCGGGAGAGAGAAAAAGCGAACAGTAAAACAGGACTGTCGCATAAAAGTAAACATACACACGAACGTATACTGTCACGAAAGTGACCACTCAGCCTAGAAAGACCTGGTCAAAATAAATAGAATCCAGACCAATCTGGGTGTATGCGGGATCTCCTGTATAAGTTGAGGAAAAGATCTTCATCATTTGCGAGTGCCGTGCTGAAAGACAGCCTGTTCGGCACCTAGTTCAAGAACGCCCACAAACATCTTACAGTGGTGAATTCAGCGACTTCTTCCTAGGGACACCACAGGCGCTTCATTATGTTTCTAACCCTGATGTCAAATTATAAATAATTTTCATGTATGCCATACGATGAATGAATAAATAAATAAACCACACTTACTAAGTTTTCTGACAAGTTATATTGTATTTTGAAGAGCAGAGACTGTCTGTGGGTGCCACTGTAGGTTTAGTAGTGTTTTGTAGTCCTCCTCATCTTCCTCCTCATCCACCTCCCCATCCTCATCCCCCTCCTCATCGTCATCCAGCTCCTCATCCTCCTCCTTATCCACCTCCCCATCCTCATCTCCCGCCTCATCCATCTCCTCATCGTCATCCATCTCCTCATCCTCCTCCCCATCCTCATCCCCCTCCTCATCGTCATCCACCTCCTCATCCTCCTCCTCATCCTCCTCCCCATCCTCATCCCCCTCCTTATCCACCTCCTCATCGTCATCCACCTCCTCCTCATCCACCTCCTCATCCTCATCCACCTCCGCATCCACCTCCTCCTCATCTCATCCACCTCCTCACCCACCTCCTCCTCATCATCCACCTCCTCATCCTCATCCACCTCCTCCTCCTCATCCACCTTCCCATCCTCATCCACCTCCTCATCCTCATCCACCTCCTCCTCATCATCATCCACCTCCTCATCCTCATCCACCTCCTCATTCACCACCTCCTCATCCTCATCCACCTCCTCCTCCTCATCCACCTCCCCATCCTCATCCTCATCCACCTCCTCCTCATCCTCATCCAGAAAAATATAAATCTTAATCACAGGTCATTTTTCTTGCTACGGTGGGTGAGTGGTTAACGTGTCGGTCTACCAACCCCAAGCTTGCAAGTTCGCTCTTAGCCGTGGTAAGTGATTTTTGAAAGGCGGCAAAAATTACGACACCATATCATACGATGTTGTCATGTCAAAAGACCCATTTCAATTCAGTAGGCCGTGTTCATAATGGCAAAATTAATCTTGGGATTTTCCGCCAACACAAAGTTCCTTATTTCTCTACTAGAAAGCGCTATAGTGTTCAAGAAGCTTAGATATCTAACCTCATTGACTTTCATAGTGCTTCAAGGAACAACGAAATTCGACATGCAAGCTACCCTTTGGGTGTCAAATAACAAAGCTTACACCCGGCACCCGAGCCCATACGATACATGATTTTTGTGTTGAGCGACTGAAAACTACAATATCACTTATCAATTCTGTTGCAGTGCAAGGAGCCCAATGGTTTCTTCCCAGTTCCTGGAGTATGTTCTCTCTATATTTTGTGCTTGAAAGGCATTCCTTATATGAAGAAATGTCCTCAAGATCTAGAGTTCAATGCAGCAACAGGCCAATGTGATGTTGTTGCAAAGGATCATTGCTTGCCCTCTGTAAGTACTTGACCAATAATTCCCATAATTTTAACCCTACTGCATGTAATGTTGTAGCTACAGAATTGTGTAAAAGGAAAAATACTGATTGGTGTTAATTTCTGTGATTTAGTGAGAAGTGAAGAGAGCAAGGGAACTGGTAAGCAAACGACAAGTTCATTCAAATGCATAAGCTCATTGTTCGCCTCGTTTTGTAGTGGCTAGCAATCTTGGCTGTCACTGAAGAGGACCGATTTCGATTCCCGACTCTGCCAAGAAATTTAATCCTGGTCTGAGGGCTGGAACAGGGTACACTCAGCCTCGCAAGGAAAAACTGAGAAAAGGTGGATTCGATTCCTACCTTAGCCATCCTGGTAGTGGCTTTCCGTGGTTTTCCCACTTCTTTTTTAAAAATCGATTTTACCCTCCAGGGTGGTGGCTCCCACGGACTCAGCAAGGGAACCCCTACTGCCATTCCAGGCAGTGTCCTGGAGCTGTAAACATCTGGTCGGAGTGGATACAACTGGTGAGGTGTGATCAGGAAGAGGTAAGGAAGAGGGAAGGAGGCGGCCGTGGCCTTACAGTAGGGACTATCCCGGCATTTGCCCGAAGACGAAGTGGGAAACCACGGAAAACCACTTTGAGGATGGCTGAGGTGGGAATCGAACCCCCTCTACTCATTTGTACCACCCGAGGCTCAGTAGACCCCGTTCCAGTCCTCATACCACTATTTCATGTTTCTTGGCAGAGCCGGGTATCGAACCCAGGACCTCCGGGGCGGCAGCTAACCACGCTGACCGCTACGCTACGGAGGTGACGATGTTAAAGATTTGAAACTAAATACACTTGAAGAAGATTTCATGTCTTGAAATCCAAACTAGAATCATGGTTTTACAGTAGTTCTGTGATGTCTGTACCAGTATGTGTACAGTAGAGTCCCGCTCAACTGACCTTCGCTTCTCCGACACTTCGTGTTATCCGACATTGTTCCCTTACTGAATTGCATTGCTGGTTGTGAGGATGCTACGACTCTAGATGTGGGTAGGTGGTGTGCAAGAGATCAGCTGTTTGAACTAACTGACCCTGATAAAGGTCAAAAGCTTTAAGCATACAGGCTCTTCATCAAATATACAAGGATTGGTGAAGTATTTATATCCCAAGTCTGTCATTTCAAGCTTTTGGCCTTCTCAATACGGAACTATGAATGTCGTGTCTACTGTTTGTCATACATCTTCTTTAGCACCTCCAGGCTGATCACCGTCACCAACTACATTTCATTTTATTCTAAATTTTATAACCTAAATATATGGTGCACCATATTAGGTTTAATAACCTATCTTATTACAGTGCTACGTTTTATTTTGTTTTTCAATATGCTTTTTAGCTGATGAAGGGGATAAAATTTTATTAATCCCCGAAACATGCACTAAAAACAAGTTAAATAATTAATTTTATTTATAGTATTGATTCAGGCAGGTGTACAATCATTATTAAGAACTACGGTACTTTAGCATATCAATACGGAACGAAAGCCTCCGTGGCTTAGGCGGCAGCACGCTAGCCTCTCACCACTGGGTCCGTGGTTCAAATCCCGGTCACTTCATGTGAGATCTGTGCTGGACAAAACGGAGGCAGACAGGTTTTTCTCCCGGTACTTCGGTTTTCCCTGTCACAATTTCATTCCAGCAACACTCTCCACTATCATTTCATTTCATCTGTCATTCATTTAATCATTGCCCCAGAGGAGTGCGTCTGGCCTCGGCAATTGGCCGATAGATGGGGGCTTCATTCATTCCATTCCTGTCCCGGTCGGAGACTGGAAACAGGCTGTGGATTTTCATTTTTTCAATACGGAAACACCTTGAGTAATTTAAACATGTAGGCTAATCAAAGTTAATGTTCTTTGGTACAGTGCTCACAAGACAGCGGCATTTACCCAATCGAGGATCGCTGTGATCTCTATGTCCGATGTCATAATACGCAGCCCTTAGTGAAGAGGTGTCCCAGTAATCTGCACTTCAACAGTTTGTTCAAGCAGTGCGACACGGTGGAACGAGCCAAGTGTAAGGCAGTGGTGAGTTCTAGAGAATAACTTAATCATTAAGATTAACAGTAAGTAATTTATTGTTCCATGTGCTACCAAGGGCAGGGGAGATAAGGGCAGTAAGGCCGAGACTATCCTGACTTCCTCAACTCATTTTGTTTCAGTCTATTTGAGTCGTCCAGTTGCAAAACTTGTTATATCCACTTGTGAATAAGGATCAAGTCGTAAAATTATTTATTTAATTATTTTATTTTATTTTACTTATTTTTTAATTTTTTGTATCCACTATAAATAAATATAAAAAACGGCGACAATACTAAGAAAACTAAGCTCAGGCAGCCACAAAACTCACCATATTGCACCTATATTAAAAAATTAAAAATCTATACCCCCCCCCCCCCCCCCCCAACCCCCCGGAGTGTTATTGGCCCGCAAGATCCACAACTATTTACAATGTGGCCCTTAGTTGAAAAAGATTGGGCACCCCTGGTCTAGAAGCTGCTACAATGACTCCCCGGGATAACAGGTGTGCTTGACATTCTTGAGGAGTCGAGATTGAAATGGTTCGGTCATCTGATGAGGATGCCCTCTTGTAGAAGCCTACTTTGAAAGGGAGATAATTGGCAAGAGACCAAGAGGTAGACCTTAAGATGGGTGGATGAAGCAGGCCCACAGAGCGTTGACTAAGAGGAACGTACAATGGAGGACAGTGGTGGAAGAAGAATGATGGCAGGACAGACAGCTATGGTAGGGGCTTGTTCATTCCCACACCCGGTCTGCTGGACTGGAGAATCGATGATGATGATGCACATTTGGGTTTCGTAACTACCCATAAGGGGGGAACTGGAAAATATAAACTGTTTCTCTGTAGTAAAATGGCAGCCACACTTGCTGGTGAAATGTCAGACATGTCATGAATCACAGAACACAACCTAATGACCTGAAAACCCACTCTGAAGATAATTTTGCCAGTCATGAAAGCCTGCATCAGTATATCATAATTTTGTTTTTCATGATTTTAAGAATCAACAATATTGTTGTTTGAGTCTTCAGTCTTTCGACTGTGTGATGCAGCTCTCCAAGCTTCCCTGTCCTGAGCTAATCGTTTCATCTCTACATAGCTACCACACCCTACATCCGAGGCAATCTGTTTAACATATTCTAACCTTGGTCTAACTCTACTGTTCTCATCCTCGACTTCCTTCTATAACTAAGTTTGCTATCCTTGGGTGTCTTAGAATATGTCCTACCAACCTATCTCTTCTCTTCATTAGCAGTTGCCAGAAACATCTCTCCTCTCCCAATCCTCTTAATACCTCTTCATTCGTAACCCTATCTACCCATCTGATCTTCATCATTCTCTTGTAACACCACTTTTCAAACGCTTCGATTCTCTTCTTTTCTGCTGCACTAGTCCACGTTTCACTTCCATAGAGTGCCATGCTCCAGAAAAAGGCTTTCAAAAATGACTTCCTAATACCTAAATCTATATTCCATGTCAACAGATTCCTTTTCTGTAGAAATGCTTTCCTTGCCTGTGCTAACCTACTTTTTATATCCTTTTTGCTTTGTCCATCACTGGTTATTTTGCTTCCCGAGTAACAGAAGTCACCTACTTCCTTTAGCTGTTCACCTGCCAATTCGACATCCATAGGGGTTTCTGATTTCTTTCTAAAGCCTGCATCAGTATATCATAATGTTGTTTTGCTTTTCATGATTTTAAGAACCTGACTGAAATATTTAGAAATGTATTTAATTTACTCTTTGTTGTTAGTGTTAATGAATGGATATTTCTTCCAGTGCCCCATCTCTAATGGACTATTTCCTCTCCCTGGCAAGTGTCACAAGTTCTACCAGTGTGAGAATGGCAAGGCTACAATCCGCACTTGCTCCCAAGGACTACATTTTAACGCTCGAGCTCTGACTTGCGACTGGCCAGCTTCTGCTCACTGCGAAATATCGGTAAGGAAACTTCCCAACTTGTTGCTGGTCATTAGTGTACTTCAGGGCCAACTAGGAAATTTGCTTCCAAGAAGAGCATATTATTATTATTATTATTACAGTAATTGTATGGCATACAGTAATATTAGATATCACAGAAAAACAACATACAAATTAATGTCCAAGTTCCTCAAATAATCCACTGAATCTGGAATCACACACACAAAATCCCCGAGGGCGCCTGGATATGCCCTCAGAGAACAATCACGTACAATATGGGAGATTGTCATCACCACAATCACAAGCAGGAGATGGTAATTTGTTCCATTTGAACATCGCATCAGCACAAACAGCATGGCCAGTTCGTATTCTGTTCAGTCTTGTCCATGTCCTTCTAGGTAGATTGAATCCAGGGTCCTTCACAGTTACGGATGGCATACCACGGAGCTCTGTAGTATAAGTTGAGTTCCAATCCGTAGTCCATTGATTCATGATTCCTGCAAGTGGTGCCCCTGCATAGGTACTTGGATTCGATTTCCAGTACTGAACTGAATGTCAGCAATGGCAGCCAGAGTATCCGTAGGATCTCCTGGCTTAAAAAAGACAAATAAGAAGAACATAATAATAATAATAATAATAATAATATCCACCATAAATACAGAGAGAAGATTAATAAGTATACCCCTCTAGCTATGGAGGTGGCTAGAATCTGGAGGCAAAAGAATGTGACGATCCTTCCTTTCATCCTTTCTCCCACTGGCCTGACACCTAAATCCTTTTCGGTAAATCTAGCCACTAAATCTTCCCATATACACCCACACTATTACACAAAAGGCTGCAATTCTGAAGACTTGCAGCATCGTTAGAGGATTTTTGAATACACAGTAGGATTTTCTAGGACCCTCTTGTGAAAAGGAGTTGTGGAAGATATTACTTTAAAAAATGAGCTGTCAAACTTCTATGTTATATAGTTTGAAAATGTACGCTATAGGATTTTCAAAGTGTGACTTTACTAATTTTCTTGTACGTAATGTACCGATATGAGTCATATTACCAACTGTAAGTTGAGTAAATAAAGATAATAATAATCTTATTATATAATACACTAAGGTGTATGTTTCACAAAACTCAAGCTCCTAAACCAGAGGTAGTTAGAAGGTGTGGTTTGTACCAAAATCTTCCAAATCGTCTCAATAGTACAGGAAAAAATCTTGCATTTCTTGAAAAATCAACGGAAATACTGTATATTTATTTGTTTATAAAGTGCTTTTAAACAAATAAACAAGACGATAGCCCGTGGAAGAACTGTGTCCCGTAAAGCCCGCATAACACTAGAACCCGGGCAGGTAGTCTGTACACATGGGGCACACACAACCCATTGTGCGAGAGTTCTTGCACGGCTCCGCTAGTAATAATAATAATGTTATTAGCTTTACGACCCTTTTAACAACTGTGGCTTTTAGAGATGCCGGAGTGCTGGAATTTTGCTCCGAAGGGGATCTTTAACGTGCCAGTAAATCTACTGACATGGCTCCCTCGCGTTTGCGCATCCTCAAATGCCAACTAACTGCGCCGGGATTCGACCCTGCAACTGTGGGAACAGCAGGCAAATACGTTTCCACTGAGCTACGCAGCCAGGCACCCAAGAAGAGCAATTGCATACATGCTATGGTCTGCCAGGCTGCTTTGTCTCAGCAGAAGAACGAACCAGCCGAGGACAAGTGGTTCAGCTGAGATCGTACGACGAGCAGTGCCGAGCTGGATTGGCCAATGCCAAGCATGTTGCTTCTAACTTGCGCTCGAGCAACAACCTAAGTCCACATGTAATTTTGCAAACCATAGTCATCTGTGATGTATAAGGTCACCAGCTTTGTGTACTTGGATATATTCAGGATCTATTAGATAATCTGTGCTATTGTCGACAATGAATTTGCACAGTTTTTCGTCGTGGTCTTCTTCGTCTTCGTCTTTGAAGAACATTGGCGAATAGTAGAATGATCTGCTGTTTGTCCATAGCTGTTCTAAACAGTGACACTGTATTAAGTCCAAACCACAGGCTTAAGTTCTTTAGCTAGAATATTCTTCTACATCCTGGACCCCTAATGCCATCAATCTTCCCTTGAATAATAAATTGTAACAGGTTGTAATTGTTGATGCACATGAAATGTCCAAAATATTTTAGTTTGCTTCTTTTCATGACATTGAGAATTTCTGAATCCTTGTTCATACGCCGCAGCACTTGCACATTCATGCTTTCAGCTGTTCATGATATCTTTAATATTCTGTTTTTACTAAATGTATCGATAAGGTATGTATGCTGTCTTGACTATTTGCACAAATTACAGCATCATCCATGTATTGAATGTTGTTTAACCATTGCCCATTCAAGAGAATTTCCAATTCTGCAACTTCCAGTGCTTCCCTGAGATATCATCATCATCATCATCATTTCCCCTTATCCAGCTCCTGACGGGTCGGGGTATTTATGGCACTTCTCCACTTTCCTCTTTCCTTCCACAATTCTTCTTCCACGATCTTGTCCCAGTCCAGATTTCTTTTTCTCACGCTGTTCTTCACTGAATTGATCCACCTTGTTCTAGGTCTTCCCCTTGCTCTCTTACCCTTGCACTTTGCCTCCAGCATCTGTCTTGGTATTCTATTTTCCTCCATCCTCTTTACATGTCCAAACCACCTTAGTTTATTCTTCTCAATTCTCTCATTTAGTTTTCCCATCTCAACTTCCTTCCTAACATCTTCATTTCTCACTCTGTCTTTCCTTGTCTTTCCTATCATACTTCTTAGGAATTTCATTTCACTGGCCTGGATTCTACTCTCTTGCCTGCTTGTCAGGGTCCAAGTCTCAGCTGCATAGGTCAATATGGGTACATAGTACACTATATACATTACCTCCTTGCTTTTCCTTGGTACTTCCTTATCCCAAACAAGTTTTCTTACACTTTGAGAGAATACATTGCTCTGCTGTACCCTCCTGCCAATCTCCATGTCCAAACTACCAGTTTGCATCAATTCACTTCCTAGGTATTTGAACGTGGCCACAATTTCCAAACTTTGACTTCCAATTTTCACAGTACCCTTTCCTTGTCTTTCCCCTCTTGTCATCACCATGGTCTTGCTTTTCTCTATACTGATTTTCAGGCCGTACTTCTGAATATTTTCGTTCATTGCATCTAGTTGTTTTTGCACTTCTTCGGTGTTCCTTCCCCAGACCACAATATCGTCTGCAAATAATAGTAACTTCATTTCTTTATGTCCATATGCTTCCTTTGTTTCCTTTACAATTTCATCCATTACCATTATGAGCAAAAGAGGTGACAGCACACTCCCCCGTCTTAGTCCAGTCTTGTTCCTAAACCAATCTGTCTTTCCAACTGGGGTCAGTACCCTGCTAACACAGTTGTTGTACATTGCTTGCACCATTTCCAACATTTCTTTTCCCAGTCCCTTCTTAACCATGGTTTCCCATACCTTCTCTCTGGGGACACTATCATATGCCTTTTCTAGATCTATGAAAGTCATGACCAAATCCTCTCCATATTCCCAGTTCTTTTCCATCACCTGCCTCAAGCTAAAGATTGGGTCCACTGTGGATCTTCCACTCCTGAATCCATACTGTTCCTCTTGCAACTCTCCTTCCACCTTTCTTCTCATTCTTCTTTCCAGCTGGATCGGATCGCATCTCAGCAGCCACGAGGGATGCGATCTAGCTGGCAGTCTTACACATTTCCGTCCGATCCACATGCATCCCAATTTTCAAAATCACTCCCACAAAAATATCCAGCAACCGAGTGGAAAGATATTACACATCAAAAAATGGAGAGAACTTTCCAGTATTTGTGAGAAACTATACTTATTCCAAATATTTCTGCTTTTTCAGTGCCCAGATCTGGAAGGCTATTACCCAGTCCAGGGCGACTGCAATGCCTACGTGTTCTGCACTGATGGACGACCCACACTCAAGAAATGCGCCAATGGAAAGCACTTTAACTTCATGACCAAGCACTGTGATTATCCAGAAAATTCACAGTGTGAGCCAACAGTAAGTATCAATCTAAAGAAGTGGTGGCAATTGCTGTATTATGCAGGGAAACAGTGCCAGGGCACTCCCTTCTACTGTAAGGTGGAAAATCATTCATAATCTTGAAGAAGAGCTGATGTAGCTCGGAACATCCAAATAATAATTACATCTGGTTTTTGCATGTACAGTAGAGTCTCACAAACTCGGCACTCGGTGACTCGGTACTCTGGATTTCTTGGTCACTCTGACAGGAGAAAATAATCATGATTTTGTTTGTTTTTGTGTTTCCGCACAGAGCGTTATTATGTTTTCTTTCGTCTTTTCCGTCAATGGAATTATCGACAGTTAAATACGACGCGAAACAAGTTGACCTACAGTACATAGTAAGAAGAGTAACGATGACCTGATAAATACAGGAAGTTGTAAAGTACAGTACTGTAAATGCGCAAACTGTTGGCAGTAAGAAGTAAACAAATGGTTCTCGCGCAGAGCGTTGTATTTATTTGATTGCGCATTCTCCGTGACACGCAGCAAGACATTCTGTCGGATGCAGGCAGATATTGTAGCGGCTGTCACAAGAAATGATGAAATCGACGATCATGATGAAGTTGAAGATTGCGGAGTAGAGGAACCAAAAATCACTCATACTGAGGGACTTAATGTCACTGAAACTACTCTTCGGTACTTTGAACAACAAGGTGCATCCGCTATGGACATTCTGTTTCTTCGCTGTCTTTGTGACGAGGCTTCAAGAAACAGGTTTCAAAGCGAAAAGCAAAAGAACATTACTTATTTTTTTGCGAAAAAGTAATTGGTAATTTTCATTAAGTGAAAAAATTATTTGCCTACTTTTGTGCATATACAGGGTCATCGAAAAATAATACCAACATTTCAAAAAATTATAGCACCGAAACCCTTTATGTTAAACGTGTAATTCTTTCACTGTACGCCAGCTGGTTAAAGTTAGTTTTGTTTCGGAGGGGACGTGACCTTGCCATGTGCACACTAGATGCGCAGTAGCCAACAATGTTTCTCCAATTTCCTTCATTGCTTGTTCAATGTAAAGATTGAAAAGTATGGGTGATAAGTTGCAGCCTTGCCTTACACCTTTCTGAATACCAGCTTTTCTCTCATGTCCTTCAGCTCGAATGGCTGCTGTCTGGTTTCTGTATAGATTATAGATCACCCTCCTATCCCTGTACTTTATTCCAATCGTTTTAAAAATGTCAAACAATTTAGTCCAATCAACGTTATCAAAAGCCTTTTCTAAGTCTACAAATGCCATAAACGTTCTCTTATCTTTCCTTATTCTACCTTCCAAAATCAGCCTAAGACTTAAAATATTGCCATTATTATTACTGCAATATGAACCCTCATAGTGGTGACTGACTTCTAGCATTTACCTATAATCGAGCATTACACAACTGAGGACAGCAGAGTCACTCCATGCGAACCACTCGCGGGCGCTCCATCGGGTTGCGTTTTTTTCCCCGGCAATTTCCTTCAAGTGTTACATTACAAGTCATTCAGTCGAGTGGGGTCATGCACGCATTTTCTGTCTTAGCGCTAAGTCATTTGTGAGTTGACAATAGTGTTGGTCAGGTGGAAGAGCTTGTAATGATAATGCAGCGAGATTGAGAAAAAATCTACTGGTTATACATAAACACAGGGAAACAACTATTTTGTGGGATATCCGTCGTGATGAATACAGTATTATGACTAAGTCAAGAGAAATAATGCATGGGTCAAGTTGGCAAATGAAATGAAGTTAGATACTGAAAAATGCAAAAGGAAGATACTGCAGGCTTTTAAACGAATCACCAACGTAAGATGATGGCTTGTCTTTAAGTCGTCGTTATAGCCCTTTTGAATCGAGCGTTTCTTTTCCACACTTTTGGCCAGATTAAGTTACCGTAATTGGATGCTCTAAATGTATTGGAGACATTCTCACAAAGTTTTTGTATTGACCTGTAAATTCTTAATTTTCTTATAAAATGCATATAGGCCTACTGTACGTTTACCACATTGAACTGGTAAAGGTTGATCCGTATTGACGATTGGTAATTATTTATTTTATTTAACCCGGGAGAGGTCGCGTTGACTCATCGGAAATGAGAGGTCACTCTTTTAGACCAGGTTGTTTCAAATGTCACATTACTGTGATGATTATTTCCTAGTTTTGTATTTATTTTGTATGATTTTTGTTTGTTTTGGGATTCATTTTATTCTTACCACAATATCGTTCATCCACAGATTCCTCTGAGTCTGTGTTGTGTGCACTACAAGCCAAGTTGTCCTCTGCACTTTCATCATAATCTTCTTCAAACTCGTTAAAAATCCCTCAGTATGCCTTTCTTCGGAGGGGAAGTAAAGCTGGCGGTCCCATGTCATAGATTTATGGCATGTTAAAGAACCTTCCACTAATTGCACCTGTGTGAAGCTAAATTGGGTAGGTTAAGAATGTAAACAACGCTCTTAGGTTCCTACGTTCGTTGCCAAGAGCCGACTGCGATGGCGTTTGGTAGCTAAGTTCTGAACTAGTAGTCGTCGATGGTGGCGTTCGGCGTCAAGTAGGAACTATTTGAAAAATTCATAAGTCTGCAGTCCTTACTTGAATTAAAAAACAGATAACACACACTAATACAGTCATCACAATTAACACCTGTTATCAGACAGATTCTACACACACCCAAAGTACACGGGGCTACATGACCACGTTGTCGCAGCCCCTAAACTTAAGAACCAACCACCTTCTTCAAACTCCCCTGCTCCCTGTTGTTCTATGTCAAACAGTTCCCTTTGTACTCTGTCTTTTTGCACTATGTGTACTTCGTTTCTGTTCCGTTTGGTGGTGGGAGCGTGCAGCAAACAACAATAGTGACGTGAACCATACGATCCTGGTCTAAAAGACCGCAACGCGACCTCTACCGGGTTAATCTGGCTTGTCACCCATTGTGGCACTTTCGTTAACTGGATTACGGTGGGTAGAAGCACAGAACAATGGTCCTTTTAAAGAAATAGTAATTTTATTGCAGGTCTTAGCAAGTTACAGTACACCGCACAATAAACAGATACAAGCAATTAGTATCTCACTCTAGTTCCTCTCTGGCTGGGAACATTTTCCTTTCACTCTCTCGAGCAGCTGTCCGTTCACTAATTAGGCTGACCTGTGTCTAGCCAGTCTGTCAATCGCCGAAACTACCGTTAAGCTACTTACGAGTCTGCTACACACTGCTCCGCTGTCCGCTGGCTAGGGAACAGCCCACGGCGTTTCGCAATTCACCACAGCACTTCACTGCATGCAATACCCTCACTTGGGTTTCGCAAGTCACGTCATCACACTACTGTCGCTCAGGTAAAAACACGCACTAGCTCAAAAACACAGTCCCTCCATCGCTGATGAGGCCGCTTATGGTGACTCAATGAATGCTTCTAGAATCGTCCAGGATTCACGGCTTCTCGAGATTTCCATCACTGGCTGGGTGACGAATATTCTGGACCATCCTTTTGTCCTCGCAGCCCATTGCGTAAGGCGCAGGTAATACACAGAGGCAGAGCATAGCCCGGGGCAGCTGTGACTCACGCGGCGAGGCGACGAAACAAACTCACAGCCGTAACTGTATGATGTTTATTATTATTTCATATCATCATCATCGTTGTTGTAGACCAACTCCAGTTTCCCGGGCATAGTTTATGAGCCTCTTCCATCTTGGTCGGCCCAGATAGATGTTGTTCTTCTCAATCTCCAGTCCTCTATTTGTTATGTTTTGCTTGACTGTATCAAGCCATCTACTTCTAGGTCTTCCTCTGGGCCGAGTGCCTTTAACTGTTTTCTCCAGCCATACTTCTGCTTCTGTTGGGTGTCATTCCTTTTACATTGTCCAAATGACCTCAACCTTGAACTTTCAATTTTTCCTAGAAGAGATTCCTGTACCAGTGTTGCTTCCCTTATTCTTTCATTTCTCCCCCCAGAGGGCTCACATCTAGTGGGACGTGGGTTGGCGACCACGGGACCCCAGCCGAGTCCGGCATTGTTTCCACTTACTTGTGCCGGGCTCCTCTCCGTCTTCTTTCCTGTCGACCTCACTTGGTCAACTCTTGTTCTCTTCTGACCCCGACGGTATTAGGGTATCTGAGGCCTAGGAAGTCTCTTCATTTCCCGCCTTAATTGGCCCTTGTCTCATCTTTTCTGATACTCTCCTTCTGCGAGGGGTCAACCTTCTTTTAGGTAGATTTCATTAGAAAGCTAACTATTGCAATGGGTCCCATGTTTCGACTTCCGGAAAATTTCGACATATCTTCGCGTTTCACATCCCCCAGACCCCAAAACCACCCTCAGTTCAAAAGTTTATATATAATTTATGTATGTGAAATGAATGAAAATCCACAGCCTGCTTCCAGTCTCCGACCGGGTCAGGAATGGAATGAATGAAGCCCTCATCTAGCGGCGAGGATATGGACTGTGCCGGCTGCCGAGGCCTGACGCACTCCTCTGGGCCAATGATTAAATGAATGACGGATGAAATGAAATGATAGTGGAGAGTGTTGCTGGAATGAAATTTTGATAGGGAAAACCGGAGTACCCGGAGAAAAACCTGTCTGCCTCCGTTTTGTCCAGCACAGATCTCACATGGAGTGACCGGGATTTGAACTACGGACCCAGCGGTGAGAGGCCGGTGTGCTGCCGCCTAAGCCACGGAGGCTTATGTATGTATATATTTATATATATACAGGGTGCTTCAAAAAATGTATACACTCTTTAAACTATCGTAGTTTTCCCGCTCTACAAGGCTAATGTTATATTTCTTCGCCAGGTGGCAGCATAATCGTCCCTCTATGTTATATTGTCAGTTGAAATTTGTAATATCAACATGGCGGACGTACGTTTGAGTTTTGAAGAACGTAAGCAGGTTATTAAGTGGTACTGGAAGTTTGAGAATGTAAATGAAGTTCAAAGACAGTGGAGAAGGGAGTATGATACAGAACCACCTTCAAGATTAACAATTACACGCATACGAGACAAATTCGAAGTTCATGGAACAGTGTGTGATGTGCATAAAGGTCATTCAGGTCGACCTCGAACAGCTACAAGTGATGAGTCATCAACGGCAGTCTTGGAACTGTTTCAACGTTCTCCTAACAAATCTTCAAGGCAAGGGGCACGTGAAAGTGATGTACTGTAAGTGCTAGCAGCGTGCTACGCATTCTGAAGAGAGGCAAGTATCGTGTTTACATTCCAAGGCTGGTGCAACAGCTAAGTGACGACGATCCAGATCGAAGGTTGCAATTTTGTGAATGGGTTCAGGAGATGGTGATACGTGAACCGGGATTTATGGGTAGCATCATTTGGTCGGATGAAGCCCAATTCAAACTTAATGGAACTGTCAATAGGCACAATTGTGTTTACTGGGGTGAAGAAAATCCTCACATTACAATTGAAAAAGCTGTAAATTTGCCTGGTGTAAATGTGTGGTGCGGTTTGTCTTCAAGGGGACTCATTGGACTTTTCCATTTGAAGGCACTGTAACTGGTATAACTTACCTAACAATGCTTGCTGATTCCATATTTCCTGCCATTCGTGCATTATACGGTAATGATAATTTTTATTTTCAACAAGATGGTGCCCCGCCGCACTATCACAGGGACGTACGAGCTTACCTGGATCAAAATTTGCCGGGCCAGTGGATAGGACGCAGGGGGCCAATCGAGTTTCCAGCACGCTCTCCAGACCTTACACCACTGGATTTCTTCTTATGGGGCACAGTAAAAGATGAGGTGTACAAACGTAAACCACGTAACCTAGACATTCTTTGGAATGAGATTCAAGCCGTGTGTAGAGAAATCTCATTGGACGTTTTGATACGATGTACAGAATCAGTGGTGACTCGTATTCAGAATTGTATTGATGCTGCAGGTCGCCAATTTGAACAGTATTAACATTTGTTATTTATGTTTCATTTGAGGCCTCCGTGGCTTAGGCGGCAGCACGCCGGCCTCTCACCGCTGAGTCCGTGGTTCAAATCCCGGTCACTCCATGTGAGATCTGTGCTGGACAGAACGGAGGCAGACAGGTTTTTCTCCGGGTACTCCGGTTTTCCCTGTCAAAATTTCATTCCAGCAACACTCTCCACTATCATTTCATTTCATCTGTCATTCATTTAATCATTGCCCCAGAGGAGTGCGTCAGGCCTCGGCAGCCGGCACAGTTCATATCCTCGCCGCTAGATAGGGGCTTCATTCATTCCATTCCTGACCCGGTCGGAGACTGGAAGCAGGCTGTGGATTTTCATTTCATTTATGTTTCATTTACATTGGACTTTCAGCTTTCTAATTTCCTGAAATTTAACTTTGTAGAACGGTAAATAAATTTTCTATGGAAGTTCAAAGTGTGTAT
Organism: Meconema thalassinum; assembly: GCA_946902985.2. Classification (NCBI taxonomy): domain Eukaryota; kingdom Metazoa; phylum Arthropoda; class Insecta; order Orthoptera; family Tettigoniidae; genus Meconema; species Meconema thalassinum. The sequence goes on from OX336399.1 coordinate 86,603,881, forward strand.
ACATTTTTGAAGCACCCTGTATATGTATTGTTACGGCTGTGAGTTTGTGTCATCGCTCGCCGCTTGAGTCACAACTGCCCCAGGGGCTGGGCTGTGGCATGCCTCCTGTATTGCGTGTGCCTTATGCAACAGGGCTACTAAGACAAAGAGATAGTCCAGAAGATTCGTGACTGGACCAGCGATGGAAGCCTCGAGAAGCCGTGGACCCTGGATGGATCTAGAACCATTTATTGAGTCACCAGCCTGCTATATAAGAGTGACCCGTGAAGCAGTTGTTGTTGTTGTGTTTTACGAGCTAGTGCGAGCGATTATCTTGTGCGACAGAAGTGTGGTGACGAAGTGCTGTGCGAGTTACGAAATCCTGTGACATTGTTTCTCCCAGCTTGTGAACAGCGAACATCAAGTGCTCGTAAGTAACTGTGTTTGTTGTACTGAGGAAGAGGGGCAGGTAGCTTCTGCCAAGGCCACCGGACTCATTAGGACGGATTAACTTCTGTGGTCTGTTGCAAGTGAAAGGGGACAAGGGCGCATAAGGAAGAGGCTTGGGGAAACTGGAGAAGGCTCCTAATTGCTTGTATTTGCTGATTATTGTAATTTTCTGGCCACAATAAAGTTAATTATTTCTTTAAGCAGTAATTGGTGTTGTGCTTTGTACCCCCACCGTAATCCAGTTAACAAAAGTGCCACTAGGGGGTGGCACGTAACAACTGGTGTCAGAAGCCGGATTACGAACTCAAGCACAACACCTGACGGTCCTGGTTTCAAAACCCGAGCAGGTCATTTTCTCTAATTTTCCTGTGAGTGCATGCCCTTTACAAGACAAACAACTAAAATGGAGGAGAAATTGGCAGCATTGCTAGAAAAGTTAACTGGCATGGAAGACGGCCAGAAGAAATTAGCCAAGGACCTGAAGGATGGCCAGAAGAAGATGGAGGACGGCCAGAAGAAGTTAGCAGAGGACCTGAAGGACGGCCAGAATAAGGTAGCAGAGGACCTAACCGCCAAATTTCTGGATGGCCAGAAAAATCTGGAAGAGTGTCTGCTGACGAAATTAGAGGAGAGCCAAAGGAAATTAGAACAGGGCCTACGTGAGGAAGTCGCAGCAGTGGAGGAGAAGTTCAACACCTTGCAAGTGGAAGTTGCCGAGCTGCGCCAACGCCCACTGATGGGGGTGGAGGAGAAATTCAACGCCTTGCAAGTGGAAGTTGCCGAGCTGTGCCAACGACCGCTGATGGGGGTGGAAGAGAGATTCAACGCTCTACAAAAGGAATTTGCTGAGCTGCGCCGACTCCCGCCGACAGGGATGGAAGATAGATTCAAAGCCCTACAAGAGGAAGTCGCCGAGCTGCGCCGACGCCCGCCGACCGGGGTGGACGAGAGAGTCAAAGCCCTACAAGAGGAAGTTGCCGAACTGCGCCAACGCCCACTCACGGGGGTGGAAGAGAAATTCAACGCTCTTCAAGAGGAAGTTGCCGAGCTGCGCCGACGCCCGCCCACAGGTACACCGGGGACATCAGGAACGGGACAGAGCAGAGTGACGCCCCCAACCTTCGACGGAAAGGTCCCGTGGAGCACCTACTTACGTCAGTTCGAGGCGGCCTGTTCCATAAATAACTGGAACAACACAGAAAAGGCTACAGCTCTCATTGTAGCGCTGAGAGGTGACGCCCTTAACGTCCTTCAGGCCATCCCGACTGGATCCCAGGACTACGCTTCCCTGATCGCCCATATGGAGTCCCGATATGGAGATAGCCATCTTCAGCAGGCCTATCAGATGCAGCTCCGGACCCGGGTACAGAAGAACGCGGAAACCCTGCAGGAGTTCGAGATGGACATCGAACGTCTCGTAAGGCTCGCCTACCCAACAGCGCCGGCCGACTTTCTGGAGCAGATAGCGACGCAGACTTTCACCGACGGGCTACGGGACTCGGACACTCAACAGGCGCTGCGACTCGCGCGCCATAAGACCCTGACAGATGCGCTGAGCCACGCACTTGAGTTCGAGACGGCAAAACAGGCATCCAGAATGCACGCGCGGGTGCGTCAAGTGGACGTCGACGAACCAGTAAAAACCAACGAGACCAAGCCCCTGGCCGACGAATTAATGGAGGCGCTAAGCCGTTTCTTCGATAGTCGCGGCACCACCAGCAACGACACAGCCGGAAGGCAACCGGAGAGGCGGCCCGGAAGAGGACTACCGACCTGCTGGACCTGCGGTAAGAAAGGCCACCTGAGCAAGGACTGCGGTGATCGCCGCCGCCGAGGGTATCCGACGGGAAATCAGTCGTCTGAAAACCGCGTGACCCAGGGAAACGAGTATTAGCCAGCCTTGGGGGGCAAAGGTTGGCTTGTGACAGTCGTCAAGCCCCGGCAGACCAAGTTCGTGTGACGCAGTTACGGAGGGATAATAGCAGCCTGATGGTCGACGGAGTCGTCAACGGAGAGAGCTGGCCCATGCTAATCGACACGGGAGCATCGAGGACCATCGTCAGTCCCACCGTGATCCCGAAGTGGAGAGTGCAACCCACACAAAGGAACCTCCAGCTAATAACCGCGACCGGAGAGACCGCACCGGTACATGGCGAAGCATCACTGGAGTTCGTCATTGGTCGACGGGCGATAAAGCATCCAGTGCTTGTGGCTGACGTGTCAAATGAAGTGATCATCGGACTGGACTTCCTGGACCAGAACAACATCATCTTGGATCTGAGTACCAACACTCTGCACTTCGGAGGTGAGGAACTTGCTTTGCAACCTGCGCACGAGTCCATCACCGCACGGCGAGTAAGGCTGAGAGAAGACGTCATCGTTCCCGCCAGGACGGAGGTCAGCGCTGCCGTAATTGTCGACGGAGCTGCTGAGGGAGTGGCGGCTGTCATCGAGCCAAAATATGAGGACATCCAGACAAAAGGATTGCTAGTTGCCAAGACTCTCATCAGCACGACGTCTCGGCCGTACGTCCGCCTGTCCAACCTGAACGACTACGACATTACGGTTCATCGGGACACCAACCTAGGAGTCTGCGAGCCCGTTACCTGGATTGCCCGCATCACAGATACGACAGACGGACACCTGCAGATGGACAACCGAAGAAGACGCACACTGCCAGAAGAACTACAGAAGCTGTACCAAGGATCCCAGGACCATTTAGACGAGGAACAATCACGCAAACTTCGGGACCTGCTACACGAATTCCAGGATGTCTTCTCCGTGGGAAGCAAAGACTTCGGCAGGACAAGCTTGGTCCAGCACAGAATCGACGTTGGGGACAGCGCACCGATTAGGGCCCCATTCCGACGTGTCCCGCTCGCCAAGCAAGCCGAAGTCGACCGGATGGTTGAAGAGATGAAGGATCAAGGGGTGATCGAGCCATCACATAGTCCTTGGAGTTCTCCGGTCGTGCTTGTGAAGAAGAAGGACGGTTCCACCAGGTTCTGCGTGGACTACAGGCGGGTGAACGACGTCACGAAGAAGGACAGCTACCCTCTACCCCGGATCGACGACACGCTGGACACCATATCAGGGTCAAGATGGTTCTCCACCTTGGATTTGAAGAGTGGCTATTGGCAGGTGGAGGTCCACCCTAAGGACCGCGAGAAAACGGCGTTCTCTGTGGGCAGCGGGCTCTGGCAGTTCACCGTCATGCCATTCGGTCTCTGCAACGCCCCTGCGACCTTCGAAAGGCTAATGGAGTCCATTCTGAGGGGACTACACTGGAAGACCTGCCTGGTATACCTAGACGACGTCATCGTTCTGGGAAGGAGCTTCGAGGAGCACTACAGCAATCTGAAGGAGATCTTGTTGAAGCTACGGGCTGCCCAGCTGAAGTTGAGCCCCAAGAAGTGTCAGCTCTTCCAGAAGCGGGTCCAGTACCTTGGGCATATCGTCTCCGAGGAAGGGGTGCGCACCGACCCAGAGAAGACCGCAGCTGTGAGGGAGTGGCCAGTTCCGAAGGACAAGTCCCAACTACGAAGCTTCCTGGGACTCTGCACTTATTACCGTCGCTTCGTGGGGGGATTCGCCGACATCGCCAAACCTTTACATCGACTGACTGAGAAGGACCAACTCTTCACGTGGACAGCAGAATGCCACAGTGCCATCGAACAACTCAAGCAGGCTCTGTGCACCGCGCCTATTCTGGCCTACCCCAGACCTGGAACAAGGTTCATCGTCGATACCGATGCCAGCGACTTTGGCATAGGGGGAATCCTGTCGCAGGTAGTGGACGGCGAGGAGAGAGTAGTGGCCTACTTCAGCAAGGCCTTGTCAAAGCCAGAAAGGAACTACTGCGTCACCAGGAAGGAGCTGCTCGCCATCGTGAAGACCATTGAACACTTCCACAAGTACCTGTACGGGCAAGAATTTCTCATCAGGACCGACCATGCATCCCTGCGGTGGCTCCTGAACTTCAAGCAGCCCGAGGGTCAACTCGCGCGGTGGTTAGAAAGGCTTCAACAGTACAACTTTGAGATTCAGCACAGGAAAGGCCAACTGCATTCTAACGCCGACGCCCTGTCACGAAGACCGTGCCCCGAAGACTGCACCTTCTGTGCCCGAAGGGAGGAGAACACCGGGATACTGTGCCGACGGACTACTGTGGAACTTCAAGGGAACTGGAGCCGCGAATCTTTCACGCGGGCACAAGCAGAGGATGATGACCTGGGACTGATAGCCGAATGGAAGAGGGCCTGTGTCCCCAGACCCGGGTGGAACATTGTGAGTGACTGCAGCCCAAAGTTTAAGTCCTACTGGGCACAGTGGGACTCGCTGATTGTAAGGGATGGCCTCATCTGCCGTACCTGGGAGAGCACCGACGGGAGACATCTCGGGAACAAGTCGTCGTTCCAAAGGCTATGACGGAGGAAGTCCTGAAGGAAGTTCATGGAGGATCATCTGGTGGACACCTAGGGATAAAGAAGACCCTGGAGAAGCTGAGAGAGCGGTTCTACTGGATCGGATGCCGAACAGACGTGGAGAACCACTGCGCGAGGTGCCACGATTGCGCAGCCAGCAAGGGCCCAGGACGAAGACGACGGGGTCCACTGAAGACCTACAACGTGGGCGGCCCCATGGAGAGAGTGGCCATCGATGTTGCTGGGCCATTCCCGTTAAGCGAGGCAGGGAACCGCTACATATTAGTCGTCAGCGACTACTTTACCAAATGGCCGGAGGCGTATGCGCTCCCTAACCAAGAAGCCGCGACGATTGCAGAGACCCTGGTGAAAGAATTCGTCAGCCGGTACGGAGTACCCCTGGAGCTGCACTCCGACCAAGGGAGGAACTTCGAGTCGCAGGTGTTCCAGAACCTATGCCAGCTGCTGGGAATCCGGAAGACAAGGACGACGCCGCTACACCCTCAATCCGACGGGATGGTAGAGCGATTCAATCGCACCATCGAGAACCATCTCCGAATAGTCGTCAGCGAGCACCAGAGGGATTGGGACAAACATCTTCCACTATTTCTCCTGGCCTACCACGCCGCCGTGCATGAAGCCACCGGGTGCACACCAGTCCGGGCCATGTTTTTGAGGGAGCTCCGTCTACCTGTCGATCTTGCCTTCGTCCGACCTGGGAATGATCCGATCCCGGTAAGCCAGTATTGTCAAGAACTGGTCGACCAACTCGAGGACGTGCACGCGTTCGCGAGGAAGAAACTGCGGATCGAGACCGACCGAATGAAGACCCGATACGACCAGCAGACGGATGCCGGCGGTTTCCACGAGGACGACCTGGTCTGGCTCTTCAACCCATTACGGAAGAAAGGCCTGTCACCCAAACTTCAGAAGTCCTGGGAGGGCCCGTACCGAGTCGTGAAACGGATCAACGATGTCGTCTACAGGATCCAGCGGAACCCGAGGGCGAAGATGAAGATCGTGCATCGAGATCGCCTGGCAGCCTACGGAGGGACACAGACGGACCAATGATTGATCGGGACGATCAGCCTTTTTAGGAAGGGGGTGGTGTTACGGCTGTGAGTTTGTGTCATCGCTCGCCGCTTGAGTCACAACTGCCCCAGGGGCTGGGCTGTGGCATGCCTCCTGTATTGCGTGTGCCTTATGCAACAGGGCTACTAAGACAAAGAGATAGTCCAGAAGATTCGTGACTGGACCAGCGATGGAAGCCTCGAGAAGCCGTGGACCCTGGATGGATCTAGAACCATTTATTGAGTCACCGGCCTGCTATATAAGAGTGACCCGTGAAGCAGTTGTTGTTGTTGTGTTTTACGAGCTAGTGCGAGCGATTATCTTGTGCGACAGAAGTGTGGTGACGAAGTGCTGTGCGAGTTACGAAATCCTGTGACATTGTTTCTCCCAGCTTGTGAACAGCGAACATCAAGTGCTCGTAAGTAACTGTGTTTGTTGTACTGAGGAAGAGGGGCAGGTAGCTTCTGCCAAGGCCACCGGACTCATTAGGACGGATTAACTTCTGTGGTCTGTTGCAAGTGAAAGGGGACAAGGGCGCATAAGGAAGAGACTTGGGGAAACTGGAGAAGGCTCCTAATTGCTTGTATTTGCTGATTAGTGTAATTTTCTGGCCACAATAAAGTTAATTATTTCTTTAAGCAGTAATTGGTGTTGTGCTTTGTACCCCCACCGTAATCCAGTTAACAAAAGTGCCACTAGGGGGTGGCACGTAACAGTATATGTATATCAGTTTCTTGTGGACACGATAACTGCCGTAATTTTGCACCAATCACTTTGAATTTTTTACCGAATATGTATAGGCCTACCTATAAAATCTCGGTCGAGTTCGTTACTGGGCTAAATCGGTGGAAGGGGGTGAAAATGGGGGGCTTTTTTCGAAAAAGTGAAATATTGCTATAACTCTCTTAATATGTGAAATATCGAATCCTTTCAACGTTCATACTATGTGTCGGATAAAGCTCAAAAATTTATGTTTGAAGATATTTTTATAGGACCAACCATTGACCAAAGGGTTGGGAAAAAGTGGGTTTTTCGGGAAACATTAATCATATCTCTCTTAATAGGCACAATATCAAAACCGTACAAAATGGACAATATTCCCCTAATAATTACCTAAAACTTTTATCTGAAAGAATTTTTGATATGACCCACCATTATGCCAAGGGATGAGAAAAATGATTTCGTAATTATAAGAAAATGCCAAGAGCTATTAGTGGTTGCCATGGCAACACTACTAAATTGATGAGGGATGAGACATCAGACGTTGCCAAGATAACGCACTTGCACGAGATCAGATTCAGATTTCCATCTGACTAAGTGTGAAACGGCTTCGGTGACGTAACTGGTAGCATGCTGAATGTCTATGCCCAAGGTCGCGAGTTCAAAGCCGGCCTAAGTCGTCGGATTTTCTAAGAGCGCTAAAAATCCCTCAGTATGCTTTCCTTTGGAGGGGAAGTTCCAACGTTCGTTGCGAGTTGCTGGTTGCGGTGGCATCTAGTAGCCAAGTTCACAGGTAGGTGTCGTTGACGGTAGTACCTGGTAGCAACATTAGGAACTACTGCTTGAAATTGACCGTCTGAAGTCCATACCTGAATTACAGACTAATACAGCCATCCCTAAGTACACGGGGTTACATGACCGCGTTGTCGCAGCCCCTAAACTGAGGAACCAACCAAAATCTCTGCGGGAGATATAATTTTGCGTGAAGAAGTAACAGACCGTTACATAGTTACACATCAGTGTCGAAACCTTGCATATGTATAGTGTGACCACAAGTATAAAAATGGACCCCAAATGACAAGAAGGTTACCGTTCCCATAAGACAATAAAATGTTTAAAATAAGCATAAATGACGAAAAACAAAGTTAATTAACCTCCAATTATAAAATACCTTCTCGCAATAAATGAGGTCTGATCCTTCTACGAAAACCTGCATATTCTGCCTATTTTCGCCTATCCCAAAGTTTGTCCGGTGAAATCTACCTCCGCCTTCCGGCGTGCACAGAGGACTTTTTTTCTTCTCATGTTGTCTCCTGCCTTCTGCTCAAGGCCCTCAAGGAGGCTGCGTGTATGTAGCCCCACCATTTTTGGTGCACCCTAGATAATGCTACACCCTCAGGAGCTCACGGCTGGTGAGTTCGGGAGTTGGCGACCCCGAGAGATTCCTCAGCTGGATCCGGTTTCCCCCTTTTGTCCCTTACCTGTGGGATGGACCCTCTCCTCTTTCACTTTCTTATCTGCCTTTTATGGCTCTCCTTCCTTCCAAGTCCCTCAATCCACCTTCTTCGAGGGTTGAGGGCATTTCTTTTCCTCCTGTCCTTTATTTGCCTTATTCTCCTTTAGTTTTCCATTTCTTCTTCTAGTATGTAGGTTAGTAAGTTTTAGTTTTAAGTTTGCATTTCATTTTCATCTTCACGATCACCCAAACCATCAGGGGCCGATAACCTAGATGTTAGGCCCCTTAAAACAACAATTATCATCATCATCATCTTTCATTTCTAACCTTGTCCCTTCTTGTTTTCGGGACCATATTCCTAATTTCATTTCTACACTTAGCAGTCTAATGCCATCCTTCTTCAAGATTAAGCAAGCAAGCTTGTAGTTTAACGTGACCGTTAATCGCGAGATCATGAGCCACGGGACCTCCTTTTACGTGGAATCCGAACCACAGGACATGGCATTTCACTTCGAAAATCTCACATGCATTGACCGGGAATCGAACCCGGACCGCCTTAGTGAGAGGCATACAATTCTTCTTCAAGATTGTGGAGGTCTCAAGTTCATATGTTGTTAAAAGAAATCCACAGCCAGCTTCCAGTCGACCGACCGGGTCAGGAATGGAATGAATGAAGCCCCCATCTAGCGGCGAGGATATGAACTATGCCGGCAGCCGAAGCCTGTCGCATTCTTCTGGGGCAATGATTAAATGAATGACAGATGAAATAAAATGATAGTGGAGAGTGTGCTGGAATGAAATTTTGACAGGGAAAACCGGAGTACCCGGAGAAAAACCTGTCTACCTCTGTTTTGCCCAGCACAGATCTCACATGGAGTGACCGGGATTTGAACCACGGACCCAGTAGTGAGAGGCCGGCGTGCTGCCTCCTAAGCCACGGAGGCTCCCTCATAGGTTGTTATGGGCAAAAAATAGCTACCTATAACTTATAGGATCTGTTTAACTTTAGCTGGTATTTTGGTATCCAAAGGAAGATTTCTTACTTGATGGTAAAATTGTGCACCTCTTTGTACTCTGTGTGATATTTCTTTATCACATCTTCCATCAGTAGAGAGTACACAGCCCAGGTACTTGAAGTGGTCCACTTCTTCCAGTTTGGTTCCATCAAGAACAGGGCCACCCAGATTTGTTGGAAAGTAGTTTCAGAAGTGGTGGGAGGAGCTTGGCTGGCTGAGCACGTTGAAGTGTGCAGCCGATCCATCAGAGTCCAATGCGCTTTGTTGACAGCGTGTAAGTAAATCATTTTCACGGTGGTCATGACTGAACAGCATACAAAAAAAGGAGTGGAGAAGCAGCAGTCTTTAAAGCAGAATGGGAAATTTCATTTTTCTGTACAGCTTATAAAGGGCATGCCAAATGTTTAGTGTGCAAGAGAGTTGCAATGTGATAAAAAGAACACAATCTGTTGTTGAATTTTCCTCTCTAATATGTTCACATTTCAGTTTGGAATAAATCACAATATCCTTTACTTAACACCTGTGTTCGTTTCCTGCACAATCCGTACATCGGAGTACCATTCGATTTGTATATGCGGCCGTATATACCCGAATGTAAGACGAGGTTTTTTCCCACTTTTTGTGTTATAAAAATTTGGGGTCGTCTTATATTCAGGGTTAAAAAAAATATATATATATATTTTAATTATTATTATTATTTGCAAAGTAGTATTAGTCCAGTCAAATTAGGCATAAAAAGGGGCCCGACCTTGCAAAAGGTCATGGAGTTCTAATTTTTTTATATGTTGTTTGGACCTCTGCCAATAGTAAAAAACCAAATTTGCAACTTCGAAAGACCTGTGCTAGTTGTGTAATACCCAAAAAACAGCTAACTTTTTGCACAATTTTTGGTTTTTGCTCAATGTCTTTTAAAATAAACATCTGCGTGTAAAACCCATACTTATCTTTTTAACCTAGATTAAATTTACTACAATTTGAAACCCAAACAAATACTGTATGTTTAGTAGATCCCGAGATACAATTCTTAAAAGATTGAATATTTTTCATAAAAATAAAAATTGTTTGTTTTGGTCTCCAAGTTTGACAAATATTATCAAAAATACTCATTCCATCAAAAGGTGATAGGCAATGAACTTGAAGTTTATTTGTTTAGCTTTAATTCGAACTCTGATTGGTACCGGTAGGCCTAATGCTTCTCTCAAAAGTGGCATGTAATTGAAAACCTAGAAGTATAGAAGTCAGGAAAAATGAATGAAAACAAGTTTTGAGTGTATCAGATATCAAGTATAGGGCCGATAATGATGGTGTGTAATTTACGTATAATATTTACTCGTCCGAATGGCTTGTAGACAAGTGAGGTTCATTGTATTTGTGAGAGCAAGCGTCGGGACCTCAACAATGAAGGCGAGGCCCCTGAACAAAGAATCGACCATTCCCTCCTCCCTCCTACACATTCTTTCGTCAGTTTTGCCGCGTAAATCGAAGAATGCGGCCTGTGAAGCGTTAGTGTACTCGAAAACCTTGTGCAATGCCTATTCCTCCAGGTGTTTGTTTTACATGTCGTAAGCCCCTGAGTGAAGGCACAACCATTGTCATAAAACAAGTAGGTAATCGCTCACATTAACGTGAGTGTGAAACGGGACCTTAAAGAAAAGACAATTTTCTCTCGAAAACGTCGAGGATGTAGGAAGAGTTACACTGCTGCAAGCAATGTTAAAGAATCTGTTCGACGTAAAGGAGATTATGATCTCCAACCATCCAGACCCTCAAGATCGTCAAGTGAGCTCGGTAAGATATGACTGAAGAATTCATCAGGCTATAAAAATAACTGCCCAAATCACGAAGAAATGATGTCCACAAAGTTGATAAGTTCGGTTTCAGGATAACAGTCCTAGATGCAGCTGAATGCTGAGGTGGCCAATGGGGAAAGAAAATTATACAGCGGCTCTCAAGTGTAAATAACTGGGTAGTTGCTGATACAAGATACCACGATCTGTGTAATTAAACGTTATTCACTAAGCCATTAACAATAACAACTGGACAGAAGATAGGACATCGACCGGCAATTGATACAGATGAGGCATTGGAAGATATAGGCTATACACTTACCTCTTGGAGAACTCTGAGGAACATCCGTTCTCAATAGATGATATATTCAAACAGATCAAAGGAGATTATCCTGATATAACAACTATGAGATCTCATAAGTGTATGAAACCAATGAATATCCTCCATCCGGTGATTTCTTAGGCAATGGTAATTCAGTCATCCCTGAATCCGTACAGTAGGTCAACTACTACTGTTCTTAACACTTGGAGAACTGATGTGTAGCTTTTTAACATACCGTACTCTCAAATGTGCTGTACGACCACGGTCTTTCATCTCCTCACTCATGTTAGGCCTTGGGACCTACTTATACAGAAAACTTGGTTCCAAGCATTTAGTTAATATGTATTCAGCTAACAAAACCATAGAAAAAGCTGGGGAGAAGTGCTTTGTGGCTTTGTATGGGGTGATTTCCTAACAAACACCTTGAATAGCCTTCCTTACCAACTATTTGCTACATTTGCAGCCAACACCAAAATCAATCTTGCTTGCTTGCCCCCAACAGAGGATGCAGCACCCCACCATGTTATCAGAACTTGAAACCAAGTTCAAAAGTAGTTTGGGGTCAATAAAAATCTTACAGATTGGTGGTAGAAGCTTGATGATCAAGGTCCTATCCCTATCCCTACAACTATGGATCCTGAAACTCAGCTCCTATTGCACATGATTTCCTGCAATATTGCAGAAAAGGTTGCAGCGGCGGTTGGAGTTGCCGTAACCTGAACTCAAATGGTCAGCCCTTTGTCGATATTGTGGTGGCAAAATTATGTAAAAACGTGCAATCTCTTCAGCTAGAGGATTCTGACAACGAGGAAGAAGTCCCCACCACTAAATTGATAGAACGGAAAAACGAGCCTGTACCTCCTGTTAGTTCGAGAACTCCTCCAATGAACGTGCACCATTATCAGAGGAAGCTTTTTTGAGAACCAGGCAATCAAAACAAATGGAATTATGATTAGACCTGTTGCTTCATACATGTAAAAACTTATTTTAAACGTTACGTTTTCCCTTGTCATCATCATCTAGTACAGTTTCCAGCCCCAGGCTGGGTCTGTTTGGAACATAAGCCTCGCCACTTAGTTCTTTCTTCCCACCACCTCTCCGCTGTCACTCTGGTCCAGACCTCGCCTCTCTTCTTGACACATTCCTCCACTCCTTTCAGCCATCTATCCCTTGGTCTTCCCCTTGGTCGTTTCTTCTGCATCTGCATCTCATGTATCCTCTTGGGAATCTTCTTCTCATCCATTCTCTTTAAGTGCCCATACCACCTCAGTCTTGATGTCTCAATCCTACCTTGCAAGGGCTCCTCTTTCACAATTTCCCTGACCTTTTCATTCCTCAGCCTGTCTCTTCTTGTTACTCCGATCCTACTTCGCAGGAACTTCATTTCACCTGCCTGTATTCTGCTTATGTCTCTTTTCTTCATTGTCCACGTTTCTGAAGCATAGGTCAGTATCGGGATATAGTAGCTTCTGTATAACACTTCCTTGCTTTCTTGTGTGACATCTTTATTCCACACTAAGCTCCTAATGCTTCTCAGAAATACTTCTGCCTGTCTGCCACGCTCCGTAATCTCTTTGTCATTTCTCCCATTTTCCTCCACTATACTTCCCAAGTACTTGAGACTTTCCACCTTCTTCAGCTGTCCACCTCCAAGTGTTATCCCACTCATTGGTCTGTCCTTTTTCCTGATCGTTAACAGGATCTCACATTTACTGATGTTGAACTTCCATCCGTACTCTCCCACTGTTTCTTCCCAAGCCTTCAGATGCTCCTGAATTACCTCCTCCTTGTTTCCCCAGACTATGAGATCATCTGCAAACACCATTGATTTCATCTTATCTTCTCCTATCTTTCCTGCTATCCGTGTCATTACCTCGTCCATAACCACAATAAAGAGAAGGGGTGACAGCGCACTACCCTGTTTCAGGCCACTCATTTGTCTGAACCAGTCTGTTCTTTCCCCTCCAACATTCACACAACTCCCACTTCCACAATACATCTCCTTCACTCTGCCTACAGTCTCTTTTTCCACTCCCATGTTTTCCATTGCTTTCCAAACCTTCTCCCTACACACACTATCATAGGCCTTTTCGATGTCCAGGAAGGCCATCAACAGATCCTCTCCAAATTCGTAGTGGTGTTCCTGGAGCTGTCTCACTGAAAATATGAGATCCACTGTTGATCTCCCAGGTCTGAATCCATACTGCTCCTCTCTCAAATTTCTCTCCACTTTGGCTCGTATTCTACTTTCTAATATCTTTTCATATATCTTGGCACAGTGAGGTATGAGTGTGACTCCCCTGTAATTTCTGCACTCCTTTCTGCTTCCTTTCTTAAATATTGGGACAATTAATCCTTTCTTCCAATCTTCTGGGTTCTTTTTCTCCTTCCATATCACCCTCATCACACGGTACAGCCACTGTTTTCCAACCTCCCCTGCTGCCTTCACCAGTTCAACACTCACTTCATCCACACCTGGTGCCCTTCCTCCTTTCATCTTGTCTATAGCCATTTCCAGTTCTCTCCAAGTCAGGTCCTTTTCCATTCCTGTGTTGTCTTCTCCATCTTCCAATATGTTGTCTTCCTCTCTATGACCATTTGGATTCAGCAAATCCTCAAAGTACTCATTCCACACTGTCTTGAGTGTCTCTTTGTTGTGTACCTCATTTCCGTTTTGTCCATCATTACCACATCCTCTCGCAGACCTCTTCTCTTACTTTTGACGATCCCATAAAGTACTTTCTTATTTCCTCTACTGTCTTCCTCCATCATCTCTGTCTACTTTACCATCCACTTCTTCCTCTCCTCTGCGACAATCTTGTTTGCTTCTTTCTTCTTTATCTTATAATCTTCCCTTGTCAGATCAGTTCTTTCCTGGAACCACACTCTGAAAGCCTTGTTCTTCCTTCCCACAGCTTCTTTTACTCTCTCATTCCACCATGGTGTCTCTTTACACCGCTTTCTGTTGCTTGTTCTTCCACATACTGCCACTGCAGCTTCCACCATTGTGTTTTTGAATAGCTTCCATTCCTCTTCCCCTGTTTTAGGATTGTCTGTTGGCATCCTTTCCCTTAGTATCTTCTGGAATTCTTCCTTGACTTCCTTTTCCTTGAGTTTCCATACTTTCTTGCTATCCTTAACAACTCCCAGGTTCATTACAAGTATTCTGTGGTCGCTATCTAAGGCCTCTGATGGTATTACCTTTATATCTCTGACACTTCTCTTAATTTCCCAGTCGTACAGCATGTAATCTACCAAAGATTTCTTTGTTAAATCACTGCTGTACCACGTTACCTTGTGGCTTTCTTTCTTCCGGAACCAGGAGTTGCCTACCACTAAACCGTTTCTCTTGCAAAAATCCAGCAACTTTCTCCCTTCTTCATTCCTGCTACCCCATCCTTCTGCTCCCAATACATTTTCATATCCTTGCCTTTCACTTCCTACATGTGCATTCAAATCTCCCATGACAATGATGCTCTGCCCATTCAACTGCTGTTGTAGCTCCTCCTCAAAATCTTCCTTCTCTTGAGCTGTACATCCAACTTGAGGGGCATATACCTGGGCTATCTCCAGGCTTCTTCCCCTTACAGATACTCTGATCTTCATGATCCTGTCACTTATTCCCTTTACCTCTTCCTTCATTCCATCTCTCACAACTACTCCTACTCCGCTGCTCCTTCCTTCACTGTTCCCCCTCCAGTACAACCGGTACCCTTTCCTCAGTTCTCTGCGACCTTCTCCTTTCCATCTTGTTTCTGCCAAGCCCAGTACATCCAGTTTTCTTCTCTCCATCACATCTACAATCTCCTCTACTTTTCCTGTCAGTGTCTGTATGTTTAATGTCCCAACTCGTAGTCCATTAGCAAATCCGGGTCGTCGTCGTTTGCATCCGTCCTTTCCGAGGCCTGTTCCTTGTAATAAAACAAAATAGTACCTACCGGTATGTGAACTGATTTCTTTCAATTTTTTTAAATTCACTTTTGAGAGAAGCACTTGGCCTACAGGTACCCATCAGAGCTCAGATTGAAGCTAAACAAATATACTTCAAGTTCATTTCCTGTGAATTTTCTCATGATGAGTATTTTTGATAATATTTCTCAAATTAAAAGACCAAAACCAAGAATTTTTACTTTTATGAAAAAATATTCAACCTTTGAAGAACTGTATCTTGGGATCTACTAAACATACAGTATTCGCTTAGGACTCAAATTGTAGAGAATTTAATCGTGTTTACAAAAGATAAGTATGTTGTTTCCTGTTGGATGCATATTTTAAACAACATTGAGCAAAAACCGAAAATTGTGCAAAAAGTTAATAGTTTTTTGGGTATTACACAACTAGCACAGGTCTTTCGAAGTTGCAAATTTGTTTTTTTTATTATTGGCAGAGGTCCAAACAACATATTAAAAAATTAGAACTACATGACCTTTTGCAAGGTCGGATGTCTAATTTGACTGGACTATATGTGGTGTTGGCATCTTGTAACTCTCAACAAATCAATGCGTTAATGAAGATTAAAATATGGTTTGCTATGTTGAATTACCATGCATATACGAATAGCGATACATTTTGAGGTTAGGATTTACGCACACACGTCATTTTAAGCGGATAAGTTATATGTTCGAAAGCATACGGAAATATATTTTAAAACAATCTTTACAAGAACAACCAGTCAGTTTTACGAGCAGTAATTGAGTGATCAACGTATCTTAATTTAATGACTTCTCCCATTCTTGAACAAAGAAATTATAGAGTATGTCTTGGAAAAGCGGGCAGAGGGATTTCCGATAACATGAGACGTTATAAAAATGAAAGCATGACCTTTTGGGCATATGTTGTGCAAATTATGAGTTAGCGAGTATTTTTTTGAAAAAATCTGTAAGAGGCAGTTGATAACTAGGCCTCGTCTTATATTCGGGGTCAACTTACATTTGGGTATATGGTATTTGTTATGGCAAAACAGCCCTATTAATATTGTCAACAATCCCACAAGAGCAGTCGGCCGCACAACAGTACGTACGTATCTAGTCAGCGTGGTCCGAACATAGTCCGTCTCCTCGCTGCCACAGTGTAGTGGTGGTAGGGGAAGGAGCACTAGTTTGACTGCCCACTGCTCCCCGAGCATGGCCACGCTCCCGGAGCGCAATGACTGGATGGCCCTGATCTAACCTCTGTTAGTCTTCTTCTTCCGAGTTTCCCCATATGACATCATCGACAGCAAAGGCTGCAGCTTTCAGTTCCTCCTGGTTGTATTGATATTTTACTTTTTCATTATTGCATTATTGCATCCATCACTATTATGAATTGTAATGGTGACAATGCGCTACCTTGCTAAACTCCTTTTGTTATCTTAAACCAACTCGAGTGGCCATTATTATTATTATTTTAACATACATATTTCGATATTCAATGATATCTTCTTCAGCGTTTAACATTACTTAAATAATATGAATCTTCTTCTTCTTGTTTTTCCGTGGGTGCAGATCCGCTGTTCTGATCTTGGCTCACAATTTTGCATGATCTTGAGCATCTTGTGGACTTATATGGATATTTTTCAGATCAGCATTTACTGTGTCTTGCCAGTTGCTGCTTTGGTCGTCCACGTAGACGTTGTCCATTAATTTCAAAGGAGGAAGTGAAATAGGTAACTGTTCTAGATGCGGTACGTTGGAGCGGCTTTTTCCATGTCTTCTCAGGGATGGCTGCGACGCCCATTTGCTGGTGAAAAAAATTAAATGGATATCCGTACAATAATTGGATTAAGTTCCAAATACTTAAATAAAATTTTCACAAACACTTAGAAGATGGTTGGTTCTTAAGTTTAAGAGCTGCGACAACGCGGTCATGTAGCCCTGTGTACTTTGGGTGTGTGTAGAATCTGTCAGATAACCGGTGTTAATTGTGATGACTGTATTAGTGTGTGTTATCTGTTTTTTAATTTATGTAGTGCAACTTAGAATTTTTCAAATAGTTCCTACTTTTGCCACCAAGCGCCACCGTCAACGACTACTAGGCCAAGTTCAGAACTTAGCTACTAGACGCCACCGCAGTCGGCTCTTGGCAACAAACGGAGAAACCTATGAGCGTTGTTTACATTCTTAACCTATCCAATTTAGGTTCACACAGGTGCAATTAGTGGAAGGTTCTTTAATATGCCATAAATCTATGACATGGGACCGCCGGCTTTACTTCCCCTCCGAAGGAAGGCATACTGAGGGATATTTAACGCTCTTAAAAAATCCGACGGCTTCGGCCGGGTTTGAACCCGCTATCTTGGGCATAGAAGCTCAGCATGCTACCAACTACGCCACCGATGTTGTACCTAAACAGTGTCTAAATGATCCGAATACAATACAAATGAATAGTGTTGACCCTCCAAAGACATTGTCCTTTAAATATCTTAGCTCGACTAATACTGCAGATGGAACCCTCAGACCTGAAATATCACATCGTGTGAGCAGCGCATGGCTGAAGTGGCGCTCTTTGTCTGGTGTCTTATGTGATAAGAAGATTCCAGACCGTCTACAGTCTAAAGTTTATTGTTCTGTGGTCCGTCCCATTGCTCTGTATAGGGCAGAATGCTGGCTGGAGTTGGAACAGCAACTTGGTGTGATGGAGACAACGATGCTCATGAGGGCATCTGGCTTCACACTCCATGATCATGCCAGCAATAATGGCATCCGCAAGCGATATAGAGTAGCGCCAATTGCTGAAAAGATGAAGGAAAGCTGTCTCCGCTGATATGGCCATGTCTTTCGAGCTGCTGAAACAACAGTTAGACACACTGGATTGGCATTGCGGATAAATGGGAAGAGACCAATAGGACGACCGAGAAAGTGTTGGATTGACACTCTACATAACAATCTAAAAATTGCCTGACTTCATCCTGAAATGGCACACATTCGTGTAATATGGCGACAGAGAACCAAAAAAGCAGACCCTGCTAATTAGTGGGACAAATTCTAAAGATAAAGAAGGATGGTAGTGGATGCATATGTAGCCACAGACCATTCATGCAAAATTAACTCGATAAAAATTGAACGTTAAGGGGTTAAATTATATGTCTTGCATAGAATAGGTGGACCTGTCATACATTTAACAAGCATATTTTTAAGTCAATAAAGAATTATCAAACCCGTTACGACGTGCGCGTGGGTATTTTTTTACCCACAGCAAACTGAATTGTTAAAAATTCTTGGTGTAAAGGGCATTCTGCCTTCCACCCCTCTTTAATTTACCAATGGACTCTCTCAAGCTGTCCTTACTGCTTACCGTATTAATGTTAGTGTTGTTTGAGCTATTGACACGTTTGTATCCTAATGCCAGTCACGTGCGTTCTTTCATAAGTTTACAGTGCGATCTAATTTTCTTGTGGACTGGTGCAAGTTTCACATGAACAGACTAACCGATAAGGATATAAGTGCTTTACTTGGAGATGATGAACACGATGATGAAATTGTTGGTGAAAGTGACAATTCAGATACACTTAATCTATGAAAGACTTCATGGCAGTGATACCAAGCAAGGCAGTTGTGCATCAGAACGCCAAGATACCTCTTCCAGTGAATCTGAACATGAAGTTAAAGTTAGGTATGCGACTTGATGTTTGTAAGAGGAAGGATAGGACCATGTGGCACAAAAGTATCGTTCCCCGAAGGGGCTGCTTCAGAGCGCAAAATATTGTTATTCGTTTATTAGTTTCCGAAGGAGACGCTCAAAATGCAAAGACCACTATTGATTGTTGGGGATAATGGTAGCTGATAGAATAATTATTTTTGCTTCAGAGTGATAACATAATGGTGTTTTGTAATGATCAACTGTTCGGGAAAAATTTACCCAGCACACAAACATACAGAGTCTTTCATATTGTTACGTGCCACCCCCCTAGTGGCACTTTTGTTAACTGGACTACGGTGGGTTGAAGCACAACACAGGTTGTTCCTTTAAATGGAATAATTAACTTTATTGCGGCCAGAACATACACCACTCATCAGCAAATACAAACAATTAGAACCTTACTCCAGTTTCCTCAAGTCTCTTCCTTGAGCGCTCTTGCCCCTTTCACTTGTCAACAAACCACAGAAGTTAAACCGTCCTAATGAGCCCGGTGGCCTTGACAGAAGCTACCTGCCCCTCTTCCTCATGTATAACAACCACAGTTACTTACGATAATCCGCTACCCGCTGTTTCGCTGTCCACAAGCTGGGGAAACAATGTCACTGGATTTCGTAACTCGCACGGCACTTCGTCACCACACTTCTGTCGCACTCGCTCGAAAACACCCACCCACAGAAAACTCGGTCCCCTCACTGTTGAAGCCGCTTATATAGCAGTCCGGTGACTCAATGAATGCTTCCAGATCCATCCAGGGTTCACGGCTTCTCGAGGTTTCCATCGCTGGCTCCGTCACGAATATTCTGGACCATCCCTTTGTCCTAGTAGCCCTGTTGCATAAGGCGCACGCATTACACGAGGCAGGGTACAGCCCAGCCCTGGGGCAGTTGTGACTCATGCGGCGAGCGATGACACAAACTCACAGCCGTAACAATATAAAATAAGAGTGCCAAGCGGCGGCTTTGTTAACCGCAGCTGCGGTCAAACTTGACCTTTCGATAAGCATGCAGGTGTGTTCGGTCGCCAGTCTAAACCTCAGATGCTAACATGGTGAGACAGTTATCATTGCAACATTGTATTTTTATGTAAAACTTATTTTAAGTACGAGTCGGCTTGGCGGGTACAAGATGCATTTGTTCAGCAATTTCCTGATGAAGTGCCACCTTCACTAGCACAGATTCACGTAATTGCAAATAAGTTTGACACTACTGGCTCGGTGCTCAATAAAAAACATGCCTGCACACGAACAGTTTTTGTAAGAGGATATAAGGAAACCAGAGATATATAAGCAAAGCGAACTGATGGAGTTTAATAATAATAACGAACTGATGTACACGGATCAAACTAAACATGTGCGAATATGGCGCGGGCTTTAGACAAAACTGAAACATAAAGGGCAGGTGGCAGCACCTTACATATACAGAACTGCATACTTGATAAATAAGAATAAAACCAATCAAAGTTACAACACTTCCCCTCAAGTAGAGATTCATACAATCTTTACACTCTCCAAACCAGCAAACTTCAAGCAACGTTCATGTTTCATTCGACTTAAACTCTTTGTGAGAAAGTCAGCAACTTGATCGTTCGTAGAGATATACTTCAAAACAAAAAATTTACACTCAAAGACTTCACGAACAATGTGATGTTTGATATCAATATGTTCGCTTCTACTGTGATACATCGCGTTCTTTGTCAAATTAATTGCACTTTGATTATCACAAAAGATGAACATAGTGGCTAAGTCTTTGAAGCCTAACTCGAGCAGAAATCGACGTAAGTACACAGCTTCCTTGGCGCACTCTGACAATGCCATGTACTCGGCCTCCGTGGTGCTAAGGGCCACGGTCCTTTGTTTTCTCGAGTCCCATGATATAGGGCATCCGCCGAGCAGGAACACATACCCCGTGTAGGACCTCCTATCTTCTTGGCAGCTTCCCCAGTCGGCGTCGACGAATCCTTGGATCGGTTCGGTGTCTGCTTCGTAGATCAGCCCGATGTTCGAAGTCCCCTTCAAGTACCGCAGCACTCTCATGGCAGCTTTCCCATGTTCGACTCCGAAGCAATTGTTGAACTGTCCCAGGTAGCTGACAGCGAACGAAATGTCCGGGCGTGTAGTTGTCGACAGGTATGTCAGCGTGCCTACCAATTCGCGGTAAGGCAACTTCAACTCGTCAGTACTGGGATTCTATTTTATGCTCAATTTCGTTCCAGGGTCGAGTGGTGTGACTACAGGGTTGCAGTCGGCCATCTCTTAGCGTTGGAGAAGCTCTTCAACGTAACCTTGCTGTAGCATGGCTTTACATCCGGTCTCCTGGATTATTTCAATGCCTAGGAAGTGTTTGGCCAATCCTAAGTCCTTGACCTTGAAATTTTTACTCAGGACTCTGGAAATCTCGGCGATCGTCTTTTTGCATTTTGATAGCACCATCATGTCGTCAACGTAAACGGCAATCAAAGTTAGGTTATTTCCGGAACCAAAAGCGAACTGATGTGAGTTTAATAATAATAACGAACTGATGTACACGGATCAAACTTAACATGTGCGAACATGGCGCGGGCTTTAGACAAAACTTAAACATAAAGGGCAGGTGGCAGCACCTTACATATACAGAACCGCATACTTGATAAATAAGAATAAAACCAATCAAAGTTACAACAGTTTTAACAGAGGATGAGCTAGATGACATTGGCGAAAATCTTGAACGGTCTCCGAATAAATCACTCACAAAATTAGCACAAGTAGGGATTTCGGTTTCATCAACAATAACTAACTAAAGTAAGATTTCAGCATTGTACACACGCTAGCAAGGCCGCTGCATCATATAGGATTGTACACACGCTTAAAGCAGGGGGCCTTGGCGCGCCTCAAGCTTGGCCAAGGTGACCGCAGCTGCGGTTAAGGAAGCCGCCGCTTGGCGCTCTTGTTTTATATGAAAGACCCTCTACATTACAAAACAGAGCATGTGTCCTAACGGGTTAAAACAAACTATGTTACAAGTCAGTCACCACCTTTAAACTAACACCACTCTATAAGTAATATTGAAGGTTCGTGCAGAAGCCTGGCTAGGCTTGTCTGAGGTTGCCAGACATTCCGTGTTTTCATGTCTTGTTCTGCGTTCCGTTTTAATCTTCAACGGAACGCCAAATATTCCGTGTTTTGGTTAATTTGATAATATACTCAATTTCGCACCAATTTTCAAATGTCCTCTTTCAGAATTGATTGTAATATCTAGCCAGTTTTCTGGTGATACAGGCGCAAGTTTGAAAGAGGAAATGATTTCTATGTCTGTGTCAGATAGTTGGGTACATGTTATAGATTTATTAGGGGCAACAAAATTAAGGAATATCTTAGTCCTTGTGAAGTTAATACTCAGCATTTTCCCCACTAATGCTTTTACGGAGAGTTTTATTTCTGTCATGAATATCAAATGGAGAGATGATAGAAACAGAAGCTCCATTAGTTTGATAAAACAAGAATTGTTCACATATTACAATTATGACGAAAATTGTAGTGAATTTTATCAGAAGGTACTTACAAATACATGGGTTGGTTTTTTAATTTTGGCACCTTAGTTATAACTGGATTAATAACTCACTTAGATGGTTCCAAGTTTCACAGGCCCTCGATGTAGTCCCCACCGTTGCGTACAACGTGTTTCCAGCGATGCGGAAGTCGTTGGATCCCGTTGGCACTGCCCAATCTATTGATGGTGCGAAGAGAGCGCTCGGCAGCCTGCTTAACATCTTCAATGGTACGGAAGCGCTCCCTGCGCATTGTCATCTTCATCTTCGGGATGAGATCATAGTCGCAGGGACTGATGTCGGGAGAATATGGGGGGTGATAGAGGACCTCCCAGCCCCAGCGATCCAACAATGCCGACACAACGCCTGCTGCGTGTGCCCTAGCATTGTCATGCAGAACGATGGGTGGTGTAACCATGTGGTGGCGCCATTTCCTTCTCAGAGCTCCTCGGAGATGGTCTTGCAGAAACTAACAATAGTACGCCGCATTAACGGTTTGCCCTCGGGGAACAGTATGATGAATGATCACACCATCCCAATCATAGGCAAGATTCAACATTACCTTCACATTGGTGGGGGTTGGTCGAACTGTTTGTTTCCATGGTGCCGCAACTCGTTCGATTGGCGTTTTAACTGTGGCTCATAAGATCTGGCCCACGTCTCATCAATGGTTATGATACGCCATAAGAAGGCCTCTCCTTCGCGCTCATAACGCTGCAAGTTCATACGACAAGCGTCTTATCGCAGCCATTTGTGCATGTCGGTTAAGTCATGCAGAACCCATTTGGACGCAATCTTCCTCATTTTCAGTAAGTCCTTCAGGATGTGGAGGACAGTTGAATGTGCCAGTCCGGTATCTTGCTCTAATTGACGAATCATTACGTTGCGATCCACCTCTACTAACGCGGACACCATCTGTACATTGTCATCACTTACTGGTGGGTGACCAGATCGAGGTATGTGCTCCACACGTTCGCGCCCATCTCAAAAGGCTGCAACCCATCTTGCTACCATTCTGAACGGTAACGCAGCTGCACCGCACACCTCCTGCAATCCTCGGTGACACTGTTTAGCACTGCGACCCCTAGCACACTGAATTTTTATCCACGTTCTCTGCTCCTGCTTGGAAAACATTGCGACTCTCTTTCGCGAGCGCTGGTCTCACACTACTCATCTAACAGGCGCGACTGCGCACGAGCGGTGGTGAGGACGGGCGAGGTCATGTGCTCTGAGGGAGGGGATGCAGGGCATCAACCGTCGGTAAAAGTGGCAGCACCCAACATTGTTGCAACTTGGCACTGAAGCATTGGTGCCAAAACTAATAAACCAACCCATGTATACTCAATTTCGCACCAATTTTCAAATGTCCCGCTTCAGAATTGATTGTAATATCTAGCTTGTTTTCTGGTGATACAGGCGCAAGTTTGAAAGAGGAAATGATTTCTATGTCTGTGTCAGATAGTTGGGTACATGTTATAGATTTATTAGGGGCAACAAAATTAAGGAATATCTTAGTCCTTGTGAAGTTAATACTCAGCATTTTCCCCACTAATGCTTTTACGGAGAGAGTTCTTTCTGTCATGAATATCAAATGGAGAGATGATAGAAAAATAAGCTCCATAAAACAAGAATTGTTAACATATTACAATTATGACAAAAATTGTAGTGAATTTTATCAGAAGGTACTTACAAATAAAAGATCTTTGCAAAGGGTCGTTCAAATGAAAAGCATTTGTAAGTTGCTGGTGTCATAGGCCTATATGATGTGTCAGCAGTATCTAGCTTTAATTTTTTGATGTGTAACATCTTTCTGCTCAGTTGCTGGATAGTTTTGTGGGAGTGATTTTGAAAATTGGCGATGGAAGTGAATCGGACGGAAGTGGATCGGACGGAAGTGAAGACGCACTGCCAGAAAAATGGGACGGAAGTGAATCGGGCAGAAGTGGATCGAACGGAAGTGGATCGGACGGAAGTGAAGACGCACTGCCAGCTGGATGTACAATTGAAAATGTGTGTATTGGAATCAAGGCAGTGTGTGCTCTGTAGCGCGAGAATGTTATGGCAATACAGTAGGCAGTGCATTTAGCAGGCACTGGTGTGACGAGCACAGTGGCAAATGTTTCACCGACTTTCATTTGTCATTGAGCAGTTTATGAAGCTTCACGTTCAAGGTTGAATATCACATGGGGTAGGACAAAGACGACAAATGACATTTAAGTAAGCGGCATTATTGTCAAGCTGTGGGTGAGTAGTCAAATATTAAATGCATAACAGAATGTTGTTATATGAGTGGAATAAAAGCTGTATTTTCATCATATATGAGACTAGGTCATTTCATGATTGTAGGAAGGCATGCTTTGATTGTTTACGACTAACTGCATGAGAACCTTGAGAATAATGAATGTTATAGTTACTGAGGAATGTTCTCGCAGCATTTGAGAGTACTGTCGGACGTTATGTGTCACTTTGTTAATATGAATTATTAATGAATTATTAATGTTAATCTCACGATCATGATCCACGGTACCTCCCTTTTACGTGGAATGCGAACCACAGGACATGGCATTTCAATTCGAAACTCTCACATGTATTGACCGGGAATCAAACCCGGTCTATCTTGGTGAGAGACTAACAGCTTGACCGCTGCACCACAAATGTGACAGTAGCATATCTCCAATTCAATCTATACAGTCATCACAGTACCAGTATGAAAATGGAGTGTAAATTAACATTTTAAGAATGTCCAAGCTGTGTAGTATACGTGAAGGATAACATGTCAGATGTTACACATCATATGCGACTACTGTAAGGCTCGTATCTTTTGTGTATTTGATTATGTAATGCTTATTTAATACATATGTGTATTATTTATTTCAACATTTAACAACCTTGATTTTAAAAAAAAATATTTTGTGACGTGTTCCGTTTTACCAATCATGAAATCTGGCAACCCTAGGCTCGTCTCAAGACGAACTTGTGACAATGCAATACGAGACTCATGCCATTAGCTACGAGCCTACCTTCTCACATATATCACATAGTACCCCTGATTACTGGGTAGCTATTTATTTTGTATTCTCTCTCATACATTAAGCTCTCTCTCAAAAACCGTGACATTCAAAGCCTATCTCAGTACGCACTCGATCATAATCTAATACTTAACTTCGAAAAAACGCAACCGATCATCATCAGCTATACCAAATTACTCAGTTCCCTACCTGACCCAGTACCACCTTTACAGCTTGCATCCCAAACAGTTCCGTACCAGTCAGCAGTAAGAAATCTGGGAGTTACTTTTGACTCTCGATTATCATGGCAGGATCACACAAACATGATTCTGAAAAGGGTTGCATCGTGAAAAAATCCACAACCTGCTTCCAGTCTCCGACCGGGTCAGGAATGGAATGAATGAAGCCCCCATCTAGCGGCGAGGATATGAACTGTGCCGGCTGCCGAGGCCTGACGCACTCCTCTGGGGCAATGATTAAATGAATGACAGATGAAATGATATTGGAGAGTGTTGCTGGAATGAAATTTGACAGGGAAAACCGGAGTACCCGGAGAAAAACCTGTCTGCCTCCATTTTGTCCAGCACAAATCTCACATGGAGTGACCGGGATTTGAACCACGGACCCAGCGGTGAGAGACCGGCGTGCTGCCGCCTAAGCCACGGAGGCTTAGGGTTGCATCGTCATTATATCAAATTAGGCGAACTTGCTTCTATTTGCCTCAAAATGTACGAAAGATACTGATACAGAGTTTGATATTACCAATATTTGACTATGGATCTATAATTTACCATGATATGGGAGAGGTCCTCAATACAAAATTGCAAAGAATGCAAAATGCTTGCTTGCGGTTTGTTCTCAATGTACCAAGAGAGTCTCATATAACTTCATTTTACGTCCAGATTGGATGGCTAAAGTTAAAGGAACGAAGACAGTAGGCTATGCCATGGCTCTGACTGTGATAAAAATTCTAAAATTCAAAATTCCGTCTTATATTTACTGCACACTAACTCCCATGCAATCAGTGCATAACCGTGCGAATAGACACACTGCACAAATGCTCCAGATACCTCTTCACAGAACCGAAAAATGCAAAGGTTCATTCCGTATTTGAGCTAGCATTCTCCGGAATAAATATAAATTGCACCAGTATTCAGGACTTCCTATCAGAACGATAAAACACTCCCTTCATTGTAATCTATCAGCTATACAATTATCATGATCAAGGTGAACGGATGTAATAACAAGAACTTCTATTGTCAACTGTATGTTTAGGTTAAGTTTTTTTTCTTTCTTCATTTATTCTATTGTATTTAACCGCCCTCTGAATGAAGAGAGCTGTATAAAGAGGCTTTGTAGCCTTAGTGGCCTATATAAGAGAAACAATAAATTCAAATTCAAATGTGTTTTTCTGTTTGCAGTGCACAGACAGCGACAACATCTACTTCTACCCCTTGCCAGGACACTGTGATTCATATGTTCATTGCATTTTTGGAAAAGCTCACATAGACAGCTGCCCTGCAGGACTGCTCTTCAATCCTGTAACAAAGTTCTGTGACTTGCCCCAAAATGTCAGGTGTCAGTTCTGGGAGGATTGAATGCTTAATGCATCTGCTGTACAGTAAATCAAGGACCATCTTATCTGTATGGTATCTGAATTTTATATATAATTTTGTTACTTTTATATTCTTCTACACTGGAATCTCCAAAAATGCTTTAAAATAAAAACACTGTAACACTGAATGAGACATCATCCATCGATAATATTATCTTAAGTACTGAAATTAGCCAAAATACCTTTCTTAATGATGAAAAATAAATCAGGAAATGATGTAGTAATATATGTTTATCCCTCCGCTGTCCATTCCCTTTTTAGATCACAACTTAATAGTAAAATTCCAGCTGTGTTCGCCATTATGCGCGTGAATTATAATAATCAAATATAGTATTTCCAACCCTGTGCTTATGGAGCTACTGTAAAATTTGTTAAATCCAGACCAATGGCCCCCAGGGGACACTTTTGCATAATGATGGGTTTCGAGGTCAGGCCTATTTCTGTTTCCCTAATTTCTGCGGCATTGTCATATTATTATTATTATTTATTTATTTACATTGTTTAGACCCAAAGGATCACATTAAGCAAATTATGTTCTGGTGCTGTTCTTCTTGTTCTTCCAGAACTCCTTCACCATCTCACTCTGTCGGACTCGACATTCCTCCGTCCATCCTTTCCCTGGTCTCCTTGGTCGATCTTCATGTGTAACTTACCAACTGTGGATCTTATGTCGGAATGTCATTCGATCGTCTATGTCTATTGGTATGATGTTGGCACTTTCGAGATCAATTTGGACTTGGGTAACCCAGGCTGTTGTCACTTTAAGTTTCCGTAAGTAAGTCAATATTCTCTTTGTTAGCCGGTCGTCATTCAGTCTCATAATGTGGCCGTAGAATCTCAGTCGTCGCTTGCGGAAATCTGACTCGATGTTAGAGTATCTCTCTGTGATTGCAGACGATATCCATCATCTGTGAGTTTAGGGCCCAATATCTTATGGATGATTTTTCTCTCAGCCTTCTTGATGTTCTCAAGATCCCCTTTGTAGTTGAGGTTTAGTGTCTCGCTGGCATAAAGTGTCTCAGGTTTGATGACAGTCGTGTAGTGTTGAATTTTGGTGTTGATAATGATACATTTCTTGTTGTAAATATTTGCGATTTTTCCGTATGCTTTCCGCAATTTAAGTTCAAAATATTTTTGCGCCACTCTCTCCATACCTGTGGGTTCAATTATTTCACCCAAATACTTGAATTGATTAACCCTGTTTATCATACCGTACTCTGTGAGTAAATTTTGTGCTTGAATGTGTTTTGTCGATATAGTCTTTGTGAAGGAAATTTGTAGTCCGACCTTTTCAGCACACTCTTGCAAGACCTCAATCTGAAGAATTGCCGTTCGTTATTATTATTATTATTTTAAAATTAAAATAACCCTGAGTAACATTCCGCAATGAATTAATATTTACTGCGAATGCCTGATTTACAGTTATGCAACAACTTAAGGAATGTATTTGATTTCTCTATAATGGAAATTTAGTCTGCTGACAAATAGACTGGCACAAACATTTTGTGTTATTTTATTTGTCAATGTGAAAGTTTTTTTTAACGTGTCCTATATTTATAAGGGTTTTTTAATTGTATGTACAATAATCTCACATGTTTCCATTTCATCCAAATCAACCATTTGTCATTACTGTAGTTTTAATGTTCATGGTGACTGGCCAGTACCGTTCTAGTTGATGAAGGAACAGATTTTTGTGAAATAGTAAGCTCCGAAACATGTACTATAGAGCATCAAGCGTTTAGAAAAGACTGTGGGTCTTATGGGCTTTTACTTTTAACGGAAACACCCTCACACTAGTTTTGTTACCTTACCTTTTATCATGAGGGAACTCTGAACATATATATTTTTCGTCATAATAGCTTCTTACAAGTATCTGCCAATTGATTACCTTTGTTATTGCATATAAGTATCGTTTATATTACGTCTTAGTGATTTAAACATTTTCGAGGTTAGCACGCTAGAATGAAGAGCCTCATCCAGTGCTGCATGCTCGCCCGGAGTGGAGCACGTGTCCAGTTCCGCCGCCAACATAAGTTCTGAAGCACTATCCGTCTTTGGTATTTTGTTGTGTGTCTGTTTTATTTTCTGTTCGATCGAATCAGGGCTCCCGACAGTGGGGTTCGAACCCACTATCTCCCGAATGCAAGCTCACAGCTGCGCGCCACTAACCGCATGGCTAACTCACTACAATATTACAAATATTAATCTAAACAAAACAACAAGAAGAGAATTGAAAGAAACTAAATTATAGCCTAACTAATAACAAAAAAAAGTGATGATCAACAGTATTGCTGATGTAAAAATGGTTAACATCGTCAACATACAGTACATCCGAGATGGAAGGGTTATGCTCTCGACATCTGTCAATCATTAATGCATCGTATCACAACGAAATGAATGTCGTTATTGGTTCTCTTCGCGTAGGTACGGTAGCCTTAATACTGGTCCAACCCGTTACCACCTGCAAAACTGCTCCTTCCTGTGCGTATTCTACTTTAGGTAGCTGCTGGGGTTGTGTTGTCTCGCTAACTTATGAAAGAACAGTACTCGAAGCGGATGAACATAACGTATGACGTCAGCGCTATCTTTGCCTAGAGTTAGCAACACTGTCGCCATAAGGCTCCACAGTCTTTTCTAAACGCTGGATGCTCTATAGTATACAGTGGAACGTGGCTAATTCGAACTTCAATAATTCGAAATATTCTTTAATTCGAATATTTCCCTTGGTCCCTAGCATTTTATATACAATCAATGCTAAAAAAATCGAGGTTAATTCGAATTATACTTTGGATAATTCGAAGTTTTTAGTGTAAAAAGCCGATCGGAGGCCAAACAGTTGGGTCAGTTCCCGAAAAAACTGTTCCGAGTGCAGCCCAGGCAACTAACCACATAACAGAACTTAGGCATTTTTTTTAGTAGAAATGACATAAGTGATTCTGTTTTCCATTCCTCAAATTTGTTAGATTCTTTTGTGATGGCCGACGAGAGACTTCATTGTAGAAAACAGGTAAAAGTCGCAAACATTTTTGAAAAACAGTAGATTTCTCTAAGACTTAACTAGATTTCTGGATTACTACTGTCGTTAAATAGCTGAATAGTACATTTTGGTTTTATTTTTCATTTCAAACTTTTGAGGTTATTCACGATACAGTCATTATAAAGTACTGTTGTTTGTTAATCTGCTTTGTTGAATGAAAATCATTATGTAAACGTAATACACTATACTGTATTTTCTCTACCCTTTTCAAATAACTTTCTTATTTCAAATTTTTGGATAATTCGAATTTTTGGATAATTCGAATTTTTCTACTGGTCCCTTGAGGTTCGAATTATCCAAGTTCCACTGTATAAACATTAAAGACATTAGTACCGGTATTGACTAGACAGAATCAAGAGTATTTGCAACTTTCAAATTAGAACATCTTAACCTTTAATATTCACTCTGGGGGTCCTTCAGACACTGGTGATTTTTGTTTTCATAACAAATTGGATAGCGCTGGAATCATGGTCTTACCCCTTTATATTGGAAATATCTGTTCCCGTAGGAAACAGGATGTAAAATTGTCCGATTGAGCTATGTACATTAACAAATTCACAAAGAAATTTGATACAATGGTCCGGTTAGCTCAAAACAGTTGCCAGCGTTTCGCCCCAGTGTACCAATTGGTTATGGGGCGAAACGCTGGCAACTGTTTTGAGCTAACCGGACCATTGTATCAAATTTCTTTGTGAATTTGTTAATGTACATAGCTCAATCGGACAATTTTACATCCTGTTTCCTACGGGAACAGATATTTCCAATATGGATTAGCTAGGTAAGCTAACATTATTTTTGAAAGGAAGTATTGACTTCCATAGTACATTGGCGCTGCTCGTGGCAACATTTGTGCCTTGCAGTAGACTTCACAGTAAGTACTAGCCACGCGTCTTGGTGAGGTGTACCATAACCAACTGAAGAGCCCATTGGTACACTGGGGGGAAACGCTGGCAACTGTTTTGAGCTAACCGGACCATTGTATCAAATTACCCCTTTATGTAAATTAAGTTGGTAGAACTGTTGAGACAAAGTCTAACTGGCAGCTCCATTGTTTCACCAAGTTTTAGTCAGTTGGATATTGAGTTGAATACAAGGTTGGTCAGACCCCAGTGGGGCTCTTCGAGGTCTCTTCAGTTATTTGTCAGTGATATTGAGGAACCCCTGAAATCTGAACCCCGCAAATCCGAATTCCCGGGAAATCCGAATATCGTTTTAATGGAACCACATAACAGAGTATAGAACGAATTATTAAGTAAGATTATTGTGTAACTTAATTTCATTGTGACAAAAGTTATTAAAGTACTAAATTGCTATTAAATTACTGGTTGCATAAGCATGGCATGATATTTAATATCTGCAAATCAAAATTTATATTATAAAGGGTGATTTTTCTGCTGGAGTGGTGCCAGGCGCGGCACGCCAATCAAACACGGGCCGCAGACTGCGCGAAGGTAGAAACCGTGACAGAGTACATTAAATTAATGGTAAATTCACCAGCAAATCATAATTAAAGAACTTAACATTTCACAGAAGATGCTTAAAATCTTCAACTGAAAGAAGAGGTTATACCGTGTAAATAAATTAGCGTTTACACGTTGTAATTCCCTTCAGTTGTGAGGGATATCTGCTGCCGTATATTGTTCTCCAGCTCCACAAGAGTACGGGTAACTGATCTGTACACTTTATACCCTACAGGAGCTGGAGAAAAATATACGGCAGCAGATATCCCTCATTAATGGTTGGTTGGTTGGTTCCTTAGTTTAGGGGCTGCGACAACGCGGTCATGTAGCCCCGTGTACTTTGGGTGTGTGTAGAATCTGTCTGATAACCGGTGTTAATTGTGATGACTGTATTAGTGTGTGTATCTGTTTTTTAATTCAAGTAGAGACTGCAACTTTGAATTTTCAAATAGTTCCTACTTTTGCCACCAAACGCCACCGTCAACGACTACTAGGCCTAGTTCAGAACTAGCTACTAGACGCCACCGCAGTCGGCTCTTGGCAACGAACGTAGCAACCTAAGAGCGTTGTTTACATCCTTAACCTATCCAATTTAGTTTCACACAGGTGTAATTAGTGGAAAGATCTTTAACATGCCATAAATCTATGACATGGGACCGCCGGCTTTACTTCCCCTCCGAAGGAAGGCATACTGAGGGATTTTTAACGCTCTTAAAAAATCCAACGGCTTCGGCCGGGTTTGAACCCGCTATCTTGGGCATAGAAGCTCAGCATGCTACCAACTACGCCACCGAAGCCGCCATCCCTCATTAAGGAAGGAGAATTACAACGTGTAAAAGCTAATTTATTTACACGGTACAACGCCTGTCTGTCAGCTGAAGGAGAACATTTTCAGCATCTTCTGTGAAAAGGTAAGTTCTTTAATCATGATTTGCTGGTGAATTTACCATTAATTAGTATTATTATTATTAATTTTGATTGGTCACAATGGACCACTTGAGTCGTTCCACAATCACTTCTTCTTTGAAGGTAGTACTGCTTGGTTCTTGTGCTCTTTCCAGTGCTTTTTCATTCTTTCAGATCGGGATTTTCTCAACTCATCTGAAATCTCCATAGGCTTTCTATGTGTCATTTCTGCAGAAAATTTGTGAGTTTTAAGAATGGTGTTATTTTTATTTTTCTCCTCGGCATCTGTTATCTTGAATCCGACTGCTTTGAGATCTTGTTGGATATCTTGGATCCATTTTCCTCCAGTTTTCTTTCCTAGATTTCTCATCACTAGTTGGCATACAATTCTGTTTTCTGGAAGCCGTAAGATGTGAATAAAATATGAAATTCTTTTCTTCTTCATTGTGCTGGTGATTGGATCAATCTCACGATCGACAGTTTCATTTGGGAGAATCCTCCAGACTCCCTCAACCTGATACTTTTTATTTATGCACGTTCTAATCATTCTTCTTTCCGTTTTGAGGAGCTGATCAGTTCTTTCTTCGTTTTTAATTTGGAACAGTGTTTCACAAGCATAAGTGGCTTCAGGGAGAGTTACAGTTTTATAATTTTGGATCTTAGTAGCTATTGATAGGCATTTTTTATTAAGCTTATATGTTGACCAGATTAGAGATTGTGCCTTTTTCATTTTAATTAATTAATTAATAAATTAATTAATGTACTCAGTTATGGTTTCTACCTCCGCGCAGTCTGCGACCCGAGTTCCGTTGGTGGCCCTGCTCCAGCAAAAAAATCACCCCGTATAAAACATTTATCAGCATTGATTTTCTTTTTTAATGGAAACATGTTTGTAGCATAAGCACTTTCAATACCAGATACCGTATTATCCAATGTTTTATGTTGGCATATTAATTAACATGCCAATAATTCCACTTAATATTGTTAACAGGCAAAAGAATAAGTAGCCTATTATGTACTGTATTATTGTTATTATTATTAATCTTGAATGGTCACATTGGACCTCTTGAGTCGTTCCACAATCACTTCTTCTTAGTTCTTGCGCTCTTTCCAGTACTTTTTCATTCTTTCAGATTGGGATTTTCTCAGCTCATCTAAAATCTCCATAGGCTTTCTATGTGTAATTTCTGCAGAAAATTTGTGAGTTTTAAGAAAGGTGTTAATTTTATTTTATTGTACTGTATATAATCAAAAAGAAAGAAAAAGAAACTAGAAGATGAAGAGAATAAAATGTTCTTTGGAATAAACTATTGATGAGAAGTTAAAGATTGATTTTGTTGATTGCATCACATCTACATTTTGATTTTAGCAGTATTACTATTAAATATTCTTCCTTTCTATAACACAGCGGCATCACGTGAGAGAAAGACAATGTTAGTTTTATCATGAAATTCATACTGGATTATAGCACTACAACACTTTTCTTTTGTTCATATTTGGACAAGTACAGTAAACTCTCAGCTATCCGGCCTACTTATTACTGTACCAATACTTTTCCAAAGCTTTAACAAGTGGGCTCCTGCTAGAACCCTATGTGGTATTTCAAAATACTTTATGCATATCTTGTTCTTCTGGCACATGTGGAGCCACAACTATAAGGTATAGTGCAGTATCGTTAATACGTATGTATTGAATACGTTATCAGAAAGAACTCTTTAACAAACGGGACACAGAAGCCCTCTTTCAGCGCTCACAAACAACAATGAACACATGTAGAGAGCAGCTATATTGGCAACTCTGTGTTCTTTGTTCTGTCAGTTGTTTATTGGAAGTTCAAAGTGAGTATGTTCATAAATTGATGTTTTGTGCACTGCGTTGTACACTTCTAGGCTACAGTATTTTAATGAAAGATTGCAGAATGGGTGATAGATGAGAAACTACATTTAAAGTGACTAGATTCTAGGGTAACGGCTTTGGAATTAGGGGTAGGAAAAAGTACAGTTGCAAACTGGGAGAAAAATCGAGCAGAAATTGAAAAGTGGTGTGCTGCCCAAACTAGTGTAAGTGGAATTAAAGTAAGAGAAACGATGTTGAAAGGTAAGCATAAAGATCGGAAGAGAATATATAACTCCGGCCTATCCGGCTTGACCTTCCGCCACATTAGGGCGGATAGCCGAGAGTCTACTGTGTTAACAAAATGTTACTTTTTCAACTTGAAAAGAATTAAAATGTTACAATCTGGAGAAATTTAAAAAAAATATAGTGTAATTTATGTAACTTGTCATAATAAAATCCTAATTAATTTCATTTTGTTCATTTGTTATTCCTTACAACCAAATCATCCGTGTTTGTTCCAACTAGGATAGCTCAGTGCATTATGCATTCCTCATTATTACAGGCGGAGTTGTTCGACCTTCCGGTGGTCATACTTCAAAACTCTCACAATCAAGCATGTAGCAGCACCAGGTGCTGCCTCCAGAAAATTGTCTTTTTAATCCTTAACATGTCCAGTGTGGATCACACGCACAACGCTTGACACTAGTTTACAAGCAGGTGCAGATAACGTGCCTTGCGCGTCATGGGACGATTGTTAGAAAATGTGAATCCCATTCTTCCTGCACAGTAAGAAAGGCTCTCCTAGTCATCCCGTACTTCGTGTTAAGTAAAATCTACCAGCAGGTTCATCTGTACTCAGATTTGTGCATGAGTTTTAGGTTTTCCGAGTATTTACTCGCCTCGATTTTCGTCATATGTTATATTCTTTTTTTTTGATCTCTGAGCAGCAAGCCAACTTCTATGCGAGGTAAGACGTAGCATGTTCTGTTTATTATTATTATTATTATTTCAGGAGTATTAAGAGTGATTCCGCTTTTATAATAAAGAATTCCATTAAAAATTCATTTAAGGACTAAACTTGTAATTCATTCATTCATTTCCGTGTCCGGTCAACATTTCCCAAAAATTGCAGCTGCGATGGCCTTGTTACTTCCTCTAAAAACATCTTCTATTGTGCATGGGTTCTCCAGGAGGGGGCAGGTAAGTAGGTGAGTTGGGTCTCGTTCAGCTCCGCATTCTCAAGAGGTGTCTGCATCTGCTGGAAGGATCCCACATTTTTGCTGGTTGGTCTTACATCGAGGGACACCCACTCTTAAGCAGTTGAGAGATCTCCACACAGGATAAGATAGGTCGGTGCCAGGAGCCAGTTCTTCCTTTGGTGACATGTCTGTGGGCAGTGAGCTCCTCCATCTGTTAAGACGAGTTGTCTCTCGTGTTCTCTCCAGCGGCAGAGTCCTAGCAAGGAAACTCTTACGGAATCTGAGGCGAGACCTTGTTGCCTGGTGACCATATAGTGGATGTCGATGGTCATTCTCCTGCTTTGTTCTCTCGGCGTCTGCAGCAGTGGCCCCCTGGATGTTGGGTGGGGCTATTCGAACAATAGGGTATAGTTTGTGCCCTGGTGTTGGTTTCAGGCATCCCGAGATTATCCTTGCAGTGTCATTGACCGCAGTATCAACCTGCTTAGCATGTGTGCTGAAGCGTTCCACACAGGAGCGGCATACTCAGCGGCTAACACACACAGTGCAAGTCCGGAAGTCCTCAGGATGTGCGGGCTGGCTCCCTAGGTGCTGCCGATCAGCTTCTTGAGAATGCCAACTTGTAATTGACATTTAGTCGTGCATCATATTCATGAGTAATATGAAATAACTTGCAGTAACCATTTTTGGCGCTCGCCACGGTGGGTGAGTGGTTATCGTTTTGGATTACTAACCTGAAGCTTGCAGGTTCGCTCCTGGCCGTGGTAAGTGATTTTTGAAAGGCGGCAAATATCACGACACGCATGTCATACGATGTTGGCATGTTAAAGAATCTATTTGAATTCAGTAGGCCATGCTCATAATGGCAAAATTAATCTCGGGATTTTCTGCCAACCCAAAGTTCCTCATTTCTCTACTAGAAAGCACTATAGTGTCAAGGAGCTTAGATATCTAACCTCCTTGACTTTCATAGTGCTTCAAGGGACAACAAAATTTGACATGCAAGCTACCCTCTGGATGTCAACATCGTATGACATGCATGTCGTGATTTTTGACGCCTTTCAAATTCACTTACCATGGCCAGAAGCGAACCTGTCAGTTTGGGGTTAGTAATCCGACACGATAACCACTCACCCACCGTGGCAAGCTAGTTACATAGATGAACTTCTAGTAGTGCCCTTTATCACCGTACAAAATTTCAGGGTGATATCTGTTACTGTTGCAGAGATATAGGATGCTAGTGAAATATTTCACATGGCCGCAATGTTGGATTGGTGAAACATATTAAAATTTGAATGGCTCGGACGAGGTAATAGTATGCACTTACCGAGTTTCATTGAAATCACTTTAACTGTTTAGATTTTACTAGGGGGCACACACACACACACACACACGGACAAAAGGTGATCTCATAAGCTTATTTATTTCATAGATAAAAATAAAAACACATGATCTACCTATTTCTACAACATAAATTTATGATAGAAACATTGCAAAATAACACTTGTAATGAAATATTTAACACAAAAAGTGATAAAAATGTCCAGCATAACTCAACACTTTGCTAGTGTTTCGCCCCAGTGTACCAATTGGGCTCTTCTGTTGGTAAAGGTACACCTACAAAGACGAGCAGCTGGCGCACACAGAGAAGGCCATGCAAGACGCCTCGCTACATGTGTAGCCACGTCATGAGCATTCCAGTGCACCACGGGAGTCAAGAACTCCACTCCAAAACAATAAACCTTGCTTTGGTATTGAATATAATCAATGGCCTTCTAAGTGTGTGCCAGCTGCGCGTCTTGGTAGGTGTACCTTTACCAACAGAAGAGCCCAATTGGTACACTGGAGCGAAACGTTAGCAAAGTGTTGAGTTATGCTGGACATTTTTATCACTTTTTGTGTCAATTATAATGGCTCAATGGACAATACTCATTTTGATTTTCTTTCGAGAACATTTTGATTATATGAAATATTTAGTAAAATCCCTCACCAATATTCCAACAGTAAAAGTACACGTATGGGCGTGTGCTGTACAGAGTGCTGCCGGAGCGGACTCTTCTCGTTCAACCTTGACCGATGACTGCTAGTATGGAGGAAAATGACATCTGGCAGATGGAATATGTTGTTACTAGTGATTCCAACAGTGAATACTGAAGTTCCCTGGCCTCTTCAAATAGCATACTCTAGCCTGTGCCTATAGACAAGTGCAAAAACAATGCTTTCTTTGCCTGTAACAACCTAATTTTTTATATCTTCTTTGCTTTTGTCAATCACTGCTTATTTTGTATTTCAAGTGGTGTAAGTTTCATTACTTCACTTAGTTTTTCACCTCTCAATTTAATGTCAATTTAATTTAATTTATGATTCCTCCCAGTTGCATTCCATTAATCTTCTTGTACATTTATTGATTTTCACTGTTGTTGTTTGAGTCTTCAGTCTTTTGACCGGTTTGATGCAGCTCTCCATGCCTCCCTGTCCTGAGCTTATCGTTTCATCTCTACATAGCTACCACACCCTACGTCCGAGGCAATCTGTTTAACATATTCTAACCTTGGTCTACCCCTACAGTTCTTGTCCTCGACCCTTCCTTCCATAACTAAGCTTGCTATTCCTGGGTATCTTAGTACGTGTCCTACCAACCTATCTCTTCTCTTCATTTGCAGTCGCCAGAAACATCTCTCCTCTCCCACTAGTCATAATACCTCTTCGTTTGTAACCCTATCTACCCCTCTGATCTTCATTATTCTCCTGTTACACCACATTTCAAACACTTCAATTCTTTTCTGCTGCACCAATAGTCCTAGTTTCACTTCCATTGAGTGGCACGGTTCAGACAAAGGCCTTCAGAAATTACTTCCTAAACTTAAATCTATATTTGATGTCAACAGATTCCTTTTCTGTAGAAATGCTTTTTTTTGCCAGAGCTAACGTACTTTTTATATCCTCTTTGCTTTGTCTATCACTGGTTATTTTGCATCCTAAGTAACAGAAGTCTCCTACTTCCTTTAGTTTTTCACCTGCCAATTTGATGTCCATAGAGGTTTCTGATTTATTTCGGCAGCGTTCCAATATTTTTGTTTTACATTTATTAATTTTCATCACGAATTCTTTCCTCAAGACGGAGTCCATACTATTCAAAAACTCATTCAAATCCTCAGGCGTGTCGGCCAAGATGACTATGTCATCGGCAAATCTCAGAGTTGAAATTATTTCTCCTTGAATCTTCATTCCCACTTGACATTTTTCTACAATTTCCTTCATTGCTTGTTCAATGTAAAGTTTGAAAAGTATGGGTGATAAGTTGCAGCCTTGCCTTACACCTTTCTAAAAACCAGCTTCTCTCTCATGTCCTTCAGCTCGAATGACTGCTGTCAGGATTTTCACTGTGTATATTTTGACCAAGACGGAGTCTATATCATTAAGAAACACCTTCAAATCCTCTTGTGAATTGGCTCAGGCGAAAATGTTATCAAGAAATTCCAGGGTTGAAATAGTTACACCTTGAACCACTTTACATTTTTCTCTCTATATAAATCTCTTTCTCTAGAGTGATACTGTTTTTAATTCAAGATATTTATTGATGGTGATTGTGCAACAGGAGTGATAATATCTATTTTAGATAGCGGGTGACCAAATAAATTCTTTGGTATGTTATATAACTGTCACATATCAAGACTGCCAGAAACCAGGATATTGAAACAACTACCGGTATCTGATTACTTTTTGAAACATAAAATCAATAATAATTGGTTCAAAGAAGTTCAGGATGATTTGGAAGAATTGGGTATAACTCAGCAACAAATCAAAGACAGAGAAGAGAAGAGGATTATGAAGAACAAAAGCATAAGTCTGAAACTAATAACAGTTGAACGGAAACAATATACCATATCGGACACACAAAGGGCTTCCAGGTCGGAGAGGATGAGAAAGTTCTGGGAGGAGAAAAAGAAGAAATTTACTCAAATGTATCGATTTAAGTGCTCCAATGTGGGTGTAAAATATGTAAATACAGTAAATAAATAAATAAATAACAGTGACACAAGACTAGCTTTTCTCTTCAAATGTAGGATGTTTTGCAAGCCTATCCCACACAATAAAGTGAACTTAAATCCCCAGCGAACACTCAAATGGGGCAGAATGTGAACAGAATATTGGATTCAGGCCAAACAAGAAAATCACACAATGATCTATGATCTCTTTTTAATACAATTATATTACAATATCCTTGTACAAGTAAAATATAATACACATCAAATATACACAGAACATGTATACATATTGCACAGTCAAGTATTTATATTCATTTACAAAAGAGAATTAAATACGAGGGTTGTTTTTTTTTTTTTTTTTCAACCTCCAAAGGGCTATAAAATGACAGATTGACATAACAAAATGATTTTCTTGTTTCTTTCTCCGTTAGGTTCTTCTGAGGACCACGAACCAATTTCAATGTTTAGTCCTTTGTTGTTCTTTCTTCTTCCTCCTTCATCTTTTCGCTGTGTGTCTTCTTTCTCTCCTCCGAGCATTTTTAGCCTGTTTTCTTATATTGCCATCCTTGGAGTCCTTCCATTCCCAATTCCTTTTTATCATTTTAAGTGATCTTGTCGTCTTCGTCGTTACGCTGAGGTCTGGCGTTACGTTAAGGTGAGGGAACTAAATGTACCGAGAATGCACTGAAGTATGTGATGTCATAGTACGATGTAGCAGCCGAGTACCAAGAAGGCAGTGCGAGAACAGAGTTTCAAGAAGGCAGTACGAGAACAATCAAGTCGGCAGTGAAGAAACAAACTAGAATCTTGAAACTCTGTTCTCGCACTGCCTTCTTGGTATTTGGCTGCTAGCATTTAAAATGATATAAAGTCCAGTCTTTCAGACTGACTATCAAGTCTCTTTTTTTTGAAAATTTCTCTCTCTAGTGCATCTTCTTCTCTTACAGTGTTTTTTTCTAAATCTTTCTTTACTTCTTGAAACCAGGCTGTTGTCGATTTCTTTTTCCAAAGATATTTAAAAATCTGTTTGATTTTATTACTAAAAGTTTACTTGTTTTGTACTTATTTTTCATCATAATCGCCAAAACGATTGAAACATTTGTCGTGTCGTGTCGTGACACCAGCATTCCAATGCTCTCAGCAAAGAATTCTGCCGCCAATGAGGTGGGTACGTCTGGACGGTCTCCTGAAGTTCTTTGTTGGTGGAGAATCGTTGTCGCCCAACCATACCTTCAATATTCGAAAGAGGTGAAAATCACTCAGTGCTAGGTTTAGACTAAACGGCAGTTGGTCAGAAACTTCCCACCTGAATTCTTTTAGAAGGTCTTTCGTCATATTTGTACAGTGCATTCATGCGTTGTCATGGATCAAAACCAAGCCGGACGAGAGCATGTTTCTTAGTTTGCTTTGAATTGCTCTGCTGTAGAAAACGAATCACACTCTGCATCTCATACTTGGCAGCATTATCGATGGTAGCGGCCATGTTCAATTGACCATAGCTCGGCTATGAGTGGCGCATTGGAGCCAATAATGACACAGGTTGTGGATGGGATATCGTGCAATTGTACGACGCTCTGACTTTGCTTCTGCTCATGATCCGAGTTTGAAAAAAGATCAGCTCTCATAGTATCATAGAAATGATTAGGAAATAGCTCCTCGTAGAGTGGTCATTATTGTTTAGTAAGACTTGAATAGTACGATGCTCTGACTTTGCTCCCGCTAACCTCTTGTTTACTTAGATTCATGTTCGGAGGTTGAAAAAAAAAATTTTTAATCAGCCCTCGGAGTATCATAGAAATGACTAGGAATTAGCTCCTCTTGGAGTGGTCATTATTGTTGAGTAAGACTTGAATAATGTGACTGTAGTCAGGATTTGAACCTGAATTTCCAGCAGTCCAGACAGGCACTTTTAACCGCTTACACTACCAGGCCAGACCAGTGCTCATTTCTTAGTCTTAGAGGAAGAGAACATACCGTAAGCATAGAAATGACTTTAGGAGGGGAGCATGACAGCCCAGTGGCTTCACTGTTCGTCTCTCACCCGGACGACCGGGGTTCGAATCCCAGTGACAGTAGGGTGGAATTGTCAACTGAAAAATCATGTGGCATCAGGGAGGGCATCCAGCCTGAAATCCCCAACCAATATCCAAATTGGCTAGGTTGGCTCCGGTGACCCGAAACAAATCGGAATAAAGATAGCTTTGAGGCCATTTATCAGTTTTGCCTTATTAACAATTAGTTTTCAGTTGGTCAACATAAAAAACAGTTCAATTACTGGAATATGTGAAAAATAATTATACAGGGTAGGTGGAGTCAGACCCGTTATCCGAGAACATACGATTCCCCAGGTCAGGAAGCACCGAAAGACGTGAAGAACATATAGTAAAAGGGGCGTGGTTTAGGAGAAAACAGGAGCAAAAGTACATCACTCTTGGCAACACTGCTTGCTACTGTGTACACAGCGGATCGAGGAAGTGCCACTGGAATGCGTCAGCAGATACCTCACGACGAGGTGAGACAAACCGGTTGTTTGTGTAAACATCAAACTGACAGAACAACCGGTATTCACTGGGGTACTTACTTTCCGTGTCTGGGAGGCACACTAAATTCTTCCTTTCCAGAACTCTGCAGCTCTTATCCCTCGGTCTGTGGCCAACATAAAGTCTTCCTGGCTGCAGGTGTTATTAAGATCTCGGCACGTGAACAGGTGTTGTGGAGTCTGGATTTCTCCACAGGCACATCGTGGATCTTCTGCATAACCCCACTTCACAAGGTTGCTACGACACTTGGACACTCCTGTTCTAATCCGGTTTAAGGACCTCCAGGTGGTATAAGGCAAATGACTACCACTGCTCAGTTCTTCTTAAGGGGTAAACCCCTCTGGTACTATTTTCACCGGGATAAGTCTCGCAGACAACTGATAAGTGAAGGCGAGTTCCACAGATGGGAGGAAACTTGCCCAACCAGTTCCCACAGACTAGGAACAACATAGTTCCAAATATGCTTCCCTTCCGCTCTAAGATAAGACATGTACACGCGACAGCTGATGTGATGTTGCCGGCCTGGACATGGCAAATAGCCTTCCCGTAAGTGATTGTCGTAACATGGAATTGTTTGAGAGCCACTCGCCGTATTCAGATCCACCCCAGACATAATTTCTTAGGTTTCTTATGCTGCACAGCATGGTGCAATCCCAAAGTCATAGGGCCAACGATTGGCCTGCTAGACATGTTTAAATAAAGGCAATAAACCATTTTCCCCCCGCTAAACCAGTGGTTCTGAACCCGTAGAAGTCTGCGGACCACTCAGCGTGAAATTGAATCATGTACGGACCACCCCTCTTCCCGCCCCCTCCCCACCCCCAATACACCTGATCAGTTGTAACCCTTCCTCAATAACACTTATTTTAAAGATATTTCAATTCACAACCTGATAGTCATCGCCGCGAATACTTTCAGACGATTCTCGTTCAACGCAGATAGTTTTCGAAATCCCCATTTATTGGCCACTTTGTTATACGTGCTGGTGGACCCTTTTCTCCCGAGGCACTCGCGGACCACCGGTTAAGAACCACTGCGCTAAACCATGCACCTTTCATCAGCCTATACGTTTTTCGCGTCTTTCGGCGCGCCCTGACCTAAAGAATAATATGTTCCCGGCTGTCCAGTTAAACTATACCCACCCTATATATATATATATCTTCTTCTTCTTCTTCCTGGCGTTGTTCCCAATTATCTTTTGGGGTCCGCCACTCTGCACCTCGCTCTCCATTTGTTGTGGTTTGCTGCATCTATAGGACGAAGACCAACGATGCGCATATCGTCGTGTAGAGTATTCATCCAACACCTTTGTGGTTGTCCTGGAGGTCTTTGTCCATGAGGCTCGAGAGCAAGTGACTTCCTTACAATGGACTCTGTATTTTCTCGGGCTACATGACCGTACCAACGCAACCGAGTCTCCCTCATTTTGGCTGGAATAGGGGCAACTCCAAGAGTATTGCAGACATCTTCGTTCTTAATATGATCCAACCATGTAATTCCCAAGGACCATCGTAGCATCCGCATCTCAATTGAGTGCAAGGCTTGTTCATGTTTCTGTCTTAGGCCAGCATTCGTCTCCATACAAAGCAACAGGGCGGACGACTGTTTCATAGATCTTAGTTTTGAGGCGCAAAGGGATCTTGCGGTCACAGAAAACGCCTGTGACCTGGCGCCACTTCATCCATGCAGCATTCACTCTTGCACGAGCATCCGAGACTGT
The DNA here is from genome assembly GCA_946902985.2 of Meconema thalassinum. Taxonomy (NCBI): domain Eukaryota; kingdom Metazoa; phylum Arthropoda; class Insecta; order Orthoptera; family Tettigoniidae; genus Meconema; species Meconema thalassinum. The sequence goes on from OX336399.1 coordinate 86,647,555, forward strand.
ATCACCATCAGGTCTCACAACGGATCCAAGGTATCGGAGATGTGAAGCCTTTGGTAGTGGGTTGCCATCTACTGTGATGGTCCCATCTCTCTGGAAACCCCATATAAGGTACTCTGTCTTAGTAAGGTTGAACTGTAGTCCAAATTCACAGAGCCTTACATTCCAGAGGTTGACCAAGTGTTCTAGATCATTACGGGTCTTGCTTGCAAGCATGACATCATCGGCGTACAGTAGTGTCCATGGTGGTTACCTCTTCAAATCGGCAGTCACTGTATCCGTACAGAGGATCAACAGGAGTGGAGATAGTACAGATCCCTGGTGAACCCCAACTCGAATACAGTATTGAGCTGTTTGGTGAAACCAGCAGCACTGTATACAGAGTTAGTTGTATTACTGTAGAGGAGTTGGATCCAACGCATATAAGCTTCTGGTATGCCATGAGATCGAAGAGAATACCATATAAGCTGATGCGGAACCCGGTCGAATGCATTCTCCAGATATAGGCCTCTTCTTCTTCTACTTAGCGTTTTCCCACAAGTGCAGGGTCCGTTGTCCGGATCTTGCCTTGCCACTTGTTACGATCGCGAGCATCATAAGGTGTTATGCTGAGCACCTTCATATCGGCATTTATCGTATCATGCCAGCGCTGGTTTAGTCTCCCACGTGGTCGTTGCCGATTGATTTCCAAGCACTGGGTAGAATTGGCTACTGTTCCTGGTGCAGCACGTAGGACGTGACCGTACCATTGAAGACGTTTTTGCCAAGCCTTCTCAGTGATGGGTGAAATGCCCATTTCCTGGCGAATGATGTCGTTTCTTACATGGTCCAGGAGTGTGATGCCCATTGACCAATGGAGCATACCCATTTCCATGCTGTGTAGTTGGCGCTCTGTCAGTTGGTCAATATTCAGCGCCATACAAAGCAACAGGACATACTACATGCAATATATTTTGGATTTCAGATGTAGTGGCATCCTTCTGTCGCAGAGTACTCCTGTAACTTCCCTCCATCTCACCCAAGCTGCGTTTATCCTGCTTTGCACTTCATCACCTATTTCACCATCAGATTGGAAGCGAGATCCTAGATACCCGAAGCTTACGGTCTTCGCTAATGTCTCTCCGTCATCTTGAATGGAGCCGTTGCTTGTGATCACATGTAATTTATTTCAGGTTAGTTTTCAAGATATTTAGTGATGGTGATTGAGCAACTAGTGTGATAATTCCTATTTTAAATAGTGGGTGACCCAATAAATTCTTTGGTAAAGTAGAGTCTTGCAAACTCGACCTAATGTGGACCGAAGGGTGGCTGAGTTCGCAAAAATGCCGGGTTATCGGGAAATGTGTTAAAAAGAAGAAATAAGCTGTTTGTTTTTGTTTAAAAGTAATGCAATGCAGTACATTTATTTGTTTTAACAGAAACACAAGTTTTGCAATGATTAAACCACTACATTTACAGTACTTGAATATATACGGTAGTTCAGTACTGTACTGCATAAAAATCAAGGGAAACAATTAAATTATTAAAGAAAACTTAGAAAAACTAGGCCTACAAATTATTTGTATAATATGTACAATGTACAGTTACCCCTTATTAGTCCCGTTTTCCAACGGGGTCGGGGATGAGATGCGATGGAAGTATTTGTGGCGATGGTTTTTACAGCCGGATGTCCTTCCTGACGCCAACCTCATGAGAGGAGTTAATGAGAGTTGAAATGAATGATGGTGAATGAAACTGGGCAAGGATGTGGAAGGAAGCGGCCGTGGCCTGTCAGAAGGTACCGTCCCAGCATTTGCCTGGTGTCGAAAATGGGAAACCATGGAAAACCATTTCAAGGACGGCCTACGGTGGGGCTCGAACCCACGCGTCTACCGAGTCAGCAGAGAGCTTGGCCCCATGGCCTAATGCTGCGCTTTAGCCAGCGTAGCCACTACTGTCGGTAATATGTACAATGTACAGTATATGTACAAAACAATTCCTGTATGCAAATAGTTTTTTCACTTAATAAAAATTACCATTTACTCTTTTTTGCAAAAAAGTAAGTAATGTTCTTTTGCTTTTCGCTTTGAAACCTGTTTCTTGAAGCCTCGTCACAAAGACGGCGTAGAAAATGTCCATAGCGGAGAAGACGGAGAAGACGAAAGAAAACATAATAACGCTCTGTGCGGAAACACAAAAACAAACAAAAATCACGATTTTTTCTCTCTTGTCAGGGTGGCCGAGAAATCCGGAGTGCCAGGTTACCGAGTGCCGAGTTTGCGAGACTCTATTGTATGTTATATAACAATGATACAAGACTAGCTTTTTTCTTCAAATGTAGGATGTTGGGCAAGTCTATCCCACACAATAAAGTGAACTTAAATCCCCAGCGAACATTCACATGTTCCAGTACCGTAATTGGAATGATTTTTGTGTTAGCCAACATTCCAGTACCGTAATTGGAATGATTTTTGTGTTAGCCAACTGAAAGCTACAATATTAACTGTTAAATCGGAATAAGCCGCAGACAGTTTTATTTTATTTGAAATGATTTTAGGAGTTCCCTCTTTGTCTATGGCTAGGAAAAGAGTCCTGCTCATGGCTTAGCTTAGCTATGGTGGTATAAGTGGCTAAACATACCTACCCAGACACCAGGATATTTAGTTTTGAATCAGAACTGAGATCTCATTTACAGGCCTTCCTCAACAGTTATAATTAATTAGTGTTCTATTGATCCCAATTTTAATCTGATGAAGAAACATCTATATTTTAAAATGGAAAAAATTAGGAATTTAATATTTGAGGTTACAGTAGCTTCTAATCTCAAATGCACTGAACTGAAAGCATTATCAGTATTTTTATATGAGACTGTACAGTCTCCACAGCACACATTGATCTCTTGATCTGCTAACAATAACAGCTAAGTCGTTGGTGGGGTAAACATGTCTCAACATTTGTTCATTGTTGGAAAGTTATCTGAAATCTTGGTTAGGTTAGGATATAGGATTATGGCACTGAAGAGCTATCAGCAGGATTGATAGAGTGGATAACTACGTTTGAAGATGGTGAAGTGCTCAGCTGTGGAGACAATTCTTGTTCTTTTTATATGATTACCCTTTTTCCTCCCTCTGCCCCAGGTGTGTAAAACACGGAGATGGCAGGGGAGGTGGCATTCCCCCACCCTAAAATTTTAGGTGCAAGACAACATTTTTAAGTATCCTTAAGAAAATAAAAGCACTGTAAGAGAACCCGAAACTATTCTATAAATTATTTAATACCAGGTTTGGCAGAAAATCGGAAAAGCCACCTTGTATTGCTTAAGGCTCGTTCTCATGATGGCACTGATGTCACGACATTGTTGTCATGAAATGACACGGCATTCGCTGCCATGGCAGTTACCCGTTCACACGACAGGTACAGAAGTTTGGGCTTTCATGGCCTTTTCGCGCAACTTGGTGGACACTGTTTGTGCCATTGCCAGTGTTGTCGGAGAATTGATATCTCTGGAGGAGAGAACATGTAAGAAGAAGGAGAAAGATGTGTAGGTGAGAAAATGGATACTACGCAGAGGAAAACTAGGTGCATCTGAAACGCTATTGAGAGAATAGACATTGGAAGATTCTCGGTCACTGAGCAAATTTTTACGAATCGACGAGAATATGTTTGAGGAACTCTTAAGAAAGGGATATTGCTGATAGTGTTCCAGAAACTGAAGAATATCAAACGCAGTCATGATATAATCACACACAATACTTGTGGTCGAGTGATGCAATGTCATGACAGCGCAGATGCCGCGGTGTCACATATCAAAACTTTTGAATACGCGACACCACTGCCACGGCCCTGGGACGGTGGCATCAAAAACTGTTCCGACAATGACACTGCTGCGACATTTCATGTCATGACAGCAATGTCGTGACATCAGTGCCATCATGAGAATGAGCCTTTAGTCGTAATTTCTTTATTCTACCGAACAAACCGTCTTATTTCCCCCCTCCCACATTTCCCGCCGAGGCGCCAGCTTAGCTCAGACGCTTTTTGAGCTTTGTGCCTCTTACCACGACAATTCGAAAAGGTGTATTTTTGAACTATTATTTCTGAGTGCCGGTTTAAAACTGAGGTATGTCAGTGTTCGGGTCATTTGCTAGAAGTTGACAAAAAATGTCATGTTTTTGTAAGTTATTCATATTCCAATGGTCATCAAAAAAAAGTTGCAGCAATTTCAAACAATCATAGCTCAGGAACTATTTGAGATCTTAAAACTAGGATTTTTTGTTAAATTTATCAACTAAAAAAGATTTTTTCATATCTTATAATGTTTCTATGTGCGCTCCCTTGGTTGGTCACTCGTTCTAGGGCATCCGGGGGACTTTTACACGTCAATGATGCCAGTTTCCTGAAACTGTTCATATCACCGTCTAATGCTATTAGAATCTGGGGATCCCTACCATTAACACGTCAGAAAGTGCGCTGAATAGTTATATCAGATTTAAACTCCGCTAACTACATCACACACTGTGATTTATGCTGAACTATCGCCATTGCAATCACACTCACTGCTGAAACAGTGGTGTGGCAGCTACCTGCCGTGCATTCATTCTGCGCATCGGTTGAAGGTCACGGGTGGAGTACAGTCACATCTAAAACTAAAACTCGATGAGTTCCTGATTACTTTTCAGGTCAAATTATTAATTTAACTCACTTATTTAATCGTATGGTGAGTACAACAAGGAATTTATCAGTCCAGGCCCAAGTTCTTCAACCACACAATACAGTAGCACTTTCTGAAAGATGAAACAGGTACCTGGGGCTTCCGGAGTAGGCATGAAGAGGGCAGCGCAGGATGAGATGGTCGATGGTCTGCTCCTCTTCACTGCATTCACACATTGGAGAATCCATCCAGCCCCACTTATGGCGCAAGAAATTACAGCGTCCATGCCCAGTTCTCAGTCTGTAGAGGCGACACCATAGTTTTCCTGGGAGGTCAAATCCATTCATTTTCCGAGTTGGAATTATCTTATAAGCATTAGTACCAGATGTTGAATTTGACCACTCATCCTGCCAGCTCCGGTTTAGGTTAAAATTGTCCCTCAAGAGTCGGCCGGCCAATACACTTGCTGGTTTTCTACATCGAAGTTGTGGCAATGGGTAACAAAATTCCTGGTGAACTGGTAATGAGGAAGATGACCGGATCTTCTTTGCTTCTCTCAGCAGAGCTTCCTTTCTCCTCAGGTGGGGTGGTGGGATATGACTAAGAACGGGTAACCAGTGGCGAAGTGTAGACTTTACAGTACCAGTTATGCAGCGCATGGTTTCATTCAACTTAGTATCCACTTTATGCACATGTGCACTTTCCAGCCATACAGGGGCACAGTATTATGCTGCAGAGTAGGCAAGACTAATACCCGTTAATCGTAAGCAGTCAGCCGAGGCTCCCCATGAACTACCACAAAGCTTGTGTAGGATGTTATTCCTTGTAGTGATTTTGTGAGAAAGCTTGGTGAGATGTTCTCTGTAGCTCAGAGTTCTGTCCAGGGTGACTCATAGATATTTCGGGAAAGGGTTGTACTTTATCACTTACAACGGGAGATATGTTTTGTTGAAATTGCTGCAACCTCTTTCGATAACCCTGTATTTTCTATTTTAATTAGAAATAATGAATAAAAATCATATTTGTCTCTTTTAAGCCTACATTACAGTGTTATTTCAAGTTTTAAAACCTTAAACTAGAAAAACATTCCCTGGTAGGTAGGTAACCGCAGTTTAGAAATTCCCCTCCCCAGGTTTGCCAGGAGTTTTATGCTCCTGCTCGGCCCACACCTGTCACTGTGTTTGTCCATTTGCTGTGTTTCTATCCTTGTTTTTCCCTGTTCCAATTTTGTTTGTGATGGAAGGATAAGTGAGGAAGTTGGTAAGAGGATCCAACAAGCAAATGGGTTTTACCAGAGTGTGAGGGGTCTGGTGTGGAACCAGGAAGTTCCCGAGAAATGTAAAAAAATCTTGTATTCAATATATTACACACCTATATTGATGTATGCAGCAGGCATGTGGACAACAACTAAACGGGAGGAAAGTAGAATCCAGGTGGCAGAGATGAGGTTCCTTAAAGGTATAATTGGAAAGACCCACAGAGACAAAATCAGAAACAAGGAAATTAGGAAGAAAACAGGATTCCCAAAGTTATAGGACAAAATCGAGATCAGTAAGCTAAAATGCTATGGACATATGATGTGAATGGGAGAAGACCGAGTCCTGAAGCGATTATTTACTGAGAAAGTCACGGGAAGGCGCCAAAGGGGAAAGCCGAGGATGAGGTGGATGGATGCAGTGAGGGAGACCGTTGAGAAAAGAGGAGTGAGAGTGGAGGATGTACTGGAAGAGGGACGAGAGTGGTGGAGAGACAGAAAAGTATGGAGGTCCTTGAATCACACCCCGATCCAGATCACTGGAACCGGGAAATGAAGAAGAAGAAGATTGACCTTTTTGTACTTTCCTATATACATTTATAATTATTAGGAAAGCACGTCTTTGGATGAATTCCGAGCCTTGAGATGACATCAAAGCAAGTGACCATTTGTATGTGGGATTTACAAGCATCCACTCTTTTCCTTAGGATTTCAGTTTCCCTCTGAAGTGCCTTGATGAAACCGGGATCCTGGTGATTCATGTTCACTTCCACAAACACTGGAACACAAATATAACAAATAATAGATAAGTTTTGAGTTAGTCTTAACAGGATGAAAGTTCTGCCTGATCAATACTTTATTAATAGAGATCACTGGGTGGTCATTAAAGGGACATGTTTCGAGGCCTAAATATTATTATTGGCCCCTTCATCAGCCGCTATGATAGAACGATACAAGAATATTTTTTGCGTAGCACTTACAATTCCCTTAGAAATAAATCTTGTATGGTGCATCATAAAGAAAGATTGAAACATTTACGCCTAATATGACTTACGGTATGTCAAAAGTCTTATGAAATTGAAAATATTTATAGACCTACAGTAGTTCATAAGACTTTTGACATACCGTAAGTCATATTAGGCGTAAATGTTTCAATCTTTCTTTATGATGCACCATACAAGATCCATTTCTAAGGGAATTGTAAGTACTACGCAAAATATATTCTTGTATCGTTCTATCATAGCGGCTGATGAAGGGGCCAATAATAATATTTAGGCCTTGAAACATGTCCCTTTAATGACCACCCAGTGATCTCTATTAATAAAGTATTGATCAGGCGGAACTTTCATCCTGTTTAGACTAATTAGTTTATCAATACGGAACCAGAATGAACCTGTTAAGTTCTAAAATCCAAGTTTTGAGTTGGTGAACAAATATTCAAAACAAACGTTTGAAGCTTTTCAGTCGGTCAACACGATTGTACCCAAATGAGATGGGTTATTCCCTAATCCTGAAAAAAATTACATGAGATTAATAAATACACTTGGATGACCAGTTTTGATCGTCAAGTGATCATCATCAGATCCATTACCCTTAGGCTATAAAATCTATGTCTGAAAATATGGGTGAAAATATTTACAATACATACACTTATTTAGTTGCGGTATTTGTTAGTTGTAGCCTATGTGATGGTTTGTTGAGATACTGGAAGTGGTGATTGACCTCCGGAATTTGCTTGTTTGGAGTGAAAATGTGATAGTTTTAAATGGTCAATTCAGATTGTATTGTACAGGCTACTTATCTGATTGAGAATTGCACGGTCCTGTTGAGAGCAGTTAATTTGGTCACTATATGGACTCAATTAGGGAATAACCCATCTCATTTGGGTACAATTGTGTTGACCAACTGAAAAGCATCAAACCTTTGTTTACTAAGGCAACACTGAAAAATGGCTCCAAACACCATAATGAACAAATCGCACCACCGGTGCAAGACTGCCACAAATTAATACATGAATTTCGAAGTATGTGGTACTTATAAATGCCTAGGATCAAGTCCGTGTCCTGTACTGTATAACTGCCAGAACTCAGATCCAGGGGCGGATCTAGGGGAGGGCGAGGAGGGCGACCGCCCAGGGCCCCGCGGTCTGGGGGGCCCCGCGCATAGATTATTTAAACTTAATTGATTAATTAATTATACTTTTCAAATTAATTTATAATTCATTTTCTTTTTTCAGTGCAGCTATGACCTCCCGTGATCGTTTAGCAAGTTTAGATTTCAGTGAAATGATGGAAGACTTCAGCCAGGGAAAAAATCGCAAAGATATTTTTTAATATTTCATTGTTTACATAATCTTCTTCAAGGGGACTTTAAGGGTTTCTTTCATATTATAAAAAAAAATGTACTGTAGTGTATTCAAAATATTGTAACCATTCTTTATTGAATTATTATTACAAAACTATTTTCCATTTGATTTGAGTTTTTTAAATTTCCTATTGTTGTGGGCCCCACCTTAACATATCGCCCGGGGCCCTGCAAGGACTGGATCCGCCACTGCTCAGATCCTATAAATAGCAATTCTACAGCACTGAATAGAAAATTGCCATAACTCGAACTTGTTATTATATTTGATTAAAACACAAAGAACTTTGCATGTTATTGTATAGGACTGGACAACGTTAGAAGTTTGTTATACGTTACTTTCACTTTAATTATGTAAATATTTATACTTTTCCTATTAGCTCAAATTCTTTAAATGCTTCTCCTGGAAAAGTGTCCTTTTTGACTTGTGGCAGTTTTGCAGCGGGGGTGCAAAATATTTATGCCTTATTATATTAGGTGGGAAAAATGGCAAACCCTCTATTATCCTTGTGACTGCGGACTAAAGATCGCATTGATAACTGAAAAACACCGATAATACAAACTTCAGGAAACCTCACACAACTCTATTGGAACGCAAGAAAGCTGATGGATTGGAATCCGGGCTAGCCATAGGAAACAACAACAACAATAATAACACAAACATAACCTTTTCGGGAATGATATTAACCGTAATCATTGATTTGCTTCTGGATTGCTGACACTCAGTTCAGTACTGAAAATTCTAATGATAATAATGTTATGTACAGTCCAGCCGCCGAGTGCCCGGCTCGGACATTTCTCATGAGGGAGGGAGACAGCGTTGCCGGTTCTGTACCGCACAATATACAACAACGTGAATTATATCAAATATTTGACATGCTTTTAAATGAATTCTGACGAACAGCTGACCATATTACTAAAGTAATATGCTTATTAGTAATATGCTTACACACAGTTAACCGGTAAGTGTGCACACACAAGACAATAAAACAACAAACCTGCACTAGCACACAGAGCAGAGCCTTGGCAACATCGAGATAAATTTAAAGACCAGCTTACCGGGAAACCCGCTGATTGGTACAGGCGACAACATTCTTCTTGGTAGTAAGCGACTTCGCCAACATAGGCGGAATTCCACTGCGATCCAAGAATTTAGGTTTTGTAACCGCAAAGTGTCGGAATAACAAAATCATGCATAACATTGCAAATGGGGGTGTGGGACTTCCACGTAACATAGTGAAGACGCTAGAGAAGAATTAAAATGATGGCAAGTTTCAAGGTTCTATTAACAGCTTCTCACTGCCATAAGTTGGCTATATTTTTATATTTACCCTTCTCCCACCATCGCCAAACGTCAGAGCTGGACACTTAGCGGCTGGACTGTAGGGTACCATGTGCAGGAATCAGCTTCAGCTTATTACAGGTTGTTTGAGGCCTATACCTCTTATTTAACCCTCTACTTGGGGGGAGGTATTACTGTGAGGTAGTATTCTTTCCTCGGACAATACCATACATCAAGAGATTAACAACAGAATACAGAAAGCTTCCAATTTTATCAGGCAGTGCGTCAGCTACTTTGGGGCGTAACATTTCCACAAGCTTCTAAGATTAGTTTTTTCAAGATATACTTAATACCTATACTAACATATGAAGCAGAAGAAAGTTGTAACCGAACTTTAGTAGGTTGCTTTTAGTTTCTTTCTGTTGGTAGTAATTGTGGATAATGAACAAGAGATGCAGGTAATTGAAGATTGCTTACATGTTGACAAACAGGTATTGAAGAATTTGTATGTTGGAGAAGAATTGTTATGTAGGTATATAGTGTTTGTTATTAATAAATGTGTGTATTAGTGAAGACGTACTATGTCCCTATCCTGACGTATGCCTCGGAGACCTGGGTTATGAAAGGAAGGGAGAAGAGCAAAATACAGGCCAGTGAGATGAGGTTCTTGAGAAGCAGTATTGGAGCTACAAACAGAATAAGAAATGAGAGGACCAGAGAATTAATGAAGGAGGAACCATTACAGGATGGTATAGAGAAATCTAGACTTAGATGGTATGGACATGTAAAACGAATGGAGGAGAAGAGGATACCCAGGAGAGTACATGAGACGAAGTGGGAAGGAAAGAGACCGAGGGGAAGACCGAGAGACAGGTGGCTGAAGAGGGTGGAAGAAAGCGTGAAGAAGAGAGGAGAAGACTGGACAAGGGTGGAGGCTGAGAGATGGTGGGAAGACAGAAGACGTTGGAGAGGCTTGTGTTCCAAACAGACCCGACCAGTGGCTGGAAACTGTGCAAGATGATGATGATGATGATTAGTGAAGACGGTGTACTGTACTCTGGCAATCACTGTCTCCGATCTGGTGCTTTCTTACCAACTCTTTGAATTTTTTTAAAATATCAGAAGGCAAAGGGCTGAAAATGTCCCCTGGCAAATTGTTCCATTCTACTTCCCCCCTCCCAATGAAAGAATATTTGCCTCAGTTACTATTCCACTGACTTAATTTTAATTTACAAGAATGACTGTACCTGCTCATATATGTACCTTCCTTTCCCAAACTGTCATTAATGTCTTCCCATACAATTTCCCCTTTGTAAGCTAAGAACATACCCCCTAGTCTTGCTCTTCAACGTCTACCAGCCAGACTTTCCCATCCCAAATCCTGAATCATTCCACTCACACTACTTGTCAACCTGTGGTCCTCCATTACATACCTGGCAGCCTTCCTTTGTACTCCTTCAATTTCCTTAATTTGGTACATTTTGGTATGAATCCCACACTCCCCCAGCATATGCCAGCAGAGCACAAGGGAAGGTGTTAAATCTGAATGAAAGCCTCAACCACAAATAAAAAAATAATTAATAAACATGAGAATAATTGGGTTACATAGCCTAACGCAGAATTAAACAAGGAAAATATTGGTACAACCCAATTTGCAATAGGTCTATTGGTTTGTTTGTAATTAAGACCTAAACTCGAGTACCCATAATACAAATTCTGATAGCAGTCTAACATTCAGTCACCCAGTGGCGTTTTCTCCAATACCACGGGGTAAGCACCGCTTACCTAGCATATTCTCATAAGAATAAAGTATATAATATCACTTTCTAACGCGCAAGCAACTGCAAAAACGCCGCTTTGAATGACGTTCCTCGTTCTCTACCGCAGTTCTCCACGATCAGCCAGTACTACTTTGGAGAGAAAGAAGAAAGAGTGCGGCTGGTCGCTATGACAACGGCTTGTTTACCTCCAGGAGCCTTCTGGCTGGGAACACTGCTATGGCCGATGGAGTGGTACGCCAAGAACGCCAGGTCGTCCTTGATTGGCTAAGACAGGGGGTGTGGCGTTCCATAGCCACAGGGCTGTCGTCGAGACAAGTCAAAGCGGGTAGCAAGGTCTGCTTCGGTTCGGGCGGCGTACCCTAGCGAGCCTGGACACCAGCACTGCTTAAAATTATTTGGCGCGCCTCTCCAGTCCCCACCCTCCATCTGACCATCAGACCCGACCTTTGCTGGGCGCGGTAGTTAAAATTCTTCTTCGTCCGGTTAACTCACAACTCTATGTTTTTGAGTGCAATTAGCAAAATTTAGTATACCGTAATTACTGTTGATATTATTGTGTTGGGAGTGAACAGTGCGTTGGAATCTTCAGAGTGACCCATCAACCCGACAAGTTCCTCTGATTATCATTCAAATTATATTCAAAGAGTAGGTGTAAAGGATACATAATTTTAAATGTATGTACATCCGTATAATTTGAATAATATTTTAAAGACCTATCACATTATTTTAAAAAATATTCGGTAATTACGGTAGGTAGGGTCTATCAAATTCTCATTTGTAAAAAATTAATTAATGCCACTATTTACTGTGCCTAGGCGGATCATTTGTAGCGAAGTTCAATTCTTCTCTCCCTCTTAGCGAATTCATCAATTACATGGTCGTGAAAATCGGTGTTCCCCTGACGGCTGCACAATAACACCTTTTCAATGGAAAGAAGCGCGAGATGTGAAAGTCCTTCTTGATGCATTGAGTTTCGGGTGAAGGTTTTTATACGTTTCATGGTAGAAAACATTCTTTCCACTGATGCACTAGACGCCGGAATTGTCAGTACTAGTTTAAAAAAAGAAGGAAGCTTTTAGTTTTACGTGACCATTAATCATGCGATCATGAGCCACGGGACCTCCTTTTTACGTGAAATCCGAACCACAGGACATGGAATTTCACTTCGAAATCTCACATGCATTGACTGGGAATCGAACCCGGTCCACCTTGGTGAGAGGCCAACAGCTTGACCGCTGCGCCACCACGCCCCCCTTAGTACTAGTTTGCATAGGTTATAGGCCTACGCCCCAATTAAGTCATTCAAACTAATGAAGCCATGAAAACTTACATCAGTACAATTTGAGTGATATTTGCAAATAAATATTAACTGAACATGCAATACAATGACATAAGAATATCTATTAGTCTACTAATAGCATGTTTATTATTTTAATGTTCACTTAGGTCTCATAATAGAAAATAATAATAATGTTATTGGTTTTACGTCCCTGTTAACTACTGAGGCTTTTAGAGACGCCGGGGTGCCGGAATTTTGACCCGAAGGGAATCTTTAACTTGCCAGTAAATATACTGACACAGCTCCCTCACATTTGCGCACCCTCAAATGCCGACTGGCTGCGACGGCATTCGATCCCGCTATCTTAAGCTCAGCAAGCTAGAACGTTACCGCTGAGCCACGAACAATAGAAAATTTACGGGTAATAACCTAAAAGTTTAGCTCCTTAGGCCAAGAAATGCGAACAACAAAAACACAAATTGCCACACTGTTCAATCGTCAAATGATACACGATAAGAGAAGCTCGCCAACCCTATTGTTGAATAATTTTCTCCGCACTTAATGTACATGGATTGGCATGCCTAAAGTTGAAAAGGGAAAAATGAGCTGTGCTGTATTACAATTCTTTCTATTTTTATTTTTTAAATGTGAAAGACTAATAATTATGTGTGTAGAGTAATTGTTGCTACTTCAGATATCAACCTCAACATTGACAAGGGCATAGCTGGAACCGGGTGCTGAAGTTGCTTTATGGTGTAAGCCTATATTTTGAGTCTTCTTCACAGCTTACCCTCGAAAAAAATCCACGCCACGCCACTGCAGTCACCTGCCGACCTTAAAATGATGTCATTCAACAAGTTTCATCAAAATTCAGGAGGTTGATTTGGGGAGTAAACCACTTTCATGTTGAGATATAGAGAGGTTGAAACAAAACTCACTCACGTTGGCAACTCCATCTATTTGAGGGGACGAGTAGACGATGTTTGTCAGCAGCTAATTCCTTCTTAAGTTCTTCTTGTTCCTCACACAGTTCTCTGATCCTTCGTCCTCGCACCTCATTGCACTGCCTTTCCAACCTCGCCACATCTTCTCGACAGTACTGTAGAACACACACTGAGAGAGAAAAAACAAATTCAGTGGCATGATTGAAGGACAAGTTACCGTTTCCCCCACCAGAGAGGCAAGCTGCAATATGTTTATCTATAATAATCATCATCATCTAGCACAGTTTCCAGCCACTGGCCGGGCTGTTTATCTATAATAATAATAATAATAATAGATACCAGAACACTACCGAACGGAAGAAGCAGAACAGTGATTTCAAGAGAAATGAGAGAAAGTTCTATGAAGACCTGAAAAAGACACCTCAAGTTCAGAATAATTCTCCAGAAGGACCCAGTGCGGATAGTGTTACTGACTACTGGTCATCAATATGGTCTAGGCCGGAAGAACACAACAATGAAGCTCCGTGGTTTAAGGAAATAGAGAATGCTACCAGACAAATAAGTCAAATGGCATATACATACGTTGTTGTTGAGGAACTACGCCAGGTCATCAGCAGCCTACAGAATTGGAAAGCACCTGGAATTGACCGGATCCATAATTACTACTATAAAAGGCCCACATGTACCCACCGTTTACTGGCTATTCACATACAATGTTTTCTGGAAAATCCTGCTGCATTTCCAGTTTTCCTAGCCAGAGGGTTAACCTATCTCAAGCCAAAGGACTCTAAAATCACAAACCCATCTAAATATCGCCCCATCACCTGCTTGTCAAACTTTTATAAGATCATTACATTCATTATTGCAAATCGAATTCGTGCGCATTGTGAGGAAAACGCCATTCTCGCAGAGGAGCAAAAGGGTTGCAGAAGGAATTCTCAAGGATGTAAGGAACAGCTCACTATTGATGCCGTGGCATTAGAGCAGGCCTGTCGTAGATCACTAAATCTTTATGCCTGCTTTATTGATTACCAAAAGGCTTTAGATTCCGTGCCTCATACATGGCTTATACAGAGCTTGGAGATTTACAAGGTCAACCCTATTATAGTGAACTTCCTTAAGTGCGCAATGGTTTCATGGAACACTGCCCTCCAACTTACAGTGGGTGGCACTCGTTTAACATCTTCATTAATACCGATTCGCCGAGGAATTTTCCAAGGAGACTCACTAAGCCCACTCTGGTTTTGTCTGGCATTGAATCCTCTCTCACAAATCCTGAACAGTAGCAACTACGGATTTAGTATTAAGGGTCATCATAGTGAAGCGTACAAGATGAACCATCTTCTTTACATGGATGACATTAAACTGTATGCATCAACTAAAGTGCACCTTCAATATCTCATCTCTATCACTCAGAGCTTTTCTTCAGATATCCATATGCAGTTTGGTTTTGATAAGTGCAGAACACAGACTGTTATTAGAGGCTCGCACTCTGCACAAGGAATACCTGTTGGAGAGGGACAGACGAGTATTCAGCCGTTGGAGGAAGGCCCATTGTACAAATATCTTGGGTTCGTCCAGAGTACCCGTCTCAGACATGGTGATATCAAGAAGAACATAACTGAGCAGTTTACTTCACGACTTTGCGTGTTCTCTCTTCAAAACTTAGCGCTAAACATATCATTAAGGCAGTTAACACATTTGCAATGCCCGTAGTTACATACTCCTTTGGTATAATCAGGTGGACTCAAACTGAACTGCACAATCTGCAAATCGGTGCGTTTATCACGCCATCGTATGCACCATCCAAAATCAGCAACAGAGCGCCCGACTCTACCTCGGTCTGAAGGTGGTAGAGGACTGATAGACATCATGAACCTTCATACAAAACAAGTGACAACTCTGCATGCATTTTCCCACAACAAAGGAGAAACATCCCCTCTCCATCACACTGTATCTTCAGCTGATGATAATTACACACCGCTCCATCTGTCATCTTTAGTTTCACCAGTAAAAGAAATGAAAACTACTGAATACAAGATCGGGAATTGGAAACAGAAGGCGCTTCATGGGAAGGTTCCACATGAGTTGGACCAGCCTCACGTCGACAAGTTAGCGTCGCACTCATGGCTGACCACCTCGGTCCTCTTTCCGGAAACAGAGGGATTTGTTGTAGCTATCCAAGACCAAGTTGTTGCTACTAGAAGCTATCGGAAATTTATCATAAAAGATCCAACAACAGAGAGTGAGAAGTGTCGCCGCTGTGGCAAATGTAGTGAGACCATTCAACACGTTATATCAGGTTGTTCCCACCTTGCCAACACTGACTGCAAACATCGACACGATCAAGTTGCCAACATTATCCACCAGAAACTGGCCTTGAAGTACAAACTTCATCAAAGCTCCGTCCCCTATTGGAAATACACACCATCTGCAGTACTCGAAAATGCCACACACAAGCTCTATTGGGACAGAGGAGTTGTGACTGATGTCGCAGTCAGTAACAACCGGCCAGATATCATTGTCATCAATAAAGTACACAAAGAGGCATTACTGATAGATATCGCATGTCCCAACACTCAAAACATCCAAACAACAGCTGCTACTAAAATATCTAAGTACCCAGAGCTGGCAATTGAGATAAAGCAGATGTGGAAACTTGATTCGGTGACTACCATCCCAATAATTGTATCGTGTACTGGTGTTATACTGAAAACTCTCCACAGCAGTCTATCAATATTGAATCTGCACCCGCAGATATATATTGAACTTCAGAAGGCAGTTCTGTTAAACACATGCCATATTGTTAGGAAGTTCCTTGGTGACAATGCCTTGGCCGAATACTCAGCAAAGCTCGATGATCCAGATGGGAATTTAGCTCATCCTACAAATGAAGGAGACTCATGAAGACGGCGGGCACGACATGGATGTGAAGTCTCTGAACAGTGTAATCATAATTATCTCAGTACAGATGGTTCCTTGCTAAGGCCGAACCAGGCTGTAACAGAAAATGTAACCGGTATTTGCCGTGATAATGCTGTCAAACAATAAGCCTCCGTGGCTTAGGCGGCAGCATGCCGGCCTCTCACCGCTGGGTCCGTGGTTCAAATCCCGGTCACTCCATGTGAGATTTGTGCTGGACAAAACGGAGGCAGACAGGTTTTTCTCCGGGTACTCCGGTTTTCCCTGTCAAAATTTCATTCCAGCAACACTCTCCACTATCATTTCATTTCATCTGTCATTCATTTAATCATTGCCCCAGAGGAGTGCGTCAGGCCTCGGCAGCCGGCACAGTCCATATCCTCGCCGCTAGATGGGGGCTTCATTCATTCCATTCCTGACCCGGTCGGAGACTGGAAGCAGGCTGTGGATTTTCATTTCAATAATAATAACGCTGTAACTATGAGCTGTATATTCATGTCCAGAAGATCTCTGATGTAATGAGGAAAAGGAGGACTGCATTTTATGGCCACTTGCTTAGAATGAAACCCACATGATTTACGAACTGGAACTTTAACTTTTTAAAAATAAGAAGACCAAGCCAGCCTGGTTCGAAGAGGTGGAAAGTGACCTGCAAGAGATGGAAATTACCTGTGGGGATATTCAAGAACGCAATCCCCTCAGGAAGAAACTACACGACCACCAGGGTTTTCAAGAAAAACCCAAGTTGAAGACGGGAAAGATGTGCACGGAAGAAAGAAAAGAGCAACACCGGCAACGTATGAAGGAACACTGGGCAAAGATTAAAGCCCAGAGAAGCCAGTTGAAATAACGTGGTCCTTAGTTGGCCAATACGATTAATGAAGAAGAAAGAATAATAATAATAATAATGATCTAGCTACCTTTATAACAATAGGCAAGAAACAGTTCAGATCATTGAAAGACTTCACGAAATAGCAGCAAAGACCGGGCTCCAAATATCATATGAAAAAAAACTCAGTACTTGATTTGGGGAAACAAGGAGGAGGAAGTACAGGAGCAGTTAGATGTGTGGGAAGGAATGATACAAGGATATGGGATGAAATTTAGCATAAATTAGAGTGAGATGGTGATCACAACAAGGAAGAAGGATAGAACCACAACAGGAATAACAATTGGTGGGGAACAGCTGAAGAAAGTGAACAGTTTCAAGTACCTGGGAAGCCTGATACCAGATAATGGAAGAAACGAGAGAGAAATAAATGAGCGGGGGAAACAGGCAGAAGCATTCCAGACGAGTGTGAGAAGCATGTTATGGGGCAAGGATGTCCCTCAGAACAGCAAAAAGATCATATATCGGATGTACTACGTCCCTATCCTGACGTATGCCTCGGAGACCTGGGTTATGAAAGGAAGGGAGAAGAGCAAAATACAGGCCAGTGAGATGAGGTTCTTGTGAAGTAGTATTGGGGCTACAAAGATGGACAGAATAAGAAATGAGAGGACCAGAGAATTTTATTAATGAAGGAGGAACCATTACAGGATGGTATAGAGAAATCTAGACTTAGATGGTATGGACATGTAAAACGAATGGATGAGAAGAGGATACCCAGGAGGATACACGAGACAAAGTGGGAAGGAAAGAGACCGAGAGGAAGACCAAGAGACAGGTGGTTGAAGGGGGTGGAAGAAAGCGTGAAGAAGAGAGGAGAAGACTGAACAAGGGTGGAAGCTGAGAGTTGGTGGGAAGACAGAAGACGTTGGAGAGGCTTGTGTTCCAAACAGACCCAGCCAGTGGCTGGAAACTGAGCAAGATGATGATAATCATGACTTGGAAGGAACCGATCGTTATCTAGATGGAAAACCTTTAAGACTAAATACGGAAAAATCCAGCGTGCAAATAAATTCAAGTACTTAGGAGAAGTAATTCAGCCATTAAACATTACTAAAATAAAATGGACATTTTATTAAATAAAGTTTCAAAAACTTGAATAATTTCTTTCTACTAAGTGTTTTTAAAAACTCTAATTTAGGGTATATTACCAAAAAGAGTAACATTAATCAATGCATTTGAGAAGTAAAAGTTTTGTTTTCAGTTCCTGTAAAATTTCTGGTGGGGACGTATTCAATTAATTTAAAAATATATATTTTAAGGCACTGAGCTTGCCCTGGTGGTAGAGGAGCAATCTAGTATGAAACTATTACAGTATATGAAAAAATTGAAATCTTAAATGTTAGATAGAATACCTCATAAATGATTTAGAATGTGAAATTGACATTTTATTGTAACATGAAAACAGGGCAAAGATGAAGGTAATGTTGTTTGCAGACGATGTTGTGATCTGGGGCGAGGATGAGATGGAGGTACAAGAACAGTTAGACGTAATAAATGAAAAGATTGAGCAATGGGCATTGAAGATAAATGTGGAGAAGAGTAAAACAGTGGTGATGAGTAGAGATAAGAAAGAAGGAAATGGAGTAATCAAAGTCGGAGATAAGGAATTGGAAGTGGTGAAACACTTCAAATACTTGAGAAGTGAACTCGCTGAAGATGGAAGACTAGATTTGGAAATTAGCAGAAGAATACAACTCGGGAGTGCTTTCTACCAACAGGAAATGGGACTAGTATGGAACAAGGATATACCAATTAAGGCTAAAGAAGTTATGTACAAAGCATATTATGTTCCTATAATGATATATGCAGCAGAATCTTGGACAATGACTAAGAGGGATGAAAGCAGAGTCCAGGCAGCTGAGATGAGATTCCTGGGAAGTATGGTCCAGAAAACGAGGAGAGACAGAGTGAGAAATGAAGATAAACAGAAAGAACTGGGAGTACAGAAACTAAATGACAAATTGGAGCAAAACAGATTGAGATGGTTTGGACATGTCAAACGGATGAATGAAGTAAGGCTACCAAGATGAGCACTGGAACGACGGATGACATGGAAGAGAGGACGAGGAAGACCAAGAATGCGTTGGATGGACTCGGTGAAGTATAGCATTAGAAAACGAAACCCACCCAGTGTCAGCTGGAAAAGGGGAAATGCAGATGATGATGATGATGATGATGATGATGAAAACTGGCTATTCCTCTCAGTATTTTCCCTCAGTGCCACCACCTGGGCCATGGAGATCCGAGTTGTGACTAGAACTCTCACTCTCAAGAACTACACTGTCATTGTTCAAACTCTCACAGCCTCTCACCTTGGTTGGTTGGGGACTCCCCGAGTCACAGTCTTCGGCTGCTGTCCGAGGAGATGGCTTCAATCTGGCTGAAACACAGGACATTTAATCTGACTTACAAGGATGCTAAATTACAAAGCTTAACTAATACCTTGTAAAGTAAGTTTAAAAAAGGGAAATATCGTAATAAGGTTTATGAATTGTGCTCTGAAAGAAGTTCATTTTCCGTATTGACAAATTCACTATATAACAAAGGAGAAACTCCGCCTAGTCAATACATTTATTTACAACAAGTTATAAACTTGCTATTATATGGTACATGTTTCGGGGCCTCTAGTACTGGTCCCCTCTTCAGCCATAAATTAAGTTGCAAAATCCAGCATAATTAAAGATATCATAATAAAAAATACATAAAATGATGAGTGAATGGATGAAATGAGGCGAAAAAGAACATATTACTCATGAGAAGTAATGTGAGTGCACATCAGTAAAAAATTAACACCATTGGTATTGCTAGGTTCTTGAGAATACACTTATATAGCACTGTTCTAATGTTTGGGCATGTGGAAATCACTTCACTTGGGATTTATAGCCTGTCTAAGTAAAATATGTTTTTTCCATACTTGGACGTCTCCTCATCATGATGATGTATTTCATTACATGACATTCGATGTTTTCCCTCTAATGCAAGACTATAAGCTCAGAAGCCCCAGCTTGAACAGCAAGTTTCAGTCAACAGCATTGTAAACAACAGGCTATAAATCCCAAGTGAAGTGATTTCCACATGCCCAAACATTAGAACAGTGCTATATAAGTGTATTCTCAAGAACCTAGCAATACCAATGGTGTTAATTTTTACTGATGTGCACTCACATTACTTCTCATGAATAATATGTTCTTTTTCGCCTCATTTCATCCATTCACTCATCATTTTATGTATTTTTTATTATGATATCTTTAATTATGCTGGATTTTGCAACTTAATTTATGGCTGAAGAAGGGACCAGTACTAGAGGCCCCGAAACATGTACCATATAATAGCAAGTTTATAACTTGTTGTAAATAAATGTATTGACTAGGCGGAACAGTTTCTCCTTTGTTATATAAGGTTTATGTTCGACAATGTCAACATGTAAATATTATTATGTCATAAAACTGTATCATAATGAGGGTCATTATAATACTATTCTTCATTATGAGACAGTTTCTCCAGACATCAAAGCTCATTCATTGACCAATTAGGTAAGGATAGCTTCGCGCATGCACTGAAAATCCAACATGTCGGACATGAATTACATGATTTGAAAGTTCAAATTCGATATTGGATCAACCATTGTAGTTAACAATCCCAAACACAAAGACAAAATCAGCACGAACCTTTACGGTAACAAGAAAATACTATGACATATGCAAGAAATTTATGAATCTACGTCCAGAAGTTAGCAACACAGCATCCTTCTATATAAATTACCGACATGGAAAGTTCACCTTCCTATATGTTCGCGTACATAAACTGGCGAATATGAGACAAGAAATAGCACTGTACCTTAATATCCACAACACCAATTTCTACACAGCGCATTGCTTTCAAATGACTTCGGTGACAATATTAGTGAATGCTAGTTCTGATCGGCACTAGACATCATGCAGGCTGTAAACAATAGCATTGCCAAGCAAAGTAAATGGTCTCTGCTTTTGATATTCTTTGACCCACGCATGCGCTCTGTTCAGTCAGCAAACCACCCAGCACACTCTGTTCACTAACTGAAGTTACTGAATCCCACAGATATTTATGAATATTTATGTTAAAACATATAATAAAGTTATAATTATCGTCGAACATAAACAGTCGTAAGCAACTCGCCTATAATGGTAATTAAGACACTCGTATGGGAATTATAAAACTCGTGTCTTAATTATTGCCATTACAGGCTCGTTGCATAATGTACAAGTAGAATACAACAATCTCTAGTTCCAATTATAAGCCTGATAGCAATTAAAATATATTGATTGCATACGAGTCATTAAGAAACACCATACCAGCCTGGGTGGCCGATAGTGCTAATAGGTGGTCATAAGCTGACCATAAAATTTAAATAAATAATAATAATTTGAATGTTGCACAGCGAAAAGATGAAGGAGCACTGGAGGAGGAAGAGAGAACAACAAAGGACTAAACATTGAAATTGGTTTGTGATCCTCGGAAGAGCGTAACGGAGAAAGAAAAAAGAATTTGAATGTTATTTTTGTAAGTGATTACAGGGTAAATATGATAGATTTACAAATCCACTTTGTCTTTTAAATAATCTTCAAATATAAATAATTCATGTTTCTTGGGCTAATGCCGTGTGAAATTAAATTAGAACCATACGTTTCGGAGGAACCTTGCCTCCTTTTTCAATGGAATCAAACAATGTGGCCAAAGAAAGTATATCAATGAGATTACAAAAAATTACAAAATATTAGATAAATTCCTCTGTTCATCACCAGAGAGCAGCTGCCAGAAATAACTGTATGAACCATGGTAGAACGGCGGACAGAGTAGTAAGTAAGGAGAAGGTAAAGGGGGCGGTGTGAAACGGCGTTGCCTGTATGACGTTTGGTATCGTTCAGATACACTTCCCATTTGTTTCTCTTTCCTTATATCCATCTAACCCTCCCACCTCCCCCTTCTCCTTATTTGGACATCCTCATTCTTCGAGGAGTCTCTATATTTTCACCCCGCCCCCTTTACATTCTCCTTACTTACTACTCTGTCGGCAGTTCTACCATGGTCCATACAGTAATTTCTGGCAGCTGCTTTCTGGTGACGAACAGAGGAATTTATCTAATTTGTTGTAATTTTTTGTAATCTCATTGATATACTTTCTTTGGCCACATTGTTTGATTCCATTGAAAAAGGAGGCAAGGTTTCTCCGAAACGTATGGTTCTAATTTAATTTCACACAGCATTAGCCCAAAAAACATGAATTATTTATATAATAATCCGGGCCGTGAAAGCCTTAATATACATAATCTTCAAATAGTTTGTAAAAACTGGCATCAAATCTCAGGTGCTTGGCAATACCCCAGTCTTTGCTAATAAATATATTAAGTAATTAATTTAAAAATAAATTTCACCTGATAATCCTAACCTGGCACAGGCCTTCCCGAACAGCCGCCGATGCAGACGAGATGAGGAAGATATCGGCAGAGTAGGTGGTAGATCTAAAGGTATCTCATCAACATATGCTTTCCCTGGCACTGTGCAAACATCTACTCTTGGCTCCTTCATATCTTCCTCAAGATCTGATGCTGATGAACCGTTGCCTGGCAAACGTTTTTCTTCCTTCAGGTTTGGATTTGATGCTCCATCTGGATGTCTCAAGGATGAGATGTTACATCCACCATTGTATGTTTCACTTCTGAGCCATGAAGTATCATGATTATAGACAAAGTCACTTCCAAATCTAATGCAACCAATAAGCTGGTCCTTGCTCTGGGGTAAGAGAGTTGGGGAAAAGATGTTCCTAGAGCTAGTTTGATTAAAATTCAGTTTACAGTTATCACAGATCTTACTTTGGTTCTCGGGTTGCTGATAGTTGTATACTGGTTCACTGTAAATACTGCTGTTTTCAATGTAGAGCTCGTCAGATTTGGGAGAGTCATTTCCACCAGTATCATTCAACATATTAGAAAGTGAGAGAGATTGATACCGTGAAGGTGGATGGTACTGTGATGCTTGTATTTGATTGGCTGTCCTTTGAACGTTAGCACATGCCAGTTTAGTTCTGTACATCTTGTGTAATTGTGCCAGTTGCTGCAAGGGGTTTTGTGACTCGACCAACTTGCACTGATCCACCTCAGCATTCTTCCTCTTCATGGCCTCCGAGCATAATCCTTGATCGGAATGATGATCCACATACTCATCTGGAAATGTGCAGACACTGGAGGGGCGATGAGAATGAAATGCACGATCCAAATGAGGCAGCAGGGCAAATCTGTGTTTATGTAGAGTTGCCTCTTTGTCAGATATTACAGACAGAGAATCTGTAAAAGTAAAATATATCATCATGATTGTTAGAACATTATACAAAAAATAGTACTGTAATTGTAATGGTTCTGTTAGTTAAATTTGGAATCAGGAGCACTGAATGCTTCAAAATACATAGATCAAATCCATTTTTTAATCTGCATCACTGGACATTGGTTCACGAAAACCAAGAGAGGTCTCTGTTTCTAGTTCAACTATGACTTCAACCAAGAATTCCATTGTTCAACATATCCTGGACCAATCAAATCACACAATATTGGAACATGACAGATCCCAGGATGCCCTATAGGTGTTATATCACACGAATGGATATCTCCCATTCAACATTGTTCACATCAGAAAGTGAATGATTCAATTAAACAACATCTTGTCACAACAACAAGCAGGATTTCTCAACTACCACTCAAACAGGACAATGCATCAAATGAGTGTTTTATATCAACATCTGGACATAATATATTAACAAATTCACAATGAAATTTTAAACAAGAAGTTCCGTGAAGAACTATACAGCCTACTTTTCATGCCAATGATTATTCTACAGAATATGAACCTATCTAGAATAATGACGAAATTAAGTTGCTAATATCGAAATTTCCAATTAGTTCGAAATACTGTATACCTGGCATAATGTATCCTAATAGAGCACTACAGTTGGCAGCCCTGATGACTGAATATATTCTTAGTTCCGTCTCTTACGGTACCGGTACTAAATACAAAATTTGGTTGAAGTCCACTGGATAGCATGGACGTTACATGCAGTTAAACATTGGATCTAACAGCGCGCGTAAAATCATGTTGGCAACAATGTCATGCATGTATTGGTCAGAAATAATCTGAAATAATATGATCTATTGTTGTGCCAATTTTGAATGAAATCCATTAGTTAGTATAGAAGTTACATGCATTTTAAAATTGGACCTATCGGCAGGCTTAGAATCATGTTGGCAGCACTGAAGTATATTAGTTACTCCAAATTCGTCTAGAATGCCAGGTACTATACGTGTGCAAAGTTTAGAGCTATTGGCTTGCATACTTTCTGATATATTGATATTAGGGTAACAAAAATAGGGACAGCACATATTAACAGTTGGCAGCCCTGGTTGCTCCTTAGAATACGCATAGTCATATCTGTTATGGTACACATAGCACATACGAAATTTTGTTGAAATCCAAATTATAGTATGGAAGTTACATGTATTTAAATTTGGACCTGACAGCAGGCTTAGAGTCATGTTGGTAGCACTGACGTATATAAGTTACTCCAAATTAATATAGAATGTCATGTACTATACGTGTGCATAGTTTAAAGCTGTCGGCTTGCATACTTTCTGATATATTGGTAGTTGGATAAAATAAATTAGGAGCATTTATTGACAGTTGGCAGCCCTGGTAGGTCTTAAGAATACGCTCAGTCATATCTGGTTATGTACACATACAACATACGAAATTTGGTTGAATTCCACTTGATAGTGTAGAAGTTATATGCATTTAAAAATTGGACCTATCAGGAGGCTTATAATCATTTTGGCAACACTGCCATGTTTGGCCTCCTGGAAATTAAACTGAAATATTATGATCTGTACGTGTGCCAATTTTGAAATAGCTCCCATTCATACTTTCCAAGATATCCAACATTGAGCTCAAATTTCAATTGCGATTTTTTAGCAGTTGGTAGCACTGACATCATTTTCAAATATGGCCGTGAGATATTCAGGTATAGATCTTTACTCCTACCAAATTTTGTTTCGATTGCTGCAGCCGTTTAGGAGTTGATAGGGGGGGACACACACACAGCCAGACAGACAGACAGAAGGACAGACAGACAGACAGACAGACAGACACACATTTTCCCGATCTCATAAGTCTACTTTTTCCTCATTTTTGCAAAATGTGAAAAGTAGGCTAAAAATAGTCTGGCTAGCTCAAAAACAGTTGCCAGCATTTCGCCCCAGTGTATCAATGGGCTCTGTTTTTGAGCTAGCCGGACCATTTTTCAAATTTCATTGTGAATTTGTTAATATACATAGCTCTATCAGACATTTAAAATCCTGTTTCCTTTAGGAACAGACATTTCCAATATGGACATAAAATTGTTTTTTTTTTAATTATAATATTTTATGCACACCTCAGTTGAATGAGTGCGTTTGAATGCGTGGCATAAGACACAAAGAACACTAGAATGGGACATTTAATTATCTCAAAGGATTTTTAACTGGTTGTGTTAAATGACGCAACACTTACCATAGATAATGCATATTTGTAAATGACATACATTTTTAACTGTTTTTTAATTTTAAAGTATTTTTAGCCTACTTTCAATTTTTGCAAAAAATAAAAGTAGACTTATGAGATCAACACAGGGCCAAAAATTGTGTGTCTGTGTGTCTGTTTGTGTGTGTGTGAGTGTGTGTACTCTGAATGTCTGTCCCTCTTATCAATTCGAACACTGTGAAACCGAATAGAACGAAATTTGGTACAGTGGTAGCACTAGCAAAGGGTACCTCAGTGTTATGCTTTATATCGCCGCCATCTTGACGGAAATGTAATGGCGGCCACCCAAATGTTCAAAGCTTAAATCAAATTACGACTAACCTAATCATCCGATCTCTACCGAATTTTGCAACATTATACTTTTATGCATGAAAAATCTTTTGACCAAACTACAAGGTCATCAGCCCAATAATTTGTGGATGGCGGCCATGTATGAGTGCAAATCGATTCCCCCTATCTATTCAAACACGGTGAAACCGAATTGAACGAAATTTGGTACAGAGGTAGCACTCGCAAAAGGCAACTCAGTGTCATGTTTTATATCGTCGCCATCTTGACGGAAACGTAATGGTGGCCACCCCAATGTTAAAAGCTTAAATCAAATTACGACCAACCTAATCATCAGATCTCTACCAAATTTTGCAACAACATACCTTTATGTGAGAAGTGTTCTTTGAGCAAGCTATAAGGTCATCAGTCCAATAGTTTGCATATGGCAGCCATGTATGAGTGCAAATCGATTCCCCCTATCATTTCAAACACGGTAAAACCGAATTGAACAACATTTGGCACAGAGGTAGCACTAGCAAAGGGCACCTCAGTGTCATGTTTTATATCGCCGCCATCTTGACGGAAACGGAATGGTGGCCACCCATAAAAAGCTTAAATCAAATTACGACCAAACTAATCATTTGATCTCTACCAAATTTTGCAACAACATACCTTTATGTGGGAAGCATCTTTTGATTGAACTACAAGGTAATCAGCCCAATAGTTTGCTGATAGCGGCTATGTATGTGTGCAAATCGATTCACCGTATCAATTCAAACATGGTGAAACTGAATTAAATGAAATTTTGTACAGAGGTAGCGCTAGCAAAGGGCATTTCATATTCATGTTTAATATCCGTATAACACGTTGTATTTCAACAAGCTACTACAACCAATATCCAATTATACTCCTTGAAAGGGACAAAGAGTTAAAACTTTACCCATTTTTTAGGAGAAAGTAGCCTATATGTTCTTTACCGAACATCTTGTTTCAACAATGTGTTCATTTGATTTACGATACGTGTGGAGGTTTCCACGTACAGTTGTATATATATACAGTATAATCAATATTTTTGTAATGCATGGTGCTATAATGGTTAGAACAGGCTAAAGAAGGGAGAATAATTAACTTCCGAAACATGTACCTGTAGATGTGTAAATTGATATGTATTGAAAGGGTGGATCAAATATAATTTGCTTTGAATAATTAGAGCCACTCAACGCTACTTGGGGTAGAGGGTGAGAGTACTTCCTCCCAAGGTTGTAGCCAGGCAGGCCAGTGGATGAGGCTGCTATCCAGAAAGCCAACCAGAGATTAAGTCTTCTCCTATCATGTTTAGTCCTATCGTGGAAGCAAATGACAAAGAACAATGAAATGATTTTGTCTGTCTGTTAGGTAGTCAGCCCGAAGGCTGGTTGGATCCTCAAAAGCACCGCCGTTACGTTATGTGAGTAGATACCCACAAAAACCCAAGGCAGCGCTATTTTGAGGCGTTCTAGGCAAGAAGAGGAGTGAGGTAGTTTGCCATTGCTTTCCTCACTGAGTCAGAACAGTAGTCCTAACCCTATGAGTAGAACCTTTCACAGCATCCACAGGCACTGACTGTGCCCTGAATGTCATTACTAAGCACCACCCATACCTCAGTAGCTTCCATATAATCACAGCCATGAGTGAGACTGAGACATCGGTGAAAAGCCACCTTTTACTCTTGCCTGTGCCAACTGACAAATGCAAAAGTACTGTATTCATCAAGAGATGGCGAACAGGCCATTTAAGTTATTTCCTCACAAATCTTAGTAGAATTTTTTGTGATGCTGTGACACATTGTGTAAGTTTAGAACACAGTGTTTTTTGAGGCATTAAACATTGATTTACAACCCATGCTCCAGTAAAAGCTTAAGTACAGCAATAAGTGCTGTCTCGCCAAGAGAAATATGGACACACACAGATTGAAATAGAAATAGAAGAGAAAACTTAAATGAATGATCTTTAGGGAACAAGATTTTAGTGCTTCAGTCGGTCAACACGAATGTACTCAAAAGAGTTGGGTTATACCCTAATCCTGAAATAAATTACATGAGATTAATAAATACACTAGGATGACCAGTTTCGATCGTCAAGCGATCATCAGATCCATTACACTTAGGCTATAAAATCTATGTTTGAAAATACAGGTGAAAATATTTACAATATGTACAATTATTTAGTTGCGTCTCCCACAAGTCCAACCCCTCCTCCACGTGGTGGGAGACGGGCAACGGCATGAAGTAGGGGATTGCCTGTAGGGGTGAAGTACAGTGGGGACTTTGTGTGCCCCGGGACCGCTACGGTAGCTGTGAAGGCTCTATGGGAACCCTGAAAAGTGACGGCTGACGGGGCTCTGGTGAAGCTACGATAGGCCTAGCAAGCCAGTAGTGGATATCATATTTGCTTTCAAACCAGGAACAGGCCTCGGAAAGGACGGATGCAAACGACGACGACCCGGATATGCTAATGGACTACGAGTTGGGACATTAAACATACAGACACTGACAGGAAAAGTGGAGGAGATTGTAGATGTGATGGAGAGAAGAAAACTGGATGTACTGGGCTTGGCAGAAACAAGATGGAAAGGAGAAGGTCGCAGAGAACTGAGGAAAGGGTACCGGTTGTACTGGAGTGGGAACAGTGAAGGAAGGAGCAGCGGAGTAGGAGTAGTTGTGAGAGATGGAATGAAGGAAGAGGTAAAGGGAATAAGTGACAGGATCATGAAGATCAGAGTAAATGTAAAGGGAAGAAGCCTGGAGATAGCCCAGGTGTATGCCCCTCAAGTTGGATGTACAGCTCAAGAGAAGGAAGACTTTGAGGAGGAGCTACAACAGCAGTTGAATGGGCAGAGCATCATTGTCATGGGAGATTTGAATGCACATGTAGGAAGTGAAAGGCAAGGATATGAAAATGTATTGGGAGCAGAAGGATGGGGTAGCAGGAATGAAGAAGGGAGAAAGTTGCTGGATTTTTGCAAGAGAAACGGTTTAGTGGTAGGCAACTCCTGGTTCCGGAAGAAAGAAACCCACAAGGTCACGTGGTACAGCAGTGATTTAACAAAGAAATCTTTGGTAGATTACATGCTGTACGACTGGGAAATGAAGAGAAGTGTCAGAGATATAAAGGTAATACCATCAGAGGCCTTAGATAGCGACCACAGAATACTTGTAATGAACTTGGGAGTTGTTAAGGATAGCAAGAGGACAGAGTACCAGGAAAGGAGAATCAAAGTATGGAAACTCAAGGAAAAGGACGTCAAGGAAGAATTCCAGAAGATAATAAGGGGAAGGATGCCAACAGACAATCCTAAAACAGGGGAAGAGGAATGGAAGCAATTCAAAAACACAATGGTGGAAGCTGCAGTGGCAGTATGTGGAAGAACAAGCAACAGAAAGAGGTGTAAAGAGACACCATGGTGGAATGAGAGAGTAAAAGAAGCTGTGGGAAGGAAGAACAAGGCTTTCAGAGTGTGGTTCCAGGAAAGAACTGATCTGACAAGGGAAGATTATAAGATAAAGAAGAAAGAAGCAAACAAGATTGTCGCAGAGGAGAGGAAGAAGTGGATGGTAAAGTGGACAGAGATGATGGAGGAAGACAGCAGAGGAAATAAGAAAGTACTTTATGGGATGGTCAAAAGTAAGAGAAGAGGTCTGTGGGAGGATGTGGTAATGATGGACAAAAGCGGAAATGAGGTACACAACAAAGAGGCACTCAAGACAGTGTGGAAGGAGTACTTTGAGGATTTGCTGAATCCAAATGGTCATAGGGAGGAAGACAATGTATTGGAAGATGGAGAAGACAACACAGGAATGGAAAAGGACCTGACTTGGAGAGAACTTGAAATGGCTATAGACAAGATGAAGGGAGGAAGGGCACCAGGTGTGGATGAAGTGAGTGTTGAAATGGTGAAGGCAGCAGGGGAGGGTGGGGAAACAGTGGCTGTGCCGTGTGATGAGGGTGATATGGAAGGAGAAAAAGACCCCAGAAGATTGGAAGAAAGGATTAATTGTCCCAATATTTAAGAAAGGAAGCAGAAAGGAGTGCAGAAATTACAGGGGAGTCACACTCATACCTCACTGTGCCAAGATATATGAAAAGATATTAGAAAGTAGAATACGAGCCAAAGTGGAGAGAAAATTGAGAGAGGAGCAGTATGGATTCAGACCTGGGAGATCAACAGTGGACCTCATATTTTCAGTGAGACAGCTCCAGGAACACCACTACGAATTTGGAGAGGATCTGCTGATGGCCTTCCTGGACATAGAAAAGGCCTATGATAGTGTGTGTAGGGAGAAGGTTTGGAAAGCAATGGAAAACATGGGAGTGGAAAAAGAGACTGTAGGCAGAGTGAAGGAGATGTATTGTGGAAGTGTGAGTTGTGTGAAAGTTGGAGGGGAAAGAACAGACTGGTTCAGACAAATGAGTGGCCTGAAACAGGGTAGTGCACTGTCACCCCTTCTCTTTATTCTGGTTATGGACGAGGTAATGACACGGATAGCAGGAAAGATAGGAGAAGATAAGATGAAAGCAATGGTGTTTGCAGATGATCTTATGGTCTGGGGAAACAAGGAGGAGGAAATTCAGGAGCAACTGAAGGCTTGGGAAGAAACAGTGGGAGAGTACGGATGGAAGTTCAACATCAGTAAATGTGAGATCCTGTTAACGACCAGGAAAAAGGACAGACCAATGAGTGGGATAACACTTGGAGGTGGACAGCTGAAGAAGGTGGAAAGTCTCAAGTACTTGGGAAGTATAGTGGAGGAAAATGGGAGAAATGACAGAGAGATTACGGAACGTGGCAGACAGGCAGAAGCATTTCTGAGAAGCATTAGGAGCTTAGTGTGGAATAAGGATGTCCCACAAAAAAGCAAGGAAGTGTTATACAGAAGCTACTATATCCCGATACTGACCTATGCTTCAGAAACGTGGACAATGAAGAAAAGAGACATAAGCAGAATACAGGCAGGTGAAATGAAGTTCCTGCGAAGTAGGATCGGAGTAACAAGAAGAGACAGGGTGAGGAATGAAAAGGTCAGGGAAATGGTGAAAGAGGAGCCCTTGCAGGGTAGGATTGAGATATCAAGACTGAGGTGGTATGGACACTTAAAGAGAATGGATGAGAAGAAGATTCCCAAGAGGATACATGAGATGCAGATACAGAAGAAACGACCAAGGGGAAGACCAAGAGATAGATGGCTGAAAGGAGTGGAGGAATGTGTCAAGAAGAGAGGCGAGGACTGGACCAGAGTGACAGCGGAGAGGTGGTGGGAAGAAAGAACTAAGTGGCGAGGCTTATGTTCCAAACAGACCCAGCCTGGGGCTGGAAACTGTACAAGATGATGATGATGATGACAATTATTTAGTTGCAGTATTGGTACTGCAACTGTCGGTGTATGCTAAATAAAGTATATATGATATTAGGTGAAATGCTAAATGGTGATAGATATCCGGAGTTTGTAATTTGGAGTGATTATATGGTTATAAAAATCAACTATGGTTTAACTGTAATATTACAGGCTACTACTTATCTGGTTGTCTTCCTTGCTGGAGCTATGGGCAGTTTTCGTGTTCACTGTTACTCCAGGTGTGGTCGACTGAGATGGGCTGTTATCTCAACGACACTGGTTTTCCCCTTTTTCTCCCCCTGTTCATATGTGCTGTGCGGAGTCAGTGCGATGTGTTTATGTGGGGTGTTGCCAACCTAGATAAGATGTATGTTATTGAATGAGGTGGGTCTACAACTATCAACGACCGTGGAACATTCCTCGCCATGCGTGGACCATAAGCCATTCAAACTAAGCGCTGCCCGGTCTTATGAGGATGTCCCAGCACCTTTAATACTGTCGCGAATATGGGCCTTGGTTTATTGCAGAAGAAAAGTACCTCGTACACCTGATCAAGATAACATTTACCTATTAAAACCCCCTAATTTCCCCCCCACATAAACATTTCACCTAACATCATATACTGCATTATTTAGCATACACCGATAGTTGCAGTACCAATACTGCAACTAAATAATTGTACATATTGTAAATATTTTCACCTGTATTTTCAAACATAGATTTTATAGCCTAAGTGTAATGGATCTGATGATGATCGCTTGACGATCGAAACTGGTAATCCTAGTGTATTTATTAATCTCATGTAATTTATTTCAGGATTGGGGCATAACCCAGCTCTTTTGGGTACATTCGTCTTGACCGACTGAAAAGCACTAAACTCTTGTTTACTACGGCAACACTGAAAAAATGGCTTCAAACCCCACAATGATCTTTAGGGGAAAAAATATAAGCTTGTGTAGCTAATTGATTTGAACAGCTACTGGAAACGAAATTATCACCCGTTTTACGAACATCAATTAAAGCTCAAAAATAATATACAGGGTCATTATCTATGTGTGCCCCGATAAACACGGCAAGCTAAGCCGGCTTGGACTGGCGCAGATCGCGGACGTGCGTTCACGGTTCAGCCGGTGGTTGGCGTGCACTTTTGCACTTTTAGCAAACATGTTCAATAATGTGTAATTACAGTGCTCAAAATGTCCTCCCTCTCTTGTAACACACACCTGACATCTTCTGATGAAAGAATGGACAACAATCTCATCTAATTTTTGTTCTATAAGAACATGACTTTTCTGTTAACATTTTTATTATTTACGGAGTCTGTTTACTTGAATCGTTTAGCGAGTCTCCTAATTGTACTGGCATTAGGCACAGGTCTTCCTGGAAATTTGGTTCAAAATTTTCGTCTTGTTTCAGAAAAACACGAATTATGGATATACACACGTTCGCACAATGTGAATTGGTGTCTAAGCATGACCAACAATCACAGTGATCACAATACTCACTAAACGTGCAACACTAACGTCTATGCTTTGCAGATAGACGTCCATATGAATGACAAAACACTAACGATATGAGTCAGCAGAGGGCGCCAACCACCGGCTGAACCGTATACGCGCGCCCACGGTCTGCGCTAGTCAAAGCCGGCTTAGCTTGCCGTGTTTATCGGGGCGCACATAGATAATGACACTGTATTATACTTTAAAAAAATTTGACCATCAAAAAACTGGAACTCTTTCACCTACAGAAACTCCGTTCCATTATGCACATCAAATGGGATGACTATATAACGAATACTGCGGTTCTTGAGAGAGCAGAGAAGAAGAGCATAGAGGCCATCATTATTAGTCACCAGCTTAGATGGATTGGTCATGTCCAACGCATGAACGAAGACAGACTCCCACGGAAAATCCTGTACAGCGAGCTCAGCACGGGCAAGCGACCTCTAGGAGCACCTTGGAAGCGTTACAAAGACCAGCTTAAACAAACCTTGAGGAGTGTAGCCATTGATCCTGATAATTGCCATACACTAGCGGAAGATCGCGCACGTTGGCGTGCAGCCACCTCAGCTGCGGTTTCACATTTTGAAGAAGAACGCCGAAGGCAGGAAATGGAAACTCGTCAGAGGAGAAAGCTGCGCCAGATATTGCCACGTCCTCCACCTTCCATCATCTGCATCGTGTGAGGCTGTATGTTCTATGCCAGAATTGGTCTGTTAAGTCACCAGCGACATCACCATCGAGTGAATACAAATTAGTAATGTAGGAAAGAAACATACACTCGGATACGAGTATTGGCCGACGACGATACTTCAAAATGTAGTATATTTTGTATACTTGTCCAATAGACAGCGAGAGAAAAAAAAGTGCTCAGGATGCTTTTCTGCAGAGCAATTAAACTTTGCTAGAAAGTATGGCAAACTGAGTTGGAAGAAAGAAAGAAAGAAAGAAAGAAAGATGTGAAGCTTTACCTGTGAATGTAGACACCACTGTGAGATTCTCCTGACTGAGAATTCGTAATGGATGTTCTTCTGAACTCTCTTGATCAACCTCAGGTAAATGATTCTCTAAATCCCTCATACAGCGAGCAATGTCCTCTTCTGTAACCTGCATTAAGAACATGAGAAACTAACACTTTAATACATCAAAATAGAAGTCATATATCACTTCAGTTACGAGTTGTGAAGATTCCCAAAAAAGGAAGCTACGCATATTTATTTCACATGAATGAAATTTGCATGCAATACACTAAGTAAAATCTTATAACTTAATAATAAAACCGTTTAAACATCATCATTATGCCATCTTTATGGAAAACAATTATTAATACACCATAGTCCTGTTCCAACTGTTTGGGTACCATACATACATCTTCACACTCCAGTAGCGGTTCCGCCAGGGTGGGAATAGTAACTGACTCCAAAACCTATGACAAGACTCCAACCATTCAATAATCTAGTTCATCAATTCAGTTGCCAATATTTTAATACAAATACAAATATAAATGTTATTTGAACAAGCAGTAACTTCTGCGATGATGAAGATGAACAGTGAACTCTTAATAAAGGAAACTACATTTACTTGAGACTTTGCAAGCAACAGTAAGACTGGACTAAGACAGGGGAGTGTGCTGTCACCTCTTTTATTCATAATGGTAATGGATGAAATTGTAAAGGAAACAAAGGAAGCATATGGACATAAAGAAATGAAGTTACTACTATTTGCAGACGATATTGTGGTCTGGGGAAGGAACACCGAAGAAGTGCAAAAACAACTAGATGCACTGAACGAAAATATTCAGAAGTATGGCCTGAAAATCAGTATAGAGAAAAGCAAGACCATGGTGATGACAAGAGGGGAAAGACAAGGAAAGGGCACTGTGAAAATTGGAAGTCAGAGTTTGGAAATTGTGGACACGTTCAAATACCTAGGAAGTGAATTGATGCAAACTGGTAGGTTGGACATGGAGATTGGCAGGAGGGTACAGCAGAGCAATGCATTCTATCAAAGTGTAAGAAAACTTGTTTGGGATAAGGAAGTACCAAGGAAAAGCAAGGAGGTAATGTATAAAATGTACTATGTACCCATATTAACTTATGCAGCTGAGACTTGGACCCTGACAAGCAGGCAAGAGAGTAAAATCCAAGCCAGTGAAATGAAATTCCTAAGAAGTATGATAGGTAAGACAAGGAAAGACAGAGTGAGGAATGAAGATGTTAGGAAGGAAGTTGGGATGGGAAAACTAAATGAGAGAATTGAGAAGAATAAACTAAGGTGGTTTGGACATGTAAAGAGGATGGAGGAAAATAGAATACCAAGACAGGTGCTGGAGGCCAAGTGCAAGGGTAAGAGAGCAAGGGGAAGACCTAGAACAAGGTGGATCGATTCAGTGAAGAACAGCGTGAGAAAAAGGAATCTGGACTGGGACAAGATCGTGGAAGAAGAATTGTGGAAGGAAAGAGGAAAGTGGAGAAGTGCCATAAATACCCCGACCCGGCAGGAGCTGGATAAGGGGAAATGATGATGATGATGATGATGATGATGATGATGATGATGAGTAAGCTGCCATTGCTAAATTCTGTTCTTGACTGATAAATGAGCGTTAATGCTCTGAAAATAGCATTTTAGTTAGAATTTATTACCATTATATTGACAGTGCACGCTAAAAAGATTTTACTTATTGTTGGAGTCCACAGACCACAGAAAGATTGATATGTATGCACTATGCATGTATGGTTACAACCATGATAAATTATACCAGAGCTTCTCAAAGTCTTGGGCACCATGGACGCTCATTTAATATGTACCAACTTCACGGCCCTTTATTTTTTCTAATTCGACAATGATACATACCACTCATAAAAAGATTGCAGTTTGCAAGAATCAAAATATCAAATTAAAAATTACATTTATATGTAACTAGCTGAAGTACCCGTGCTTCGCTACGCGTCATAAATAAATTACAATGTGAAAGTTACAGTTAAAACAGGGGATAGGCGAGGTGCTGCGCAGAGGGAGATTAAGGATGGAACATTTTGTCCAACTACACCGTTCGGCGTTGACCGTGTTTTATAGCACAAATTTAGGTTTTACTCGCTAACCGTTGGAGATACCTTTCGGATAGAAAATGTAATTTTAAACCTCGTATATGCCATCAAAAGTTTGCTATTTCTTAGCGTTCACTTTTTATTTGAAATGGAAATATGAAAGTTTGAAATCAAAGGGTGTAGTGACGTCACTAAAATGGTCGCCATAGTGCAAAGTATTGAAATCAAAAGTAGCCTATATGTTAACCAGGTAAATCAGCTACTTCCATGTAAAATTCATGTAAGTCGGACTAGTGGTTCTTGCGTGATTGAGTAATACACAAACACACACCATCTCATTTTTAGCCTCGCTCCGCTCGCGTCATAGTCGTGTCATATTGTTATTCAATGACATGCAGGTTTAACCCCGTTAACACCCCTTTAAAACCTGAATATCCAAAAATCCCTCCTTAGTAGACTTTTTCGACACACAACAAACATATCCCCTTCTAACTTCAATAGTTTTGATTGGTCGATGAGAGTGAACATCCAAAAATCCTTCCTTAGTGGACGTTTTTCTTCCAGAATTTCACCCCTCCCCATATGCCCCTTAAATTGGATTTATGAAAAAAAAAACCGGTCGAACACCTACTTATTTTAATTATTTATTCATTTATTTATTTTTAAGCTGATTGGAACTCGGAGAAAATCAAACTCCTCGTCTATGTTGTTTAAGAGATACACGCTCCATTAGGAATCTTTCAACCCCCACTTTTCATCCCTTTCACCTCATAATATACACCACATCAAAAAACCATTAGACATGTGTCAGGTTATTTTTAATGATTAGTATATATGCCAAGTATCACATTCCCAAATGAAACCACTCATGAGATATTGTTATTCAATGAAATGCACGTTTACCCCCTTAACACCTCT
Source organism: Meconema thalassinum (assembly GCA_946902985.2). NCBI lineage: Eukaryota > Metazoa > Arthropoda > Insecta > Orthoptera > Tettigoniidae > Meconema > Meconema thalassinum. The sequence continues at coordinate 86,684,602 of OX336399.1, forward strand.
TTGGAACCTGAATATCCAAAACTCTATCCTTAGTGGACGTTTTCGACATACAACGAACTTATCCCCAAAATTTCATGTTCCTAACTTCAATAATTTTGGCTGGGCGATGATGAGTGAGTGAGTCAGTCAGGACATTTTCTTTCATTAATTTTTGAGAATTTCACCCCTCCCCAAGAACCCCTTAAATTGGATTTATGAAAAAAATAAACGGTCGAACACCTATTTACTTATTTAAAGCTGTTTTCCCCCTGAGTTTGATGAGTGAGTAAGTAAGTCAATCAGTTAGGACACTTTCTTTCCTGTTTTTTCCCCCCCGAATTTCACTCCTCCCCATGGGCCCCTTAAAATGGATTTATGAAGAAATGGTCGAACACCTATTTATTTATTTTTGAGCTGCTTTTTCCGCTGAATTTCAAACTTATCGCCTATGTTGAATAAAAGATACAGTACACGCTCCGTTAAGAATCCTTCAACCCCCAATTTTCTCCCCTTCCACCTCATAATATACACCATATCGATAAACCCTTAGACATATGTCTGCTTATTTTGAATGCTTAGTTTGTATGCCGAATATCACATCCCCAAATGAAACAACTCGTGAGATATTGTTATTCAATGAAATGCAAGTTTAACCCCCTTAACACCCCTTCAGAACATGAAAATCCAAAAATCCATCCTTAGTGGACTTTTTCGACATACAACGAACATATCCCCAAAATTTCAAGTTTCTAACTGCAATAGGTTTGCTGGGGGATGATGAGTGAATATCAAAAAATCCTTCCTTAGTGGACTTCTTTCCCCAAAATTTCATCCCTCCCCATGAGCCCCTTAAATTGGATTATGAAAAAACGATTGAACACCTATTTACTACTTTTTCAATCTGATTTTTCTCCCTGAGATTCTTACTTTTTGCCTCTGTCTTTCAAGGGATACTTGCTCCGTTAAGAATCCTTCAACACTCACTTTTCACACATACACCTCATAATATACATCACATCGAAAAACCCTCAGACATGTGTCTTCTTATTCTTAATGATGAGTTTATATGCCTAGTATCCCATCCCAAAGGAAACCAATCAGGAGATATTGTTATTCAATTAAATGCAAGTCTACGCCCTTAACACCCCTTTAGAACCTGAATATCCAAAATTCCTTCCTTAGTGGACGTTTTCGACATACAACGAACATAGCCCGTTTTTGTCATGTTTCTAACTTCAATAATTTTGGCTGGGGGATGATGAGTGAGTGAGTAAGTCAGGACATTTTCTTTCAATTATTTTTCAGAATTTCACCCCTCTCATGAACCCCTTAAATTGGATTTATGAAAAAAAAAAAACGTTCGAACACCTATTTACTTATTTTTGAGCTGTTCTTCCCCCCCCCCCCAAGTTTGATGAGTGAGTGAGTTAGGACACTTTCTTTCCTGTTTTTTCCCCCAGAATTTCACCCCTCTCCTAGGGCCCCTTAAATTGGATTTATGAAAAAACGGTTGAACACCTATTTACTTATATTTTAAGCTGTTTTTTCCCGCCGAATTTCAAACTTCTCGCCTTTGTCGTTTAAGAGATACACGCTCCGTTAAGAATCCCTCAACCCCCAATTTTCACCCCTTTCACCTCGTAATATACACCACATCGATAAACCCTTAGACATATGTCTGATTCTTTTAATGATTAGCTTATATACCGAATATCACATCCCCAAAGAAACAACTCATGAGATATCGTTATTCAATGAAATGCACGTTTACCCCCTTAACACCTCTTTAAAACTCGAATAACAAAAATCATTCATTAGTTGAGTTTTCGATATACAGCGAACATATTCCCAAAATTTCATGTTTCTAACTTTAATAGTTTTTGCTGGGCGTGATGAGTGAGTGTGTCAGAAAGGACATTTTCTTTCAATTATTTTTTCCAGAATCTCACCCCTCCCCATGGGCCCCTTAAATTGGATTGATGAAAAAATGCTTGAACACCTATTAACTTAATTTTTAAGCTGTCATTTTCCCCTGAGTTTGATGAGTGAGTGAGTTAGTCAGTCAGTTAGGACACTTTCTCTCCTTTTTTCCAGCCAGAATTTCACCCCATCCCATTGGCTCCTTAAATTAATTTATGAAAAAGCGGTGGAACACCGATTTACTTATTTTTTAAGCTGATTTTTTTTCGCTGAGTTTCAAGTTTCTCGCCTATGTCGTTTAGGAGATAGGCCTACACACTTCGTTAGGAATCCTTCAACCCCCAATTTTTACCCCTTTCACCTCATAATAATACACCACATCGAAAAACCCTTAGACACATGTCTGCTAATTTTTAATGATTAGTTTATATGCCGAGTATCACATCCACAAATGAAACCACTCGTGAGATATTGTTATTCAATAAAATGCAGGTTTAACCCCCTTAAGACCCCTTTAGAACCTGAATATTCAAAAATCCTCCCTTAGTGTATGGTTTTGACATACAAAGAACATATCCCGAAAATGACATGTTTCCAACTTCAATGTTTTTGGCTGGGCGATGATGAGTGGGTGAGTGAGTCAGGACATTTTCTTTCAATTTTTTTCTTCAGAATTTCACCCCTCCCGATGAACCCCTTAAATTTGGTTTATCAAAAAAACTGTCGAACACATATAAGTTATACTTATTTTCAAGCAGTTTTTCCCCCTGAGTTTGAAGAGCGAGTGAGTCAATCGGTTAGGACACTTTCTTTCCTGTTTTTTACCCAGAATTTCACCCCTCCCCATAGGCCCCTTAAATTGGATTTCTGAAAAAACGGACAAACACCTATTTACTTATTTTTTATGCTGATTTTTTCCCGCTGAGTTTCAAACTCCTCGCCTATGTCGTTTATGAGATACAGGCTCCGTTAGGAATCTTTCAACCCCCACTTTTCACCCCTTTCACCTTATAATATACACCACATCGAAAAACCCTCAAACACGTGTCTTCTTATTTTTAATGATGAGTTTATATGCCGAGTATCACATCTCCCAATGAAACCAATCGGGAGATATTGCTATTCAATGAAATGCAGGTCTACCCCCTTAACACCCCTTTAGAACCTGAATATCCAAAAATCCTGTCTTAGTGGGCGTTTGCGGCCCTTGAGTAAGCTGCATACCAAATATCATTCCAATCCGTTGGGTGGGTTCTGAGATTTCGTGATGAATGTGTTTGTGAGTGAGTGAGTGAGTGAGTGAGTGAGTGGTATTTGACAAATATCTAGTAGATAGTGTCAAGTCTTTGTTATGCTAAACTCGGTTGACAGTGCTGTGTGAGCAGTTGAGTAACTAACAGGATTTCAAGTAAAGATCCTCCTTTTCTATACCGGTAGTGCAAGGCGCAACTCGAATCCAGTCGGCCGTGTCTCGACTTGAGCTATGTTGCCATGGAAACTATCTGCCTTGCCATTCCTTCATGAGTATAATTTATGATTTGATTAGCCTGTGCTTGGGTGCAAAAGGGCCGAAATCAGAAGAATGAGAAAGACTATCGAAAATTCATGTAGCCAGCGGTTCCTTCTGGGTCCTAAACTATGTGTATGCAAAATTTGGTAGAGATTGGTGAAACGGTGTAGATTTGTATACGGAACCAACCCACCCTCCCACCCACATACATACAGACTTTCACGTTTATATATAAGATAATGGACTTAATTGGTATTTCTCATTGGCCTAGTTGTATTAGAATTAGAAATAAAGAATTCATAAAATTATTCAAATATGTTTAATGTCCAAAATACTTAAAACACTTATAAAAATATTTATATACTTTTTAAAAATTATGGTAGGTCAACGTTCACAAAACATTAAGTTCAACGTGTATCAATGGGACGGATGAAGCCGCTTCTTTGATTTATTATATCTAAGGTTTTGGGGAGGATCGTCGAAATTCTCTATCTGAGGGCTGCTTCAACAACATTCTTAAGACTATATCTTCTTACAAGTTTAATGTTGCTATGCATTGAAAATGTCTACTTTCAAAAATAAGTAGTGAAAAATACGTAAGGTGTTTTAGTGCTTGTTTGCTAAGTCTATGTACTTGGTTTGTTAATCATAAACAAAGTGTGTCTTTAAGGGACAAATTTTAGGCTAGTCGTGGACCCCTGGGGCTCCACAGACCACACTTTGAGAAACTCTGAACTATAGAATACAGTGTCAGTTTCTGTTCTATTTAATCAGGGCCCCATGTGCCCCTTAAATTGGATTTATGAAAAAACGGTCGAACTCCTATTTACTTATTTTTCAAGCTGATTCCCCCCCCCTCCCCCGAGTTTCATACTTTTTGCCTCTGTTGTTTAAGAGATACTGGCTCTGTTAGGAATCCTTCAACCCCCACTTTTCACCCCCTTTCACCTCATAATATACACCACATCGAAAAACCCTCAGACACGTGTCTTCTTATTTTTAATAATGAGTTTATACGCCGAGTATCACATCACCGAGGTGGCCGAGAACGCTCATGCGCTACCTCGTGCCTCGCTGGCATCAGAAGAGCATGGGTTCGAATCCCACCTCGGCCGTCCTGAAAATGGTTTTCGTGATTTCCCATTTTCACCACCAGGCAAATGCCAAGACAGTTCCTTTCAATAGATCCACGGCCGATTTCCTTCCAATATCCCTTCCCTGACCCGTCCTGAAAAGAAAAGTACGTGGCCATTGGCAGCATTAATAAAATTATTAAATAATAGGGAATGAGATGATTTGGACATGTCAAACGGATGAATGAAGTAAGGCTACCAAGACGAGCACTGGAACGACGGATGACAGGGAAGAGAGGACGAGGAAGAGCAAGAATGCATTGGATGGAATCGGGGAAGAATAGCATTAGTAAACGGAACCTGGATTAGAACACCATGTCAGAAGAGGAATGGTAGAACGACAGAACAAAGTGGAGAGGAACCATATTTGCCCCCACACAGTGACAGCTGGAAAAGGGGAAATGGTGATGATGATGATGAATAGGGAATGTAGAATGTAGTTGAGAATCTTGGTCTCTCACTATTACTAGAGCTCGAGTCAGCCGGGAAGGGAGTGCGCAGAACACAACGCTACCACTACGTCATGCCTCACTTCCATCCCACCAATCACAGTCAGTCTGTCTTGAGAATCTGAGCTAGTGTGTTGTCAGGAAAGCGAAGTGATTATATCATAATATTTAAAGATCCAGTGGAAGCGATTGTGTACATTTCGAGTGCTATGGAAGCTGAGGGTAGTAAACGACAGGTTGTGCATAGGCAAGCCCGAGAAATAGTTTACAAAGTGCACGAATACCTTAAAAGTCTAAAGCAGCATGAAAGAGCCGGGCTTGATGAGGTAAGCAATGGTGTTGCCACACCGCTGAAACTCACGACAGCAGCTTGCAGTGTGGGGACTCTGGCAATACAGAGAATTGTAAGTGAGGCAAAAATCTTGCCCTACAGCCAAAGAGATCTCGTCTTTTCGCTCGCCAGGAAAGAACTCTCACCGCCAGAAACCAATAACACACCTAGAATGGCTAACACTTAATCTCTCATTCTCCATTTACTGTTACGCCGCCTCTGACATGGTGGACCTGTTGCAACAGTGGACATGTATCTCTGTCTCTCTCTGCGCAAATCCCAGAGAGCAGGCTGCCTTCCCGGCTGACGCGAGCTCTAGCACTTATTTGTCACTATATGCAGTGTTGAGTTCAATGCAGTGAGAGTAGGAAGTGTAACCGAAATTGTGGTTACAATAGCTCACCCTCAGGTTTTCGCCTTGTTTCTGTTTCCGGTTGTTTTGTTGGTAGTAATTATTTTTGTTTTATCTGGTTGCCAGCCATGGCCACTTATTGGTGCAGCACAATGGAGAATTTATCTGTTCAGTGCCATAGAGATTCTTGGTGGTGGTCTGGCTATTGCTGGTAGGTGGCTTTGGCTAATGGCAAGGTTTGCTTTAACATAACTAGGTTACCATAGAGATTTATTGATAGTTTGGATGCCATGCAGAATGGAAGCTGGCTTTGTAATGGTTTCTATAGCCCTCACTTTTGCGTGACAAGTGTTACGGTTTGACTTTGCCTAAGCTATGTTGTTTTAATGGGCGCCAAGACCTCAACGCAATGCTGAAATCTAAATTTGTATTTAACAACGTCTAGCTCTGGTAGAACACCTTCAAGAATCTATTCACTCAGATCGTGGTATGATTTGATCATTAACCCAACAAACAATTGTATCAGGAGAAGGAATTGGTCTATATCTATTTATTTATTTATTTATTTATTTATGCTGGTTTACAACATGGTCGTTAACCGCAATAACAGTAAACCTACAAAATTTTAACAGTAATTCTAATTTTTTTCATAACTTAAATCTAATCTTAAATCTAATATTAGCATCTAAATTAATTACATAATAATATTATTTATAGCTTAACCTTAATGCTGTTACATATTCTACCTTTTTGTTAATTAATTACACTCATGGCAATGTGGTCATAAATACCTTTACAAATTTTTGGAGACTAAGATCGAAGTCTAGACTTTTATTACACACTACAGCTTTATTGTAATTACTGCAGAGTCTATAAAGCGGTGAATGTTTGTGTGACATGGTGCATGTTTTCTTATTCCTAAAAGTTGTCCACGTTCTTGAAGATAGACGTGGAACATTGAAATTCAGCAACGATAAAAAATAAGAGTTATCTACCGTAGAATTTACAATCTTGTGTAAGATCTTGGAATCATTTATTTTCCTACGATCTTCCAAAGCAATAATTTTTAGATTATTCGATAAGATTTTATATGGGACCATATATGGGTAATTTCCGCTCATTTTATAATGTATAAATCTGGCGAATCGCTTCTGTACTCCTTCTAGTAATCTTATGTATTTTTTACGCCACAGATTCCATACTACGCTTGCATATTCTAATTTCGCCCTTACGTAAGCATTAAAGAGTGTAATGGCCGTTTTCACCTGCCGAAAAGGTCTTACATTTCTAATGACGAAGCCTAGTGCTCGGTACGCCTCACTTGTTACCTTGTTGATGTGAGGAGCGAAAGTCAAACCTTTATCCAGTTCCACACCAAGGTCACTTACACCATTAACCTCCCGCAGCGTATTCAACCCCAGCTTATACTGGAAACTAACTTTATTCTTCCTTCGGGTAAATGACATTGTGACACATTTCGTTAGATTAAAATTAAGTTTATTTTTCCTACTCCATTCAAAGATGTTGTCCAAGTCATTTTGTAGAAGATAGCAGTCATGAGCAGAGGATACAGGACGGAATATCTTAAAATCATCAGCGTATAGAAGACATTTAGAGTGCTTAATACATTCAGAAATGTCATTGATTGCTATCAGAAACATAATTGGTCCAAGGTTCGATCCCTGGGGAATTCCGGAATTTACGGTATATTCCATTGATGAATTTCCGAGAAAGTATACATATTGCTGTCTACCAGACAGATACGAGCTAAAAAATCGTAAATTTGCTTGTGAAAAACCGAAATTGTTTAATTTTGTCAAAAGAATATCATGATCTATACTATCGAATGCCTTTTCAAAATCCGTGAAAATAGCATCCATCTGTCCTCCGATATCCAACTCAGATGAAACATCGTGGGAGAAATTCATCAGATTTGTGACTGTGGATCTCCGTTGCATGAATCCATGTTGTTGTTCTGATATGGCTGGCGCTACATGAGTAACAATTCTGTCATGTAAGATAAATTCAAATATCTTTGCAACAGCTGATACTATACTCACGGGTCGATAGTTCTTTATTAATGTTTGGTTACCTGATTTTAAAATAGGACAGACGCGAGTTTTTTTCCAAATATCTGGGAATGTATTTGTACTAATTGCTAGGTTATAAAGGAAATGAAGGGGATCTTTTAAAATCTGTGAGCAACCCTTAATTACGTAAGGGGGTATTTGGTCCGGGCCCGCTGATGTTTTTGGTCTCAGTTTTTTTAACGCTCTATCAATTTCCGCCATTGTTACTTCGCTTATGTGCAGGGTTACTGGCGTATTTGCCTCATCTTGCGATATTCTGTAGGAAGAAGGGTGTTGTGAGTACACCGACTGGAAGTATTTTGCAAAACCCTGAACAACCGCTTCCCCGCTTTTTAGCTCTTCCTCATTGTATTGCATTATAGTACATGTACCATTGGCCCTTCTCCTGCTTTTCACGTACGTCCAAAAATTTTTACAATCACTATTAATGTTATTTTCAACTGTTGTTATATATTCTTTATGAGCTAGTTTGATGTCTGTTTTGGTCTTGTTTCTTAATTGTTTGTATCTCAATTTGCTATATTCAGAGTAGTCTTTTCTTTTTCTGTGGAAGTCTTTATCTTTCAAATCATTAATTATTTGTTTTGTAAACCAAACAGGGTATTTACTGGTTTTAAAAGGCATTAATACCGGGACGGTATTTTGGAAAACTTCATAAACTTTATCATAAAAAAAATTAACTGCTGAATTTATTTCCATAATTTTGTAGAGATCGTCCCAATTTGTGTCTCTTAAACCGAGGTACAGTTCATCAAATTTAGCTTTTTTAAAATTAAATTTAGTTTGCTCTTTAATTCTGAAGGTGTTTTTGGCTCCATTGAGAGGTACAGTTAAATCCAGTGCGGGATGGTGGGCATCTTCGGCTAAAAGAGGAGTATTATGTCTTACAAGATTTAGGTTTGTGTAGTTAGTGAGTATTAGGTCAAGAGTTCTTCCATTCGAATTCTGAATGTTGTTGTAAGTCTTAAGTTGAAGTAGGTTCATGAAGTTATACAGTAACTGTGAATGGCTATTTTTATCTACATCATTAATTTCTGTACACGTTATTGTAGGAATGTTAAAATCTCCCGCTATAATGATGTTATTATTGTACATTTCATAATGGCTCTCTATCCACCCTAGCATTTCACGGTAAGATTCAAGGTCCGAGCTAGGAGGAATGTACAGGGAACAGACATACCAGACTCTTCCTTTTGTTTCCAGCTTTAACAGCAAGACTTCTGAGTTCTGAGACCTTCATTCAGCCTTGAGTACGGTAATCTCCTCTTTTACCGCTATTAGTACCCCACCACCAGTCCTGCTTGAACCTCTCTCTTGCCTGTATACTCTGTATCCAGTGTTAATGACCTCAGTGTCATAAACACTGGAGTCTAACCAAGTTTCTGTTAAAATACATATATCTATATCATTACACAATAGGTTCTCGTTAAACACATACAATTTAGATTTCATACCACGTACATTCTGATAGTAAATTGACAATTTATCTATTTTAAATTCCGTTCAGATCGTCCATACTATTAACTACTATGATACGGGAACCCTCATTTTTCTTCATTTTTATGACTCCGTTTCTTACCCAAAGATACGCAAACTCCTTTTGTCTCCGCTTCTGACGAGCCGCTGCCAGTAGTCTTCTCTTTTCCGGGGCGAGACTCTCGTTCACATACACCATGCTGTCCCCAGGGAGTCCCATATGTCTAGTAGATAAATTCCTCTTTACACGGCGCCGTTCCATGAAGATTTCTTTGTCGAACCGCCTCACAAATTTAACGACAATGCCACTGCATTGTTGGCTTGGTTGTTTTGGAAGACGATGGCAAGCGTCCACCATTTCATCAGTCACATTTACGTCCAAGGCTTGTCCAACTAGTTTGACAGTGTTAAGAACGTTCTCATTCTTTATTTCGGGAACACCTTGTATCTCAATTGTATTGCGCCTGGAATACTGTTCAGATTCTAACACACGATTTTCCAATGCTTTCACTTTCGTGCGTAGATCAGAGTTTTCTTGCTTCAGGGATTCTATTTGTGCTAAGCACTGAGCTATGTCTGCCTGCTGTGATTTTAGCAGTAGCATATTATCATCTAATTTATTGTGACACATGTCCAGTGACTTACCCAGATCCGTCTCCCTCTGAAGTTGCTCGCTTTTCATGGAACGAAATTCCTCTCGTAGTTCGTTCAATAACACCATCACATCTCCTAATGATGGAGATGTGTCTTTAGTGGAACAAAATTCACATAGCCATTCACCAGCTTTTCCATTTAACTGTACACACTTTCCATGAAAACAGTTTTTACATGCACCACACTGTACTTTCACTGCTGCCTTTCCCACTTCCTTCTTGCACACCGCGCACGAGCTCATGACGGCAAAGTGAAGTGAATGCTCCCTAACACAAATAACCGGAATTTCACGTTGTTTTACACAGCTGCCTATGAGATATTACTTTAAATTAATCTAACGTTCATATGTTGTTCCTGTGCCAACTTTTACTGTGATAATTCCTGTATTACACACTTGAAATACACATTCACACGGAGCTCAACTTCCACCTGTACTCACTCCGTCGCCATCTTCATGTTCGACTAATGCTACCTACTGAAAGCAAAGATTGCATTGTAAAAGAATTGAATTTATTATATAAAACAAGAATAGCAAAATTAATAATAATAAGTTTAAAATTTAAATTGGAGCGTTGCGATTTTAATATTACCGATAGAAAATTACGTGAAAACGGAGTCTGATAAATTATTGATTTTACTCTTAATCCCAAGCTATGAAGTTACTGAAATATGAAATATAAAACAAAGAGAAATGAGAGATTGCGTATTTCTGCGTCATTCGCGCTTACCACTGGAAATTGCCAAAGCATTTCCCTCGTGCTGGATGATGCTGTGTGCTTCCCACAGTCTCCTGGACGTCGTCATCTCCGTCGATATTTGATGATATACTTGTAGATTTGGTGACTTTATGGTCCTAACAACGGAGCCATACCCTCATACAACCAAACTGGTTAAGTTTTAAACAGATAGTTCTCCACTCCATGGAACATTGGAGGACACACACTTGCAACCGAACTAGTCAAGTCTTTCACAGATTGTCTCCCACTCCACGGAACATCGGACGATATATGCCCCTGTCGGCTCCCCACCTCGGTACCGACTTCCAGCTTACGTGGTCTCCACTGATTGGCTGCTCCCCACGCTCTACTTCCCCTTCTCTGGCTCATTACACACGGCGCGCGGATGATGAAGTCGATTTCCGTTCTAACTATCCGCCTTTTCTTGATGCTGCAACCCCGCTTGCGTAATACTTCTTGACAAGAATCAGCCCGTATCTGAATTTCCAGTGAGTCATGTCTCTCATAATATCCTAACTGACGAAACTCCGTAAAATTCCGTTATCACATAATTTTCTATGATATTGTCGTTCGTAATAATTTTCTTGATATCGTTTTCTAAGACGTAGAAAACCTATCTGTATGCTTATAATTTTTATAAAATGCTCCGAAAATAACTTAATAATAATTATAATAAATTAATAATAATAATAAATTAACATGAAAAATTCTCTTGGCTAAACAATTTGCCACGTAAATAAATATAGAATGGCTTCCTACTGACTTATGCCAGTGGCATAAAAACCCTCGAAAAACACGTTACAGCTTTTGATGAAAATGTGGAGAATTGTATTGCTCTCTGGTCTAGAGATTGGTGTTGGGGGGTTGTGGATTGGGTGTTGTTTTATTGAGGGACTGGCAGTTGGTTTTGGGAGAGAGGAATGCAAGTTGTTGTGGATAATGAACAAGAGATGCAGGTAATTGAAGAGTGCTTACATGTTGACAAGATAGATATTGGTAGTTAATGATTGCTAAAGATAAAAAGAAAAGGAGTAGAAGAATTTGTGAGAAGAATACTAAGAATTGTGTGAAGGAATAGACTATAAAGATAGTTGTGAATACTGGGTGAGAGATCCAGGTAATAGAAGAATTATTATTAATAAATTGTGTCTTTTAATGAAGTCGGTGGACTGTGTTTTTGTGTGATGTCATTTAAGATAGTATTATAGCCCCACTACCTGAGGTGGCAAGCTTGGAGTATTATATTTATAAGGTTTTGAATATTCCCGAAGGGAATGTGATGTAGTTTCCATTTGAGCGGATGAATTATCAATAAATGATAAAAATGGTCCGGTTAGCTCAAACAATGCCAGCGTTTCGCCCCAGTGCGCCGTTGGGCTCATCAGTTGGTATAGACACACCTACCAATACGCGTGGCTAACACATACTGGGAAGGCCATGCAAGACAAGTATGTGCTAGCCACGCGTATTGGCAGTGGCGAAGCGTGATATTTTTTGTAGGGTAGGCTGAAGTTAAATGAATTCCGAAAGTAACAAACGTGCTAACTCCTCAAAATGCACAGCTTAAGTCTACTGGAAAGGCTGTGTCCCCACCCCCAGTGTCCCTTAACTCATCAGAGGTCGGGCCTTTTTTTACTTAAATGGGGCACACACACACAGTTACTCATACCATGTATGGAAAAAATTAAAATAGAACAATTATCTCAACTAAATTGTATTCTTCACTTACACAGTCATAATAGAGCAGATGTGTTATTTCAAAATAAATCTAATTCGACAATGAGCATCAGAAAATTAATACATTATCACACACAATTAAATTCTTTTGTAGATAAGTTCGATCCTTCTGTCCTTTTTCTGGGCGTAGACGTAGATAACTCGAGAAATTAATTCATGACGTTTGGAAGAAGATTTAACAGTTCTCTTCTCTATAGCCAAAATTGCCAAATTTGATAGTCTATCGTTCGTCATTGTGTTGCGGAGGTACGTTTTAACACGTTTCAATGTACTCATGCTTCTTTCGCAAGAAGCAGTGGTCGCCGGAACTGCAAGTACCAAGGAAAGTAGCTTCATGCACTCGGGGAGCACATTTTTTAATCCATTGTGTATAATGTATTTGAATAAATCCCTAGGCGATAGGTGTTTATCCTCACTACTATAAACGAACATAAGTTCTCCTGTCAGTTTTTCATGATCGAAGAATGGATACACTTTAAACAATTTTTCGAGAATAAATGTCGGGAAATTATTTGGCCTACTGTAATACAAAAAAATTTCCTGATCTACCAATTCCGTAAAATCTAGCTTCTGAAAGTCCTGGAATCTGGTTTCCATATTCACTACTATAGTGTCAACTATTTCAAACGCAAGTCTCTTCAATTTTTGTGATCCTGCTTCATTTAGAGTAGTTTTAAGTTCACCTGCTGAATTTAGTAGAGAGTTAGCTTTCTCTATGCAGGCAAGAACTACTTCTTCACATCTTAGTTTGTCAACCGCCTTGGTGCAATTTTCAATTTCGTACTTGCAACGTCTTATATCTACGGTTTAGATTTGCAGGATGTCAAACAATACACCCGTATGCTGAAAAATCAAATTATAAAGCTGCAGCAAAAAAAGAAACGTCAGATCATTCAATATATTGCAGAGTCCAATTGCCTGATGTAAGGAATTATCATCCCATCCATCATTGTCTATAATATCATGAAATGCGGCTTTTAGTTCCGCATAGTGAAGGATAATTGTTGCAACAGCGCGCGAATGAAAGTTCCATCTTGTTTCACATGAGCTTGGCAATTTGAAACCCCTTGCTCTAAGAAGATCGCTTCTTTTACTAGAACGGCTAAAGAAAGTATGGAATCCTGCGAGGTTTGCTACAAAAATCTTAACTTGCGTAATTGTTTTACAAGCATAAAGCAGAACCAAATTTAATTGATGCGCGTAGCAATGGATGAAGAGGGCATGAGGATATTCTTGTTTTACAATACAGTGAACACCAGCATTTTTACCTGCCATTGCACTGCATCCATCGTACGTTTGGGATATTAATTTCCCTTTCGAGATCTTCCAGGTGTTGAGGACGTCAAGCAAAACAGCGGCTATACCTTGAGCACTTCGGTCTTTTGAAACGTCATAAAATCCGATGAATCTCTCTTCAATTTCTCCCGATTCGTTATTGGCATAACGGAAAATAACGCTCAATTGACTTGTAGTTGAGACATCCGTGGTTTCATCAGCCTGTATAGAAATAAACGGACTATTTTCAATTTCACTAAAAATCTGTTCTTTAACTACTTCTGTAATGCATTCGAGTAGTTCATTTTGTGTGTCAGAGGAAGTGCCTTTATATACCCCATCGGATAATAAATGATCTTTCATATACGGTTCTTCCTCTGCCGAGAAATCCAATAATTCTAAATAATTGCCTTTGTTTAAAGACGTCTCAGATTCATCGTGACCTCTGAGAGCTAACTCTTGCCGCGCCAGGAAACAGAGAGTTGAAATCAGTCTTTTCATTATATTCCTATTTCGCTCGACTTTTTCATTGTGTTTCAAAGCTGCAAGACGCATCGCCTCAGAAAGTGCATGGTCAATTCTAGCGGTACCTAAATGATTATATTTAACAGCTGCTGTGATGTGTGAAATTGAACACTCATGTTTTTTTTTTCTTTTTTTTTTTTGCCTTAGAAAGAAACTTTTTTAAGACTTTCCTCACCAACCCCTCTTTTGCCCCATTCTAAATTGTCTTTAGCAAAAAGCACACAATAAAAACAAAATAATCTATTTCGGGTAGCACTACCACTCAATCATAGTTCGACTCGTACCATTGTCTCTGAAACTGTCTTACAAACTTTCCATCGGTTTTCTGAAGTGACAAGCTTGGCGTGGGCTTCCGTTCTTTCACCTGGATTTTTTCCTCCAAAGAGAGTTGAGGAAAAAAATGTTGGATTTTCAATAAGAAAATTCAATGGATCTTGAGTTGTATTGAATGCATCCATTGAAACGCATGTGCCGTGTAGATTAGCGTATTGATGCCTACTATTTGTTTTCAACTACACTGTAACACAAACACACCACACAGTAAGATACAAATAGATTAATAGAAACACACTTCACTGCACTTACATTTCACACAGGCAATAGGCTACACACATTCGTATCATTCACCGTGTAACCAGGACTGCCAACATGTCGAAAGAGCACATTTAAAAACAAATATCATTCTGCAAGTTAAGTTATGTATTTTAATGTTAACACATAATGAGATTTATCTTAAATTCATTTTTTTGCGTTTGTCTGGGTCCTGTTCAGATTTATGTCCATGTTTCAATAATTTTTCATGTCAGAAAATTATGCCATCTTGGCATTTAATGTCGTTGACAACACTGGAACTAGTATCATTTCATTATACTGTGCTGTCTTAGTTCTGCCAAACACCCCTAGATTGCAGCAGTTACTTACAACCAGCGTTGTGGGGTTTCTCCCTCCAGGTCCTTGGGCAAGCCTTAACGCACACGTTTAAAAGATACACCCCCTCTTTACCCCGCCACTTAAGTAGTTGCTACTGCGTCTGCACGTGCCAGG